>OU696470.1:25787220-27206831 GCA_916048165.1 Spilarctia lutea | reverse complement strand
CTTTTATTAAATTTATTCGTTAACCTCATGAGTTTAACGAATAAATTTAATACCAACTGAAAGTATAAAGCCTATAGAGTATATAAAACTTTGGGTTGTCTATTTGTTTCCTGGTATACTACTGAGTTAGTAGGTACAAACAGATACCTGTTTTGTTTATTTCTTTTGCCGGGCTATTTCCGCACTTAGCCTCTTGATTGGGCCTTTGTACGTTGGATTATCATCTTCTTACTCCAACCATCCAAGTTCATCCCAGAATCACAACAGCCTTTTCAGGTCACTACATGTTTCCGGGAGCGATGTCGGTTGGTCTGCCCGTTGATCTGCCACACTTCTACATTCTGTGAGAACGTGCTGTGGCGTTTCTTCTGCCCTCATGCATCCCCTGCACAGAGGGCTGTCTGATGCGCCTATTGTAAATAGGTGATTGTTTAGGGGACAATGCCCAGTCAGGATACCTATGACTTTCCTGAGGTCATCCCTTTTCAGTCAAATCAGGTTGCGAGCTAGTCTTTTTACCTGCTTTGTTGTTTCTCCATTCGATTTTATTTTGGTAAGCTCAACTTCATTATACTTAGTTCTTTTTCTTACGAAAAGCTAACTTAAATGAGATTTTTTTCTAAGTTTCGTCGTTTTGAATCAATTAAAAAATGATCCAAGTTACACAAAAACACTCTTTAACCATTTTTATCACAATAAATTGTTAATAAATAACCAGACGCAGTAATACGTGTTTTAAATTTGTATATTTTAGGTTGCTAATATAATAGGTTACTATGATTACAACATAAAGCTTAGCATTTACAAGTGTATCGCGTGTATTAGACAAAAAAAATATTTTCCTAGCTTTAATATCTCTTTAGACCGCTTTCTAGCCTTGGTGTTTTGGTTGCCTTAACTTGTACATAGAAGTACTGTTGTACAAAAACAAACAAACTTTGTATGAATTATTTGAAAAGATGGTGCACATAAGTTTCTCACCAGCTCTTCTCATGAATGCAATACCCATCGTAGCTGGTACTTGGATTGATTTCAATTTAAACCTTTGAGTTGAATCGAAATCAATCTAAGCTCCGGTAATTCAAATCATTTCAGTGCATTTAGTATTAGTACCTTTTATCACTGAATTGATTACTTGAGTTTTGTTTTATATTTTGATGTTTGTATTTTTGACGTGTTCAAGTGCCTTTTGGGGCCTATGGAAATAAATGTTTTGAGTTTGAGTTTAACTAATATCGACATACCTGTTTATACCTTCCAACCCAGTAGTATGCTAGGAAACAAATAGACAATCCAAGGTTTGTATATTCTATAGATTTATACTAAAGGTTGGTATTAAATTTATTCGATAAACTCATGAGTACACTGTTTAATAAAAATTCATTTTTCTAAAATATTTTTTTAGGCAATCCATCCGCGATATACGATTTAATATATTAAATCTATATATATTAAATGTTATGGTGGTTTGTGTACGCTTCAAAATCTCAAAAAGTTTGCACTGATCGAGCTGAAATTTTAAAATGAAAATATATAAACCGCATCAAGGATTGTTTTTATCTAATTTTTGCATCAGTCACATATCCGCGACCGCGAAAAAACACGAAAAAACCGACATAAACGCGGGCGGAGCCGCGAGCAACAGCTAGTTTCATATAAAATCTAATATACAGATGAGTGAAGGTCATTAATAATCGTATTCCCTACCATATGGATTTCAATAAATTTTTAATACTAAAAGTAAACAAAATTATCTTTTATCATTGTTGCTACAAGTTAACATACATTTATTTAATCGCATGCTTGTCTGAATATGTGTAGTGGCATTAATCTCGAAGCGTATCCTCATTCAGACACACTTAAAAAGCATAATCCGATGCGTACACTTAGCAGTGGGGTGATGATATGTGCCATAGATTATACAATACTAGCTGCGCATAGTATTGTATACCATACCGGATTATAGATACAGATTTTCGGTAACAGATCTATAAATAAATATTTTTTCTAAATGTTGAAATTTTAAACAATCAAACCCGTAACTTTTGAGTTACGAGTGTCTATGGGTTGAAGATGTCACTCAAAATTGGAGCTTTTTATTTATTTCCGTTTGGAAAACCAACAGCCACAAAAATAGAATATGGTCAGCTTGATATTTAACAACAAGCTAATTACAGGTTTTCACGAATTGCAATATATTAAATTAACAAAGTTCATTATCGTTACAAATATCTAAATAAATAATCACAATTCAGATAATAACAGTATGTTTCCAAAAACATTCGATTCCAAGGTCATTATCGGCAGTCAGGGCCTCGAGTAATACAGCGAAGGCTCGTTAATCCTAATAGTAAAAGCATAGGCATGTCCGGATAAACAGAGACGATTGATCCAACTCATTCATTACGTGACTCTCTTTATAATGAGTAGCTTCGAATGTTGACAGATTACATAACAATATTACGAGCAAATTGTTTTTACATGTAATAACTATTACCCATTGAGCTTGAGTAGAGTACAAGGAAATGTCAACCTCAGGCATGAATTTGAGTTCTTGAAACGGTCAAAAATTATAGAAAAACATGTGTTTTAACGAAATTTAATGCAATCGCGATTTGTTTCGCCATTGGTCTGCATCAACCCTCTGTAAAATGGGCCCGTCAAAACTGTCTGAGTGCTTCTATCGGAATGTACCTTTACAACCATTAGGTATATAGTCCACACTAGCCGTCAATTTGGCTTTGCAATTATATTTTGATGGTACCTTCGGTGAGAAAACATATTTGATACTAACATGCTTTTAAAAACAGTTAAATTTTAATTTTAAAAAATGTAGATCAATAAATGGATCAACTATTATCAATTAAATACTCATTGTGTGTTCTATTGACAGTGGCGCCAAAGCACCCGAGACGCCGGGTGCACGAGTGCAAGATAAACGTGCTTCGGCACCCCCTTGTTCTACACCGCCTGCTGATGAGGAACCAGCGCCTCCCTCAGACGGCGATACCACCCCTGTAAGTAAACCAATTTATTTTCATACGTTCATATGTTTATGACAACTTCTATTCTAAGTGCTCTTCTTCATAATATGAGATGATGATACAACGTTATTCAGCTACTTCTATACAAATTTGCGTTCAATCCATTAATGCAATTCGGAATTTTTAAAGATGTATGTTCAAAACCGACTCGCTAGTCTTGTTTAGCGACTTTCAAATGCGTCAATACTTTTGGCGCTGACTGTACAACCAAAGCTGACTGCACCGACAGGTTGAGGTTTTAATATTGAGCTGGGGATTACATACTCAGTGCAGTAACGACGGGTACTCAAAACTCCTGACTCGAGCACTTTAGCTTATTTTGTAAAATTAACCAAACTACTTGTTATTCTAAAACTATAAGTTAGTAATAGACATACATCGAAGTTCCAAATTGTTTACAATAACTTACTCCTTTTAGAAACTTTTGCTTCCTTAATTCCATTCTATATCTTGATACTCGTGTAATTAAATGGCTAATTATGTTAAAAGATGGATAGATACGGTAATAATATTAAAGATACAAATTCGAAAATAATAGTGTTGTTAACAAGCTAAAATTAACAATTTAAAAAGCACCCTATGTAGCACTTAATCGAGTAATCATACGCCAAAAATGCCTTCCATCATTTTGGAAAAGAGCTGACACTCTTACACTGCTAGACCATTTTTTTTTTTTTTTTTTTTATTTTACGTGTGGAAACCCCCTCGGGCCGTCACCCCGCCGGGGTTTGCGGCGGGGCGGTGTGTCGGAATCGAACCGACTAAAACCACACGGTGTGCCAACTCTGCGCCTGAGAAGGGAGGGGTCCGGGAATCGCTGTTATTAAAACGCCGGACGCCTCCCAGCGCCTGCCCGCACTGAAGCGGGCACCCTCTGCTGTTAAAATTCTCAATTTAGGCGACGCACGGCACACGCGTACGCCGCCCCTTCGCGGCTGTCCACTAAAGCGGATGGACGGGAAACCCCATCCCGTCCATCCGCGGCCACACTCAGGGCGGCATGAGGCGCAGATGGGCGCGCCTCCGCCGCCCGGTTCGCCGGCGGCGGATCGGGTCCGAGTGGAGATCGTCCTCCCGGGCCTTCTCCGCCGCCTCCTTCTGCGAAATTACGTCTTCGCAGAAGGATGCGACCGCGGTAAAACTGCTGTCGCCACCGGCCATGGAGCGTATGATGGCCGGTAGCGACAGATCTCCCCCGATGACTGCAGTGAGGGCCCGGCGCTGCTCCGCCCAATACACTGCTAGACCTATATTAACCAAACATAGCTAAGAACCAACGCAATGAAACTGGTTATCAAATAAAAAAAAACAAAATCGGTCTATCCGTTTGAGAGATGCCACAGACAGACAGATATCGACGTCAAACTTATAAGTCCCCTCTTTTTGCGTCTTGTGTTAAATTAAATAAATAAATATTTCGTACATCTAACACACAACGCCATCTAGTCCTGACTAAGCTAAGCTTGCTAAGCAAGCAAGCCTGTGTTATGGGTATTAGGCAACTGATATAAAGACCTGTACACTTTTTTTAGTAAATACTATACACAGAAAACACCCAACTTCGAAAAAAATATTTACAGTTCATACAAACATTTGGTCGGATCCGGGAATCAAACCTGAGACCTCAAGCACAGCAGTCGCATGCACTAGCACTACGCCATCTACAGCAGTTAAAAACAGACATATTTTAAAAAAGTGTAAATACTCGTTACAGAATGATCACTAAATGTATCTCACACACGGCCGCCTGATCTCAACTCTAGTGTGGTTGTCAACTTGCTGAAACCATACTTATAAACATACAGACATACTCGTAAATTACATCCATACTGAAATTTTCCTGCTCATCTCATAATTATCCTGGGTAGAAGTTGAACCCCTTACCTGATGTCTGATTTACGACGATCAAAGCCATATGTATATACTGAATTTTTACATATTCTTTCAATCCAAATGAGTTTTTTGAGAATCAAAGTAGATCATATTTTTCTCCTAGGCGCTGTAGTACTCGTACCTAGTAGCTCAATAAGAGTTGTTACCCACATAACACCGGCACTGGACTCATACTTAATTAACTGCAACTGAATTGAAACAGAATCAACTTGAAAATCGTGAACATTAGTAAACTAATTTGATAATCAAGATTTTATTTATTTATTCTTGGAAAGACTTACAGACATATAACAATGATATAATTACAATTATATCATCCTATTGCTAATTACAAGTCTCTGCATATAGACACTCTAAGGAGAACTGTCGACTTTAATTAAAATTAAACTGCAGTACACATTTAACAAATACACACAAGAAATAACACATGATTATTTATACACGTACAACAATGTGTATAAAGAAATGCCAAGATGATCATCATTTTGTTCCAAATCATTTTAGTTTAGTTTAACGATATTAATAGAACACACAAGAACTATTCTATCAAACACCAATAATTAGTTAGTTACATTATGTTTTATATATAATTCTCGTGTCACGTTGTTGCTCACGATAAACGCCGAAACTATGTAACCGATTGGCGAAACTATTTAGACAGGCGTGCCTAATATAGAATATATAACATCACGCTTAGACAAGTGACGCAGACGAAATTACGTGGATCAGCTTGTTATACTAAATAAGAAATACTTGAAATACTTAATATAATTTCCATGCTATTAAACCATAACAGCAAAATGCCCTAACTTCGAATAAGTAAATTATGTGACTCTATACAAGAAAATGAATATTTCTGTTTAATCTATTTCGTTATATAGGCATCACTTACACTCACACACATTATTTGATTTAATGCTATTAATTATATTATTATTATTTTTAATGAAATATTCCAAATGCAGAACCGATAACCGTTGGGGTAAACGGGTTCTTTTCTTGAGTGGAGACCGCGTCTCGGCAAACGTAGTGTAGGACGTCCACAGG
Organism: Spilarctia lutea; assembly: GCA_916048165.1. NCBI lineage: Eukaryota > Metazoa > Arthropoda > Insecta > Lepidoptera > Erebidae > Spilarctia > Spilarctia lutea. The sequence goes on along the minus strand of OU696470.1, from coordinate 27,200,847 downwards.
CCAGGTGGAGTGATGATTCCAAAACCGTCTATATACTTTTGCTATTAAAAAAAAAACATTAAGAAATCGTCTCGGGGGAAAAAAGGGTAAGGAGTAAATGTGTCTTAAATCAGTATTTCTGTGATGAATGCTAAAACGACTCAAGTTTTTATACAATACTATGGCGTGTCGTCATATCTAGCTATTGTCAAATAAATTACTGACTGGCTCATTGGTCTAGAAGATAACATTTACTACTAAGCTAAAGGTCGATTGTTCGATTTTCACGCGGGAAAATTAATTATTTGCTTACCACAACAAATCGTTGTGTCTGAGTGTAACTTATAAGTATTGTGTATGTGTATATATTTCTACGGAGGTCTCTGTCCAGTAGTGGACTGATAAATTGTGGTAAATTGGCTGTTGATGTTATGAAGTGATGTATTAAGAAATATATACCCCATGTTTAACGGCAGTCTGGTTGCGATAGTATACCTACCTAGGGTCTGCCTAGTTTGTGATTAGATGGCCGTGTGAGATATGTGTGAAGTTATAATTTTTTTTTTAATTCGGAAGACGGATAGGAAATCTATCTTGTACACAGTCATCACGTCATCTTTAACTTAAGTAAAGACTACGGATACTTTAAGTAAATACATTAGTAACAGATAAACCACAAACCAAAATAGCTATGAAAACAACAACAAACTCTAAAATCCAATATAAGATGTCGTATCGCATGAAACCTCACGTAATTGTACCGCAATTTTTCAGTCTCCGCCATGTCTGCCCTTTACACCTTCGGGTTCGTTCACTCCTATTGCCTTTACAATCTATACAGCGTCACTTGAACATTATTTAAATCTCATGAAATAAACAACTGCACCCTTCGTACGATCAAAGCCAACTCACATTCAATTTAAACCCTAGTAATTGACTCTTAGTCTCATACCGCTTTACAAAAGCCCCCAGGTATTAATATACCTGGGGGCTTATATTTTAACAATGACAAAGACTAGACCGCGAGACATCAGACGTCTATAACAAAATATAGCTTCTTATACGCACCAAACAAACACATCAAAGCATCTATGAGGAGTTTTTGTAATCAACTTTTACATAAATTCCAGTAGCTTAAACGAATTTCAGTCATAGAAATAGTCGAAAATACACAACGTTGGTTATTAAAGTCGCTAAATATAACGTGGTTTATTAAATACTATAAAATGGATAATTAATTCCAAACGCTAAGTCCAATACGCTACAGTCGACATATACCTACAGCAGCCGACTTGACTTAACTGAACTATCATAAATATATACTAATTACATTTTGTTACATTGCATAACTCAGAGTAATAATTGCATAATCGTATTTATTTGGAAATGAGGTAGGTATTATGCTGTAAACATTTTTTAATTAAACTTTATAAAGTTAAATTGCAACTAAAGGTACTCATTAATTCGATGTCGATAAAGCCATGGAATCCTTGTAATTAGTGCAGGTTCAATTTACGGCTTGTCGTGGACGGCACGTCGATGTATTCACGCCCTAACGGTCAAAGGATTAACACGATGCATACTTCAATATTATACGATACGAACTCGACACTTTCACCTCACAATGTTAGGGGTGGTACCTATGTATTTTGTCATTCGCATTTACCGGACGAATGGGTGCACCTGGCTAATTAGGAGCTAACCCTCCATTGCAAATTCATATGTCATTCTATCTATACAAATAAATAAAATTGGAGTGTCTGTTTGTGACATTAAAATAACCGCTTTCTACTACATGCATATAAATGTATATACGGTACACATACCAAAATATATATTTTTAAAATTTTTGTCCGTCTGTCTGTTTGTTCCGGCTAATCTCAGGAACTACTGGTCCGGTTTGAAAAATTATTTCGGTGTTGGATAGTCCATTTATCGAGGAAGGCTATAGGCTATATATCATCACGCTACTACTATTAGGAGCGGAGCACCAATGAAGAATGTTTCAAAAACTAGGGAAAATTTTCGCGTCACGAGCAATATAAGACGCAAACGAGGTTGCGTGGGTCAGCTAGTCCTACTTAATATTATAAATGCAAAAGCTTGTAAGGATGTGTGTGTGTGTTTGTTACTCTTTTACGCAAAAACTACTTAACGGATTTTCATGAAACTTTGCAGTTATATAGCTTAGACATCGAAATAACATAATAAGTAAAAATTTATAGAGATGTTTTATAATTTGGTCATAATATAACGATAACTGTGAAGTAAGTCGGAAAAATATCACCCCTACGAGAGCTATCTCGGCGTGCGCTGGCCAAACTATTGAAGTGACATGATAATAATGTTGTTGTTCGTCTTAAATAGTTCTAAATAAAAGTCCGCGACAACATATATCTACCTCTTATATGGAAGTCACTATGACCAAAATAGTGAACCATAAATACAATTTAATTTGATATTTTTTAACAATGCACATTTTAAAATATTTATCTAACTCTCATAAAAATTGATACATTTATTACTTTAAGTATTGAATGTAGATAAAGTTTGTCTTTTACAGTAAGTAATTTGGACGAATAGTTTAAAAGTTATCACGATTAGATTGATCTGAATGTAGCGTCATTAAGCGCCTACTATGAGAGAGATTTGCAGGGGAGGCTGGGGAGGCGCGGGAGCGGAGGGGTAGTCAGTGCATTGCCAATGTTAAATGTAAATGCAGGTGCGAAAGTAATTAAGTCTCTTTGTTACACTTTTACGGCTAAACAAACAGTTGTACCAATTTTAATGAAATTTGCAATGGATATACTTTGATTCTACATTATTATACATTGCATAGGCTACGGATAGGGAATATGCATGTTTTTATATGTTAATCTGATCATTTACGTCTCTATATTATAGAAAAAAAAATACAAATAGACTTGAAAATAGTTTCAAAGTGAAATTTAAAACACTGACTACATTTGAATTATTCAAACGCCGCTATTTTGCACGCGCTTTTAACACGGCCAATGACGTCATTGTTATTTCGTGTTTGTTTACTATACAGTGTTTCAGTTACTATAATTACTTACTTAGTTACAGTTTTAATTGCTATAAAAATCATGGAAGAAGTTAATTTTTCTCACAAACACTATTAACTAACACAGTATGAATTTCGACGATGATAGTTACGAAGTGACCATCGTTCAATTTGATCTTCCGCCTTCGTCGGTCGATAACCGATCAACTATCAATCGATCAGTTATCCCCGCTAGATGTGATTTAGCATAATCTTCATTTTAGGTTGGCTAGCTATAACCTTTTTTATGATAAACAAATACCTATATTCACGCTGTTATAATATCGTGCCACGTTCAATAAGAGACGCAGGTGAGGTTGCGTGGGTCGGCTTGTTATTTTAAATTATACTGGCTTTTGAAACTACGCTGTAAAATTCTTTGAGTTTATCAGGTTTACGGGTGTCGTAAGAGGCGACTAAGGGAGAAATCTATGTAGGTACTGTAAAGAAAAGGAAAACTTAAAACAAACCCTATACCAACCCGTCTAAATCCTCCTTTCTAAGGATGTTTCCATTGATGATGATGATCAGTGGTGTCAAAAAAGGGGCGGCCTATGTCCTGTAGTGGACATCTGTCGACTACAATGATGATGATTCTAAATTCGGTGAATCGACAACTGCCTCGATAGAGCAGTGGTAGTGTATGAGACTGCTGTGCCTGAGATCTCGGTATTTTTATTAATATCACTTCTCTAGTACCCATAATACAAAGTCTGCTTAGTTTGGGACTAGATGGCGATGTATGTTAGATGTCCGAAACATTTATTATAATATTATATTCATTTGTTTTTTAATCTGTTTCTCTATCTTTTCTTAGACGGGTCTATGCCCAGAGTCAGGAATGACGCCCTTAGCGGGTAGTGCTCCCCAAACGCCTCAAGAGCCTCGCATGGACGTCCCACAACCACGACCGCTTCCGATGCCTGAATATGGCGGATTCTTTGCCCTCCTCACCGAGTACCTGCCGGACACTAGCCAACCCATCTCTGGTTTTCATAGGTAAGTACACAAGTAGCACATATTATAACTTCAGCCAAGTTCGATATAGAATGTTTGCTAGCAATCTGTTTCTTAGTGATCGATGATGTTCCTTTTAGATTGGTAGACATACGCTCTTAAACGTAATGTTTCGGTTCTTCCTTCTTGTATCGAGCGATCAAAACATGGAACTCATTACCAACGCACGTTTCCCTACCATTATGATCCCAGGTTCTTTAAGCAGGGCGTGAAAAAGCATCTCACCTGGCCGCCATAGCTCACAATGCTACACCACCAATCTTGAATTCTACTCATGCTTTCCATCAGGCAGAGTAGAGTCATTATGGTAGCTTGTACATACAAAAATAACCTGTTAGTAAATTAAATAAGGTAGAGTTCACCTTACGACCGTCTTGCAGAACCGTGAACTGTCATTGTTAGACTGTTGTACTATGACATCTTGACATCTAAGTGAAAACGAATCGCCGAAATGTATGTACGCGCATTATTTCCGATAGACTGCACCAAATTGGATATATTTTTTATGTGTTTGTTATTTTTAGGACAAGGTTTATATAGAAGGATATTGAAATATAACCGGCAATAAAAAAAAATAGCTTTATTTTTGTCCGCGACTGTACAGTGTGACTGTACACCTGTAGAAGCTGAGGCGGGCCTAATTACTGATACAAGTTTTTCTAAAATACGGGCCTTTATTGTATTTTGGTTATTGTAGTAAATAGTAACCTTCTTCTTCGGTGTAGCGCCGGTTTCAATGAAATCTAATAAACATTGAATCTTTTTATGGTTGGTTACAAACAAATAACAGCAGTTCAATTTCCTATCTACACCACATATTAAGAGTACGTTTACCAGGCGCGCGAGGACGTTCTATTACGACTCCGTAATACCTACACACATTACAAAATATTATCAAAGCTATACTTATACTGTTGGATGAGCTTGAATCTTATATTATTAATGACTTAGTATTTGGCTGAACAATTTGTAGGCAAGTTGCATACTTATAGTATTGGAGTATAACAAAGTAGGCATAATACGATAAAATATACTGTCAGCGAAAGTTCTTGTCAATTTGCAATAGTAGGTTTAGTGAGATTTAATGTATGAAGATTTAATAAAGTCGGTATCTTGCTACTGATTGTTTAAAATTATAATGAAGTCAACTTAGTGCGATGGTACGCAACGTGATACTAAATAAATAAAAAAGTTGCTCTTTGAAAATTATTAGATTAGATAAAGCTTGAGTTACAAAACAGAAATGAAGTACTTTAATGTTTTATCAGATTATGCAAAATATGAGCTACAAATAGATACTTATAATATTTTTTCGTCTCGTAAAGACATCCTTGCAAAGCCGGGTCGCAATGTCATGTTGTGCCCACAAGTAAAACTGAACTATATTCATGCTTATATGAACTATTCTCGTAACAGATATTGTATTAAAAAAAACCTGTGGTAGTCGAGTTAAAATTTTCCAAGTTTTAACCTGTGTGTTTTCATCGTAATCCACATTAATATTAGTAATTCGAAGTAACTCTGTCTGACTGTTTGTTACACTTTCACGTCTAAATCGCTGGACTTCTTGACCATGCTAGTCAGACGGCTTGGTTTATGGTTTGTTTCAAGTTTTTCTTCTCTTTGGTTTTGTGAAGTCCAGCGTAGGTCTGACTTAGTGGCCTTTTACGACGTCCGTGTGATAAATAGTGGTGGTGACACTTAGTAGCCTTAATCTGTCACCACACGCACATGGATTTCTGCAATTATGTCACATAAACACGTTTGCATGTTAAACTTTTTTTTTAGGCAGATGATTTTGGCCTTGCCTAACTGAACTAGGAAGACTTAGAGATCACTAAACTTTGAAAGTGAAACTGAAGTGTCTCTTTGTAGTGTATTTCCTTTCTTTTTCTTTTCTTTGTTCCTAATTTAGGCAGTCTCGACATCACTTGTAGAGTTTTCACTATCAAGAACTCATAACGTCCCACTGCTGGGCTCGGGTAGGAGACTCAGGAGAGGGTCAAGGCCATAAGTCCCCACACTGGCTAACTGCAGGTTGGGGACTGGCAACACAACATTGTGGCTACGTAATCTTGCCGTTGAACGTTTTTAAGCCGCCTAAGAGCCTCCAACTAAGCTTCACGTCTATTATCCTGTGATAACAACCGGGACCTCCGAATAACGGAGACGCTCATATTAACATTCCACTAGCGGTCACCCATCCAGGTACTGACCGAGCCATCGGTGCTTACCCTCGGTAATTGTTTCTAATCACCGAGTGTAACTAGGCTATAAACGCCTTACGTGTAGGGTTACCTTCGATAATATTATATCCTGTATAGTGTCTCTATTTAGACACAGACTGTAACGGCCTGCAGTGTCGTCAAACAGCATAGTCCACGATAAGCGATGGCCATTTGATTCACAAATAGAAACATTACGGTTAAAAGCGGAAAGTTTTATTGCCTGATTTAAACTATGGGACCTTGAGACGACTTTGAGAGAACCTCGACCCCTAGGGCGTTATTAACGGCGCAGTGGCGCAAAAAGGAATCTTTGTTAAACACCCACTCTTCATGAAATCAAGATTAAATGGCATCACCTTAAATTGAGATAGAAATTATTTTTAAAATCAAAGTATGACATTTTCTAATGTATTGTTAATTTGTGAAGAAATCCGTAAACACTATTAACTAATTTTAATATCAACACTAATGCAGATTTTCGTACTGTTCATGTTCCTGACTTAAAACAACTTGTTTTAATTTTCATAGGCCCTTACAATACGCGCCGACTGCTACCTACGTACCTTTATTATTTAATGTGGGTGTAAATAAAAGCGTACTCACCTCTTAAATGCAGAGTCACTATATTTAATTAAGCCTGTAACAAGAATATTATAAACGAGATGCTTATGTTACGTTGATAGGTTCAGATTCAGACGTGCCACTTCACACTTAGCACATCCATTACCGATTCACATAACTTACATTTCTACATAACTAATGTCGTTTTGGAGATTGAAGTTAACTATCAAATAAGTAAGATTACATAATGGCTAACTCACAGAAAGTATGTAGAAGTGTGTGCCTGTGTCAGTATATAGCTCTTTAAATTGGACACCGCTATATAGCAACAGGTTCGCTCTAATTGAAAGTTATAGCGATATTTTAGAGAAGTCACAGAAAGCCTACAACTCTATGGCTACTAAATGGTGCTTTATAAAAATGCGATGAGTTATATGAGAGTTCTTGAACTCTAAGCATTTCCTAAACTCTATTTATTTCCTTTAACACTAACAACTGCGCAAAAGAAATGAAACATAATTATGTGAATAAATACAGTTCACGTTTATTCAGGTCAAACACAATATTCTGAAATACATTTCAGTTTAGATTATGTTTGCTTGCTTATTGATTTTACTGCACTACAGTCTTAAATACGACGAGAAAGGGTTTACTTAAAGAATTCGGATGTTTTCTAGCTATGTTTCTGTTTAGCATACTAATCAAAGCAGAAAGCTATAAGATATCGCTCTTGATGTTCTGTCCAAAACTTTATAGATTACTAGCGACCCGCCCCGGCTTCGCACGGGTGCAATGCTGATACTAAATTAAATACACTACAGAAAAACTATGAACGTTGTATATAAAAACATAGCGGCCCGCTCCGACTTTGCACGGGCATAAAATAGAAACCTCTAAAATTAGCAATGTTGCCTTAGTATATGATGCATGTATTATACATATAAACGTTCCTCTTGAATCACTCTATCTATTGGAAAAAACCGCATCAAAATCCGTTGCGTAGTTTTAAAGATTTAAGCGCACATAGGGATATAGGGACAGAAAAGGCGACTTTGTTTTATACTATGTAGTGATGTCAAATATACTTTATTTGTGGGTGCACATAAAAAAGGTGTTCTTGGATTTCAAAATAGTAGAAAGGAAAGACATTGAGGCTTCAGGTTAAGTCCAGTTTTGGCCTATGAAAAGAAACTAATTTGTTTAACCCGCTAAATCTCTACACGTTACTTTAGTTAAATATTTTTTGGAATCTAGAAGCGTAGCCACTGTAAATAACTCATATTACGGAACGTAACATTCTCATATGAGGAATTTTGACTGTACCTATTGGATCAATTACTTATTTTGTGAAATAATTATACAAGCAACCAACAACCTCGTTGGTCTTGTGGTTAGCGCTAGCGACTAGAAAAGAGAAGAGGTCTCGAGTTCGATTCCCGAGTCCAACTGTTTCTTTCATTCAAACAAAATTGTTTATTAACAACCCGGAGTATAAAAGATGGCGGTGTTTCCCGCCTCGGAGAGCACGTTAAGCCATTGGTCCCGGCTGTCATGAACATCAATAGCAATCATTATTAGTAAGTTAGTGCCCTCAAATATACTGACAACTAGTTTAACCTGCGAATTCAGTTTACCCTCATGGTTGCGGAGGTCCGATGCCCACCCATCACTTCGTGGACAAACTGATATTTAGGCAAAACCGGTTGAACTAGTAGCCGACCATATATAATCTAGGGGGAAGAAGAATTTTATAATCAACCAAATGATTTTTGATTGTAGGTATTATTAGAAGTTTAGTAGTGATTTTAATTATTTTCGTTTTAAGAAATTGTGTTATGTATTACGTATTGAATGGTAAGGTCGATTCACAGAAAACGCAAAAAAAAAGGTAGTGTATGACGATAAATAAATTAATTATTAAAGATAAAAAAACACGATTCGTAAAAATGCATACCCACTTAACATTTACAAACCTTTGATCTTAATTTTCATATAGCGAGTAAAACCCCACAATTACGACAAAACTTATGACACCACAACTCCAACTCCGAAATTGTATATAAACAGTTCACTTTAATTAGGACAACCCAAAATACAAACACATATTAAAAAAAACTATATCTAATTTGGCTCAAATATCCGTCACACTATTGTTTTACCCACTAATATTAAAAACAGGTGCAACGTGGCGGTGATGCTGCTATGTGACGTAGTGCTAGACGGTGTGGAGCTCGACTGGTCCATACATGTACCGCTGATGCTGCATATTGTATTCCTGGGTATGGACCACACCAGGTGAGCTATTATTAATACTATACTTTGACTTGACAGTTGACCTAGTCGACAGGTCGCCACGTCAATTTCTACTTCGCTAAGTGTTTTGGGTTCAAATCCCACACGGGAATACACTCTGTGTGAATCACAAATTGTAATTCTCGCTTTGGGTGTTCTTTGTTTCAGTTTCGTGTATGTTTGTAAAGTCCCGGGACACAGAATGTATATTCCTAATGCCTTATTTGTTGTTTTAAAAAAAAAATACTTATTTGAAATTAAATATAGATCTGTAACGTAATGGATTAAGCGACGCCTTACGTAGTTGCGAGGTCGAAGTAAACTCAGTACAGTATCAACGAATGTACTCTAAAATTCTTATGTAACGAAAACATATGAGTACGTTTCATTACGCTTTCTGTACTCCTGGTACAGAAAGCGTAATTGATATACCTGTTATAAATGCTCTTCACAAAATAAGTGGAATCCCAATTATGAGGAGATAAAAAAATTTTTTTTATTGATTTTTGATATGGTATATTTTTTTATTGTAACAACTTTTGGAAATTATCGCAAGCGTTAAGCGTCGTATACGATGTTATTAAGTGGGAAACTAATACACGACACCACTCCAGGTGGATAGTTCACCAGCATTGCAGACAGTTGCTTCTGAATCTACTGGTAGCCGTGGCCGCTCACCACGACCACTTGACAATCGCTCGGGTGTTGCTCGCCAGCCGGTCGGCACAACTCGGTCTTGGCATATCACCACCTACATTGCCGCTGGTGGCGCATAACTTTACAGGTATACTTCGAAAGAGCCTTTTCTAATACACACGTCACACATAAAGGGTTCCTTTTTATTTCAATCTTACAAACCATTTCCTATAGAAGCATCTTAAAAGGCCGCTATAGTTTGGGTCACCATGCTGAATTGTTGACACTCTTGAATTCTGCTCGGGCTTTCCGTCAGGCTGAGTAGTGTCACTATGTCAGGCTCCTACATAAAAAATAACAACAAAACACTTATGCAGAACTATGCAATCCGTTTTTTTATCTGAATTGCTTTATAGTCTTTAACTGTACTTGTATTATAACAAAAGAATATTAACTACATATCTCATTTGTCAACTACCTACATATTTTAAAGTTTGTAAAATTTATTGTAGAAATGTCAATGGGGGGATAATAATAACATTATGTACCTATTTACACTTTTATTACATTTAAAATTTATCGTATTCCTATTTTTATATTTGTGTGAACTTGCTTGTGCATGATGTAGTCTCCTATAAGTGAGGAAGCGCATAACTTGTTATTCTACTAATTATGATTGTTTTATTTTTGTGTATTCCTCGTTGTGAGATCCTTATATAAATAAATAAAAACACAGAAAAGATCTTAAGACTTCGATTTGCACTCATCATGCGAATTGAAATATTTCCTAAATAAATATATTTTCATGAAATAATAGTAAGTGGTTCCGAGAATCGCATGTTCAAATATTCACAGTTACTAAAGTGCACTGCACTAACAAGGTGTTTTGTGCTTGAGATAACAATGCGAGACAACACTGCATTGTAAGAATTGTGTTGATTTTATACTGTGGCTTTTAGATGATAGAATTTTACAAATGAACCATTTTCTGCTCTAATCCTCGTCCTTTATAACTTTGTTAACAAAATAATATAGTTGAAAGTATTGTTTAATATTACGTTTAGTTAATTGGAGGATATTTCCAGAACCTGATGCTGCTTTCGACAATTACCCACAATGTGCGCACTCGCCCCGCTCGCACGCCCGTTCTCTTAGCTCCGACCCACAAGTCACTCCCGAAGGTATTGTCATATCTTTAGAAACGCTGTACTTATTTAACGTTTATTTTATCTGCTGTAGTACACGTAAGGTACACACACTAGAACATATATAAAATCTGTAATTTTTTAAAGGATTAGTAGGAAAAAGGCAAGAAATGAAAGACAAATTTAAAGTTTTTTTCTATGTATTTGAAATTTAACATTGGTCGGGTGAAGCAAGTTGTGAATAAAACACTATAAATGATTAATAGGTGAATGCGACAACTACCCCTCTCTGCCAGTGATAGTGACGGGCGATTCGGAGACAGAGACCGCCGCACCAGAGCCGACGGCAGAGGCTGAACCTACGGAGTTGCCCGTCGCTGACGTCATCAAGTCTCTCGTACACTTCCTCGCTAACAGACCCACGCACATGCCCTTGTGGCTGTATGAAGACATCACTGCTAAAGGTAAGTAATAACATTGACAATGGTTTTGATTTCTGGGTCCTGAATTTCTGAATCCCGGGATTCTTTATTTATTTATTTTATTATTATATGACTTCTTGTTGTTAGTGTGGACGTTGCGCAGCTGCCAGCAGATGTCAACACTGTTACGTCACGTGTTGCGTGTATTCCGCGAATCTCTGCCCCATGCGCTCATCTCGGAGCGATGGGCGCAGACAGCACTGCAGCTCGGCTTGTCCTGCCCCTCGAGACATTACGCCGGGAGATCGCTACAGGTTTGAATACTGACTACAACAATACAAATACTTTGAACAATGTGTATTGATATAAAACGAACTATTCACTGAGTTGCTTCACTCGTATGATAATTTCTTGTTTCATTGACGTACTTTCATCAAACTTTTTATGCCTCATTATCCCTCCTTAGATGTTACATTGCCAAAAATAATAAATAAATATTTCGGACATCTAACACACAACGCCATCAAGTCGCAAGCTAAGCAGAGCTTGTTTTATAGGTACTAGACAAGTGATATAAACAACCAAACTCCAAAACAAATATTTACATATCATACAAACAATTGATAAGACCCGGAGAATCGGGAAAAATCGGACTTAAAAAATAATACAAATTTGAAAAGAAATTAGCTGACTGTCTGCGTTTATGAAATAGGGCTAGTAATTTTCTATGTATGAATGCCACGTTCTTCGTATAATGTATAATCTGCTTATGAAAGTTGTATTATGAAAGATAAATTAGATATCCTAAAAGAAATTAACAAATATTTATGTCCAATTACTCAAAAGAAAGTAAGTAATATGACAGCTAGAGGACGGGAGTTAAGGACTCGAATAAATAGCGTTTGATTATTGTGTACTTAATTAGGAAAGATAATAAAGACTAAGCTGCCACGACAATTATGTTATTAAGAGCTTTGTCTGGTGCGTTTGGTCGCGTTTATTTACTCAGTATCTACGTGCGCTGTTCGAAAAATAGTAATGAAATTAAAAATAGAATATAAAAAACAAAAATATACAGCTTTTCAAAATATCCGCCTCTAATCCCATTGCACTTGTGCATTCCCATGAACCAGCTTTCAAAACATTTAAAAACGTGTCTTGCCACCGAAATTATTCGATAGCCTCGTCTGCAGTGCCAAATTTTTGCCCACGAAGCATTTTTTTTACTGTGGGGAATTAAAAATCCTAAAACTGCATGGAGCTGAATCTGGGGCTATACGGAGCATGAGGTAACATTTGTACCCCCAAAGTTGTCAAATAGTCCATAGTTATAGCAGCTGTGTGAGCGGGCGCGTTATCTTCGTGAAAAAAATGCCACTGATGCCGCTCCTTGGGCACTCGCTATCCAACTGCCCGAAAGCTTGAGGCAGACAAACTTCGCTACTCACTAGTAACTGTTCTACGCTACGCTATAGCTAACACCACACCAAACCGTCACTGAAGTCGGTTCTGTGACCGTATTCGTAATTCTTTGCGTACCGCTTACGTAGTTGTTTTGATTTTTCCACCCTATTCTTTTTTAAACTTTCAGTTAAGAAATTACCAGTGCGTCTTTTATAGGCTGCAACACCTAAGTCATCTTTTAAATTACGCGACATGGTTCTAGACGCTATCTTCATCTCTCGAGATAAAATCTTTTGATTTTGGACAGGATTTCTTCGAATTTTTTTCCTTACTGCTTTAATCGCCTTTTTCGTACGAACACTACGTGGAGGGCCAGATCTTTTTCTGTCACAAACAGAGGAGGTTTCATTGTACCTATCAAGAGCACAGTACACAAACATTTGACTAATACCAAGCGTATGGAGGATTTAAAAAAATGGGCTTCATACCTACTTTATGAAATGTAATCACAGGGATTCTGTTCTCTTTATCACCTCACTCCATTTTAATGTCACAAAATATTTTACAATATATTGGCGCGAAAATAAGAAAACACAATGAACAGTCGTATAAAAGTGACAGATTCCAAAATCAAAAGTAATATTTTTTTTTTAATTGTAACAATATTTATGGCCAGCCGAAGTACACGCAGTATACATATAGCTCGTGGAAAGCGTTCGGTGACGAATGACGCGAGTTTCGATTTTTGATCGCCCAAAGAGTGTTCAACGTGCTTACGAAAAAAAAAAGAAATTTGAAAAGAAAAAAATCATGAAAATAATATTAATATATATTACTTTTGAATTTGAAATATTACTTTTATATCATATTTTAAATTTTAATCAAATGAACATTGAAATATATTGGTCAATTGAGTGGTCTAAAACAGTGCCGTCACTATTTTGTATTTAACTCATGTTTCTAAAGTGATTGTCTTGACAGATGATGAAAAGTAACTAATTTGACTAATTTGTCATCTACCCTATTGTAGGTATTCCGTTTCATCGGCGTGGCTATGACCGGGCGCATGGTGTCCGACATACTCTCCCGGCTGGTGGAGACAGTGGCAGAACAAGGCGAGGACATGCAAGGCTACGTCACTGAACTACTACTCACCCTGGAGGCCGCCGTCGACTCTCTCGAGTCTAACTTTAGACCTCTGGATTACATGAGGGATATATTCAAATCTACACCCAACTTGAATAATAAAGATGGTGGTCCGCCTGCCAATGGGAGCCCGTATTCTGCTGGTAAGATCTTTTACTTTTTAAATGTCGTGGGTCAGCTAATTTATTTAAATATTACTCGCTGACCCGGCGATCTTCGCAACGTCATACATTTTTCGTAAATATTTTCTAAATTTAAGAAAAAAAAGGTTTTAGTATTTATATAGAACCTAATTTTCATGTATACAAACCTTGTCCTGACAATAACAAACACATAAAAGAAAATAATATCCAATTTGGTGCGGTCGATCGGAAGCTAAGCGCGTACATACATTTGTTTATATAGAATTATAGATATTGAAATAATAATAACGTGTGGCAGGTAAACGTTCCCCGGGAGTGTGCGTGGGCTGCGTGACCAACCACACGCGCAGTACAAGCTACTCGGTGTCGTACTGCATACGCAAGAACAACGCGCCACCGCCTAACAACGAGAAGCAACAGCATGGTGACTATTTACACTATTCTCTACAACCAAAACCTTATTCATGCGAGAGTGGTTCATTTTTGTGGTGTAGGAGGACAAACGGGCAGACAAGTTAGACCAAGTAGCCATCTCGCTCTTGAGCATCAGTAGCACCAGGCAACTCCAGCTCCGGTGAGCTCCCTCACTAGGTAAAATATCTATAAATTGCTCACCGAAAGTTTTCACTAATATTTAAGATGGCACCACATAAGATGAAATATTCTTTTTTTTTGTAATTATTCATGAGATAAATGGCATGTACCCACTAATTCAATCATTGTACTCATCACTAAGTTATTGGTCTCATATTAACTTGTTATTTATCTATAATTGAATGAACACATGACGCAATGGTTTAAGCAGTCGCCACGCCGCTTTCAACTTCGCTATGTGTTGTTGGTTCATACCCTACATGAGACAACACTTTGTGTGATTCACAAATTGTTTTTAGAGTCCGAGCGATCTTTGTGTTTATTTCGCATATGTTCGTAATGTCCCACGCAATACAGAATATATTCGTAACGTCCTCTGCCTGTCCTCTTTTAAACAATCAAAAATTATCTATTTTATATGTAAATGTAATACTTTGTGTTACTGCAGAACGTCCGCGGCCGTGCAGCGAAGCAGCCAAAGGTGTTTGTTCAAACTTGTGTCGGTCCCGGTCAGCGCAGTCGCTCAAACTGCTCGGTGACACCGCCACACAGGTAATAACACTATCTAGTGCATTATTAACAATCTCACACATCCCACACATCCCACATATCCCACACACGGCTGTCTGTTCTGTTTAAAGAACTTTATTTCCTCAAAATAAATTAACAATGAAATGTAACTATATGAGAACATTTGTAAAAACAACTAGCTGAATATGCACACAAAATTTCATAAAAGTCGGTCCAGCCGACGAGAGTTTTATATGTTAGATAAACATATTAGTGAGCATATTCACTTTTATTAGTAAAGGTATAACAATACATGCTTAAACTTGTTAATAGGGAGCACCAGCATACACACACTTTCATATCACCAAGTTCGTCACAATAAATATAATATGCTGATATTAGAGGCAACAACACTCAGTTAGGACTTACAAACAAATTAACACTTTATGTTCGAGTTTCGCGATGGGTGGGTGACCGCTGGTGCAATAATACCATGAGCGTCTCCGTGATTCGGAGATCACAGAGACGCAAGATACGTAGCCGCAAAGTTCTGTTGTCAGGCCCCGAGCCGCACTCGGCCAGCGTGGAGACGTATAGTCTTAACCCTCTCCTGAGAGGAGACCCGAGCCCAGCAGTGGGACGTTATGGGTTGTTGATGCTTTGCTCAGTATATTTTTATGAAAATCGTTGGAGCCGTTTCCAAGATTCAGATTTTAAATATATTTATATACATACAAGAACCGCTCATTTAAAGGTATTACATTTAATAAATAGGGACAGTTCCACCAAATCCTGATAAACCTTCAGATAGATATCTGTCATATAGTACTACTTAACAGTTAATAGTTACTAACTAATATATACATATTAATCTGATATTTTTGTCTTTATTCAAAACTTGTGTAACAGAACTCTGTAGTTATCTGGGCGATAAGTTCAAGTTAGTGTATCAGGGAGTATATCAGCAAGCGATAAAACTACCTCTAAGTACCTATAATTACTAAGACCCATTTTATATTATAATTATTAGAGGTATTTTACCTTTTCTCTGCTGTCAATCGATTCTATTGATTTCAATTAGCGGTGATATTGAGTCCAATAATAACCAATTGTCATTGCTTGTTTTATATGCATACCGGTCTTGTTAACAACGCCATTTTTGATTATTTTGTTTATTTGATAACTGGTGCTTCCCGTGTAGTCCCATTTCAATTTGGTCCAGTTCTTGAAGACGTTTTTTTTGTTAAAAATACTAACCAGCCCTTTATCAAATTTGCAAGTATTTCGCGTCGTTTCTCTTTCTACAATAGTTAACGCTTCTATTTGCTTGTACTACTGGCTAATATTATATATATATCTGATCACGGTACTTCCCGTTGAGATAACGTCATTTCCATACAATTGAATGTAACTTGTAATGTAATGAAATTTATACTTTTACTGTATTTTTAGCACGAACTTATTTGAAACATCACACTTTTGATGCAACGCAATAAAACCAACCGTCCCTCGCTGTCATTTTATTTCGTTGCATCAAATAGTGTTGTATTCAGAAGGACTTTAAGTTTAATTTAAATCGTTAGTGATTTAGTCTCTTCGAGGACACTCGGTGCTGATCCACATAATATGTTTTTTTTTATATATTTCAAACGAACTGTTGTGGATGTACATTCACGCCGTAAACTGTCACACGTGCACGTTTTCAGGATGACAAGCTGACGATACTGGCGACTCTGTTCTGGGTGGGCGCTTCGCTTCTGGAGTCCGACTACGAGCACGAGTTTTTACTTGGAGTGCGTTTGTTGTCCCGCGTGATGTCTCGCCTGCCGCTAGATAGGCCCGACGCCAGAGAACGCCTCGACAGAACACAAGCGCACACTTCGCCTTCCTTGCATGCCTTGCTGCTGAAGGTAAGCTTGATGAAGCCTTCCTATTGTAACTATAAGGTTCGAACTTTCAGGCGGGTCAAATGGCGGTAAATAAATACTATAGGTAACTAATGATAAAGATGCTCTTTGAGGACTTTGCCCACGAATGGGCGGGGGGTTTTAGACTAGGTGTAAAGCAACGAAAAACTGATTAATTCTGTTTTCTGTGGCACTGTGGTATCACTCTATTTACTTTGTTGTGAATGGTAATGTAATAATACTTGAGAAAGTATTACAAGAACAACGATTTCCCTTTCGCTGATGTACGAGTATGTTACCTTTTGATTGTAGTTTTAATGTTATATTGGGCTAAAGCAAGCTAAGAGTACAGACTATCAAAGGTAATAAATGCATTTAACGACTTGAATTGAACTTTAATGACCTAGTGATGCTTCTGCCTCATTGGGCCTCCGGTCTCGCACTCCCCAACAAAACACGAAAGCACGAACGCTGTCATTTTAAGTTGATCTTCTGTGTGAGGGTAGTACCGCCCCGGTCGAGCCGTCACAACCATGCTTAAACCAACGTGCTCATACTACCTATAATACTAATTATATAATAACCTAATTTTTTTTAACTGCAGGGTTGTACACATCCGAACACGTACGAGCCCGTGGTCGGCGTGCTAGTGGACATGATCCCACTGCTGGAGCTGCCGGTCATTGACCCCACGCAATCCGTGGCCTTCCCGATGACGGTGGTGGCTCTGCTCCCGTACATGCTGTTACATTACGAAGACGCCAACGAGTTGTGTGTACGCGCCGCTTGCCACATTGCACAGGTAATGTCCACTGATACACTAAGTGATCTCTTTATTTTATGGAGTAGGGGCAAACGAATAGACGTATCACCTGATGGTAAGCGACTACCGCCGCCCATGGACGTTGCCGGCCTTTTAGGAAGGAGTACGCTCTTTTCTTGAAGGTTTGAAGGTCGTCCGGGGATACCGCAGGCGGCAGCTCATTCCACAGTTTTTAGGCGGATCCTGTCTATGATAACCACACTGCTAATAAACATACTTATATATTTTTACTGCCTTAGTGGCGCAGTGGTAGTGTATGCGACTGCTGTTCTCGAGGTCTCGGGTTCGATACCCGGGTCGGACCAAATGTGTGTATGATCTGCAAATAATTGTTTCGGAGTTTGGGTACGAGTATTTACAAAAAGAAAGCATTTCTCTATTTATGTCAATTGTCTAGTAATATAAGCTCTGCCAAGTTTGGGACTAAATGGGGTTGTATGTTAGATATCTGAAATATTATATACATTCTATAGTTTAATCACACCTAGATACAGAACAAATGATCATGATCGTCACACAATATTTGTCCTGGGTAGGAATCGAACCTCGACGTCCGGTTTAACATACACCAACTCTTTTTGGTGTTGACACCAAACCAAAGTATCTCACATTCTTTGTCTGTTCTGTTCATGTTCTTCACTCACAAGAGAATGTTTGTCCAGTTCACAGCGGAGAAGAGCAAGAAACTGGAGAACCTGGGCACAGTGATGACGCTGTACTCGCGACGCACTTTCAGCAAGGAGAGCTTCCAGTGGACCAAGTGCGTCGTCAAGTACCTGTGGGACACCTACTCGCATCTGTCGCAACAAATGCTCGCCTTCCTCGTCGAAGTACTTGAAAAGGTGATTACTGCATAAATAACTGGTATCACTGGTGATAGTTCTAGTATAGTACATTCGCTTTGATACGGTCACATTGATCGCGCCGCCTTCACAAGTATGGCAAGCCGCTACAAAATCAAAGGGCCCGGCTGCTGCGTACACCCACTAGCAAGTATGATTTGTCAGTTTACGCCGTTGTTTGTATTATTATATTCGTATTTCACAACAATAACCACAATGTCGGGTGACATTATCTAATCGAATAGACTATACATTTGTAACGGTTCCCTCAGTCATTACAAATACTCTTAGTATTTATGTTCGACAGCTTGAAATTAAAATATGTAATTCAAATTTACTAACTTCTTTAAAACTAAATGATAACTTTTGTTTGCAAAATGTGTATCTTGTAACAATTATTTGATAATTATTAAATTATTTTCTTATTTTAAGCAAGTGATTCCCAAAATGCAATTTTTGTATGTAGTGGCTTTAGATAAAGTCCATTATTGTTGTGACACATTTAATTTTACTCAATCTATATTTTGAACGTCGTTAGACAAGACACAACTATTTTTTATGATTTTTAGTTTAGTGAGTTTCCGAAAAATCAGCACTTAGAAGATCGAAATGCTTCAATGTATCGTAAACCTTTTTAAAAAAGCATAATTTTAGTGTGGAAATTTAACTCAAACTTTTATTGTTCTCGAATCTTTTCAAAGCTCCTTCATACAGCATTTAATATATCGCTTTGTACCTACGTTGATATCTATGTTGATGTTTAATTTTGAGAATACTCTTTTGAATCACGTATCAATGTGCAGGGATCAGCGAACCTGCAACTGCCGGTGCTGTCGATACTCCACTGTATGCTGTACTACGTGGACCTGAACGCGCCCGCAGCACAACCGCTCAACGCTGACCTGCTGCGAGCTGTCGCCAAGTTCATCGACGTCACGGTCAGTTGGCAACACCACACTCGTAACAGGGTTGCCATTGTTAAATATGAGATTTCTTCATTTACTCCATAAAAATTATCATAATACATTTAAAAAAATAGTCAAGAAAAACCATCATTTGTACCTACGTAACTAGAAAATAGTTGAAACGCATTTTATCGAATCACAAAAAAATTCAAGTTACTAATAAATAGACAAAGTTCATCAAAAGTAAAATCATTTTTATGTTTAATAAACACAGTCGCTAAAAATATATAAAATGAAACGGAAAAATACTATAGCAGAAAATTCAATTTTGAACTGAGTTTCATAGAGAGCAAAGCGAATCTTTGCCAAACCCCACCCACACAAATCACGGTGTCAATTCAACCAAAACGCCCACACTTCACTACAACTTTTAAATAAATGTATTAAAAATCACAAGCCTTTGGCGAAGTGGTGGGGTATACGAATGCTGTACTTAAAATCTCGGGTTTGATTCTCGGGTCGGACAATATGTATGTTCTTCAAATATTAATTTTAGGGGTAGAGAGTTTTCCATGTATATATGTAGTTTAATAGTACAAAAAAGTATATAAATATTATATCAATCAATCTAGCTTTCATAGTACAAGCTCGGTTTAGTTTGAAGCTAGATGACGTTGAGTGTCAGATGTCCCAAATATTTATTTATTTACTAAAGTATGTTAAAGTTCAAAAAAAATGACAAAACACTATATCTGACCATTTAACTATATATTTGTTCAATTTTATTTTTACTAGAATCGTACATATATTATAGTCCCAAACGTCACACTAAATAAAGAAATAATGTACTACGTTGTACATATTTTTTTACACACACTCAATGAATACGTACATTTATCTCAAATTTTATTACAATTAATTTGAAATATAGGTATATGTAAGCTATAAGATCTAATATGAAAATATTTTTCCACCTGTTAAAATCATTGGAAGGATTGCAACGAGTACAAGTTTAACGAATTCGATAAAACTAAAATACTGTACATTTATGACAAAAATAGAAATCGGTTCAACGTATATGACGGAACTCTTTTCAAAGGGATTACAAATAAACCCTTTTAAAATGAAAATTACAGGCGACAGTTGAATTTTTACATTTAAAACAAAGTGTGGTGTGAGCACAAAGGGCAAATTCTATGAATTTATAAAACCGGCGCTTCATAACTAAAGTCCTTTCAAAACCAATTTTATATGCACTTCCACGAGTTCCACGTATTACTCGTACCAATCCGATTAAATATCCAACAAAGGCGTTCTATATTTTAGTAACTGGTAATGCATTTGGGGATTTATACATTTATGTGGAAAAGAAATATTTTTCTATATTCACTTGAATGTTTAAATCCCCGGTTGTACTTCGACGATAAATTCAATTTTGCGAACCGCAACCCCAAATGCGTACGTTGCAACAATTTATATAACTACTAGCTGAACCCCGCGGTGCTACCCGCGGTACGATGATAACTGCGGGCAACGCCGCGAGCCGAAGCTATATCTTTATAAATAGTAGCCTATGTGTTATTCTGATGTATAAGCTATATTGTGGTAAAGTTTCATTCAAATCCATTCAGTAGTTTTTACGTGAAAGAGTAACAAACATCCATACATACATACATCCATACTTACAAACTTTCGCCTTTATTATAATAGTAGTAGGATGTCAACTTAAAATAAATATTACATAATCGTTTTTAAAGTAAATACATCATGAAATTTATTACAATGTAATTAGAATATTGTTATATTACGTTGTGAAGTTGTTACGGATTGGTGATTTCAATGACTGTATCTGCCAAAAGATGGCGTTAGTACCAAAATCTATATTTAGTTCACGTGCACTCGATGTAATTGTCTGCAACTAGGTCAGTAGGGACCTATCGATTTTTTGATTCCTTCGAACAATGTCACAAGTTACGTAACACAAAATAAACTTTTGTTTTTTTTAATGTTTGGTGTATGACCGTATGATTAAAATCACATTATATTTACACCATTCAGGTAGCAAATAAGACTTAATAAAAATGTGTTCCTGCAGCAACTGCGTGCTGTAAATCCTATGGAAATATAAAGAAAACATGTAAACGATATGTTAAACTGTTTCTAATTGTAATCGAAGTGGTTACCGATGCTTGTAAAGTATTCGTTATAGCATTTGAGGCGTACCTAACCGCTCTAAGACAACAGTTATATATATATATATAACTTTGCGAACAATTTAAAGTGTGATAAAGTACTTATTTGAAAAAAAACACGCACTAGAAACATATATCTTTATTAGAAAGGAATTCACGAATATTTATGAAACTGACAAAAACACACCTTGACTCTTAGCAATACTTTGTCAATACCAAAAAGTATTGTCCCGTGTGGGGCTCGAACCCACATTACTTGGCGCAATAGAATACGGTTTAAACCACTGCGGCATTCGTGCATTCATTATAGTGTTCTGTCTCCGAGTGTAATTTATCTGTACATAATATGAACGTGTTTAGAAATATACACATTTGCTATTAGTTAACATTCTTTATATGAGATGTAATGTAGAGATAACTAAGCTTATGATAATGAGAGCTATAATTATATATATAATAGTATATAGCTATAGTAAAAAAAATAAGGGACTTTAGAAACATACATAAAACGGATACAATTAACACCCAGACAGGAAGAACAATTTGAGAATTACAAAAGGTGTTGTCTCATGTAGGATTTAATGTATTTGCATGCCCGCATATGAACCTGCATATGATTATGTATTTAAATACTAATAAAATGGTCTCTAGCTGTAATTATGTTTTGTTGTCAGGTGCAAGACAGTAACAATTACAAGGAAGCGATGAAGATCTTGAAGCTGGTGGTGACGCGGTGCTCCACGCTAGTGGTTCCTCCGTACTGGGACAGCCACGCCTCCTCAATACTCGACACGGAGTTGCACGGCAAAAAGGTATACCCATACAAGCTGACCCGTGCAACCTCGTGTACGTCTCCCATTGCTCGTAGCGTAATAATATTCCTGCGTTTTTGTAACATTCTTCATTGATGCTCCGCTCCTATTAGTCTTGGCGTGATGATATATAGACTATATTTTTAAATCAGACCAGCAGTTCCTAAGAATACCGAGTTCAAGTAAACAAAATTTTCAACTTCAAATATTAATATATATAAAGGCAGTCGATTGACGGTTGTTTGATCAAAATGGGACTAGTCATAGAGATATATGTAGGATAGAATAGGGGTCGAACAGCAGCCGGCTCTTTTGTTTGTAAGTGATTAGCACGGGTTCCTAAAGCTCAATTGGATTGAATCCTGTGAGTGAATGAATAGTGAATGGAATTGTCGTCTAGGTATGTAGCATTGGAACGTAAAGCTATACAATGATAGTTGAAGTTGTAGTTAATAAAGTAATGTTGAATTGAGTAAGTAAGTGAGTATAAACAAACATTATATAATTTAAAGAATACTAAAACGTATGAATCAAATTTAATTCCTAAATTACATTTGTATAAGCGAGCTTTGCATGAACGCATAAAAACCAATACAGCGGTGCTACCGAGCATCGAGAACAAAGGATAATATTTCTAGAACGTTTTTGTTCTATTACTGTGCTTCTGTTCCAGGAATTACCGGGCCGCACAATGGATTTCACATTCGACCTTTCCCAGACCCCCGTCATAGGGAGGAAATACCTCCCCAAAAGTGGGAGCCAGCCGGCCACCGGCCCCAGTTCCCTTTCCAACGCGTCAACAGCCACCCCTGACAAAGGTATTACGTTCTAGAATCTGCTACGAAGGGGGTAATTTTGAAGGGGGCTGTAGTGGAATGAGATGACCACGAGCTGTGGAGTTCCACACCCTGAAAAGCTTTTACAGGGAGGAATCGTGGGAAGGAGATATGTAAATAGGAGTGGTGTTATCTCGCTTTCACTTAGTGTTGCCGTCGCATTCGTTTCTAGGAATTGTTGAATATTGATCTAGTTTATCTAGGTCAGCCTGGGAGCAGGTATGCTGCGCTGTTACGTAACTGAATTATGCGACTGTTGAAAGCCTTTGCTAGTTCTGAAACACAGCTAGATTTTTTAGATTTCATTTGAGCTAGATATTTGTAATATTGAATTATGTATTACTAAATACGTGTAGCATTTGCTACCAACAAATATGATGTACGTTTTTATGGAAGATTTGAGTATTTTTATTTATATGTACATATCATGAAATATGTATTAAAATGTACTCGTATTCGACTGCCTTCTCGGCACAATGGTAGCGTACCTAACATCTGTGCATTAGGTTTCAGGTTCGATTCCTGTCGTACCAAATGTTTGTATGATCCGAAAATATTTGTTTCGGAGTTTATGTGTTATCTATGTAGATATTTACAAAAAAAAAGCATTCTATCAGTCAAACTAGCTTTCATAGTACAAGCTCTGCTTAGTTTGAAGCTAGATGGCGTTGTGTGTCAGATGTTCAAAATATATATTTATTTGTCTGATGGTAAGCGATTATCGCTGTCCGCTACACCAGCGGCGTCACAAGTGCGTTGCCGGTCTTTTAAGAAGGAGCATATCATTTATCTAAGGATATAAATTGGTTTCATATAAATTTGAATTGTCCGATGCGGCGATTGTATTCCTACTAGTTTAGCAGGAATCTCATCAGAGATAAATTATTTTACGTTTCAGGCTGACTTCAACGATATGCGTATACATATTAATGAACTGAAAACCCGCTCCTCCTTGATGTATAGTTTGTATCTGTAGTGTGGCATGTGTTGACGGGTGGCGGTGGCAACTTACCATCATCGCGTCTTACATCATACTTATATTACAATGCGTAGGGTCTTCAACGTCCCACTCTGGGTCCGCGTCGACAGTGGTGGGGCAGGAGACGTCAGCTAGCAACATCGCGTCACAGCCCGCCAACGCGACCTCTCCCCGCCGGTCCTTGTCGCTCTCACCGGCAGACGCACTCGCCTCGGGCTGGAAGAGACCTTGGATGTCACAAGTACATACACCATCTATCATATACATCATAACACTGACAGTTTGTGATACCAGAGGTCGCTAGTTTATACATAAATATATGTATATACATATACTAGCTGACCCGGCAAACGTTGTTTTGCTATACAAACAAAAAATAATTAAGGTCTCCCTTATCATATAGGGATATGCAAAATAGATGTTCCCCCGATACTCAAACCTACCCGATATGCACACAAAATTTCATCAAAAACGGCCCAACCGTTTCGTCAAGAGAATTTCATAAATGTATTAGATAATAATATATAAATATATCTCACACAAGATCGCATTCATCTTCACTTTTCATCAATGGAGTTAAAGACATAGTCTTATTCCATTATTAATTATAAAAAGTAACGTAACAATTACTATATATACTTATAAAGTACAAATAACGTTAAGTACAATTACAACGAATTGATAAGTCTAAAAATCGAAAATCATCGAGCCAATGAAACCTGAATGTAATATTTGAATTGACTTGTTCAATTATATGGGTTCGCAGAATTGAAACTGAAAATTAAATTAATTGTCCGAGTCCAAATATTGAAACAATATGAAAGTTCTCTTGAATTTTCCATAGACGTATTGATATTGTTCTTTGTTATGCGTATATTAGCTTGGTTTTATATAATTTGAATTCAAACGTGACCACAGTACTATTTACAGTTATATTTCATGAAATGACAACCACCCACAACAGGATGATACCCGTGTATATTACTAAACCAATGAGTGGATTTTCAAGTGAAATTAACATTTGTTATATACAGAGTCGCGTTCGCGAGTGTCTCGTGAACTTGCTGACGACGTGCGGCCAAAGAGTCGGCCTGCCCAAGAGCCCTTCGGTAAGTTGTACAAACCTTACGCGAATAATATTAAAGTTCAAATTTACTTGACAATATTGACCTATCTCGATGGTGTTCGCTAGAGCATACTGTCGGAGTATATATATACATATATGTATATATGTATAGTTTATGTGATATTATAAATTAATGATACCGACAACGCACGCCAGTACACCGACCATGGCCAACACAACTAATGTTTGTAATGATTTCTATCCATCGCTGCGTTTAGGACGATTTAATAACCACTTTATGTTCGAAGGTAACTGACATACATACTGTATATTATGTCGCAAACGCTTTCACACCCACACACCACGCTACAGGTGCTCTCGACAGCCGTAGTCGGCCATAAACCCACGTCGTACGAGACCCTTCGACAACGAAGCTGCATCCTTGCATTGTCGCATACATGTCCTATATATACGTACTGCGCTTCGCTTCTCATCACCCGACTGTCATGCAACGTCATTGTTACTTTGCTACGTCACTGCCTACTTTACACTCGTATATGCTGTTTATTGGTTTCTTCTACATTCATATTACAAACTTATTGGTTTTATTAATATCTATACACAGATACTCGTATATATAACTTGAATTCGGCAATTAATTAAAATTATTAAATGTCGAATTATTAAAGATAAATCAGTTTAAAGATACTCGTGTATTTGGATTTAAAAATAATATTTGAAAGTAATCCTCTAAGCTCATATAAGATGACCACTACCGACATGATTAGAATTGACCAAACATATATATGCCTGTCTTGTTAGAGCTAGACTTTACTGTTATGCCTCCATATGCCTAATACTATTACAGCTTCATAATATTATATTCAACAATATCATTATATAACACATCCACACACACATAGCTATGTTATAGGAACGTAGGTACATGAAACGTATTCAAGACAAATAATCTAATCTACAGACAGACCCAACTGATCCTAAATTATCAAAATTTTAATAAGTAATTACGTTTAACAAAAAAGTTTTTAAAATTCTCTAAAATACTTTAGCCCTGTTTTACAGATTACAGATAAATTGTGAATAGCTTATCTGACAGATTACTTTGAACTTGACGTAGGCGTCTTCTATGGAAATTGTGTCAAACCATCTGTCAGATAAGCTATACTGAACTTATCTGTAACCGATGAAACAGGGCCTTATTATTTTATTACATTTTTTTAGTTTATATTATTTCAAAATGATCTTTATATTAACACACGTTATTTTTTTTTATAGTATAGCATAAAAATTGTTTTTGACTGTTTGTTTATTGTACCATTTCTGCACGACACGGTTACAATATTCACCGTTTATTATAGGGTATACAATGTTCGTTACACAACACTAATGCACGTATATGTATATAAAAAGCAAATGAGAATGACTTACGTTGAGATAATCATAAGGCACTAATTATTAGCACGTTTAAATGAAGTTAAAATATATATAAATAACTTGACGTAAAAAGAAAACATCTTTATTTGTTAGTGTTATTTTTATTATAATATCTGTTCAATCGAATATGAAGTTGTTTGTTCATCAACTTAGATTGTTTTAACGTACCTAGATAAAAACTAAAGTCGTGTTGTAATGTCGTTGACAATAACCGTCTTATATCAACAGTCTTGTTTGCCACAATATCGCCTTGCCATAATATATAAGGGATAGTCAATACCGACCCGTAAGACACCTTACTAAGTTTTAATTTTAACATTTGCGATTAACAAGTGCTTGAACTGAAATTTAGACTTTCTTTTAAATACAAATCTAAGGGGCTATAGAGGTGCTATTCGGAGGCCTTAGCGGTGATCGCATATACTTCTCTTATACACTCGAGATAACTATGCATTTGGGGAAGGTCGGATTCGTAGGTTAGGTACAGAAAAAATACCTAATCATTTTAAAATATGAAAAATAAACTAATATGCATGAATGTAGCAATTTATCACGCGCATTAATTTATATTTAATATTGTAAAGAATAATTTAATTATTTCTTCTTTCAAACTTCTTCTTTGTTTTCTCTTCTGTCTTCTGGAAATTACGTGTTGTATTATTTGTTATTTTTAGTGTTACCGTAGTCCCGTTCAATGAAACTTAGGCAATTTATTTAAGTATAGTGAGGGTATTTTCGTATGATGTAACGTTACTTTGTGTTCTTTTTTTTAAAGATTACAATTTTGTCGAATTATTCGTGTGTGTATTGTTAGTGGATCAGGAAAATTGGTGAAAGTCTTACTTCAATGTTCTCGCGTCTAAACGCTGTCGTGTTACAGGTCATCTTCAGTCAGAGTTCAGAACTGCTCGAGCGCGAGTCCTCGATGGCCTCTTCACTGGAGGAGGTGTCGGGCACTCCCGGCAACGAACCTTCCGGAGGCGCCCCTCCCACTGATCACTTTGGTGTTTTCAAAGACTTTGACTTTTTGGAGTACGAGAGCGAAAGTATTGAGGTAAAGATTTGTGTATTTTAGATATATGACATTAACATCTATGTAGTTAACAATAAGGTTAGTTTTTCAGTGTATGAGATAGTGAGGTCTGTTTTGTCGTTGTACAGGGTGAAAGTTCGGACAACTTCAACTGGGGCGTTCGCCGGCGCTTGCCGAGTGAAGAGCGCGACGAGCACGCGGGCCTGGAGCGCAGCCCGCCGCCCCAGCAGCCTCGGCCCCTGGACCTGCACCCCACTGGGAAACCGGTGAGTTTCTCATTTATATCATCAGCAATACAGTCTTAAACTATTTCTACCGCACATAGGCCTTCTCTTGTAACGGTGGTTTAGGTTTACTGTATGAGTTTATTCCACCTTTTGTTTTGTTCACCTAGGACACCTAGGTGAACTCACTTTTGAGTTTCCTCTCGAATTCCAGCTCGGCCCAAATGTTCGTATAATCTACAAATATTTATTTTGGAGCTTAGGTGTTTTCGTGTACGTACTCGTATAATATGCATGTATTTACAAAAAAATATATGTGTATTTCCATCAGTTGTTTAGTACCCATAATACTTTGCTTTGCTTAGTTTGGGACTCGATGGTGTTAATAGTAATAATATTTCGGATATCACGAAGTATAATTAATAATAATATGATGGGATAAGAAAAAATTGAGTAAAATTACAACAACAACCGCGGGTAACACCGAGGGGCTCAGCTAGGTTTTATTAGTCAAATTACATGTGTGCATTCTTTACTTCATTTTGTGGATTACTTTAGGGAATCGTTAGTAAACGTAGAAACTAGTAATGCATTATTTATATGTATTTTTAAGAATACCCTATTCCTGTTGATAACCCGTTATCGATGTTAATAAAAAAATACATTCATAAGATTATTTCATCAATATAAGTATTAGACACTATCAAAAAGAAAAGAAAATTGTAGAGAAGCAAATGAAGATCGATAAAAAAATGAAGATCACATATTTTATATTTTAACACATACAAGTAAAGAAATATAGTTGCAAACAATTCTCGACCTTAATGACATTTACATAACATGGTTTTTGGCATTAATAAATAATGTTGATCATGAATATATGTATAATTTTTATTGGATATTATGTAAGTTCATAAGGTCGAGAATTGCTTGCATCTATTGATTAAAATAGTTTTCACATCTAGATAATGAAAAATGGGTGCAAGGAATTCTGGACCTTATGGACTTGCATTATTTACAAAAAAAAATATGTATTCGTGAACAACGTTATTTATATACGCCAAAAATCACGTTTTGAGGTAAATGTCATCAAGGTTGAGAATTGTTTGCAACTACATTTCTTTACTTGTAATAACATAGCTCATATGCCAGTTGCACTCGGTGATTAGAAACAATTTTCTTAAATCCGTTGAAGAAATAAAAAGTTTGATACAAACTCCGAACCTCTAATTTTACTCCCTAAGGGGTTTGCACAAGTAGTATACACGATATGAAACAACGATATTATTAATACAGGAAATCGGGGGGATAAACATTGTCAACAAATGAATATCCATAAAAAGTAAGGAGCATCGGTAAAATCGGTAACAACAAATGAATATCAGCTATTTTTATGTTTTTTTAACACACACAAATAATAAAAAACAGTTGCAAGCCATTTGCGATCTTAACAACATTTCTCCAAACACGTGATTTTGGGGTCTATAAATGAAGTGGATTACGAATATAAAAAAGAAATTAGATATTGTCAAAGTTCATACTGTCGAGAATTGCTTTTTTACCATGTTTTTTATGGTTTACATCAATAAAACATATTTTTTTTAGTTGTTTTCATCGATACTCATTTGTACCAGCAATGGTCATTCATCCAACTAGATGTCCGAAATGTCCGAAATATTTATACTCATTTGTACCAGCAATGGTCATTCATCCAACTAGCTGTATAAACAATTACATCAGTTCAGATCTTGCCAAACTACCTGAAAGCTATTCGACCCACTAGTGGAGCATAAAAACAATCTAGCTCTCATACAAGCTCTGCTTAGTTTGGAACTAGATGACGATGTGTATCAGATATCCGTAATTTAATTTAATTATAAATATTTTATTATCTATTTACCTACACAACAATTAATAATAAATATAATGTTTTTGTACACGTAACACACAACGCCATCTAGTCCCAAACTAAGGAGAGCTTGTACTAAGAGTACTAGACAACTGTTTTAAATATATCTAAATTGAAAACAGTTTCTTTGTAAATACATACATATTATATATAGAAAACACCTAAACTCAGAAACGACTGCTGATAAAGAGGTCTCGTGTTCTTTTACAATAAATCGTTAAAAACAGTGTCTCGGAGAGCACGTTGAGCAGTCGGTCCCGGTTCTTACAAACATCTATGGCAATCGCTATTTACAAAACAGTACACTCAAGTATACTGATAACTTTTTTTTTACGTGTGGAAACCCCTCGGGCCGTCACCCCACCGGGGTTTGCGGCGGGGTGGTGTGTCAGAATCGAACCGACTAAAACCACACGGTGTGCCACTCTGCGCCTGAACCGGGGTCCGGGAACTGCTGTTATTAACACGATCGAACCCCTCCCAGCACCTGCCCGCACTGAAGCGGGCACCGTCTGCTGGTAGACTATCTCATTTTAGGCGACGCACGTCACACGCGTTCGTCGCATCCTCGCGGTTGGCCTGTAAAGCGGATGGAGGGGAAAAGTATACTGATAACTAGATCAATCTTCGAATTCAGTTTGCCTTTAAGGTTGCGAATAATCAGATAAAAGCGGTTGAACTAATATCCGACCCCAAATAATCTTGGGAATTATATCATTGCGAAGTTAAGCAATCCTAGCCAGGTCAGTCTATCGTGGATGACCATTCTTGACACATAGATACACCTTCGGACCCTTGAAGAGGACGTTAAGGTCGTCGGTCCTGGTTGCCATACGAACAGTTTATTATGGGTAGTTTGTGCCTTATAAATCCGACAAAAATATTTCTACAGAATTTCGATATCTGCTCGTTTGAGGTCTGCGTGCAGTCGCCCCGCGTAAAAATAAATAAAGTTAGCTGTATCGCTTGAAAGAATTGATTTTTTTAGTTTTTAGTTGTAGAAACACAACGCCCGTATTAGGAATATACATCCTGTGACGCGGAGGAGTTTACAAACATACATGTAATGGACAAAAAGAACACCGGACAACAGTTTGTGGATTACACAAAGTGTTCTCCCATGTGGAATTTGAGCCCACAACATTTGGCGCAGTAGAAAGCGGCGTGGCGGCTGCTTATGCCGCTAGACCAACCGTGTACAGAAACGTTTCCAAATGTCAATCACAATCTAGTTTTTGCAAAGGACTCGGAGGAATAGCAGTAATAATACAAATACAAAGTCCGCGACCCGGCCATGCTCCAATAGTCTAGAAGCCTGTCCTCATTTAGGCCACGGGCTCCCTGCCTATCGATCAGATTGCACTAACAGAATCAGGTCGCGACGTGACCTATATCGCAAATGTCACATTATGTAACGTCAATTTATTATTTTTTATGAAACAGTTAGGTACCTACTTGAGAGAAGGAATGAGAAATTTAAAAATGAAATCAATTTGTGCACTAGGAATATACTCGTACTTAGGAAACAAACACAAACAACACCCGAACAAAGAAATACACAATACAGTGCGGGCGTTGAGAAATTTACTTACTCTAAAATAACATGTTATTCATTGTTTTACACTTAAATCGAATAGTAAATCTGAAACAGACCGCGGTAATTATACTACTACCTACAGTATTCCTACTAGGTACTATCGTCGAGTGTCATCGTTCGAAAAAGTAACTTAATTTGTCAGGACTATAGCTCTGCAAAGAGAAGGCAAAACTTGAAATAACCATATGCCCCTGTCTGACTAATGTAGTATTGTAGACCAAAACCTCCCTTCTAGGTATTGGCCTATGTTATTATAATCTAGTTATTGGTGCTAATTATGCTGTTGAAAACTCTCGTAAACTAACAATCACTAAAAGTGTAAAAATATAGATTGACTGAAGTTAGATATGTCACGTTAGAAATAGATATTACTTAAATACATACAAAAGTAGCATTTTAGAACCAATTTGCTAAAATAAAAGATTTTTAGAGAAATTTGATTTTAGTGACACATTAAAAGAAATAACAACACTGTTTATTCGTCAACTGACTCGGTGGCCAGAGGTCTCGGATTCGATTCCCGGGTCGGACCAAACGTTTCTACGATCTGCAAATAATTAATATTTGTTGCCGTGGTGTTTACTATGTATAATAATGTGAATGTATTTATAAAAACTATTATATGAATTATATCAGTTTTGCTTGGTTAGATGGCTTTTTTTACACATAACGACATCTAGTCCTAATCTAATCAGAGCTTGTGTTATGGATACTAGACAAGTGATATAAATACAGATATACTTTTTTTGTAAATACATGCATAGAAAACACTCAAACTCCGAAACAAATATTTGTAGATTTTTTTTATTTAATTTGTTTTTGTCTATTTATGATAGATTGGTCATGAGGACTCTTCGGACGAGGAGGGCGGCTGGGACGACGGTGCGAGCGGCAGCCGTGGAGAGGGCGACACTGGCGCGGCACCTGAACTCGCTCTCAGACCGCGCACGCATTCCTTCTCCAGCGCTTCAAGCAACGAACCTGATGGTAAGCTGCTGATCAACATATGCTTCGTTTCAATAATTCTTCATGTTTAGGCTCTCGTAATGTTTTGAAAAGACGATAGTGGCAGTGTTGATACAGTTTTTACATTTATTTATTTAATCATGGTCAAATTATTACAATATACGTTTATTCATAATACAAACTATTCGCTTGAACTGAACCTATTTTTTATTGTCTACATGTGATAACTATTTTAATCAATAAGTGCAAGCAATTCTCGACCTTATGCACATGCGTTTAATATCCATTTTTATATATATTTATGATCAATCAAAAACCAAAAACCACGTTTTTAGGTAATCGTCATTAAGGTCGCCAATTGATTGCAACTGTATTTTTTTATTTGTAAAAACATAGCTCATAACCCAGTTGCATTCGGTGAATATAAATAATTTTCTTGAATCCGTTGAAGAAATAAATAGTTTCATACACAAACACAAACTCCACAACTGTGCGATTTGCCCCAAATTTTCTACCACGCACAGCAAAACTGTGAAATGAGCTGTCGCCTGCAATGTTCCCGGACCCATATTACCACCACCAGACCAGATTTAAAAGCGCGAATTAATTAAATTGTTAATAAATTACAAATACGAGACACGAAAGTAAAAGCGGCGTGCGAGCAAGCGAGCGCGTGAGTGCCTTGCGCAGCGGCGAACAAAGGACTCCGATGGGTCCACGGTGAAAAACGAATGGAGCCCGGCGGCGGCGAACATCACCGTCAAGGCACGAGCTCGACACGATGTCTTAGTACGAATACCGAGTAGTGGTGGTACCGCTACACGACCTTCAAACCTTCAAGAAAAGAGCGTACTCCTTCCTAAAAGGCCGGCAACGCACTTGTGACGCCTCTGGTGTTGCAGGTGTCCATGGGCGACGGTAATCGCTTACCATCAGGCGATACGTCTGCTCATTTGCCCCTATATAATAAAAAATAAAAAAAACTGTGATGCCCTTTTTCACCGCCTTAGGGGTTAACAAAGTCGTAATAATGCACTTATCTCGATTCCAAAACCAAAGAAAAATCTAATTTGGCAAACGATATATGTTGCGTCACATATCTACAAGCTACCACTGTCGTGAACGATATTGCTTGTTGTTGTAAAGCTACAACAACAACCTCGGGGACCACCGCAGGTTGCTGCTAGTTCAACTATAAAGTTGCAAACTTACTAATAATCATATGTATTTGGTGATACCAGGAGACCGGGGTGATGTGACACCTGTCCCGGGGTCGGCCCCTATTCTGCGAGACGCGTGGCGTGCGTCGGTGACTGCTTTACTCCGTCACGCTGCGCTCATGACACCGCTGGCGCTGGTCCACCGGCTACACACCGTGCTCAAGGTATGTCATACAGCGCAGTCGCCACTGCGGTATATTAACATTTAATTTAGAGAAAACCCATATCTGCCATAACTTTCATACACTCCCTTTACTCATATATATTAAATCATACATTTCGCTGATCACTATTATATTTCCTGACACCGGAGGCCTAATGATGCGGAAACATCTCAATAGGTCGACACAGTGTCACTATATTACATTGTTGTATTATCTACATTCACAATGAGGATGGTGGCCACCACTCTTGGATTCTGCTCATGCTTACCATCAGGCAGAGTAATCAGTTTGGCAGGCTCATATAAAAAACTCTTATTAGCAAGACAAATATTAAATAAACGTTTGCATCTGTCCTGTAACACATGCACACACAAACACAATAGATTTGTTTTTTTAAGATTTCAGGTAAGTGCCTGAGTATTTACTACAATGGTAATATTTCGTAAGGGGTTGTGACCTTCCTAGGAGGTATCTTAAATACAGGCTGCACTTTAGTCAGGACCAACCCACCGCATTTCTAATTATTTTCATTGTGATTACATTCACTATACATTGTGTTGTGAAAATGAACTATTATTAATATTATAAGTTTTTTAAATAACAAGGAAAAGTTAGAGGTTTAATATAATTTGGAATTTGTGTTGGAATAACAGCTTACAAAATTATAATAGGGACATAGAACAAATTATTGTATTCGTCTCAGAATTATTTGTTATTGATGAGAATCGAACTAATTACTTTTGGCTTGACAGTTATTGATGAATAAATGTATAGTGTTGCATATGTGTAAGGTTACTATAGTTTTTAATGAAATAAAACACTACATGTTGTTTGATTACAGTTATTTATTTATATTTCAATAATATTGTGAATATTGTTATAATACGATGTAAATTAGTCTAAGTTAGATAGTTATTGGAAAACAAAGTTGATCAGTCAAGATTATTTTACAAAATATTTTAAAATTGTTATTCTAAGTGACTACAGTGTCCTACGAGATACAAGATGGTGAGTCGTCGTCGTTATACAGCGTCAAGTGCAAGTTGCCGATCGCAGTTTTATTTCGGAACAATTTTTATTTTTTATAGAAATCATACAAGTAATAAATTGGTTAATAAAAACACATATTTGTAGTAGTACAAGATCCCGCTATATAACGACCTTCACCGAGATGTTTATTTCATGAAACGTATTTTATATTCAATTTAATATGTCAATAAATAAATTGCATATGGGTTGCCTAACAAATTTTAGTCCAGGGTATTTTTAATTAATATTTAAAAAAAAAAAATTTTTTTAAACTTTTCTCCGGTTTGATTATTAGATAAATTTTATACCAATCGAAAGTATGAAGCCCATAGAATATGCAAACGTTAGGTTGCCTTTTCTTTTCCGGTCACAACTATCGGGTAGCCAGGTATAAACAGGTAAATCTATACTAGCATTTTGCAACGGTCTGATTATTGAAATAAAATTAAATAAAATTAATGATTATTTCATTATGAACACGGTGGTATAGGGTTGCCTGCGAAAAATTAATCCCGAATTCCGGTTGTCGAATTTTGAAAAGTAAAATATCGCTGCGAGTGATGTGCGACTGAGAGGTCCCAACCAACCATCCCATGCGATAGAAGAGGACACAGCATAGCAGCTGTTTGAAGTCCACCTATTTAAAGAAAGAGTACTATTTGTGCTCGAAAATGAAAAGGATAGCGATTCGTATATGCTGTGCATCATTTTGGAGTAGTTTATTATTAAAATAGAGAAATAGTTATTTAATTATTTTTTTTAATCAATTAATTATTTAACTGTGTATATTTTTTATGTGACACTAAAGTATATACACATCTTTAGTAAAAAAGAAGGTTATAATAATACATATATAATACTAATCTTGCAAATTTTATCTTTATTATTAGAAGACAAAATAAAAAAGAACAATTAAAAAAATACTTCTGTTTATTGTAAAAAACTAAAAATACATTTTTTTTTAATTATTCAGGTTCCGAGTCATCGGACATATAACTGTGATCTTCAACTTCTGAATCTTCTTCGTCATCACTCTCCGTTTCAGTTCTTTCGACAATGTCTTCTATCTTTAAAGGTGTATGATCCCCAATGAATCCTACTGGTTTTAAATATTCATCTAAGAACCAACCGCAGTTCTCAGGCTGATATGGAGTTGGATTCGAAGACTTTTATTTTTTTTTAAATTCATTCACACTGGTGCAGTTTCTGATACCATATACAGGGTCTGTCGTAAATAATGGATAAGTCGTAAACTGGAGTTGGTCCGGCTATGAGACTATTAGAAAATCGTATCTTTTTGCCAGGGTTTCTAACCGTATGGAAATGGCGTAGACTTTTATGTTTTTTTATAAATTTCGCTACTCTTTGCATTCATTCCGTTGCCATTTCGTTAAATTTAGGTATTTCTGTGTCATTTTTTTTGTATTATAGTCTTGAAGATGTGTATT
Source organism: Spilarctia lutea (assembly GCA_916048165.1). Classification (NCBI taxonomy): domain Eukaryota; kingdom Metazoa; phylum Arthropoda; class Insecta; order Lepidoptera; family Erebidae; genus Spilarctia; species Spilarctia lutea. The sequence goes on along the minus strand of OU696470.1, from coordinate 27,164,299 downwards.
ATTTAGTTTTAGTACTGTTTTAGGCGTTTTTAACGTTGGTCATTTTCAAAATTGTCATTTTAAGATTTTTTATGTTTTTGTTTTACTTAGGGTCAACTTTTGATCATTTACTGTGTAAAAAAAAAGTACGGCGCTATAGCTGCCCATGATCTTAATAAATTATCTAGTATGTGTAGATTCTAAAAAGGTATAACAATGCATACTTCACAAGTAATATTAAGCTACATGAGCGAGATCAATATCAAGGTGAGAAAATATTTTTTTCATGTAATGTTGTAAATGGTTATAAAACTTCGTCATAATGATTTATTTCTGCCAAGATTCTTTACACAAACACTATGGGGTCACTATTAAGGATATTCAAAAGAAAACTAGGTTGTTTTAGTACGTAAAAATATTTATTCAACAACTTAAACTAAATGTTCGAAGTGTCCTCCGCCGGCAGCTATGCACGCTCTACATCGCCTAATAAACGATCGCTTAATCCGGCGCACATAACCGGCTTCTTCAATTTTTCTCGCTGCTACTTGAATGCGCGCACGCAACTCTTCTACAGAACTTATTGTTTCACTGTATACTTTTTCTTTTATACAGCCCCAGTAAAAGAAGTCCAAGGGGTTCAGGTCTGGCGAACGTGGAGGCCATAAAATTGGCCCCAATCGCCCTATCCATCTATCTGGATAAGTATTATTTAAATGTTCCCTGACACGAACAGCGTAATGTGCTGGACACCCATCATTTTGTAGCCACATCTCATTTCTTATCTCTTGTGGGACGTCTTGCAGTAAACTAGGTAAAGTATTTGCTAAAAAATTCAAATACATATCCGCATTTAATATTGCCGGCAATTCGAATGGACCAATGATTTTGCCATTAATAATGCCAGTCCATAAATTAATTTTAAATTGATATTGCGATCGGTCTTCTCGGATAAGTCTTGGGTTTTCGAGTTGCCAGCTGTGTATGTTGTGAAGATTCAAAAAACCATCTTTTCGACACGTTGACTCGTCACTCCATAAAATTTTATTAAAAAAACTTTGGTCTTCCCTCATCTTTCGCAGCATTATGCGACAAAATGTTATTCTCGCAGCAGCGTCCCTTGGCATTAATGTTTGGACCCTTTGATAATGATAGGGATATAATTCATGCCTTTTTAAAATCCTGTGTACAGATTTTTGAGGTATACCGGTGCGCCTTGAAATTACACTTATGGACGTACCAGGGTCTTCTGCAACTATTTCCAGTACTTCGGCTGCACTGTGGCGTTGTGGTCGTCCTTCACTCGCCCCGCCTACGCCGGTCCCAGGAAATCGTCCTTCCAAAAATGTGTTGTGCACTCTTATGAAGACACGATAGTCAGGATGCCGGGCATTTGGATATTTTTCCCGATAAACTCTAGCAGCTCTATTGGCGTTGCCATCACATAAACCATAAATGTAATGCATGTTTACGTATTCGGCCGGCGTGTATTGTTGAGGCATGATATACAAAATTTTCCAAAATAACACGTGCAATCGATAGCACAACACGATGCCCATAAATGAGAGCTGAGTTGTCAATATCACCAGGTTAACAAGTCCAAATCACAAAGAAAATCTAAGTCCGATATTAGAAAGCAGTAACAAATTGACGACAGTAATGAAAACGAGAGCACATGCGATGGTCAAAATCACACTGAGAGATGTATCAGGAGTGCGCCCTAGCTAAACGCATGCTAACCTTTTCACACATCGTGAGTGTGAAAGGGACGGTGCATCATGCAGTGTGCCTAGTAACAATGTTCTTTTCACGCGGGGAGACCCTTTGTATTGCTGTCTTTGTTCATTTTTTTACCTGATGATCCTTTTTACGAATAAACTTGTAACATGTTTGTCGCATGTAACTATTAGAGCACATCAATTTTAAAATTAAACACCTTTATGAAATGAGGAGGCATGAAATTTTTTTGACAAAAAACTACCTAGTTTTCTTTGAATATCCTTAATAGTGGCCCCATAGTGTTTGTGTAAAGAATCTTGGCAGAAATAAATCATTCTGACGAAGTTTTATAACCATTTACAACATTACATGAAAAAAATATTTTCTCACCTTGATATTGATCTCGCTCATGTAGCTTAATATTACTTGTGAAGTATGCATTGTTATACCTTTTTAGAATCTACACATACTAGATAATTTATTAAGATCATGGGCAGCTATAGCGCCGTACTTTTTTTTTACACAGTAAATGATCAAAAGTTGACCCTAAGTAAAACAAAAACATAAAAAATCTTAAAATGACAATTTTGAAAATGACCAACGTTAAAAACGCCTAAAATAGTACTAAAACTAAATAATACACATCTTCAAGACTATAATACAAAAAAAATGACACAGAAATACCTAAATTTAACGAAATGGCAACGGAATGAATGCAAAGAGTAGCGAAATTTATAAAAAAACATAAAAGTCTACGCCATTTCCATACGGTTAGAAACCCTGGCAAAAAGATACGATTTTCTAATAGTCTCATAGCCGGACCAACTCCAGTTTACGACTTATCCATTATTTACGACAGACCCTGTATACTAGCCGTAAATTCTTGAACGGTCTTCATTTTTTCATCAATGAAAATATCAGCAGCATCTGTTAATGATGCAAAAACTGTTTGATATTTTTCATTTTTCGAAAATAGCTGAAAAGACTTGGCATAATTTGATTCCTATATCCTTTTCATTTTTAATCACAATTAGCATGCACACTCTCTTTCTTTAAATGGGCGGGCTTCAAACAGCTGCTATGCTGTGTCCTCTTCTATCGCATGGGATGGTTGGTTGGGAGCTCTCAGTCGCACACATTCACTCGCAGCGATATTTTACTTTTCAAAATTCGACAACCGGAATTCGGGATTTTCGCAGGCAACCCTATACCACCGTGTTAATAATAAAATAATCTTTAATTTTATTTCAATAATCAGACCGTTGCAAAATGCTAGTATAGATTTACCTGTTTATACCTGGCTACCCGATAGTTGTGACCGGAAAAGAAAAGGCAACCTAACGTTTGCATATTCTATGGGCTTCATACTTTCGATTGGTATAAAATTTATCTAATAATCAAACCGGTGGAATTTAAAAAAATTTTTTTTTTGAAATATTAATTAAAAATACCCTGGACTAAAATTTGTTAGGCAACCCATATGCAACATATTTATTGACATATTAAATTAAATATAAAATACGTTTCATGAAATAAACATCTCGGTGAAGGTCGTTATATAGCGGGATCTTAGACTATAGGTTTTAAAACAAAACACAGTACAAAAAATACAATGAATAATTTTGCGGTGGTCCAAGTTAAACGTTCAGAGCGTTTTTAAAACAAAATACATTATTAAAGCCAAAATAGAATGAAGCCCTCGGGTGTATAATATAATAATAATTATTTATTTCTCCTTACAAAATACAACATGGCACAGAATGTAATTTAACTAATACTGATAGAAAATAGAATTCAAACTGAAGTGTTTGCAAAGAGTTGGTGTAGGTAAATGTTAGGTATAACCTGTATTACAGATCAGTGGGTCCTCACCCTACGGCAGCAAGTCATTGATAATATCTAATAAATAAAGGAAACAAAGCAAAAATAATAAAAATTGTGTGATCGACATAAGGAAAGGAATTGGTATGTGGTTTAGCTGAGATGTTGATGGCGAGTGTCGTGTTTCAGGAGGTGTCTTCTAAGACGATGTCACTGTGCGGGTCGGGCGCGCTGCTGGGTGCGGGCGGCGCTGAGCTGGCCGCGGTACTGGAGCGGCTCGGCGCCGAGGAGCCGCCGCTGCTGTGGGTAGGGCCGATCTCTGCAGACTCGCAGCGCGTTCGAGACGCCGTTCGATACGCCGCGCTCGAGATCAACGAACACCTCGAAACATACTTCGACCGACGCGAACACGCACTCGAGGTAAACGACTACACACTCACTTCCCTATCTACTCGTATGTTTAAAACATTACACGTACTTCTTCTAGCTTCGCCCAAGCAGCTCTGACCGGTGTTTCTTTCTGGGACTCTATGTTTTCATATAGAAAATGCCACAAGATCTTGATCAAGTTAATTACAATATAAAACAGGCACATGAACAGTGAATAGAGGTTGAAAACCCTGAACATCTTAAGGGCATCTTTACGTAAAACTTGTACTCGCTCCACGTACCAATCGAAATCATATTCAGCCAACCTCCCGATGCAAAAGATGTAATCTAAACAGCGACATGTTATGTAAAACATAACGCAGTTTAGAACCCACGTTTCAACTTGCTCGACAGTCATTTTCAAGTGAGTCTGTCGACGTTTATTGACGTGTGTAACGCTTGATGTTCCAACAGGCGCTCGAGCTGTCCAGACCTGCGGACGAATGCAGCCGTTGTTTATACAAACTCATATTTCAACTGCTACTACTTCTCGAAACCAACAACAAAATGGTTGTGGCGGTATACAGCGCCGCTCTAGACAACAAAGTGAGTTTACCTTACCTACTTTGTAGTTAACCGCTAAGGACGGACCGGCTGCGCCTCTGAACACCTGCCACGTAAAGCGTTGCAACCAGACTGATCTGTTAAGGTAAATACAAAATGGGGGAATCGATAAACGCATGCGTATCGTTGCAACAAAAAGACGAGATTGCCCCGCCCCTTGCGGTAATATCGGTACCTCCCCTTTGAGGAAGCGAAATGGAATAAGTGCAATGTAATACTTTTTGGTCCTTATTAATTCAAATGTATGTTGGTAACATTACGACTATTATCTATATCTTACTAGATATAGGTGTTTTAGATATGAAAATACGTTCTTAATATTAATATCGTATTCTTTAATACTTGGGTCGAGTTCTTTAGTTCATTTAACCAAAATACTTGACTCATTCGGCGATAAGCAACGACTTCGTTTATAGTTACTATATTTCACATCTAGATAATATTGTCTAGTGTAGTAGACGTAGTGTAGTAGTAATATTAAAATCTTTACTTCTTATCGCTTCTTGTTTGCAAATTGTTATTAAAATATATTGATATATATATATAATAAATGTTAAAATTCCCTCGATAATGAGTAAAAGTTTAATAAGTCGATATTACAATGGCGAGGCAAGGCGTGTATGAAGATGGGTGGGACCAGCCACGCCTACCCCCTCTGAGTAATAGCCTATCGTATACCTAGTATCATGGCTGGCTGTTAAAATCAATAAGATTAGCCTGGTGCGACTTAGGCCATCTCGGATTTGAGCTTACAACATTTGTGCCTTTTTAGAGATTGTAAAATAGTACACCTCACACCAATACAATATTTTATAAAGACAACATTTATTTTTATAACTAAATGTTCGAACGGGAATTGTTAGGTCGTAATGGCTTTACTATAAGACAGTCTGGTATCAACTTTAACTAAAGTAATAAATTAATAATATTTTGCACCTCAGGCGGCTAACACCATCTAGTTCCAAACTAAGCAGAGCTACTTTTTTGTGAAAAGATACATTTTTAAAAAAATTACTCGTATTTGAGGTCTTTCTTTCAAATTCAATACATGTTATAAAAAGGTAGTTTGTGATTTTCTGAGGGTGATGTAGTGGGCAATCTCTGGGCCTACTGAACCGATTTTGAAAATTCTGTTACCAATAGATTACCACATTATATGTGAATGTCAGAGCCTATATATTTATTTAACCTGAAAAATGATTACAGTACAGATAGGTTTTTAATATTAATAATTTGTACTGGGTGGGAAAGGAAACCACGATGTCAAGGGTTGTTATGTTCACTAGACCTGCAGACTAGTCAAGATATGAATCTCATTGTTGTTTCCACGTAGGGCAATGAAATGAGCGGGGCTGTGTGCGCGGTGAGGAACCACCTCGTAGCGAGTGCCAGCGAGTCGTGGTCGGAGCACTCGCCTGCGCCCCACGACGATGCCAGGCTTCTACACTTGTTACAGAGACAAAAGTGAGTATTTACGTCACGCGAACAGTTGTGGGTGTTCCTCCATCCATTTTTATTTCTACACTTGTTACATGAATGATTAATAAGGAAACCAGAACAGATTAAAATATTCATATGTTGTGCGTAAACAAGGAAGGGTCGTAAGGAACGGATAAAATGACAAGGATTCTGCTTACATAGTACTTGATCGGCCCCAAACGGTCGGGTAATGACGTTGTTTTGTTAAAAAGAGAAAAAGAAAGAAAAGAAATGATGTTCTTATGAGACCCTATAAGAATTCATCAGCAATTTTTTTATATAAACTTAAATCTGTAACATGTACCTGTAAGTTTGAAGTAGAAGACACTACCCCTTAATACATATATATATATATTCGTAGACCAAGTCGCGAGCATAAGCACAGTTATTGTAATATACACAGTACAAGAATAAACTTCGGTGATTTTCCAATGGAAATATTATAAAATAACAAACAAAACTAGACAATATAGTTTGCTTACGTCAGTCTACATTCGTCTATGTTCTTACCACATTTGTGTCAGAGAAGAATAACTCGTGTAAACTATTAGATGTGAAGCATACGTGTATATGTACGATGTGCACGTTGCAGATGGAGCGCGGCCCTGGCGCTAGTACGCGAACGCAACGCTGAGCGTATTCTGGAGCGAGGCGAGCTACCTGAAGATGACGTCACCAGCTTGCTGCATGTTTATTGCAAGGGGTTGGCCCAGGCACAGCCAGGTAAGATCTGAATGGAAACACCAGTTCCCGTATCACTCTAATTTTACGCAAAATGGCACATCGTATGGTTATACACCACCGGTGGAGTGACGGCCCCAGTGCCTCATAACAATACACCTTTTTCAGTCACACTTTTACAAAAGCAGTTACAGTGTATGAATAACTTTGTAAGCAAAACATCGCTATATATAGAATATAGTATAATCATATCAATATAATATATCAATCAATAACCACAATATATAGAATAACTTATTTATTATGTGTGTCATTTCACAGATATGGTGGCCATCACTCGGCCAGTGCACGAGCTGTCGCAGAACCTGTCATTCATGATGGAAAGCCTGTACAAGGTGTCAGTGGCGCTCCAGCGACAGGAATACGGGTAAACAGCGCTGCCGGACTCCGCCGCAAATACGCACGCATCCTACTACCATAAATAAATACTCTTATTCCGACAAATAATTTCGCTCCTCAGAGCTCGAGCATCTCTATGACACTTCAGATATTCAATTGTATTACTTGGTGCAGAGTTAGTAACGTTACGTTTTGTCTTGATGTTTGTCTAAAAACCTCGTGTTTACCGGGAGATATACGCCTCACATAGCTATATTACATATTAAGAGATACTCGTACCATAGACGCGAAGTAAGGCGATATGTCCTCTAGTGAGCACTTGCGTGTTTTTAAAAAAGTTACCTTTGTGTGCAATTTAATATTTTAAGCACGTTTGAATGAGCACGAGTCTCGTGCTGTTAGATAATTACTGCAATCTGTTCTTGCTTGGTTCCTCTTTTATCCAAGCATCATACATGAAATCGCCATTACACGAACATGGGTTGGCATTCATATTTATCCATAAATGTTATGTTAATCCCACTATATTAAGAATATATAATCAATATAGCATAGAGTAACGAATTTAATGTTAAAACAGGGGGCGGCTAAGCCGACACGTTGTTACACTTCTAGGTCAATCTGTACCCACGAATATCGAGAGCTTATTGTAACACTGTTTTGCTATTGTGTCCATCATTACTAGAGTTAGTGTTCATATAACTTCGACCAGTGAAAGTGAATTGCGGCGGCGAAGCGTCATTAGTTAGGTAAATCACACAAATAATTTAATGAAATATCAATATACTAATCGTTAACATACTAAGTTTTCAACATAACTGATCTCATAAGTAGAATACTAAAACAAAACGCTGGCCACTCGTGCTTCCTGGCCACTTCATAATGAACCAAATATTTGATTGTAAATGTTGTGTTGAGATGAATCGTCACGGCGACATGTTCGTACGCGTGCCTACTGTCACTGTTCACTTCTGTCACGTAGGGTAGTTTGTTAGTTTGTGTTGTACGCTCTCAATCCGCATAATTAACACGTTTTCTTTGATGATCGTTTGTGATATGTTTGCCTTTTGTAATAATGTTGACAATATTTATTTTTAGTTTAATCTATTTTGCTGTTATGGATTTTTTGTTTATGTTAGGAGGGACATTTGTATGGCGACATTCGCTGAAGAACACTTATTCACATGAACCGGATCTATATTGATGTTGTTCCAGTTTGTACTCGTATACACCTAACGTAAACATAATCATTTTGCAATTTACTAATAATCATAGCTAATTTTATGTTGATGTATTTAATTCAAATAAATAAACAAATTTACAAACTGTGTTTTATTTATTAAAAAGTACTCAAAACTTTCGATTAAATTTTGATTTGACGCACTAGAATGTAACGTTAGTACATTTGAAAGAATCACAGTCTGTCTTCGACTGGTATTATGTTATCAAATAAATTATTTTAAATATATATATATTTCTAATAGCACGATTCATAGTTGAATTTTATAAACGAGATACTTTCTAAGTAGGAATATAGCGCGAATTTAGCACCCACTTCGGTTCGATGTATCGCACGTTGACACAGAACAAGGGCCATGGAAATGTAATGTGTTTTAAGAATTTGAATTTAGATGTGACCTGAAACTGGATTTCAAACTAAACTTGAACTACGAAAGCTAGATTGACATAAGAGTACTTATATACTTTTTTTAATGATGTGGTCTGCTACTGAAAGTTAGTTGAAATAAGAATACAGTATTCCATTCTTTAGGACGTTACAGATTTCTAAATCTGACCGAAAATACGAACCGAAAAATAGAGATCCAAGAAGTGAGTAGCACATGGTTGTCTTGAAATTTTAAAGGAAAAAGTGAGATCACAAGCAATCAGTCACAGGAACAGACTTATTACAGAGTTTAGAAAACTCGCTCTCGTAAAACTAGTATTATATTAACCCGTTATCATACACAGAAAAGCACATTTAAAACTTTACTATTTATTTAATATAATGATGATCATGGATAATTGTTGAGATTGACAATATTTATAATTAAAAATACAGCTTACAACATGTTGTTCCACAATAATATACATATTCAAACTTAGTTACATATCACCTGATATTCAATACGCTAACTCCAGTACAGTTCAAAATCTCATACTTTACAATTATAGACATTAAACGAGTAATGCTTACGTTCTAACCGCTAAACGCAACGTGCACTTCACATGTGAGTTGCACATTGCACACATTATAACGAGTGTAATAAACGCATATTTGTAAAATCTGTTATAAAAACGTGCGCGGTTGAGCCCGCATCGCGTCGTGTATAGCTAGTTGCAATATTTACAAATATTAGTCATTTACATTGTTTAATTCTCAGTCCATTTTATATAAAATACATAATTACAAACAGCACGTTAGGACAGCGATATACATTATTTAATACATCTCACACTGATGTTAGTGTCCAGGGGTGACGTGCGACTTGCCAAATAATATGTTATGTTTACAAATATAGAATTAAAACATGATTTGCCTCGTTGACATCTAAATGAATTATACATAGTTTTCTCGTTATTAATTACATTCTTACTCTGTAATATATAGCGCATCCCTGTATCAATTTTAAATTCGATAAAGAAAGAGTTTGGTCATCACACATCGGTTGAATGGTAAAATGTTAAATAAAAAAGAATTGATACAGAGACAAGCGCCCCACACTATCTGTTATATAAACAGTTGACATGCAGCCAACCATTTGAAATATCGAACGCACCATTATTATGTGATAAATATATATATTATAGTCCGGCCACTCAGAGAATGCGTTTCTGACACTTGTAAATTCGTCATGAGTGGTGATGTACCATGAATATCATTAATAATATTTGGTAACAGTATTTATAGCATTCATTATGCATAATTATTCAATTTAGATATATTTTATATTTCAAACACAATATTAACAAAATTGTTGATGGATTAATTAAATTTAATCGTAATTTCTGAATGAAACCAAGGGAAAGAAAATAAAAATACTGTATTTATTGAAAAATATATATTATGAAATACATAGTTTTAAGATTTCAATAATGTCAAATCAAAATTTAATCCGACTCCGATTCGCTTGAGGACTCGCTGTCATCTTCACCAACATGTATTATCATGTTATTATCAATCATAGTGTCTATACGAATATCGCGGTCAAAGTCATCAAATATAATTTTTTGTTTTTTCAACCACCTTCATCCAGTCATCTCTTGTGACTTTTTCGCATGCTTCTTTTAAAAGCGTCTTCATCTTTTTTATGCCATATGGTGGAGAAGTATTATGGCGGGCTGCATAACCTTTAATTTGAGCCCAGATTAGCTCTATGGCATTGTGCTGGCAGTGATATGAAGGAATTCGGAGAACGCGATGACCGTACTCCAGAGCCAGCTCATCTATTTCGTATCGAATATTTGTTAGCTTATGGTCGTAGACTAATTTCATCAGCTCAGCTTTTAGCATTGACATATTTGCGTCAATGCCACTTCTTTGCAGCCAAGCCACCAATTCCTCTTTTCTATTAGCTTGAGTAGGTGCTTTATTTATTTGCACCGAATGATAAGGGGCGTTATCCATTATTATAATTGAAGGCTCTGGAAGGCCAGGCATTCATTTCTTCGTGGTAGTCAGTAGTAGTTTTTGACTCAAATGCTAATAAACCATTTTCCACAAAACCATACTTCGCACAACCAGCGTGGCATATTATGAGACGTGCTCCTTTACCGATTGGCACTTTCGACGTCGACGCTTGAGTGTCATCTGTCCAAGAACGAGAAAGCTCGTGATTGGTGTTCAGCCATGTCTCGTCAATGAAAACGACATTGTCCCAATTATCTTTTTTTTTTTGCTTCTCTTAGAAAAGTAATTCTTTTTATCAGAAATATAAAGGGATAAAAATAGTTTTTAATTTATTTTTAATTCAGCTGACTGATATCACGACAATTATTTTCATAAGTTTAGTTTGGTCGTACCTATATCGTATTATAAACTATATTAAATATGTATTAAGTACATTATACACACTCTCGAATAATTTCTCCGATGTCCCCAGGAACTTTAATCCCTCGGATGCGCGAACGGGTACTTCCGGTTACATGCACCGTGCGGCGAAATTGCAAAATTTTGCAGCACGGTGCATGGTGTACGAAAATGATCAAATCTTTTCAAAAACAATGCTCGGTGGTTATAAAAGTGATTATTTTTCAAAAGATGGATAACAAGCGTACATGGTTATGCCATATTTTATTACTAAACTAATGTTATCGCTTTATTATTTACTCACAATTGAGCCAAGTATTAATTTACGCACCTATTGTGTTAATAAACATGATTTTAATATTTTATGTGGTTTATTATTCATTTTACTTATTATCCTCATAAAGTTCGATAACTAAGCTATCTACTGATATAAAAAACACTATAACTGCAGTAAAAATTCATTGAGAAACATATTTGTAAAAATCACATTTCGCTGTCGAGATATTCGCCATTTTGGTACTTTACAATCAAACTATTATTTGCGCCGAACACCAAATTACGTAGTATTTATATGAAGAAATAGTGTTTTTTAGTTAAATAATTTATTTTTTTAGTTAACTAGTGCAAAAGACAGGAACAATACATAAAAAAAACAACCTATTTATCAAGTTATTTAAAAAAAGGACTCGTTTGCTAGACCAGTTTTCATTTATTATTTTTAAGTTCTGAGAATTCTCTAAACTCTATGAAAATGACTGAATGCTAAAGAGAACAAACTGATCGTTCCATTATGTGACACACAAAGTCTATGCTCAATACAAAATAATTTAGTAAAACATAAACAAAGATCAGTTTACGTCTTGTTCATTGTCCGTCACTACTGTGTATGTGTGGGTGTTAATAGTTCCGGGACTTCCCGCTAGGCTGCGTGCAAACACGAATCAACGGCGATATACAATTTTAAGTGGCGTGCTATTGGAGAGGCCTATGTCCAGCAGTGGACTACGATACGCTGATGATGATGTAGAACAGTAATGGCGTGGGAGCCCTTTGTATGTGTGCGTCTAATTTCGCTCGTCAGGCAAAAAATTAGTGTTTATTTAAATATTTAGCTTTTCTAACACATTTTTGTTGCTATTCTATATTCTATATAAGATTCTCATCGCAATTATATCATTTTATCAATAAAAACATAAGAATAAATGCGTAAAAACCTTCAAATGAGTAAGCCCTTTTCAATAGGTAATAGACTCGGTAACTTTTTGAGTAACACTATTCAAAATTACGCATGATTTATGCCTCAATTCGTATTGATAGTGGTTCCTAAAATAAGTATAATAAGTAAAATATAACAACAAACTACCTTCAAAATCACCTTATCGGCAAAAAATCAGTTTTAAGAGGCACTTGACAGATCGCGTTGCGTCATCGTCAACTTTGAAATTGGAACTCGTTTTTTTTACGGCTCTTGAAGCGCACTTGACAAACGAATGTTTTAAAATGTTGTTCGTATAAAGCAAATGCATAACAAACCTTTCTAGACTTCGTTATAATAACTTTAATATCCAAAATTAATTAAAATGCAAGTTAACTGCGAAAAACATGGATCCGTGTGTGCCGCACTGACGGGACAAACATGGATCCGTGTTGCCGCACCCGAGAGGTTAATGTCGTTCGTATAAATGCCCAAAGCATTTCGGCACATTTCCCTGAAATGGTGACAACATTCGACTGTACGACATCCTTACATACTTTGTAACTCATCTTGTTCTACTGTTTTTTTGTGTATTCAATAAAGATAAATAAATAAAATTATATATTATAAAATTAGAACGTTTTATTTAACAATATATCGACCGACAGAATATATTACGATTCCAAAAATACTCAGTTACAATTCAGTATTATTTTGTCTCATCACTACAAAAACAAACTATTGACATAACCTTGAAACAGCGCAGTTTGACGTCGTTAGACTTTTAAAAATTATTGTTCTTAAATTAATTAATTGATTAATTGTTAATAACTTTAGCCCAAAATAAAACGTTTATTGTACATTGGCATGATTATTCAATTTTTAATGTTATTACTCATTATTAAGGTTAATAAAAGATATTTAAAATTTTGCCATATATTGTACGCCAGTTCAAAGTTACATCGCCCATTGGATCACGACCTGTCAGGAACGCATTCTCTCAGTGGCCAGACTATACGCAAATTTATGGACTCTTGAAAAACCTTAGTGGTGAACAGCTTATCAATCAGAAATATACAGCCTATAGCTGTGGACCAGTTTCGTATATCACGCTATTCAGCTCTTAGTCCCACAAAGTCCCAGGTATTCCTCAAATAATCCATTTTAAGTGAGGAAATATATAAGGGTGCGATTGATTGGAATTTTGTCGCCATACATTAAAAATCATATAAATAACCAGATGTGTGTTTTGCTGTATACCACCACGTCCTGATAATTGAAAACATGGATGGTTTCTCGTCAAGCTCGCCGCGTATAAGGCAATACGACATACCAGTTATAGCAAATCATCTATCCACCATTTTTTTCATATTTTTTGACACATGTACCTAACGCATGAAAGTTATCTGTATAACAAAGACAACCAATTAGCTAATTTTTGAGTGAAATATTGCTCTATGCAAGATATGAGAAAATTTAAAGCTCATTCATCACTTTGTAATAAGCGATTTGTATAACAATATACATAAAATAGATGAAAAAAGGGAACATGCAAATGACACGAAACAATTTCATCAACTAAATGGTAAATTTAAACAACATCGACAAAGAGAATTTTAAAGTGTACAGTTTTTCTTTACGAAAAAATATTGTCCTAAATGGGATTTGAACCCAGAACACTTGGCGCAGTGGAGAGCGGCGTGGCGACCGCTAGGCCATCTGTGCAGTAAAAATGTGTGTGTATTTAAACCAGGATTATTATAGACGAAAAGAAAAAGTGTTCTGTTATGTGTACGTACGTGTAAAATTTATATTCTATCTTTGAAACAGCTGTCCATAGAATTTAGTCAGAAAGCATTGCCAATGGTTTAGTATAAAAGCAAAACCCTAATGTTATAGATATAACGAGAATAGAAAGATTACTATACTAATTGTACACACGGATGCACGGAAAAACTCAAAAACACGGATGCACGGAAAAACTCAAAAACACGGATGCACGGAAAAACTCAAAAACACGGATGCACGGAAAAACTCAAATGAGTTTCTTCTTCTTCTTGTATTAAATTTCTTGTACCTTATATTGTTTGAATAAATAAATAAATAAAAAATAAATAAATACTGGACTGCTGTCATACTACACAAGTGGTCGTGAATATCTACGAGTATATCGATGTTTACAAGAATGATACCAACGAATTCGTAATTTTCAATGCGTTGAATGATTGTTATTGATTGTTAATGATTTATTACCACAGTGGTGTTTATGTATTTTACCTTTTCTGTAACTTTCAACAAGTAGGAATTTACAGAAATCACACATTTTAGAGGAACCCGACGAAAGCGAGCGGTTTCACTGGCTCAGATAATACGTGGTAGACCTATTCGTCTCCTGGGTGTGACTGGATACAAACATGATAGTGTTCTTTATGCCAATTGCATAGTTATCAACGTCTACTGTATACTATCAAATTATGGATAATATTCTGAAGTAAAGCCATTATTATAGTTATAAATGTGTCTGTTGTATCCAGAGCTTTAATAAATAAAAGATAATAAAAAATAAAATAGAATAAACACTTTTATTCTCGGAAGTTGAGAAAACAATCTAATTGTAGTATTTATTGTATTAAAATATTAGATGATTCAACCAATTAAGCAACTTTAATCGTAATAGATATTTCTACCTTATTGTAAGATAGCCAAGGTTTATTTCTGTTTACAGTTGAAAGAGCACTATCATTGCCACCGTGAACAAGCTTATAATATTGCGTGAAGTTGTATACTATAAAACAAATGTACAAACTTGTAAAAACATGATTCAACACTTAGAGAGAAGTATTCATATATCATTTTATTTATCATACAAGATACATTATTTACATAAAAGTAGTGGGTTGTGTAGATCACATCAAAATAAAGAAACAATAATCAAATTATATACAAGCAACGTGTATAAATATATCAATTACGTTTAAATATAAATGACAATAACAATTAGGCATACAAAAAAGGTTCTTATAATATAATGTTAATTTAAATTATGATATTAAACTACGATTGTTGCTAATACCTTTAAAATAAATAATACAAAATGCCGGTCACTGGGCACGTTCGGGGCTACAGTGTAACATAGACATACACGTTCTGCCTCCTGTCACCGGCAATTTTAGAACATAGTGATGTCTTCACGTACAGCTGTGATTATTGGGATACACGGATGTTGCCCACTATTTGTTACTACAAGCTTCAATCCCTATGTAGGGCATTTAAGGTATTCCTACATTGTTCACCGACTTCTTTACATATAGTATGGGTTTATTTTTAAAGACCATGTGTTATGATAAAACCCTATCAAGCGTGCAATGTCTATATAAAAAAGGTTTGTAAATTCGACATCTAACACCCACTTGAAATAGTTAATTACTTAATAGATAAAATATAATTGTAACAAAAATAACTTATTGAATTTCATTATTTAAAAATAATAATTCAACGCTTGAATAACGCTAATAAATTATAGCATATGCAAAATGTGCAAGATTAAAAATGAACCTTTCGTCTGATATAGTTGCCTCGTACTCGATACTTTCCGTTAAGATAAATTTCATGTATATTCATCGTTTGTATAGATTTACATTGCGTATCTGACCCGTAATTGCCGTGATACAAACTCTGTACAATTGTGACGTTAGTATGTGATGATTGTATTTCACAGAAACATATAACTATATACACACAATATCAAAGATATGCAATATAACGTTTAAATATTATTGCAAAGCTCCACGCGTACAATATTGTGATACATTGTCACACAAACCATCTGTAGCATGCTTACGATTAGTTGTAGGGGGACTTTATAATTCTAATCCCTACACGACAATTTAACCGTATATTGAACATTATCGTTGACGTATTTGTAAAGTATATATCCACTAGTACATCGGTTCGCTCTCATACACAGTTTAGTAGCAAGCGTGTGTCTCCGGATCGAGTCCATGCGGGTGGATGTTGTTCGATCAATTGAACAGTACAGAGCTGGGGTCTTCGTTGTCCATCTGCTTCACGTGACGCAGCACGTCCTTCTTGGTAATTACGCCCAGCAAACGTCTACAAACGTCAAATATTATTTCTAACGTCATCTAACTTCTAACTAAGCAGAGCTAGTGTTATAACAGCTACATTTATATAGTATTTATTAAAATACAACTTTTATTCATAGAAAACACCCAAATTCCAAACAAACATTTGCAGATCATATAAACATTCGGTCCAACTGGGGAATTGAACCCAAGACTTCTGTACAGGTCAGACTTCAGCTTTCTCACATCAGTTTACGAAAGTTACTCACCCGTTATGCGTGACGAGAGTTTGGCGGAGGCCGAGTTTACGGAACATATCTACAACAGTCTCCATGGGCGTTTGGTCCGTCACAGTGATGGGCGCCATGTCCAGGATACGGTTGAGGTGCAGGCACTGGGGCGGGGCAGGCGGTTGGTTGCCGGTGCCAGCGAATATCACCACTGATTGCCCAGTTATGCCTTCCAGCGTACGTTTTGCGTTCGCTGCAATAAAGAGTTTTGCATTACTTTTACTATTCGAAATGTGTGTCGTACATGTGGTAAACTGCAACAATTAATACTTTTATGGCCTTAGTAACCTTTTCAAGATGTGAAAAAAAAAATAGTATAAAAAGAACGATAAGGTAGCACAAGGATGTTTGTATAGTGAAACAGATTAGTCTCAAAGAGTTCAAATTCCTTACAAATAGGTTGCGTAATGTATATCAGGAATCGAACTCGCGACCAATAAAGTTACAGTTAAAGGTCCATTCAGCGCGGTGATCTTTTAATATAGAATAAGATCAATAAATAAACAAGCAATATATGCTTTTCCTTTGGGTGGGGCCTGAAAAAGCATCTCACTAAGACGCCATAGTGTAGAACACCATGCTTCACTATCCACGTTTGCATTGAGGATGGTGACCACCACTCATGGTTTCCATCAAGCAGAGTGGAGTCATTAGGGTAATTTGAACATAAAAGAAAATAATAAGTGTGTATACCTATAGCAAGATTGAGGTCTCGACGCAACACAAATCCGACCAGATACTGAGACTCCTTAGACACCACGACCGGGTAGCCGTTGTGCTCCGTCTCCTTCAGCAGGGTCTCCACGTCATCCACTGTCATAGAGTCTTGCGTTATCACCGACAACGTTTCGTTACGCCTACGACAAAACAAACATGTTATTAACACATGCATCAAATTAAAAACATTGGACATGATGTTTTACTAGCCGATTACGGCCACGGTGGCCAGTCTCAACGGCAACCAGTCAACTGCGCAGGAGATATTATGGTGCAAACGTATGTGCACAAACAGAGCACTCTCTGTTCCCTCCCTTTCATAACCGACACGACACGACAGGGAGAGATCAGGCGCAGGACCTCCAGCTCGGTGTTTTGAAGTTGGGGTCTGAACCCTATGTACTATTTATAACTATATGTATTATAACCACGCAAACGCTTCGCTTACATCCATTTTCAATCATGCTTAGATCAATAGGTCTCCTATGACGTTAACTATCCTATGTTAGGCACGCCAGCAAAACTCATTTAAAATAAAAAAAAATTGTGAAAATAGGTAAGATAGTTTCGGAGTGAGCAAAATCATGACACGACAATTATATATCTATATACCTATATAAATGTTATGTTGGTTTGTGTACGCTTCAAAAACTCAAAAAGTTCTGCACCGATCGAGCTGAAATTATTGAATGACTAGCTGACCCACGCAACCTCGTTTGCGTCTTCAATTGCCCGTAGCGTGAAAATTTTCCCCGTTTTTGAAACATTCTTCATTGGTGCTCCGCTCCTATTAGTATTACCGTGATGATATATATTCCTCGATAAATGGACTATCCAACACTGAAAGAATTTTTTAAATCGGTTTAGTAGATCCCGAGATTACCCCCTACAATTTAACAAACACACACACTTTAATTCTTTATAATATTAGTATAGATATATAATCCTCATCAAGGATTGTTTTTATCTAATTTTTGCATCAGTCACATATCCGCGACCGCGAAAATACACGAAAAAACCGACATAAACGCGGGCGGGGCCGCGGGCAACAACTAGTAACTGATATATATTTAATAAAACGCACAGCTTATTAATAAGTTAAAGATAAATCCTTTCCCCACTTGTACTTAAAAAAACAGTTTTCAGAATACCGAGTTATATTAATAACTGTCTTAACTAATGAAATCTTTCAAAGCATGATTTTCTTGCATTACACCTAACACTAGATTTGATAAAAATACGATTATTAATTACTTACAGCTTAATTGATTAAAGACTCTTTAGAATTTTATTAATAGTAAGTCGCATGATTTGCCAAAATGTGTTTTGAGCATTCAAAATAGAACTGACACGGAAGATCTACTTCGCCAAATTATTTAAATAGACTCTTGTACCCAAACAGAAAGTACAATTTTGACCGCACAGCGCTGACCTACAATCAAGCTGTCCCTCTTATCTCAGATAACGACTCATAATTATTTCATAGGAGCTATTGCCTGCAGATTCATTCGTGTGATTATTTCTTCATATTTCTAACTTTAATCAGGCTATCGCAGTACATATACTGCTGAACATCAGCTTTAGTTAGCTTTTGATTGACCACTATTTAAGTTCCTTCACACCGTTTTGTTTTTATGTATGGTATAATATGGTTAATTCTAAAATCGAATTTAGATACAATTAACCCTGTCGCGCAACGATGGAAGTAATAATATACATATGTTCATATCGCAAAGCATATTCATAGTTTTAATTTTTACTAAATTCATTAGTTATAAGTATACAAGGTATTATTAATTCCCCTTAAACAATCTCTACTCATACTTTCCATCGGGCAGGGTTGAGTCACTTAACACAAAAAACACCCAGAATCAGAATAAGAATTTGTGTATCATACGTGTTGTTCCATGTGAGGATAGAACCTAGAACGCTCAGCGCAATAAGAACACAACGACAGAAATAGCTCGCGTAGCGTAGAATTGTGAAAGCAATTTATTAATTTCAATACAATAAATAAAACCAATTAATATATCGCTGATAGTTTACTACTTTTAGTTTATTTAAAATATAGATCATTAATTTAACAACGCTTTTATTTATTTAGTAGAAATTTAGATGGATTTAAGATACTTGACAACTTGCACGCTCAGCAAACACAAGGGGACATATAAATAAGTGATCTTTTATTAGTTTTATAAGTGCCTTAGTCACTGTACTTAGCAGCAATACTGAATCCACTAGAACATTAGTACTTATTGAATTAACTTTTTTACTAAATTTGTGTTATACTCGTACCTACAATATCTCAGTGCCTCAAGCACAGCAGCCGTATATGCTACTACTGTGCCACCGAGGCAGTCAAGAGTCTGTCTGAGCTTCTATGCTATAAATAAAGAATACTTACTTGGGTTGCATAACGTCTGCTGCCAGCGAGGTGTGCTGGAACTCATCCTTGCTATCCAAGAAGGGGTATCCGTTGAGAGCGATGTGAGCGTCGTAGATTCCCTGGCGGCCCAACGCGTCACCGACCCACTTGGAAGCCATAGCGGCCGCCATCAGAGGTACGATGTAGCGGACACCTCCGGTCAACTCGAACATTATCACCACCAGCGATACTGTTCACAAGTATATTGTATTGTAGACACAAGTATTGAGCAATAAACTGTTAATGATATATGATATGTATATTATAAGTAATACTCTACTTTACTTTACTTTAAAAAATTATCGATTATTAACCTGTCATTCTGGTAACTCCACCAAGCACAGCAGCAGCACCAACCATGGCGTACAGTCCCGGCGTGATGCAGTCATCGCCCGTCGAACACTCGCCAGAGAACAGCCAAATCTTCGGGTAATGGTAGGCCAGCTGTTCAACACCTGCCATACAAATATATTATTATAGTTACCAGTTTTGCAATACAACCTTTATTGTTATGTAACAACAATAATTATGAAAAAACAAAAGTGAATATATTATTGATAGGTCAGTCACAAGCAGCGTCACCAGAACTGGCTGTTGACTTAAATAGAACCACCACGACTGGACAAAAGCTTCACTAATTGCACGCCACTTGGATCGTATCATATATAGTAGTAATTAAGAATGGTTAATAATAATTAGTACTACCGTTCAATAATCAATTCAAATATGTAATTTATACTTGTATTAGTAGACTAGATTATAAGTTTTCCCATTAAAACATAACGCTTTGGTGCTAATAGTTTAGCTGGAGAAATAATCTCGTATACCTCAGGACATGTTGATATCTATTACTATATAATGTTAACTAATTATTTTCCACATTGATGAAGTGATACCTAATTAAGGGCCTTAAAATAATTTAATTTTAAAAGGAACATAACAAAATTAAGAACTAGAGTTTCACCATGTCTATTACAAACCCTATACCAATCCGTTTGGCCAGTGTGGTATAGTAGGGCAAAATTTCCTTTCGAAGGTCTATTGTCCAGCAGTGGACTGGTAGAGGGCTGTTGATGAAATTGAATAAAAAGAAAACTTACCAATACCAACAATCCTGCCAGCAATTGCTCCCAAAGCCAGACTCGGTATGAAGAGTCCGCAGGGCACCTTGATGCCAAAGGTAAAGATGGTCATCACCAACTTGAGGATGAGAGCGAGGACCAGGAGCCAGATGGCGCGATGCACGCCAGGCCCGGCAGCCGCCTTCTCAATGGCAGAGTTTACATCGGTGAAGTTACGGTTGTAGTCACTGTAACCAAACGCAAACATTCCACTTGTTAATCTATACTAATCATCATCATCAGTAATATCATAAGGCTGAAGAGATTGTTTACTGTACTAGTCCGATGCTAAACATTCATTCAGTGTTAACCCAATTACCGATGAAGGCTCTAGGCTATATACTGAAGCAACAATGTGACTATTGGGTCAAAATTACCAAGGCTTTGTTAATGCAATACTTACCACAGAGGATCAGCGTTAGATATTCCACATTGGTTGAACAGCAGGTAAATGAGCTCGCTCGTGTTCATCCTCGTGTAGGGGTTGGGGTAAGCAATCACCGCCGTCACAAGCGTCACCACCAACACTTCGGTGACCGGGTACTGACCCAGCTTTGAGTACTTGCGGTAGCGGCACCAGTATATGTTCGCCTTGATGAATATTGTCGCTATGCAGCCCTGGAATACAAAATTATTTTATTTATTTGTACCTTTAGAGTACGAAGGGGAACAGAAAGTTTACCAATTGAACATTGTCTAATTAAAGTTTGAATTACAGACTAAAACCTCGTGTAAAAGTTATTTCACAAATGTTAATAAATTTACATAAGAGTAATTTGCTAGGAACAAAGTAAGGTGCAAGCAGCACTTTAGGTGCTTCGACTCTCGCTATGGGTGCCTGTTGCTCGTAACCTATTATTATTGTGTACCCATTATGTACAAAATCTTGTACATTAAAGTGAATATTTAAATGATCAGAATCACGATAATATTATATCAAACCAGGTTCTAGAAGTTATTACCGAATTAGTATTATTTTTACTGTACCTGCATCGAGTTACATATATGTTATTTTGTTCAATAATATTAATTCTTCTCATGCAAGTGACGATTGTCCTAATGAGAAAAATAAAGTTATTTAAACCGATACTTATTTGATTAATATTATTTATTAGCTTTTGCCAACGGCTCCAGCCCCGTGTATTAGAGTATAGCTAGCATAAAGGGTAGGTTATGTCTTTCCTCAACGTAACTCAATGACAAATTTCATTGAAATTGGTGCAGCTGTTAAGATACTAATAATTCTTTATTGTAACAAAAGAGGATTACAAAACACTGTATACCCCTGACTCCCAAAATAACGTCAGCTGTGTGTTGGAAGTCAGCTTCTTTACAAAAACATGAAGAACAATTGTGTAAGGTGTACATAATAGGTTTGTTTTGCATTTAACTTAAAGTCAGATTTAACTTACCCCTATTATGCCGAGTCCAACGAAAGGGATCAGTTCAAAGAATATCCACGGCTTGTTGTACTCCACGAAGAACAATACAGAATGCTCGTTACCGAAGGGGTTGATTGATCGTAGGATAAACGCAGCGATCAGCGCACAGAAGAAGGAACGCCACAGTGTTTTCAGCGGGAAGTAATAGGATACCTGCGTGCAATATATGAAAATATATGTTATAATACCTATAATGTTAATAAATTTCCAGTAAAATAAAAAATCTAAGCAATTTTTAACTTGTTGAACTTTATTCTTAAAAAGGTTGTAAGCTATTTCTTTACATTATGTAGGCAATAACTTATCGGTTACTAGAGTCAAATTTTGAAGAGTGAAGAGTAATCAAAAAAAAATTTTTAAGACATTTGCCACTTTATAAAATTCCGTTGGTCATTTCTCACAAGGTGTGACCATTTGGGAACAGACGGTTATTAACACAGGCAGACGTCGTTTTATCAATTAAATTATCATTAAAAATTAAAGTTAACTCATATACAATTTTATTTTATTTATAACGCAAAACAATTAATAGCTGATTTTGAGAAAGTTAATACATTATTTAATGTCTGCATTTATGAAGTACGCATTAACATTTTTGATTGTTTAAATTAAATTTATTGTTACAAGCGAAAAGTAAAACATTACATAGTGTCGTGAGTACACATACCTCTTCTAAACTGAAGAGTACTCCACCAATAGGGGCGCCGAAAGCGACGGAGACACCGGCAGCTGCTGCAGCCGACAATATCTCACGTTTTTTGGCCTCATTGCGACCATATTTGGGGAACAGGTACGACAATATGTTACCTACGAAAAATAACATCGGTTTAGTTCAGATATGGGCCTAGAGATCTGTCACCCAGGCTTCGAGCCTAGTATAGCCTCCAGCTCTATAAAGGAAATTTTTACAAACTTCATAGTTTTTACCCAGATATCCTGTAACTAAAACTGTACCTACCTTGTGAAAGAAATAAAGTTTATTATTATTGCATGCAAAGAACTTGAATATTAAGCTTGTTCATTCGGTTTAAGAAAAAAGGGCCGTTGCAAACTTTCTTACGAAACGATAATGTTTTGATAATTGCCTGTTTTTTTTTTTTTTATTATATAGGTGGCAAACGAGCAGACGTATCGCCTGGTGGTAAGCGATTACCGCCACCCATGGACACCCGCAACACCGGAGGCGTTACAAGTGCGTTGCCTGCCTTTTAGGAAGGAGTACGCTCTTTTCTTGAAGGTTTGAAGGTCGTATTGGTCCGGGAACACCGCAGGCGACAGCTCATTCCACAGTTTTGCTGTGCGCGGCAGAAAGTTTCGGGAAAATCGCACAGTTGTGGACTGCCAACCATCTAGATGATGGGGATGAAATTTCTGTCGCGTAGGACGATGGCGGAAAGATGCGGCAGGGATCAATCCAAACAATTCCTCGGAGCACTCCCCATGGTAAATGCGGTAGAAGATGCACAGCGAAGCAACATCTCTACGCAGCGCCAGAGAGTCTAGCCGAATCGGAAGATCCTGGCAATCGACGATACGAGTCGCCCTCCGCTGAATGCGGTTCAGAGGGAGGAGCTGGTATTGGGGTGCCCCTGCCCAAAGATGAGGACAGTATTCCATGTGAGGCCGAACCTGCGCCTTATAAAGGCGAAGGCGGTGGGCCGGAGTGAAATACCGCCTCGATCTGTTGAGCACACCAAGCTTTTTTGAGGCCAATTTGGCCTTGCCCTCCAAATGGCCACGAAACTGGACTTCGCTCGATACGTCGACATCAAGTACTCCAATATTGGCAGAGGCAGATAGTGGAGTGTCTTCAAAACAAGGGTATACGACCCACGGAAGTTTTTTAGCGGTGAACGCGCAAATTTGTGTCTTTGTCGGGTTGAAATGGACCAAGTTAAGTCTACCCCAATTTGAGACCTTTTCCAAAGTGGTCTCAACTTCAGACACAAGTTTGTTTCGACTCTCAATGACGTTTTCCCGAGAAATATTGGCGTGGCCGGTGTAGAGAGCATCGCCCGTACTGTCATCCGCATAACAATGAATGCCGCTAATTGGCAGCATGTCATTGATATGAAGGAGGACACAGCCTTGCGGGACACCAGCATTCACAGGCATGGAGTCAGAGCATTCACCGTCGACTACGACCTTTATGCTTCTATATGCCAGAAAGCTAGTGACCCAATCGCATAATTTCTCGGGAAGCCCATAGGAAGGGAGCTTCGAAAGAAGCGCTTTATGCCAGACCCGGTCGAAGGCTTTCGCGATGTCCAAACTGACTGCCAATGCTTCCCCCTTAGTCTCAATCGCCTGAGCCCAGCGATGTGTCAGGTATGCCAGATCACCAGCTGATCGACCCTTACGGAAACCGTTCTGCCGGTCACTAAGCAGATGATGATCCTCTAGGTACCACAGGAGTTGATGGTTATTTATGGACTCCATTGTTTTCGAGAAGAGGGAAGTTATGGCTATCGGCCTGTAGTTATTCGGATTTGAGCGATCGCCCTTTTTAGGGATCGGGTGGACCAATGCTGCCCTCCATGATGACGGGACTACGCCAGTGGAGTAGGAGAGTCGAAAAAGACGCGTTAAGACCGGTGCCAACTCTGGAGCGCACATCTTCAACACAATAGGAGGGATTCCATCCGGGCCACTCGATTTATGGACATCAAGGGACAAAAGTGCTAAGCGCACTGAGCGTTGGTGGAACTGGATATCCAGCATACAGCTCTCGCACCGCGGTATGGTAGGCGGCTCCTGCCCCCCGTCATCCAAGGTCGAGTTGGACGCAAAGTGTTTTGCCAGAAGATCGGCTTTCTCCTTTGCGTCATAGGCCAACGGATTATTTCCCATGTGAAGAGGTGGAAAGGACGGCTTACAAAAATTCCCTTCGATAGCCTTGGCAAGAGACCAAAATGCCCGAGTTCCCGAAGGAAGACGCTCAAGCCTCTCGCCAACCCTAGCGATGTGCTCCGATGTGTACACAGTGTTATTTAGTCTTTTTATTTCATTAACTAGACTTTGTACAATAACAGGTCTAAATCGAACGAAGGAGGATGAAGTTATTCATTCGTCGTTATTGCTCTGTTGTATGGAAGCTGCGGACAATAAATAACTAATCGAGGAGCAGAGATTCACAATGGCACTGTCGCCCACAACATAAGTTGTATTGTATATCCATATGTACATACATGTATATGTATTGTATTATACATGTATTTTCGATCACCTATTTTTGTCAGGTCGTCAGATACTTTTGGTAAAGAAGCATGCATCTATACAAATAAATAAAATTGGAGTGTCAGTTTGTAATATTAAAATAACCGCTTCCTACTACATGCATATGAATGTATATACGGTACACATACCAAAATATATATTTTTAAAATTTTTATCTGTCTGTCTGTTTGTTCCGGCTAATCTCAGGAACCACTAAAAAAAATTCATTCGGTGTTGGATAGTCCATTTATCGAGGAAGGCTATAGGCTATCTATCATCACGCTACTACTAATAGGAGCGGAGCACCAATGAAGAATGTTTTAAAAAACGGGGGAAAATTTTCACGCCACGGGCAATATAAGACGCAAACGAGGTTGCGTGGGTCAGCTAGTACTTAATAACTGCTCTTTAATAATTATTTGTAAACCAACTACTAAAGGGACTGAAGGTCACTTTACAAATTGGAGATCGTGATATTAATCACGATCGATAAAAAAACGTATTTAGTTTCGTTTAGTGTCTACACGCCTATTGTGACATGTCAAATGGAACTTCTTCAACTCATCCTTTGGCCGGCGGCTGAATCCCACGCCATACACAACTAGTATAGTGAGAGTAAGGAAACCGTTCTATACATGGCAGTGATTGAGTGAGAAGCCCATGTAAGACAAAGTAAAACGTACTCTGCCATAATCTCTACCAATTTCACAATACAAAATGAAGATAGGCGGCTGTTCTATTGTACTTATATCATGGACATAGGACTCTCCCTTGAAAGGAGGATTTAGCCTATAATACCACCTTGGCTTGATACAGGGTTTTTTTAACAACTTTCCCTTTTCCCTAAAGTGACGTTGTACGGGATTGTATTAATACATTGATTTTTTTTTACATTATTCTCTATTTAATTATTAACTTCATGTATGGCGTATTGGTTTTATTACACGCTCAGAGTACGTCAAAGCCGTACGTTATAGCACTCTATGTTTTCCACAAATTGTTGTTCTGAGTCGGGGTGTTGCTTGTCATCTTTGTGTTCGTTTTATATATGTTTATAAAGCCCTCCCTCGCGACACAGGGTATATATTCCTAGTGTACCAATTGTCTTATAACATAAACTTACCTAGACAGCTGGCGATGTGTACCATGGGGCCTTCTTTCCCTAATGAGAGTCCAGAAGACACAGACAGGATGAGGCCGACAACTTTTATAATAAGCGTCCACTTTCCCAAATATCCCCTGATGATGAACCCACTCAAAATTGTCTTGATTTCGGGGATACCTGAAATTAAATTTAACATTATCATCAACAGCCTCTCAGAGCCCACTGCTAGCAATAGGCCAATTTTATTCCATGGTCATTCTCCAACACAATATTAACGTTTTGTTTTTATAGTGTAAGGGAAATAAACCAGTGATTCAAGAGGTAGGTTTATCTGTCACATCATCTGTAGTCAGATCTAACTTAACGGTAAATGTCAACCGCCTGCAACTCAGGAGTCACAGAGGGCGTTATCACACTTATCACACCAAAGAGGCTCATGTAACCTCGCTCAGTTTTCATTGATTTATATTTTTAATAGCTAGTAAAATAAGAGTAATTGGTAAAGGGATGAAAAGTAATGTTTACATCTATGTATTTTAAAGCCAAATATAAATAGAATTAAAATATTGTCCAGAAAATAAAATAAAAATTTAGGGCTAACGATCAGTCATCTACTCTTCACACAATATAAAATGAAGACGTTTTCGTTGTCTGTTCGCTTACACCTTTTATACTACTTAACGCATTTCAGTGCAGTTCTCAGCAATTGATAGAGTGATTCAAGAGGAAGGCTTATTTGTTGTTTTATGGGTTGGGTCGATAATATCAAATAAATACGTAACATTTCAATTCTTTTAAAATTATCATAGAATTATGGGCCAACGATTATGATATTATCAGAAAATGCTAAGGAATAACTACGAATATTACTAAAAATGCGTATTAATTAAATATAGAAGTAATGAGTTCCACCAAACAATAGATACATCAACAGGCCTATCTATAATAATATTGTTAAGAGGTAAGAGGTAAAGTTTCTAACTTAGTATGGATGTAGGAGGGTAATCTTCAAAAATAACAGAAAGCGGCACTATTCAGGAGTGGCATAGGCCATATTTTAATATGATTGAACAAAAAATTCAGTTGCAAATAATAGTATTTGTAAAACAAGTCGAAGCAAAGCGGGCGGTCTGCTAGTCAATAATAATCTACAGTCTACACTAATATTATCAAGAGGAAAGATTTGTATTTTTGTATGTAACGAATAAACTCAAAAAGAGGTGGACCGATTTTAAAAATTCTTTCACCATTCGAAAGCTACATTATCCACGAGTAACATAGGCTATATTTTATTTTGGAAAAAAATAGGGTTCCGTAAGATATTTGCGTTTTTCAAGAAACAAGGTGTAAAAAATCAACCAGACAAGTTACTTATTTTACGATTTACAATAATATAGCTTATACATCAGAATAACACGTAGGCTATAATTTATAAAGATACTAGCTTCGCCTCGCGACGTTGATTATTGTCGTACCGCGGGTAGCACCGCGGGGTTCAGCTAGTCTAATATATAAGGCACACTACGACTCATATCGGATCTAATAACGGCGAACACTTAAACTGTTATCTGCTAATCATTATCAATCTTGTTGGTACAATTACTTTATAATATTAGAATATTTATTGTACGAAAATAAAAAATAAATAAATTAACTATAATCTAACTACGTAAAAAGTGTTGGATAAAATGTTTGTCGACTATGTCAGACGAGCCGGTATTACGAACCTATTAACACGACAATCATTACAATCGATTCATTTGTTTAGGCGCTACGGGGGATATTCAAACATACTTAGACTTTTTTATGGGAAGAGGGGCAGGAACGAGCAGGCGTATCGCCTTACTGCCGAAACTATTATATTTTAAAGTAAAGTAAATCAAAAGAAACAAATACATATTATATATTGTTCAATTTAAAACTAGGATATTAGTTTGGAATAAAGATTAAAAACACTAAAAATCTCGATAGCGTGTAAATTTTATAACTATTCACCGATTTTATTTTTCGTAATATTCATACAGCCAGGACGAATTTAATGACACCTCAATAGCCAAAATCCAAAAGTAGAGAGTGCGTCAAATATATAATATATGTAGACGAAGTTGTATAAAATTATAAATACTATTACGCCCCGTAGTCGTAATTCATTTCAATTCATTATTTAATTTTTAGCTTCATGCACTATTCCTATTACAAATAAACTTTAACTTGAGGAGTACAAAATGTTTACTTTTATATTAATATATAGATTATAAGAAATTGGAATATTTGTGAATACTAACCAGTATTATAATTTATTTTCACTGCAAGTACAAGTATTTGTAATTATTTTGTACATTCTAAAAACTCATAAGATGTCACATATCACAAGTAGATTTAATTTGCCTGGAATATTTTTGAGTAAGCTTACAAAACGTCCACTATAGTTACGAGTACAATATTATTTATACTACCTGGCCTTCTTTGTGTCCACAGCGCAAAGATCGGAATAGAATTCTCTAGTGAAGCAATTAAGTTAAATGGATAAAGAGCACGACATGCGATAAGTAAGGGAAGGAAACAGAAAATGTAGGTACAGAAAGCGAACTGTTATTACCAGGACGTTAATTCTATGGCTTACGATATATGTCGGTTACCACTAAATAGTAGTGTATACCTATGTTGTTTATGATGTTAGTGCAAAAGTAAGTCGCTTCCACTGTGTGTCCGCTTGGATCTTGTGAACTACTCAACGGACAGATAGAGAGATTCAAGAGGAAGGTTTCCATGTGTGTGTATAAAAGAAAAAAAGGTGTGTGTGTGCGATTCACACACGATAGAAGTGAAACTTCAGTAAATCGACAAAAGAATGAGATGAATATATATAATATTTCTGTCTCATTCTTTGCCGGCTTCATCCTACACATTTTTGCATTTGTGCCTCTTACCTGTCGTTTTTTCCGTTGCATTCAGTTTCAATTCACAACGATTCTAAAGAAGTTTCACTTCAAAAATTTAAAAGACTTTCGTGCAAAGCCATCCTGCTGTAAAATTTCATCTAAATCCGTTAAATAGTTTCGCTTGAAAGTGTAACAAACATCCATACATCCTTAAAAACTTTCGCATTTATATTATTAGTAGGAATATGTGCCCTCATAGTATCCGTCGACATCTTAACGATCTATTACTGTCATGCCCGGATGTGTTCATAACACAATTACCTCTCCTGAGTAGAAATTGAACGCTAGACTTAGCAGTGGATATCATTAGTCTTAGGTTCAATAACAATTAGTTTTCGAGACTCACAGAGGCGTGTTTGACTTTACTTGACTTCATTTGACAATATTGTCCGTCTATATTTAACTGCCTCGGTGGCGCATTGGTAGTGAATGCGACTGCTGTGCTTTAGGTCTCGGGTTCAAATGTTTGTGTGATCTACAAATATTTGTTTCGCAGTTTTGGGTGTTTTCTATGCATAATACGTATTTATTTACAAAAAAATATATATCAGTTGTCTAGTACCCATAACACAAGCTCTGCTTAGCTTGGGACTAGATGGCGTTGTGTGTAAGATGTCCGTAATATTTATTTCTTTTTATTACTATGTCCTGAAAAATTCGTTGAACAGTTATGGATATGCGACAATTGAAATGAAATAAGTATTGTAAAAGTCTGTTTAATATAACGAGTTACGACGAAGCGTGACCTTCATGTAGAAAATAGCTGCTACACAATACATATCAGTGCAGTGACGGTCGAGGTCGTCACAATTCAACATCCTCTAACTCCTCGACTTGAATTACAATGACTTCTCAATGCACTTTAGCCGTATAAAACTTGTGGTTTTAGTTTTAATCTAGGTATATATGATAAAACTGACGAAACTTATTTATTCAAAAAAAACCTTTAATTTATTTTAAACTCGGATCGGCTTGGCACGGAAGAATTCTTTGAAAGTCTCGTATTTCCTATACGATAATATGCATGTATTACACATGTAAACCTTCCTCTTGAATCACTCTATATCTAATTCTGAAAACTGCATTAAAATCCTCGAGTTAAAAGATTTAAGCGAACAGACAGCGGAAGCGACTCTATTTTGTATTATTATTATGTTTGCCTTGACTCGGCTTGCGTAAGTGTAACTACAGTTACATCTAATTGACAAACTATGAGCACTTATAAATCTTGTATGTTTCCCTTCAGTGATATTCACGTGAGTGTATATATGTATGTAAATGACTATTGAAAATAGATATTTACCTGATCCGCAGGCGTAAGGCGCAAACATTCGGACTAGTGAAGCGGATAGAGCCGCAAAAATGAGCGCCCATACTATGTAGAACAGGTAGCTAACGATGTAGGCCCCAGGACCCTCGCGCTTGCCGCCCAGAACTTGCGGCCATGTCAACCACTGGAACAAATAACAAACATTACTCTCCTGTGTTTTTTTCGTAAAGTAATAAACGTATTTTTGTAAAGTATTTTCCTTCTTAGAAGATAAGGAAATACTAGTAATAAGTATAAAAAAACTAAGACTGTTTCTGTTCACAAAGTTGTGTTATTAATAAAGATAGTACAATTAAAAAAGCTGTCAAAAAAAGGGTTCTCATTTCCACAAGAAACTTTTCCACGTGTGTATTTATTTACCTTTCTCATTAACCAACTTTAAAAAGTGGAGACTTTCAATTCTGGTGTATTTTTTTTATATTTGTTACGTCAGAAGTTTCAACAGGGTGAACCGATTTTGATGATTCTTTTTTAATTTGAAAGCTGGTGCTTCCCGTGCGGTCCCACTTCAATTTGGGCCCAGTTCATGTATTCGATTTTTTTTTTTGAGAAAATTTTAAATTATTTAGTATAGTAAATTTTTACATTCAGAGGCAATTGTAATCCATTTATTAAGACATTTGATCTGTTTCAGACTTAAATAAATAAAAAGTCACCTGCGAACAATTTCCAGTGTTGAATGTGGTATCCGTGTCTGACCAACAGCACTGTTCCCTGTTTAGCCAAAAGGCCTGTGGACAGATACCGAATTTAAGGTCTGTCATCCAGGAAGCGCCAATGTCTATAACACCGGCCACCATGCCTGTGCACACGCCCACCAGCAACACGCACACCCATCCCGACCACGCGTCGTGTGCGCCCTGAACAAATAAGCCTTAGTTAATAATACTCTCAGATGTACTATGTGGCTGTCCATTGTATCTAAAGCACAGCCACAGCAACATTCTAGATTACAAATAAAAAAAACTTGGATGGTGTTCTTCTAGCCGACCACAGCGGCCAGTCTCAACAGACACCAGTCAACTACGCAGAAGATATTATAGTGTGTACGCAGATGCACTCTCTGTTCCCTCACTCTCATAATCTGATGAGACGATTAACCGACACGAACGGGGAGCGATCAGACGCAGGGCCGACAGCTTTACGTGCTCCCCGAGGCACAGCTGTTTGAACCCCAACTTTTAAACTTCTTTTAGTACAATATTTACACAGAGCGGGAGTTGAACTCGCTACCTACGACTTGCAATCGAATACAACAACGCTGCAGGATCGTACGATTTTAATGGGCATGAGTGCTCATCAAAATTATATTTATTCATGAGAATTTATAACCCAGAAAATAATTAAAGAATTTCACATTTTTACCGCGCAAGTGTTAAGGGTTATTACATTACCTACCCAAAATAAAAATAAATAAGGGGAAATATGTGATTACCGCCGCCAATAGACATATGCAAATGAATATACTAGTGCTTAGTGCCTCAGCATTAGACGAGAGGGGTAGAGAAGTAACGTATAACTTTTTGGGGCACAAGATACGAAAATTGTATAAAGACTAAAATCGAGCGTAACTAAAAGCGAAGCGTTACGCTGTCATGTCATGTCGTAAAACAAACAGCGCTAGAACGCTTATTATTGGGTACAAAAGTATGAGAAATTCATTATCCTGACCCACTTATAACGCCATAAAATTAATTAATTTAATGAAAATACCGTACAATCCACTTTGCATATTAATCATATGTCCTTGTTGTAATACGACAATAATCATCATTTTAGAAAGTATATTAAACATATACATTTTAGTTCTTTAGATATTTACAATAAATACACTGTGTTCTTAGCACACAAGAAAAAACAGTACAGATCACCTGTGTATTTTAATAATAATTATAATTCATGAACATTTTCCTGTTGCTATGAAACTATTAACCTTAATTGTAGAACGTTTTTGTACTTGTCTGATTTATTTAATTATTCTTTTTAAACTTCTTATTTTAAAGTGTTTTATAACAAGGCATACATCATATATGGCCACCTGATCACACCGGGACAGGGGGCCATATTTTCTAATGTCCAATTGGATATTTAACGACAGACAACCCTAACATCTTATCTTTATTAGATTATGTTGGCATATAGGACGGAATACGTTACTGGCAGAATTGGGCAAGGTCACAAAGCTGTAACATTCAGCAGAACTGAGATGAACAGAATATAGCTCATTAAGCGAAGTTATTGGAAGTAAAAGCTCGACCGGAGTGATACCACGGCCTCACAGAAAACCGGTGTGAAATAGCGTTTACGCTGTGTTTCACCGAGTGAGTGAGGATATCGGAGGCCCATAACCCCAACACTCACATATCATCACAAGTGCGTTGCCGGACTTTGGGGGATGAGGAAGGGGATGGGGGAAGGGGTTGGGGTAGGGCCTACGGTTTCGTCACTCACTCGGTGAAACACAGCGCAGGCGCTGTTTCACACCGATTCTCTGTGAGGCCGTGGTATCACTCCGGTCGGGCCGGCCCATTCATGCCGAAGCATAGCTCTCCCTCGGTATATACTGTACTGTAAGGTGACCAGCAGTTTTTTTTCACCATTTATGAACAATGTTACTGTTGGTCATTGAATGGTGCTTTTACCCTTCACTCATTTCATTAATAACAAAGACTGTGCACATATATAGAGAGAGCAAAGTTTATTTAAAAACATGATATTATATAGATAAAAGAAACCTTCCTAAAGTTCTTGCACCCAGAGTATCCCATTGTGTATTAATCCCCACACCTGCTATCTTTATACCAGCAATAATGTTTAATCTGTGTTCAATACACACTATTGAGGTGAGACCGGCATTAAAAAAAATTATCTTGTTTTTTGTTTACAAAAGTATCCCATTATAACAAAATGTTGATGTGTTAAACTTCTGTATATTTTTTACTAGCTGACTCTCATAACCTCGTTTACGTCTACTATTGCCCATAGCGTAATAATTTTCCCCTGTTTTTTAAACATTATTCTTTGGGGTTCCGTTCCTATTAGTATTAGCGTTGATGATATATAGCCTTCCTCGATAAATGGACTATCCAACACTGAAAGAATTTTTCAATTTGGACCAGCGGTTCCATATATTAGTGCGTTCAAACAAACAAACTCTTCAGCTTTATAATATTACGAGTAGTATAGATGACAGAGGTAAATTATGTGACGTAAACGATAGAATCAGTAAATAGTATGTGACTACTGCTGGCTACCCATGGATTTATACCAAGAACTATGGGGTGAAAACTATTAGATTCGGGTGGTTGATGGTTGTTGTGGACAGCAGTGAAAGAGGCCTATGTCCTGCTGTGAACGTCTTTCGGCTGAGAGGATGTTTGAAGCTTCCATAACGTCACTCATGTAGATAATAGTAACAAAAAAATTACGTAACACCAATTTCCTATTTGACTGTGCTCTCGCACATGGCAAAGCAGCTCATTTGAGATGTAGAATGACTCTCCCACAATTAAAATTAATAAATAACTTTAGATCTGATAATACAGCTCGCAAATATTTTTTCCACAATTAAAATACCGCTTTTATGTATGGAAAGACTTCCACTTCCTTTCACTGAGTCGAAATAGTATACGTTAATATTTTTATATGATTTACACAGTTATATAGTACAAACCTTGATGAGATCCCATAATGAGTCTTGCCTCTTTTTCACAATGTATCTGTGTCGCATGCGATCCCGAGCTATGTCACGTTGCCAGTCGATTGTGTGAAAATCATCATATTGACCAATTCCGGGGATATCATCATCACCTACAACATAAAATATTCGTTTTAAAATTATCATTACACTATATATATGTATTACACCTATTTTCAGTTATCTTAAAAATTACTAAAAGAAATGTTATGTTTGTGAATGTTATTAATAGGGTTTAAAATTCCCATATTCTGTATAACACAGTCAACTCTATGTCAATGAACTTTGCAAACTTTTATCAAAGTAGAAACTTTTGTGTGGGATTCTTTAAAAGAATAGAATATAAAATATTAGTCTGCTTCTTGACTTCATTTTTATAACAGCACAAAGTAACTTTTACTTTCATTTGTGTAATGTTTTGTTAAATTTCACTTTATTTCGTAACACATAATGTTTACTGATATAAACAATGATATCTTTGTTTTGTTATACAGGACGTACAAGGTTGTTACCTTCAACTGTCACCTGTCTGAAGTGACTAGTTTCTCCCAAGGACCCTTATAACTATCAGTAAAATTCGGCACCAAAAGATAAATGACTATCTAAAGTTTGTTTTTGTAATTTGTAAATTCAAATTTACATAAAATCCTTCAAAACCTTTGATAAAATGTCTCATAAATGATTTAACATGAAGAGGTTATTTTCTGTTTGTTTAATGAAACTTATAAATTTATCAAAAACTTTTAAGTGTCTATTAACTCCCCATTTCAGTCTAAACACACATAAACTATGAAAGTATAAAACTACTATGGAAAGTTCCTGTCCTGGAGAACACCTGCCAAGTTATATTAGTTTTGTATAAATTGCCTGTCAAGTAATGTGTGAAGTACTTAAGTAAGAACTTTATTCATTACAAATGTAAAATACACCTTTAGTAACTTAAACAAAATGTATTATAAAGGAGAACGTAGCAAACACGTAACAGGTTTTTTTTAATTCGTTTATTATGTCGTAACAAAGAATGAAAGTATAATAGGTTTGAGGTAATGAGGAAAGTGCCACAAGTATATTTTATATTTGTTGCAATAAATAACTTTACAGGCATATATTATGAGAATGGTAATGTCTACGTTTTAAAAGTTTAATAGGATAACTCACCTTGCATTCCGGAAAATATAATAGTGTCCCCTGCAACAACAATCCAATAATGATATCAAAATTCTAACAATAAATAACTTTATTCACTTGTAAATAGGCTCATTTCTGTTTGTTACTAACTAAACACTTATTAAAATTAATATCACACTGTTTATTGCTTATTTGACTACCTAAATCCTACACAATAAAATAAATACTACAAATATGTAATGAAATGAAACATATTTGGATGACGCAGATGAAGCTACAATAGCAGTGTTGCCATACAAATAACTATACAAACTGCTAAAGCATGAGTCAGACGTCAAGATTGTGGTACACAAAAATAGTTCTCAATTATGAATAAAACATCAACACAATTGTTATTATACCAATATGATTGCTGCTAATTTATGATCCGCTTGGTAGAAAGCAATTAACACGATAAGTCATGAATGCTACATACGTTTTTCTAAAGCATTTCATATGTGGCGGCGTTGCATTTAAAACAAATTGAAGCTTTAAATATCATTTATACTTTCTAACTTTTTAGTAGTTTATAACACGAAATTTAAAGTAGCCTTGAAATGTTAATGGGACGAGTAGTGACGACAGCAACATTGGTCACGTGCTGTCGGCTTAACTAATTTATTAGACAATAAATATAAGAATAAGTTGCTTTATACAAGGTCGAGACATTTCACTCCATACAGTAAACCGATAAGTAAACAATAGGCAACGAGAAGAACATGCAAATAATTAAATTAAGTGAATATATTTAACACCAATTTATTACTTAAGCCCCTCAATAGGATGATATTATATCTTTTTAGAACATTACGATCATTTAGGCGGCCATAATAACATTACGGACAGATTTTAAGTCTTATAACTTAAAATATGCTACGTATCAATTATCAGTCTGCGTAACACGACAATAAAAAAAATCGCGGAAGACAACATTGCATAGGAGCCCTTTATCACCAAGTTATGTACCAAATAAACGTACAAAGAAAAACGTTTAAAACAAATTTACCTACTTACATGGCCCTGGGGTACAAGAGGTTCCAATAAGTCCTCACTATCCAATTCCGTTGGTACCATCGCCATTTCATTAAGCAACGATTTTTTACATTGAACAGCAAAGTAATACTGGGCAAATTATTTATCTAATCAACGTATATAATGTGCGCAACGGACACTTTGTTATCTAGCTGTAGTCGTGTCATGACATATAGCGTCGATATAATCTATAGAAAATATTGAAAAACTTAATTTAGATAAGAATAATTATATGAAAGAAAAAAGTCTGTTACAATCTCAACAACCATCAAGGTACATGTGCTAGTTTAAGGCCGGAAGACAATAGTTTTTAAACGAAATCTCTATTGCATGTTCTTGATTTTCAAAAAATAATTCGCAAACGAATGTTGATACTATAATTATTATTAACTGTGTATGCAAGTGTGCCTAGAAATCATTTGTTCTCAACATGTCACTGACAGATGTCATTATTTTGTTGTGATTTCAGAAAGTGGATATATGCAGTAACCTTCAGAGTTCAGGTGCATCTAAATCGGTTTAGCGGTTACGACATACAGAGGTAAGAGACAAACAGACACACTAAGGGATGACTTCAGGGATAAAATTTTGTATTGTTTTCTACAACTCAAACCATCTCCGTACCAAATTTCATGGAAATGCTTTAGGGGTTATTGATGCCCCTTACTAACGTTCACCCCTTTAAATGGTGACTTCTGAGATAAAAACTATACGATGTGCTTTACCGGGACTTTCAACAGCAGTTTAAGAATGAAGAGGTAACAGACCGACAGACAGACTTTTCCTTGATAGCTGCGCGATACTCGGTTCTCTGATAGGAAGCTAAGACTCTTTGAGCGACATACCTTACAGTTCATTATGGAAAAAAATGAATTTTAGTGTAAAATTTTGTAAAGCAAGAATTGTTTTTTTTTTCCTTTTTTTTTTTAACCGCTTGAAATATATATAAAATAATATAATAACGCATAAAAACGACGACAGGCTGCATGGGACTTTTGTACCGCCTTGCATGAGATGGTAGGGATTATTGTTGTATTTATTTGGGTGGTAAAATCAACTTTAAAAATTTGAATTTGTACATTTTTTGAACTTTGCGATATTATAAGCTATTTCATTTTCTAGTATATGGCAACATATGTAGGTTGTACTAAAGTCGATACCTAAGATAGTCTGTCCCAAATGAGTTGTCATTGCTTACAATCTAAAATCGTAGTTTGAAACTAAATAGAGTTTGTTTAGGTATTTCAACTATCTCGTAAGTGATGTTTACCACAATACACAAGAAAATTAGCGTGTACAAAAACATAGACAAACAGACAAAAATTGTAAAAAGACCCCTTATATTAGTTATCTTTGACATCTATAATGTAAATACATGAACCTGTTACTTTAGTTAAACATGCACGTTACGTACTCACTCAATTTTAAAATATTTAGTATGGGTTAAGATACCACACCGCACATACTAAAACTTTTAAATTATTTACTAATCTTAATAAACGAATAGCATTATTTAGTAGAAAATAAAGAAATCGTACATTTATGAATTTTACGTACACTTTGGTGACTATGGTGACCCATATCTAAATCTATCTCGCCTATACCTAACCGGTAAGTATGAATATATTATGCATAATATTTAACCAGTATTACAATAAGCGGACATAACTAAAGTATCGTGTAGACTTCATGAAGGTTGCCAAAATAAAAATTAAAGCCCGATTAGTAATTTTATGCATGCCACTTTGGTCTAACTAGTAACAGCACAATTGGCAGAACAGTTTTAACTTATGTATGTTAGTGTTACCAGCTACTATATTCATTTTACTCACTAACATGGCAAGACACAAGCTAATGATGTATCGCATAGTGTAGGTTTATTTAGAATGCTTACCAATAGATGTATTGAAGTATTGAGCAACGTGCGCTTAAAAACAGAAAACACTGTTAATTTTTCATTGAACATAACAGCAAGGTTATTGCAGAAATTGTTGTACGAGTCATTGTCCTGACAATGGTTTGCAAATCATTAAGGGTCTTGTTAAACCAAATAACGTCTGACTACACAAACTTTATAATGAAATTGACCTTGCACATTATGCTTCTCGAAGTACATCTTGATATATTCATGATCCATCACGCTACATATAGACAATACCGAATGTCAACATATAGTACTTAAGGTCTAATTGTTATATTTTTAGACACGTTATTATGGCATAATCTAGTATAGGTACTTACAATTGGCGCTTGCGTTGGAATCCCGCTGACTATGTTCGTAGAGTTGAAAAGTGCCGTGATTGGTGGGAGTTGTATTAGCACTCGCTCCACCAGCGTCTTGCTGTAGCCCCGCCGTGATGTCTACCAGGTCATCCTCAGTCGGCGAGTGCAATCCTCTACCATTACTGGAGTTTGGACCCTACGAGTAAAACAACCATATAAATATACAAAAGAAAGATGGGTATATGGAATTGACGAATTTTCATAAGACTAAGATAAGTTGGACTTAATAACATTTGTCATTATTAATTTAACTCTCTTTATATTATTTAAAGGCAATGTTCAAAAATAGATGCACGATTCCTTCTTTGTTTGATCTTAAACTGTAAACCGTACAAGTTTAACGAATAGGACTAGAATGAATGTTGCCAATTATATTGTAACGTAGGTAAGAAAAATAAACAAGCGATACTTCAAGTTATCGCATAACGTAACATGTGATATGTCACAAACAATTTAACAGCATAGTCTAGCAACGAGAGCTTTAATTGGGTTCCTATCACATCATTCCGATGCTTTTCATAAAATCAGCTTCACAGATTGCACGATAGCGAGAGGCAAGATGAAAATAAACAAACGGTAGTACAAGACTCGTGATTGATGCCGTTGGAAGCCATAACAGGTGTTAGCTCATTGGGAACCTCACAGGTTACAGATATTTTAAAGTTATTACGACTTGTTTTTACAAACTTTTTTTTATAGTACCGGGCCAGTCATATAAAAGAAGAGCATTTTCAAAACTTGCTATCTTTCAATGAGTACTATTTCTGCAAAATAGTACTAGTCTAATACGAATACCATTTTTTTCTCCCCCCCTGTAATCCCCTCGGATACCTCCTACTGGTAGCATGTCAGACTCGAACCGACTAACACCGCACGCCGTTTTGGGTACTAGGAGCCGGGGAACCAGGTGCACCATACGAATACCTAAGATTTAAGTTTGCCACACACAAGAAATATTTCTATAGAGCTATACCATAAAAGAATATTATTTAATATTTGAAATATTTAAATAAAAATTTATATCTCATAGCACTCAAGCATAATGCTACCACATTTTAGAAAAATAATTTCCTGAATCTGTTCAATAGTTTCAAAACCCTACGAACAAAGTTTACTCTCTCATATTATTCAGTGAGAGGAGACCCGAGCCCAGCAGTGGGACGTTATGGGTTACAACAATATTATTCAGTATATATAGGTATGTTCCACATCATATTTATGAATGTATGTCCAAACAACTATTCATTGAGGTAGGTTTTCAAATCGATAAGATGATTAGTAGCAGTTAGCCACCACTTAAATGGGATAAGTTACCGGATACCGACAATAATCCCATTTATTTTAAAACATCCTTTTAGATGGGCAGACGCAGTACGTCAATAATGAGACGGTATGAAACCATTCCAGTCTCCAGTGTTGATGGTTCTAATACAAATTAATTTGCGTTATGTAGTAATAGAGCGAATGACGAGAGACATGAAAATAGCTATGAACGGTCTGTCAAGATTGTTACATATAATTATATTTGTTACTAGCTGAACCCCGCGTTTATAGGCGTGCCGCGGGTACTGCAGCGGGGCGAAGCTAGTCAATAAAAAAGTCCGTTAGTTCTTAAGTAATCAGCTACCTATCAGTGAAAGTCCCGACAAAATCAGTCCAGCCGTTCCAGAGATTTGCCAGAACAAACAGATATAAGTATGTACCGTGTATACATACATATGCATTTAGTAAGCCTCCGGTATCCTCACTCACTCGGTGAAACACAGTGCAAGCGCTATTTCACACCGGTTTTCTGTGAGGCCGTGGTATCACTCCGGTCGAGTCGGCCCGTTCATGCCGAAGCGTGGCTCTGCCACGAAAAAAGATCGTATTATATCGTATATATCGTAGATCAATTTCCCCCACGATTCTGAAGGGATTTTGTTACTTTTCAGTTGCAGGTGAATCATTTGCTCCTATATCATAAATAAAACCTTACTTACAAATACTAATAAACCACTATCTAGATCTCTACGACTGGATCAAACCATCTTGTTGCAATTTTGCAATTAGCCTAGTTCTCCGGGACCCTCGTAAACAGCGATACGATCTACAAGTTTAACACAATTTATCCCAGATTGACGTGCAAATAATTCGTGAAATTCAATCAAAATATCGGGTAAACAGAATAGTACAAGATCCCGCTATATAACGACCTTCACCGAGATGTTTATTTCATGAAACGTATTTTATATTTAATTTAATATGTCAATAAATATATTGCATATGGGTTGCCTAACAAATTTTAGTCCAGGGTATTTTTAATTAAGAATTTAAAAAAAAAAATTTTTAAGCATTCCACCGGTTTGATTATTAGATAAATTTTATACCAATCGAAAGTATGAAGCCCATAGAATATGCAAACGTTAGGTTGCCTATTCTTTTCCGGTCACAACTATCGGGTAGCCAGGTATAAACAGGTAAATCTATACTAGCATTTTGCAACGGTGTGATTATTGAATTGAAATTAAATAAAATTAAAGATTATTTTATTATGAACAAGGTGGTATAGGGTTGCTTGCAAAAAATCAGTCCCGAATTCCGGTTTTCGAATTTTGAAAAGTAAAATATCGCTGCGAGTGAATGTGTGCGACTGAGAGGCCCCAACCAACCATCCCATGCGATAGAAGAGGACACAGCATAGCAGCTGTTTGAAGTCCACATGTTTGTTGTTGTTTTTTATTTTGTCTTCTAATAAAAAAGATAAAATTTGCAAGATTAGTATTATATATGTATTATATATACCTATATTATAACCTTCTTTTTTACTAAAGATGTGTATATACTTTAGTGTCACATAAAAAATATACACAGTTAAATAATTAATTAAATAACTATTTCTCTATTTTAATAATGAACTACTCCAAAATGATGCACAGCATATACGAATCGCTATCCTTTTCATTTTCAAGCACAAATAGCAGCCTTTCTTTAAATGGGCGGCCTTCAAACAGCTGCTATGCTGTGTCCTCTTCTATCGCATGGGATGGTTAGTTGGGGCCTCTCAGTCGCACACATTCACTCGCAGCGATATTTTACTTTTCAAAATTCGACAACCGGAATTCGGGACTGATTTTTCGCAAGGAACCCTATACCACCTTGTTCATAATAAAATAATCTTTAATTTTATTTAATTTCAATTCAATAATCAGACCGTTGCAAAATGGTAGTATAGATTTACCTGTTTATACCTGGCTACCCGATAGTTGTGACCGGAAAAGAAAAGGCAACCTAACGTTTGCATATTCTACGGGCTTCATACTTTCGATTGGTATAAAATTTATCTAATAATCAAACCGGTGTAAAATTTAAAAAAAAAAAAATTTTTAAATATTAGTTATAAATACCCTGGACTTAAATTTGTTAGGCAACCCATATGCAATATATTTATTGACATATTAAATTAAATATAAAATACGTTTCATGAAATAAACATCTCGGTGAAGGTCGTTATATAGCGGGATCTTGTACTAGAAGGGTAGGCGGGACAAAGTTTACCGCGATTAAGTCCTTACTTAAACACTTAATACTGTGTCAAGTTACCGACTATCTATTTTCAAAATCTAATATATAAAATTCTCGTGTCGCGGTGTTTGTGGTTAAACTTCTCCGAAACAGCTTGACCGATTCTCATGAAATTTTGAGTGCATATTGGGTAGGTCTGAGAATCGGACAACATCTATTTTTATGATACGAGTAATATGATAAGGGTGCCCAAACCCTAAATTTTGTTTTTTTATTTTTGTGTCAAGGCAACGTTTGCCGGGTCAGTTAGTAT
Source organism: Spilarctia lutea (assembly GCA_916048165.1). Lineage (NCBI taxonomy): Eukaryota > Metazoa > Arthropoda > Insecta > Lepidoptera > Erebidae > Spilarctia > Spilarctia lutea. Next base: position 27,121,334 of record OU696470.1, on the reverse strand, counting down.
ACATATATATTTAAAGAGCATCACGTAGTAAAAATATGCAAAATATGTAACAATAGGCGATTTTATCGCTCACGGCGATCTCTTCTAGACAACCATGCCAAGGATTTTCGTTATCCAAAAATTTTGGGTAGCTTACATACAAGTAACACACACACATACATATATATATATATATATATACACACACACACATACAAACATATGCATCAATATACCTACACCCATATGCATACAATATACATGTATTTATATACAATACATATACAGACCAAATATTATATGCTAAAGAGAGTTAAAAAAAAGAAAAAGAAATCATAATGACAAATAATAGTTTTTCGCCAGCTTTTAAAAATAGACAAATTTTTGGACTGTCGAATTAAGCGGCGTCCGACAACTTCGGGGATACAAATGTTACCCCATCCTTGGTACAGCCAAGATTTAGCTCCATGCAATTTTTTTTTTCCTACTGTAAAAAATGCTTTGTGGACGAAAATTTATCGCAGACGAGGCTGTCGAAGAATTTCGGTGGTTATTTTTAGAGCTCCTGTTTTTAAATTTTTTTGAAGCTGGTTCATCCGTTTGCATAAGTGCATGGGGATTAGAGGGGTATATTTTGAAAAGCTTTAAATACCTATACATTTTATTATATTTTAACTATTTTTCATTTCACTAATTACTTTTTGAACAGCCCACGTATATAAAAATGCCAACCTTTGAATACGTTTTACAAAGTTTTCACTTCAAAAAGATTAATTTATTATTATAATGTAGCCTATTCAGGGCAGATTTTCTCTACGAGTGGTCCCACTTATTGAATGGAAAATTTTAAGCGTAGGCTATGTGTAGGTTTGTAGGGTTGTTGATCATTTGAGTATACTAAGAATAACACTGATTCACATTATGTAATGGAGTGGAAAATTTTACGTAACCTTTATCTAATTAAAATATAGAATATTATTGCTACCTTTAGAATAGGACACGATGCTAGAAAATAAAAAAGACAAATATTAAAATGTGTAGAATATAAAATGAAATGAGATTAAAAAGTAGCCCGACTAAAATACATACATCCACATACATCTTTTTTTTTATTGTATAGGGGGCAAACGAGCAGACGTGTCGTGTATTACCTACACCTTAAATACCTATACAAACAAGCTAAAATTAAATTAAAAAACCTACTAAACATGCGCTCAATCGAGTAATCATACCCTAAAATACTCACATCATTTTGGAAAAGAGTCAGTTATTTCGCAAAAACTACTGAATGCAATTTGATGAAACTTTAAAATGTTATAGCTTATACATCAGAATAACACATAGGCTAAAATTTATAAAGATATAGCTTCGCCTCTCGACGTTGCCCGTGGTTATTGTCTCACCGCAAGGTTATAGTGTTTGAGTTTGAGTTTTCACAAAAAATCGCTAAAGTAAATAAATAAAAATAGGTAATTCGTTTTAAAAGATCTTATTTTTTAACACTATCAAGTTTGTCAAAAAAACTGTAAAGCCAAAGTGAAATAATTCAATATCATGACAGACATGACAGTTAAACCTTTAGTAGCCTAACTAAAAGTGCGATATGGTGAAGTCAAACAGTCAGGGGGGAGGGTCCCATATCATGCAATTGCATTCACTGCACGCACACACAACAATATACATAGATATATATATATATACGGTCGAATTAAGAAACCTCCTCATTTCTAAACGCAATAAGAATAATTTATTGATGACATCACATGTTATCTTTTAGATATGTATTCAAGATTTTTACTAGAAGCTATTGAACCGTGTAATGGAAAGCCTTTCCAGCATCGGGTCCAATGGTGTAACGTCTAAAGAAATAGAAACTGCCGTACTAAGAAGTACTTCTTTCACTATGAAACTTTTAGTTATTTACTTCGCATAAAGCTCGAGGCAATCAATCTGTGGGCTGAGATGACTATCAGAACTACACCATGTCTAAGGATTCCCAATCCTACATGTGAAGAGACTCTTACTCCCTCTATTGAGCTTATCATTAGTTTTGCATACCTCTGAACAGTTGAAAGTCAATAAAGTAGATGACCTAATTACCGCTAAGTACGAAGTAGTGCGTTACTAAAGAAAATTGCTAAACGTTTGATATCAATGTTGAAAATACTGTATAAATTATACATCATAAATTCAAAGGCTGAGTAATTTAAAAAAATACTACATATTATAGAATATCAATCAAATTATATTGACAAAGGGAAAAGTGTGAGAAAAATATTCTAATTTCATTTATCTCACTCTCTTGCTCTTGCCGCAGTTAAAAAATTAAAAACAATCATTTCCGTACACTTAAGTTTAAGTGAACAAATATTGTTTTCTAAATATGCCGATGACAAAGAATAAATTCTCAACCTACTTAATTTTATATGTAGGAGAGCGACGAAAACAATAGTTTTATTTATGGTACTATTTTTCGATTTACTACAAAGCCTCCTTCGCATTTAAAAACACATCCTAATGATAAAAAATAGCCCGCTAAATGCACAAATATAATAAATTATTCACAGATTATTTTAAGAATACCAATAAAAATTATACGGAGGAAAAATGATGGCGAATCTTTAGCTGCGAACAGAGAGCGTTTAACGTCTTACGACAAAACACTTTTTCTTTAGTTTACAAAAATAGAAATAGTTTACTCACGGACAATGTTTCATAACAAATAATACGCTCAATAGTCACTCAATTTATTTTCTACTTAGAATGGGGTTTATTTATATCGCGTTACTACTACGTCGAGTATGCGGTCATACAGCCGCAGGCTTTTCAACTGAGCGCTGAACGACACGGGTAGCACGCGGGGACAAAAATCAATACTGCGGGGCTAGGGATGGCGAGCACCATTTACTACCATAGATAATTTGTTGTTTCTGCTAATATAGAATTAGGCCGTTTCAACTTAACATAATAGTTGATAATTTTTAAAGAAGTGCAAAGTTTGAATCGATATATTAATGATACGGTTTTACCACCACTAGAAACGTATACATTTTTTTTTTAGTTTATATATATATTGAAACCTAAGTAGTTGTTTATATAATCGAAAACAAACTGTATTACAAAAGTTATAGAAAATTTTAAACGTATCTTAAGTGCTTTGCTTCCGTGAGACGGTGGGACTCTAAGAGAATTAAATGAAGTATGAAAATGTGTTTGTTTTGTTCGTGCGTTTCACGCAGTAACACATAAAATTTTCATGGCATTTTGATTACTCAAGAGACACTTAGGGGTAGTTTATTATTTGGTTAAGACCATTTCTATTATTTAAATGCACAGTATTTTCTTTGTAATATCTTGTTAGATGGTTCACGATATACACGTAGAACGTAGTGGACATTGAACTTCAATACATATTTGACAAGGAACTAGACAGTTAACTTTTTCTTAAGTAATTTCTTACGGGCAGCCTTTGGCTATATTGATATTACATTATAGGTATTGTGGAATAGTATGGTATAACATGTCTAAACAACAGAGGAATGTTAAAGGCTCTTGATGAAAATAATGAACCTTTGGATGAACAAAGACAACAAAAGATAGATGCGATCAACACCGGTTAAATGCCGTTACGAATTTTAATAAGGGATTCACCAATGAACAGAGTGATTGACTGAGGTTTAGATGTTGGTAAAATTTGGTCTTGGAGAATGGAGGTCTGGAGAATATGACTATATTTAATTGCTGAAAATGTAGGGTGAACTCAAGCCAACTCCGAAATCACTCAGTTTTCTTTGTAGACCGAGATGTTACATTTTACGACCTGCAGTGGACTGGACAGTGACTGCGGTGGGCTGATCATGATATTGATGTTATGTATAATTATAATCTACATATTCGATGCAACAAGTTGATGTGACCCTAAGACAGTAAACACCATGTATAATTTCGTGGGCTACGCTTCGGCATGAATGGATCGGCTCAACAGGCCTCACAGAAAACCGGTGTGAAATAGCGCTAACTAAATACTACGTCATATTTCTACTGTCATGTTTTTTAGGGTTCCGTACCTCAAAAGGTAAAACGGAACCCTTACAGGGTCACTTTGTTTTTCGACTTTCTGTCTGTGTATCAAATACTCAGGTCTACGGTCCCTTGGAGCTGTGAAAATATCAAACTTCTAATACAACGTAATCAAAAGATACAACCGTTTATGCTGCAAATTTTCGACACTCGCAAGGGAATCAAAACCCACAGATTACTTACAGTGAATTCAGAATTTTAAAATTTGTTACGAAGCAACATCTAGTTAGTATACTGTAACGGGCTGATGATGATGATGATCCGCCTATAAATAACGTATGTGTTTTCTTAATCAGATATGCGCAGATACAATTATTCAACACATAACCAGTACCTGTAGCATAACGAGTACTATGTATGAGCCGCAGATACACTCAGTCAAGTGAATCAAATATAAACCACTTTAACATGTCGACCGTTAAGAACAATCGCAGATCAAATTGATTAACTACCCCATAAAACTGCCACTTGCCGATAAACGCACCTCCAGCTACTATAAAACTATAGCGAATATGTATGTGTAGTTATCACATCCCTCGGCATCAAAACCAGCATTTATAACCTGCATTATTACAGTGCTTATGACTAATTCAAGTTTTAGCACTCAAGTGAAGTTAGTTTAGGCAGTCAATGGCTGTCCGCATGTTCCACAATAGCGCCTAAACAAGAGAGAGAGCAAAGTCACTTTAACGGGCACATAATATACTTAATACCTATCTATTATTATAAATTTGAATGTAAATTTGTTTGTTACGCTTTCACGCAAAAAGTACTTAACCAATCATCATGAAACTTTGTACGCGTATTCTTGGAGTTAATAGAAGCAACATTAGAAGTAACATATGATACCTTTTATTAAATGCAAGGAAACCGCGGGCGAAAACTAGTAATTATATATTTTTTTTAAACTACTGAATCGTTTTTAATGAATGAGGCAATAATAGATTTATAATATATAAAATGTCACATAGCCTATACAAATAAATCTTATCAAAGATTTTTATGTATTCGGGCCATAATTTGTTAAACTTTTTCTTCGTACAGCATCTGATTTTGAGTGATTATCGTCGACCGTGGAGACCAACTCAAGGGTTACGATTGCGTTCCTGGTCTTTGATTGCCTCCCCCACCTCCCAATAATTAGGAAGTCTATAGTTAACTTCATTCACTCGGCGAAACACCACGAAGATCTCGCTAAACATCAGTTTGCCGAGAGTTCGTGGTATTAAGTTAATTATTATCAATGTTTACTTACCTTTTTGTAAACAGACTGGTAAGTTGAGCCCATTTTGGGAGCAGCAGACTTCAAGGGATAGCGCTCCATGTCAACATCTGCGAAGAAAAAAATCCTTTTTATACACTATAAAATTATACGTATTATTGACATGATAACAGAATCATATCATACGTCTGTTCATTAACCGGATTGATATCTACTGAATAGAAAATTGTCTCCAACTAGTTTGTGACATTAATAGAACCGAGCTTATCTAATTCAGATATATTTTAATAGTAATAACAGTGATATAGTCTTGGAACCAGTTTTGAATATGAATACCATTGAAGTTCAAAGTGTCGCCAATAGTCGTTAAGGGACTTGTCACACAACAAAAGTTCCTCTATAATACTCGTTTTTAATTACTTATTATATTTATTGATGAGTTTATGTATATTGTTTCATTAAGTAATTAAAATAAGTGTTTTGGAATGCTAGTTGAGTAATAGGAAATGAATGTAATCTTTTTATAACCTACCGTGTGAGGACTTAATAAATTAAAATAGTCAGGAAATAATACATATGTATGAAAAGTTGAGAAGTTTACTATATATAGATAGTATCTAGTTATCCTGGTAAGGGCATTTGATGCATAAAGCATAATCAGTTTTAGGCTCAGATTACAAAAGAAAGCCAGACGGAACTTATTTGTCAAATAACATGAAGCCGTTTATTAGTTAAGTGTGACAACTGGCAGCGAAACTGTAGGAACATGTACATCTGTCTGCGTGTAATGATACCATTAGCAGTAAAAAGTCCTTTTTTTATTACTATTAAGATTAACAAAAAAGGTATTTTAACATTAATATTTTTGTTAATATTCTGCAGTTTCGTAATATCGATCATCCTCAATCATTCAAATATTATGTGAGGAACAAGTTAAAGACATGAACCACATCAAGGCACAGAACAGCAATTTGTACAATCAGTCGCAAATTATTCATATGTAATTTATCAGAAATAATTATATGTATCACAAAATCATAATTTCAGATGAGGTTAGAAACCAAGTCTCTAAATATAGAAATGAGGTTCATTAATATCTGGACTAACAAGTGATTTCCCTAATTGAAGGAAAAAAAATAGACAAAAGTTGGTATCACAGTCGAACTACGGTTGAGGTTGTGTGTTCCGACACAACTTCAGAGATGACGATGATAGTGATGATATTTTTTATTTAAAGATGATATTCACTCGCAATCGTACAACTCGTAAGAAAGTTAAAAAAAATCAAGAAAATATACTTTGAAGTAGGAAACGTGGTGTACATATACTGTAGGATAGTCGCGCCAATATGTTTTTTATGCTTATATACATCTATTCACAGGAGAGGTTGTTGTGTGGAGCCTTGGGGGAACACTATGTCCAGCAATGGGCCTCTTACAGCTGAGATGATGATGATGAAGGGGGATAACGAGCAGACCGATTACTTGATGTAATCACCTGACTGCCTATAGACACCTGCTTGGACAACTTTGGAGGCCAGGACAGTTTTATGTGAAGGATGATGGGTTTGGGCTCAGTGATAGCACGAACAAGAATTATCACAAGCTTTCTGTTAGGCTATTATATCATTCCGGTCGGGCTCTGGTATCGTTGTATCATCATCAGCCCTTTGCAGTCCACAGCTGAATATAGGATATGATATCTTTCGAAAAGCAAGCGAAAAGTTTGGTAAAAGCTTTTTGACAACTCGCCATTCTTTGTGAATGGACTGCATGAAAAGCATTTCAAGTGATAATAACATATTCGAGTTACACCGCAACTGAGCGATATATAAAATTATTTACCTATCACAGACAACTTTCTGAAACGAAAAATGCAATGGGCTAATAACTTTAAAACAATATTTGCAAATGTACCTATCTGTAAAATGGATTAAAATTGAGAAGTTTCAGAACCTCTATTCGTCTCGTGGGTATATGAGCCAACTCAGGACAACTATACTGTAAAGAGACGGGTTGTCACACATCATATATCAACCCGTCTTGGTGAAAACCTACCTACAAAGTGATCTACAAAGGCTGTTAATGATAATGACGATACTTAACAAATGGAATGTGAAAACGGCTTCACCAAGACACGCGTCACACGGTCAAATTCGACCATAATTCATTTGATTTTTATTTTTTTAACTTTTTGCGCTCATTTTTCATATTAACTTTACATGTGGCAAATTCATACTCCTCCGTCCGCATAGTTTTCGTAAAAAGGGGTATAAAGTTTCTGCTTCACGAATTAATGTATAATATGTACCTACATAAATTGACCTTATTGTCTTGATTAAAGTGTCATTATGGGTGATGACTGCGCGATTTTTATTGATTGATCTGCCATTAAACTATATATACTATAACTATACTTGTGCGCCATACCTAAGTTACAATCTTTTATTAAGTTTCACCTGTCCCGATGTTTGTCCGTAAAAAGTAAGTAAAATTTGATCCACTTCCCGATTTCCGTATGAGCTGAAATTTTAAATACACCTTTTTTTTTTTTTTTTTTTTTTTTTTCTTTAAAAAGACAACTCCCACATTAGGAATAAACATCCTGTGTCGTGGGGGACTTTACAAACATACATGAAACGGACACAAAGAACATCCAGACTCGGGACAACTATTCGTGGATCACACAAAGTGTTGTACCGCGTGGGATTTGAACCCAAGACACTTGGCGCAGCAGCAAGCGGCATGGCGACCGCTGAAACCACTCGGCCAACCGTGCAGTCAAACCTTTATATGTAATCAGTATTACTTGTAATCCAAAATGGCCGCCGTAACCAAATGGCGGTGTACATATTTCTGAACAACCCACACTATATGGATATCAAATGAAAGGGCTTAATTTTATTTTTTTATTTATATACTTAGTAGGTATATTTAATGAAACGTCAATTTAAAGATAAAATCTATTTCAAAAAGTTAGTTGTATTCCAATAAATGTTGTAGCCAAATTATAAAATCGATCATTACATGATGAAGTTACTACATCATTTCATGAAATTGTCCCAGATGAGAATCGAGCTTGTGGCGTCTGGCAGTCACGATCACAGTTAGTTAGCAGTGAACTGACGAGTGTTTTTTTTTTTTTTTCTTTATTTGTTTAATGAGGGCTTATAGTCTGGCCACTGAGAGAATGCGTTCCTGACAGGTCGTGATCCAATGGGCGATGTAACTTTGAACTGGTGTACAATTTATGGCAAAATTTTAAATATCTTTTATTAACCTTAATAATGAGTAATAACATTAAAAATTGAATAATCATGCCAATGTACAATAAACCTTTTATTTTGGGCTAAAGTTATTAACAATTAATCAATTAATTAATTTAAGAACAATAATTTTTAAAAGTCTAACGACGTCAAACTGCGCTGTTTCAAGGTTATGTCAATAGTTTGTTTTTGTAGTGAGGAGACAAAATAATACTGAATTGTAACTGAGTATTTTTGGAATATATCGTAATATATTCTGTCGGTCGATATATTGTTAAATAAAACGTTCTAATTTTATAATATATAATTTTATTTATTTATCTTTATTGAATACACAAAAAACAGTAGTACAAGATGAGTTACAAAGTATGTAAGGATGTTGTACAGTCGAATGTTGTCACCATTTCAGGGAAATGTGCCGAAATGCTTTGGGCATTTATACGAACGACATTAAAGTTCCTGGGGACATCGGAGAAATTATTTGAGAGTGTGTATAATGTACTTAATACATACGAGTTAAGTTTAATATAGTTTATAATACGATATAGGTACGATCAAACCAAACTTATGAAAATAATTGTCGTGATATCAGTCAGCTGAATTAAAAATAAATGACAAACTATTTTATCCCTTTATATTTCTGGTAAAAAGAATTACTTTTCTAAGAGAAGCAAAAAAAATGATAATTGGGACAATGTCGTTTTCATTGACGAGACATGGCTGAACACCAATCACGAGCTTTCTCGTTCTTGGACAGATGACACTCAAGGGTCGACGTCGAAAGTGCCAATCGGTAAAGGAGCACGTCTCATAATATGCCACCCTGGTTGTGCGAAGTATGTTTTTGTAGAACATGTTTTATTAGCATTTGAGTCAAAAACTACCACTGACTACCACGAAGAAATGAATGCGGCTGTATTCAAGGAGTGGTTCCAGGATGTGTTGCTACCTGGCCTTCCAGAGCCTTCAGTTATAATAATGGATAACGTCCCTTATCATTCGGTGCAAATAAATAAAGCACCTACTCAAGGTAATAGAAAAGAGGAATTGGTGGCTTGGCTGCAAAGAAGTGGCATTGACGCAAATATGTCAATGCTAAAAGCTGAGCTGATGAAATTAGTCAACGACCATAAGCTATCAAATATTCGATACGAAATAGATGAGCTGGCTCTGGAGTACGGTCATCGCGTTCTCCGAATTCCTCCATATCACTGCCAGTACAATGCCATAGAGCTAATCTGGGCTCAAATTAAAGGTTATGCAGCCCGCCATAATACTTCTCCACCATATGGCATAAAAAAGATGAAGACGCTTTTAAAAGAAGCATGCGAAAAAGTCACAAGAGATGACTGGATGAAGGTGGTTGAAAAAACTAAAAAAATGATATTTGATGACTTTGACCGCGATATTCGTATAGAAACTATGATTGATAATAACATGATAATACATGTTGGTGAAGATGACAGCGAGTCCTCAAGCGAATCGGAGTCGGATTAAATTTTGATTTGACATTATTGAAATCTTAAAACTATGTTTTTTTTTTTTTTTTTAAAAGACAACTCCCACATTAGGAATAAACATCCTGTGTCGTGGGGGACTTTACAAACATACATGAAACGGACACAAAGAACATCCAGACTCGGCACAACAATTTGTGGATCACACAAAGTGTTGTAGGTACCGCGTGGGATTTGAACCCACGACACTTGGCGCAGTAGCAAGCGGCATGGCGACCGCTGACACCACTCGGCCAACCGTGCTGTCGATGTGTATGTATTTCATAATATATATTTTTCTGTAAATACAGTATTTTTATTTTCTTTCCCTTGGTTTCATTCAGAAATTACGATTAAATTTAATTCATCTATCAACAATTTTGTTAATATTGTGTTTGAAATATAAAATATATCTAAATTGAATAATTATGCATAATGAATGCTATAAATACTGTTACCAAATATTATTAATGATATTCATGGCACATCACTACTCATGACCAATTTACAAGTGTCAGAAACGCATTCTCTGAGTGGCCGGACTATAGTCACGAAGTGATTATGTCGCCATCATATTGACGAGTGATAGAGGAGAATGGAGGAAGAAAATTCATTGCACCGACCCCAAATAAATTTGGGAAAAGGGTAGGAAGATGATGATCACAAATCATTAGACTTACAGGAATATGTTAATGTGACTATCCTGGCGCGATCCCACCCTTCAACATTCTGGCCGCCATGGGCACAATGGTCTAAGACCGAATTCGTTTTGTCGGTCGGAATTGCGAAAAGACAGCGCCGGATCATGAATGCTTCGGCGGAACGCACATACGCAAAGCTCGGCGGGCATTGCTCGAAATCCTGGGCTGTGCCAGCCAACGCGCTGTCGGAGTCGTTCTGCCGAGCTTTTACCCGCGGCGTTACCCGCGGTGCGATAATAACCGCGGGGTTCAGCTAGTATCTTATAGAACAAATTTAACATAGATGCTTATTATTGTATTTATGTTATTGTATTTCATACATACGAGTATACTTTAGTTGCTTTTTCCCGCAACTAAGCCCGCATCGATGTCGGTTATGGCGGTGATTATTTTTCAGTTTAATAGCCAGGAGGCTGGCTAGCATAAAAAAAAATGTATGTTACTTCTAATACCTCCAAGAATATGTGTATAAAGTTTCATGGTGATCGGTTAAGTAATTTTCGCGTGAAAGCGTAACAAACAGTCGCCTCCTTTCGCAGTCGGGTAAAAAAGTAAAAGCAAGTATGTAGTATGGATATGGACGACACTCACGAATAATATGGCATTCCATCGGTAAAAGAATTGAAAATCATTTCAATAGTATCACATTCACTCTAGCACATCAAAACATTGGATAAAAAGTCATCAGCTCATGTTCAACTTTAGTAATCACATATTAGGTAGTTCTTTCAGCAGGGAGCGTGCTGTGCATGGCTGTTCATTGATTTTGATTAGAAAAAAAAAACATTTTTAAGAACCGTACAGATATTGCTGGCTTCACAGTTGAACGGACAATAGAAATAGAATGTGTGGAGTTAAAGCAACTTGTTGTATGGAGTGTATGAAAAATACTTAATGAAGTCTTGCAAAAAGTATGTAAAATCAGTAAAAGTATAATTGTGTGGTGACTTTAATGTGTTTTTCTTTTATGTTAGAAGATACATCATTGAGTTTAAGATTTAAGAATCTATTTGGATCATACAATCTTGATAACATCTTCATGGAGCCTACCAGAATCACTGCCACCACTGCCAGCTGTTTGGATAATATATTCTGACATAGTGCCACACAAAAAAGAAATAATAAATAAACTACCTACATTCTGATCACTGTGGACAGATGTGTGCTTTTACTATGAAAAACAAAACAGTGGTAACACAAGATATCATTGTGGCAAAACTGTGACCCGTATAGAAGATTTTAAAAATAAACTTCTATGTAATCTTAGCCCACTTAGATCATAGTAATGATCCTAATCCCTTACATAATACTTTTTGAACATGTATTGCTCACAAATTCAATCAAGTTCATATGACTTGGGAAAAAATGAAAGCTGAAACTGGAAAATCAAACAACAAATTTAATAGTTACAGCCTTTCTATTGATAACAAAGTAATTGAACCTGATTTAGAGGTTGCTACAGTTTTCGAGAAATTATTTATGAACATTCCAGTTTCAACAACAGAATCATTGAATTCATCCTACACTATTACAGAATCTTGAATCTTATTAGAGTTGATTTAGTTTTATATTACAGATATAGATATTGTAAAAGTATTCAATGCTCTTGGTGGTAAGAAGACCGCCGATCTTTAGGGTAAGTCTTTAATATTGTGAACTGGTTCAATGTTAATAATTTATTTTTAAACGGGAACAAAACTAAATGTATTAGATTTTCTACATCCATACTTGCTTAGCCCTTAACCACTCACGTGTGATTTTGTTACGCTCCCACTGACATATGTATAGTATATGTACGTTACTTTGAAGGCCTTTTGATGCATCAAAAAATTTAAACTTTGATGATTACTCCAATCCTTTTATTTAGACACATTCAAATGAAATAGGAAGATTGCCCTTTTATTTTTATTTTTGATGTAGATGGCATAGACGAAGAATTTAGCCTCTTACGGTTCATTTTATCTGTCCACAAACACAAATAAATATTTTTTAAATAGTTTCACTAACACTGACGCTACGTACCACATACGTTTGATGGTCAAACTAGCCTACTTAGGATCGTGGCAGACGTCCGCTCCCCACCCTCGCACACGCGTCATTGGCGATTAGGAAACTACCAAAAAGGGCGTGCAATAATTCCCGCTCTAACTAAAGTTTTCAACGAAAAACCGTTTGGGTGACGTACCATATACGTACGTCAGTGGTTAAGGGTTAAAGTAAAAACCAGTATTCAGATAAACGGAAAGGAGTTGGGCCTTGTTAACACCACCAAGTTTTTGGATATGACTATGCACTCTAAATTGCAGTAGATCCCACACATTGATGGATTGTCAAATAGACTGAGCTCTGCAGCATGCATGCAGTTTATAATTTATTATAGTATCGTTTATATTATACTTTAGAATGCTACTGACATATAGTATCTTTGTATTGCAGAAGAGGGCAATTCCTGCAATTTATAACCTTGGTAATAATCAGTCAGTGAGGGATAAATTTTAAGAAATTGGTATCATGACAGTTGCATCTCAATTCATCTATGAAAATTAAGTTTATGTCAAGAAAAATATTCATTTATACACAAAGTTTAGCGACGTTCATGATATCATGATCATGATATTTGCTCTAAACGTATAGGTAAATTAAAATGTTATCAAGGTGTAATATAGAATCCACCTACAATATACACACGCTAACTGTTGTTTACTTAAGTGATTAGATCATTAGTCGAATTCATGCTTGATAACACGCGTTTTTTACTTTATATATATTTTTACTTACCCCCAATAGGATGAGGTTAAAGCTAACACATTGAGCAGTATTACTGGAGTCTTCGTGCACTTCAATTTCCAACTTCCGAATTGAAAACAAACGCCCCCCTGTTGCTGCGACAAGTTAAACTAATAATGTTACACTCATAATCATAACAACACCACGTACAATATATTTCGTAAACAAAATTCCTAAAGAACTAAGCAATAATTATTGAATACAATATCCATTCATCTCCAATCACAAGTTATAATATACAATTTTATTACAAATGACAACGTATGTCGAAAAAAAAATCCAATCTAAATTGTAAACTAAACGTAACTAAAGTCTAAAGTCGACACTTGACACTAGACTGAGTCTAGACCACAGAACACTTTTATAACAGTTTAGACCCAGTACGTAACTAATAATAGCTCGGATTACATTAACACTAATTTGTTTTCGTTATTTTATTCCGATACATGAATAATATTATTAGAACTCATAGTTTAGACCTAGAAAATAATATTATAACAGGTTCATTTTCCAATTCCTATTTTAGATCATATCAAAATCAAAATTTGAAAGTTTATAAAAAAACATTCGGATACACAAAATCCTAATAAAATCGAGATGTAAGTTTTTTTATTTAAAACAAAATTAACTTTGCCACAATAATAGTGTTGGGCAAACCGTTATTAGAAATCACCACTACCGTCAACTTTATGTGAAGTGAATAAGTGAATTTTTAAATAAATTAAAAGTAAAGTAGTCGATGGTGAATGCCCTGACTCCATACTTGTGAATGCTGGTATCCCGCAAGGCTGTGTGCTATCGCCAACTCTGTTCCTCCTCCACATCAATGAGATGCTGCAAACTAGCGCCACTCATTGCTATGTGGACGACAGTACGGGTGATGCTCTCTACACCGGTCGCGCTAATATTTCTCGGGAAAACGTCATTGAGATTCCAAACAAACTTGTGTCTGAAATTGAGACCACTTTAGATAAGGTCTCTGATTGGGGTAGATTCAATTTAGTCCACTTTAACCCTACAAAGACATATGACACATGCCTTAGGTCGTATGTCCTCTGTTGACACTCGCCTATCTACCTCAGCCTACATTGGAATACTTGGTGTCAGCATATCGAGTGAAGTCCAGTTTGAGGGCCATTTGGAGGATAAGGCCAAATTGGCCTCTAAGAAGCTTGGCGTCCTCAACAGATTGAGACAGTATTCCACTCCGGCCCACCGTCTTCGAATTTATAAGGCGCAGGTTCGTCCTCACATGGAATATTGTCCCCATCTTTGGGCCGGGGCACCTCAGCACCAGCTCCTACCTCTGAACCGCATTCAACAGAGAGCGGCTCGAATTGTTGACTGCAAGGAATTTTCAATTCGGCTGGATTCTTTGGCGCTGCGCAAAGATGTGTCTTCGTTATGCATCTTCTACCGCATCTACTATGGGAAGTGCTCCGAGGAATTGTTCGGACTGATTCCTGCCGCCTCTTTTCGCCATCGTCCTACGCGACAGCAATTTCATCCCCATCACTTAGATGGCTGTCAGTCCACAACTGTGCGCTTTTCGCGAAATTTTCTGCCTTACAGAACAAAACTATGGAATGAACTGTCGCCTTCGGAATTCCCGGACTAATACCACCAATCAAACCTTCAAGAAAAGAGCGTACTCCTTCTTAAAAGGCTGGCAACGCTCTTGTGACGCCCGCTTATGCAATTAAAAAAAAGAATGAGAAAAAGTTATTTTTTTCTAGTCGTGCATTGGGAAAGTTAAGCAATCCAAATCATTTCAATACGCTATAGGTGAACATTTCAAATATTTTTATACCACTTGCAAAGTATGGTGAATCACTGATCTCGTTAGCCTTACGAATGCTTTTGACAATTGTTACGTGTAGTTGGAGCCCTAAAAAGTAAGACAAAAGTTCAATAAAATCTTCAATACATTCTAGTAGTGTGAGTGGTGCGCCCCCTCGTGGTTTGCCATTGAAGTGTATTAAGGGATTATCTAACTCAGCGCACATGTTATAGCACGATAGCCACAATGTTGTGTGTCCAGACTCCTCACTCGGCCAGCGTGGAGACGTATGACCTTAACCCTCTCCTGAGAGAAGATCGGAGCCCGGCAGTGGGACGTTATGGGTTGTTGATGATAACTTCGGAACCCCAAGGCCGCCTCAGTTAATTGTGCTGTGGTAGCGAATGACTCTAACAGCCAATATCTTCTAAGAACACAGGCGTGTATCGTATAGTGCTATTGACCGGACAACTCCCGTGTACAGTGATCTTGTTGCAACGCTGGCTCCATTAAATTTAAGTAAAAGTCATTCAAGGCGGTCGTGAGTCACGTGCGGTAAGGTATCGGGCCCAGATACTTCATCTGATCCTGAACCGGTACCAAGTTGACTAGGAATGAGGCACCGGGGCGTGGACCATTAAGGGGGCCATGGAACAACAGGGCCTCTATCTTATAAAGTACCACCCGTAAGTCCAGCGCCAAACCACCAAAGGAACATCCCTGCTGGTCAGTCGCGCAGTCTCTTAGAAGTTCACCCCTCGGGCTGTGACTAGAGCGTCATCCGGTGCCCCACTTGAACGACGAGTTGGATGCTGGACAAATTGGGGTCCACCTCGCAGAGGTATCGGGTGATGCAGGTAAAGAGAATATCCTATTAAACAGTTTACCCACCACGTCCAACAACACGATGGGCCTATAAGCATGCCGTGCCGGGTTCTTTAGTAAGATCTAAGTTTACCGCTCTTCTGGCACTCACGCAATTGTTCGGACGCCAAGCTAGCGTCCAACACCTCACTGAGGCGGTCTGACATGTGGTTGAGGGCTTGAGTCAGGACTCGCGCAGGTAGAGGAGGCGGCCATCGTTCAGTCATGGCTGTCTCCGCGGGCCCCGGCCGAGGAGGTCGACATGGGGGCTGGCCGCTTTCGCACTGCGATAACGCAGATCTGCGATGCGGCCATGCCCCGCGTTCGGGGTTGTCGACTTCCACGGAACGGGGTCTACTGGTGGTCCCAGGAGTTGGCGGACCTCCGTGCGGCCTGCACTCGTGCCCGGAGGTCCTACACCCGTTGCCGGCGGCGACGCCACCGCGTAGACGGGGAGGAAGGCCGGCTTCATGAGGAGTACCGCGAAGCGCGGAGGACTCTGAAGCTGGCCATTTGCCACGCCAAAGAGGAAAAAAGAAAGGAGATGCTGGAGAGTCTCGACCGTGACCCCTGGGGTCGCCCATATCGTGCGGTGCGTCAGAAGCTCCGCACGGCGGGCCCCCCCCTTACCGAGACTCTCCAGCCCAGCTTCCTGCAGCAGGTGGTCGAGGGCCTTTTCCCGCAGCGGGCGGAGCACACGCCCCCGTCGATGGCCTATTCAGTGGCCAGAGACGACGGGGGCCGAGAGGACGATATTCCGCCCGTTAGGGAATCGGAGGTTGGGGCGGCTGTTCTTCGGATCCGTTCCAAGAACACCGCCCCCGGGCCGGACGGGGTACCACCCCGAGTGATGGCCCGAGCCCTCGACCATATGTCGGACCGCCTCAGGGAGGTTTTGGATGCCAGCCTGGCGTCCGGACGCTTCCCTGAGTGCTGGAAATGCGGGAAGCTGGTCCTACTGCAGAAGCCGGGACGGCCAGCCTGTTCGGTCGCGGCCTATAGGCCCATCGTGTTGCTGGACGAGGCGGGCAAATTGTTCGAGAGGATTCTCTCTGCCCGCATCGTCCAGCATCTCAGCGAGGTAGGGCCCGACATGTCGGACGCCCAATTCGGGTTCCGAGAGGGGCGTTCGACGGTCGATGCCGTGATGCGCCTTAGGGCCGTGACCGAAGAGGCGGTTGGCTGTGGCGGCGTGGTGTTGGCGGTGTCCTTGGACATCGCCAACGCCTTTAATAGTCTGCCATTCAGCTGCATCAGGGAAGCACTCCAGTATCATGGGGTGCCAGAGTACCTGAGGCGGCTGGTGGCAGACTATTTGGAGGAGCGTACCGTCGTGTACGAGGATCGAGATGGCATCCTTAGACGGCGACCCATGTCGTGCGGCGTTCCGCAGGGGTCTGTCCTCGGACCACTCCTGTGGAACGTGGGGTACGACTGGGTCCTTCGAAGTAGTCTGCCCCCCGGGCTGGGCGTAATTTGTTACGCCGATGACACTTTGGTCACAGCTCGGGGGGCCAATTTCCAAGAGGCGGCGCGCCTGGCCACCAGGGGTGTTTCTCTGGTGGTTGGGCGCATCGAGGCGCTGGGCTTACGGGTGGCCCTTGACAAGACGGAGGCCCTGCTATTCCATGGGCCCCGTCGTGGTCCACCCCCCGGCGCCTCTATCGAAGTCAACTCGGTCCTCGTACCGGTTCGGGCCCAGATGAGGTATCTGGGCCTGATCCTCGACGGTAGGTGGCTCTTCGACGAGCACTTCCGACAGCTTGCCCCAAAGCTGGTCGGCGCTGCCTCCGCCCTTGGGCGACTCTTGCCCAATCTGGGTGGAGCCAGCGTCGAAACAAGACACCTCTACACGGGGGTGGTCCGGTCGATGGCACTATATGGTGCACCGGTGTGGGTGGAGGCTCTGACCGTCCAGAACAAGGCGCGCCTGTTGCGCCCTCAGAGGGTATTGGCGGTCAGAGCCATACGCGGATACCGCACGGTGTCCACCGAGGCGGCGTGTGCCTTGGCCGGAACACCCCCGTGGGATTTGGAGGCGGAAGTGCTCGCCGAAGTTTATCGGCGAGCGGCTGAATATCGGGCGGAGTACGGGTATCGTGCTCCGCCCGAAGAGGTACGCGAATGGCGTGAAGCCGCTCGCCGAGCCACGATGGCTTGTTGGTCGTCCCGGCTGGAGGCTCCACGCGCTGGCTTTGCTACCGTGGAGGCGCTCCAGCCGGTCATCCTCGAGTGGGCAGGGTGGCAGCACGGGACCCTTTCCTTCCGGCTGACGCAGGTGCTTTCCGGGCATGGTTGCTTCGGAAAGTACCTGCATTCGGTCGCTAGGAGGGAATTGAGTCCCGCCTGCCACCACTGCGACTGCAGTGAGGACTCGGCCCAGCATACGCTGGAGATCTGCCCCGCTTGGGCGGATCAGCGCCGGGCCCTCACTGCAGTCATCGGAGGAGATCTGTCGCTGCCGGCCGTCGTACTGTCCATGGCCGGTAGCGACAGCAGTTTTACCGCGGTCGCGACCTTCTGCGAAGAAGTAATTTCGCAGAAGGAGGCGGCGGAGAAGGCCCGGGAGGACGATATCCACTCGGACCCGATCCGCCGCCGGCGCACGGGGCGGCGGAGGCGCGCCTATCAGCGCCTCATGCCGCCCTGAGTGTGGCCGCGGATGGACGGGATGGGTTTTCCCCTCCATCCGCATTACAGGCCAACCGCGAGGGGGCGACGTACGCGTGTGCCGTGCGTCGCCTAATTTGAGATTTTTACCAGCAGATGGTGCCCGCTTCAGTGCGGGCAGGCGCTGGGAGGGGTCCGGTTTGCGTTAATAACAGCGATCCCGGACCCCTCCCTTCTCAGGCGCAGAGTTGGCACACCGTGTGGTTTTAGTCGGTTCGATTCCGACACACCGCCCCGCCGCAAACCCCGGCGGGGTGACGGCCCGAGGGGGTTTCCACACGTAAAAAAAAAAAGAAAAAAAAAAGGACTCGCGCAGGTATCCCGTCCGGCCCAGGGGCGGGGTTTTTGGAACAGATCTGAAGAATATCCGCCCCCAGCTGAGATTACCTGACGAACGGGACATTACTTCGCTCTTACAGTCGTCTCCGACTAAGAAAGCCATCGACGGGAGTGTGTGTCCCGCTGCGGGAAAATGCCCTCAACCCCTTCCTGCAGAGGCAGAGGCAACGCGCAGACAGAAGTCAAACCTCGCGATAAGGATCACCCCAGTGCTCACGATGAACATCCAGCACCTTTCTCTTTACATACTTAGCCAGCTTCAGAGTACTCCGTGCCTCTCGAAACTCCTCACGAAGCTGGTCCTTCCCACCGTCTCAGTGGTGACGCCGCTGACTACAACCCCACACCCCAACCTTATCTGAAAAAAAAACTAAAAGAAAGAACAGTGACATTTCTCGCCGATTATCTTCTTCTTCAAATGTAATTTCATTCAATTTGTTGTTTTTGTGGCTAACCATGAATTCAATCAGAAGATATCTCTGATTTCGATCCATCAAAATCAGAATATTGAAATATTCTGATTTAGAAATTGTGGTTTAACAGTTTGAGTTTACAGTCAAAACGGATAGCATAAGTGAAGGGTTATAATCCTAAAAGCCTGAAGATATTCAAATTAAAAAATGTTTTATTGGTTTTTCGATAAACTTAATACTACTCTACTCAATTCTTATTATTTTGTTATGTCGATGGTCAAAATCTGGATAAAAGTTGTTTAATACACACCTTAAAAATAAATTTCATTGAAAAGAAAACTTTTCACATTAACAAATAAAAACTAAAATTGAATCATAATCAAATAAAAAAGTTTTCTCAAAAACAAAAAAAAAACTTTGATTGTTTACGTTTAGAAAACCGTGTTTTACGGTTTGTTATCGGTTAATTTTCAACGCTGTCCACACTGATGATTTGTATAAAATGGCGTCAGCCGAGTTTTTAGAGCAAGCCTTGTCCACAAACGTCGACGAGAATGCAGTAAACGCGATTGTAGGGTCGTTAGAAAATCAGTTAGTCACGTCCGTGTCTTCAGTGTCTTCTCAAAATAATATAGTAAATGTTATACCGTCTCAAAATTGTAACATAACTTCGAACGCGGGCTCTATTATAGGGAGCCAAAAATACATAGTGGATCAACTAAGTTCTAGTGGTTTAGTGAACAACATACATTCAAGCTTAGCTCCAAATTCTAGTGTTTCGTATAATAATGTGCATTCAACCAACCTACCGTTTACATCTCTCTCTTTGACGGGAGGTCTCCACAATTCCAATGAACCTTTAAAAGTGATATATTCACATGCACAACCTCTAAACAATCCAAACGGTCTCACGTTCTCCGCTCAGTCGTTGTCGAACGGTTGTATCGGACAGTCGTCGGCGCAGAACCAAATATACCACGCCGTGACCAGTGGTGTGTTACCTCAGCAGGGCAACAAAGCTCTCACAATGCAGCCGCCGCTCGTGATTAAGCAAGGCGCAAATACTGGCCAAGTGGGTATGCAGCCTGGAATGGTGACTGTCCCAATGACTGTGAACTCTAGCATGCCTGCTTCAATTCCTAATGTGATGACACTGAACAAGCCTGGAGGGCAGAACGTTGTAGTGACCACACAGAACCTGGGCTCTGCCCAGCCTGCTATTCTCCCTAATGTTCAAATATTGAACATGAGACCCGGCACACCCACAGTTGCCGCACAGAAATCAGTTGCAACAGTATCACCACGAGTGGTGATTGGCACGCCTCAAGTTGTTGGTACGAGAGCAACTGCTCCAGTAAGTTGGCAGTCTGTACAATTTGTACGGACAATTTTGCTCAGTATCTTCAAATTAATATCACAAATGAAAATACTCTTGTACAGACACGACTTGAGGCTGATTGAATATAAATGTTGCTTGGATAGAATGATGGCGCTTAGACCCCGGTGTATGCGCCACCATTACATTTTATGTTGCTCAATGTGTTTATTAGTTTTGTTATCTGCAGTGCCAGGTTTGTTTAAATGTCTCCCTCAATGTTAATGTTCTTTCAGTCTCAACTTGCACCTTTACCTATTCTGTTTTTCTGTACAAACACTTGCTTTGTAAATGACATGGCTCCATGGTTAAATAACTAAATTAATTTAAGTATGGGTTCTGACCTCTAAAGCAACCAGCAAACTTTAATCACTGTGCATACATCACGCAATAAAGAATAGCCTGTACAATACACCAGTGCTAAACTTGTAATACTGGTTTCATTATTCTTCTCACATTCACAGATTATTTCATAATTTTGTTTTAGTATTCAATAACATCATTCAGATTCATTATTATTAATCTAGACATAACTCATTCCATGTTGCATGTATGGTCTATCAATATTTACTTGTATGCAAGCTGTCTGTGTCTACAGTCTACCTATTAAATGACAAATAATGGCTCTGCAAGTCTGCTCCTAATTAAATAATCCTACTCTTGCTGATAAGCTGAGTGGTTTAATTATGTAAATACTGTATTATATGTTCAATGTTATAAGCACATTTGCAGAGCACCTCTAAGTGTTGCAATATGAGCAAATGTAACTAAGCTTGGGAATAATCCACAATATTGTGACATTTTAAATTAAAAGAAAAGCATAAATTGGTAGAAAATTTACAATTATTAATGGGGTTTGAAGCACTTAAACAAAATTTGTAAGATAGAATCTCAAGCCAGTATGTTTGCAACTCCGTGTTATATTAGTTGACATGTGACAAGTATTTCATGTTCTCTTTCACGTGGGAAGTGAAGACAATGTGTTTTACTTGTTTGTGTCAACTTTAAACATCTGCTAGACAATTTATGCTGTATGGGCTTTGAATATAACAAATTACAATGGTAAACACCAGCTTACCCAATGCAAACCTAAAACTCCAAAATCTCCCATACTCAGTATTTTATGTGTCTTAGATTTGATGTTGCACAAATGTTAAATGTTTCTGTTTAATTATCCCTTCTAAATGTATTATATCTAACAAATGACCTGCTTTAGAACTCTACTCAGATTTGATTGATTGGCAAAAGACATTTTTATATTTAATAATACAAACAAGTTTAATAAAAACAAGTTCAGTAAAATTGAAACAAGGCGTTCATTTTTAGATAACGCTGCAAACTCTGCAGAGTCTCCAACCTGGGCAGCAGGGTCATTTGTTGTTAAAGACTGAGAATGGTCAATACCAGTTGCTAAGGGTGGGCCCCGCGCCCGCGGCCAGCACCCTCACGGCGCCGCAGGCTCAGACTATCCGGCTGTCGTCAGTGCCAGCAGTAAGTAGGCACCGTCACTCTGCTACTCACTCCTTGCTCGCAACAAATTGGACAAGTTTAGCATTCACTTGTATTCTCCTTGTAGAGGAGATATGTCCTATTTCAGCCTGAATTCATGCATGTAAAAGATAATGGTGGAGGTGCATGTTCTAAGATCATCTAACCAGGTAAGAATCAATTTGGAAGCTCATGATGATTGTATATAATCAAGTACTACTAATCTTTCTTTAATGGTTGGTTTTAGTGTTAGGCGCAAACATACATATTAGCAAAAACTATTATGCTCGGCTAATAACATAGTTACCTTTATTAGGCTTGGCTCACATTCAGTCAATAGTACTTTGACTAATGTGTTTCCACAAGCTGTAACATCTTTTGAAATAAGAGACGTATTACTATAAATCTCATGTCTTCTCATTCAGCAGAATATTGAAGTTTTTTATAAAAGCATTGTAGTTAAGGGTATCAAACTTTTTCTACCTGCCTACATGCCATCAATGAGTTTTAGTTTTTACATAAAAATAATGCGAAATATGGTTACTCATGGTTATTATTGAATAGTCAGTTTGGTTCAGCTCGGTTTCATTGTAATGGCATTGCTAGTGCAGAGGTTGTTGTCTTTGAATCCATAGTCACCTTTGGATCTGATGCTAGTGGGATACAATTATTATATTTCCACAATCCAGTTTATCCAGCATCCAAATACGTTTGTAATATGCTGCTCATTCTTTGCAGTAGTGTTACTGCTGACTTCTATCAAGTTTGTTCTTGACTGCTTTCGCTTGTTTCAATATGCATTAACATCACCACTGGCCTACTGATGTATGTAAATCGAGGCTGTTGGAAAACTATGCCGCTCTCTGATTCTGTATTTCTAAATAAATACAAAATCGATAGACAGCAAAATATGTTTTTGTACATATTGAACTCATTACTGCAACAATAAATCTAACTTATGGTGGCTTGTTGCTCTGCGTTGCTCTTTATTCGTATATTTATTACAAGTAGGGCTGGTCTGATAAGTGTGTCTCTAAGATACAATGGTAATTGAATTTTGCCAAGTACCGAGTTATTGATGTGATTTGGTGCTTAGGCTGAAAATTTTGTTCTTGCTTAAATTGCCTGCAAATAGTTTAGTTTTTATGTAATAATATGTAGTATCCCAAATTGTTTTAGTATGATGTAAAATCTAATAAAGGAATGAATCCATGTTATGCGCCAAACAACGAAACACCTAGATATTTCCTCACCTCGATCCTGCTTAAGAATGTAAGCTTAGCGCATTTATGATAGCCAGTCCAGCATGTGTAGACATAATGCTAATGAGGGACGAACTAAGTGTTGTGCACCTCCCGTAGCATGCTGGTGTGGCGACGGTGTCCACGAGCGTTGCACCGCTGGGCCCTATGCCCGGTCAGATGCCTGCGGGGCCGGTGGCGTCTCCGGTAGCCGTGTCAGCACCTAATATCCCGACTATCACACCGCCAATACAGATGCCTGTGGCGACACCAGCACAAATCGTAAGTTATATTCAGACATGCAAGAAACGGACCACTAAGACTTACAACAAAATATTGGATTACAAAACGTGTTGTCCGTTTCAATCCACAACACTTAGCGCCATAGATAGCACTGTATTTATCTCTCGCTTGCAGAGTTCGACGCATCCAGTAAGAGCGACTATTCCTTTTTTTTTTTCAAACAAATAATGAAAGCCATACCAATTAGCACTTCCTCTATTGAACCACTAACAGCTTCCTCGCAAAGCAGACCCAAACTGATTGTTACAGATTATTATACGAGTTTAAATCAGTGTGGGAGAGTTTGCAACATATAACATTCTTGACATCTTGTAGCGTATGTAATACAATGTGCTACACAATGTTTTATAACTGCTGTGTGGGAGCACCTTAATATAGTATACTATAAATAGTGTAGTATCCAAAGTGGATATAAAGTACAATTAAAAAAATTAAGTAATACCTATGTTCTAAAACATAATAGCAGGAATCTATGGAACTGTACCACATTGTGTATGTCTTGGAAGGACTTGTTTTTGTATTTCACCGTTGTCATCGTTTTTAACAAGATGACTTAATCTCATATTTTGGAAATCTAAATAATTAGTGGTCCATTTTTGTTTACCCTCAAAACGATTTTGTACTATTAAGCGAAAAAAAAAATTTTCGAACATCTTATATACAACGCTATCTAGTTTTCAAACTAAACAGATATTGCACTTGTTAAAACTATGAGAACTCTTTAAATTATATAAGCAAAGTCCTAAAAATATAATAATTACATAAAAAGAAATTCACTTTCTGAACATTACAAATGTCAAACATCCATTACATACTGCTACTGGTTCAGAATCTGCTATTCTTTTATCCCTATTTTAGGATACAACTAAAAGGTTCATAACACTTGCAGCAGTGTTAAGTGCAAGTTCTTTGGTAGAGTGATTCATTTTGATACATTTAAAGTCATATTATTAGCAGGTACTGAAAAGTACTTGAGGAAGAAAACATAAGTCACATACAGATTTAAATTAAATAATATAGTAGCTACTATATTAAGAAATCAATAAATATTTATGAGTAAATTTAATTACAGTCTTATTCTCCCAACAGAAACCTTCAGACAACACGAAAGAGAAATGTAGAAACTTTCTGGCGAATCTCCTGGATCTGTCGAGCAAAGAGCCTCCTTCTGTTGAAAGGAATGTTAGAAATCTCATCCAAGAACTCATTGATGCCCAGGTGGAACCAGAAGAATTTTGCGATAGACTTGAGAGACTGCTAAACGCGAGCCCACAGCCATGTCTCATCGGCTTCCTAAAGGTATATATTATTATGTACTCCTGTCTTACCTACAAGTAGAAGTTTCTGTGTGATTGTGTTGATAATATATTAACACTATGCACAGATCAAGTATCTATTATGTTAACTATGTACTGGAATTCATTCATAAGGTACTTTCAGTAGTGGTCATGATCTACTATTTTCTGCAATAATTTTAAATCTACAAATTTGAAATATACAAGATAATAATTTTTAATCACTCCTATATTATTTGAGTGTTTTCTATTTATAATATGTATGTATTTACAAAAAAAAAGTATATAAGTATTTATATCAGTTGTCTAGTATCCCATAACACAAGCTCTGCTTAGCTTGGGACTAGATGGTGTTGTGTGTTAGATTTCCGCAATATCTATTTATTTATTTATTACTTTTTTAAAGTATATTTTACTTCAACTTGGCAGAGCCATTGTAATACCACTGCCGGAGCCAGTGCCAGTGCAATGCAAAGTTAATAATTTCCAATTACTTACTAATGACTGAACAAAAATTATTATTAGATGAAATATGTACAAAATTAAGCTTATATATAGTTTATTTAATACAGTCCCTTTGATTTGAGGCAAGGAATTGAATAATCGGGCTACTACTCAAAGTGCGATTTAAGATTCGAGTACTAAGTAGAAATATTAAAAGAAACATATCTCAATTGGAAAAATCGAACGGTGAATCCTGAAAGGCAAATTGTCTTTGAAGATTCTAAATTTAATCTCTTAA
Source organism: Spilarctia lutea (assembly GCA_916048165.1). NCBI lineage: Eukaryota > Metazoa > Arthropoda > Insecta > Lepidoptera > Erebidae > Spilarctia > Spilarctia lutea. The sequence goes on along the minus strand of OU696470.1, from coordinate 27,095,294 downwards.
GATTTATGAATAAGGGAGTTATATATAAATCTATTTAACTTTAAGCAAAAGGTTCTGTGTTATTTTCAACTTTAAGGCTGTAGGTAGTTATTTTGAAAGGGGGTTAGTGAGTTCCAAGTTGAGACAATGAAAACAAACCTAATATAAAGTGAGTAAGATTGTTTGTCCATTTTGTTACAGAAAAGTTTGCCGCTGCTGCGTCAGTCTTTAGTGACCAAAGAGCTTGTGATTGAGGGAATAAATCCACCTTCCCCTCATGTAGCGTTTACTGGCATACCGTCGCTTGCTTCGCCCCTAGTGGCCAACCAAGTTCAAATTGTAAGTTGTATGAAAATATTACACACGGGATATTATACAGTATTGCAAAGGCACAATTAGTAGTTGCGTGGGTTACCTAAGTACCATTTGCCGTCGTAGAACAAAAGTACGACATACTGACTAAGCAATGCCAGTATTACATAAATATGTTGACAGATTACACCAACATAGGTGTGTGTGCTTGCCATATGCTGAAAATCACTTTATAGAAATAAATATTTTTTAGATTATAGCATTTATATAAGTAACAACGCAGACATGTTTTAAAAATCTTAAACAGAAAACCTTCTTAGTCTACCCAACTAGCAAAAAAATACCCATCGAAATGAGAGCTTTTTTATTTAGCCTTTAAAAGAAGGTCTATCAAGATTATGTGGTACCTTTTACTTTACTTTTTTGAAGTGACTAAAATGAGTAATAATTTGTGCATGTGTTTTCAATATAGTTAAGTTTTCACCTAAATGGGACTGTTTTGCTCGTTGGGAATTTAAACTGCTTTCCTCATTACACTTGACTCGAGACTATTCCTACACACTTGTTCCTTTGACTTAAGCAAATATCCATTTTGATGTTTACTTTTGATATCAAGAAATCGAATTTGTATTATGTGATTCTGACTTCTGGATAGTGTGTGATAGCAGGATGTGTTGTGTGTGTGTGAGTAAGAGAAACAAGGTTACTATTTTAAAACCATTCTTTCATTGATTAGAGACGGACATTAATAACACTAATGTGTTTCGGCTCTCGTAACCCAATCGATAGAGAGACGACAGTTTTATTTACTTACGGCCATTGTCAATAACCTATCTCTAATCTAGTAATTTTCTTTTTCTTTTTTTAATAAGATTCAATACCTTTATAAATTTAATTTGATTTTACCGGGCTGTTTCTGCATTAAGCCTCTTGATTGGTTAATTGTAAGTGACGGCCAACGACGGCAGTCAGTACCTATGACCACTGGTGGAATGATACCATGAGCGATAGATATAACTTAATCTGTAAAGTCTAAATGAATATTAATTTCTGGTCGTTCTTATTACTCTTGATTAAAATTGTTTAATCTATCGCGTTCCATAAGATATGAGGGTGTATTATTGATATGAACGCGTTGTTATTGCGACCACGGTCACTGCAAAAATAATCATAACGCCATTGCTGTCATAAGTGTACATATAGGTAGTAAGAGCTTAAGACAATTCCATGGCAAGTCAGGCAATTCCCTGAGCGCGTCAACTTACGTGATAGAGATACATAGTTACTTTATATAATACCAGCTTTTGCCTGCACCCACTTGTATCTCGGTTATTATGGCAAAAATAGCTTATGATACTCGCTGAAAATGAAGCTTTCTTAAAAAAAACAGGATGCTTAAAAAACAAAATCGACAACTTCGGTCGTCTTCAAGTTGAAGTTATACCGTTATTCATTTCGTAGTTGTGCTTTTTTAATTTACTGTTAGTTGTTTTATGAAAAGTCAGAAATAGTAGCATTTACAGTGTCAACTCACGCCACTCGGTTATTCTCTCGTACTTTAACCGCAGTAAATATTTATTATCAGTGATCTTATTGTTCATGTTAACAGCTTACAAATAGGTGCTGAATTATGGTTTTAGCTCCAGAAACTTTGATTATCGAAACTTGCTGTCTTGTTTTTGTTAATAAATATGCATACTTTATTGGCCAATGCCATCTTTCGCGTGATTTCTTACCAGCTGTGACTTCGTCCGCGTGGAATAGTAACTATGGGTAGCATTTATACAATTTTTCTTCCCCTTACAACCCTATTTTTGCATTCAAAGCCTATGTCCTTTCTCAGGCTCTAGACTAATTTTTGTGTTTTTTTTTTATCTTTTCAAACATTTGCCGTCCACTGCTGAACGTAGGTCTCCCTCAAGGAGCGCCAACCAGTCCGCACCCATCCGCTGCCAGCCACTATTTTTAAGTCGTCAATCCATCGTGCCGCAGGGTGCCCTACACTGCGTTTGCCTAGTCGCGGTCTCCACTCAAGCACAATTCGGCTCCTCCGACCATCGGTACGTCTAGGGACATGAGCGGCCCATTTCCACTTCAGCGTACTGACTCTACGTGCGATGTCGGTTACTTTAGTTCTCTGTCGAATAACATCGTTTCGAATTCTATCAGACAGGGAAACACCCAACGTAACATGCTGAGCCACTTCAAATTTGTGGACCAGTCCAATGGTGAGTGTCCACTTCTCGGCTCCGTATGTCATCACGGGTAGGACGCTCTGTGGTATTTGCGATTCAAAGATGTGATGTAGTTTCCCGTACGTCGCCCAGCCTAGACGAATTCTTCTGTCGGCCTCTCGATCGAAGTCGTGCCGATCAAGTTGGATAGTTTGGCCAAGGTAGATGTATTCTTGCACAACCTCGATAGTAACGCCGTTTACGGTCACGGGACTCGGGGACATATGGCGATTATGCATGATTTTCGTCTTTTCTATATTCATCCCCAGTCCCACTCGTTCTGAAGAATCGTACAGACTGTTGAGCACTGCTTCCATGTCCTGCAGAGACAGCGTCAGGATCTGCAAACATCAGGTTTGGCTCTAGACTATCTGTGTACCAAATTTAATTTTAATCGAATAAGTAGTTTTAGAGACAGACATAGTTACTTTCGCTATTATAATACCTATTAGTAAGGATTACGTGGCCCTAACATTGAAATGACGAACTCCCATATAATCGATCTTCCCTTATTCAACGTTACGGGTGAAGTTTACAAAAATCATTTCTCACTGGATATTTACAACATACAAAGCATCAGATGTCAAAAATTCACGATTTAGCCCCAGCGGCTTAGGCTCTGCATTGGCGAACCAGTATATCAGAATCAGTATAATCATAACTTGATTTGTTGTTGTCAGGACAAGTAATTTGATATGTATTGTTATTTGGATTGTATTGTTTGTATGAAATTTTGATCTTAAAAAAGTATAGTCTTCTATCTTGGTCAGAATATAACTTTTAATTATTGCATTCAGTTTTCGTTGTTCGTTGACGAAACGTCACCCAATTCGGAGTAAAAGTTTCTCTTTATACGCTATATAACGATAATTAGCTATGTTCATAAAATACGTTTATAGTCCATATTCCGTTATCGTTTCATTGTATACTATAATGAACTAAGTCATCACTCATCGTTGAAATGTAAAGAAATCAACTTGTCATTAAAATTAATGATTTCATTAATTCAGTAGAAAACTTGTGTGTTATTCATTTACTATATTAGAATATTAAATATTTTATATAGTTATTTTATTACATTTAATGAGGAAAGTTGTGTAACATTACAATTATGATGTAAATATATAGAAGCTTGACACAAGATCAAGTCTCCATCCACTCACACGAACTCCACAACGCTTACCACATGCATTCCAACAAAGCACTCGACGCTTCACACTTAGTCTCGCTCTAACATCGCATATTATAGTCAGGCGATTGCATATCGAATCTTATGTCAATCTGCGAGGACTAATACGTTGGTGTTGGGTAGCTCCTCGAAGATGACGACTCGAATTCGAGTGGGGCTACACTGACGACCCTGTTGCCGCCTGTGTTACCTTTAACACTGGCGAGCCCCCTGCCCACCTCGATCGCTAATGCGTTTGTCTGTGCCACGCCCTCAACTGCCTCACAGGTTTGTCCTTTAACACGAAGGGCTGCCATCTGTCTGGACCGCCTACCCACACCCGATTTGTTACTCAACAACCCAAACCAAAGTTAACCCCATAAACGTCTCTTCTCCATTTTATTTGAACTAAAACACCTTGTCCGCGGTTTTCGTCTGAAAAGATGGCGGCCCTAGAATAAGTGTCCCGTGCTTCGTTTTTAATTAAATAGTGCCATTGATTCATTGCCGTATGTTTTCTACATAAGGTGTCAGCTTGAATTTGTTGCAAATATTTTTTATATAGATACTTTATTTTTTCATGCGATAAGTAGGTACTAGGTTTCGTATCATTTCACAAATTCAATGGATTTCTTCTGTTGCCGCTTATACTTTGTTATTTTGATTAGACTAGAAATGTTGTTATCTGTTTTACTATCAGTGCGCACATTGCAGTAAAATTCTCTTGACATAGTTTTACGCTGGTGTGCGCAGGTCATTGCAATATTTACGAGCGTCCATCATTTTTGTTAGCGCAACGAGCGCATGACAATATAGTAGTTTTTTTTTTACTGCATGATTGTTAACGTATCATAGTTGTAATTGATGGAAGTTTTAAATATCCTTATTAGTTGGTACAATTCGCCACCTGAATGATTGAGACTATTTCGGTTATAATGGTTCGTTGATTTGGCAGGCTCTTGATCCTGGCTTGTAGATGTAGAACCCTTATTTTTTTCCCTTAGAAACTGGCATATGTTTATGTGATCAGCTCGTAATGGTAGTACGTCACTGAGCCGATGAGCATATAAAGTAGTTCTGTGAATATTCATAAAAACAGAATTATTTTAGTACCTAATCGTTGTATTTTCCAAGATGCACGCTTATAGTATTAAAAAAGGTGCCACCCTCTCTTGGATTTTACTCGAGCTTTCCATCAAACTGAGTAGAGTCACTTTAGCTCATGCTCAAAAAAAAAAATTTTAAGGAATGCATACCTCCTAAAATAGACGTATATCATATATACGTATGTATTCATACGTCTCTTTCTTTCAACGGGTTATTCTCATATATTTTCACGTTTATTCCCATTCAATTTTTTTTATGCTATTAATTGGACCTTTCTAAACAAAATTGTAGAATCTATAACTACTACTAAACTCACTGCTACTAAACTTACTTCATGTTATTAGCAGTTTTGCTGTCGAAAGTCTGAGGACCTACTTATATTTAAGGACATAGTGATCTTTAGATACTTACAACACTAATATTTTTTGTAAGAATCTTTAAGAGTTTTTATTACAAAAGAGTACATGATTTATGTGTAACAAGCTTCTGCCCGCAGCGCTTTTTCTTAATACAACACTGAGGCTGTGACAGGACCGAGTCTGGAATGAGTAAAGTTTTACTAAAGTACAAGGAAATAATTTAATTTTTAGTACCAACAGTTTTATGGTTAATAAGAACAGACAGTACTTTCTCATTAGAGAAAATTGACTTTGACGGAATAACCAACTTATTAAAGTTGGTTATTCCGTATCCCGTTAATTGTTATTCCCTTGTGCATGTGTCAGCTTGCTACAATATGATGTATGTAAATTTATTTGTGTTTCATATTAATTCTTTCCATGCAAAACCCTGCACCAGCCTATTATGAGATCTGGCTTGAATACAGTTCAGTGTTGATTCTTAATGTGAACACTTTATTTTTTACAATAGTAGTGAAAGTTGTATCTAGAACTATGATTGATGATATTAATTTCTCGGTAATGTCATATGTTATATATTATCCGCTAACAGGAGTTCAAAGACTTCCCTTATTTGAATTTTTGTTTTATAAAATTGTTATTATATTATACATTCAGTACAAATATGCTTTTCAAATATCGTTACTTCCTCTTACGTGGCTCACACTTAACATAATTTCCTGTAGCGGAGACATTTTTTGTTATGTATGTGTTTAACAACATTGTATCTGTGCCAGAAGCCTTCGCAACAAAAACCCGGAGGAGGGAGTATAGCTGTGCTGCAAAATATTCCTCTGCACTCGGCCACCAAGATCAACGTGAACAAAGTCAGTAGCGGTGGAGCAAAAGCCATGACGGTCAACAGTAAAGCTAATTTCCCCAGGTCTAACGTCACATCTGGTTTATCAACCGTGTTGACACCTGGGAAGTCTCTGTTAAAAGAGAAAGAGAAAAAAGCATCTTTCTCACAACCATTCGGAGATGACAAAATGGCCGGTGATGACGATATAAACGATGTAGCAGCGATGGGTGGTGTCAACTTGGCAGAAGAATCCCAGAGGATACTTGGCTCGACAGAAATGATTGGCACACAAATCAGGTACATACTCGTATATAACTTATATTGTTTAAAATTATAAAATAAGCTATTTATTGACAATATTTCAAGGAACTTTCCACTTCATTAAAGTTTTAGTGTTATTGTCAGTTGCAGGTCTTCTGCTCGCGTTTATTTTAAACAAGCGTTTGTATATTGGTTCTATCTATAATAACTTTTGCCTGTAAAGTTTTATGTTGATCAAAGATCGAGTAGTAAAGTCGCTATAACATAACAAATCAATTTTATTGTTCGCGTTGAAGTAGATTTTCTAAATTCGGTTTTGGGCTATGCGATAGCCTATATTCCTATTCAGTAATAACCTTGACAAATTATATGATACGTAACGATATGTTGAGTAAACAACGAATGAATAACAAACGCAGTCACTCAAATTTGTTTATCCCTTGAGATGTTTGACGAAATAACCCTTCATGTTATATACACACATTATGAGGAACTAACATTCAATATTTTTTAAGGTCGTGCAAGGACGAATATTTGGTACCTCTGAGTGTGATGCAAGCCCGTATCAAGTCGATTGTAGCCAAACATAACCTGGATGAACCTCCTCCGGAAGTGGCCAGTCTTCTGACTCACGCACTGCAAGAAAGACTGAAGAACCTTATCGAGAAGCTTGCTGTTATAGCACAACACAGGATAGACCATGTAATAAAGGTATTTGATACTAGATAATTGTATTATGACAGTAATAGTAGGGAAACAAATACATCGTATGTTTACCTACATTTTTTGGCAAAAATATATAAATGTATACTGCATAGCGAAAATTGTGTTATATTTTATACAAGATTTTGTACAAAATGTGCTATTTTGCGAATGTATTGAATTAAAAATAATCAAAACACTTTACTGTATTGATAAATCTAGTTAATGATTTTATATTTACCCAGTGGTTAGTAATCTTGATTACATAGGTCGAGGCGTAGGTTCGGTTTCCGAACTAAATAAATAGAGTTGTGTGATAAGTTTATCAATACCCATGGTCAACATTCTGGTCCTGGATTCTCCCATCACGACTTGATCTTATCAGGCGGTATATTATCTCCATTATTATTCTCAATATTAACCTCTGGGGTGCGGCATCGCGGATCCACGATTGTCCCGTCGGTGCGGCATCGCGGATCCGCGATAACCGCAGTTAACTTGCATTTTAATTAATTTTGGGTATTAAAGTTATTATAATGAAGTCTAGAAAGGTTTGTTATGCATTTGCTTTATACGAACAACATTTTAAAACATTCGTTTGTCAAGTGCGCTTCAAGAGCCGTAAAAAAAACGAGTTCCAATTTCAAAGTTGACGATGACGCAACGCGATCTGTCAAGTGCCTCTTAAAACTGTTTTTTTGCCGATAAGGTGGTTTTGAAGGTAGTTTGTTATTATATTTTACTTATTATACTTATTTTAGGAACCACTATCAATACGAATTGAGGCATAAATCATGCGTAATTTTGAATAGTGTTACTCAAAAAGTTACCGAGTCTATTACCTATTGAAAAGGGCTTACTCATTTGAAGGTTTTTACGCATTTATTCTTATGTTTTATTGATAAAATGATATAATTGCGATGAGAATCTTATATAGAATATAGAATAGCAACAAAAATGTGTTAGAAAAGCTAAATATTTAAATAAACACTAATTTTTTGCCTGACTAGCGAAATTAGACGCACACATACACAGGGCTCCCCAGCCATTACTGTTCTACATCATCATCAGCCTATCGCAGTCCACTGCTGGACATAGGCCTCTCCAATAGCACGCCACTTAAAATTGTATATCGCCGTTGATTCGTGTTTGCACGCAGCCTAGCGGGAAGTCCCGGAACTATTAACACCCACACATACACAGTAGTGACGGACAATGAACAAGACGTAAACTGATCTTTGTTTATGTTTTACTAAATTATTTTGTATTGACCATAGACTTTGTGTGTCACATAATGGAACGATCAGTTTGTTCTCTTTAGCATTCAGTCATTTTCATAGAGTTTAGAGAATTCTCAGAACTTAAAAATTATAAATGAAAACTGGTCTAGCAAACGAGTCCTTTTTTTAAATAACTTGATAAATAGGTTGTTTTTTTTATGTATTGTTCCTGTCTTTTGCACTAGTTAACTAAAAAAATAAATTATTTAACTAAAAAACACTATTTCTTCATATAAATACTACGTAATTTGGTGTTCGGCGCAAATAATAGTTTGATTGTAAAGTGACAAAATGGCGAATATCTCGACAGCGAAATGTGATTTTTACAAATATGTTTCTCAATGAATTTTTACTGCAGTTATAGTGTTTTTTATATCAGTAGATAGCTTAGTTATCGAACTTTATGAGGATAATAAGTAAAATGAATAATAAACCACATAAAATATTAAAATCATGTTTATTAACACAATAGGTGCGTAAATTAATACTTGGCTCAATTGTGAGTAAATAATAAAGCGATAACATTAGTTTAGTAATAAAATATGGCATAACCATGTACGCTTGTTATCCATCTTTTGAAAAATAATCACTTTTATGACCACCGAGCATTGTTTTTGAAAATATTTGATCATTTTCGTACACCATGCACCGTGTTGCAAAATTTTGCACTTTCGCCGCACGGTGCATGGAACCGGAAGTACCCGTTCCCGCATTCGAAAGATTAATTAATCTCGTAACACTGCATCTTCAATGTACGCATCACCCGTACGCCGACAAGTGTACAAACAGTCAAGGATTGAGGCAAAATCAACAAAGACTTGGGACTTCATAAAGAGTTAGTCGGCGATGTGTGGTTTCTCAGGTAATCTAACCAAATGCCAAGTGATCGTCGTGGGGAGCAAACATATGTTAAGTAGGTTGGATTGCGGCCATCGGAGTGGTTAAGCACCTAGGAATTTATATCGAATCGGCTATTGATCACCTCATTCGTGTTCTATACTGCTTAAAGAACTTCCACCTCGCTAAAACAAAGGCTACGCTTATGCAATCCCAAATTAATTTTCCTCTAATCGACTATGGTGATGTGTAAACTACATCTCCTTCTCAATAACTGCATTCAATTCGTTTTTAATTTTCGCAAGTATGATCATGTATCTACATTACGTTCCAAGTTGCAATGGCTTCCGATTTGTTAACGTCGCAGTTTGCGAGCTCCGACTTCTCTATTTATTAATCTTAACTCCCCATCACTCCCCGAACACTATTTTACACACTTCCGTTTCTTATGCTCCATCATGGCCGAAAGCTTTGGTCAATTAACTACTTGCTTCTTCTGTGCCCCTCTAACACCTCCAATTTTATCATTTTTTTCTTCTACGTGCATTCAGTTCTATTGTGGAGTGCACTCCCACCCGAAATCAGAATGTCCACAAACCACCTTAAATTTAAGAGAACAGTGCACGACCTTCTTCAAGGAGAATTGGCTGTACAGACACAACGTTAGTCTCGTCTGTGTATTTTATGTTATGTAAATGTATGTGTATGCTTATGTATGTACACATATGCATAGTATTAGATTTGTATATATTGGTTTTAGCTGATGCAGGTTTATCTCTTATTTACTTAACTATTATGACCCTTGTCGAATTGAGTAATTTGTCTTTGCATCTTTTACTGCATCACCTCATGGCATTAAGTTCGCCTTTGTGTCATTTGCAATAATTAGTTTATCTGTGGCCGAAGCTCGTGGAGGCCGAAGATTAGTAACAAAAATAGACTATGTGACATCTGTATAGGCCTGCCTAAGTGACAGTGACTCTTTTAAACGAACTCTATAAGTGTACAGTTACAAACAAATATCCCCCCAATTGTTTGTATTTAAATACTGTTCCGCCTGCGTCTAGGCTCTAGTGGTTTAGCTATGAAAGCAGAACAAACAAACGCACATTCGCATTTATAACATTCGAAAAAGTATGATATTATAAAAGCCATAGAATGATTTTTCTTTGTATCGATTATAGAAGAGAAAGTCATGGCTAACAGTGTATTAGCACTACTCACAGTGCTCGCATGAATTCGTTTTTAAAATTATATTAGTTTTGTTTCTTATTCGATATTGAAATTTCATTAAGAGAAGCTTGTTTTGTTATAAGAAAGCTTGCGTATAACCGAATAGCCAGCTGGCAATAAACTGTAAGGTAGCTTATTTTTATTTTACTAGTAGTTTATTTTACTGTTCTAGATATTTACTTAACTTTATAAAGTAATAAAAGTATTTGTAACGTTAACTTTTCTTATATACTAATGAAGTTTCTTTTTATATAGACTGACAACCGATACGAGCCCACACAAGATGTAAAGGGACAACTCAAATTCCTCGAGGAATTAGACCGGGTTGACAAAAAACGGCGTGAGGACTCTGAAAGGGAGATGTTATTAAGGGCAGCCAAGTCTCGGTCCAAAAATGAAGATCCTGAACAAGCCAAACTAAAGGCCAAAGCGAAAGAGATGCAGCGAGCTGAACTGGAGGAGCTCAGGCAACGGGAGGCTAACTTGACGGCCTTGCAAGCTATCGGGCCTAGAAAGAAACCTCGATTGGAAGGTCCCGGTGCTGCTGGCGATACCTTTTCTAGTAATGCAGGACACTCAAGCAGCGGATATGTAAGTAGCTTTATGTGACGCTAACGTACCATATTTTTGAAAATCCTTTCTCCTATTCTACGTGTAACATTTTTTTTTGTTCAACAGACCGGCCGTAGCCAGATGGCGTTGCGGACCCGACTCAAACGCATCAACCAGCGCGATATGATGTTCCTGTTAGAACAGGAACCCAGCACCGCACACTCGCTCTTACTGTACAAAAGTTATCTCAAATAATGTGGGTGCCAATTAAGAGACTTTAAGATAAGGTGTGACGTCACGTGACAATACAATATCATGTTGCTAATTTGTAATGAGATTGACAGCCTAGTTTTGTGTTCATTTGAATCATGAAATACAGCAGTGAAGCTTGTTTTTTATACAGAAAGAAATGTATACAGCTGGATAGCTTTCAGATTATTCTTTACAGAGTTGAAACTAATATGTTTCTAAGCGTTAGCAATTTTTGTGTTATGCCAATACTAGAGAAAATATATATTTGTTAAAGTTATGTCAAGATGATGGGGTGTGTAATCTCTAGTCGAGACCGCCGTGAAATAGGAATACCTACTAATACTAAAGACAACATTGATATAAAAGCATAAATGAATATTTGTACACAATTGTTAAGTTGAAGGTGAGCACCGATCGAGCTCACATTTTCATACGATATACAAAACGTAACGTGTAAATAGTACAGTAAACATGTTCACCAACTTGAGCGAAAGTGTTGACGATCAACAGAACTTAATAAGGCATATATCTATCTAAAACTTATATATTTCCAAGTCTGAAATGAACTGTGTTGTATGCCTTAATCAGTCCACTCTGGAAGCCTCTCCATAGAACGAAGGTTGCAGCCAACTATACCCGCTGGCCAAATAATTAATACTAGCTTAAATGATAATACTAAATAATGAGTAAACTTATTGTCCAAGATATATAGGTAGTATTGTAAATACTATAAATATAGTTATTTTTTTATAAATATAGGTGACTATTTTGTTGTTGACGCTTGAAACATATTTCTTTTAACATGTGTTATGCAGCAGGCATTGAATATATCTTCGAGTCTGATTGTTCCTTCCTCTTAGAATTAAAGTAGTTTAACTTGCTAGAGCAAAACGTCTTCAACAAGAAAAAACAGTGCAAACCAATGTGATATGTTGTAAATGTCACCTATACCACATTTGAAGATCCTATCATTATAGTTAGATCATTTAAATTCTAATTATACACTTTGTTCCACATTGAACACCATGCAACTTTGTAATATATTGTTCTATTTAGTTATAGTCTAGTTATATCTCGGATCATGTATAAATGTTAGTTGTTCTTCTTGTAAATATTAGTAATAAGTTATATATACACATAGCAGCTTTTGATAGAACGCTGCTGGACATAATATTGTTTTCAGAAGACATTCAACAGATTGTTAACACTAATGTTAGTAATGTTAATAAGTCCAGATATTGGTAGCGCACTGAACTCATATCCAACTAAAAATACTAAGGCTTGAACATGCTTGACATTGCAGTCCTATCGCAGATTAACATTTTTAATCTTGTGACTACATCAAGACCTCAAGTGGATGTTCAACATTGAGCATTCACTTATTCTTAATAAAGTTTCGAATCTAGTTTGTCTTGGAAAGCAATTATATTTATGACAATAAACAATTTGGCGTTGGTTTCCATGGGCGACGGTAATCGCTTACCATCAGGCGATACGTCTGCTCGTTTGCCCACATTAAAAAACAAAATGATCAAGGCAGGCATGGATTTGTTGATGTAGGAACGTAGGACGCATAAACGAAATCGTTAATTTTTATTTGATAACATTGCCAACTTACTCTAATCTATGAATATGAAATTCAGTGAAATTGGCTTCCCGTATCTGGATTTATTTGATGTTAACGTTCTTTGTATCACAAATGTGAAAACACTATTTTTAGCAAGTAATTGAATACTATAATTTTGTTGCAATACCTTAGTAACTGTTTTAAATTAATGTTAATACATTTCTAGCTGATAATATACTGTTTTCAGATCCTTCATTTGGAAATCTTGCAAGTACCTAACAATTTTGATAGGTAACACTCGTACTTTTCAGTTTTACTGTTGTCAACAAATTTCCTTGGTTCCACTGATGGTTACTGATGTAACTTCCCGATGACAACCAGTCTACAACTTGCAATTACTCGATTTATTAAATAAGCGATACACATGCGTGGACACCGGCTTGACACTTCAGGATGACGTAGCACAAACTGTCACGTTTGCTTTGCTTTCGACGCATTGAATCGCCTATGTAGAATGGTGCCTTATTGGTTATCTAGATTTATATAATGTAGAAGAAACTTGTAACCTTGACCAAGGATGCAGCCTACGGCGGTTCAGCTGTGGAGTCTGGAACCTTGCATCAAGTCCTCGGTCGTAGTTTTATTTTATACCAAAGTACATAAAGGCTGATTCTAAAGCTTCAGTTTAAACATTCCCATTGGTTAAAAGTCATTTCAAGTTGTTTTTATTATTGTTATATAACATACTTCATTGAACGGATCTGTTACTTGCCTTATTACTTCTAACTTTGTCAATTGATACAATGTAGTGACCTCAGCAAGCCCCCTTTACCTAATTAACTGGAATCCCTTGACAAATATTGTTTGAAAAGAACAGTATATAAATTGCGTTGCAGTATGGCGTCTTGTCACAGTGCACTATTGTTTTTGTGGTAGGTTTTCTGTTTACACCGCAAATTTATAAAATTGGGTTGATGACCGTAGTAAACAAATATCAATGTATCCTTCATTAAAAAGTTTATAACAAAATATCTCGGAAAATGTATTTAATACAGCTTTTAATTTCTATTAACTTTTTTATCAAATAAACATTGAGAGGTATTGCCCAATTGAGTAGTCTAAAACAGTGACGTCACAAGTATGTATTCAGTACATTTTTAATTGAAAGTTATGTTTTTGACGGATGATAAAAGTAACTACTTTGACTAAGGCGTATATCGGAATATAAGGGTAGATGACGCGGCGGTTATTTTAAATAAAATGTTTATTTATTAACTGACCGGTCCAATGTCAGACACATTTGTTGCAATGGCAATACTAATTAGCTAATATTAGACAAAGGTTTTGCGAGTTATAACTATTGTTACTTCAAACTTGTTGCTGCTACAGTAACTCTCAATTTAAAGTTCAATTTAGCTCTGCCTCGATCTCAGTTTATTGTCAAACTGCTGTTCCATAGTTGTGCTGTTATTCACATTTCTAAGATTACTGATTTCTTATTGAATATGTATGTATCTTTAAAAAACGTTTTTAAGTTAGTTAAAACAAACCAGGCCTGTTCATATAATTATTATAAAAATATTAATAATTAGCCTAATTATAGAGTATAATAATATATTCTTTTTGTACAGTGTCTTTTATGAACAATTAGTTTCAATTTGCAAAGGATAACAAATTCGATGTATTGTACATGATTTGTTAGACTATTCGCTTTACATATTAACTGGTAACTGCCAACGTAGTATTAATTATTTAGTTGTTAATGATGTGTAACTTGACATGACGAAAGCCAAAATGGTCACACGTTACACATTATATCCAACTACTGTAGATACATGAAAACGATTGAGTTTGTAAACTGTATTTTAAGTCTTTTCCATTAAATAGTGCAAGATTCAGTGGAAAAAATACCTTATTAACTTGTCGGTATGAATTCAAATTGTTATGGAGTCTTTTTATTGTCACTTAAGTCGGTCTGTTTTTATGGCAACTCTATTTATGCTAGATAATTAATTGCATGCATTAGTCAATTCCATTATTGTTGGATGTAACAGTTATTAGAAACATTTACTCTCATGTTCCATGATAATTAAACGATAATAAATACGTATATGAGTATTTTATATTACTTGTTATTGTTTTACATGCGAATAACAGCCATTTCTACTTCCATATATAATCTAGCCTAATAATATTGTTCACCCGTTAAGCACTCCACTTGTATTTCTATAGGCAAATATGATATTTATTTTTATAACAAGAAATATATATAATTATATATATATATATCTAGTTACCTACATATTTCATATGTTTATTCTAAAGTAATATTCTACACGTAATATTTTATTATATCATTATATCTTCCTCTGTCGATCATTATTAATCTGCATCTTACACATTAAACGTATTTTTATGTTTTATGCTCTATTGTACACTTTTTCAGATAATTATGATATTTACATACATGTACATAAAGATGTTAGATAATTTGATAAACTGTTAGATTATAATCTACCTAGCGAGATTGTAAACTATCGAAAGATTGTCAACTGTGACAACAACAGCTTACAATTTAACGTACTTTTCAGTCTAATAAACGCTTTAACAGTAAAATTTAGTATTTTTTATTAAATATACCTGTTACCTTGTGTTACATTAAGACTAAACAATAAACAAACATAAAACGAAACAAACAATTAAATAATCTGGTTGTGTGATTACAGGGTTAATAACAGGGATTATAATTCGCACTGTCAACACTCAGTGTGTAATATCTGTTCCTAATACCAGATTATAATTAGATATTGTGTATTTATTTAATTTTACTGTGTGTATTGAGGGTGTAAGAGAGGCAATATCTTACTAAACTGAATCTTACTAAAACTGTTGCAGCATTTTGTAAGCCTGACCGTTTCTCAAAATTCATAAAAAAAATTTTTACCTGCTGAAAAAAAGTGACTTAGCGTCACTACTAATAAAAGAAAGTAAAAAAAGTGATTTAGCGACACTACCAATAAAAGAAAGTAAAAAAGTGACTTAGCGTCACTACAAATAAAATAAAGTAAAAAAGTGACAGCGTCACTGCCAATAAAAAAAGTAAAAAAGTGATTTAGCGTCACTACAAATAAAATAAAGTAAAAAAGTGACTTAGCGTCACTACCAATAAAATAAAGTAAAAAAGTGACTTAGCGTCACTACCAATAAAAGAAAGTAAAAAAGTGACTTAGCGTCACTACAAATAAAATAAAGTAAAAAAGTGACAGCGTCACTGCCAATAAAAAAAGTAAAAAAAGTGATTTAGCCTCACTACAAATAAAATAAAGTAAAAAAGTGACTTAGCGTCACTGCCAATAAAAAAAGTAAAAAAAGTGATTTAGCGGCACTACCAATAAAATAAAGTAAAAAAGTGACTTAGCGTCACTACAAATAAAATAAAGTAAAAAAGTGACTTAGCGTCACTACCAATAAAATAAAGTAAAAAAGTGACTTAGCGTCACTACCAATAAAAGAAAGTAAAAAAGTGATTTAGCGTCACTACCAATAAAATAAAGTAAAAAAGTGACTTAGCGTCACTACCAATAAAATAAAGTAAAAAAGTGACTTAGCGTCACTACCAATAAAAGAAAGTAAAAAAGTGATTTAGCGTCACTACAAATAAAATAAAGTAAAAAAGTGACTTAGCGTCACTGCCAATAAAAAAAGTAAAAAAAGTGATTTAGCGGCACTACCAATAAAATAAAGTAAAAAAGTGACTTAGCGTCACTACCAATAAAAGAAAGTAAAAAAGTGATTTAGCGTCACTACAAATAAAATAAAGTAAAAAAGTGACTTAGCGTCACTGCCAATAAAAAAAGTAAAAAAAGTGATTTAGCGGCACTACCAATAAAATAAAGTAAAAAAGTGACTTAGCGTCACTACCAATAAAAGAAAGTAAAAAAAGTGACAGCGTCACTACAAATAAAAGAAAGTTCAAAAGAAGATGCTGTTTACACTTTGGTAAAATTATTTCCAAACTTTTAGATGAGTACACTCTTTGTGGAATATTACCTTTTGTTGGCTTTTGAAAATAAATTATCGATTTTTGGACGAGAACGCTGTCAGTATATAATATTTTCGGATTGTTAATTAATTACGATTTAAATTATTAATTCGTCGGCATTGGTTTCTGCTTGACAAAAGAATATTTGATTTTCTGCAAGAGTCTTTCGTAACATATCTATGAAGCTACTCTTATTTTTGGTATGCGCTAAAATGTCTCTTGTCCTATTTTGTCGAATATGATGTTATTAGACTTTTAGAGTGAGGAGTTATTTCGATTTAAATTGGTCTATTTTTTTGATAATTATCAAATCTATTCCAATAGTATAAAGAGGTAAAGTTTCTAACTTTGTATGGTTGTAATCTTTGGAAGTACTGATCCGATCCTCCGATCCCGATCCGCAATTAAATAAATTACATTATTCGCTACTTCTTTAGAGGGATCTGTCTCTGTCGTTATACAATCCATTAGGTTTTCTGCTAGTAATTTTATTGTGGCATGAAAATTATTATGCGAAAGGTTTGACAATAAGCATTTCTTAATTCAAAATCACATTTCGTCTACATTTAATATTGAAAATTAGATGTGTCCGCTACTTCGTAAACGTGGCATTTGGATTTTTAAGTTTTTTGAATTTTTCACCGTTTAAACCTTGCCTGGTCTACGACAAACATTTCAAAATCAAAATCATCTAAATCAGCTCAGCCTTATCAAGTCTTAGCGAGACAAACAACAGCAATTGATCTTTATATATAAGCTGATATAACAAAGAAATCCTTGATACACTTAATTGAACAACTTAATAAGAATTTACGAGCATTACAATTATTAGGTGAGCATGTCGAGCACTGAGACACGCTCTTAGTATATATTGTCACACAGAAATTAGAACAGAAAACCTACCGAGAGTCAGAACAGTTCAAAGGTCGTGTCGACAAAAAGGAGATTATCAAATTCCAAACATTTATTCTTCTTTTTATAAGATGGCAACTAGCCGGATCGACTATTTCTGCCAATTTCAAGTATTTTAAGTATTCAATTCTAAAGTCTTTTCCGAGTCTTCAAGTCTTTGTGATAAATTAAAAATCATAAAAATGTGGTTGAGATGAAATAGGTCTTTTGAAAAAACAAGAAACGATTTCTCAAACATTTTATTTTATTCGTAATGGAGCTGACTCGATTGCAACCTTAGAGTTGACAAGTAATAATCATCAAATAATTATAAGTTGAAAACTATTAGTGGAGTGCCGGGAGACGAAAAAACGTATTAATCTCACAAAATTTGCCGATCTCAATTACAATAATAATTGTTAACAACATATTAATTGACAAATGGTAAGTAAGGAAATATAATTTTAATTTTCAAGTGCAGTAAATTATATTTCCTTACTTATTTATTATTTATATATAAATATGGGTCAGAATATGAATGGTATGTTATCAAACGACTTTCGATATTATGATATTTTTTGCTAAAATGATAGATCCCAAAGGTTTTATTAAAATAATGATCTGATATGATATAAAATACGTCTTCTTCTTTTGATGAAATGGCAACCAGCCGGATCACTCGGATCAGCTATTTCTGGCAATGTCAAGTATTTATAGTCTTCAGTTCTAAGTCTTCGAGTCTTCAAGTCGTCGTCGTGATGAAATAATGATAAAAAATATACAAAATGTGGATGACATGAAATGGGGACCGTCTTTCGAAAAAACAAAAAACGATCTCCATATAAAATATGATTCATTGCTAAATCATGACTGACAGTTGAGAATACACAGTGCGTTCAATGACCGGTAGTGAACTAATTTTTTCTTTCTTCTTCTTCTATTTTTGAAGAAATGGCAACCAGCCGGACTTCTTGGATCAGCTATTTCTGCCAATGTCAAGTATTTATAGTCTTCAATTGTAAGTCTTCGAGTTTTCAAGTCTTCGTCGTGACGAAATTAATGATAAAAATATATAAAATGTGGATGACATGAAATGGGGACCGTCTATCGAAAAAACAAAAAACGATCTCCCTAAACTAATTTTAAATGGAAATTAAATAATGAATGTCGACGGATTTGCTGTCCTGATATTTACAATTTCATGCTCCCGGGCGGCAAATGAGATGAAAGTGATAACTATGATAAAAGGAAAATAACTTAATAACATAAAGTTAAAAGCAACAAATATTTAAAATTCATAAAAGCACAACGATAACTGGAAGTTATTAATGTTTATATTTGTCTGCAATGGTAAACGTTGACTTGAGCACTGGCGATGTCGCTTTGTCTTTTTTGTATATTAATTATTATGTATATTAAATATATATGATATATTATTCCTTCTGTTCATTAATTTGTACAAGGGCTTATGTTCATTTTATATTTTTTTTGAAACCAGGCGTAAACTTCGATCGTTCTTGATATGGTATATCGGTCTCTTAATGCTGCATACAACAGTTCCTTAACTTTGTTGTAAGCAAGAATTGGTGTAATTCGCAGTCAGAGAAGATAAATGAATTTAATAAGTTCGATATCGTCATATTCTCATATACGAACTATCTCAATCGTTTGTATCTTAACCTGAAGTGGTAAAGGCACTACTTTCAGGATTTTATACATATTCCTCGTTATCAACGGTATTTTGACTTCAAAAATGAAATAGTGTTTTGAGATCCTGGCGCGTAGTCTTAGCACTCTTAGCATTTGATACATTTTGAAAAGTCTATTCCGTCTACTGGTGACGATAGATGCTTGGGATGCTAATCCGAAATCATGTTCTAATTGCTCGTTTCATATTGCTGTTATTAAGTGTAAGTTAGACTTGACATGATAAATATCCGTAATCGTGTCGATCAGTTTATCTTGAAAGATTTTATTTGAAGGTTGTTAGCAATTAATGCTGACAAACTGAAATCAGCTATAATAGGGCAATTTTCTGTGGTCGACTTTATACTAATTAAAGAGTGCTCTAAATTGAGTAATTTCTGATTTATAGATTTATACTGTTTATCCATGATATATTCTGTTCGCTTCAATAAATTATATTTAGTTTCAACTATTGGGATAGTGCGAAGTGTATGGGGGTGGGTATACGAAACGATCGCAGCGCTTGCCGTGGCATAAATGTACCACAAATAGAGGCTTAGTGAAACTACTCAATTGACAATTACTTTTAAAAATGGGTTATTACTGTTGTTGTATTGTAAACTGCAAAGATAACAGCAGAGATAGTCAGTGCAAATTATATCGAATCTGGAAATTACATCAATGATTTAAATAGATGTAATAAAGCATGGATGCGATAAACATGTTTGCACTTACCGCTCTGGTTGTAAACGCAACTGTATTTTACTCCAGTGACAACCCGAGAGTTATTGATCTATAATAAATTTATAAAAAGTTAATAATAGGTAGGTACCTTAGCTACTGTAGAATACTAAAATGTGTGTTCGTTTTAGGTTAGGAGAGTTTTTCATTGTTATTATGCGGGCTCTATAACTGTTTCTAACAGGCGATCTGTGTTTACATTGTTGGTGTAAATAATTATATTAGTATTTATTATTTTATTACATTTTGAACTTTTTTTTTTCTCTGCGACCACGATATATGCACACATTGCTTTTACTCCTTGATGTGTAAGTGATTGCAACCTTATATGCTATGGACTAATTTTTATTATTTTATTAGACAAGAAATTGATTTCCCTAACTTTAATATTTCTTTAGACCGCTTTCTAGCCTTTGTGTTTTGGTTGCCTTAACTTGCACATATAAGTATTGTTGTCAAAAACAAACAAACTTTGTATAAATTATTTAAAAAAGATGGTGCACATGAGTTTCTCACCAGCTCTTCTCATGAATGCAATACCCATCGGAGCTGGTACTTGGATTGATTTCAATTTAAACCTTTGAGTTGAATCGAAATCAATCTAAGCTCCGGTAATTCAAATCATTGATTACTTGAGTTACATCCTTTTACCACTGATCAATTCAGTACTTGAGTTTTTTTTTTATATTTGTATTAATAATGTTTGATGTTTGTATTTTTGACGTGTTCAAGTGCCTTTTGGGGCCTATGGAAATAAATGATGTGACTTTGACTTTGACTTAACAAATGTCTCTAAAATTACTATTTATAACTTTTCCATATATTATTTTCATATTTACTGTATTTTATATTAAATAGTACGAACTTGACATTCGTTATTTAACAAACGCCCCGAAAGTTTCGTTTGCGGGATAGCGCTGCTGTCGTGCAAGTTCCCAATAGAAGTCTGATTTTTCCAAAGCATGGCTATATGATTTTGATTACTTTTTAAGGATTTGATGTCCTTTTAATACATCCAACACTCCAAATAAGCTATTAACTAAACAGCGCACCCCCACTTCACTGATGAGACCGCGCTTACATCTGGTACGCGCGTCAAACTGTTGATGCAACTATATACGGTTGTAGTGTTGTATTTCCTGGTAATCGTGACGTAGTAGAATAAGGATTCTCTCGCAATGTGATACTTTATTTATTTCTGTACATATTGTATCTAAGTACTCAATATTCTTTGAATGCCATCATACCGTTACAGTAAAGATCTATATCGAAATAACCCACTAAATTCCTTTCATCCCTGATCAAATGCATGTTACTGATTTTGTCCTGAAGATTGATTAACAGGCAAACTTTAGGTGTTGTATGCAAACTCCAAAGACGTCATTAATTTAATGAAAATTAGTATTTTTTTATTTTTTTTATATATATATATGTTGCGATCAGTAATAATTAAACCGTAAGCAGATGAGGTGTAAGTACTGTTGGCGTTCAGAGCAGCCCCTAGCGGAACCTGCCCTTTCTTTATTTTTCCCTGGAATTTAAACCATCTACTCGTCAGATAAATCGCGCCGCTTTTTGAGTCGACGTATGGTTTCCCGGATAGTGAGCTGTCTCGCTAGCTGGTTCGGGTACTTTGACAACCTCAACTTGTAGTTGACTCCATGGGTTTCTATTTCCTCCCTGTTCCAAAATTTCATGGATCACTGGCATTTTTACAGACCAGGGTGCATTCGATACTTGTTATAAAATATACTTTTGTTCTCTCTGTATAATAATTATGTTGGAGGCGCTGGCGGAGCCCCACAACTATACTCCATAAGTCCAGATGGGTTTTAGTATCGACTTATATATGAGCAGTTGATTGTCCATAGATAGTTTTGAATTGCGTCCTAGCAGCCAATAGAGACCTCTGTATTTGAGGTTTATTTCTTCTCGTTTTTTATCCATTGCTTTCCTAATTTCACTACGCACTCTATGCACCTGTTCAATTGTAGCATGTTGTTTCCTAAACTTAAATTGGTTCTCAGGAATGACTAGTTTTCCATTTATAACATTCATCATTCTGTACAGGAGCGACTTCTCAAGTGGCTGTGACATTATCGGCAGTAGCCTGATTGACCTGTATGATGTAACCTCGTGAATAGATTTGCCCAATTTGTGGATCATTATGATGTTTGAAACTTTCCATAGGTCTGGAAAGTATCCAATCCTAATTATTGAGTTAAATAGAATAGTTAAATAAACGGCTACTTTATGCTGTTTCTTCTTTTTTATCTATTAGGTGCTTACCAGGTGCTTTATTATTTTTGAGTGATTATTTAGGTTTTTGATTACTTCCCTTGGTGCCACTAGTTTTACGGGTGGGTCTAGTTGAAGCTCCTGGTTTAGAATCGAGTCAATGAATATTTCATCAGTGGTATTTTCAGATTCAGTATCCATATTTCTCAAGGTAGCAGTAATAATAAACAAAGGTAATAAATAAATGTAACAACCAATCGCAGTGATTTGATCAAATATACAATGGTATTATGTATTGGCTTAAATTTGCTTTACTATCCTTGGAATTCAGACAATGGGTGCATAGCTAGGGTCTCAGGTAATAAATTCCAAACAATGTAACAACCAATCGCAGTGATTTCATCAAATATACAATGGTATTATGTATTAGCTTAAATTGGCTTTACTATTCTTGGAATTCAGACAATGGGTGCATAGCTAGGGGCTCAGGTAATAAATTCCAAACAATGTAACAACCAATCACAGTGATTTGATCAAATATACAATGGTATTATGTATTGGCTTAAATTTGCTTTACTATTCCTGGAATTCAGACAATGGGTGCATAGCTAGGGGCTCAGGTAATAAATTCCAAACAATGTAACAACCAATCGCAGTGATTTGATCAAATATACAATGATATTACGCATTGGCTCAAAATTGCTTTACTATTCTTGGAATTCAGACAATGGGTGCATAGCTATAATAGTATTTAATATAATATAGTAAATAATAGGCAATAAATTCCGTACAATTTAACAACCAATCACAGTGCGCCATGTCTTTGCTTGTTGAAATAATTTGTTGTTTTCAGCGAACCTTGTTGTAGCCTACCCCACTCTCTTTATCGTAAAGTGAACCTTGGTTCCAATGTATTTTAAATATACATTACATATTTTGCTGCCGAAGCAGTCCGTTATTTATTGTTGTTAACAATTGCTTTCAATCGATTCGAGCATTTAATTGAAAAGGTTAATGAAAATAGAAGTAATAAGTTTGGATTTTGATAATTAAAAAATATTTAAATCATTAAAGGAAACAGCTTCTTTTTGCTAGTAATGGTTTTACAATGTTATTATATTACATTTACATGATATTTGAAATAACAATACTGCAAATATGGACAGTCTTTTAAGATTGATGCAACATACCCTTATGATTCCTATTACCATTTGTTTTTACAATCCTTAGTGAGACATGAGACACATTACTAAAATTATTCAGCAAAAATACAAATATGTATTTGCACAATCACGCAATGTATTTGACGACGACAAAAAGCAGCGAAAAAGAAAAATAATATATTATTAAAAAAACTACCTATAACAAACTGAATCACTGTTTACAAAATACTAATAAATATAAAAGGTTATGTATTAGACATATCTGAATCGTAACATTTAGCTAGTGGAGGAACGGGTATCATGTCCCTTCAACACAAAGGGAGTATACTCCGACCAGGCGAGGTGATCATGCCTGGCGGGCCACTGCCGAACAGTTGATGTTGGGATGTTGTATATATGATAATCGGCGCGAGAACTATTTTTTGCGCGATTCAGGATTTGTAGTTACTCCGTGTAGTGCGTTACTTCGTAGTTCAGTGTATCTTCGGTAGATGGCACTGAAGTAGGTTATTGTAGTGTTATATGTGGAAGTCGCCAGGTAGATGGCACTGAAGTAGGTTATTGTAGTGTTATATGTGGAAGTCGCCACAAGCTATTTGTTTATTTCTGTTTTCTATTTATCTTTTTACTTCAAAATTATAGTTACACACTTTTAACAAGTAGAATTCTATGAATCTTATTTAAAATAAACTATTGTGATTTACACACGCCCTATTCCAGCTTAAATAGGCATATCTAGGCTTATTCTACGCGTGGACACTCCTGCTCTGTTTTTGCAAAATTTAAAATCCCCTAAATTATGTTATGGAATCAGGCTAATAGTCGCAGCTTTACACAGAAATGTGATGTAAGTCACAAATTCAACTGCGTGTCCGACGAGAGCAACTGTATGTATACCACGAATTCCTTTAATTTCAAACTATCTTCGGTTTCAATTTAAACGACTGTGGTTTCCCCTCAAAGGTGTGCACATTTTAATGGTGATTGTCGGTATTTCACATCGTTATGTATATAGCAAATGGAATTACGTTTGACACCAACTACAATAGAATACAAATTTCTGCGTATGATAATGTCACCAACAAAACGTCAATTGAATATGAACACAATAAGTTCTAGAATGTAGAATGTTATAGGTACATATAATGTCAAGGTTAGGTATTATGAGTACCTGTGACCGGCGCAGAGCTCTGTTTTGTATCGTATCCAACTTTCTCTTTTTGTGTAGAAGGAGGTGTTCTCTTTAAAGGCATTATTTTTCTGCAAGAACGATACAAAGTACAACCCCAAATGCACGTTAAATGCGCCGATTTGTAAATTACCGTCTGTTGTATCGTTATGTTGCATATATAACGATATGAAGTTATAAACAACACAACGATGTACCAAAGAAATGGAAATAAAACACAGTAATAGTAGTGACTCTTCCATTATCTCACACAGTTATCTTGAAACACACTCAGCCACAAGTATCAGAACGCCTCCCAAACGGCGGTGCTTGACTCTGGCTAATCAGTTGCAACGGGGCGGGTGAAAGGGCGGGGTCCGAGAACTCGTTCAATATAGGTCACGCCTGCGCGTGCGCTGATTGACGGTGGGAATAGAAAGGCGTGGAGCGTACTTGGAGTGGCGCGATGAGTTGTAAGTACCAGGCTCACAGATGTTTAATGGAAGTTGACGTTCTTCTATCCCAGATGTCTCCAAACAACTTATGCACTCCTATTTTTCTTAAACGATTATTTTAACTAAAAATTGTATTTATTTATATAAAAATAATTCAACTCGACAGTATGCACGTCAACACCTTTCGGCGATCCGAGGGGATAGGGATATAGTGATGGTGGTCGCAAGAAGACTGGTATAATTTTCAAAATGCACCCCTATTTATATGTTTTATCGAGCATGATAGAGTAACGTTTCTGGAGCAAAACGAATTAGTCAGCACGTATTGTAACCTTATTTTTGAATATATGTTATTGTTTTATCTTTTTTATATATTTAAATGGTAATAAATGTGTTTAAAAGTAATAAAGAGAATAATAAAATAACAAAAATATTTATAACAGTAAAACATAATAAACCCAATGAATGTTAACAATATTGTATGACTAAGTCCTATTGGTTTTACAATTCACATTCTCTCTTAAACTGGGCAATGTCTGTATCTTAAGAGACAGTTTTCAGCTTTAAAATTTCCCAATAGTGATTTTTGTTAGACCTTGAGACAATAAAGGCACTGAGTTGATTATACAGTTACCGTATGTACAAGATATGCATACCTATAACAGAATTGCAGAAGTGTTTCAGTAGTTGAATAATCTCTAAGTACCTAATAAACACTCAGTAAGTCGATGCTTAATTCTAAATCTTAGTTGTTGTATGTTTGAGTCCTTGTTAATATTACTGTAAGTATAGGTACCTAAGCGCTTAACGTGTAGTGAGAAGGTTAATTTTTAGCGAACAGGAAGTGAATTAAATATTCCTTTATTGCGTTCAATCATAAATAGGAGATGGAATGAAATTGTGGTAAATGAGGGTTGTTTGAAGAATTTAAGGCTGTCTCACGGTTAGTACCCTACAGTCAGCATTAAGTTTGACAGTTGGACACCTGAACGCTTTACAATTCATCACTTTCAGAATGGCTCACTGTGCTCTTTCAATTTCCAATAGGTACGTCTTAACTGTGTTGTAGAGTCTGGTAGTTGTTTAAATGTCAATGCCGAACGATTTTTGTTGCCGAATATGAAATACAATGCCGTCGTGGTCGGACCTGGTCATGCCGACGTCTACTCGCCATCCCTCTACCAGAGCAGTAGTATTTGTTTTTTTTTTTTTTTATTATACTGCATCCTGTGACTCGTGCAAGTGTCACACATTGTTATTTATATATATATTACTTATTTACTACGTAACAATTTTCAAAAAGACGACCCTGTTGGGTCCTGTTCTACTACTGGTTTATTTAATACAAACAGGTTTTTGCACAGGCTGCTCGTGGACATTCTAGACCAGCGTGTGCTTTGCTTGAATAAAGTGCCTATGTATATAATTTTCTACAGGTTGTCCTTGTACATTCTGGACCAGTCTGTGCCTAGTGTAAATAAATCTATTATAAATTTCTTACATCGATTGCTATGCCTACTTTATTATTTTTCTTGTTTTTCTTTACATTTTATTTTATCCTACGACGCGACGGTTCGGTTACATTATTCAAGCCCACTGTTTAAATAACTACATTGTTTGGCATGCTTACTACGCATTGCTCACTTATCCTAGTTACAGTATTTACTAACTTACTATGTTGCCTTGACTTTGGTAATTATCATATACTACATAATACACAATTTACCAAATGCTTAATCTACTTATTTCTATTAGTTACTATTTTTACACAAAAATCTATAAGGTAACTATTACTATTCTTATTTTCTAGAATTTTTGCTAGATTTTCTTTGCATACCTTGATGTCTATTTGTTGTTCCAGATCATGCCTTATACTGGCATGAATAGGGCACTCTAATAATAGATGAAAAACGTTCTCGTCCTTGCATGGATCGCACGCGCACGATGGGCTATCTTTGCACTTGAATCGGTGCAGATATTGGGAAAACCCTCCGTGCCCGGTGAGCACCTGTGTTAGCTTAGATGTTATGTTAATCCGCTTAATTGTTCGGTAGGCTCCAAGTACGTCTGGAAGAAACACTTTCGTCACGGAGGCGGTTTCGCCTAACTGGAACCGCCGGTTCCATTCGTCCAGGGTCTCCTCGCGGATACCCTTCTTGACGAACGAGATCGGGTACCGATCGTAGTCAGGCAACCTCCGCAACGAAAGTCTGCCCTCTTTGCGAGGAAGTCCGCGCGCTCATTCCCTACATATCCGGCATGTGCTTTGATAAAGAACAAATTTACAACTTTATTTTTACCAAAGGCTATCCTGAGGTTGGCGCACGCCCCCACCGCAAGCGGGTGCAATGCCTCATAATTAACTAACGTTTCCAGAGCGGATCTGGAATCGCTGAAGATACCAAAGGATTGCTCACAGCGCTTCAGTATCTCACCCGTCACCCTGTATATGGCGAGAAGTTCAGCCTGGTACACCGTGCAGTACGCGGACAGGCTAAGTTTGACGGCCTTGATCTCTACGTCACCACTCCAGATGGACAGGGACGCCCCAACCTTACCGTCAATCTTGCTGCCGTCGGTGTATATACGCACCGACTGCACGGTGCACCTTTCAACATCAGCTTGAGTCGTCAAGCAGGCGAAACTCATCCCCATATGCTCGGACGGATGAGGGACCTCCGCGAATTCTGCAAGGCGTTCCACCTCTCGGTCGCCCAGTACCAGCCCGGACGACCCTCTCTTTGCCTCGTACAGAGCGGCTGCTTCCTGTATTCTGAGGTCGAGAGGTAGTATCCCGGCCAGTACTAACGCCGAGCTGAGGGACACCGTGCGATAAGCTCCGCATAATTTTTGGGCAAAGCCAATTTGAAGTGCGTTCAACGCCCTTTGGACTCCCAGCTTTTTTGCAGCAGGTGCCCACGCACTCGCGGCATACAAAACAACCGGTTCTACGGCAACGGTGTATATCGTTTTTATGACCTCGGGGTGTAAACCCCAGCTGACTCTTGCCGCGCGCGAAAGATGCTTATAAATTTCCGCGGCCTTTTTAAAAACGTTTGCAACGTGCGCATTAAACGTCAGCTTGTGGTCAATCGTGAGACCTAAAATTTTTATCTCATTTGACATACCTATGCAGACCCCCCCCCCATGCTCAACCGCGGGTTGTCATATTTGAGCTTGCGTGTAAGTAGCATTGCGCTCGTTTTGTGCGGCGCAAAACGTAATTTATTTTGGTGTCCCCACTCCTGAACGCGGGAGAGGGCCGTATTAGCATGTTCAGTGATTTCCTGTGCCGTATCCCCCACAAATACGAGAACCACGTCGTCTGCGTAGGCTTGGCAGAATATTCGTCTTCGTTCCAGTTCCTGTAATAGTGGGTCGAGCAACAGATTCCACAGGATCGGCCCGCTTATGGAACCCTGGACGCAACCTTTCTGGGTGTTTCTTGTGTGTACCTCCCCAGCGTACCTTATGCTGACTCTTCTGTTGTCGAGATAGCTGTTCAGTAGCCTCCTTATATTAACCGGACACTTTTCCTCAGCCAGTCTGACCTTAATAGCCGGCCACCATGCGCTATCGAAGGCTCCCTCTATGTCCAGTGAGACTAGGGCTACGAGCTTTTTCAGCTCTATATTGGCCCTGATATGGTTCACCAGATTATAGAGGGCGTCCTCGGTGCTCTTCTGGGGTATAAAGCCGAACTGACGAGTACTCATCCTCGGTACTAGGTGCCACCTGATCCTTGCTACTATCATCTTCTCCAGGATCTTCCCCAAGACTGGTAGCAGACCTATGGGTCTATAGGCCTTGGGGTTCTGATAATCGTCCTTACCCGGTTTTCTCAACACCACTACTGTGGCTTCCTTCCAGGTGTCCGGGAAATGGCCTATTTCTAGGCATTTGTTATATAGGGCAAGGTACACGTCCAGATCCTGGGAGATAGCTCGACAACAGATGTCCGCTGTGAAGCCGTCCGCTCCTGGAGCCTTCTTCGGGTTGAAACTTGTCATCGCGGTCCTTAGCTCGTGTTTAGTAAACAGCGGATCAATGAGGTCATCATGACCCGGGGCGTTTATTTCTCGTGCTAGATCTCTGATTTGGCGATGATGTTCACTGTCCGTCTCTGCGGCGTCTATGGGGAAAAACGTTGCAGCTAGTAAGGCCGCTGACTCTTTTGGGTTTAGGTACACACTACTGATAGACCTCATTTACAGACGATTTTGGATCGTAACTAATATTTAGTAATTCAATGGGGCTAGAGTATTGGTTATGTCTCTAATAGTTTTCTAAAGAGCTTTAGGGATATTTTTGTATTCTACCAGTTCGCTTTGCTCATATGAAGTTTTTAGTTTGCGAATGAGTTCATTGCAGAAATTCCGATAGCAGATGTATGTTATTTTAAGAGTAACGTTGTACGGATTTTTTTACAATTAATATGCATTCTATCTCGATTTCTTATACATTTTAGTTTACCAGTCGTTATCCACGGTTTTAAGCACTTTTTTTACGTGAGATATTTTTCTTTCTTTTATTTTTGTCTATAATTACAATTAAAACACTTATCAATTTATCCATCGCTACAAATTTATAGATAAAGGAGAAGTCAGTACTTTGCAATTCTTGTTTAATAGCGTCATAATTAAGAGAAGACATGACTATGGTGTAAGTATTAAATAAATACACAATTACATAATTAATTACTACATGTTCGTGAGTTAGACTTAAATAAGAAAGACTCTCTAAAACTATTACCCACAATGACTGCCCAAGATGTTCATATGGCAACTCCGAACATAGGGTCCGATGGCTTAAAGGGTCTGAATATGTCAAGAATCATCATCATCAACTGATCATATAATTATGATCGAACTTCACGTACAGGTAAGTTCGTTTGATCATTAATTATATTTCACAGCTTCATTCTTTGCGATTTAAGTTTTACAAGTTGTAGGATGTTCAGAGCAAAGAATACAACAATGTGAACTAAACAACTGTTTTATTTATTTAATTATAGCTGTTAATCTGTTGCGGTTGGTTCATGTAAACTAATTTTTGTTACTACTTAGAACTGATACTGCAAATTGATTAGAATCATTGATGACTTCTCGATTATAATATCTAGCAAAACGTAAATGACTTAGTCCAACCTGCAGTTTTTCTTATAACGTCGAGGTTGGTGCCAAGTCTCCTTGCGGCCGAGGTGGACGCATGTCGAGTACTGTGTGCACATAAGGCAGAAGTGTTTATACCACTAAGATGTAATGTGTCTTTGATCCAATGACTTAGTCTTTGAGACGATACTTTTGAATGTGGTTTCCTGTAGCCAATGAATAAGTTATCTTCAGAGTTGGGAGCACGTAGTGTGCTTGTTTTTTGAATACACGCAACTAATATCATAGCAGGACAAATTTCAAGTCTTTTATTATAAAAAAAAGTAATTTAAGTAACGGCTGAAATGAATTTACTTTAGATATTTTTATGAGGTCAGGAATTTTAATAACTACTTCGTTACCTGTTGCAATTTTTATGTTGCATAACTTTATCAAGGGAAACGTTTGTATTGGATGTGCGGTCACCAAGGCTAACAACGTATAAGTTTTCTTTGAAAGTGTTTCCAGGTAGAGACTATAATTGTGCCATTTCTTGGATATATATTTAAGAACCATGTTCGGGTCCCAGGTGAAGTCATACCTCGGGGCTGGTGGTCTCAATCTGAATACACCTTTCATTAAACGTTTCAATCTATCATCTTCTGAAATAAAGCAAAGTAATAATGCAAGTGCAGATTTATAAGTGTTAATTGTGCCATATTTAGCACCGTTTTGAAATGTTTGGTTTAAAACATCAATAACAGTAGGGATGGATACTTCTAAATAATGAACATTATGTTCTTTACAATAATTTAGCCAAGCTTTTATGCATCCATCATATTGTTTGTACGTATTGTGTGATAGAGAGGCTAAAATAATATTAATCGAATTAGGAGTTATCGATTTTTGCAATAAAGCTTGCTTGATAATTTCACAGCAACCAGGATACGGCTTTTGCTCAATTTGTGCGACAATCAAAGCATTCGACAATCTTTTTGAAGGCCGAATCACAGAGTTCCCACTCAGTGTCTATGAATTAATTACGCGACAATGAATCAGCCTTGAAGAATAAATCTTTAGTGTTGATATATGACTGCCTCGGTGGCGCAGTGGTAGTGAATGCGACTGCTGTGCTTGAGGTCTCGGGTTCGAATCCTGGGTCGGACCAAGTATTTGTGTGATCTACAAATATTTGTTTCGAAGTTTGGGTATTTTCTATGTATAACATGTATGTATATACAAAAAAAAAGTATATATGTATTCATATCAGTTGTCTAGTTCTTATAACACAAGCTATTGTTAGCTTGGGACTAGATGACGTTGTGTGTTAGATGTCCGAAATATTTATTTATTATTATGCAAGAACTATCAGTCCTCGTCTTTCACACCACTGCCATATGTTTCTACTAATTTCATTTAGATGAGGGTACTGTATGCTCTCCATTCTGTTTAGACATGAAATAGCTGTTTTCATTGTCGATTCCTAACAAAACTTCACTCTCAGAAAAATCTTTGGCACAGACTTTTAGTCCGAAGAAAAGCTGCCTTCATTTCTAGAATACTGATATGTAAATGTTTTTCATCATCCTTCCGAAATCCACGTGATTCATTATCATTACTATATACACCGATTAAAAGAGGCATCAGAAAATCTCCTTTTGAAACTTATTAAATTTTAAATGATTCACTGAGTTATCGATATGATCGAGCCACCACTTTATATCGGGTTTAGTGAGTTAGGCAGTAAAATGCTAGCTAGCTAGCTCATAACTGGGATCTTTTAATAAATAAAGGTACTTGTGTCGTTCGAATTGTTTTGTGTACACCCACCCGTATTGAAAAGTGGGGCATACGGAAGTTAACAATCCAATCAATTTTGCAAATTCTTGTAATTTACATTTATTCAATTTTGAAAATTTAATCAATGTTTCTTTTATTTTAAGCCTCTTATCAACCAGTAGTTTAATTATCATGTCTACTGAATCAAAAATAAATCCTAAAAATTTACTAGGTACTAGTTTTCGGAATAAGACAGCTTTTTTCGTAATTAACTAAGGAAACCGATTTTGTTCAACATTTCTTTTGTGAAAAGGACATTAGTTTGACATTCCACACTTGTTCTACCGATGAGAAATATAGCATCCAAATATATTACCGATATCATATTCTTACAACGTAAATGTTCCATTACTGGCTTCAATATTTTTGTAAAAACATATGGCGTGGTTGAGAGGCCAAAGGGTAATTCAATAGCTTGGTTTAAAGCTGCTATGGCAAAATTTGTTTTTGTTTGGACATTAGAGAAAAATCTATTATAACCATTTTCTCCACCAACGCAGCCTTAACCTCTGGATATTAAGTACCGGAGCGACAAGTAAGTTGCAATTTTCCGGTATCAAATATTCTTTTAATAATTTGTCCTTTCCATCTTTTGGTAGACCTTTCTCGAAAATTTCTCGCCACCGCGAGGCTAGGTACTTGTGTGTGGCCTTTCCAAAGTGGTTTAAATTTTTGGTGCGTCTCCTAACAGAGCAAGTATCTCATGATCTAGTTCTTGCTTTTCTGTTTCGATAATGGAGAACGAAGCACCGCTCGGCCCGGCCGAAGGCGACGTGGCTGGCACTGGCACCTCAGAGCAATCGGCGCTTGCGACCCACGCTGTATCTGTAGCGGAGGCTGTCACTGTCGTTCGAGGACAGGTCATAATCGAATCATTATCGGAGTCTGAAATAATGATTGACTGTCGCCAAAATATGCAATAATATATTTAATGAGAGGGTAGACTTAACCCAATTGGACTAAGTGCAAGTAATTATGTGACAGAGATAGCCCAGATGGCGTCTCGCATCACTAAATACAGGTACCATTTTAAAAGATAGGCTGCGCTTATCTTGTCTGGGATAAGCGCTAAACCATTACGCGAACGAGATAGCCCAGGTGGCGTCTCGTATCACAAAAACAGACGATATTTGAGGGTATATTACCCCAGGCGAGCTAAATGTCAAGCAAATTATGTGAAATAGAAAGCCCAGGTGGCGTCTGGCATCACTTGTTTGTGTCAAATTTTACGTATAATTTACGAAAGATCTAACAGTGTAAATAGCATATACGTCTCGCATCACGAAATACAGGTACCATTTTAAAAGATAGGCTGCGCTTATCTTGTCTGGGATAAGCGCTAAAGCATTATGTGAAAGAGATAGCCCAGGTGGCGTCTCGTATCACAAAAACAAACGATATTTGAGGGTATACTACTCCAGGCGAGATAAATGTCAAGCAAATTATGTGAAAGAGATAGCCCAGGTGGCGTCTCGTATCACAAAAACAAACGATATTTGAGAGTATACTACTCCAGGCGAGATAAATGTCAAGCAAATTATGTGAAAGAGATAGCCCAGGTGGCGTCTCGTATCACAAAAACAAACGATATTTGAGGGTATACTACTCCAGGCGAGATAAATGTCAAGCAAATTATGTGAAAGAGATAGCCCAGGTGGCGTCTCGTATCACAAAAACAAACGATATTTGAGGGTATACTACTCCAGGCGAGATAAATGTCAAGCAAATTATGTGAAAGAGAAAGCCCAGGTGGCGTCTCGCATCACGTGTTTGAGTCAAATTCTATGAATTGGACATAAAAAATATTTCAGACGGCCAGCGTATGTTACCTCCAAATCTAGCGCTTCCTGTAGATCCTCGCTGCCGACTGGTCCGCCGTCCCCCGCTGTTGAGAACCGCTGTCCGCTGCTACTCGACCCTGGCCTTGACGTGGCTTCCCTGCTTCGGGTTTGGGCCCCGTCTTCCGAGGCAGGGTTGTCCAGTTTAAACGGCGGTCATATAAGTTCTTGGAAATATTCACGAAGTTGTTCTTATTAAAGGTCGACGATTGATTTCTATGTTGTTTTAAGTCCGTCCCAGACCTTTTTTTTATAGACTTAGCTGTTTTAAGCTTATCTGCGAGGTTTTTTCCAAATAGGTATTTATCACGTTTGGCTTCTAAAATAGTCTCCTTCATATCGGCGTTAATAGAGGAGACTACAAACCCGCGACGTGTTTTTGTGTTATCATGGTGGCTGTCACATAATAACCTACATGCATCACTTACGTGTCAGTATTTTTGCATGATTTTCTTTACAAATTAGTACATATTTATTTGTTAGAAAAAAATAAGAAGGTATTGCGGGTAGATAGATATAATTATGTGAGAAAAAAGAATGTTACACTTCGTTATATAATGGAATGTGATCAAATGTTTAGCTAACCTGATGTATCACTCCCAGAAGAAATAATTCGGTTACGACGTTTGTGTTTAACCGAAATATTCCAGCTTTTGTATTTTTCTACGTATTTATTCGTAACCGTCGTTTTTACGTTTGCGAGATGTCTTTGGCATTATGATTAAACCTTATAGGTATTTAAAAATTTAAGAAAATAATTGTAGTTTGAAAATTAACAGTAGGTGCTGAAAGCTTGAGCACGGAAACACAGAATGAAGTGAAAATGGCGCCGGCGCCCGAATGGCGGGTGACGGGGAGTGTTGCCAGTGGAAGTATTTTCAATACCCTACTTTAAAATACCGTGCAAGGCTGCAGCGTGGGGGCTCAACTACAACTTGTAAAACTTAAATCGCAAAGAATGAAGCTGTGAAATATAATAGTCCTCTACTGGGCGTAAGTCTCCTTCAAAAGAAGGTTTTCAGTTTTCATCTACTAGGTATACCATGCCAGTCAGACGGGTGGGTACTTACTTGCTTGGTTTGTGACTGTTTTACTTTGCTATGTTTATGTGTTCTCTTTTAATTTAAGTCGCTGAAGCAAAACTGAAAAATAATAATATAAGTTTTTAAGACTTACTACAGAATACCTACTTTCTTGACCCAAACATATGTTATACAATGAGTTTAGAACATTTTGTAATTATTAGGAACTCGCGCAGATCAGGAAGGCTTAGATGGGCTTTTGTTTTGGCTAACAGGTTATGTTTATACTAAAAAAAAACACATCAAAACTCTACATGGAAATTTAATATACAATTAAAATCAAGATATATATATATTTTTAAAACTAATAATATTGCCTAAATTACATTTATACTTAAGATTATTACTCTTACGAAGTAGCATTATACTAAATCTATAAACATTAACTACACGCCTTCACATTGACATTTTAGTTAGTTAGCAAGTTGTAGACTGGTTGTCATCGGGAAGTTACATCACTAACCATCAGTGGTAACTAAGGAAATTTGTTGACAACAGTAAAACTTAAAAGTACGAGTGTTACCTATCAAAGTAAGAATAAATCCAGATACGGGAAGCCAATTTCACTAAATTTCATATTCATAGATTGGAGTAAGTTGGCAATGTTATCAAATAAAAATTAACGTCTTCGTTTATGATGATTTTAGCAGTAATATACTAAGATCTCTTTAATAAAAAAAAATCTGTACTTTAAGATTAAACACAACTGTTTAAGTACTTCTGTACACGTCTTATCCCTAGGGATCATAAGGATCTTTCATTTAGGGATTTATTTAACTAAATTATTGTGTTAATTGACACATATGCTAAACTCCTTTATTATTAATTACTTATTTTATTTAAAAATAAGTAAGTAATAATCAAACCTGATCTGAACGTCTCTGCATTGTTTCATAACAGTACCACCAATGAGATAACTGTTGTAGAGTAGAAATAATGGAGCAGTGCTGGGTTCTATCCTGTTCTAACAGGATCATCATATCGCGCTGGTTGATGCGTTCGAGTTGGGCCCGCAACGCCAACTGGCTACGGCCAGTCTGTTGAACGAAAAAATATGTTACACATAGAATAGGAGAATGGATTTTCCAAAATATGGTACGTTAGCGTCACATAAATTTACTTACATATTCGCTGCTTGAGTGTCCTGCACTGCCGAAAAAGGGATTGCCAGCAGAACTGGGACCCTCTAGTCGGGGTTTCTTTCTTGGTCCGTAAGCTTGCAAGGCCGTCAAGTTAGCCTGGCGTTGTTGACTCCTGCCGAGGAATTTGAGTTGTGCCGCCACATCTTGGGTAGGCACGTATCGGTTGTCAGTCTACATAAAAAGAAACTTCATTAGTATATAAGAAAAGTTAACGTTGCAAGTACTTTTATTACTTGATAAAGGTAAGTAAATATCTAGAATAGTAAAATAAAAAATTAAGTAGCTACCTACAGTTCCGTATTGCTAGCTGGCCATTCGGTTATACGCAAGCTTTCTTATAACAAAGCTTATCTTAATGAAATTTCAATATCGAATAAGACTCGACTCGACTGCACGGTTGGCCTAGTGGTTTAAGTGGTCACTACGCCGTTTGCTACTAATCCAAGTGTCGTGGGTTCAAATCCCACGTGGGACATCACTTTGTGTGATCCACAAAGTGTTGACCTGAGTCTGGGTGTTCTTTGTGTCCGTTACATGTATGTTTGTAAAGTCCCCCGCGACACAGGATGTATATTCCTAATGCGGGCGTTGTCAAAACAAAACTAATATATTATTTTAAAAACGAATTCATGCGAGCACTGTGAGTAGTGCTAATACACTGTTAGCCATGACTTTCTCTTCTATAATCTATACAAAGAATAATCATTCTATGGCTTTTATATTATCATACTTTTTTTAATATTATAAACGCGAATGTGCGTTTGTTTGTTCTGCTTTCAAACCTAAACTGGAAGCCATTGCAACTTGGAACGTAAAGTAGATACATGATCATACTTGCGAAAATTGAAAACGAATTGAATGCAGTTATTGAGAAGGAGATGTAGTTTACACATCACCATAGTCGATTAGAGGAAAATTAATTTGGGATTGCATAAGCGTAGCCTTTGTTTTAGCGAGGTGGAAGTTCTTTAAGCAGTATAGAACACGAATGAGGTGATCAATAGCCGATTCGATATAAATTCCTAGGTGCTTAACCACTCAACTCAAAGATATGGTTGCGTTGTTGTAAACTATTGTGTTGGGATGGCCGCAATCCAACCTACTTAACATATGTTTGCTCCCCACGACGATCACTTGGCATTTGGTTAGATTACCTGAGAAACCACACATCGCCGACTAACTCTTTATGAAGTCCCAAGTCTTTGTTAATTTTGCCTTTATATACCTATATATTTTACTTGTCGACGTACAGGTGATTTGTTCATTGAA
The DNA here is from genome assembly GCA_916048165.1 of Spilarctia lutea. Taxonomy (NCBI): domain Eukaryota; kingdom Metazoa; phylum Arthropoda; class Insecta; order Lepidoptera; family Erebidae; genus Spilarctia; species Spilarctia lutea. The sequence goes on along the minus strand of OU696470.1, from coordinate 27,057,966 downwards.
GGTGCAGTGTTACAAGATTAATGAATATTGAGAACAATAATGGAGAAAATATACCGCCTGATAAGATCAAGTCGTGATGGGAGAATCCAGGACCAGAATGTTGACCATGGGTATTATAAGGTTATAACACAACTCTATTTATTTAGTTCGGGTACCGAACCTATGCCTCAACCTATGTACTCAAGATTATTAACCACTGGGTAAATATAAAATGACTAAAATGCTATGATTAACTAGATGTATCAATACAGTAAAGTGTTTTGATTATTTTAATTCAATACATTCGCAAAATAGCACGATGTATTTGTTTCCCAACTATTACTGTTATAAAACAAATATGCAGTATCAAATACCTTTATTACATGGTGAATCCTGTGCTGTGCGATATCGTCATCTCCGAAATGTTGTGAGATAGATGTCTTCCTCGCCTTCTCTTTTAACTGAGACTTTCTAGGTGTCAACACGGTTGACAAACCATATGACACCGTAGCGTTGGGAAAATTGGCTTTTGCTGCGCCGCTACTCACTTTGTTCATGTTGATTTTGGTGGCAGCGTTGAGACGGATGTTTTGCAGTATTACTATAGAACCTCTTTCAGATTCTCGTTGCGTAGGCTTCTGGCACAGATACAATGCAGTTATAGACACACATAACAAACAATTCTGTGCTACAGTAAATTATTTTAGGTGTGAGGTATGTAAGAGGAAGTAACTAAAGATATTTGAAAATCATATTTGTACTGAATGTATAATATGACTAGCTAACCCGTGCCCACTTCGTTGGGCATAATGTTAATAATCCTTTTTTAGTACAGAGTGTTATGTTTTAATTTCTAACTGCCAAAAGGATGGTTATACGTAGGTATAGTTTGTATTTGCATGCTAATACAAAATTCGAAAGTAACTCTGTCCGAAAGAAAAAACATTTTGTTCATTCAAAAGTTAGTTTGGTTACATTTTTTATCTTTAAGGTTGCCACAGGCCACAAGCATAGCTCGGGCAACGAGCTTTATAAAACAAATGTGGCTACTTTCTTTGAGAACTACACAAACGTTTTAAGCAAACATAATCTTGAGGCAAAGATATTTGGAACGTTGATGAGACGGGAATAACGACCGTTCAAAAACCTCATAGAGTAATAGCACGAAGAGGAGAAAAACAGGTTAGTGCGATGACATCAGCGGAAAGAGGAACCTTAGTTACTCTGGCTTTGGCTGGAAACGCTATAGGCAATTACATACCACCTATGTTTATATTTCCACGTAAGAGATTCCAAGAACATTTAATTCGTGGGCCATCCCAACTGGTTCTGTAGGAACAGTAGAAAGCTAAAAATTGTGAAAAAGCGTTTTTAAAGCGAAGAAAAGAAGAAACTTAAGAATGCCAAGAAGAAGACCAACAAAAAAAGGGACAGTGATCTCGAAGAAGATACAGAAAATGATTGTTTTTGCTTATGCTGCCTTGAACCTTATACCAATAGCAAATCAAATGAGAAGTGGGTTCAGTGCCTTGATGCAAAGGCTGGTCTCACGAAGATTGCACTGGACGCGAGCTGCAATATGTCTGTCATAATTGTTTATCAGATTAGATTAAGATTTTCGATTGATTTTGAAACGACTGATCTCGTAATGTTACCTTAATTACTTATAAAAGATTTAATACCTGTTATGTTAATGTTTCATGATACTGTAGTTCTTACAATTATACCAGATGATAATTAAAGTACCTACTTCTATGTCTAAAAACGTGTATTTTATTTATAATTCATATAAAAGTCCGTTTATCTATCAAAATAAGTCTATATACACAATTGTCACAACTCACCTTGGTACCTGTCACAACTTACCGAGGTGATAGGAGAGTTGTGACAAAAGGACTAGTTTAAATTTTTGTGGTACTTCTCAGAAACCTTATAACTTTCATAGACTTTGATGACTGTTTTTAAAGAAGTAAGGATTGAGCTTCATTCAGGTACAGGATTCGCAATCATAGTAGGTATCCTTCTTTACTGAGATATGTCCTTTTAAGTAAAAATTGTCACAACTCTCCTCGGTCTCCCTATGGGTAAATCAGTGGGAATCATGGGTATCCGCGAAATATAAGCCAGTTGTCCCACTGCTGGCCCTGTGAGAATGGTCGCCACGATTATATTGTCCCGTAACTCTTTTGTAAGCAGCCTTGTCCCATTACACATGTTGGGGGGGCTCAAGTTTTTTAATAGCATGATAGGAATGCCAACTTTTAACACAAGGTCGTGATGAGGTAAGCCAGAAGGGTTCAAAGAATTTAAAAATTCTTGGGGATAGTGCACTGTATCCTTTATATTACACACCGTATCAATAGACTTATAGTGTTTGACCTGATCGGGAATTTTCTCTAAAATGAGTTTATTTATTTAATTCACTGTATCGTTTCTGTAAAATTTTTATAAATAAAATTGTCTCGCGTACATTATTATGTAGGTTTGAATTCGTTAATTTAAATTATTATCCAAAAAATATCTGTAAAAAAACTATTTCTTACTACTTATTATTAATTAGTTGTTTTGCCTACATGAATAAACCCGTTTATAGTCGTTCCAATCGTTTATTTAACTTTTGACAGATCACGCACATAAAGTTTTGTAATAATTTTTGATACAATGTACTACAGATAATACTGTACTTTATGGGCGGGCTCCGCCCACTTAGGGATATGTCATTTCGTAATTAATGACCACAGACTATAAAAACGGTTTTGAAATAAATCGATTATATCAATAAAAATACAATAAAATTATTGTGATTATATTTTATATCAAACCACGTAAAATCCTTTATTATTTTGCATTAAAATGCCCTAAATGTCTCTGTTTAATGCATAAATAATTTGCGTAATGAAAACCGTTCCATCGTACTCGTACCTAGTAATGGGATCGAATGTATTCGCTGCAAATTAATGAATCTAAATTAATTGTTTAGACTTACTGTAGTTGGTTCAAATAAAAACTACCTGCGGTACCTACTTGTAATGAACAGGTACAAAATGTTGAAATTCGTAGTACTTTACGGATTAAAAAATAAAACAACCAAAAGAGGTACTGTAATACTAATTTTAATAATAAAGAATCGTCTTCTTCGTATGACCAGGAATCACCATCACTTGAGTTCTCAGTAATATTGATTATCATTTCTTGGATAGATAAATTGTCGAATCCAACATCCCGATCCCAATCCGACATTATCACCTTCTTTGTTTTTTCTACAACATTCGCCCAGTTTTCTGGAGTTACTTTTTCACACGCATTTTTCAGTAAATTCAGCATTTTACTTGCGGTGAAAGGAGGAGTTGTATTGTTCCTCGCAGCATATCCTTTAACTTGTGCCCAGATCATTTCAATTGCATTATATTGGCAGTGATATGGGGGAATTCTGAGGACGGTATGCCCATGCTCTGCTGCCATTTCATCTATTACGTATCGTTTTGGCAGCTTCTTTGTTTTTAATATCTTTACTAACTCTACTTTTAGTAGGGACTCGTCCACCTCCTCGCCATTGTCACGGAGCCAGTTTATGATTTTATGTTTTTTGTTGGCCTGTGTTGGCATTTTATTAATTTGACGAGAGTGATAAGGTGCATTATCAATAAATATTATTGATGGCTCTTCGAGTGATGTAAGCATTTCTCTGAACCACTTTTCATACACGTTCGAATTCATCTCCTCATGATAATCTCCTGTTTTCTGGGATTTAAAAGCTAATAGAGCGTCTGGCACAAATCCTTTTACTGTTCCTGCATGACAAATAATCAGTCGTTCGCCTTTTCCCATAGGTACTGTAGAAGTGGAGCCAGCGGTGTTGTCAGTCCAAGTTTTTAACAGCGTATGATTCGCATTGAGCCAAGTTTCATGTGTGAAAACAACATTCGACCAATCTTCTATTTTTTTCGCTTGTCTTAAAAAATCGCATCTATACAAAGCAATATCATTGCGTTCCATTAAAATTTTTCGTTTGTCACATTTTTGGAATAACATTCCAATGTCTTTCAATACCTTTGCCAGAGAAGATTTTTGACCACGGAACAAACCCCTATTTTGTAGAGATTGTGTTAGTTTTATTAATGTTGGAATCTCTTTTCTTTGGTAATAGTCGTATATATGACGACGAATAGCATCAGCGTCAAAATTGTCAAGGGCTGTAACTTTACTAGGCTGACGTTTTTTCTTAGGTGTAGATAGCTTATTCTGTTTCATGCCACTGCTGCCGTAGCCTTCTTTTGTTATTTTTGCCACTGTTGGAGCACTAATACCTAATTCTGCTGCAACACGGTCTCTGACTTGAGTCACTGGTATAAGAGGCCCACCATTACGGCTTTCCTTTTCAAAGTATTCACGAAGTCGCAAGACAAACTCTCTTGTTTGTCCTTTGAGTACTTTCTTTTTTGACATTTTGACAGTAACGAAGGCAGGAACGATACGCTCAACTCAACCAAACGTGAAAATTCACAAATAAATCAATACGGAGGAATATAAATACTCAACTATATTGAAGGTTACTCATTGAAAGACTGTAGATTATTTTAAAATAGACATAGAGAGATTTAATAAAGATCATCAATAGTTTAACAAATACAATATTAACCACTGAATTACAACACAATACAATAATACATTTCGAAAAATCAGTTCCTTTTAGGTATATATTTTTTCATGACATAGAACCGTCATATTTGAAGAACATTCTTTTAATACATATCTTTTTTATTTTGACAAAGGACGTCGCACATTGAAACATGAAGTACGAAATTATCTATAAAATAATGAGTTAGTTTAATCGATTAAAACTTCTTAATGCATAAAATCGATCGATAAAAGAAATCGAATAGGTAACGGGTCAGGGTATCACTATTTGATTAAGTATTAGAGCTGTCAAAAGTTAAATAAACGATTGGAACGACTATAGTAATAGAATTATCATCCAATACATTACGATACGGTTACGATAATCTATATCGTATTATCTCTTTAACCATGCGTCCAAATCATATGCTGTTAAAGGGAAAGGTCTTTTATTTTAAACACTTAAGATGATGAGTTTACTTATTTTCATAAAGATTCGCTGACTATTTTGTAGGCATTTTCAAGCTCCACATCTTTTCTCTAGAACTCAAATATACGAGTATATCTTTCATAGTTAAGGCAGCGTTCGTAAGAAACGCTTTCATGCGACCGTTTTTTCTCCGATTCACTTTGCAAAACCGACTACCACGTAAAAGTCTTTTTATTTTTCGGTTTTTTATATAACCTATGACACTCAGCAATAATGTGGCTTTCTATTGGTGAAAGAACTTTTAAAATCGGTTTAGTAGATCCCGAGATTACACCTTACAATTGAACAAATATACAAACACACAAACTTTACTTCTTTATAATATTAGTATAGATAACAATTTGATAAACCAAAAATTTAAATAAAGGAAAACTTTGAACTCCTGTTACAGGATAATATATAACATATGACATTATCGAGAAATTAATATCATCAATCATAATTCTAGATACAACTTTCACTAATTGTAGTGTATTTGATATTACTAATGTAGGTACATAGAAATAAGTTACTTTAAGAAATGTACAGACACCCCTCGCTTCATTCCGGAATAAACTGTGCTCTCGTATATAGGTACGTCTAATTATTTCTACTTACTACCGATACTAAGGGGTGTTTTTTTAAGCTAGATAGAACTTTAAATTGTAAAAAGTAACACAAAAAATTAAATTTTGATGAAACTTTTTTTTTTATTTGTTTCAGTATACTCTGACAAATCATCATGAATAGACTCACGCTTGAACAACGCTACGAAATTATCCAAATTTACTTTGAAAATCAGTCGTCGATTCGCGCAACTTATAGACGACTTCGTCATTTGTATGGCGTACATAATCGTCCATCTGAACAAGCCATTCGTCGAACTGTGGATAGATTTCGTACCACATACTCTCTAGAGGATGCAATAACACCAGCACGTCGAAGGAATGTGCGTACTGAAGACAATATCGCCGCTGTAAACGAAAGTGTGGAAGAAGATCCAAATTTATCGATTCGTCGTCGGTCGCAGGAATTGGGGCTATGTCCGTCCACTACGTGGAAAATTTTGCGCAAAGATCTCGGCCTACACCCGTATAAGATCCAGCTGGTGCAGGAATTGAAGCCACGAGACCATTATATGCGTCGTTCTTTCGCCGATTGGGCTCTAGAGCAGTTGGCAACTGACCCGTTGTTTTTTTATATTGGCGACGATGATAATCACATATTTTGTTACTAATTGCGCGTGTTAGTGTGTTTAGTGGCTAAGATGTCAATCGGTAAAGTCGTGGAGTTTAATGTGCGGGCGGGTGTGTGGAGTTCGTACAAAGACAGACTAGACATGTATTTCAAGGTCAACAACATAACAGACGATTTAAAACTGCCAACACTAATCACTTCTATGGGTGACGAAGCGTACGAGCTGCTGGTTAATCTATGTAGCCCGAGGAAGCCGTCGGAGTTAACCTACAAGGATGTGTGCGTATTGATGCATCAACATTTGCAACCGACGCCATCTTCACTGGCAGAAAGATATCGATTTCGTCAGAAAAGGCAGGACAGCGGGAAAGGCATATCAGCATTCGTGGCAGAGTTAAATAGGTTGTCGCGTGACTGCAAGTTCGGAAACACGTTAAACGAGAATTTACGGGATCAATTTAAATGCGGCCTCAAGAGTGACGTCATTAGGCAACGTCTATTTGCAGAGGACGACGCAATAACTTTTACGGAAGCAGTGAAGTTAGCACACTCGTTGGAGGCAGCGGAGCGAGATGCTGCAGTGGTAGAAGGAGCAAGCAGTACAGAGACGGTACATATTATAAGAACCGGGGGGCGCGGGGAACGGGCGCGCGGGCCAGCGCACGGGGTAGCGAGACCGGCGGCGGCGGCGGCACACAGCTACGATGGTGCGCAGCGGGGCGCGAGCGGAGCGGGCTCAGCGTCTTCGGGGGCGGAAACGGGAGGAGCACAGAGGTCTTATTGTGAGGCATGTGGGGCCATCAACCACACATACGTGGAGTGCAAATTTAAACGGCACGTGTGTAGCCGATGCCAGCAGCCCGGAAATTTGCGGCGTATGTGCTCTTGGTGTGGTCAGAGTCATGGGCCAGTGGGGTATATTACTGCGGAGCGGAGCCAAAAACAGACGGTGGGGCACCAGGCGCGGATTGCGAATAAGACTTCAAGAAGGATTTGAACTTGTTATCGTTTAAGTAATTACAAAGCCGTAAGTTTGCCAATTATTATTGAAAATTGTTTAGTGAATGTGGAAATAGGCACCGGTACCGCAATATCTTGTATTAGTAAAAGTACATATAATAATCACTTTTCAAATTTATGTATAGGAAAAGATAACACTGTGCTAAAATTTTATGACGGTTCAAAAATAAAACCGTTAGGCATTTTTTTTTTTTTTTTTTTTTATTATATTTCACAAAACTGATGTTAAATCTCACTTACATATATACATAATGTTAACATCACCTTGTTGCTTTCGATTTACATCTACTAGATGTGAATCTAACATGCATTTAAGAACTTAAGCTAATAAACATACTAAGTAGTTAAAAGACGCATATTTAAACCCTAAAATTATACAAAATTAAAAATAAAAATTATTCCATCAATTCTCTCAATTTGGACCTAATTGAAGCCAAAGAACCAGTAAAAATATCAAATTCGTTACGGAGGGAGTTAGCGAGACAAGGCATACGCGTCATGGGCGAGGATTGACCTATGTTGGTGCGGTAGTGGGGCACAGCAAATGTCGTCCGGTTGACCAAACGACTGCCAACGCGAGGAATGCAAATGTTAACCATTCCTATCAACTCGGGAGAGTCAATTAGACCATGGATCAACTTGAACAAGAATAAAACATCCAAGACCTTTCTACGTGCACTTAATTTCATCATATTGTAGTGATGCAACCTAGAATCATATGAGTTGTAAAGATGGCATTGATTCTCTAAATAACACAAATTGTATACGAATCTTTTCTGGATTCGCTCAATTCTATCACTATGTACTTGATAGAACGGACTCCAGGCTATACAGCAGTATTCTAAAATACTCCTAATATAACAATTATAAATTAAAATTGTAAGATTCGGTTCTCTAAAAATTTTCATTTCTCTTACTATGAAACCCGCTAATTTTGACGCTCTTTTAATTATATTGTCATAATGGTTGTTGAAGTTTAAACTTCTGTCCATTGTAATACCAAGATCCCTAACACTATCAACCTCTTGCAATAAGCAGTTATTAATATAATAACGAGTTGCGACTTCATTCTTCTTTCTACTAAAGTTAATAAAGTAGCACTTGCCCTGATTTAAAGTCATACCGTTATTCATACACCACTCGCATACATTATTTAAATCCCGTTGAAGTTCAGCAACATCAGAGTCACTGTTTATTGTCCTATATATTTTCAAGTCATCCGCAAAAAGTTTATATTTGGAATTTATTATCTTGACTAAATCATTTATGAATACTAGAAAAAATAGAGGACCTAGATGCGACCCCTGAGGCACCCCCATTCTTATAAAATATTCCTTAGAATTGAAACCCTTTAAATGTACCAGTTGTGATCTATTCCCAAGATAAGACTCGCACCAACGCAGCAACGAGCCGTGAATCCCCATGTTCCCCAGTTTCACAAGAAGTATATCGTGATTAACTAGATCGAACGCCTTTCTAAAATCAGTGTATATAGCATGAACTTCTCTACCAGCATCTAACGCGGTCGATACATGTGATACAAATTCGACTAAGTTAGACGCTGTTGACTTTTTGGGACGGAAACCGTGCTGATTGTCATCTAGCATGATTTTGAAATGGGCGAACAGTTTCTTTTGAATAAGTGATTCAAGAACCTTCCCACATGACGATAAAATTGAAACTGGTCTGTAATTTGCCACGTTTTGGCAACAACCGGACTTTAAAATAGGAGTAATGTATGCTACTTTCCATTTTTCCGGAAAACAGCCCTGTGATAGTGAGCAATTGTATAGGGCAGTCAGTGGCTCGGCCAGATTATCTGCACATTTCCGTAGGAAGAGTGGAGGTATTGAATCAGGTCCCGGACCCTTGTCGCAACTTAAACATGACAAGTACGCAGATACTTCATTTATATCTACTATACACGAACCTAAGGTGATGTTATTACTTGTTTCAGATGCCGTAGGATTTGAAATATTACCGTTACTGTTTATTTGATAAACTGATTGAAAATAATCCGAAAACAAATTACTAATTTCTTCACCACCTCTGGCGTAATGGTTATAGTTTAAATTCATTTTATTCGGTATAAAATTGGTACTCGACCGCTTATTTTTAAAATATTTCCATACATGCTTGGGATTACGACGCATATGTATAACTATGTCTTTCTTAAAATTTGCGAAACATTCTTTTATTAATACACTGCACCGCTCTCTCAAGCACTCATATTTTATTTTATCACGTGGATTTCCGTATTTTTTGTATAACCTGTGATACTTAGCTTTTTCCTTAATTATTTTTAATAAAGCTCTGCTATACCAAACAGGATATCGTTCGTCGCGTGGTTTAGTAACCGGTGTATGCTGTTTAATAATTGGCATAATTATGTCGTAAAATACGACTACCATTTCATTGACATCACCACTATCCTTCCACTCTTCAGCCCAATTAATTTTTGCTAATTTCGCATTAACAGCATCATAATCGCACATGTAATAATTTAAGTAAGGAGTTTTTTTTTGCACTAGAGGTGTTCACGACCAAAATAGCCTCGACAGATGGCGTTGTGCAGTTTGGCTGCATCGCGCTTTTTTTTGTTCCATTTTGATAGTAAAAGATGTTTTAATTATGTTTTAATAAAGGAGACAAAGAGGCCAAGCTAGACTGCTACATATGTTAGTACTAGTTAGATCAATTTATAGTAGTGGTTTTATTTTCGAACCCTTCGAGTAAATCATTTTAGGTCAACCAAGGTCATATTTACGCTTGTCGTAACATTGGTCCTATCGAGCCGGGTAAACAAACGGCTAGTTCAACGGTCTTGTCGGAAGACCGTCATTCGCACCTGCAGTGGATCGCTGCCCAAGGGTGCGAAACAACAAGTGGCCCTGTGGCGGGGTTGCGGTTTTACTACAATCTCAACGACGTCAAGGAGCCGAAATACGTCCTATAGAGGGCGCCACTCGTCGCATCAGCTCGAGCAAGTTGGCGATTCAAGAGTTTAGCTGTGTTGCAAGAGGAAGCGGAAAGTGCAAGTTACCACCGACAGAGGGCGCCACCGGTACGTTGTTGGTAAAACAGTGAAGTGCAAACGTGAGTACATTTATTTTCCTTTATAATATTAGTGAACAAATCAAGCGAAATTAGACTTTATTTCGACAAATATTTTAATTTTAACTTTCAATTTTGTGTTGTGGAACTTAGAAAATTTATGAAGAATATCGAGTTGGACTTAGAATAATTAGTTTAATTTTAAATAAGTGTGCATGCTTAGATTTAGGACTTAGTATATTTTATGAAAAACGGGGGAACGAGGAGACTATGCCCGTTTACCGCCGACAGTAAAACAAAATCCAAACACTTGTAAAATTTTAAGAAATTTACTTCTACATTATCTTGAGACTTAGTAAAATTTAAGTTGGTTGTGGAATTAAATTTTGGTTTTGAATCACTATTTTAAAACTCGAATTTATAACTTTTGTTATTTTACCCTTTTGTCTTAATTTGTAAAAATGGAAGGTTTACTTAATGTGTTAAAAGACCTTCAAGGTGTTATCCAAAGAGGCCTTACAAATTTTAAAAAGTGTCCTAAGGACAGATTGTGTTTAGAATACATTGAAACAAGGCAAGAGTTATTAGAAAAGGATTGGGCTTTGTTCAGAGATCATTATTTAAAGGTACAAGGACAACATAAAGTTCCTGATGTATCTAAATTAGTAGAAATGTATGATTGTACCGAAGATACATTTATAACTTATAAAAGTTTAATTAAAACTATGTTGAAAAAATATAGCACTTCTACGGAGGTTGTCCAAGTAGGAAATAGTAGTGTACCCACATCTAAAAATTGTTTTATTAAATTGCCCAAAATAGAAATCCCTACGTTCACCGGCAAATACGCTGAGTGGACAACATTCCGCGACTTGTTTACATCGCTCGTTCATAATAATAAAAATTTGGATAATGTACAAAAGATGCATTATCTTAAGAGTCACCTAAGTGGTGAGGCCGAACAGTTAGTAAGGCATACACCAGTAACTGAATCTAATTACATCCAATGTTGGTCTCAATTAGAAAAGCGGTACAATAATAAAAAATACCTAGTAAGGTGTATCTTAAAACGTCTTTTTGGACAGAAACGTATGTCTATCGAGTCAGCAACCTATTTAAAGGAGTTGCTTGATAGCAGCAACCAAATTTGAAGAAACTGTTTACGCCAGAAGAGTTGCGCTCCGAAGAGTTTTATAAGGCCACTACAACGAGAAGAGAGGATGGTAGGTATGTTGTTAAGTTACCGTTCAGAACTGAAGACCCTTTATGTAAGGCTGGATCTTCACGTGCTATTGCTGAAACAAGGTTTAAGACATTAGAAAAACGATTAGAAAAAAAATCTGTTCTAAAAGAAAATTATGTCCAAGTCATAAATGAATATTTAGAGTTAGGTCATATGAAGCCTGTGCAGAAAACGGACACCATGAGGGATATAGCTGTCTATCTACCACATCACGCTGTGGTTAGAGAGGACAAGACTACTACTAAAGTCAGAGTCGTGTTCAATGCATCGGAGAAGAATAAGAACGGGGTATCATTGAATGATACGCTCATGATCGGACCGACACTACAAGCTGACTTAAGACATATTGTTTTGAAATGGAGAGTACATCAAATTGGAATAGTTGCAGACATCATCAAAATGTATCGTCAGGTTGGTGTAGCTGAAGAAGACACTATGTTTCAGAGAATACTATGGCGCGATCACCCTGAAAGGGAAATTAGTGATTACAAATTAGTCACGGTTACATTTGGTACCGCATCGGCACCTTTCCAAGCAGTAAGAACTTTACATCAGCTCGCATATGATGAAGGTAAGGCGTACCCATTGGCTACCGATACAGTATTAAACTGTTTCTACATGGATGATTTGATGACCGGGTGTTCGAATGTAGAAGAGGGCATTGCAATATATACACAAATGGTAGGATTATTAGGAAAAGGAGGCTTTACTTTGCAGAAATGGAATAGTAACAACCAAGTAATGCTCGATAAAATACAGTCTATGGACAGGGATAGGGCACTAATCAGGTCTACAGGAGAGGATATAAATACAGAGTGTGATAAGGAAGGAATAAATATAAAATTAGATAGCACAATGAAAATACTAGGCCTTACCTGGAACCGAAGTAAAGATTGTTTTCAATACACCTTAAATCTCCCATCATTGAACGCTGCACCTGTAACAAAAAGAACTATAATATCAGATATTGCCCGTCTGTTTGATCCCCTGGGATGGTTATCTCCCACTGTGGTAATGGCTAAAGTGTTGATTCAAAGATTATGGCTTACAGGACTGGGCTGGGATGAACCTCTAGCGAACGACATAGTTTCTGAATGGATTACTTACCGTGAGGAGCTGTCAGTACTAACCAAGGTTCAGATTCCTCGTTGGTTTGGCACGGGGGCTGATGATGACGTTGAACTTCACGGCTTCTGTGATGCTTCGAAGTTAGCGTACGCTGCTGTAGTGTACATTCGAAGAATTGATGACACCGGTAATGTTTCTGTTTCTTTGGTGGCAGCGAAATCCCGAGTTGCACCAATTAAACAGATTAGCATTCGGCGTCTAGAGCTATCAGGCGCGGTATTGCTTTCAAGGCTTCTGACAGAAGTCTCAGAAATCCTTAATATTCCAAAAAATAAGGTCAAAGCATTTACAGATTCAACCATAGTGCTGGCGTGGTTGAGCAGTCACCCTATTAAATGGAAAACTTTCGTTGCGAACCGTACATCTGAAATATTAAGTGCAATGGAGGCGTCTCAGTGGTACCACGTTTCGACAAAGGAAAACCCAGCGGATTGTGCATCTAGAGGTGTATCTCCGAAATTGCTGGTGCAAACAAACTTGTGGTTTTCCGGACCACAATTTTTGAAGGAGAGAGTTATTATATACAAAAAGCCAAAGGATTTACCAATAACTTTAGAACAGTCAATAAAAACGCACATAGCCACCGTAGCGCAAGACTGTGACATTTTTGAGAGATTTTCAACTTTGAAACGATTGCTAAGGGTGCTAGCCTATTGTCTAAGATTCATTCAGGTTAGAACAGAAAAGAAAACATACTTACAGGGCATAGAAATAGAAAACGCATTAGTATGTTGTATCAAAAGGACACAAGTACAAATGTTTACAGCGGAACTAACACAATTGAAGGACAAAGGATACGTGAACTCGAAGGCCAGCAAATTAAAATCATTATGTCCTTACCTGGATGGTAAAGGTATCATGAGAGTACGGGGTAGGTTGGAAAGGGCACCCCTTGATGAAAATATGATGCACCCCATAATACTACCAAATTCAACGCATTTTACTCACCTTGTCATCCTGGATGCTCATCATAAAACTATGCACGGCGGTCCTCAATTGATGACCAACTATTTACGTACAGCGTACTGGATCATTGGTTTGCGAAATTTGGTAAAGCGATGCGTAAGAAATTGTGTTGTGTGTACTAGGCAAAGAGCAAAGACAAACAATCCAATGATGGGCTCACTTCCATCTATTCGATGTTCACCCGCAAGACCATTTTTGCATAGTGGAGTCGACTATGCTGGGCCTATCAGCATACGAACGACCAAAGGTCGTGGACATCGCGCATACAAAGGATACATATGTGTATTTGTATGCATGGTCACACGTGCAATTCACCTCGAGGTAGTCAGTGACATGAGTTCCCAGGCATTTATGGCTGCCTTTAGGAGGTTTATTTCTAGGAGAGGTTATTGTGCAAAACTCTGGAGTGACAATGGCACGACCTTTGTAGGTGCAGCTAGAGAACTTCAAGAGTTGAGTGCACTACAACCCGCCGTTGCCGAACAATTAGAAGCCAACGGGACAGAATGGCATTTTATTCCTCCCCATGCACCCAATTTTGGCGGTCTATGGGAGGCGGGCGTAAAGTCCACTAAATATCACCTTAAACGTGTAGTTGGTGACTCAACACTGACTTATGAAGAGCTCAGTACACTCTTGTGTCAGGTAGAAGCTTGTTTGAACTCACGACCAATAAGCGTCATTAATTTGGATGATCCTGGTGAGCCGATGCCCTTAACACCGGGACACTTTTTAATCGGTGAACCCTTGCTTACAGTCCTTGACTGTAACTATGAGACTTCAAGTGTAACTTCTCTAACTCGATGGCAACTAATTCAGAGAATGATGCAATCATTTTGGAGACGATGGTCCAAAGAGTATTTGTCCAACCTTATGAATCGGTATAAGTGGTCTTCCAAATCACCTGAGCCAATTGTAGGAGATATAGTTCTGATTAAGGAGGACGACTTGCCGCCAAGTCGTTGGTCATTGGGTCGTATTATGGAGAAACACCCAGGCCATGATGATGTCACGCGAGTGGTCACGTTACGCACTAAATCTTCAATAATTAAGAGGCCAATCAACAAGTTGTGTGTTTTACCTGTTGCAACTTAGATATTTGATGAATTCGATGTTTGAATAATATTTTCATTCATGTTTGTTGTATAAATAAATGTATATGTATGTTAGTTTGTAAGCTTCTAAGTTTTTTTATATAATCATCATTGATTCAACAAATCACGGATGTATTCGTTAGTATTTTATAATTGTAGGTTAATTGCTAGATTTAAGGCATCTTATAGGTCACGGATATTATATCCTATTAATTTAACATTGTCACTAAAATTACCATGTAATATACATGTTAATTAAATTTTGTTATTGTCGAAGTACATTTTGGCACTAAATGTCCTTGGTGGGCGGTATGTTCACGACCAAAATAGCCTCGACAGATGGCGTTGTGCAGTTTGGCTGCATCGCGCTTTTGTTTGTTCCATTTTGATAGTATAAGATGTTTTAATTATGTTTTAATAAAGGAGACAAAGAGGCCAAGCTAGACTGCTACATATGTTAGTACTAGTTAGATCAATTTACAGTAGTGGTTTTATTTTCAAACCCTTCTAGTAAATCATTTTAGGTCAACCAAGGTCATATTTACGCTTGTCGTAACAAGAGGATTACCACTTTGATTAGTGGTCAATACAATTTCCAGCGCTGGATGATGTTGATCAATAGTTACCAATGGAGTTTTTACTTGCGATACAGAAATCGCATTGCTGTTGCTACTAAGGACCAAATCCAGAATGCGACTAGAAGCATTCACAATGGCGTTACATTGGTGAAGATTGTTAAAAGCTAGCATATCTATAAGACCATTCTCCAGATTACAATTCGATCCTTTGGGTACTATCTGACCAGAGTCCATTTCATATTCCCAACTGATACCTCCCATGTTAAAGTCCCCTAACACTAAATTTATGGAGTTATTCTTGCATTTTTTATTTATGACTTCAGTAATATTGTTAATAAGAGTATCTACATAGTCCTGCTTAACTGGAGGTGGAATATACACTACACAGATGTTAACATTCAAGCCATTCTCGCACTTTAATGTAATCCACAACTCCTCACAATGTGACTCCCAATTCAATCTGCGAGTAACGTCGTACTTACCCAAAGTCGCAATAAACACTCCTCCACCCTCCCTTTTAGTTCTAAAAGATATCGTAGAGGATCTATCGCGCCTAAACATTTTGTAGCGGTTATCTAATAATTCATGGTCCATTACTGTATCATTAAGCCAACTCTCAGTCCCAATAATTACATCGTAATCAAAATTTAAAGCAGTATCATAAAAATCAGCAGTTTTGGTTCTTAAGCCTCTTACATTTTGATAATATATTTTGAATTTGAATTTTGTTTCAGTCTACGTCACAAACTTGTTTAAAAATTTATACATAAAACTACAATGTGCCTAAAAACTCTAAACTTTTAATTAACAATGTTTTAGAAGTTTCGTCTTTTCTTATAAATACGCGACCGTTACGTATCCATACGAACTTGTACTGTTTTTCCTTTGCGGTGATCCTTGCTGCTGCGTGAAGTCTCTTATAAGTTGGGGATAGATTCTCTGTAACAAATATCGACTGCTTTCCTCCACCAATTCCCAAGTGACTGCTGTTTAACTTTTAAGCAGGGCTTTTCCTATTAAAATTTCTCACAGCAGCTAACAAGTTATCTCTTGCGCGAGGACTGCTCAGTCTAGCGACTATACTTCTTGGACGATTAGATTCCGTATTCAACTTTGAAACTCTGTGAAAGGATTTAATTTCTTTTTCTTGCAGCTCATTTCCTACAACCCTTCCCAGCTGTTGTATAATAGTCAGTAAATTTTCGTTTTTGTGTTCCGGTACGCACTGCAGTTCGACATTACTGTCACGTGCGAGTTGATCTATTTGTTGAACTTTATTGTCCAATTCCTTTACTTGTGCATTTAGAGCTGCATTGTTTTTAAGAAGTTCGCTAATAAAGTTGCAGTTTTTGACATTAAGTTCTTCCTGCAAATCGTGAGCGTCAGATAAGAAGATGACTGTCTTCTTGAAATCCTCTAACTCTTCGCGCATTGAGGTAAAACGTACATTCATTTCTTTCATATCCTTTTGTACAGCTCCCAATACAGTTTCGAACATCGACAAGGCAGCCCGTTGACCATCAAACTTGTCAGTCATTTCTCCACGCAATTTACGAATTTCAATTAGTATTTTATTTTGTACAGTTGTTTCCGTGTCCGTGCTCAAAACCGACGTAATCTCCTGTGGACATTTGTCTAATTCATGTCCCTCACTTAATACATTACTATTACTTGCAAGTATCGATGTCGGAGAAACTCCTGATGACGATTGAGTTGATAAGTCTTGCAGTGCTGTGCTTGTTTTACCGTGAATTGGTGTATTTGTATTGTCCATTTTAGGACGCCTGGACACGCAGCTCGGACATGCCCATTTACTTCTTGGTGTTGATGCTTCATCATATTTTACACATTCTAAGTGATATTGAAGAGTACATTTTGTAACACAACATTTTATTCTTTTACTTGTGACGAGAATCGTAGCGTTACAACCGGCGCAAATCATTCCAGCAATGACAACAACCTGTTATAAATTCCAAAAAGTTGCCCCGCAATCGAGGTTCGAACTCGAGCACTCGCAAGTTTTAGGTGCCTCGTGCAGTTATCCGCCACGAACGGTGTTAGGCTTAGTAAGCAAATATCGTTATATGTTCTTCGTTCCGACAACTTAGATCTGCGTAAGGTAGGTAGTATACTAATTTCAAAATGTTCTTATAAATTTCTTGACACCCACATTAACTTAAAAGTCACACATACACTATTTTATTAAGTTTCTTTCAAGTCACTATTTGTTGTGATTACACTGAGACCCATGCAGTTGTTCCTCAATTAAAACTTCCACACGTTATCATGAATATTCTTTTAATACGTCTTAACTTTGTAACTACCCACACTTTACTTTATTAGACCTACCGTACGTTATGGAAAGATAACAAAAGAATTGAAGTTATTTATAATCGTTAGGGGTACGACTTCGTTACTAGGTAGACAGTGGCTAGCTGAATTACAGATTGTAATACCTAAATTCAATTGTTATTCAATTAAGGAAACTGAATTAATCTTACATTCGGATACTGAAATATGTAAATTACTCAACAGACATAAGGATGTATTTAGCGGCGGACTGGGTCGGTACACGGGCGGCAGGGCGACGATGCGCGTGCGCGCGGACGCGACGCCGGTGTTTCACCGCGCGCGCCCTCTGCCGTATGCGCTGCGTGAACGCGTCGACGCTGAGCTGGACCGTATGCTGCGCGACGGAGTCATCGAGCCTGCTGACTGCTCGGACTGGGCCTCGCCGCTCGTGACGGTTATGAAGGCTGATGGTACGTTACGTATTTGTGCGGACTTTAAGGTGACTCTTAATCCGTTTTTGTTAGTCGATCGTTACCCACTTCCTAAGATTGAGGATGTATTAGTAGGGTTAAACGGGGCGAAGTTTTATAGTAAAATTGATTTATCACAAGCTTACAATCAGGTAAATATACAGTGATTAATACACATAGAGCTTTATTTCGTTACAACAGGCTAGTAGGTATACGGATTAGCATCGAGTATCGATATTTTTCAACGCATAATGACACAAATGTTGCAAGGTATACCAAACATACAGATATTTTTGGATGACGTCATTATTGGGCGTCCACGAGGATTGAGCATTTGAAGGCGCTCACGGCGGTATTTCAACGGCTGTCTGACAACGGGTTGAAACTTAAACAAACTAAGTTACATATTTAGCTTATGTGGTATCTAAACAAGGGATTAAGGTGGATAAGACTAAAATTCAGCCGAGTTTAAAATTACCTCGGCCTCAGAATGTCTCAGAGTTAGATGTTTGATATGATAATTTTTGTTTGATAGATACTGATAAAAATATTTGCTTGATAACTCTTCACTGTCACTGATAAAAAGTGCAGTGTAACTACGATCTCTCTACGAAGTTTCTTGATGCTCGTCTCAATCTACTTAGTGATTCCCGCTTGTGGGAGGATTATTATTTATTTCCTGATCAAAGGTTTATCAAGGTGTTATAAGTTTATATATGTGTAGGTACATGTCCTCTTTGGTCTACCTTAACGGCATGCAATTTTTTTTTAAAAGGTAGCAATTACTAAATTGCTACCTTTTAAAAAAAAATAGCTGCAGTAGGACCGAGTCTGGAATGAGTAAAGTTTTACTAAAGTGCAAAGAAATAATTTAATTTTTAGTCACCACCAATTTTATGGTTAGTAAGAACAGACAGTACTATCTTTAATAAGTTGGTTATTCCGTATCCCGTTAAATTGTCATTCCCTTGTGCATGTGTCAGCTTGCTACGATATAATGTATGTAAATTTATTTGTGTTTCATATTAATTCTCTCCATGCAAAATCCTGCACCAGCCTATTGTATCTAGAATTATGATTGATGATATTAATTTCTCGGTAGTGTCATATATTACATATTATCCTACAACAGGAGTTCAAAGTTTTCCTTTATTTAAATTTTTGTTTTATCAAACTGTTATTATATTATGCATTCAGTACAAATATGATTTTCAAATATATTTAGCTACTACCTCTTACGTACCTCACACCTAAAATAATTTACTGTAGCGCAGAATCATTTGTTATGTGTGTCTATAACTGCATTGTATCTGTGCCAGAAGCCTACGCAACGAGAACCTGAAAGAGGTTCTATAGTAATACTGCAAAATATCCGTCTCAACGCTGCCACCAAGATCAACGTGAACAAAGTCAGTAGCGGCGCAGCAAAAGCCAATTTTCCCAACGATACGGTGTCATATGGTTTGTCAACCGTGTTGACATCTATGAAGTCTCAGTTAAAAGAGAAGGCGAGCAAGGAATCTTTTCAGAAGAAGAGAAGAATTCACAACATTTCGGAAACGACAATATGGCCAGTGATGACGATATCGCACAGCACAGGATTCACCATGTAATAAAGGTATTTGATACTGCATACGCAACCATATCTCTGAGTTGAGTGGTTAAGCACCTAGGAATTTATATCGAATCGGCTATTGATCACCTCATTCGTGTTCTATACTGCTTAAAGAACTTCCACCTCGCTAAAACAAAGGCTACGCTTATGCAATCCTAAATTAATTTTCCTCTAATCGACTATGGTGATGTGTAAACTACATCTCCTTCTCAATAACTGCATTCAATTTGTTTTAAATTTTCGCAAGTATGATCATGTATCTACTTTACCTTCCAAGTTGCAATAGCTTCCGGTTTAGGTTTGAAAGCAGATCAAACAAACGCACATTAAAAGCCATAGAATGATTTTTTTTTGTATAGATTATAGAAGAGAAAGTCATGGCTAACAGTGTATTAGCACTACTCACAGTGCTCGCATGAATTTGTTTATAAAATTATATTAGTTTTGTTTCTTATTCGAAATTGAAATTTCATTAAGAGAAGCTTTGTTATAAGAAAGCTTGCGTATAACCGAATGGCCAGCTAGCAATACGGAACTGTAGGTAGCTACTTAATTTCTTATTTTACTATTCTAGATAATTACTTACCTTTATCAAGTAATAAAAGTACTTGTAACGTTAACTTTTCTTATATACTAATGAAGTTTCTTTTTATGTAGACTGACAACCGATACGTGCCTACCCAAGATGTGGCGGCACAACTCAAATTCCTCGGCAGGAGTCAGTAACGCCAGGCTAACTTGACGGCCTTGCAAGCTTACGGACCAAGAAAGAAACCCCGATTAAAAGGTCTCAGTTCTGCTGGCAATCCCTTTTTCGGTAGTGCAGGACACTCAAGCAGCGAATATGTAAGTAAATTAATATGACGCTAACGTACCATATGTTGGAAAATCCATTCTCCTATTCTATGTGTAACATATTTTTTCGCTCAACAGACTGGCCGTAGCCACATGGCGTTGCGGGCCCAACTCGAACGCATCAACCAGCGCGATAAATATGCAGCGAAAAACATCTACGATGCACAATCCAGTGACCATCTGCTCCAGGAGCACGGAGTCACGAGGACCTTCGAGGATATACCCACGAAGGTCCAACAGTATCCTCAAATGAGGAAGGATATTAAGAACCTTTTTGGAGCAGCAGTCCGACAGGTGTCTTCGGATCCTCTTCGAGCTCAGCAGGAAGATGAAGAGCTTGGAGGCGGAGGCGTCCGGAACCGCTGGTGCGGCTGCTGCGACTGCGACTCCCGTACAGGAGAAAGCGGCTGCGGTGGCCGCATCCTCGGCGCAGGAGGGAAAAATGCTGGCGAGGTTGGAGGAGCTGCAGAGCACTATCCACAATTGGATAAGTGAGTCGGACGACCTATTGAAAAAGGAAATCCGGGACCTCGACCAAAACAACGATGAACGGGGCGCCGACATAACGGAAAGGGTCCTCGAAAAGATCGAGGGGCCCAGGTCGAGGTCGATAAAGCGACCGAAGGCCTGAAAGTGCGTGCGCAGTCCCAGCTCGAAGATCTGGTTGGGACTGTAGCCAGGGACATAGTCGTAGAGACCAAAAAGCACTTCGGCGCCGCCGTGGAAGAGCTTACTTCCCAGAGGCTTCCGGACCAAAACCCCAAGACATACGCCAGCGCCGTAGCAACCAGACCCGGGCGATGGGCTTGTAGTAGAGCCCATGAAGAACAAAGACCCGTTGGTCGTCCTCAAGGACGTCCATATGGGGAGTGACGATTACGACATGCTGAGGGCCCTTTACACCCAAAACGCGGACGTCTTCATGGGCCTACCACAAGAGAAGAGAGAGGCGAGGATTAAATATAGAAAGAGGACAAAGAATCCGGAGACTTCCCATGTCGTCGTCGCTCTCTTACCGTGGGAGAGCTATGCTTCGGCATGAATGGGTCGGCTCGACCGTAGTGATACCACGGCCTCACAGAAAACCGGTGTGAAATAGCGTTTGCGCTGTGTTTCACCGAGTGTGTGAGGATACCGGCGGCCCATACCCCAACCGCTCCCCCCATCCCTTTCCCATCCCCCAAAGGTCGGCAACGCACTTGTGACGCCTTTGGGTGTCCATGGGCGGCGGTAATCGCTTACCATCAGATGATATGTCTGCTCGTTTGCCCACTATTCAATAAAAAAAATTAAAAATTAGAACAGCATATTTGTGACTAATCAACACACAGAACACACACTCCACAAAAACATATTATACACACAATGATCTGCAAATATATTATGATAATATAAGAACAAATCAGAACACGCACACAAACAATAGACACTAGATTACATTAGAATAGGCAGACAAACACAAGAGTATACATATTGATATATATATATATATATATAATATATATATATATATATATATATATATATATATATATATATATATATATATATATATATATATATATATATATATATATATATATATATGTTGTTGAAAGAGCGACGCAAAAAGAAAGTATGAACTGTGGAAGGAAAACACACACACACAAAACACGTACACTAAACATATACACGAGTCACAAATATCAAGATCCCCCAGACGGGAGAGAGCGAATGGGAAGGCTTCCCGCATAAGAAATCATTTGTTTTTATTTGTTTCGTTTTGTATTTTTGAAATTTTCTCTTTTCTAACGCTAATGAAATATATTATTAGGAAATAAGTGGGTAATTGGAAACAAAATATAGATGTAATATAAATATAATAAATAAATAAATGGATAAATAGTATATTAATATAATAGAAAATGAATAATTTGAATATAAATATAATAAATGAATGAATGAATAAATAGAATAAACATGATAGATAAATGAATAATCTGAATAAAAATTTAATAAATAAATAAATGGAATATAAATTTAATATACGAAAAATAGTGTTAATAAAATAAAATGTGTTAAACGATAAAGAAAACTATCACAAGATAAATAGGGATAACAAAAGATTCTTGAACGACAAGGTCCTCTCGATATTATGGACGGGGAAAAGCTGCGGGGTCTAAACAGACCTCATTAAAAAAAAAAACCAGCGCGATATGATGATCCTATAATAACAGGATAGAACCCAGCACTGCACACTCGCTTCTACTCTACAACAGTTATCTCAATGGTGGTACTGTTATGAAACAATGCAGAGACGTTCAGATCAGGTGTGACTACGAGTATTACTTACTTCTAATATAATAAGTTGTACTTGCTAACTAACTGAAATGTCAATATGAAGGCGTGTAGTTAATGTTTATAGATTTAGTATAATGCTAGTTTGTAAGAGTAATCTTAAGTATAAATGTAATTTAGGCAATATTATTAGTTTTAAAAATATATATATATCTTGATTTTAATTGTATATTAAATTTCCACATAGATTTTTGATGTGTTTTTTTTTGTATAAACATAACCTGTTAGCGAAAACAAAAGCCCATTTAAGCCTTCCTGATCTGCACGAGTTCCTAATAATTACAAAATGTTCTAAACTCATTCTATAACATATGTTTGGGTCAAGAAAGTAGGTATTCTGTAGTAAGTCTTAAAAACTTTTTTTTTATTATATAGGGGGCAAACGAGCAGACGTATCGCCTGATGATAAGCGATTACCGCCGCCCATGGACACCCGCAACACCAGAGGCGTCACAAGTACGTTGCCGGCCTTAATAAGTTCATATATTGGTAGCGCACTGAACTCATATCCAACTAAAAATATTGAGGCTTGAAAATGCTTGACATATATTAATATTTTTCAGTTTTGCTTGAGCCACCTAAAATAAAAGAGAACACATAAACATAGCAAAGTAAAACAATCACAAACCAAGCAAGTAAGTACCTACCCGTCTGACTGGCATGGTTTAGTAGATGAAAACCATCACCATCACCAATGCAAGAGACTTACGCCCAGTAGAGGACGACTAAAAGCTGTCGATGATGATGATTCTTGATATATTCAGACCCTTTAAGCCATCAGACCCTATGTTCGGAGTTGCCATATGAACATATAGAACATAGGGCAATCATTATGGGTAATAGTTTTAGAGAGTCTTTCCACAGAGGTTTCGATTTCTGTTTTGCCTAACACTTGGGTAGTGAACGGTAAGGTAGTTAAGGGTATAACTAAATGTATGAACCTTATGAGTTTAAATTAACTAAATACTACTAGTTTATTAATCGTTTTTGTCCGATTAAAGTGTTCTAGGTGGATCACTGTGCGACGGCTTAACGTGCTCTTAGAAGCACGGTCGGGTATTTAGTTTGATACACAACTGCTGGTCACACAACTGTTGTGCTCCATACAGCAGTTCTTGACGTCCCTGATATAACGCATACACCTTGTGTTCCTTGAGTAGAGGCCAAGAGGATGCTTAGCAGAAGAGGATAATTAGAAATATGCCATTGCGGAATCTCAAGAATACTATAAGTCTAAGTTATCCGCAAAGGGGTATGTTAAAATAGTTAATTATGATCTGCTGTCATTTTCAAAGAGTTTCAATCTCTCTCGGCCTCTGGAACTCATCATATATGTATATATATATATAATAATAATAATGCCTTTATTGTACACCAGGTAAATTATAAAGGTCTTAATTGAAGATAAGTAGGTACAATTGGCGGCCTTATCGCCCGGAGGCAATCTCTTAAAGGCAACCTTAGGATGGAGACAAAACAGAATAGGGAAAGTAGAGGGTTGTGTCTGGTGCATTCATATTATATTTGAAGGACAAATCAAAGCAATATACACGATATATAGGGTGGAAGTTAGATAAAATAAGGATAATTAAATAAAAACTTAGAAGAGTGTGAATGAATGCCTATAAACTACTATTAACACACTTCTATGAGATAAGGAGATTTAATGACTAAGCGAGAGAAATACATAGGTTATGGGACCTAGATGTCTTTCAGGTAATGCATATGCATATATATAATATATATATATATAAACGGTACGCAACTAATTTTTATTATTTAGTATTTATTAACTATAACCATAAAGAGGCAGATTTATATGTTATTAACTGCAGTAGGTACAATATGCTCGTAATGCGGCAAACCAGTAAAATTGGAGATATATCGTAAGACGAGCAACGATGGGGAGTCGCGACCCTGCTCATTAGCGGCCTCGCCTACTCTGCTAATAGTGTCAGACTGGAAAGGATTTTATAAGTATAGTATTAAATAAAATAAGCCTGTATTGCTGTTACATTTTATCTTATTTAACTAAACATTACTTTTTAAAGCAAATGATATCAATAGAGATAGAAGCCTACAACTTAACTTTAACTAAAACAAATTCTCGACATTAGGCTTATCTCTCTTCATAACTGCGTATCTTTCGACAAAGGCCTCCTCTAAGGATTTCCATTTTTTCCCTCGTCGTCGTCGTCGTCGTCTTCCTATCACTTTGACTGTCTTCCTCTACATCTTCTGCTTACTCTAAGGTACCGTTCCGTTATTATTCTGGTTCATTTCTCTTTCTTTTCTCTTATTAGGTATATGTCCTGTCCAACGCCATTTTAATTTTCTGCATATTAATGTACCTTTTCCAAACGTTAGTTCATTATATTCCTACTAATATTATAAACGCGAAAGTTTGTAAGTAAGGATGGATAAATGAATATATTCTTTAATAAAAATTCCGGACATCTAACGCACAACGCCATCTAGTCCCAAGCCAAGCAGAGTTTGTGTTATGGGTACTAGACAACGAACGAACGAGAAAGAACGATACCAATGATTTTCATGAAATTTAGTATGCAGGGTTTTCGGTCCCTACATATAAAAAAATAAAAGCAATAAAATTTCGGACATCTTACACACAACGCCATCTAGTCCCGAGCTAAGTAGAGCTTGTGCTATGGGTACTAGACAAGTGATATAAGTACTTATATACTTTTTTTTGTAAATAAATATAACAAATAAATAAATATTCCGGACATCTAACACACAACGCCATCTAGTCCTAAGCTAAGCAGGGTTTGTGTTAAGGGTACTAGACAACTGATAATAATACATATATACTTTTTTTTTTGTAAATACATACATATTATACATAGAAAACACCCAAACTCCGAAACGAATATTTATACATCAAACAAACATTTGGTCCGACCCAGGATTTGAACCCTAGACCTCAAGAACAGCAGTACGCCACCACTGTGCCACAGAGGCAGTCTTAAGTCAATACTTTTACATAGAAATCACCCAAACTCATTTTTCTAGCCTTTATCATAACCAACATTATTTGGGGTCGGCTACTAGTTCAACCGGTTTTACCTGAATATCAGTTTTTACACAGAGCGATTGGGTTCGGACCTCCGCAACCCTGAGGGTGAACTATATTCGAAAGTTAAACTAGTTGTCAGTATATTTGAGGGCACTGACTTCCCAATAACGAGATACTTGCTTCGCCTCGCGGCGTTGCCCGCGGTTTTTGTCGTACCGCGGGTAGCGCCGCGGGGTTCATCTAGTAGCATATATATAGTTCATGATATTTTCCAAGGTCTTAGGGCTTTCGGAGAAAAGTTTATATTCTCAACGAATCTCAAATGACTGTTTGTCTCCGCTTACATTATATCCAAAATTATCTTAAGTATAGCATGCACCAGGTAAAAATTAATGTTAAGCAATGACGGTGAAGTGACATTTGAATGCACTACGGACGTACCAATAAAATTGTCAATTTGATTACGAATTTTCTGAAATATTGCGAATAATTAACATAATTACTATGTTTTACATTGTATCTCCTGTAAAACATAGTACTGGGCTCTGAACTATGTACCTACTTTTATTAATTGTGTTTATTTGTTATGTGAAGTGATTTGTAATCTTTGAGAAAATAGTTCTTACCTTAAATACTTATATTATTATTACGACAGCGTAAAGCCTACAAATATTAATGGCAGCACTTTCAATAAGACTATTGCAATTACATCAATGGCAATGCTCAACCCTGGAAGAACCTAGAGTTGTGGTACATACCTACTTATATAGAAACATGAAGAACAAATTACATACGTCACATAAATGACTATTTTCATGTAAGTGTTAATAAAGTAGGCACATCATAGTGAAGTTTTCATCAAGTCAGATACACTTGCGCACTTTAGCTTCAGTTCCCTAAATGTTTTTGTATAAGTTTTTATAAAACAGTTTTTTTCTTAATTGACCTTGTTCAATTCCAAATGAATTAAAACCATTAATTTTTGCTATAACATAGTACAGCATCATCATACAACCTCTACAAAAATAAAATCATAGAAACAATTGCAATGTGCAGCAAAGGCAACCAGCTCAGTTTACGCTGTACTGAAGCACAGCACTCGTTTTCAGCTGGTACATGCATGCAGTTACAGACACAAGGAAAAACATACAGACTAAATGCAACACAAAAAAGCAAAAGAGCACCTACTATAAAAGGAAATAAAACGAAGCAAGGAATCAGAAAACATTACAAAGACTATAAAGACGGGTGCGACAGAAACACAGCAATTGTGCAATTGTTACCATGGCATAAAATAAAGAAATGCTTTATATTATTGATTTGATCAAATATACAATAGCATTATGTATTGGCTTAAATTTGGTTCACTATTCTTGGAATTCAGACAATGGGTGCATAGGTAGGAGCTCAGGTAATAATTTTTTATCTGTGTTTAATGTATATTGCGACCCTTGCCTAAATAAACACAATTTAGTTTTACTCTGTGAAAAAAATAATCCTAATTTACTTAATATAACAGCAATGGTGTTTAATGCATTTTGTATACGAGTATTATTAACAATTTTCGCCAAGTTAGTCTCACTGCTATAAATTATGAAATCGTCAGCATACTGACCTGTAAACACGTTCTGCAAATCTAGATATATTTTATACTTTATGCACATTACCAGTAAAAAAGGTGGACTTAATGCCGTAGGCATTTTCTGTCAGTCGACCTTAGGGCGATGCAGAGGTAAAACAAAACTAAAAATATATAATATGAAATATAATAAGAAATGATTTAACAATTTATAATAATTTATATAGGTACACATAACAAATACGTATTAAATAATACATATACATACATAGGTACTAATATATATATACATATATACACAAACATATAATACATACATAATATGATTTCTAAATGGAGAGAGTATGATGATATCAAGTTGGATCTGATGGGGTGCGTAGGAAATGTTTCCTTAACAAGTGTTTAAAACTTTGCCTAGTTTTAGCCATCTTGACCTCGAGAGGGAGCTCGTTCCATAGTAGGACAGCTTGTATGAACAAGAAGGTTGAGTGTAGAAAATCCAAGCAGTTAGTGTAGTATGGTTTGAACCTAGATAGTGAAATTGAGTAGTTAGTTAGGAAATAGAGTTTGAAGAGCAGAATAAAGAATAAAGGGTTGTTAATGCCCTTGTTTATCTAAGTTGGTGAATTGGAAGCCGGAACTTCTAATAGGACCAATACTCAGACACGTGATCTTATTTCCGTAAGTTGGAAACGAATCGAATGCATATTTAAAAATTAAAGAAGACATAGGATTCACTTGCGCTTATCCTTTACATGTATGTCGCATAGTAATGTTTTCCTTGTCTATATCATCCTTTGTATGTAAATGTGTTTTTGAATAGAAATTACATAGCCTTTTACCTACCCCAATTTCATCTCATCATCATATGCAAGTTTTGGTATATTATTTGAAAAACCTATTTGTATTTGGATAACTAGAGGAACCAAGTTTTCGTAACACGATTGACTCTTTCTAAAAGTCTGTGTACCACTCCATACGTTTTGCTAAAATTTTGCACACACATGACATTAGAGAAATGGAACTTTAGATTATTTTTATTTACATAAATTTATCTTTTATATATTGGGATAGTGCGAATTTTCGACATTCTACGGATATTTATCGAGTTGTGAAAAATAAATAATATTTTTTTAGTAAACGAAGCTGGGCACATGTGGGTATGAAACAGATCACTGAGTATGATATATTATCATCACTCAGTGTTGTGTTCGTTTTTTTAACAATTTTGTGATTTTTTATCGTCGGTGTGTTCGAATTCACATAAGCGGGAGCTCAACTACATAAATGTTCTCTTTTTTATTATACCCAATAAATGCTTTAGGTGGCCTTCGTCCTTTTAACCATGCTAGCTGTTTCCACATTGCCGTCAATCTTAAGAATATCATTAAGTCTAAGTTATCCGCAAAGGGGTATGATACTATTGAAGAATATTTTGATGATAAAACCGCCTCGGATTTATAAATAAAACTATAAATAAATATGAATGACGTAAGCTGTGTTAACTATTCATTTTCAAGTAAAACACACACACGAAAGTAATGCCATAATTATTTATTTTAATTATAAAAGCTCTTGTAGCGATACCATAGCTTTCAATGGCCATTCAGTCAGTAGCAAATGTGGGTAGCCATTCATCATGCACATCCACCTTAAGGCCAATGTTACGGACTGCGGTTGTGTGATGTTGTCATAATTTTGTGTTTATTTATTTATAGTTGAGCACAATCATTTGATCTAGGCATGTGCCTAGTCAGCAAGTCAACTAAAGATTTTTTTTATGGCCTACTGGAGACAAAAATGTAAATTCGCCATTGCGGATGACGCAATCATATGATTTTTCCTATTTGATTTCTTTTACATCTTCCACATGTTGAGCGAAAACTAATTGTTTTCCTTTTATTGTTGTTGGAAAGCGTGGTCTTGTGTGATTACTCGGAATCCAGTTATATGAGTTGAGCTGAGCAAAGCTGAGTTTATTATGACACTTAAATCATAAAAGATCGTCTACAATGTACATATATACATAATGCGTTATTCGATTACATTTATTATTTATGTTTGTTGCTTACTTACTTCAAAGATGGTGCGACGATCTTGACCTACCGCAGAGACTTGGTTGTTTCTAGGAAGGGTTTTGCCCAGCAGTGGGACACAATAGGCTCATAAAAACAAAAAAAAAATAATTGACTAAAATTTGCTTTTCTATTATTGCAAATATTTCTTATCGCTGATTTCTTTTTTATGGATGCTGACTAATTCTTTTAGCTCCAGAAACGTTACTCTGTCGCGGTCGTTAAAACATATTAATAGGGGTGCATTTTGAAAATTATACCAGTCTTTCTGCGACCACCATCACTATTTAGTGTAACCCAGTGAGAAAAGTTATCACAATGTCGACAGTAAAAGTGCACGTACCCAATGTCGCTTCGTCAGGCATTCACAAGGTATGTACAAATTTAAGTCTAATACCTATCTTGAGCGCGTTCATTCACGTGATACGTAGTTATATTTAATATTTACAAGATTTAACATAATAGATACATTCCAAAAGATCTGACATTTATATCACAATAATGGACTTCAATTATTATTATTTTAATAATAACAATTATTATTTATTTGCTGATCAAAGGTTTATCATGGTGTTACAAGTTTATATATATATATATATATATGTGTACATGTCCTCTTTGGTCTACCTTAAAGGCATCCATTTTTATTTTTATTTTTAGTCACCATCAGTTGGTTAATAAGAACAGACAGTACTGTCTTTAATAAGTTGGTTATTCCGTATCCCGTTAAATTGTCATTCCCTTGTGCATGTGTCAGCTTGCTACGATATGATGTATGTAAATTTATTTGTGTTTCATATTAATTCTTTCCATGCAAAACCCTGCACCAGCCTATTATGAGATCTGGGTTGAATAGAGTTCAGTGTTGATTCTTAATGTGAACACTTTATTTTTTTCAATAGTAGTGAAAGTTTTATCTAGAATTATGATTGATGATATTAATTTCTCGGTAGTATCATATATTATATATTATCTTATAACAGGAGTTCAAAGTTTTCCATTATTTAAATTTTTGTTTTATCAAATTGTTATTATATTATACATTCAGTACAAATATGATTTTCAAATATATTTAGTTACTACCTCTTACGTACCTCACACCTACAATAATTTACTCTAGCGCAGAATTGTTTGTTATGTGTGTCTATAACTGCATTGTATCTGTGCCAGAAGCCTACGCAACGAGAACCTGAAAGAGGTTCTATAGTCATACTGCAAAACATCCGTCTCAACGCTGCCACCAAGATCAACGAGAACAAAGTCAGTAGCGGCGCAGCAAAAGCCAATTTTCCCAACGCTACGGTGTCATATGGTTTGTCAACTGTGTTGAAACCTAGGAAGTCTCAGTTAAAAGAGAAGGCGAGGAAGACATCTTTCTCACAACATTTCGGAGACGACCATATGGCCGGTGATCACGATATCGTGCAGCATAGGATTCACCATGTTATAAAGGTATTTGATACTGCATATCTGTTTTATAACAGTAATAGTTGGAAAACAAATACATCGTGCTATTTTGCGAATGTATTGAATTAAAATAATCAAAACACTTTACTGTATTAATAAATCTAGTTAATCATTTTATATTTACCCAGTGGTTAGTAATCTTGATTACATAGGTCGAGGCGTAGGTTCGGTTTCCGAACTAAATAAATAGAGTTGTGTGATAAGTTTATCAATACCCATGGTCAACATTCTGGTCCTGGATTCTCCCATCACGACTTGATCTTATCAGGCGGTATATTATCTCCATTATTATTCTCAATATTCATTAATCACGTAACACTGCATCTTCAATGTACGCATCACCCGTACGCCGACAAGTGTACACACAGTCAAGGATTGAGGACATACGATATCGGCAAAATCAACAAAGACTTGGGACTTCATAAAGAGTTAGTCGGCGATGTGTTGTTTCTCAGGTAATCTAACCAAATGCCAAGTGATCGTCGTGGGGAGCAAACATATGTTAAGTAGGTTGGATTGCGGCCATCCCAACACAATCGTTTACAACAACGCAACCACATCTCTGAGTTGAGTGGTTAAGCACCTAGGAATTTATATCGAATCGGCTATTGATCACCTCATTCGTGTTCTATACTGCTTAAAGAACTTCCACCTCGCTAAAACAAAGGCTACGCTTATGCAATCCCAAATTAATTTTCCTCTAATCGACTATGGTGATGTGTAAACTACATCTCCTTCTCAATAACTGCATTCAATTCGTTTTCAATTTTCGCAAGTATGATCATGTATCTACTTTACGTTCCAAGTTGCAATGGCTTCCGGTTTAGGTATGAAAGCAGACCAAACAAACGCACATTCGCATTTATAATATTAGAAAAAGTATGATAATATAAAAGCCATAGAATGATTATTCTTTGTATAGATTATAGAAGAGAAAGTCATGGCTAACAGTGTTTTAGCACTACTCACAGTGCTCGCATGAATTCGTTTTTAAAATGATATTAGTTTTGTTTCTTATTCGATATTGAAATTTCATTAAGAGAAGCTTTGTTATAAGAAAGCTTGCGTATAACCGAATGGCCAGCTAGCAATACGGAACTATAGGTAGCTACTTAATTTTTTATTTTACTATTCTAGATATTTACTTACCTTTATCACGTAATAAAAGTACTTGTAACGTTAACTTTTCTTATATACTAATGAAGTTTATTTTTATGTAGACTGACAACCGATACGTGCCTACCCAAGATGTGGCGGCACAAGTCAAATTCCTTGGCAGGAGTCAGCAACGCCAGGCTAATTTGCAAGCTTACGCTTACGGACCAAGCAAGAAACCCCGACTAGAGGGTCCCAGTTCTGCTGGCAACCCTTTTTTCGGTAGTGCAGGACACTCAAGCAGCGAATATGTAAGTAAATTTATGTGACACTAACGTACCATATGTTGGAAAATCCATTCTCCTATTCTATGTGTAACATATTTTTTCGTTCAACAGACTGGCCGTAGCCAGTTGGCGTTGCGGGCCCAACACGAACGCATCAACCAGCGCGATATGATGATCCTGTTAGAACAGGATAGAACCCAGCACTGCTCCATTATTTCTACTCTACAACAGTTGTCTCATTGGTGGTACTGTTATGAAACAATGCAGAGACATTGAGATCAAGTGTGACGTTCATCATTTTGCTTATATGTAATGAGATTTTTTTTTTTTTTTTATAATAATAAATATTTCGGACAATTTAACACACAACGCCATCTAGTCCCAAGCTAAGCAGAGCTTGTGTTATGGGTACTAGACAACTGATATAAATACATATATACTTTTTTTTTGTAAATACATACATATTATACATAGAAAACACCCAAACTTCGAAACAAATATTTGCAGATCATACAAACATTTGGACCGACCCGGGAATCGAACCCGAGACCTCAAGCACAGCAGTCGCTTACGTTACCACTCGCTCCACCGAGGCAGTCAAACCAATGTGATCATGTTGTGAATGTCAGCTATACCACATTTGATGATCCTATCATTATAGTTAGATGATTTAAATTCTAATTATACGCTTTGTTCCACGTTGAACACCATGCAACTTTGTAATATATAGTTCTATCTAGTTATCGTCTAGCTATATCTCGGATCATGTATAAATGTTAGTTGTTCTTCTTGTAAATATTAGTAATAAGTTATATATACACATAGCAGCTTTTAATAGAACGCTGCTGGACATAATATTGTTTTCAGAAGACATTCAACAGATTGTTAACACTAATGTTAGTAATGTTAATAAGGCCAGATATTGGTAGCGCACTGAATTCATATCCAACTAAAAATATTGAGGCTTGAACATGCTTGACATTGCATTTCTATCGTAGATTAAAATGTTTTATCTTTTTAGCGACTACATCAAGACCTCACGTGGATGTTCAACATTGAGCATTCACTTATTCTTAATAAAGTTTCGAATCTAGTTTGGCTCGGTAAGCAATCATATTTATAAAAATAAACAATTTGGCGTTGGTGTCCATGGGTGCCGGTTTATCGTTTACCACCAGGCGATATGTTTGCTCGTTTGCCCCCTATTAAAAATCGATTTATTTATTTATTTATTTATTTAGGTATACCAACAGCACACATACAATACACTTTTAAAAAAAATTATACAATAATATTTTCTAGTACGCATGCCTATTACAGGTACACACAACATTCACCATATGAGATAAAATAAAGTACCCCTAACAAACAATGTTAGGAGTAAGGTAACTTTTACAAAAAACAAAATAAAGGAGCTTAATACTAATTAATTCTAAATTAAAATTACGATGCTCTTATTAATATGAAACATGAAAAAATTAAAATTAATATAAAAGATGAAAAACATTAAAATAACAAGGTATTACCTTATCTAAAGGAAAAGATTAACTTTGGTTAGTTTTGTTAAAATTATCAGCTATAGAACGTCTAAATTTATTAAAAGGGGCATGGATGTCTATGTCTCTCTGTGAACACATGCTATTGTATTCTCTACATATACGCGTCAGAGGTGCATTCAGACCTAGATTAGATTTGCGGGTGGGTATATAAAATTTTCTGGTGATGGCATATCTCGGCGGTTTTGTTGGGACCGAATAAAGTATGCGTTCAGTTAGATCACTACTTTTTATTGAGCCGTTTACTATTTTGTGAAGAAATACGAGATCGTGAATACGGCGACGGTTACGAAGAAAATCCATTTTGAAATATTGTAAACGGTGTTCATAAGGACAGCGATGAGTGATGTTTTGTGAAACGTAGGCAAGATATCTGGAGAATGCTCTTTGTATACTTTCCACTCTTTGTGAATGTAAAGTATAAAAGGGATTCCAGACAACACTATTATATTCTAATTTACTGCGCACCAGAGCGTTATACAATACTATTCGTGTTTTTGCAAGCCTAAACCCGCGAGTATTACGTCTGATGAAACCGCACATTTGAGCTGATTTCTTCACAATGTCGTTTATATGTAGTTTAAAGCTGAGGGCACTGTCTAATATAACACCTAAATCTCGTATTTCATCCACTTTTGTCAGTATCGTGTCGCACAGCTTGTATGAAGTGGGAGTGGATTTTTTCTTTCTAGAAAACTGTATATGATGGCATTTTTGAGCGTTAAGGGTCATACTATTCGATTTGCACCACAGTTCAATATTTTCCAAATCTTTCTGGACAAGGAGACTATCTTCTAGACAGGTAATTGTCCTATATATTTTTAGATCGTCAGCAAATAGCAAGCTACGACAATGTTTGATTTGGTTCGTGATATCGTTCACAAATATCGAAAATAGAATGGGGCCTAGATGCGAGCCCTGTGGTACACCTGATCGCGCATAATAGTTATTTGAAACGTATCCACCGATGGAAACAAACTGAGAGCGATTTAAGAGGTAGGATGCAAACCACCTTAATAAGGAACCATGAATGCCATTGAGTCGTAGTTTGTCTATCAAGAGCGGATGACTCACTTTATCAAAGGCGCTACTAAAGTCGGTGTATATTGCATCCACTTCATATCTGTCGTCTAGTGCCTCCGAGATGTCGTTTACGTATTTCACTAAATTTGTTTGTGTAGATCTACCTGTTCTAAAACCGTGTTGACTATCTGAAAGCTTTGGTTCTGCGTAATTTGTAAGGATAGGGCATATGAGACGTTCAAATAACTTTGAGAAACAAGATAAAATCGATATTGGTCTATAATTTGTTATGTTACTGGGATCACCTTTTTTAAATATTGGGACTATACGGGCCTTTTTCCATTCATCTGGAAATACTCCCAGCACCAGAGACTGGTTAAACAGAATGCTTGATGGACGTACGAGAGCTTTACCGCAAGTTTTTATGAACATAGGTGGTATAGAGTCAGGGCCAGCACCTTTCTTTATATCGAGGTTATTTATTTTATTTAAAACTTCTTTTTCTGTAATCAGAAACTTGTGTAGAATGTGAGATGACTCGGGGACGTTTGAATTTGAGATTGTTGAGTTTGTGTAAATCTTTGAGAAATTACTTGCAAATAGGTTAGCTATATCGGCTCCACTATCAACTATCTTACTGTCCAAATGCATTTGAGCTGGTATGCTGGATGTACTATTTCTTTTATTTTTTATATAATGCCAAAAGGATTTTGGATCTGTTCCTATTCTTACTTCTATCGTCTGCTTGTATTCGCTAAAGGTTTTGTTAATTAAGTCATGACAACGAGTTCTAAGCAAATCGTAACTTAATTTATCACGAGGATTTTTGTACTTTCGGAATTTTTTTCGATACTTTTCTTTTTCATTGAGTAGCTTTATAAGTGCATTCGTGAACCAGGATGGATATTTACTTTTTTTTGGGTTATACTGAGGAGCATGTATACTTATTAGATTGTTAAGTACTTTATAGAATTTGGAAACGCAATCATTGATATCAGTCTGTTTAAAAAATACTTCAGCCCATTCTATAGCTAACAATTTCGATTTAATTTGCTCGTAATTGCATTTGTAGAAGTTAAAACGGGGACCATCTTTAAGGCGTAAATATTTCTTGTTATCACGAGAGAAGGATATTAGTAAAGATGGGTGCTTTACATCGCGATCAACGAGACAGTCATCAGTAATGTTTACATTCAAGTTTTGCATATTACTCATAACAAGATCAAGTATTCTGTCGTCACTATTGCAAACGTTATTGAATTGAAATAAGTTATTAATAGCCATGAATTCAATAAACCTGTGGCCCAAGGAATTGTCATAGTTGGTGGGCACTGTGTAGGTTTGATTGTTCATAACTGACCAATTTATAAAACTTAGATTATAGTCACCGAGGATGACGACATCACCAATACTGTTCATAACATTGCTGACATTATCTAAAACACTAGTAAGAGCCTCAATTTTCACTGGAGGAGGTAGATATGTAACACAGATAGCTACACTAATAACAGTGGAGCCGACATTCAATCTTACAGTCACCCACAGGTCTTCATTATTTGTTTCCCAGGTGTACACCCTGGTTGACTTTATTTCCCGCGAGACAGCTAATAGTACGCCTCCTCCGTCTTTTTTACAGCTATTAGTACATGACCTGTCACGGCGATAGACTGTATATCTTGAGTCAAATAACTCATTGCTATGTATATCTGGGTTCAACCATGTTTCTGTAAGGGCAATAATTTTGTAGTCATTTAATAGAATGTTCGTATAGAATTCATTTGTTTTAGTTCTCAATCCCCTGACGTTTTGATAGTATATATCAAGCATTTAAAATAATTTGAGTCACTAGAAACATTTACTGTGTTGACAAGTCGGTTTAAAATGTTTATGGTTTTTTAAGAAGAGAAAGACTATCCATGTTACGTATTAAAATAGGGGGGTATACTACATCCTTTCGTACAAAAATTCGTCCATTACGAACCCATACAAATTTGTAGTCCCGTTCTTTTGCTAACCTCCTGGTAGCCGCATGCAATTGCTTATTAGCCGGACACAGGTGTTCTGATACATACACGGGGTTACGATCTCCTCCTATACCCAGGTGATGCGAGCTTAGCTTATCCTTCGGTTGCTTTCTATTGAAATTAGAGACTGCTGCAAGTAGACTATCGCGTAGTCGTGGTGTACGTAACTTTACGACCATAGACCGTGGCTTTTTGTTTTCAGGGTTCAGTTTGGCCACTCTTGTGGCGTTTAATATGTCGTCGTTTACTAGAGGCTCTCCCACTGTCTTGGCTAGTTGTAAGACGGTATTAATAACATTCTCCGCCTTATGCTCCGGTATTCCATTAATTTCTACA
Organism: Spilarctia lutea; assembly: GCA_916048165.1. Lineage (NCBI taxonomy): Eukaryota > Metazoa > Arthropoda > Insecta > Lepidoptera > Erebidae > Spilarctia > Spilarctia lutea. The sequence goes on along the minus strand of OU696470.1, from coordinate 27,020,573 downwards.
TTATTTTCGCGTAGATTTTGTTCCATAGCAGAAAGCCGAACCCCTTGGTCTGTTACGGTTGATGATAGAATTTTGTTCTCATCTTGCAGTGTTTTAATTATTATATCCTTTTCTTCTAAAGCAGTTTTAAATGTTTCAAATTGAGCGTTATAAAATGTTACAGCGGTCTTAAAGTCTGAAATTTGCTCATTTATATGTTGTAGTTGATTTGTGATTAGTAATTTGATTTTCGTTTCAAGGAAGCAGCCTAGTTCTTGTTTCATTATCTCCCGCAATTTTTCTTCAGATATAAAACTATTGCCTTGGTAGTCTTTTGGTGTGTTACATGTATTAGACTTTTTACGCAACGTAATGTTGTCATCCACCGCACTTTCTAAGCAAAAAATATCTTCAATGGATGTGTTTGTGTTACTCTTCGATACAGTATGGTCACATTCCGAGCACTTCCAGGAGCATTTATTGTTAGGTGTCATTGACTGGTAGCGCTTTTCTGTCACTTTCGTGCAAAAGAGATGGTACATTGACTTACAATTACAGCATTTTAAGAAATCTTTATTAGGCATACATTTTTTACATGCTTTGCAATTGCTGGAATTTGGTGCCATTTTAATTTTATTTCGTACGCAGTACTACTTCAGATGCGCGCTATTTTAATAATTTTTGATTAATTTTATTATATTCTAATAAGAAATTGTTGCTTGCTTACTCGAAGTTCAATGCGTTACCTTGCATCTGTTGGACATCTGTTGCACAGATTTGACCGCTTGAGTTTTTTTTGGCTTCTGTTCTTTTGTTTAAAACTTTGGTTGATTTGCCGTTTGGAATTTTGATCACTTTCACAGAGTTATTACTTGAGTTTTGATAGTATTTAGCGAACAGTTTATAGCAAAATCACTTTGTTTAGCACTATTTGAACTGTTTATGGTTGGTTAATGTTGGTTAATACATTATATATACTTTCGATGTTAGTTTTGTGCACTTAGAAACTTCACTCGCACTCACTTCCGATTGTAGTTCTATAACTTTATAATTTCTTCTTGTAAACACTGGATAACGTTTTCACTTGTTTATTAGAGTATATTTAACATGAATTCACTTTGTTTTTGTAAAAATTACCGTTTTATCTATTTTTAAAACACGAAAATTACGGAGCTGATGTTTTCGTTGCCAACAGCGCGCCGTTGACATAGTATCATTGTAGACAGTCCCAAAAACAATTTTTACAGTTTTACTTATTAAATTGATCTTTTTCTTTCTCTTCTTTCTTTAAGATTAAACTTAAGGTATAAGTATACTCTTTTTAATCTAACACTTCAAATAATTATTTAAGTTTGATTTAACTTGTGCTTGTCTATGAATCAATTAACATAAAATCCATTTTCTGAAATTTTATTATTACTTACTTATTTTTAAATAAAATAAGTAATTAATAATAAAGGAGTTTAGCATATGTGTCAATTAACACAATAATTTAGTTAAATAAATCCCTAAATGAAAGATCCTTATGATCCCTAGGGATAAGACGTGTACAGAAGTACTTAAACAGTTGTGTTTAATCTTAAAGTACAGATTTTTTTTTATTAAAGAGATCTTAGTATATTACTGCTAAAATCATCATAAACGAAGACGTTAATTTTTATTTGATAACATTGCCAACTTACTCCAATCTATGAATATGAAATTTAGTGAAATTGGCTTCCCGTATCTGGATTTATTCTTACTTTGATAGGTAACGCTCGTACTTTTAAGTTTTACTGTTGTCAACAAATTTCCTTAGTTACCACTGATGGTTAGTGATGTAACTTCCCGATGACAACCAGTCTACAACTTGCTAACTAACTAAAATGTCAATGTGAAGGCGTGTAGTTAATGTTTATAGATTTAGTATAATGCTACTTTGTAAGAGTAATAATCTTAAGTATAAATGTAATTTAGGCAATATTATTAGTTTTAAAAATATATATATATCTTGATTTTAATTGTATATTAAATTTCCATGTAGAGTTTTGATGTGTTTTATTTAGTAGATATAAACATAACCTGTTAGCCAAAACAAAAGCCCATCTAAGCCTTCCTGATCTGCACGAGTTTTTTTTTATTATATAGGGGGCAAGCGAGCAGGCGTATCGCCTGATGATAAGCGATTACCGCCGCCTATGGACACCCGCAACACCAGAGGCGTCACAATTGCGTTGACGGCCTTAATAAGTCCAGATATTGGTAGCGCACTGAACTAAAAATCCAACTAAAAATATTGAGGCTTGAAAATGCTTGACATATATTAATATTTTTCAGTTTTGCTTGAGCCACCTAAAATAAAAGAGAACACATAAACCTAGCAAAGTTAAACAATCACAAACCAAGCAAGTAAGTACCCACCCGTCTGAGTAGCATGGTTTAGTAGATGAAAACCATCACCATCACCAATGCAAGAGACTTACGCCCAGTAGAGGACGAATAAAAGCTGTCGATGATGATGATTCTTGATATATTCAGACCCTTTAAGCCATCGGACCCTATGTTCGGAGTTGCCATATGAACATATAGAACATAGGGCAATCATTATGGGTAATAGTTTTAGAGAGTCTTTCCACAGAGGTTTCGATTTCTGTTTTGCCTAACACTTGGGTAGTGAACGGTAAGGTAGTTAAGGGTATAACTAAATGTATGAACCTTATGAGTTTAAATTAACTAAATACTACTAGTTTATTAATCGGTTTTGTCCGATTAAAGTGTTCTAGGTGGATCACTGTTCGACGGCTTAACGTGATCTTAGAAGCACGGTCGGGTATTTAGTTTGATACATAACTATTGTGCTCCATACGACAGTTCTTGACATCCCTGATATAACGCATACACCTTGTGTTCCTTGAGTAGAGGACAAGAGGATACTTAGCAGAAGGGGATAATTAGAAATATGCCATTGCGGAATCTCTAAAATACCATTTACTCTAAGTTATCCACAAAGGGGTATGTTAATATAGTTAATTATGATCTGCTGTCATTTTTGAAGAGTTTCAATGTCTCTCGGTCTCTGAAACTCATCATATATATATATATATATATATAATAGTAATGTCTTTATTGTACCAGGTTAATTATAAAGGTCCTAATTTAAGATAAGTAGGTACAATTGGCGGCCTTATCGCCCGGAGGCAATCTCTTACAGGCAACCTTAGGATGGAGACAAAACAGAATATGGAAAGTAGAGGGTTGTGTCTGGTGCATTAATATTATATTTGAAGGACAAATCAAAGCAATATACACGATATATAGGGTGGAAGTTAGATAAAATAAGGATAATTAAATAAAAACTTAGAAGAGTGTGAATGAATGCCTATAAACTACTATTAACACACTTCTATGAGATAAGGTGATTTAATGACTAAGCGAGAGAAATATATAAGTTAGGGGATCTAGATTTCTTTCAGGTAATGCACAGCATATATATAGGTATGTATATATATGAACAGTACGCAACTAATTTTTATTATTTAATATTTATTAACTATAACTATAACTATAAAGAGGCAGATTTATATGTATCAAAAACATACATATTTCTGTAGAGAAAAGCCGACAAACAGAATATTTGTAGGTACTGTAAGACGTTGTTATGTAAACTAACATTGCAAATGATGGCAAAACCTTACGAAATCACTCTAAATAGCGCTTCACCATATTTACCTTAAAAATGTCTTAAATTAGTCTGTATGTATATATCTTCTGAGTGTAACCTACAGTACCTATCTATTGCTGTCTTTTGATTATTAAAAAAAAATGTGTTATTCACTGCAGTACAATATGCTCGTAATGCGGCAAACCAGTAAAATTGGAGGTATATCGTAAGACGAGCTACGATGGGGAGTCACGACCCTGCTCATTAGCGGCCTCGCCTACTCAGCTAATAGTGTCAGACTGGAAAGGATTTTATAAGTACCTATAGTATTTAATAAAATTAGCCTTTATTGCTGTTACATTTTATCTTATTTAACTAAACATTTCTGTTTAAAGAAAATGATATCAATAGAGATAGAAACCTATAACTTAACTTTAACTAAAACAAATTCTCGACATTAGGCTTATCTCTCTTCGTAACTGCGTATCTTTCGACAAAGGCCTCCTCTAAGGATTTCTATTTTGTCCCTCGTCGTCGTCGTCGTCGTCTTCCTATCACTTTGACTGTCTTCCTCTACATCTTCTGCTTTCTCTAAGGTACCGTTCCGTTATTATTCTGGTTCATTTCTCTTTCTTTTCTCCTATTATGTATAGGTATGTCCTGTCCAACGCCATTTTAATTTTCTGCATATTAATGGAACTGTTCTAAACGTTAGTTCATTATATTCCTACTAATATTATAAACGCGAAGGTTTGTAAGTAAGGATGGATAAATGAATATATTCTTTAATAAAATTTCGGACATCCCACACACAACGCCATCTAGTCCCAAGCTAAGTAGAGCTTGTGTTATGGGTACTAGACAACTGATATAAATACTTATATACTTTTTTTTGTAAATACTTTTACATAGAAATATTTTATACATAGAAATCATCCAAACTAGTATTTCTAACCTTTATCATAACCAAGATTATTTGGGGTCGGCTACTAGTTCAACCGGTTTTACCTGAATATCAGTTTTTACACAGAGCGACTGGCTTCGGACCTCCGCAACCCTGAGGGTGAACTATATTCGAAAGTTAAACTAGTTGTCAGTATATTTGAGGGCACTGACTTCCCAATAACGATTGGCATAGATGTCCATGACAACCGGTACCGACGGCTTAACGTGCTCTCCGAGGCACGGGAAAACCACCATCTTCCATACTCCTGGCTGCTATTAAGAATTTCTTGTAAGGAAATCCCAACAGCAGTCCTACCCGGGAATCGAACCAGAGACCTCTTGATCTGCAGTTGCTTACGCTAACCACTAGACTAACGAGGCAGTTATAGAAAACACCCAAACTCCGAAACAAATATTAGCAGATCATACAAACATTTGGTCCAACCCGGAAATCGAACCCGGGACCTCAAGCTTAGCAGTCGCACGCACGCCACCGAGGCAGTCGAATGAATGTTTGTTACAATTGGACGTAAAAACTACTAAATTGATTTAAAAGAAACTTTACAATAATATAGCTTATACATCAGAATAACACATAGGCTATAATTTACAGAGATACTTGCTTCAACTCGCGGCGTTGCCCGCGGTTTTTGTCGTACCGCGGGTAGCGCCGCGGGGTTCATCTAGTAGTATATATAGTTCATGATATTTTCCAAGGTCTTAGGGCTTTCGGAGAAAATTTTATATTCTCAACGAGTCTCAAATGACTCAGTTTGTCTCCGTTTACATTATATCCGAAATTATCTTAAGTATAGCATGCACCAGGTAAATATTAATGTTAAGCAATGACGGTGAAGTGACATTTGAATGCACTACGGACGTACCAATAAAATTGTCAATTTGATTACGAATTTTCTGAAATATTGCGAATAATTAACATAATTACTATGTTTTACATTGTATCTCCTGTAAAACATAGTACTGGGCTCTGAACTATGTACCTACTTTTATTAATTGTGTTTATTTGTTATGTGAAGTGATTTGTAATCTTTGAGAAAATAGTTCTTACCTTAAATACTTATATTATTATTACGACAGCGTAAAGCCTACAAATATTAATGGCAGCACTTTCAATAAGACTATTGCAATTACATCAATGGCAATGCTCAACCCTGGAAGAACCTAGAGTTGTGGTACATACCTACTTATATAGAAACATGAAGAACAAATTACATACGTCACATAAATGACTATTTTCATGTAAGTGTTAATAAAGTAGGCACATCATAGTGAAGTTTTCATCAAGTCAGATACACTTGCGCACTTTAGCTTCAGTTCCCTAAATGTTTTTGTATAAGTTTTTATAAAACAGTTTTTTTCTTAATTGACCTTGTTCAATTCCAAATGAATTAAAACCATTAATTTTTGCTATAACATAGTACAGCATCATCATACAACCTCTACAAAAATAAAATCATAGAAACAATTGCAATGTGCAGCAAAGGCAACCAGCTCAGTTTTCGCTGTACTGAAGCACAGCACTCGTTTTCAGCTGGTACATGCATGCAGTTACAGACACAAGGAAAAACATACAGACTAAATGCAACACAAAAAAGCAAAAGAGCACCTACTATAAAAGGAAATAAAACGAAGCAAGGAATCAGAAAACATTACAAAGACTATAAAGACGGGTGCGACAGAAACACAGCAATTGTGCAATTGTTACCATGGCATAAAATAAAGAAATGCTTTATATTATTGATTTGATCAAATATACAATAGCATTATGTATTGGCTTAAATTTGGTTCACTATTCTTGGAATTCAGACAATGGGTGCATAGGTAGGAGCTCAGGTAATAATTTTTTATCTGTGTTTAATGTATATTGCGACCCTTGCCTAAATAAACACAATTTAGTTTTACTCTGTGAAAAAAATAATCCTAATTTACTTAATATAACAGCAATGGTGTTTAATGCATTTTGTATACGAGTATTATTAACAATTTTCGCCAAGTTAGTCTCACTGCTATAAATTATGAAATCGTCAGCATACTGACCTGTAAACACGTTCTGCAAATCTAGATATATTTTATACTTTATGCACATTACCAGTAAAAAAGGTGGACTTAATGCCGTAGGCATTTTCTGTCAGTCGACCTTAGGGCGATGCAGAGGTAAAACAAAACTAAAAATATATAATATGAAATATAATAAGAAATGATTTAACAATTTATAATAATTTATATAGGTACACATAACAAATACGTATTAAATAATACATATACATACATAGGTACTAATATATATATACATATATACACAAACATATAATACATACATAATATGATTTCTAAATGGAGAGAGTATGATGATATCAAGTTGGATCTGATGGGGTGCGTAGGAAATGTTTCCTTAACAAGTGTTTAAAACTTTGCCTAGTTTTAGCCATCTTGACCTCGAGAGGGAGCTCGTTCCATAGTAGGACAGCTTGTATGAACAAGAAGGTTGAGTGTAGAAAATCCAAGCAGTTAGTGTAGTATGGTTTGAACCTAGATAGTGAAATTGAGTAGTTAGTTAGGAAATAGAGTTTGAAGAGCAGAATAAAGAATAAAGGGTTGTTAATGCCCTTGTTTATCTAAGTTGGTGAATTGGAAGCCGGAACTTCTAATAGGACCAATACTCAGACACGTGATCTTATTTCCGTAAGTTGGAAACGAATCGAATGCATATTTAAAAATTAAAGAAGACATAGGATTCACTTGCGCTTATCCTTTACATGTATGTCGCATAGTAATGTTTTCCTTGTCTATATCATCCTTTGTATGTAAATGTGTTTTTGAATAGAAATTACATAGCCTTTTACCTACCCCAATTTCATCTCATCATCATATGCAAGTTTTGGTATATTATTTGAAAAACCTATTTGTATTTGGATAACTAGAGGAACCAAGTTTTCGTAACACGATTGACTCTTTCTAAAAGTCTGTGTACCACTCCATACGTTTTGCTAAAATTTTGCACACACATGACATTAGAGAAATGGAACTTTAGATTATTTTTATTTACATAAATTTATCTTTTATATATTGGGATAGTGCGAATTTTCGACATTCTACGGATATTTATCCAGTTGTGAAAAATAAATAATATTTTTTTAGTAAACGAAGCTGGGCACATGTGGGTATGAAACAGATCACTGAGTATGATATATTATCATCACTCAGTGTTGTGTTCGTTTTTTTAACAATTTTGTGATTTTTTATCGTCGGTGTGTTCGAATTCACATAAGCGGGAGCTCAACTACATAAATGTTCTCTTTTTTATTATACCCAATAAATGCTTTAGGTGGCCTTCGTCCTTTTAACCATGCTAGCTGTCTCCACATTGCCGTCAATCTTAAGAATATCATTAAGTCTAAGTTATCCGCAAAGGGGTATGATACTATTGAAGAATATCTTGATGATAAAACCGCCTCGGATTTATAAATAAAACTATAAATAAATATGAATGACGTAAGCTGTGTTAACTATTCATTTTCAAGTAAAACACACACACGAAAGTAATGCCATAATTATTTATTTTAATTATAAAAGCTCTTGTAGCGATACCATAGCTTTCAATGGCCATTCAGTCAGTAGCAAATGTGGGTAGCCATTCATCATGCACATCCACCTTAAGGCCAATGTTACGGACTGCGGTTGTGTGATGTTGTCATAATTTTGTGTTTATTTATTTATAGTTGAGCACAATCATTTGATCTAGGCATGTGCCTAGTCAGCAAGTCAACTAAAGATTTTTTTTATGGCCTACTGGAGACAAAAATGTAAATTCGCCATTGCGGATGACGCAATCATATGATTTTTCCTATTTGATTTCTTTTACATCTTCCACATGTTGAGCGAAAACTAATTGTTTTCCTTTTATTGTTGTTGGAAAGCGTGGTCTTGTGTGATTACTCGGAATCCAGTTATATGAGTTGAGCTGAGCAAAGCTGAGTTTATTATGACACTTAAATCATAAAAGATCGTCTACAATGTACATATATACATAATGCGTTATTCGATTAGATTTATTATTTATGTTTGTTGCTTACTTACTTCAATCTTGACCTACCGCAGAGACTTGGTTGTTTCTAGGAAGGGTTTTGCCCAGCAGTGGGACACAATAGGCTCATAAAAACAAAAAAAAAATAATTGACTAAAATTTGCTTTTCTATTGTTGCAAATATTTCTTATCACTGATTTCTTTTTTATGGATGCTGACTAATTCTTTTAGCTCCAGAAACGTTACTATGTCGCGGTCGTTAAAACATATTAATAGGGGTGCATTTTGAAAATTATACCAGTCTTTCTGCGACCACCATCACTATTTAGTGTAACCCAGTGAGAAAAGTTATCACAATGTCGACAGTAAAAGTGCACGTACCCAATGTCGCTTCGTCAGGCATTCACAAGGTATGTACAAATTTAAGTCTAATACCTATCTTGAGCGCGTTCATTCACGTGATACGTAGTTATTTAATATTTACAAGATTTAACATAATAGATACATTCCAAAAGATCTGACATTTATATCACAATAATGGACTTCAATTATTATTATTTTAATAATAACAATTATTATTTATTTGCTGATCAAAGGTTTATCATGGTGTTACAAGTTTATATATATATATATGTGTACATGTCCTCTTTGGTCTACCTTAAAGGCATCCATTTTTATTTTTATTTTTAGTCACCATCAGTTGGTTAATAAGAACAGACAGTACTGTCTTTAATAAGTTGGTTATTCCGTATCCCGTTAAATTGTCATTCCCTTGTGCATGTGTCAGCTTGCTACGATATGATGTATGTAAATTTATTTGTGTTTCATATTAATTCTTTCCATGCAAAACCCTGCACCAGCCTATTATGAGATCTGGGTTGAATAGAGTTCAGTGTTGATTCTTAATGTGAACACTTTATTTTTTTCAATAGTAGTGAAAGTTTTATCTAGAATTATGATTGATGATATTAATTTCTCGGTAGTATCATATATTATATATTATCTTATAACAGGAGTTCAAAGTTTTCCATTATTTAAATTTTTGTTTTATCAAATTGTTATTATATTATACATTCAGTACAAATATGATTTTCAAATATATTTAGTTACTACCTCTTACGTACCTCACACCTACAATAATTTACTCTAGCGCAGAATTGTTTGTTATGTGTGTCTATAACTGCATTGTATCTGTGCCAGAAGCCTACGCAACGAGAACCTGAAAGAGGTTCTATAGTCATACTGCAAAACATCCGTCTCAACGCTGCCACCAAGATCAACGAGAACAAAGTCAGTAGCGGCGCAGCAAAAGCCAATTTTCCCAACGCTACGGTGTCATATGGTTTGTCAACTGTGTTGAAACCTAGGAAGTCTCAGTTAAAAGAGAAGGCGAGGAAGACATCTTTCTCACAACATTTCGGAGACGACCATATGGCCGGTGATCACGATATCGTGCAGCATAGGATTCACCATGTTATAAAGGTATTTGATACTGCATATCTGTTTTATAACAGTAATAGTTGGAAAACAAATACATCGTGCTATTTTGCGAATGTATTGAATTAAAATAATCAAAACACTTTACTGTATTAATAAATCTAGTTAATCATTTTATATTTACCCAGTGGTTAGTAATCTTGATTACATAGGTCGAGGCGTAGGTTCGGTTTCCGAACTAAATAAATAGAGTTGTGTGATAAGTTTATCAATACCCATGGTCAACATTCTGGTCCTGGATTCTCCCATCACGACTTGATCTTATCAGGCGGTATATTATCTCCATTATTATTCTCAATATTCATTAATCACGTAACACTGCATCTTCAATGTACGCATCACCCGTACGCCGACAAGTGTACACACAGTCAAGGATTGAGGACATACGATATCGGCAAAATCAACAAAGACTTGGGACTTCATAAAGAGTTAGTCGGCGATGTGTTGTTTCTCAGGTAATCTAACCAAATGCCAAGTGATCGTCGTGGGGAGCAAACATATGTTAAGTAGGTTGGATTGCGGCCATCCCAACACAATCGTTTACAACAACGCAACCATATCTCTGAGTTGAGTGGTTAAGCACCTAGGAATTTATATCGAATCGGCTATTGATCACCTCATTCGTGTTCTATACTGCTTAAAGAACTTCCACCTCGCTAAAACAAAGGCTACGCTTATGCAATCCCAAATTAATTTTCCTCTAATCGACTATGGTGATGTGTAAACTACATCTCCTTCTCAATAACTGCATTCAATTCGTTTTCAATTTTCGCAAGTATGATCATGTATCTACTTTACGTTCCAAGTTGCAATGGCTTCCGGTTTAGGTATGAAAGCAGAACAAACAAACGCACATTCGCATTTATAATATTAGAAAAAGTATGATAATATAAAAGCCATAGAATGATTATTCTTTGTATAGATTATAGAAGAGAAAGTCATGGCTAACAGTGTTTTAGCACTACTCACAGTGCTCGCATGAATTCGTTTTTAAAATTATATTAGTTTTGTTTCTTATTCGATATTGAAATTTCATTAAGAGAAGCTTTGTTATAAGAAAGCTTGCGTATAACCGAATGGCCAGCTAGCAATACGGAACTATAGGTAGCTACTTAATTTTTTATTTTACTATTCTAGATATTTACTTACCTTTATCACGTAATAAAAGTACTTGTAACGTTAACTTTTCTTATATACTAATGAAGTTTATTTTTATGTAGACTGACAACCGATACGTGCCTACCCAAGATGTGGCGGCACAAGTCAAATTCCTTGGCAGGAGTCAGCAACGCCAGGCTAATTTGCAAGCTTACGCTTACGGACCAAGCAAGAAACCCCGACTAGAGGGTCCCAGTTCTGCTGGCAACCCTTTTTTCGGTAGTGCAGGACACTCAAGCAGCGAATATGTAAGTAAATTTATGTGACACTAACGTACCATATGTTGGAAAATCCATTCTCCTATTCTATGTGTAACATATTTTTTCGTTCAACAGACTGGCCGTAGCCAGTTGGCGTTGCGGGCCCAACACGAACGCATCAACCAGCGCGATATGATGATCCTGTTAGAACAGGATAGAACCCAGCACTGCTCCATTATTTCTACTCTACAACAGTTGTCTCATTGGTGGTACTGTTATGAAACAATGCAGAGACATTGAGATCAAGTGTGACGTTCATCATTTTGCTTATATGTAATGAGATTTTTTTTTTTTTTTTATAATAATAAATATTTCGGACAATTTAACACACAACGCCATCTAGTCCCAAGCTAAGCAGAGCTTGTGTTATGGGTACTAGACAACTGATATAAATACATATATACTTTTTTTTGTAAATATATTATTATTATATTAATATGTATGATATTATACATAGAAAACACCCAAACTTCGAAACAAATATTTGCAGATCATACAAACATTTGGACCGACCCGGGAATCGAACCCGAGACCTCAAGCACAGCAGTCGCTTACGTTACCACTCGCTCCACCGAGGCAGTCAAACCAATGTGATCATGTTGTGAATGTCAGCTATACCACATTTGATGATCCTATCATTATAGTTAGATGATTTAAATTCTAATTATACGCTTTGTTCCACGTTGAACACCATGCAACTTTGTAATATATAGTTCTATCTAGTTATCGTCTAGCTATATCTCGGATCATGTATAAATGTTAGTTGTTCTTCTTGTAAATATTAGTAATAAGTTATATATACACATAGCAGCTTTTAATAGAACGCTGCTGGACATAATATTGTTTTCAGAAGACATTCAACAGATTGTTAACACTAATGTTAGTAATGTTAATAAGGCCAGATATTGGTAGCGCACTGAATTCATATCCAACTAAAAATATTGAGGCTTGAACATGCTTGACATTGCATTTCTATCGTAGATTAAAATGTTTTATCTTTTTAGCGACTACATCAAGACCTCACGTGGATGTTCAACATTGAGCATTCACTTATTCTTAATAAAGTTTCGAATCTAGTTTGGCTCGGTAAGCAATCATATTTATAAAAATAAACAATTTGGCGTTGGTGTCCATGGGTGCCGGTTTATCGTTTACCACCAGACGATATGTTTGCTCGTTTGCCCCCTATTAAAATCGATTTGTTGACATAGTATCATTGTAGACAGTCCCAAAAACAATTTTTACAGTTTTACTTATTAAATTGATCTTTTTCTTTCTCTTCTTTCTTTAAGATTAAACTTAAGGTATAAGTATACTCTTTTTAATCTAACACTTCAAATAATTATTTAAGTTTGATTTAACTTGTGCTTGTCTATGAATCAATTAACATAAAATCCATTTTCTGAAATTTTATTATTACTTACTTATTTTTAAATAAAATAAGTAATTAATAATAAAGGAGTTTAGCATATGTGTCAATTAACACAATAATTTAGTTAAATAAATCCCTAAATGAAAGATCCTTATGATCCCTAGGGATAAGACGTGTACAGAAGTACTTAAACAGTTGTGTTTAATCTTAAAGTACAGATTTTTTTTTATTAAAGAGATCTTAGTATATTACTGCTAAAATCATCATAAACGAAGACGTTAATTTTTATTTGATAACATTGCCAACTTACTCCAATCTATGAATATGAAATTTAGTGAAATTGGCTTCCCGTATCTGGATTTATTCTTACTTTGATAGGTAACGCTCGTACTTTTAAGTTTTACTGTTGTCAACAAATTTCCTTAGTTACCACTGATGGTTAGTGATGTAACTTCCCGATGACAACCAGTCTACAACTTGCTAACTAACTAAAATGTCAATGTGAAGGCGTGTAGTTAATGTTTATAGATTTAGTATAATGCTACTTTGTAAGAGTAATAATCTTAAGTATAAATGTAATTTAGGCAATATTATTAGTTTTAAAAATATATATATATCTTGATTTTAATTGTATATTAAATTTCCATGTAGAGTTTTGATGTGTTTTATTTAGTAGATATAAACATAACCTGTTAGCCAAAACAAAAGCCCATCTAAGCCTTCCTGATCTGCACGAGTTCCTAATAATTACAAAATGTTCTAAACACATTGTATAACATATGTTTGGGTCAAGAAAGTAGGTTTTTTTTTATTATATAGGGGGCAAGCGAGCAGGCGTATCGCCTGATGATAAGCGATTACCGCCGCCTATGGACACCCGCAACACCAGAGGCGTCACAATTGCGTTGACGGCCTTAATAAGTCCAGATATTGGTAGCGCACTGAACTAAAAATCCAACTAAAAATATTGAGGCTTGAAAATGCTTGACATATATTAATATTTTTCAGTTTTGCTTGAGCCACCTAAAATAAAAGAGAACACATAAACCTAGCAAAGTTAAACAATCACAAACCAAGCAAGTAAGTACCCACCCGTCTGAGTAGCATGGTTTAGTAGATGAAAACCATCACCATCACCAATGCAAGAGACTTACGCCCAGTAGAGGACGAATAAAAGCTGTCGATGATGATGATTCTTGATATATTCAGACCCTTTAAGCCATCGGACCCTATGTTCGGAGTTGCCATATGAACATATAGAACATAGGGCAATCATTATGGGTAATAGTTTTAGAGAGTCTTTCCACAGAGGTTTCGATTTCTGTTTTGCCTAACACTTGGGTAGTGAACGGTAAGGTAGTTAAGGGTATAACTAAATGTATGAACCTTATGAGTTTAAATTAACTAAATACTACTAGTTTATTAATCGTTTTTGTCCGATAAAAGTGTTCTAGGTGGATCACTGTGCGACGGCTTAACGTGCTCTTAGAAGTACGGTCGGGTATTTAGTTTGATACACAACTGCTGGTCACACTACTGTCGTGCTCCATACAGCAGTTCTTGACGTACCTGATATAACGCATTCACCTTGTGTTCCTTGAGTAGAGGACAAGAGGATGCTTGCTTAGCAGAAGGGTATAATTAGAAATATGCCATTGCGGAATCTCAAGGTTGTGTCTGGTGCATTAATATTATATTTGAAGGACAAATCAAAGCAATAGACACGATATATAGGGTGGAAGTTAGATAAAATAAGGATAATTAAATAAAAACTTAGAAGAGTGTGAATGAATGCCTATAAACTAGGTACTATTAACAGACTTCTATGAGATAAGGTAATTTAATGACTAAGCGAGAGAAATACATAGGATATGGGACCTAGATGTCTTTCAGGTAATGCATATGCATATATAATATATATATATATATAAACGGTACGCAACTAATTTTTATTATTTAATATTTATTAACTATAACTATAAAGAGGCAGATTTATATGTATCAAAAACATACATACGTATTTCTGTAGAGAAAAGCCGACAAACAGAATATTTGTACTGTAAGACGTTGTTATGTAAGCTAACATTGCAAATGATGGCAAAACTTTACGAAATCACTCTAAATAGCGTTTCACCATATTTACCTTAAAAATGTCTTAAATTAGTCTGTATGATTATATCTTCTGAGTGTAACCTACAGTACCTATCTATTGCTGTCTTTTGAATATTAAAGAAAATGTGTTATTCACTGCAGTACAATATGCTCGTAATGCGGCAAACCAGTAAAATTGGAGGTATATCGTAAGACGAGCTACGATGGGGAGTCACGACCCTGCTCAGTAGCGGCCTCGCCTACTCAGCTAATAGTGTCAGACTGGAAAGGAGTTTATAAGTATAGTATTTAATAAAATTAGCCTTTATTGCTGTTACATTTTATCTTATTTAACTAAACATTTCTTTTTAAAGCAAATGATATCAATAGAGATAGAAACCTATAACTTAACTTTAACTAAAACAAATTCTCGACATTAGGCTTATCTCTCTTCATAACTGCGTATCTTTCAACAAAGGCCTCCTCTAAGGATTTCCATTTTTTCCCTCGTCGTCGTCGTCGTCGTCTTCCTATCACTTTGACTGTCTTCCTCTACATAGTTATTATTCTGGTTCATTTCTCTTTCTTTTCTCCTATTATATGTCCTGTCCAACGCCATTTTAATTTTTTGCATATTAATGGAACTTTTCCAAACGTTAGTTTATTATATTCCTACTAATATTATAAACGCGAAGGTTTGTAAGTAAGGATGGATAAATGAATATATTCTTTGATAAAAATTCCGGACATCTAACGCACAACGCCATCTAGTCCCAACGGAGCCAGCTGAGTTTGTGTTATGGGTACTAGACAACTGATATAAATACTTATATACTTTTTTTGTAAATACTTTTACATAGAAATCACCTAAACTCATATTTCTAGCTTTTATCATAACCAAGATTATTTGGGGTCTTTACCTGAATATCAGTTTTTACACAGAGCGACTGGCTTCGGACCTCCGCAACCCTGAGGGTCAACTATATTCGAAAGTTAAACTAGTTGTCAGTATATTTGAGGGCACTGACTTCCCAATAACGATTGGCATAGATGTCCATGACAACCGGTACCGACGGCTTAACGTGCTCTCCGAGGCACGGGAAAACCACCATCTTCCATACTCCTGGCTGCTATTAAGAATTTCTTGTAAGAAAATCCCAACAGCAGTCCTACCCGGGAATCGAACCAGAGACCTCTTGATCTGCAGTTGCTTACGCTAACCACTAGACTAACGAGGCAGTTATAGAAAACACCCAAACTCCGAAACAAATATTTGCAGAAGTCAAAGTCAAAGTCAAAGTTAAATCATTTATTTCCATAGGGCCCAAAAGGCACTTGAACACGTCAAAAATACAAACATCAAACATTATTAATACAAACATAAAATAAAACTCAAGTACCTACTGAATTAATCAGTAATAAAAGATGTAACTCAAGTAATCAATGATTTGAATTACCGGAGCTTATATTGATTTCGATTCAACTCAAAGGTTTAAATTGAAATCAATCCAAGTACCAGCTCCGATGGGTATTGCATTCATGAGAAGAGCTGGTGAGAAAGTCATGTGCACCATCTTTTCAAATAATTTATACAAAGTTTGTTTGTTTTTGACAACAATATTTATATGTGCAAGTTAAGGCTACCAAAACACAAAGGCTAGAAAGCGGTCTAAAGAAATATTAAAGGTAGGGAAATCAATTTTTTGTCTAATAAAATAATAAAAATTAGTCCATAGCATATAAGGTTGCAATCACTTACACATCAAGGAGTAAAAGCAATGTGTGCATAATACCGGTCCCAGAAAAAAAAAAGTTCAAATTGTAATAAAATAATAAATACTAATTATTTACGCTCCAACAATGTAAACACAGATCGCCTTAACTTAACAAAATTCAAATGTCAGGTAATAAATGCAGTATAAGATGTCAAGAATTAATTACAATCAAATAAATTACCTATAGTACAGTCATTTGGTCGAAAAAATAGAGGTTACCTGGAAAGTTTTCCGGGAGTTTTGAAATTTGGCAATTTTATAGATTTTGGTATGCTCTTGCCAAATTTCAACTTTGCCACCTCGTATGGCTGCCGCTCGCGCCGCCATATTGAAAAAATGGCGCCCAAAAGCAGTTTTTTGATAATAACTCCTTTCTGGCGCATTTTACAGGAAAAACATTTATTCAAAATAAAAGTAGAGAAAATTTTCTACAATTTATGTCTTAACCTTTTCTTTCCTAAAATCAATGGTTTAGGCGTAGGAGCGCCGTAAAGTGTAATTCAATACACGTTTCGGCAGAAATACTCGTTTCCACACCACCATGAGGTAGAGAAATCGGCGCAATTTATGTCTTAACCTTTTCTTTCCTAAAATCAATAGTTTCGGCGTACGAGCACCGTAAACCATTATACATCCACACCAACGTGTAATATTTACTTTAAACTGCTCATATTGTGATTTGTAAATTATAAAAATTATACGAAGGTTAAATATTGTTCCATAGAATGAAAACCTAGCTAACTACTAGTCTACCATGTCTAGCTAGTCTGTTATGTCTCCGCAGGTATAAAGGAATGCGTCCCTTCTGTGTCAGGCCCCTTCTTTCCCTTCTAAGAAACATCTGGCCCCAGCTGAGCTCAATAGAAATATTTAGTCTGAGTCATCAGTATACGTTTATCATTTAACAGTTTCGTTTGCATTTACAGAGCCATGGCTTCTAATGAAGTAAACTGCTTTATTTGTGGTGATATACTGCAAGAAAGTGAAGTTATTGAAGTGAAGGAAAAAGGATTGGAAACTTTTCGTAAGTCAAGTATAAAAAGAAAAGACAATAAATACAAACTTTTGGTGGGATTAAAATCCATAGTAGTTCACGATGCGTATCGAAAACGATATAATAATGAGAAGTTAATCGCTGCAGCTTTGCGTAGAGGAAGTGATGGTACAACTTCTCAAGTACAACTAAGATCTACACGTCCAACGTTCTCATTCAAAAATCATTGTTTTTTATGTGCTGCTGAGATAACAGCGGAGTTCATATCTAAACAAAAACAGACGCGTTTATGTGAACGTAATATCGTTTATAGTGTGCGTAAATTGTCGATGAAAAATAGTATTTCAGAACTTGCTTGGGCTCGTAACGATGATTGGGGACAAGCAATAGTTGAACGCCTTGAGCAGGTTACTGACTTTGTCGCAGCCGATGCACAATATCACAATTCGTGTATGAAGAAATTGTATCAAACGCCCTCGACCGAAGAAAGAAAAAAAGAGGTCCGTATGCAAGCGAGATTGATACCGCGATGCAATACATTTATTCATATCTCGAAGAAAATTCCGAAGAATGTCAGTTTTCTCTGGACGAACTTATGACAAAAATTGAAGGTGAAACTTAATACTTATATAGTGAGTCAGATGTGGATTAGACCTACTGGGGATAACACGATAAAATAAATGCGCCGATTTCTCTACCTCATGGTGGTGTGGAAACGAGTATTTCTGCCGAAACGTGTATTGAATTACACTTTACGGCGCTCCTACGCCTAAACTATTGATTTTAGGAAAGAAAAGGTTAAGACATAAATTGTAGGAAATTTTCTCTACTTTTATTTTGAATAAATGTTTTTCCTGTAAAATGCGCCAGAAAGGAGTTATTATCAAAAAACTGCTTTTGGGCGCCATTTTTTCAATATGGCGGCGGGAGCGGCAGCCATACGAGGTGGCAAAGTTGAAATTTGGCGAGAGCATACCAAAATCTATAAAATTGCCAAATTTCAAAACTCCCGGAAAACTTTCCAGGTAAAAATACTAAATGACTGTACTACTATATTAAGGATTGTAAATAAATAAATACATTGCTTATAAATAAAAATTATTTCAATTAGTACATAATAAGTTTTATACTAAATTTTCATTCATATCCAAGGCATTGTGTCGGTCAAGAAATCGTTTATTGTATAATAGCCCCTTTCCATAAGACGATTCTTAACGGAACTCTTGAACTTTTGTAGGGGTATATCATACAAACATTTGGTCCAACCCGGAAATCGAACCCGGGACCTCAAGCTTAGCAGTCGCACGCACGCCACCGAGGCAGTCGAATGAATGTTTGTTACACTTGGACGTAAAAACTACTAAATTGATTTAAAAGAAACTATACAATAATATAGCTTATACATCAGAATAATACATAGGCTATAATTTACAGAGATACTTGCTTCGCCTCGCGGCGTTGCCCGCGGTTTTTGTCGTACCGCGGGTAGCGCCGCGGGGTTCATCTAGTAGTATATATAGTTCATGATATTTTCCAAGGTCTTAGGGCTTTCGGAGAAAAGTTTATATTCTCAACGAATCTCAAATGACTTAGTTTGTCTCCGTTTACATTATATCCGAAATTATCTTAAGTATAGCATGCACTAGGTAAATATTAATGTGCAAGAATTAAAGCCCCAAGATGCCGGTCAGAGGCTTAATTTCGTAAATCAGATGATTGAGTGATTTTCAACGTTAACCAACATTTTGTTTTCGGATGAAGCTCATTTTCATCTTAATGGCCACGTAAATAAGCAAAACTGCCGCTACTGGAGTTCAGCCAATCCGAAACGCAAACATCAGAAACCCCTACACTCGCCTAAAGTGACCGTATGGGCTGCCATGTCGGCGCGAGGAATTATCGGCCCTTACTTTTTTGAAGACGAAATGGGGCGTACAGTTACAGTGAATTCAGAGCGTTATGTGGAGATGTTAGACAACTTCTTGGTACCTGAACTGCAAAACTTTCCTGGCTATAACCAAAGAACATGGTTTCAACAGGACGGAGCAACTTCACACACGTCCAATATATCTCTGCTACGTGTTCGTGAAACTTTCTCAGGAAAATTGATCTCCCGGAGAGGTGACATAAATTGGCCTCCACGTAGCCCAGATTTAACCCCTATGGACTTTTTCCTATGGGGTTATCTTAAATCTAAAGTTTACGCCAATAAACCAACTTCACTGGCGCATTTGAAAGAAAATATCCGTCACGAAATGGCAGCCATCCCTCACTCCACCTGTCGAGCAGTCATAAGTAATTTTACTGTTCGATTAAATGAGTGCCAACAACGTGAGGGTTTACATTTAGACGATATTATTTTTAAGAAATGAATTCCCAAAAAGTGTATTTTAACAATAAATAAACATTTTTTCTATATACCGCTTCCTTTTTTTTTAATCAATCCACTAAATATGAAATTTCTTTTGAGACACCTTGTATTAATGTTAAGCAATGACGGTGAAGCGACATTTGAATGCACTACGGACGTACCAATAAAATTGTCAATTTGATTACGAATTTTCTGAAATATTGCGAATAATTAACATAATTACTATGTTTTACATTGTATCTCCTGTAAAACATAGTACTGAGCTCTGAACTATGTACCTACTTTTATTAATTGTGTTTATTTGTTATGTGAAGTGATTTGTAATCTTTGAAAAAATAGTTCTTACCTGAAATACTTATATTATTATTACGACAGCGTAAAGCCTACAAATATTAATGGCAGCACTTTCAATAAGACTATTGCAATTACATCAATGGCAATGCTCAACCGCGGAAGAACCTGGAGTTGTGGTACATACAGGTACTTATATAGAAACATGAAGAACAAATTACATACGTCACATAAATAACTATTTTCATGTAAGTGTTAATAAAGTAGGCACATCATAGTGAAGTTTTCATCAAGTCAGATACACTTGCGCACTTTAGCTTCTGTTCCCTAAATGTTTTTGTATAAGTTTTTATAAAACAGTTTTTTTCTTAATTGACCTTGTTCAATTCCAAATGAATTAAAACAATTAATTTTTGCTATAACATAGTACAGCATCATCATACAACATCTACAAAAATAAAATCATAGAAACAATTGCAATGTTATTTACACTTTTATTACATTTAAAATTTATTGTATTTCTATTTTTTATATTTGTGTGAACTTGCTTGTGCATGATGTGGTCTCCTATAAGTGAGGGAGCACATAACTTGTTATCCTACTAATTACTTTTGTCTTGTTTTTGTGTATTCCTCGTTGTGAGATCCTTAAATAAATAAATAAATAAATAAATAAATAAATGTGCAGCAAAGGCAACCAGCTCAGTTTACGCTGTACTGAAGCACAGCACTCGTTTCAGCGTTGGTTTTCAGCTGGCCCCTGACATTTGCGCCAACAGTTACAGACACAAGGAAAAACATACAGACTAAATGCAACACACCAAACATAAGCTATTACTACGTTAGTTACAAACAAAAATAAGCAAAAAAGCATCTACTTTAAAAGAAAATAAAATATGACATAAAAACAACAAAAATCAAAAATGAAAGAAATAAAACAAAGCAAGAAATCAGACATTCATCCATACACAAAGTTTAACATTACAAAGACTATAAAGACGGGTGCGACAGAAGCATAGCAATTGTGCAATTGTTACCATGGCATAAAATAAAAAATGCTTTATATATGTTTATATTGATTTGATCAAATATACAATAGCATTATGTAATGGCTTAAATTTGCTTTACTATTCTTGGCATTCAGACAATGGGTGCATAGCTAGGGGCTCAGGTAATAAATTCCAAACAATGTAACAACCAATCGCAGTGATTTGATCAAATATACAATGGTATTATGTATTGGCTTAAATTTGCTTTACTATTCTTGGAATGCAGACAATGGGTGCATAGGTAGGAGCACAGGTAATAATTTTTTATCTGTGTTTAATGTATATTGCGACCCTTGCCTAAATAAACACAATTTAGTTTTACTCTGTGAAAAAAATATCCTAATTTACTTAATATAACAGCAATGGTGTTCAATGCATTTCGTATACGAGTATTATTAACAATTTTCGCCAAGTTAGTCTCACTGCTATAAATTACGAAATCGTCAGCATACTGACCTGTAAACACGTTCTGCAAATCTAGATATATTTTATTTATTTTATACTTTATGCACATTACCAGTGAAAAAGGTGGACTTAATGCCGTAGGCATTTTCTATCAGTCGACCTTAGGGCGATGCAGAGCTAAAATAAAACTAAAAATATATGATATGAAATATAATAAGAAATGATTTAACAATTTATAATGATTTATATAGGTACACATAACAACTACGTATTAAGTACATATACATACATTTTTCGACGTGTAAAAATATCTGTAAAGATTTACTTACAAAATAAATATAATTTATCATTTATCAATAAATGAAAAAGAAAATAATTTAAATGGCATTCATTTTAATAACGGAGGCCAATACCCCAACCCCTTCCTCCAACCCCCTCCCCCTCCCCATTCTTCAAGACATTCTTCAAAGGCCGTCAACGCACTTGTGACGCCTCTGGTGTTGCATGTGTCCATGGGCGCCGGTAATCGCTTACTATCAGGCGATAAATATGCTTGTTTGCCCGTTACTCCAAAAAAAACTTAATAGGTCTTAATAGGGATCTCTTAAGACCAAATTTCTTAAGAGGTAGATACTAATACGTCTGCTAAGATACATGTTCATTGACCCTTACACGTGAACACAAACTTTAATATTAAAACATGATCTCTAAATGGAGATAAATTTGTCGTCATACAGGTTTTTCGATGTTTAATGAGTCTACTAATTGTACATTAGTACTTGTAATAATGGTAGTAAGTACTTAAATAATACTTATTATTCCTGCTTAATATCATTGGGTGGGGGTAGGATTTTTTGTAAAATTGGTCTTTGGTTTAGGCGTGAAATCGTAATAAGCAAATACATTGACAGTCACATTAATCATTTAAGATAAAATGCACAACGATGGCAGAGTTAATATTTTATACTGTATGTGATAAGATTTACAACTGTCAGTAGGATATAGTCCAAACATAGTCCTGAGGCACCTCTTTTGGGCCTTAAAAATGAGTTCCTTATTACCGAGTTGCCCCAAATTTTTTTTATATTTTTTAGCTGTTAACAGCGCATAAGAATTTAGTACGGGAGTCAATTTTTACAATGCACATGTGGAGATACTTATCTTTTATAAAAAGTTTTCTGTGTGTACTTTCCAATTGAGTTTACTGTATATTAGTATTCCTAAAAATTTTGCCGCGTCAACTCAAATATGAGCATATTTTGATAGTGCACATTAATATTTTCAGTTATCGGTTTTTGACTAAAGTGCATGGCATTAGTTTTAGTAAGAATATTTTTTAAATTATTATTGTCCAATCATTTTACCATTGATTCTATACCATTATTTATCTCAGTTTCATACGTGTTATCTCTATTTCCATATTTATGCGCTATTGTTATGGTACTGCCATCGGCAAATAGGATGGTCAATAGATTTCGGTAGGTCATTTATATACAACGTGTCCCAAAACTCAACGATAAGCCGGTACCAGAAGGTCGGCCTGCTCGTGACTACTCGTGAAAAAATGATAAAAAATAATTATCTTCTTTTTTTTTAAATTACGAAAAAAAAACTAAAATTCTTAAAAATTTACACCTCTTAAGATATTTTTAACTACCATCACCACAATTTTCCAAATATTTCAGTTTTTTTTTTGTATCAGCATCCTAAGTAACACCGTTACCCATCACAATTCTTAGAAAATCCATAACACCTGTAGATTTTACACGAAAATTAATGAAAGTTTTTTCAAAACTCTAAAAGATTTTTCTTTAAGGGCAATTTAACTAATCGTGGTGTAAAAAAAATGTATGGTCACTACTATGGCAAATGTTTTAAAAAAATTACGCATCTAACCATGAATCTAAAATGGTACAATACTTCTTGAAAACCTACCACAAAAAAAAATGCAAATTATTTATCTAAACATAAACCAACATTCATGAATTGTTTATAGTACTAAATTTTTGACAATATTTAAGGTTTTTGTCGAATTTTTCGTCAACCCTTATTTTGGTAGTAACTTATTATACATAACTAGTTAGATCTCATCTAGATCTACCTAGTTTATAGCAAATTACATAAGTCCGGTAAATAGAAGTTTGAAATTTTTTACATACAATTATAGTACTCAATTTTAATACTACAATACTAGTTAGTAGAGCTATGCTGATTTCAGCATGAATGGGTCGGCTCGACCGGGGAGGTACTACCCTCGCACAGAAGACCAGCCTAAAATGACGGATTTAGTACTGTCGTATTTCGCTGGTGAGTGCGAGACCGGAGGCCCAATGATGCAGGGGTGACAGTTATCGTGGTAAGTGTGTGAGCAGTGGAATGTTCGTAAAGTCATGTTGAGGGTGACGTGGATCGAACCGTCGGCCAGGGAGACCCGTAGAAACGGTGGTGCCGCTGGCCGCCCGCGGCATAGAGAGGGGCCCAACCACGGCTAACCACCCTGGGAGGCTGCCCCGTCAGGTCGCGCATAACCCACGAAGTGGCTCGTCGTGCCGGTTGGTGACCGGACGGTGGGACCAGGCGACCACTTCCGGGAGGGTACGGGGGCCCTTCCGTCCGACGGTTCGGTCACCGTCAGGCCTCACTATTGTATGGCGACACAGCATTCCGAGTTTCAGTATTACACTGCCACGATGACTGTCGCGCCTTTTACGCTCCCACTTCTCCCCCTCTCTGTTTATCATGGCAGTAAGGAAAAAAAAAATATAAACGTTCAACAGCGGCACGCCATTCTCCCACCAACCCGCTTTTTGAGGTGGAGTTCACTAACATCCGTGGACTCCATGCAAACCTCAACGCCGTCCACCAACATCTTGAGACCGCTCGGCCGGCCATGCTTTTCCTAACGGAGACACAAATAAGCCGCCCTGCCGACACGACATATCTTCTCTACCCCGGCTACGTGCTTGAGGAGCGCTTCCTCGCTAAGGCTGGAGTGTGTCTTTTCGTCAGGGCGGATGTTTGTTGTCGCCGATTACGTTGCCTTGAAGACCCATCCCTCTCCACTATATGGCTACACGTGGATACTGGCTCCACGAGCCGAATCTATGTGTGCCTATACCGATCCCATTCTGGAGACTACGAGACAACTAAGCTCTTCGAACATCTCAGTCAGGCAGTGGATAAAGCGCAGGAACAGTTCCCGACCGCCGAACTGGTGTTTCTGGGAGACTTTAACGCCCACCATGAGTCCTGGTTGGGATCTTCCAGAACTGACCACGCGGGTCGGACTGTCCACGCATTCGCTCTCACGCATGACCTCACCCAGTTGGTACTCCAGCCCACCAGGATACCAGACATACTGAGTCAAGCGCCTTCCTTGCTGGACCTTCTGCTGACGAGTCACCCAGAGCAGTACAGTGTATCGGTGCTCGCCCCTCTGGGATCCTCCGACCACTGCCTGGTGTCCACCACTGTGCCTCTTATTGCCCCCCCACGAGCAGTGGCAGCAAAAAGACGGTTATGGCACTACTCGTCTGCAGACTGGGATGGAATGCGGGACTACTTCGCATCTATCCCGTGGGCACAACGCTGCTTTAAATACAGTGATCTGTCGCAATGTGCGGCCGCTGTGGCCGGCGAGATCACTGTCGGAATGGAATACTACATTCCCTACAGTGAGGTCGCCGGCGCAACGACCCGTCGTTGGTTCAATCGCGAATGCGCCCATGCTGTTGCCCTAAAGCAATCAGCCTACCGCGCATGGACCAGGGCCCGCGCTCACGGCCACCCCGACGTGGATCGACTAAAAGCAGCGTTCAACAAAGCCACTAGGGAATGCAAGAAGGCTTACATCACAGCGGATGCCCAGCGCATCGCGCGGCTTGGCCACGAACTCGTCGCATACCCTACGGGTAGCCGAAAGTTCTGGCGATTGGCTAAAGCCGTGCAGTCCAACTTCTGCCAGCCCACGCTACCACCGCTTAAATATCCCGACGGATCACTTGCCCATCAGCCGCAGGAGAAAGCGAAACTGCTTGTAGATCTCTTTGCGGCTAACTCCCGAGTCGAAGACCGCGGCATGCACCCACCTACCATTCCGGCCTGCGATGCAACAATGCGGGATATTCGCATCCGGCTGAGTGATGTCCGCTCAGAGCTTCGGTCTCTCGACGTTCGGAAAGCCAGTGGACCCGACGGTATCCCAGCGGTGGTTCTTAAGAACTGTGCACCAGAGTTGTCTCCGGTTTTGACGCGCCTGTATCGCCTGTCATATTCCTCGGGAACTGTTCCGGAGGCCTGGAGGGAGGCGAATGTTCATCCCGTTCCCAAAAAAGGCGACCGCTCCAACCCGGCCAACTACCGCCCAATAGCTGTCACCTCCATTATCTGCAAAGTGTTCGAACGGATCATAAACAAGCAATTGGTCCACTACCTGGAGGATCACACCCTACTTAATGATCGTCAATATGGTTTTAGGCCGAACCGATCCACGGGTGATCTTCTAGCGTATGTCACACACCTTTGGGGTGAGGCTATTGACAGGCACGGGGAATCTTTGGCTATTAGCCTCGACATGGCCAAGGCCTTTGATAGGGTTTGGCACCGTTCGCTTCTCTCCAAGCTACCGGCATTCGGCTTGCCCCCCAAACTCTGCAACTGGGTTGCCGGATTCCTGCACCAACGTCGCATCAGAGTACTTTGTGACGGCGCGGCCTCCGACGTTCAGTCGATTAACGCAGGAGTACCGCAGGGTTCCGTCCTGTCGCCCACCCTGTTTCTTCTGCATATCAATGACATGTTAGACCTTGGCGACATTCATTGCTATGCAGACGACAGCACAGTTCATGGACGATATTTTGGGCGCCCTGCGGCAAAGCCGGTAGATGTAGAGAAAAAACGACAGGAGCTTGTCGCTGAGCTCGACCATGTTCTAGGCCGCATTTCACAATGGGGCTGCGAGAATCTGGTCGAGTTTAGCGCCAAGAAAACACAGGTGTGCGCGTTCTCTGCCAAAAGGTCTCCATTCCTTCCCCTTCCGACTTTTCAGAACACTCAACTACCATTACAAGGCAGGCTCGATGTCCTGGGCATGGCCATCTGCTGCGACCTCAACCCGCGCGAGTACGTTGAGAGCGTCACTAAGGCGGCCTCGCGGAAGTTAGGTGTTCTTAACAGCGTGAGACGGTTCTTCTCGCCCGGGCATCTGTGTCTCCTTTATAAGACTCAGGTTCGCTCGTGCGTGGAGTACTGTTCACACCTTTGCGATGGAGCCGCGCAGTATTTGTTTGACGCTCTCGACCGGTTGCAACGGCGAGCAATTCGCATTGTCGGCAGTCCTGAAGCCTCCGAGTCCCTTGAACCCCTGCAAATGCGTAGAGAAATCGCCTCTATGGCAGTCCTCTATCGCCTATATCATGGGGAGTGTTCTGAAGAGCTCTTCCAACTGGTCCCCCCTTCTCCCTTCCTCTACAGGACGACACGTGCTGGCCTCCGAAGTCACCGCTTCAGAGTGGAAGACATACACTCTCGCACTCATCGATTTGGCTCTTCCTTCCTGTGCCGAGCGGTTAAGACCTGGAACTCACTACCAGCGCACGTGTTTCCCACTATGATCCCGGGTCCTTTAAGAGGGGCGTAAAAAAGCATCTCACTAGGCCGCCATAGTTCTGGTCACCATGCTGCAATGTCCTTGTTTGCATTGAGGATGGTGACCACCACTCTTGGATTCTGCTGGTGCTTTCCATCAGGCAGGGCAGAGTCATTTTGGTAGCTCAGGTATAAAAAAAAAAAAAAAAAATTTTACTACCTGCGCACAGAATGCCTGCCGTACTGCTATTCAAGCGAGATTTGTGAGATATTGTAGGGTAGGAGGATTATACTATCATACTTTTTAGCGTAAGCGACTGCAGATCAAGAGGTCTCGGGTTCAATTCCCGGGTCGGACTGCTGTTGGGTTTTTCCTACAGGAAATTCTTAATAGCAGCCCGGAGTATGGAAGATGGCGGTGTTTCCCGCCCGTGCTTCGGAGGGCACGTTAAGCCGTCGGTCCCGGTTGTCATGAACAGCTATGGCAATCGTTATTGGGAAGTCAGTGCCCTCAAATATACTGACAACTAGTTCAACCTTCGAATTCAGTTCGCCCTCAGGGTTGCGGAGGTCAGATGCCAGTCGCTCTGTGTAAAAACTGATATTCAGGTAAAATCGGTTGAACTGGTAGCCGACCCCAAATAATATTGGGAATAATAAAGGCTAGGAAGATGATGTTGAATAAAATAAAACAATTTAATAAAATTTTTATACATTTATTGCGTTATCAACATTACAGTATATGTTCAAACTGTTTGACGCCGGCATTAATACAAGCATTTTTTGCAGTTTCCCTCGTCCGATCTAGACAAATGGGGTGTCGTTCGACGGGTCTCGATGAGACGGCATGTAGAAGCATAAAGGTCGTAGTCGACGGTGAATGCTCTGACTCCATGTCTGTGAATGCTGGTGTCCCGCAAGGCTGTGTGCTATCGCCTACTCTGTTCCTCCTTCATATCAATGACATGCTGCCAATTAGCGGCATTCATTGTTATGCGGATGACAGTACGGGCGATGCTCTCTACACCGGCCGCGCCAATATTTCTCGGGAAAACGTCATTGAGAGTCGAAACAAACTTGTGTCTGAAGTTGAGACCGCTTTGGAAAGGGTCTCAAATTGGGGTAGACTTAATTTAGTCCAATTCAACCCGACAAAGACACAAATTTGCGCGTTCACCGCTAAAAAACTCCCGTGGGTCGTATGTCCTCGTTTTGAAGACACTCCCCTATCTAGTGATGGTCAACTCGAGTAACTAACTCGAGTTAACTCGAGTTGGACGTAACTCGAATCCACTCGAGTTGAATTCTCTCTAACTCGAGTTCGAAAACCGAATGGAACCGACATGGAGAGAAGTTTGACGATCATTTGAGACTATATTCATTCATTCATAACAAACAAACAAGTGTCATCACATGTAGATTTGAGGTTATCTTTAAAGTGCCGGTTATTATTTTAGTTCTTGCGTGTTAAGCGTTGTTATGTTTTTGAAAAATGCCGGGTCCTAAAAGAAAATCTTTAGTTTGGGATGTATTCGAATCGCTAGTGAGTGGACGTGTTACGTGTAAACAGTGTTCAGAGTCATTCAAATATAGTGGAAATACGGCCACATTATTAAACCACATTAAAAGAAAAGTATCCTACCAATGTTGCCATCGAGGAAAGTCATTGTTCATCATCAACAAATGAAAGTAATACGAGTACTTCGGTCGATCTCGATTCATCTTCATCGCAGTTACTGGTATCGACAACCACATTGAATGTTGACCCTCCTCAAAAAAGGTTAAGGCACACCCAAACCCGTCTTGCTGTGCCAAAAAAAATAACGCAAAATTCTGGTGATAACGCTTTAATTAATCTGAATAATATAAATAATAAAGAATTGAAGCAGATAAAAATATAATTTGTCTGTTCCAATTTTTTAAACTATTAATGCAAAGCTGAGGGAATAAATTAGTAAAAACTCAAAAAATCATTAACTTGTCCATCCAGTTAACTCGAGTTACATAACTCGAGTTCAACCCGAGTTACGTGGATTTTAACTGGGGTTAAATCGAGTTTAGTTTTTTTCCGAGTTGGCACATCACTACCCCTATCTGCCTCAGCCAATATTGGGATACTCGGTCTCGACGTATCGAGCGAAGTCCAGTTACGTGGCCATTTGGAGGGTAAGGCCAAATTGGCCTCAAAAAAGCTAGGTGTGCTCAACAGATCGAGGCGGTATTTCACTCCGGCCCACCGCCTTCGTCTTTACAAAGCGCAGGTTCGGCCTCACATGGAATACTGTCCTCATCTTTGGGCAGGGGCACCCCAATACCAGCTCCTCCCTCTGGACCGCATTCAGCGGAGGGCGACTCGTATCGTCGATTGCCGGGATCTTTCAATTCGGCTAGACTCTCTGGCACTGCGTAGAGATGTGGCTTCACTGTGCATCTTCTACCGCATTTACCATGGGGAGTGCTCCGAGGAATTGTTCGGATTGATCCCTGCCGCATCTTTCCGCCATCGTCCTACGCGACAGAAATTTCATTCCCATCATCTAGATGGTTGGCAGTCCACAACTGTGCGATTTTCCCGAAATTTTCTGCCACGCACAGCAAAACTGTGAAATGAGCTGTCGCCTGCGGTGTTCCCGGACCAATACGACCTTCAAACCTTTAAGAAAAGAGCGTACTCCTTCTTAAAAGGCCGGCAACGCACTTGTGACGCCTCTGGTGTTGCGGGTGTCTATGGGCGGCGGTAATCGCTTACCATCAGGTGATACGTCTGCTCGTTTGCCCCCTATACAATAAAAAAAAAAAATGCAAAAATTAAAATTCTAGGACTAAGGTCATCGAGCTATTCGACAAAAACCTCAAAAAATACCAAAATTTAAGTTAAAATGTAAAAAATTTCAAACTTCTATTTACCGGACTTATGTAATTTGCTATAAACTAGGTAGATCTAGATGAGATCTAACTAGTTATGTATAATAAGTTACTACCAAAATAAGGGTTGACGGAAAATTCGACAAAAACCTTAAATATTGTCAAAAATTTAGTACTATAAACAATTCATGAACGTTGGTTTATGTTTAGATAAATAATTTGCATTTTTTTTTGTGGTTGGTTTTCAAGAAGTATTGTACCATTTTAGATTCATGGTTAGATGCGTAATTTTTTTAAAACATTTGCCATAGTAGTGACCATACATTTTTTTTACACCACGATTAGTTAAATTGCCCTTAAAGAAAAATCTTTTAGAGTTTTGAAAAAACTTTCATTAATTTTCGTGTAAAATCTACAGGTGTTATGGATTTTCTAAGAATTGTGATGGGTAACGGTGTTACTTAGGATGCTGATACAAAAAAAAAACTTAAATATTTGGAAAATTGTGGAGATGGTAGTTAAAAATATCTTAAGAGGTGTAAATTTTTAAGAATTTTAGTTTTTCTTTCGTAATTAAAAAAAAAAAAAGATAATTATTTTTTAACATTTTTTCACGAGTAGTCACAAGCAGGCCGACCTTCTGGTACCGGCTTATCGTTGAATTTTGGGACACGTTGTATAAATTAAAGAGGAGTGGTGCTAAAACACTACCCTGGGGTACGCCGAATTGTACTATACATTCAGTTGACATGAAAGTTTCTTCACATTTAGTGATTTTATTTACTGTCTTTATTTCTTTAAATTGGCGTATTTTTGTTAAATAAAACTGAATGAGATTTAAGATATTATTAGATACCTCTAATGCCATATGCCTCTAATTTTTCAACTAATATGTCATGACTGACACAGTCAAAAGCCTGTGTCATATCACATAATACAGTACACACAGGCATATTCTTATCTACTTCTGAATGACATTATGTAGAAAGTCATACATTACAATTTTTATCGATCGATCGTGTCTAAATCCTTTTTGTTCCTTAGGTGTGGGGAATAGAATAGGTAGAATAAAGTTTATTGTACACCAATTGATACAGTTATATATAGGAGCTTAAGAATATAATAACCATGTACAAATGGCGGTCTTATCGCTGAAAATCAATTTCTTCCAGGCAACCTGTGGATGGACAAATCGACTGTAGAAACACAAATTATAGGTAGTTTTGATTCAGATAAAATTACATAAGTAAAAATATAGAGAATTTATTACACGTTAATACTAATTAAAATTTTTTAACAAGAAAATTCTAAAAATACTACTAAAATTTTCTCTAACCTACTGTTTCATATCTACTCTCTTTTTATTAACTTTTCTTATAACTTCTACTTATCAATTATACAATGTATTAATTTAACTTTTTCTCTTTTACAATTTTTTCACAATGAAATTTAAACTTTACTTTCACAGTGGTTTTGTAAACATATCTGCTATTTGAACATTTGTAGGACAATATTTTATATCAATTACACCTTTCATATAATTTTCATGAATAAAGTAAAATCTTACATCTATATATTTTGTTCTTTTACTAAATGAACCTGTTTTTATCAACTGAATTGCACTTTGATTGTCAATATTCAAAGTTATTCTTATATTATTATTAATTAACTCAACAAAGATCTTAGATATAAACATTCTTTAACACAATCTGCAGCTGCTATATACTCAGCTTCTGTTGAAGATAAGCTTACTATAGGTTGCCTCTTGGAGCACCATGAGATTGGTCCATCTGACAACATTATTATTTATCCAGTTGTACTTCTTCTTGTCTCAGAACAGCCTGCATAATCTGCAGCACAATATGCATTCAACTTTGTTATTTCTCCCCCTGTTTTATACATCATACCTTTGAATCTTGTTCCATTCAAATATTTTAGTATTTTCTTTACAGCTATTATATCTTGTCTATTTGTCTATTCACAGCTTGACTTATGTCTGGTCTTGATCTCGTTGATAAATATAATAATCCTCCAACTAATTCTCTATAAGGAAAGTTTGATGTAACTATCTCAACCTCTATATTCTCTCTATCTGTATTGCCTGGTATTTGGGCTGGTTAAGAATCAAACATATTGTAATGTTTGAGTACTTTTTCTATATATTTTTCTTGATGTAATAATATTCCTTCCTTATTTCTTTGAACTTCAAATCCCATATAATTTTCTGGTTTTTCACATATTTTTATCTTGAATTCTTTTTCTAAATGTGTAAGTATCTGTAATATCTTTCTTTTATCTTTAGCTATGGCTAATCCATCATCAACATATATTGCAATTATTATTGTTTTATCTTGAGTCGAAAAAACACACTGATCTGTTTTTGTAGGTTTCAATCCAAGTTTTAGCATAGTATATGTGAATTTCTTATTCCATGTAATCGGAGCTTGCTTTAATCCATATAATGCCTTTTTTAAATGACATATTTTGTTAGTCTGATTTTTATATCCTTCATAAATATATCTTCTTTCAATTTTTCTATATCAACTATTTGCCATGTTTTATTACTTTCCAATGAATCCTTTTCCGAATTTATAGCCTTCTCCCAATTTTCTTTTTCAGTCGATTTCATAGCCTCATCATAGGTAAGTAACACATAGTCGTGCAGGTAAGTTGGTCTTTTTGTTTGTTTTTTTGTAGTGTTAGTATTAGTAGTTGTAGGTGTCTCTTCTATCATCTCAGTATCTGTATTTATTTCAGGTTCTTTTTCTGGTATGTTACTTTCTATATCTCTTTCTTGTATTTCATCATATTGATCATTACTTGTATTATCTTCTTGTTCATTCATTTCATTTATTTCTTCTTCACTGTCTGATATTATATCTGTTACTTTTCTTCTTAGAATGACTTTTTCTTTTTTATCTATATTTTTATTATTTTCAATTATAACAATATCTCTACCTACTTCTAATTTCCTTTCTTTTTCATTCCACAGTCTATATCCATTATTAGTATATTCAACCATTATTAACTTCTTACTTCTTGGATCTAATTTCTTTATATTTGTATGTAATTGTTTTGCATAAACTATTGAACCAAATTTCTGTATGTTAGCTATGTTGGGTCTCTTTCCATACCACAATTCATAAGGTGTTTTATTTTTTAATGATTCACTTGGTAATCTGTTTAATATATATGTGGGCACAATATATAGCTTCACCCCACATTTCTTTTTCTAATTCAGAATCAAATAGTAATGCCCTGGTTTTATCTAATAGTGTCCAGTTTAATCATTCTGCCTTTCCATTTAATTGAGGTGTGTATGGTACCGTTAGATCTAATTTTATTCCTTTTTCTATACACCATTGTTTCAAGTATTTACTTGTATATTCACCTCCGTTATCACATCTTATTGTTGATAGTTTTTCATTTCTTACGCTTTCACTTTCTTCTATATAATTTATTAATTTATATTTAACTTCACTTTTATTCTTTAGTAGATAAACTTTAGTAAAATGGGTGTAGTCATCCATTATAGTTAGATTATAAATATAACCATCATATTTTCAAATGGTCCACAGACATCTGTATGTATTAATTGTAATGGTCTGGTTGCTCTGGTTCTTATTGTATCAAATGGTAATCTTGTTTGTTTAGCTTGTTTACGAATTTCACACTTATTCAATTCCTTTATTCCTTTTTTTTTTATACCATCTACCAAATTTGGCAATTTTTGTAATATTTTATATCCTGAATGTCCTAATCTTTGATGGCATTCTAAAGCAGTTCCATTCAGATTTTCATATCATTAATAATGTCTTCTCTTCCACATTATTTTCATTTAAATTTATTCTATATAAACCATTTACTTTCTTTCCTGTTATTATCAATTTTGAATCTTTATATATTTCAACCTTGTTTTTGTGAACACAACGGTTCCACTGTTTTCAGTTATTGCGTTTACTGACATTAAGTTCTGTGATATATCTGGTATAAACAAAGTCTTACGTAGAGTGCAATATTCACCTTTTACAATTCCTTGACCTTTTACTTCAACTGATTGAACTTGATTAGCAGTTAACACCGACAATTCTTTATATTCAATATTTGAAAATATTTTAATGTTGTTAGTCATATTCTTCGTGGTTAAATTTCTTACATATACCACACATCTTACAATCTTTTTTCACATGTCCGGTTTTATTACATTTAAAACATTTACTCTGATGTTTATTTTTAACGGCCTGGAACACTAACTGTTTTTCTGATTTATTTTCTACTCTTTGTTCTATTCTTTTTTCCTCACCAAGAAGTCTGTTTGTTTATTTTGTTAGTCCTTTTTTCGTCTGGTGTCGACTCCCATGCAGTAATGAAGTAATTTAAGTTATTTGGTTAACATGGTAGTATTTTGGATATTAACATTTCTCCAGTTATATTTCCTCCTACTTGATTTATTCTATATTTTAAGTTTTCTATATGAGTCGCTCAGCGGAACAGTGGCCTAATCCACAAATGTACAGAAACAGAGTTAAGTAGATTATTTGTATACTACACTATACATCTTTAAAACCATAGTAGCCTAAAATTTATTTTCGGTAGTATTTGATAGATGGCGTTGATGAATGTTCTTATTCCATTTCAAATTTATGATTACTTTCATAGGAAAAGCAGCCTATTATTTGATAGGCCCTTTAACTTCTGCACATGAAAATTTTAGGACTACAGAATAGTGGACATTCTGCCTTGGTATTCACAACTTGACAACAAACCAAGTGTATATGTATGTAAGGCATGAAGGCTTGGCTTCTCGTGGACCATGTGAAATTGGATTGTGTTTATTACATTATATGAAGAAATATGTAACTACTACGAATCTGATTATGTACAGCGACCAATGTGGAGGCCAAAACAGAAATATTAAACTGTCAGCAATTTGCAATTACATAGTGTGTTCAAACAAGTTCACAGTAAAAAAAATTGATCACAAGTTTCTAGTATCTGGTCATAGCTATCTACCTTGTGACTGTGACTTTGGGTTAGTAAAAAAGGAAAAGAAACATAATAAGGGTATTTTTGTTCCTGAAGACTGGAATTGTGTTATATCAAATGCCAAGAAAAAGAGTCCAAAATTTTTGATTGTGAAGATGACAGAAGAGTTCCAATACACTGAAAAATTGGAAAAACTAATAACTAATAGAAAAATAGATAATAATACTGACAAAAGTCAAAGAACCAAAGTCGAATGGCTAAAAATTCAGTGGTTACGATTTACCCATGATAATCCATACAAAATATATTATAAAAAAAAAAACTCGTTTTTCTTCCTCTTTGACTGATATTGATCTAGATGTTTTGTACCCCAATGATCGCCCCATAGAGAAGAAAAAATATGAAGATCTATTACAGCTATTACCATATGTCCCTCCAATTGGACAAGATTTCTATCGCAACCTGAAGACAAATAATTCTGCACAAGATACTGAAGCTGACTTCTATGATATTCAGTTCAAATTTCCACAATAAGAAACTTTCTGCATCCTTTAAAACTTCTATTCTTATTTCTTCTTTTTCCATTTTTCCTGTTTTTAAGTGTATTTTGTTTGCACATTGCCTTTTAGTATCCTTGTTTTATTTCTATTTTATATTGTACACAGCTTTGTGTTTTCTCACTGGTTTTTAAGTACCCTTGTTTTAATTTTTAATGTACACATTTTGTTTGTACACTGGTTTTTAGTTTTAGTTTCTTTGTTTTTAATTTTATTTAAATTGTACACGCCGGCCATGAGGTTTCACACATGGTATTTTAGGCACCTGTTTTTGGTGGCATCTGAGAATCTGGGCATCTGGGCACTGGGCATCTGGGCAAATAACCTGATAAGATGAGGGCTTGAAGAGATTATTATGATATATTTTATACGTTTATTAAGTTTTAAGTTTTACATTTCACTATGTTTTTTAGTTCTCTTCCTTATAATCTATGTCATTAATGTCACGGAGTAGTTATGACACAGTCTAAATTAACCAGAGTACTACAATATACAGCGCAACAAATACGAACAAAAAAACGATCCACATTTTCTTCATAAAGAAACCCAGAAAGGAAAAATTTAAAAATTGTAAGAGGGCATAAATTACGAAGATAAGAAATGTTCTTTGACCATTTTTTAAATATAGGCAGAGATACGACCTTCAAACCTTCAAGAAAAGAGCGTACTCCTTCCTAAAAGGCCGGCAACGCACTTGTGACGCTTCTGGTGTTGCGGGTGTCCATGGGCGGCGGTAATCGCTTACCATCAGGTGATACGTCTGCTCGTTCGTCACCGAGGCATAAACCTATTTTATGTCATTATGGATTTAAAATATTTATTTATTGTTTATTTATATAATTGAAAAAGATTCGTCGCTCTGCGACAGCAATTGCACGAAGCAAATCTCACGGTTTTTCTTTGCAACTGTGGTTGCGATAAGCGAACAAGCGGCTATTTAATAATATCCCACCCTATGGGGAAGACGCGAGAAAGAAAAATAAATCATACCCACTTCACGTGTAAAAAAAATTTTGACATGACATGGAAATGGTAAATACACATATTATTATCCTTGCCGTTTCATTTTTCTAGCACTTTTAGGCAATAAATCACTTATACAGATAGACAGACGGACAGCCGGACGGATATGGCGAAACTTTATGTGTTCCGAAAAGTGAACATAACTATAAAAAAGACATGCTAAACTAATGATGAGGATAGTGTACAAAAGTACAAACCGTAAAATTATTTTGTTGACAATTCAACAGGCAAAACATCAAAATAAAAATTCACCACTGACATTGACTGGTCATGACATGACATTTTGTTGTCCGTTCGACAGTTAAAACATATTAAAAAGTTTATCAATATTTCATTTTTTGTCGGTTAAACTGTTACTTAAAGAACTGAAAATTTTAAAATATGTTTGTTTGATTACAAAGAAAAATCCAGATGGACTGTAAAGAACACGACAGTGAATCTAACCAAGTAAATAGGAAGTAAAAAGCAAATACAATCTCGCAGCAGTATTTGACAAACTGCCATATCGTATTCACGTATTCACAGTGATTTTTGATTTTATGTTCAAATGTTCAAAATGACGTCTTGCGTCACTATACATTGTAAGAGTAGTTCCCAAAAAAAAAAGATGGAACATCTCTTCACAGGTTAATTCACGTTATTTGGTTGCTATAATTATTTATTTACCCGATAATTATAATATTGTGTCGGAACACAAAACCTCAACCATAGTTCGACTTTGACACCAATTTTCGTCTATTTTTTTTCCTCTCAAAAAACCAGACCTTAGTGAACCTTATTTCTATATTTAGGGACTTGGTTTCGAACCCCATCTCTAAGTATTCTTTGGTTATACTTTTTTTACAATTATTACATAAGAACAAGTTGCTGTTCTGTGTTTTGATGTATTTTATGGCTTTAACTTGTGCTTCAAATCACATTTCAATGATTGAGAATGATAGATATTACGAATCTTGATCCCCAGGTACTTACCGTATAACTGCTGAATATTTGCAAAAATATTAATGTTAAAATACCCTTCTTTAAACCCTAATATTTTTCAGTAAAATAGGGACTTTTTTCTGCTTATGGTATAATTACATGCACGCGGATATACGTGTGCTTACAGTGTCGCTGCCAGTTGTCACACACATATAAAAATTAAACGGCTTCCATGTTATTTGACACGTTACATCCGGCTTTCTTTTGTAATCTGTCCACCTGCTTACATGAGGCTTTTGAGGAAACCAATAATAAAGACTGGCAAAATTCTATCAAATCGTAATGGCTGCAGTGTTGTAGAACTGCATCTGGGAGACTTATTTTGTGAGATAAGGATTATAACAAAAATACTCATTTCTAGTCTCAAAAATATTTTAAAATGTTTCTATTTTCTGTCAAAACCCGGCAATTTTCGAAATCAAAACTATGATAGTAATGGCGTATCCGAACGATCTTACGAGGTTGGAGAAAAATAAACGACCCAAAATATTGCCATAACAAAGAGAGATAAGTGCATACGTACCTGTTTAAAGTATTTATAATTTAATTGTATATGTATAGTTTTTAAAATTTATGTTGTGAGAAAGTAATCTACTCACTTTCCTAATTGAAAAAGTGAATTTATAAAACTGAGACTTTAAAATAATTCCAAGGCGAAAATTAGAATTTTTTCCTAGTCTGGCAGCACCTGGTGACACGTCCACCCACCCTGTCAAACTACCACAGTTCCACTGATCCTGTATGATAAATTTTCATGTTTTAACTATTCAAAATGGTAAGAATCACTTTTAATTCACGATAATTACATATCTGCAGTGTTTATAGTCGTAATTTACCGTAAACGAAATTTCCGCCACGTAGTTGTATATTTGTCGGCTGTGTGTCATCAGTAGTTTGTCGGTCTCCAGTTGATGTAATTTACGTGTAATACGTGTATATTGTGTTTTATACGGGCGGTTAAAGTATAGCGTTGTTATGTTTTTAAAGCCGTTGCGCCTGGATATCAAGAGGAAATTGACAGCGAGGTCGGACCGCGTCAAGTGCGTGGACCAGCATCCTACAGAGCCATGGCTTCTGTGCTCTCTCTACAACGGGGACGTGAACATATGGAACTACGAGACACACGCACAGATTAAGAGATTCGAGGTAAACATTCTCACATCTATATTTGAGTGTCAAACAGCTTTACACTGCCAAGAGCAGACAGCAACTTTGCCTCTATTCATCATCATAT
Organism: Spilarctia lutea; assembly: GCA_916048165.1. Classification (NCBI taxonomy): domain Eukaryota; kingdom Metazoa; phylum Arthropoda; class Insecta; order Lepidoptera; family Erebidae; genus Spilarctia; species Spilarctia lutea. The sequence continues at coordinate 26,981,470 of OU696470.1, read as the reverse complement.
TATTGTTTATGACATTCTTATTATCATAAATTAATAACACAAATCTTATTTTTTTAAAATATGGAATTAAAAAAAAAACAATAAGCAAAATAAAAATCCTCTTTTTATGTAGCCAATAGTATCTAGCAGTCTGTAGTAATGTTTATTATTATGAAAATAGTTTACTTGTATATAGATGTATAAGAGAACAATAATGAATAGAGACAAGATAGATTACCTTTATTAAATTAAGCCTGCAGTAACTGACAAACATTGTTATCTGTGCTCCTATGTCCAATAAGATTCTAGTTGACCTCATTAAAAAGAACTCAATACCAACCTAACCAACCAGTGTGAAATAATAGACCAAAACCTCATTGATAAGAAAATACCTATGTACAGCATTGGACTGTTTAAGGCTGTTAATACTGATGACCTCATTTAAGATATATTTCGGCATCCCTCAACTGACTGTACGGTTGACCTAGTGGTCTAAGCGGTCACTACGCCACTCGCTACTGCGTCAAGTGCCATGGGTTTAAATCCTATGTGGGACTTTACTTTGTGTGGTCCACAAAATGTTATCCTGAGTCTGGGTGTTCTCTATTGTTTGTAAAGTCCCCCGTGACACAGGATGTAGATTCCTAATGCGGAAGTTGTCTAGTACAGCTTTTCAATAAATGCACAAAAATGTATACACAGTACTTACATAAATTCTGTCTGTTTACTCGGGACTGATTGTCATGTGACCCACTGGCAAAAAGCTGATGTTATAAGGAATAACTTAAGTTACATTTGAACTATAGGAGTTGAACTATATCCAATTTAAAAGCACCAAAAATCGAGGGTATATTACTAAATATAATTCTCTAATTGTAGTTTGGACTGTTGACCTCTAGTTCAGTTGTAAGAATCATTACCATAACAGCAAATAAGATGTTTTAACATTAGTCTATCTTGTCAGTAAACATCATTCATGGTTAAAACTGTTTGATACTGAACTAAGTTTGATAAAAAATGCAAGCTTCAATCTGCTGCAATTTTGATTGATGTCAATTGACAAACATTGAAAAGTAGCTTACATGCAATATATGTAATAAAATGGCCTTTATTGCTGTTGTATTACAGTTGATACACATTTGCTTTAATTAAATTTTTTATCTCTTTACAATTATGTTCATCGCTTGTTGTGGAGAGTCTTTTACACCCATCTTTTTAGGCTGAAATGATGACAATGATTACAACTAAAATTTGTCTGTTTCCTTCAACCCAAACTGATTACATAATCTTGACTTTGTGACTTGAAAAATTGCTTAGATTGTTCAGCTAATACCAAAATGGTTAACTTAGCTGGAGGAGTATAGCTAGATGGTTTCAAACTTACTTAAAAGGTCCACCAACAATTGGATGCAAAAAACATCAGACCTGTCATGTGAATTAGGAAGTCGAAATCAAATGCCACTACTGGGGGCATGATTATGATTTTTTTCTGTTCTCATTTCCTGAAAATGATATTCTACAAGTTATCCCATGATATGTTTTAAGAGTGTTCAATATATCAACTGTGTGAGCATCTGTTGAAACAATATGTTCTCTACACAAACACAAATGTTTGTTGAATAACCTATTTTGCTTGTAAACTATTCAGTTAACAGTATGATAGATGATGTATGACTATTGTAGTTTGTCCTAGTCCCATGAACAGTATATTTTTTGTATTTTTACTAGCTTTTATTGTGGCTCTGCCCGTGTTTATGTCTAAAATTGCAAGTCGCAACAAGAGTCTAAGTATCTCCATACTAAATTTAATAGAAGTTGGTGCTGTGGTTTAGCCAAGAAAAGTAACAAACTGACAGTTATTTTCAAATTTAATATAATAATTGGATTTTTCATTTCAACCATTTACCTCCCACTGCTGAATGTAGGTGTCCCCCAAGGAGCGCCAACTATCCCGGTCTTGGGCAGTCCGTATCCATCCGCTGCCAGTATTTAAAAAGTAAATAGATTAATAAACTACTTTTCTTAATTTCTTATTGAAATAAGATTGCCCTTTGTACATTATATAAATGACATTGCATATGCCATACACTTGTAACTGAGTAGCTCAGTAATAAAGAGTTTCTATTTCTATCTATCTATGTGAAAATGCTGTACAAAGGCCGTATTCTGTTGTTCTTACTCATTGACATTATCTACTTACAGATTAAATTTGAATATCACTATTACATTTTTTTATGTTTTTGTTTGCATCAATAAAAGACACATGCACTATAATTATAACCTCGGACATTTCACAGCCATTTCATTTAATTAAGGGAGAGCTTTTGCTATGGTAGCCAGACTGCTAATGAACATATCTAAATATTTCTTAGTACTAGTAAAACAGAACCAAAAATCATTCTCATATTTGTCCTTGGTCAGAATCCCATCAACATTATGTTTGAATTGACTTCCATATTGGAGTTCGGGCATTCCGTTCTACACATCACTGTTTTGTGTACAATTCACTTACATTACATTTCCTTTTAAGTGTTTGCTATTTCACCAATGACAGCAAATAGTAATGTTTAGTTTTTACTCACTAGAATTCACAAGCTTGACTAAGAACCCAGCCATAATATGTAAAACATTCTTGTTGTCATTCATTAAAAGAGTCCCTCACTTACACCTCTCCTTAGGAAAGACTGATTTTTCAAGGTAGTAGAGTCACTCTGATTTTAGTAGGAATGGACAGGCTTGACCAGGGCGGTATTACCTTCGCACAGAAGACCAACTAAAACAATAAAATTTGTACTGTCCTGTTTCATCACTGAGTTAGACCGGAGACCTAACGATGCAGAAGCATGTCAATAGGCTGCTATAATGTGGGTCATGAATCTGCATTGTTGCGTCTGCAATGAGTATGGTGACACTCTTGGATTCCACTCCTGCTTTCGATCAGGCAGAGTAGAACTGCTTAGGACCTATAATTAATTACAACATTGGCCAGAAGAGTATAAGATTTGTTTCAAGATTCTAGCGCTACGACACTAAACAGATGAAAAGAAGACTCTTTTAAATATAGTTATATTATACATTTATACAGGTATGTGACCTGCCTGTCCGTGCAGCCAAGTTCGTCACTCGCAAAAACTGGGTCATCACAGGTTCAGATGATATGCAGATTCGTGTGTTTAATTACAATACGCTGGAGAGAGTGCACGCGTTCGAGGCACATTCTGACTATGTACGATGTATTGCGATTCATCCCACACAGCCATACATTCTCACAAGCAGTGGTGAGTACTACATTGACAATTCAATTCGACTGGTCTCGCTGATTATAATTGATACTATAAAAAATTGGAAACTGATTTACCAAGTCGTTTACATTAGGTTCCTTCTTTTTATTACAAAAATAAGAGTTAAAATGTAATAATAATTGTTTTGATGTTATTATATTTACCTTTCAAAATTTTATAAGGATTTAGTTATTACTAATGTTTTTATGTACAATCGACGATTATTTAGCCAAAATACATGATCATATCATCTTATTGAAGGATATGCTATGTTGCATTACGGAAAGTAACTTATCTCCTCGTAATTCATTGAGAGAAACTTAGATCTAGAAGTGGATATTCTATCATGATACAAATGATATATTGTAACAAAATTTGTAAGTAATTTAAGTGTTAATGATTTTCAGATGACTTACTAATTAAATTGTGGAATTGGGAACGGAACTGGGCTTGCCAACAAGTGTTTGAGGGTCACACTCACTACGTGATGCAGATTGTGATCAATCCAAAGGACAACAACACATTTGCCAGTGCCAGTCTTGATACCACTGTGAAAGTAAGCCTTGAATTGCTCATACCATAATAAATAAGTGATCTTCATTTGTTTTCCTGTTGTAACTTATGTTTGTCCAAACCAGGTGTGGCAGCTAGGATCCTCAGTGTCTAACTTCACTCTAGAGGGCCATGAGAAAGGTGTGAATTGCGTAGACTATTATCATGGTGGAGACAAACCCTACCTTATAAGCGGTGCTGATGATCGACTCGTCAAAATATGGGACTATCAGAATAAAACATGTGTTCAAACATTAGAAAGTAAGTTACAATTTAATACACATACGTTTACGAAAAATTTACAGTGCCTATACTGGGCTGGCCATACAAGATACAAATTAAACTGCTTTGCAATCTTATATGTTGATATGAAAATGCAAATCAATAGTCCGCCATGGTGTGGGTAACCATTCTGTATTGTCTGTCATTCACAATGAGTATGGTGACCATTACTCTTGGATTCTATTTCTGCTTTCCATCCATTTAAAATAATGAGTTTTTAGTTAGAGAGACAAACTTCTTAGCACTCCATGGATTCACCGTGCGGGTGCCGGGTCCATCGTGTGGCAGAGGGAGAAACCCAAAGCAGTTCCCAGGACTTACGACCTGGATGTAGGTATAAGGAGGCCCCCTTTAAGATGCGCATCAACGCTCACCTTCACTGCTCGAGTTTCCCGCCCTACCTAGCCAAATTTGGTAGGAACCTGTTAGTGCAGCCTTGGATACTCGTTCTAAAATAGAACTTACTGCAGATCTCGACAGGCCAAGGTCTTTCAGAAGGTTATAGAGAGATTTAGCTGGTATACCTCTCGCTCCTACTTCTACCGCGTATAAATTAACCACATAGCCATTTTTGTTAAGTTCAGTTGTAACTTCAGTGATGATTATTTGTTCAGGCCATACCCAAAATGTATCAGCTGTGTCATTCCACCCGGAACTGCCCATTCTTCTGACTGGTTCTGAAGATGGCAGCATTAGAATATGGCACGCTGGTACTTACAGGCTCGAGTCCTCATTGAACTACGGGTTTGAACGAGTTTGGACAATATCTTCCATGCACAACTCTAACAATGTTGCTATTGGGTGAGTGGAACACGTTGTACCACATTTAGGTATTCGTTACTGTCTCTGCTTACAATATAAGATTCTCATTGACTCAACTAAGTTCATGTTTATACAGCCCATAGATTTGATTTTATATTATATAGTTTTATGTACTGAAAACATAAAATGTAAAGAGTGAAAAAGTTCATAGTAAACTGCCAATGTAATAAAAATAATCAATAATACTTTGTCTTAACATAATATGAATCCAAAAGTACAGAGAAAACACTTTTTTTTATCTTGTTTTACACAATTATTGTCTAATAAGTAAAGAAAGAGAACAAAACATTATGTTCATTAAATTATAATCTTAATAATTAAATTGTCTGTTTGGTAGTTATGATGAGGGCACAATTATGATCAAAGTGGGTCGTGAGGAGCCTGCAATCTCCATGGACGTCAATGGAGGCAAGATCATCTGGGCAAAACACTCAGAGATGCAGCAAGTCAACTTAAAGGCATTGCCTGAAGGTAAAATACAACTTCTTTTTAGTTCATTCATTGTTATATACAATAAGCAGAAATAATTTTTACTCGACTTCATAAAGGAAGAGGTTCTGAATTCGACTGCATTTTTTTTTGTTTACCTACGAACTTTGGACTGGCTGAATCGATTTTAGTGATTCTTTTTTATTTGAAAGCTGGTGCTTCCCGTGTGGTCCCATTTCAATGTTAAAATTTTGTATGATATGAGAATTAATAGACTGTATGCCATTTATGGAATGGCATACGTTTAATACATTTGCATTTCTAACTTTCAGGTACAGAAATTAAAGATGGTGAACGTGTTCCCGTTGTAGCTAAGGACATGGGTTCTTGCGAAATCTATCCACAGACCATTGCCCACAATCCGAACGGTAGATTCGTTGTTGTGTGTGGAGATGGAGAATACATCATCTATACTGCTATGGCACTGAGAAACAAGGCATTTGGAACTGCACAAGAATTCGTGTGGGCCTTCGACAGCTCCGAGTACGCTACATTAGAAAACTCCAGCACAATAAAAGTCTTTAAAAACTTCAAAGAAAGAAAGAGTTTCAAACCTGAGTATGGTGCTGAAGGTGAGTTAATAATGTGTTATGAAAATCTGCTCGTTTTTACATCTGGCTTATTACTAAAACTCAATTTAAACCTTTATACATATTTCTATTTTTCTGGTTAGTATTCTACGACAATTATGCATCTAAGTAATTACTTAAAACTTCTGCAGGATAACTTAAAAGAATTTAAAATTGGAATATATAGTATTTACCTCCTGTAACACTTTTTTATTTTCTAACTCCAATGACTAAATTCATTAACAATTATTGTGATCTCGCTAAACATCTTTCACATGTGATGATAATGTTTTTTGTTGGCCAGGTATTTTCGGAGGCTGTATGCTTGGCGTGAAGTCCATCAGCGGTATGGCGTTCTCGTTCTACGACTGGGAGAACCTGGAACTGATTAGACGGTAATTGATTTATCTTACTTTATTTATAAGAGATTTGTTATAAATGCTAGATGATTTGTACCCATTATATATGGCTATTGCTTTCAATAATTGCTGGCGTATTTTTAAGGCTATGCGTGTTTTATTTTCTAATGCTAAATTTGTAATTGTTTTATGCTCGAAGCTGTGTGCACTGTTTTGTTATATTTTATGTAGGTAGGTTATCAATGAATTTATGTGAGATGTGTATTTCTTAGAATGAAACTAACTGTACCTCGCAACTTTGTCTGCGTATTGGGGGTAAAAGCTTACCAAATATGATAAAAAACTTAAAATCGGTGTGGCCATTGCGGAGGAGTAAGTAAGTTACAAACACTATGAGGAGAGATATTTATTTATGTACATGTTAGATTAATTCTTGAAAAAAAAGTTTTTAAACCAGATTATTATTAAGTCATATAATAGGTAGGTTGTGTAAATTAAATAAATAATAATAGTAATGGTGTTTCTTTAAGTAAGCACAGGTCGTGATACTGTGTAGGAATAGGATCTTTAACATTTCGACACGTCAATTACTTTAAATTCTGACACATGCAATGCAATATTATAAAAATAATTAAAGAGATAAAAAAATATATTTCTAGAATTAAACTCACTTGTATCCACTATTGTAATAAAAAATGTACATTTGTAACAGATTTGCTTAGTTTGGACTGATGGCGTTGTGTGTTTGTCCAAAATAATATTTAAAAAAAAAAACTTTTAACCTGACCGGTTTCGCCCTATGGCATTATCAAAGGTTGGTTATAAAAAGATATTTGTTCAAGAGGATTTAAAATGTGATGTTCGAATTAGAATTTTAAGAAAACAAAAGAATTAACATGTTCCAAACATGATTTTTAAATTTTACTACTGGCTAACTATATTTTAAACTCACATAATCCTTAGCATAAAAAGGCTTTTGGACTTTAAAAAATCGAGCCTTATATTCTATTATAACTTACGAGGAACTCCGAAACTATACAGCCTATTTTCACGTTTTTTTTAATGTATGTATTGCTGGCGTGCCCCGAGCATGATTGAAAAGGGGCGCAGACGAAATTGCGTGGGTCAGCTAGTTTTGATGTTTAAACTATAGTACTGCTTGAAGTATGCGTAGATTGCTATGCGAATTAGCTGCGTATTTCATACATCGTGTGTTGAAAACCTACACACTTCTTTTAAAGTAGTTTTAAGGCTTCCCTAAATAGGTGTGAAGTTTAAGTATGCGTGTATGTCGGTTACTGCTACTTAAAGTAAGCTAGTAGGTCCAATCTATGTCTGTACCGAAATACAAACAAATCGGTTCCGTAATATAGCCACGAAAGCGTAACAAATAGACAGAGTTACTGTCGAATTGATGATATTAGTATGGATACGACCAGTATTTACCATGCTTTAACTAGGAGAATGTTTTTTGTGCGTAAACTTCATATTCCCATAGTGTCCTATACATAGTTTTTTAAAGGATTATTTCATATGACTGTTATTTTTTTATTCATATTCACCGGGTTTACTATATTTCAACTTACTTAGGTATGACGTCACACCTTTTCACGGCCAGACAAGTTGGTATAGGGTTTGTTTAAGTTTTTACTTTCTCTGTTTAAGAACTTATTAAATAGAAACCTACATACTCTAAATTAAAGTAAGAGTTATTGCTTTCACTTCATTTAACCGTTGATGTTACCATACCAAAAATGATTTAAAACTCTTTGCGATTGGTTATTGTAAAACGCATGTCTATTCTTAAATGTAAGCTCAATGTAAAAGTGTGTAGTGTACGCTGGATAACTTCACTGTGAAGGGAAGGAGAACTTAATACAAACTCTAGACCAATCTATTTGGCTACTGGGAAATGGTTACTTGCGATGCTTGTGCCCAAGTGAATCAATGAATGAATGATGTAAGTTTATGCTTGTCGTATGTTCGCAACAGTATCGAGATCCAGCCCCGTCACGTGTACTGGTCGGAGAGTGGCAACCTGGTGTGTCTCGCCACGGACGACTCGTACTACGTGCTCAAGTACAACGCGGCTATTGTCACCAGGGCCAAGGAGACCAATACTAACATCACTGAGGATGGCATTGAAGACGCCTTTGAGGTGAGTGTTTATTTTATATTAGTGGTCGCCCAGAGATCGAAATTACACTAGACTAACTTTTTTTATTTTGTATAATAAGGCCATTACACCATTTTATTCAACGATTTGATCATGGCTGCTTTTGACATTCAGTGACTTCACACACATACATTTGTGTAAATGTATATTTGTGCATGTGTGTGTGTCAAACTGAATGTGTACCCGATAGTGTGTATCGAGTTTGCAACAACTACCCACTGTGAATGTTATTACCAGAAAGATAATGACAAAGGATAATGATAAAGGATTCAAAAGAACGAGTATTAACCCATGTACGAGTATGTTTATACGTTACGGTTAAAGATAACAAAGCTTACTAATGAAACAGTCTACCAGAGTCCGTTACGTTTATTGAGCTGCCATGTTACCTTGCTCGCTGTCTTCATGCCAAGGTATGGCACTACAAAGTCTTAACTACGCTACGCTGGTTTTTTATTTTTTCTGGCCGGCCATAGTAAACTGTACCTATTATATTGTACGCCATATTACTTAAAAAGGTAACACAAAACTAGGAGGTACAACTGGCGGCCTTATCGCCCAAAGACTATCATACTCGTATATTAAGTTACAGATGATTTTAAGCATTTTTTTTTTTCTAAAGTCAACTCCCGCATTATAAATATACATCCTGTGTCGCGGGGGACTTTACAATCATACATGTAACGGACACAAATAACACCCAGACTCAGGACAACACTTTGTGGATCACACAAAGTGATGTTCCACGTGGGATTTGAACCCACGGCACTTGGCGCAGTAGTGAACGTTTAAACCACTAGGCCAACCGTGCAGTCGTTTGATTGATTTATTGTGTCGACGTACAGTTCGACAAGGATTCAAACAAACTAATAACCAGTTGACCCGCAACTTCGTCTCTCAAAAGGAAAAAATGGGTTCCTATTTGTAATAGCGTTATGTTATATAACCTCCCTCTATATTAGCTATTCGATACTAAAATATTTCATTATAAATAAGTAGTTTCCAGAAATTAGCTTTGTATCAAGATTATTCAGCATATTGTGTTAAATTAGCGAGATCACCATTCTCTCATTGAATTTATTTATCATCGCCATCTCACCCGACATCCACTCCTGACACAGGCATGCCCCAAGGCTACCCACATCAATCGATCATATGCTGCTCATATCCAACGATTCCTCGCGACTTTCGCTGACGCGTTTTCTAGTACGTAGTTGCCACTCCAGAGCTTTTGAAATTAAACTAATACTGAAACTGACAAGGTAGTAGAGCCATGCTGACTTCAGCACGGTTGGGTCGGCTCGACCGGGGCGGTACAACCCGCTCACAGAAGATCAACCTAAACTGACAGCATTTCTTCTGTCGTGTTTTGTCTGCGAATGATGCAGAAGCAATCTTAAATCAGCCACCATTCGCAATGAGTATGGTGACCACTACTCTTGGATCATGCTTTCCATCAGGCAGAGTAGAGACAAATTGGCAGGCTCATACAAAAAAAAAAATGCGCGTCAGTCTTTGGTGATAGTGAAACATATGAGTTTATACGTTAAAGAATATACTCTTTGTATACTAACAACGCACGGAGGTATATCTAAATACATATATACACAGCATACATGTATATCTCACAGACAGTGTGCGATGACGAATACGCGAGTTTCTGTTCAACGCGCCTAAAGAAGTTTTCACTTCAAAAAACTAAAATAATTGTTTTGTTAAGTAAATAGAAAATTATTCACGAGTAACATTTAACTATTGCGTTGATAAGAGCCGGTGCCGCCGATAAAGCATGTTGTTATACTTATCTGTCGCTTTTAAATATAATTGATATAACAACTTGACATCTGACTCACCATCACAGTCATTACAAACCGATAACAGTCCTATAAAACTTCTTTATAATTTAAACTCTTGACGTGGCGTAAATAAAGTATACGAGTATTATAGACTGTATGTATGATGTGGTGGTTTGTATAAGACTGTCTCGTTGGTCCAGCGGTTAGAGTATGCGACTGCTAATAAAAATGGTCTCTGAATCCTTGAATGAGTCTGGCCAGAAAATATTATTTGACTTGGTTTAATCGATGATGGTGATAACATATATCTTTGAACTAGCTGACCCACGCAACCTCGTTTGCGTCTTATATTGCCCGTAGCGTGAAAATTTTCCCCCGTTTTTGAAACGTTCTTCATTGGTGCTCCGCTCCTATTAGTAGTACCGTAATGATATATAGCCTATAGCCTTCCTCGATAAATGGACTATCCAACACTGAAATAATTTTTCAAATCGGACCAGCGGTTCCTGAGACTAGCGCCTTCAAACAAACAAACTCTTCAGCTTTATTATTAGTATAGATAGTACATTTAAAATAAAGTCACTTCCATTTAAACCATTTATTTTTGCTACAAAATACAATCTACAAAGAAAATGATGGAAACAATTGCACTGTGCAGCAAAGGCAACCAGCTCAGTTTACGCTGTGAAGCACAGCACTGGTTTTCAGCTGGCCCCTGACATTTCCGTTGTCTGTTCGCTTAGATCTTTTAAAGTCACAACAGATTTAAATGTAGTTTTCAGTAATAGATGAGTGGTTCAAGACGAAGGCTTATATGTGTAATGAATGTGAGTGTAAGTACACAAATTCAAGGATTTCAAAGAGTTCTGTTCGGAGCCAGGCCCGACCTGGCTTCTCTAGTGTGTTACAAATATGTTTATCAGCAATTTGGTTATCATAGTACGTTACGTTACGTATCTTTGAGGTGTGTGAGATTGTTATTATTATTATTCTAGTTGTCCCACGCAACTTGTCTACGTCTCTCTTCAATCATGCTCGGTTCCTATTGGTCTAAGCGTGATCGAGTATCCTATCTTAGGCAAAACACATAATATATATAATAGGTAACACTCTTCACTGCCAACTATACTTCCGTTATAAGCAATAGGTATCTTAACTTATGCAGTCCTGCTTCGAAACATGCCTTACTAGCTCATCATCCGTTCTAGTAACACCACAAACCCATGTCCTCAAAATTCGAGTTACAGCAACATGTAGGCGTGTCTTATCTGATCTCTAGGCTGGTCAACTTTAAGATCTATGTAAGATGAGAGGTGTGCGGATCATAAACTACATATGTGCAAAGTTCCGTCCAAATCTGCTTATTCGTTTCTGTGTTACACACACAATTGTACGTACTCTGCCACATATAGTTTTTTTTAGGTATACGATGCAACTGATCTAAAAACCGATTGTTAATATTAAAGTTAGTACCGGCTGTTAGTAGGTGATTCTTTAAATTAATACAACTTATTTATTTGTAAACCGAATTAAATAAAACAAACACTACATGTTAAGTGACTTTAACCACAATACATAAGTGAAAACCGCATTAAAGTCGAATAAACCACTTCTGATATTAGAGCGCAGAAATGAAATACACAGACGAACAGACAAAAAAAAACCTGTTTTTGTGGTTTTGAGTTTGTCTGCACATGTGACCTAGTGGTTTAAGCGGTCGCGAAGTTTTAAGGGGCTGAGTGTTCTTTTGTGTCCGTTTCATGCATGGTTGTAAAGTACCTGGCGACAGAGTGGGAGAGCCACGCTTCGGCATGTATGGGCCGGCTCGACCGGAGCGATACCACGTCCTCACAAAAAACCGGTGTGAAATAGCGCTTGCGCTGTGTTTCACCGAGTGACTGAGGATACCGGAGGCCCATACCCCAATACCTCCCCCATCCCCCTTCCCATCCCCCAAAGGTCGGCAACGCACTTGTGACGCCTCTGGTGTTGCGGGTGTCCTTGGGCGGCGGTAATCGCTTACTATTAGGTGATACGTCTGCTCGTTTGCCCACTACTCAATAAAAAAAAACGCATGATTCGTTCCTAGTGCGGGAGTTGTTTTTTAAAAAAAATAAGGAATAGAAAATCATTATTTTTAGAAGGACCTTCTTCATTCGGTTTTTTTTCAAATACATATATTTAATGTACTGATATGGGCAAGTTACAATATTTTATATAGGTATACTAGCGACCCGCCCCGGCTTCGCACGGGTGCAATGCTGATACTAAATTAAATACACTACAGAAAAACTATGAACGTTGTATATAAAAACATAAAAACATAGCGGCCTGCTCCGACTTTGCACGGGCATAAAATAGAAACCTCTAAAATTAGCAATGTTGCCTTAGTATATGATGCATGTATTATACATATAAACCTTCCTCTTGAATCACTCTATCTATTGGAAAAAACCGCATCAAAATCCGTTGCGTAGTTTTAAAGATTTAAGCGCACATAGGGATATAGGGACAGAAATAGCGACTTTGTTTTATACTATGTAGTGAAGAGGTATCAAGGTATATTAACTTGTGGAGTTTCTTGACGGTTGTTTTCCATAAGAATGACATTTTGGGACCGCGCATCTAGAGTTATCAATGTAACGTTTCGAAAGTGTCTGTAAAGGGCAGTGCCTCCTTGAAAGAAAGGCTTATAGTGTTGATTTGATATGTATATTTGCTACCAGGTGGTCGGTGCGGTGACCGAGACAGTGAAGACAGGTCTATGGGTGGGCGACTGCTTCATATACACAAATTCCGTGAACCGAATAAACTATTATGTTGGAGGCGAAATCGTGACGATATCACATCTCGACCACACAATGTACATTCTCGGATACGTTGCTAAGGAAAACAGGTAATTTATCACTTTATAATATGCCTTGTAACTTTATACATACAAAAATAAACAAATTACTAAAAAACATGTGTTTAAATTGATGATCGATGGTGTCATTCTCACAGTTAAGACGATTCTAACGACACGACGCCGAAATTCTTCTGGCTACAAATAAACATATATTATATACTACTTTTCTTCTACCATATATAAAATCACTTAACATGAATCTTTTTTTTGCAGACTGTATCTAAATGATAAGGAGTTGAATGTTGTATCGTATTCATTGCTGCTGTCGGTACTCGAATACCAGACGGCGGTGATGCGCGGTGACTTCGAGACGGCCGACCGTGTTCTGCCCACCATTCCTCACGAACATCGCACTAGGGTTGCCCACTTTTTAGAGAAACAAGTAAGTTCAGTTCATTTTCAGAAGTATTCACTCATTGTATACATCAAGTCATAAAAAAGCCGTTGTGTGCTGCTAGTTCTATACTCTACCGTAGGCTCATATTATTTGTGTATGATAGTGTGTCAGATTTCATTAAGTCAAAACAATATCAATTATTTTAAAGAATGAAAGTGTATTCATGCCTTAAACAACATACTTGTTACTCTTGGATTGTAGTTGTCCACCAATGGTATGATCACTACATACTTTTACAAGTCCCATTTTCTTGTTTGTCTCGTATCTGGTGATGACACCAGTCTCTCATATTGCACACCATTACAAACAATAAAGTATAACAAACTACATTAAGTAAATCAGCACTCACCCTTCTACATGTTTTCAAAAATAAATATCTTAAACGATCAATACCACTATGGGGAACTGGTATCATGTTCCACCCAACACAAAGGGAGGATCCTCCGACCAGGCGAGGTGATCATGCCTGGCCGGCCACTGCCCAACAGTGACTATTTATTTCGCGATTCAGGATTTGTAGTTACTCCGTGTGGTGCGTTACTTCGTAGTTCAGTGTATCTTCGGTAGATGGCGCTGTAGTATGTTATTGTTGTGTTATATGTGGAAGTCGCTACACCACTATAGTAATTTCTATAAACAGGGCTTCAAGCAACAAGCTTTAGCTGTATCCACTGAACCGGAACACCAGTTCGAGTTGGCGTTGTCTCTTGGAGAGTTGCGGAGAGCGAAGCAGTTGGCGGAAGAGGCAGCCACGGCAGAGGGTCCTTCCCGCTCGTCCTCGGCTCGGTGGTCTCGACTGGGAGCTGCAGCAGCTGCAGCCGCTGACACGGAACTCACCAAGATTTGCTATCAAAGCGCCAAGGATTACAGCGCGTTATTGCTCTTCGCCACTAGTACTGGTGAGAACATATCACTACATAATCTGTCTGTCTGTTCGTTATAAACTCAAAATTTTATGCGGTTTTTAACAATAGAGTATTTCTTGACGAATCATTGCGTATATGTATAATTTGTGATTTTTTTAATAAATTGGCTAAAATTCAAGGATATTTTGTTGTAGACATCGAAAAAATTAAACCGCACATCTTCTCAGAGTAACATAGGCTGTATTATATTTTCCGTTAAGAACCCGTCCGAACCCGGGGCGGGTTATTAGTTTTAATAATAATAAAATAGTTTATTGTACTCGCAAATGGAGTAATTCCATATTTAACCCATAATCCCTCCACTATACAAAAGCTTTTGAACTAAATACTTCTATAGATTATAGACACAGTACCTAAAACCTACTACAGAATCAACTAAGCAAATCATGCATATTTGTTGGTCTTGTTTAAAATGATTACCATATTTGAGGTCGCGGTTTCAATTCCTAAGACAAATAATTGAGCTAAGATCACGACTTTTTCTGACTACCATAGACTGCCTCATAATCTATTATAGCCATTATTAAAAAGGGTTAGTAAAATTTAAATTTAATTGTAACTATAGAAGCCATACTTCTGTCTTCAACTGTAGTGTCAATACACTTTAGTAATAGTTAAGTAAAAAGTACCAAATCCATTGCCCTAGTGGAAAAAAAGTATTGGCCATTTTCCCCTATGTATTTTCAATGTCTACGAAATCTTTAACACAGTCAACAGTAACAAGCTTTTGCCAGGGACTTCCCCCGCATGAATTTCAGATATTCTGGTTAATATATGACACGTACTAAACATGTGGCTTGGTAAAAGAATTTTCCCCTCAGATTACCCCCCTACAAACTTTACTTTTTCATATTATTAGTATGGATGAATGAATAGGTAATTATAAAAATACGTTTCATTGTTCTAGGTGACAAAAAGCTTCTAAAGAGTGTAGCAGAAATGTCAGCTGAAGAGGGTTCGGAGAATATTTCGTTCGTCGCCTATTTCATGTTGAACGACCTCGAATCGTGTTTAGAGCTCCTTATCAAACGTAACAAGCTTCCTGAGGCCGCTTTCTTTTCAAGGTAAGATCTGATACTTTCTTGATTCGATTCCGTAACTAATTTGATTCCTATTTAATGTCACTGTACCTCTCCTTAAGATAGCAGTAGAATATTCAAACATCCTAAAGTCTTCTTAAGGTAAATTAGGACAGGCCCAGAGTGACACCATTGACCTGTTGTGAAGCAATTTTTTCCTTTTATTAGTATGTTTCTGAATTAAGGTAGCTCTAATCCCTGATTTCCGATAGTAGTCACTGTTTATTTATTTTTTTATTGAATAGTGGGCAAACGAACAGGCGTATCACCTGATGGTAAGCGATTACCGCCGCCCATGGACATCCGCAACACCAAAGGCGTCACATGTGCGTTACCGGCCTTTGGGGGAATGGGTAGGCAGGGAATGGAAGGAGGGTTTAGGGTATGGGCCTCCGGTATCCTCACTCACTCAGTGACATACAGCGCAAGAGTTGTTTCACACCGGTTTTCTGTGAGGCCGTAGTATCACTCCAGTCGAGCCGGATTTTAATAATTTTGGTTATTTTCAGGTCTTACATTCCATCCAAAATGTCGGAAGTTGTCAAATTATGGCGTGAATCAATAAGTACTAATTCGAACAAAAAGATTGGTCAATCGCTTGCCGACCCCGACCAGTACGAAAATTTGTTCCCAGAGTTTGCGGTAAGGAGATATTATATATGTTCTGTTAGGGTTTCTTGTTGTGAATACAACAAGTCTTGTTAAATCTTTACTGGGTGTATATCACAAGCAATATTCTATAAACAATACTTTGCAACCAAAAAATCATTTCCATGTCATATCTGTCCCCATTATTATAAATACAGTAAGTCATAAGGACTCGCTCATAGCCCAGTTGCACTCGGTGATTAGAAACAATCACCGAGGGTAAGCAATGACGGCTCGGTCAGTACCTGGATGGGTGATCGCTAGTGGCATGATACCATGAGCATCTCCGTGATTCGGAGGTCATGTTAAGCAGTCGGTCTGGTTGTTATCATAGGATAACAGTCATGAAGCTAAGTTAGAGGCCTTTGGGCGGCTTAAAAACATCCAACGGCAAGATTACGTAGGTACTAATACTAAATATAATATTTTATAGCAATCATTGGATTTGGAACGGTTTCAAAAGGAAATAGGTTATGCAGCCAGCACAGACCTAGCCAACCTTCCCATCAATGCGAACCTCTCGAACAGTGATAGGAACCTTCTAGAAGAGAGAGCTGAAGCCGGCCATCTGTTTTCCCAGACTATATCCCAGACCACTAAATCCTCAACGATTGATCAGTAAGTCTTTTCTTGCATTTTCTTTGAATTTATTACAAGTTAGTGTACAAGAGCATTTTTAGGTTCCTTGAGAGTGTACATGATTCAAGCTTCAAGTAGAAAGGGACTCCTAACAGTGGGGTTTTAATCTTACCAGCAGCAATGACTTCTATCTTGTCTGAATGTCATCCATAAAATGATATATGTATAATCTTATCATGTCATAAAAAGACATGTATTTATTTGGCAAATAATTAAAATCCAAAGCGCTTTTATATCAAGTAGGGGATCGTTCAAGTGTCACGTGAGCAGTACAATTATGCCTCCCCTAGGCATTTTCAGGGCTTTCAAAACGACATTTTTATAGAAAATAGACTGCAAGAAACTCAATAAATTACTCCATTGAAATACTTCTATTGTTTAGAACTGTGTAACTGCCTCGGTGGCGTAGTGGTAGCGTATGCGACTGCTAAGCTTGAGGTCTCGGGTTCGATTCCCGAGTCGGACCAAATGTTTGTATGATCTGCAAATATTTGTTTCGGAGTTTGGGTGTTTTCTATGTATAATATGTATGTATTTACAAAAAAAAAAAAGTATATAAGTATTTATATCAGTTGTCTAGTACCCATAACACAAGCTCTGCTTAGCTTGGGACTAGATGGCGTTGTGTGTTTGATGTCCGGAATATTTATTTATTTATTTATAAGAGTATAGTGCCTGTTTAGTCCGTACAAAAGTCAATTGCATTATGTAACATGACACGTTAAATTTTATACTGGATTTCTATAGCCGGTGGTTATATAGTAAGTTAACGAATCGAATTTATTTTCTCAGCACCTCATCCGACAGTACAGTGGTGGGGGAGGTGTCATCAACCACTCTAGACAAACCCGACGCCAAACGCAAGGACTCATATATTATGGAAGAATTAGAGAAAGAGATCGACGACATCATTCTAGAGAGTACCGTTGATGCTGCGGTATGTTATATACTAACCTAGTTCTTACCCATAGATTTTGTTTAGAGGACTTGCGGTTTAACAGCGTTTTCGAGAAATAGGAATCCACTGAACCAGTCTTCTCCAGCCATTCCAATCTCTGTGTTGAATGGGTTCTCAATATGGTTTCTAAACTAACTGGAAAGCTAAATCTGAAGCTCTTTGCCATTCATTCCGAAAAGTGACCACTTTTTGTGGTAACTGATTAAGAATATGGAGTGTCACTACTGTCCATAGTAGGCCAGAACCAAAGGAGGTTCTCATTATCATCATTAATTCCCAAAGTTCCATATAATAATACTTGTAATAATTAATAAGACTTGCTTTTGTTTATGTCAAATGTGAATCCAAATAATATTTGCTTCCTTTGCATCAAAAAAAAAAGGAAAAAACTTGAAAGGTGTCAAGGGACACCCGAATGGAACAAAGTTCGAAATAGAAAGACGAAACGAAAATATCTGGCTTGCTTTCTATAAGAGAGATAGAGAGACAGACAGAGAAACATGCGCACGCCGCACGGCTTACAATAGCTTAATATAGCAAAAAGTGTCGTTATAACATTTCGTCTTATTTTTTTCCTTCTAGCCCGCTTCTACTAACTTCGTTCCAATTATCTACAATTTGTAAAACACTGTATAGTTATAACTACGCCGACGTTTAGTTCCTTAGCATTTCAGTTTAGCGCCCTGTATAAAGAAAAATTAAACAATAATTTACATTCACCTCTAATATATTACTTATCTACGAGCTACTGCGATTTCTATCCGAGTCCTACTTTCTACTCGAGACTCGCATACCTTCCTTACTCCCTAACTTACCCCCTCTCTCGCTCTCGTTGGGTTCGGCATCAATACAGGGGGTACCTAAAATCGAATGGTCCGTGTCCTCTCTACTTTTTAATCATCACCATCAACGACAACAGATTCATTAGTACGATTACCATCCATAGTCCAATGCCTGACATTGGCTCTCCTCAAAAAGGAGATTTAGACTTTAGGCCTACTAAATAAGGTTCGTTATCAAACCATCAAGTTGCCATAACTTGACTGTCCAAAATAATTGTGGTCACTAGGGTTGCTATCATCGCGCACACAGTGAATATTTAGTATTAGCCAGTAGTACGTTACGAATTGCCTATTTAAAATGAACGAAAAACAGTTTGAGTTATCTGGTAAAGGTAGGTACAGATAAATAATAAAATTGTAAGCGGGCATCTGTTTATCTAACGTATAGTGGCAGAATTAATGTAACTAATTATATTAAATGTATCACAAGTCTATACCAAGTAATTTTAAAGTATGTGGTATGTATTACATACAACCGTTTGATTTAAATTTGTATTTAAACATTATATTAGGGTATATTTCTATATTTAGTCTGTTTCAAAGAATGTAACATCTTAGAATACAGCCTGTACAGCTTGCATTGTCCTCTGTTATCTTTTTAGTATTTATAGTTTTATATATAAATGATTTGACAGTAGCTGGGTACGACGTAGTATTTCATGCAAATTGTACCGCGTCTTTCGTTTGACGTTGAACAAAATGGTAGTGACTTGACAGTAATCTATCCTATTACGACTCTATTAGCAGGTTGTTAGAGTTCATTATCCTGTGTGTGCATGTTATTCTGTAAACTTTAGTACTTTTTTTATTAAAAAATATCTTTTGTTTCAGGATTTGTCTGACGGATCAGAGTTTTTGGACTAACTCTTAAGTATATTTAAAAAAAGTTTATTTTATATTACAGTACAGATCATAAAAATATTGTACTTCATAAAGTGCTAATTCCTTTTAAGATTAAAGTATTATACAGTCTTTCTTTGTGGTGTTTTTCTGTTTCGGTTATGTATGATAATGTATGAAATTACGACTAGTGTCTTGAATATAAGAAGAATATAGTGAGTAAGATACTTTAGTTGTATTCATTCAAACTGTCCAACTTAATCTATCACACAATCCTAAGGGTAGTCGCGCACTATGTCGGTCAGTTAACAATTATTTGTAGCCTTGCGGGTAACCAAACCTATAGCTTGTTACCTATGTGAGCTCATTTCGTATCTAGGTGACGTGAAGATGTGGTGGCTTTTTATGTACACGAATCTATACTAATATTATAAATTCGAATGAAATTCTGTCTGTTACGTTTACGGCTTAACCGCTGCACCAATTTAAATGAAATTTGACATGGAGATACTTTGATTCTTGAGAAAGGACCTATAATTTATTTATTTCTGGCTCTGCCAATATTACTCTTTTTTTGCCTAATGGAAAGCATATTAGAGTCTAAGAGTGGTGGTCAACATACTCATTACGAATGCAGACAATGCAGCATGGTGACCCACACCATGGCGGCCGAGTGATGCTTCTGCATCATTGGGTCTCCGGCATTCACCAATAAAACACGACACTGCTGCTGTCATTTTAAGTTGATCTTCTGTGCGAGGGCAAACCCTGGTTGAGCCGTCACAACCGTGCTGAAATCCAGCGTGGCTCTACTACCTTATAATACTATTTTTAACGTTATAACCGACATACTCGCAGACATAGCCGCAGGTAAAAGCTAGTTTTGATTAAAAATACATAACTGATATTTTCAGATAAGTAATTCTTATATGTGCTTCCATTTCATCTATAATTAATATTTGTTAGATGACATTGGGAAATTAAAAAACCTTAGTGGTTTTATACATCCCCTATCTATCTGATCATAATTAGCCACAGCAATAACAAAATATGAATCTAATCAACTTGACCAGAATCATTCTCAATTGTAACGTTTCTTTGTATGAATGTGTTATTGGTTTTTTCTTTTAAAAGACTTTTTTGAATTATATTGATCAATGGTTTTAAAATTTATATAATATTATTAGAACTTCATTTTGATGTGCCATGACTGCCTCTGTGCAGTGGTAGCGTATGCGACTGCTGTGCTTGAGGTCTCGGGTTCGATTCCCGGGTCGGACTATATGTTTGTATAACCTGCAAATATTTGTTTCGTAGTTTGGGTGTTTTCAATGTAAAATGTGTATTTACAAAAACAAAGTAAGTATATATTATCGTTGTCTGGTACTTATAGACTTATAGTTCATGGTGTCCTTAATTTGGGACCTTATAGTGTTGTGTGTCAGACGTCCGAAATATTTTAATATTATTATTTTGTATATACTGTTAACAGAGTCGCACTTATGAAAACACATTTATATCTATTTAAATAGTAGTTCATGGAAATAACTGTACAAATTAAGCTCTTGCTATAAACAAGTTTATCGAAATTCTTTCTATAACGAAATGTCGACTATATATGTTTTAAAATACAAATATGTTTCAAGTTTATATTGCTTCTTTATTTTAGTTCCTCAATAAGGGAGCTAGTGTCTAGACCAGGAGATACTGGGACCTTCGGATGTGATACGCACCATTAAACCTTCCCATCCTACCTGTTAACCCATCATCAACCATATTCTTATAGGTGTATTGTTAAAGTATCTACCTTACACTATTTTAAGGCCTGCATAGCTATTTGGTTTCAATCGCACAGGGAGTACCAATTTTGCTAATTGTTTTTCCTACGTAATTCAAAAGATCTAAACAAATAAGACTGAATTTATATAAAAAAAATATAAACGTTTTATTATTACTTTTTAACGAGCCACTCCATATAAATACCGTTACAGAGAGCTAGTATCCCAATTAACAAGTTAAAATAACCTTACGCGAACCTTGTTAGGAGTATGTACATGTAACTAAACAAAGAACACTAACAAAAAGACACTTATTTTTAATTGCAATTAATGAATAATGAAAGTTTATTGAGCCAGTATTTGGCAAAGATGTCATAAAATAAATCCTAATGATAATTTATTAAATAATGTATTTTATTTCATTTCTTACCATACTAATCTCAGTTGGAGCACGGAACCCCATATAGTCCCTATGTTTCACCCACCTAGAAGAGAGAGCTTAGAGAACCTTTGACAAACGCAGGCGATGTTGCGCAGATCAGCTGGTAATGTTATGAACGTGATTGTTAGGATCAAGACATTAGTTTTCAATGGGAAATTGTATAATAACGCCAGAACTGGAAAGATGTGTATAGAATTTGGAACAAAGATAGATCATAGATTATAACAGAATTTTACAGTCCGCTGCTGGACTCAGGCCTCTCCTTAGCAAGAAGGTGGGCTCCCATACCACACTGGCCAGACGAGATTAAAAAAAAAGATGGTAAAGGGTATGTTTCAAGTTTTTCTTCTCTTTGTTGTGATTCAGCTACATTAAATCCCGTTAACATTGATTGTCAAAATTCACATAAATGTGAGCAAAAAGGAACGAGCAAAACTTCGTTTTTTTTTTGAATTTATATGATTTACCATAAATCTACAGAGGTTTTCAATGCAAAGTTCTGCGTAAGGTTAGTCTATGAAGTCACATCAAGAGAAGCAATAAATCAGAGTGTAAGAATTTGTAGAGGTTAGATACGTTGTTGAATACGGGGCAAACGAGCAGACGTATCGCCCGATGATATGCAATTACCGCCGCCCATGGATACCTGCAACACCAGAGGCGTTACAAGTGCTTTGCCGGCCTTATAGGGAGTACCTACGCTATTTTCTTGAAGGTTGTATTGGTCCGGGAATACCGCAGGCGACAGTTCATTCCACAGTTTTGTTGTGCGAAGCAGAAAGTTCCTAGAAAACCGCACTGTTGTGGACTGTTAGCCATCTATTAATCTTTTCTTACAAGGAAAGTTTAAAAAACTTACCCAAGTACGTTAAATCATTTGATAAAATTTATACAGCTTATATCACCCGGGTATCTATATATTGCTATGTATCTGTTGACACATCTTATTCATTAGATTTGGTTCAGGGGTCCAACAGTGGTGAAAATACAAGTCGAGTGAAATGTACACTGTGTAATTATGCACCTATTTAATAATAATAATGAGCACTATACTACTTTGAAACCCTTAAAGAAATAGACCCACTTCAAAACCCGCCAAACACGCTGATCACACTGGAATATAGTCCGAACCAAAAGTTTATGGCGGTTTTGAAGTTAGCTGCACGAAGAAGTGTGCCCAGGTACAGTTAAGTTGAAAAATAAATGAGATATTGATTATGCGTGTTGTGTGTGTTTGAAGTGTACGGACACAACTTACACATGCAAGCAAGACTCGCGAGACTCGGTGTGAGTCGACCTCCCCCCGCACGGCCCACACCTCTTTACATCCCGCTGATACCTAAAACTGTATTCTGCGCAGCGACACGTACGATGTTCCGAGCCGTCATAACTTACTACTAATATTTTTATGGAATTAAAAGCAAAATATTTCATACCTTGAACGTGTTTCGATTTTCGAACGAACGAACGTGACGTGGACCTCTGGCGGATCTTTCGGAAACTAAACAAGTGATATCGTTGTACCAAAGTGACACTAACGAGCGTTACTTGAACACTGTTGGAAGGAAACAATACTTGTACGTCACAGATTATCCCTATTTATTGAGGGCAATCTGTGTGTGTTCACCTATACCTGTTCGATCACCTTTCCCTCTATAGTTAAACAGTTATATTTGCAGGTGGTTTTTATTGGTAAAACATGATTTTAAATACCGTTGGCTCATAATATAAATTCAAAAGTAACTGTAAACCACGACACTGATTGCTATCAAAGTTGCCATGGAGATTCTTTGATTATAGGAGATAAAGAGAAGCCACTCTTAACCGCTATAACCGACATACATTCACGGTGGGAGTCGCGGGCAAGAGCTAGTTATTACATAAACGGAGGCTCATTATTATCATTTATACAAATAAAAAAAGTGAAGATTTGGTTTGTAATGTCAAATCAACAGCTTCTTACACCCTAAAATTGTTGATTTTTATTTTTTTGCCTATCTGTTTGTTACGGCTGATCTCTGGAACGACTGGACAGATTTTCACGAGAGTTTAACTTACAGATGGCTACTTTTTTAGACTAGCTTCGCCCCGCTGCTTTATCCGCGTATTTATTGTATAATATGTAATTATTGTACCGCGGGTAACACCGTAGGGCTCTACAAGTTTAAATAAATATATTTGGGAAACATCATCAAAAATCTGAAGAAAAATCGATGTACAAATGGGATTACCCATCTGTACATTGTACTGTTTCTTAATGATACTTTTAACAAAAAAATTCAAAAACTATGTAACTATCCTACTATGCAAAAACTTTGGTTATTAATATAGCTATACCCGGGCAATTATTATGATGAGATTGACACCTCATTCATGAAAATCGATTCAGTATTTTAGGAGCTACGGCAGAACATACAAATGTACCTACAATCTACATAGACTGCCAATTACACTTGTTCTTGGCTTCGCGGTAATCGGGTAATAACTGGAAAATTTCACAATACGTACGTACGATAAATTTATACAAATAAAAATGCCATTCCTAAGCGTAATGGCTTTTTTCCGCAGATGTATGTGTAGGTACGTAACGCTAGCGCCACATTGTTTAGATATAGTCAAGTGTTATATAATAATAATAGACGTTATATGAGAGCGAAGTAATAATCATAATTAGATAAATATTCTTATACAAATTCCTATCCCATTATTATATAAATATGGAGGTGACCGTAAGACAAGTATCTGAAACAGTTCAGATTACACGATTTCATTATAATAATAATTTCCCTCACTTAAGTTACACAGAGCCGTGTGATTTTAAACTATGCAAAGCCTACTATAGTAACCAGACTGCTCAAACATAGTAAATATGTATATAAAGTCAAAGTCATAGTCAAAGTCAAATCATTTATTTCCATAGGCCCCAAAAGGCACTTGAACACGTCAAAATACAAACATCAAACATTATTAATACAAAATATAAAATAAAACTCAAGTACTGAATTGATCAGTGATAAAAGGATGTAACTCAAGTAATCAATGATTTGAATTACCGGAGCTTATATTGATTTCGATTCAACTCAAAGGTTTAAATTGAAATCAATCCAAGTACCAGCTCCGATGGGTATTGCATTCATGAGAAGAGCTGGTGAGAAAATCATGTGCACCATCTTTTCAAATAATTCATACAAAGTTTGTTTGTTTTTGACAACAATACTTATATGTGCAAGTTTTTTTTTTTAAAAAAAAGGCAACCAAAACACAAAGGCTAGCCTTTGTGTTTTGGTTGCGGTCTAAAGAAAGCGGTCTAAAGAAATATTAAAGTTAGGGAAATCAATTTTTTGTCTAATAAAATAATAAAAATTACTCCATAGCATATAAGGTTGCAATCACTTACACATCAAGGAGTAAAAGCAATGTGTGCATACATACTGGTCCCAGAAAAAAAAAGTTCAAAATGTAATAAAATAATAAATACTAATTATTTACGCTCCAACAATGTAAACACAGATCGCCTTAACTTAACAAAATTCAAATGTCAGGTAATAAATGCAGAATAAGATGTCAAGAATTATTTACAATCAAATAAATTATATTAAGGATTGTAAATAAATACATTGCTTATAAATATAAATTATTTCAATTAGTACATAATAAGCTCATACTAAACTTTCACTCATATCCAAGGCATTGTGTCGGTCAAGAAATCGTTTATTGTGTAATAGCCCCTTTCCATAAGACGATTCTTAACGGAACTCTTGAACTTTTATAGGGGTAAGTTCAAGATTTGGACAGGAATTTTGTTATAAAAACGCACACCAAGTCCTTCAAATGAATTGTGTACTTTTTTCAGGCGATAATATTGGCCTACTAATTTGTGCTTATTTCTTGTGTTTAGTGAATGATGATCACTTTTGCTAGTATAGGTATTTATCCATGTTTTTTCGTACAAACATAATATTAGGAAATATATATTGAGACGCCACTGTTAAAATACCTATTTCCTTAAATCGTTCTTTCAGAGAATCTCGAATTTTAAGTTTGTAAATCGCACGAATTGCCCGTTTTTGAATTACAAAAATGGTTTGAATATCAGCTGCCTTGCCCCATAGTGAAATACCATATGACATGACACTGTGAAAATAACTAAAATAAATTAGTCGCGCAGTTTCAATATTAGTTAACTGGCGAACTTTCCAAACAGCGAATGCCGCGGAGCTCAGTTTCCCTGCTAGATACGATATATGGGCGCCCCACTGAAGCTATATATATAAATAAGTATATTTCATGGGACTAATCCCGCCCACACACCCACTACTGTAACTCCTGTACACCAAGATCAACCGTAGTGATTCACGAACACACCAAGTTATAAATATATAAATATATAGACTCAGCTAGTTTAAAATAAAATCAATCATTGAATGCATCAGGAATCAGTACATTGATCTTCTTAGCATGAACCTTTTGGTATAGGTACGTAAACGAGCAACTACAACTTAAGACTCGCAAGTCAAAAGGAATGAAATGAAAATGAAAGAATGAAAATATTTATTTCAGTGTTTTTCGCCTATTCTCATCTCAGAATCAGGAGTTAGAACTGTTATACTCAGGTAATCTCAAAAGCCCATAACGCAATTTTTCGCTCATTGCAATTAACTTATAATTTTAGCTTTAGCTTCTTTGTTTCTTTCTAATATCTTCTATACAAATAAATAAAATTGGAGTGTCTGTTTCTAATTTCAAAATAACCACTTTCCTTTTATATATTTATATAGATATATATGTGTATTATAAGGAGTAACTTAGGCAACCCTTCTTAGACTAGCTTCGCCCCACGGCGTCACCGCATTTACAACAACAAACACTGCGGGGCTCACCTAGTTAATAATAAAAGACGACCAGTACAGACTTCACGAGATTGTTTTACAAATGAGAAGGATGCTAACTGCTTCGTCAGAAAAAATCTAACCCGAAGATTCTTCATATGTGATGTGCACGTAAGTTTTGATTGCCCCGTTTTCTTTTATGTTTGGTCCTACTAAAATGTCTCTTCTCTCCCTGAATGGTATTGGCAGGAACATACCCATAGAATTCAGATCGAAAGTGTTCGATGAATTATGTATTATATTATATTCGATTCGCCGCCAGCAATTGGTGTAGGCACGCAATATAGTGCCTCATGCCATAATCGCGATTAATAATTTAAGTTGTCATATTAAACTGGTATTGAAATATTTTTATTTACTACAACTTTATCTACAAAGATGTATTTCACCAAGTGTTTACTTAGTAACTTTTCAAATAGGTAGTACTTACCTATTAAAGTTGAGGAGAGTTTTCGGTCGGTACACGTGTAATAATGTTTTTTTTTTTTGTGTAAGGTAACAATGTTTTTACTTATTTACTTTTGATACACAGAAAAACATGCTAACCTGCCGCCTCTTAAACTCCGCCACCATAGGCTCCAGGCCTACTCAGCCTGATAAATATCATAAATACAATCATCAGAGAGACATATATATATATATACACATATGAGATATGGAAAGTAATACATACATACACATTTACATACATATGCATACGCACATATGCAATGATAAATAGATACATGATCATTCCGATGGTTCCGTCAACAAGTCTCCGTAGTGCTTGCGTACTCTAATCTTGAAGGTTAATCGGCTGGTACACGACCTAATATCTAAGGGGAAGCCGTTCCAGAGATTTACAGCTTGGACAGTGAAGGAAGAATGAATAATGTGGAAACAATGAGCAGGACAAAGAAGGAGGAGATTATCGGAGGAACGAAGATTTCTGTCATGATTAGAGTTAGAGATATTGTAAGTGGGATATTAGGTAAGTGGATGAGTCTCCCAGAATGGAGAAGAGAGTGCAACGTAGTCAACGCCCGTAAACGACAGTTCTGTGCGGTAAGTGAATACATGATCGTATTTTCTTAAGTTAAATATGAATCGAATACAGTTGTTGAGAAGTCGGTCTAGTTTATTTAGAAGATCTGCATTCAGGTGTAGGTAACACACATGACGATAGTCAATGACTGGGAAAATTAACGTCTGTACCAGCATGGTCTTGGTTTTTATAGGCAAAATTTTTTTTAGTCGATAGAGGCCACGCAGAGTATTCGTAACCTTTTGACTGACACTGGTTACCTGAGTTTGCCAATTCAGGGTTGTGTCTATGTGCAGGCCGAGGCCCTTGACCGACTGACTTATAAGGAATAATGTACTATCAAAAATGATGTCTGAGATAGTTTCATGAAGATCGCCTGACATTTGGACGGGTTCACGTTTAAGCCGAACTTGTAAGACCACTTTATTTTGGTATCTAGGTCGTGGTTGATGCTGTTGATTGCTTGCTTCTTGAGTAGTTAGTTTCACCTGTCCCGATGTTTGTCTCTAATAAAATCTTGCAAGTCAAATTTGATCCACTTTCCGATTTCCGATTGAGCTGAAATTTGAAATATACCTTTAATTCTGATGACAATACAATTACATGTAATCGGTATGATTATCAATCAAAAAAACAACCCACCGTATATGGGTATCAAATGAAAGGACATAAAGTTTTTTATTTTTATTAACGAGATAAAAGCTTTTTTTAAAAAAACTTTCTTATTTAATATCTTATTTATCAAAAGTCGGGTTATAATTTTTAAACTTTTTTTGTTTAAATCATTAGGATATGGATTACTGAGCTTTACTCGATATTTATTTGGTTAATTTTCTAAACTGGCAAGATCGATTTATCGCCCCCAAAAGCCCTGCTTACTATCTATATCTATACTAATACATTTAATAAAGCTGAAGAGTTTGTTTTGTTTTGTTTGAACGCGCTAATCTCAGGAACTACTGGTCTGATTTGAAAAATTCTTTTAGTATTGGATAGTCCATTTATCGAGGAAGGCTATAGGTTATATATCATCACGCTAATACTAACGGGAGCGGAGCACCAATGAAGAATATTTCAAAAACGGGGGAAAATTTTCACGGTACTAGCAATATAAGACGCAAACGAGTTTGCGTGGGTCAGCTAGTATACATATTAAACAAAGTCTTGTTAGTTACACTACTTATAACATAAGAATGGTTGGACCAATTTTTATGATATTTGTGTTTTTGAATTTGTCTTCGTTCGGCATAGGATAATAAGTATTAAAATATAGTAATCATCAATAAAAAAATCTTCAAAAAAACATGAGTAATTATGTAAGTATATCAGTTGTCTAGTACCCATAGTACAAGCTCTGCTTAGTTTGGGACTAGATGGCGTTGTGTGTTAAATGTCCGAAAATGTTTATTCATTTATAAAGTCTCCTGCATCCGGAGTTTAGTGTGTGATGAACGTGTTGTTAATTACAAGAGACGTACGAAGAATCGATTCAATGTAAAATAAGTAAGGTAAACGTTTCCATGTCTTACTTTGACTGCACCGATGGCGAAATGCTTTGAGCGGTTGCCTCGGCTTGTAAAGTGCCTCACGGCGACCACGGCACGGCAAGATTTATTCCTAACTAGCTGAACACCGCGGGTAACGCCGCGGGGCAAAGCTAGTCTAAAAAAAGGCTATCTTACTCCTTGTATAATCTTGTACCTACCAGTGAAAGTTCTGACAAAACCGGTCCAGCCGTTACAGAGATTAGCTGGAACAGACAGACAGACTGACAGACAGATTTAAAACAAACATATGCATTTAGTAAAATGCGGTTATTTTAATATGTATTACAAACAGACACTCCAATTTTATTTATTTATATAGATTTTTATTATTTATATAGTTTGTATAAAATAATTTAGTCATGATATTAATCGACCCTGCTCCATTGCTAAAGTTATTTTTTTAAGTGTCTATAATATGAATATAATGCTTCCGTTAACCACAAACTATATATTATTAAAAATCGACTACGATTGATTTGACCTTAACTTTATCCGACAGTCTGCCAATAGGGAGAGATGGTGGGAGACATTACCAAGGAGCTTACCACAGACGTGGACATTTCAAGTTGGCCACGACCTCTCTGCCAAAACCAACAGAACAGAGAACAAGAACCTTGATATTTACTACGACGAACATATTAATAGACAAGATCAACACAAGAAGTAAAATTGAATTTATTTGATGTAGATTGTAAGTAACTGTTCTAACATAATAACATAATAAAAACGTAAGTGGTCGCTGTCTGTGCATGAAAGATATATAACACAAACTATGATAGAGGGCTTTATGAACGCAATAGTACCGAAAACAATGATTTCTAGATTTTTTTCTGTTTGTCTAAACGTTTGTACACCCCAATCCTAGAAATAGCTTAACCGATTTCAATGCGGTTCCACTAAAGCATTGCAGCTTGCTCCACTTAACATAAAGTGTTTTTTTCATTTCAATCGATTCATAAATAAAAAAGTTATATCAATTTGAAGAATCACTGCTATAACTGATTGTTACGCGGGCGGAGCCGCAGGCAAAAGCTAGTTTATAATATTTTTATTTGTAGTATTTTTATAAAATTTATTCATTAAGAAAAAACTCAACATTTATACGGTTAATATAGGTTTCTTCTTCTTCAAATGCATCTCCGAATCTAAAATGTGACTGGCCACCTCTTTATTTCTTGTGTTTCGCAAAGGAAAATAACTTTACTCGGCGGTGCAGTGATGGTGTATGCTACTGCTCAAGGTCTCGGTCTCAAATGTTTGAATAATCTACAAACATTTGTTTCGGAATTTGGGTGTTTTTATATCAGTATAATATGTATTATCAAAAAGGAGTTTGTTTGTTTGTATATCAGTTGTCTAGTGCCCATATTACAAGCTCTACTTAGTTTCTGCCTCGCACAACAAAACTGTAAAATGAACTATCGCCTGTGGTATTCCCGGATCAATACGACCATCAAACTTCTTCCGTGGCAGAGCCACACTTCCGTGGGACAGCCACGCTTCGGCATGAATTGGCCGGCTCGACCGGAGTGATATTACGGCCTCACAGAAAAACGGTTTGTATCCTTATACCAACCTTATGGCCATAGGTAAATACTTATGTCTCCTTCTTTAAAACGAACATGAAAAATGTACTTAATACAGTTTCTCATTTCTGTTACAAATTTTAATAAAATAAACATTAATACATATTGCAGTAACGTCACAAGTTTGTATTTAGTACATTTTCAATACAAAGAGTAATTTGACTAAGGTGTCATCATCCCTATTTCGACTACTGGGCGTAAAAAGAACGATATAATTAAAAAAGTATTCTTTAAAAAAACTATTTAGTTAAATAAAATTCAATTTAATTCGAGAATTTAGTTAAATTGTATTGGTGTAGATTGGGGATTGGGATAATATTTAAAAATAAAGATTCAATCGATGTTTACTTTTTAAATATTTTCTGCACTAAGTTACTTTTAAACAGACAATTGTAAGTAAACGGTGCACAATGTCCGCGCCAGTTTCAACTCGTACAAAATTACATGACAAAACATTCTAGCCACCAGTAATGCTTTTCATCCTGTTTAGTCTGGGACGACATTAAATCAACTTATTAGCCAGCTGCGGGCCAATCTACAAAGGAGGATTATGATTTCACTTCCATAGCATGTACGAGTATATGTACTACAAGCTTCTGCCCGTGGCTCCGCGCGCGTGTATGTTAGCTATCACACTATGATTTACTCACAAATAATGTGGCTTCCTGTTGTAAAAAGAATTTTAGCAACCGATTCAGTAGATCCAGAGATTGCTCCCCGAAACCTCACAATCCTTACCTCCTCATAATATTAGTGTACACTTGCATTGTACCCGTGTATATATCGCGATAATTTTCATAGCCATTGACACTCAGAAATAATGTGGCTTTCTGTTGGTAAAAGAATTTTCAAAATCAGTTCAGTAGATCCAAAGATTACCCCGTATAATGCCACAAATTTTACCTATTAATAATAATTAGTAATAGATGTTCTCAGGAATTAACATTAATTTGCTGCTTATCTGTTACATATACAATCAAATACTGAATATTTACAACTTGTAAAATTAAATATTCATTACATAGAATATGTATCGTATGTTAACTTAGATGTTTGAATACAATGAGAAACGTGATCGGATAAAGATGGGTATTTGCATTGATCAGAGGTCTTTTTTATAAGCGAACGTCCCCTATTTTTAAATCAGGGCAGTAGCATTTCAATACCTGCTGAAGCCAAATCTGCGTCTTCTATTGACCATAGCGTGATGTAATGCCGAGAAAACAAATTTGTTTTCCATAAAAAAGGATATATTAAGCTAACCTTGAAAGATAACAGGATAAAACCGGGATAGATGCCGCAACGGGGTAGATGCCGCAACGGGGTAGATGGTGCAACGGGATAGATGCCGTAACGGGATAGATGCCTCATTTTCAGAAAACCTATTTTCCCAAATTTGCAACTAAGAATTATTAGTATAAATAGGAGTCGCTGTCCCCTGCACCTAATTTATCCACGGGCTATCGTGCTTTGAGGATATGTTTCGCTCCTGTGTGTATTTATATCCGAAGTGCATGCATCACAATGTTAAGAGTTGCTATTATTTTTTTAATTTATTTAAAACAAATATTGGGCATATATCCCTATAAAAAGGATAGTTGCTCTGATTATACCCCATATATACTCATATAAGGTTATTGTACAATTCCAGTCAACTTTCGATGAAATTAATAAAAACCTTGGGGATAAACTAAATATTTTTTTTGATGATTTGGGATTCCATCTAGAATACAACGTCATCATGAAATACAGGATATTACTAGCTTTTATTTAGCTTTTTGGGTATTTTTCTTCAGAAAAACGTAATATTTTGGGAGTACCTCGTTGATCTAACGGTTTGCGTAAGCGACTGCCGATCAAGAGGTCTCGGGAGCGAATTTAGGGTCGGACTGCTGTTGAGTTTTTCTTATAAAAGTTCTTAATAGCAGCCCGGAGTATGAAAGACGATGGTGTTGGCCGCCCGAGCCTCGGAGAGCACTTTAAGCCGTCGCTCGGTACCGGTTGTCATGAACACCTATGACATTCGTTATTAACATGTCAGTGCCCTTCGAATTCAGTTAATCCTCAGGGTTGCGGCGGTCCGATGCAATTCGCTCCGTGCAATAACTGATATTAAGGAAAAAACGGTTTAACTGGTAGCCGACCCCAATTATTCTTGATAATAAATAATAAATAAAATCTCAATAAAAAAGTTTAATTATATTTACTCAACAATTAATATTTTACGAGTATAATAGAAACTAATAATTTATAATTTTGTTGAACAAATGCCTTTGAAATTTAATTGTGGTTGTTTGTGTCATATCACAAATAAATAATTTTCGTAATTCAAATCATGCTTTTAGGAGACAATTGCTCTTTTAGGAGAATTACTGTTTTACACAGTATAAAAGGCATCTATCTCTCATTGCAAGCATCTATCCTTCTTTTTTATTTTTTATTTTCATGTTGGGGCAAATAGCCATACAGGTAAGCGTCTATCCCAAAAAAAAGCGTTCCACAAAATCTACATTTTGCAAAATCTGTAGGTAATTGATAGGTCAACAAAAACAAATAATAATTTTCCATAGCTACATGCATAGAAATTATTCATGAAAAATTAATATTTTTTATAATTATGAGGGTATTCAAAAGTGGGGGCTTCTATCCCGGTTTTACCCTATTATTATGCTGTCGCGGACTTTTTTTAGAACTTTTCAAGGGAAACAATTCTTTCATACATTATTTTCGCGAATCTTTAATCATTTACACAGCACACGCAATAGGAATTCTCAAAGTAAATAATTTTTGCCGTTTTTTAATCATTTTTATGATACTCTGCTCCTATTGGTCGCAGCGTGCAACCTATAGTCTTCCTCGACAAACAGGCTTTTTAACGCTGACTTTTTTTAAATCGAACCAACAGTTCCTAAAATTATCGCGCTCAACCAAATGCTGTATAATATTATAATAGTTAACGAATTTAAAAGGAAACCTATCTTAGCTATATAGGTAGCTTTATTAATGTAAGTGTAATTATTGACCAACTAATTTGATGTTTTAGGCCAATAAAAACGTAAATATTAAAAAGGAAAATGTTTACAAAATGTTCTCCTAGCCGATTAACGCCACGGCGGCCAGTCTGAACGAGACCAGGCAACGCAGGGATAATCTCTGTTCCCTCACTCTCATAATCCGATGGGACGGTTAACCGACACGATCACGATCAAGCTTGTAGGTAGGTTACCTACCTTTCACCTAGTAGGTATACGACTACCAATCTCATCTCCGTCTAAGGTTCGATGCTCGGGTCGGGCTAAAAGTGTTATTGGGTTTGTCTTGCAAGAAATTATTAATAATAGACCGGAGTATGGAAGTTTGGTGTTGTTTTACGCCCATGCCTCGGTGAGCCGTATCGTTTTCGTACGAGTTTCAATGTCAAAAATTAGCGCCAAAAATCTTATGTACCTTAGTAACAGTACCAAAAGGCATAAAAGCACATGTATTTACTAAGTATGGACGTATTTTTCCTTTAACGTTAATTATTTAACCAAACTAGATGGCTAAACAAATATACACGAAGATTTTTATGTTAATTTTGTGTGCGCTGCGTCGATCGGTTTCTCTTGTGACAACAAGAGCACCTTCAGTTTTATTGCTAAAGACATCTTATGTCAAAAACGGAGTTAGGATTTGTTTCAAGGTTAACTAAAACAAAGATGTATATTGTTCTGGTTTCTAAGCGCGTAGGTAGATTAATTACCGGTTAGGGTATTCAGTATTGGGCAGGTTTCCTTTCTCAGCGTTTATATACGTTTGTGACCCTAATCTATACTAATCTCATAAAGCTGAAAAGTTGGTTTGTTTGTTTGAACGCTCTAATCTTAGAAACCGCTGGTTCGATTTGAAAAATTCTTTAAGTGTTGGACAGTCAATTTATCGAGGAAGGCTATAGGCTTTATATCATCACGCTAAGACTAATAGCTGCGGAGCACAAATGAAGAATGTTACAAAAACGGGGGAAAATTATTACGCTACGGGCAATAGCAGACGTAAACGAGGTTGCGTGGCTCAGCTAGTATATGATATTTGTAGTTTAAATATTTTAGGTATTCATAATGTTCTTAAAAATTATTGTTTATTAGGGAAAATGTGTATCAAAAGTACATGACGAATTAGAGTACACATTTACCTATCGTGATACGGAAAGTTTATACGAGTGCAATACATCTCTGCTGTTTCCCAAACAGGTTAAGAACCTTCGGTGAATCATTGCTTATACAACCAGCCCCTCAGCCAACATACAAATGTTTCGACTCCGTTTTCTTTCTACAATCGTTAAAGTCTCTAAATTGGTTAATATTTAGTTTTGACTTTGCGTTGAATGACGTTATTTCCGTACATTTGTTAGTTGTCTATAAACGTTCACGTTTGTAGAATGTCAACTGGGCTACGGATGCTGTATCTTTATAAAGAACG
The DNA here is from genome assembly GCA_916048165.1 of Spilarctia lutea. Lineage (NCBI taxonomy): Eukaryota > Metazoa > Arthropoda > Insecta > Lepidoptera > Erebidae > Spilarctia > Spilarctia lutea. Next base: position 26,946,204 of record OU696470.1, on the reverse strand, counting down.
CTTGTTGTTGTGATAAATGATATTATGTCAGCTATCTGATAGGTGGCAACCGTTTTTGACTTTACACTTTCTAACTTAAAACTTGTTAAAATGTTATGTAAAAAAATATAAAATCTTATTGGTGGAGTTTCAAATTTCGACTGTTTTTTTTTTTTTTTTTAATGTTTGTTACCTCATAACTTTCGATTGGGAGAACCGATGGAATAGGGGGCAAGCGAGCAGACGTTGCGCCTGATGGTAAGCGATTACCGCCGCCCATGGACACCCGGAACACCAGAGGCGTCACAAGTGCGTTGCCGATTTTCGAGGGATGGGGAGTGAGGTGGGGGAGGGGTTGGGGTAAGGGCCTCCGGTATCCTCACTCACTCGGTGAAACACAGTGCAAGCGCTATTTCACACCGGTTTTCTGTGAGGCCGTGGTATCACTCCGGTCGAGACGGCCCATTCATGCCGAAACGTGGCTCTCCCACGTATGATTTGATGATTCTTTTTTTATTTGGAAGCTGGTGCTTCCTGTGTGGTCCCATTTCAATTGGTTGGTTCAGTTCTTGAAGTCGGTTTTTTTGTTGTTAAAACTTGTGATTATGTTATATCTTTAAGTTTAACAACAAATTGTATATTACTTTACTGTAAAACACACACATACATCGATTATACGTCAATGTCCAGTAGTTCAGTGGTTAGTGATCTGGACTAGCAGTCCAGCATCGAGAAGTCGTTGATGCAATTCACATTCCTTTTTACAGTGGTCTATCTATACTATTATTATAAATTCGAAAGTAACTGTCCTTCTTTCTGTTGCACTTTCAACGGCTTAATTGCGCCGAATTTTGCACGGAGAAACTTAGATTTTTAAGTACGGACATAGATAAGCTAATCTTTACCCCGACCGACATACATAAGTTCACGGAGCCGTGGAAATAAGCTAGCACACATATAGATGTGTCTATCAGCATTCTACCCAACAATACGCCCTTGTATGTACGTGTTAAGAAGAAAACTCGTGTTTGTTTACATTTTCCGTGTTCTTGTATGTACGATAAGGAAGATATGGAATACTGCATCTGTTGTCTCGTATGCTATCTGACATGGTCACACGGAGCAAGACTCGGCAAGAGAGGTAATATTGCTCATACAAATAAAATTATGTGTAAACTTCTATTGTGGTTTTTACGCATCAGGGAATTAAGACCATTTTCCCAATACGTCACAGTTGCTATTACTAATTTGAACATAACAAGAAAACCCAGACATAATACACGAACAGAAAGGGACCTACAAGTTTGTTTCACTTAAAGAGGTAATTCACTTATTATCTCAGATATTCAGGTACAAATAAATATATAATGGAGATAAGAATAGAGGTTTTAATAATTCAGTTAAAGAGGTGCGTTTATCAAATAAAGTACCGAATAGACGCACTGGTTCAAGACTTTAGTCTTAAGGTACTGCGGGATCGACGACCAGAAGACTCGATCTATCTTCCCTCCTATTAGAAGTATCTTGAGGAAATAAAGAAAAAGAGAATAAAATATGGTATTGTAATCGATCGATTTGTAATTTTCATGGCTGCATTGAAAGAAAGAAAACGATTTAAAAATTCTAACAAATAAAAGTAAAACACGTCGATAACTTATTGCTATCGTTGACGATTTATTAATATTTAAAATTGCTGTTTTCATGTAAAATATTGTTAACTCTAAAATGTAATTATGTTCTCAAAAAATATGTGAATATAAAAACTTACCATAGCTTTCTGAATCCTTGTCATTATGAATAGTAAACAAACATTGACTGCCTCGTTGGCACAGTGGTAGCGTACGCGACTGCTGTGCATGAGGTCTCGGGTTCGATTTTCAAGTCGGACCAAATGTTTGTATGATCTCCAAATATTTGATTCGGAGTTTGGGTGTTTACTATGTCTAATATGTATGCATTTACAAAAAAAGTATATATATATTTATATCTGTCGTCTAGTACCCATAATACAAGCTCTTCTTAGTTTGAGACTAGAAGGCTTTGTGTGTGGTCAACGTCCGAAAATATCTATTTATTTATTACCTCGTTCGTTTCTTTTGTTTATTTACTACAATCATTATATCTTTAAATTTTGTTTGAATCTGAAAGTAGTGGACGAAACAACATTAAACTCAAAAGTAATTGTGTTGAAGTAAAGTAATATTGTTAGCGCCATCACGGTACTCAGACAAAGAGATTTTGGAAAACTACTGTCTTTTCGATTGGTTACGAAGAGACAACTCACAGGGTCAAAAACACCTTTTTACAGGAGATTTTTTTTTTTATGGAATTGGGGCAAACGAGCAGACGTATCGCCTGATGGTAAGCAATTACCGCTGCCCATGGCGACACCAGAGGCGTCACAAGTATATTGCCGGCCTTTGAGGGATAGAGAGAGGGATGGGGAGGAGCTGGGGCATGGGCCTCCAGTATCACTACTCACTCGGTGAAACACAGCGCAGGCGCTGTTTCACACTGGTTTTCTGTGAGGCCGTGGTATCACTCCGGTCGAGCGGGCCCATGCATGCCGAAGCGTGACTCTCCCACGGTAACTGTATATTGTTTTCGTACTGTGTCATAAAGACTGTTAACTTTTTAGAGTGTCTGTTTGTATATTTCTCTGTGTAGTCTAAAGGAGTTGATTGCTTCAAATCCACACTTGTATTATATATGCTGTCTTCTGTCCTGCTTTTACGGCCAAACCGCTTCACCAAATTTAAATAAAATTTGACATGTAGATACTTTTATTCTTAAGCAAGGACATAGGCATGTTGCCACTGACAAACACACGGGCGGAGCCGCGCGCCAAAGCTAGTGTCTAATCTACATAAAACAGGTTAATAAAAACAGACGTTTTAAATTGAACGTTAGAAGATATTCTTAATTTCATGCTTCAACACAACAGCGAGTTAAGCATGACGATCGAATAATGTGTATACATACATAATATGTATATTTGTATTTAAAAATGTATTTAAAATTCACATAGCTATTTATTTTTTTTCAGTTAGACTTTTAACAATAGTGAACAATAGTAGATATCAAAAGAGCATGTGCCAAACATATCTGTTTTGAATGTTCTTAATTTCAAGGATATTTAAAAAAGTAAAACAATGTTTGTATTTTTTTCTGATGATGTTAGAAGCCTCCTCTTTTACTTTTCATAGCATACGTTCATAGCATATATTTTAACCCCATCTTTCATCTTTTATTAGTTCATTACAGTCCGTGCGTGAATATCGTAAGTATTGACTAAAGTAGTGAACTACACAAGACAACAGCATGGCAAAGAGACCGACAGGACAGCGTGGTATAGTTGACTAAAACCCAATCCTCCTTTCTAAGTTACAGTTTTACGCATTAAAGTTTGACTATCATACCTTTGGTTTTTGGCCATATACCTCTGCCTAAGTCCAGTAGTATAAAAGGCCGTTGGCGATGAAACTACATCTCTTAGTGTGGTTGAGCAATGACATATACCTACAGTCGTAAAAATTTAAAAGTGAAGTGACATTCTGCCAACATATTTATGAAGGTCTGATAGTAGCATTAATATATAAAACTGTACATAAATATGTAACTTAAAAGAGTTCGTCGGACTGCAAGTTTTGGAGCCGGATTGCAAACCGGTTATTGTGCGAAATGAACTTCCTCAAGACACAAATGTACCGGGCAAACCGCTAGTGGTAATTCCGTAGCCGTGTCCACTTTTCTCATCATAATTATTCAATCAGTCGATTAGGTACGTGTGAAGTACATGTGGTGTTAATGCTTAATGAGATCAGTTAGGTCATGTTGTTTTACTGAGAGTTCTACTGGACACTACTAATAGGGAATATGCATTTTTTTTTTTATTTGTCTAAAATAATTTTTTTTAGATTCTTTAATGTCTTATGATATACTTAAAAGGATTTGTTATTATTTAGTTATTATTTAAACCCAGAAAATATTAAATAAAAATTTAAACTTAAAAAAAAAACAAACAAAACGCGTCACTATTGATCAAAACGAATTATGACGTGAATGGTCACTTCATCGAAATTATCGGCGTCGAAATTCATACTGTGTTAGTAGCTTTTGTGAGAAAAAATAATTACTTGCATGATTTTTATAGCAATTAAAACTGTACCTAAGTAAGTAAGAATAGTAACTGAAACACTGTATTAGTAAACAAACACGAAATAACAATGACGTCATTGGCTGTGTTATCAGCGCGTGCAAAATAGCGGCGTTTGATTAGTTCAAATGTAGTCAGTGTTTTAAATTAATAAGAAATAAAAAAACAACATGCATGTTCCTTATTCATTCGAATCAAATTTCAACACAATCATTTCATACATTTTTTTTATTGAATAGTGGGCAAACGAGCAGGCGTATCACCTGATGGTAAGCGATTACCGCCGCCCATGGACACCGATACTTTTTTACCAAAGCTTTGTGATAGAGCAAAAAACTCACGGCCAATCTTTTGAAAAGCCAGACAGTTATAAAATTATAAACGCGATTATATGATAAGTATCAAAAAGCATATAATTGATGGGTAATCTAAAAATTTAAAGCATTTAAAACATTCATATTCATGTGAATATAGATGTAATCTTGGATTACTATAATAATAATATCTACACCTTACTCAACTCCCATACAAACGTCGGATTCCTTTCTGAAGAAAGAAATTGTTAAGAGACCATTAGATGACTAAATAAATAAACAAGAGAAATACGTATTGGTGTAAAAATATTAACGTGAAAAGTGACGTAAAAAAACCAAGCATGTTATATAGCACATCAATAAAACTCTATTTAGCATGTTACGGGGATGGAAATAGAGCAGGGATCCTTGACCTAACCTGAATTTTTTAATAGACAACCTAGTTTTTTTTATACCTACTATCCAAATAAACGACAAGTACGAAATGCAATTCAGCTTCGCTCTCTTACATAACAGCTTCGTAAAATACGTAAGAATTAAAGAGATAACCCCCCCCCCCTCGCGTCCCCTCATCTAAGGAATGGGATGAGTGGAGCGGGGATGCTTTGGACTCGATGAACTTTCAGTATTCAATTAATATCTTAAGTACTACTGATAAGTGACTTCTGTGGTACTGATTAATTGAAAAGCATTTTAGTTTAAATAGATTTAGTCGTAATATTTGCAGGGTTTTTGAATTAGTTACCTAATTACTTTATTGAAGTAATACCATTTTTTTCGGAACACGTTTATGTATATTCCGTCTCGACCGGAGCTAGAGGTACTACAGCGTCACAACTTACTTGGTACTTTCGCCCAGTAAGTATCCCGAAAATTTGATCCCCGGACCAACCAGCCTAAAAAGAAAAGGTTCAAATATAGGACAGCGTTTTGATTTCTTTTATCAAGTTAAGAAATATGATGCAATTAAAATAATGTTATTCCTTTTTCAAAAAACTTTTATGTTAAGTTAGTGACTCTAGTTGCAAGATTCCAAAATATCAATCCCAAAGAGAAGAACCGGCAAGAAACTCCATAAGTTACTCTTTAAAAAAAATGTGTGCGTCTCGTGATAACTTAAACTAATCTAAGTTGAACTATTCTAAATACGGCCAGCGCTGTGGGTTAGAGTGAAAGAGGAGGAGCCTACCTACCGCTGCCATATGCGTGAGAGAAAGGGAAGCCAGACAGATTGGCGCCGTAACGCGTTACGTAACGAAGCAGCTTAAAGTCCCATAAAAAGATTTCACCTCAAACAGATTTTCAATTTTGGTGTAGAGTACCTACTACTATTATTTATGTATGCAACAGGAACGTATTAAATCAAAATTAGTACAATATTAGCAAGTATGAAGAAACTAGGTACACGTAGTATATATATAGCAAAAATAACGTCCATCCGTTTAGGAGCAATGACGTCACAGTCTACAGATAGCCTAAAATCACTTGATATAATGTTTACATGTTTTACTTTTCATGAAAGTACAATAAAATCCTGACCTGACCCAATTTTATTTCAAACAACAGCATTTTTAATCTATATGATGTTCTTTTTACATAACGTTCCTAATTTTCATACTGACTCATTTTTAGAAAAATCAGGACATGCATTTAGTATCTGAAAAAAGGAATAATAATTTTACAAAACTCAGAGGCACACATATATAAACAATATACACACTGTTATAAATTTCTAAATACATGTAGTATAAATCTTGTACAAATTAATAGACACAGTAAAAATATTTGTACTGAGAACTGAACTCACGACCGCGACATTTTAACAGTTGTTATTATCAACTACTGCCCCTAAGTCATAAAGAGTTTACTGTTTTGTTGTAAATTCAAGGCTTATTGTAAAACTTAAACATAAAAATTTCATTTGTAATTGTAAATACAAAATTGTAATTGAAATCTCGTTAACAAATAAATTCACGAGAAATTCATAGGTGATGAATCAAGCAGTCATTGTGACAGTCATTAGCTGTAAACCTGATTGGGCATACGCCGTACAGAGCTGTTTGAATTATCTGCGGCTGTGGCGGGCGCGGCCGCCTTCAGTCACCTGTGAACGCGCGTTATATTCGCGCGACTCTACTGACGGACAACACCACGCCGACTACAACACTATACTTCGAACAACTTAGCGGGTAAGTTATTAAGTGTTCTTTATTTAAATTATATGCAAGGTCGACCTGCCATGCGACTTTTAAAAATGTTTGATCATAGATTATAGATATATGATATTGTGATTGTTTTTTTTTTTTTTTATTGTAAAAGACATTGTTGTGGATTTTATGCAATTTGATTGTTACCGAATTTACTTTTGTGAACGCTACTGTTTTTATCATGGCCATAAAGTAGTTGTATGATGTTTTGTTGTTGGTAGTTCACAACATTATATTTTTTTAAAAACAACGTTCGGCATTTAACATCCGTGATTGCAGCGTTGCGTTTTTATTGAATACGGCACTTCAAAGGCTATGAGATTATGTAGTTTAAATTTATTGAGCTTAAAGTGTTTTATTAACATATATATCTATTATTTGCTGTGCCCGCAACTTCGTCCGTGTGGAATAGTGATTTTGAGTAGCATTTACAACTAATTTTTTGCGTATGAAAGTAGCCTCTGTCCTTTGTCAGGCTCTAGACTATCTGCATACAAAATTTTACATAATTCGATTTGGTAATTTTGGTGTGAAAGCGCGACAGACAGACAAACAGAGTAACTTTCACATTAGTAAGAATTACGGGAATGTTCAAAGCCCCAGTTTGAAATGAATGTTAGTAAAACACCACGACATACCACTTACGATATGCCTTCATTACGATTTATTTAAAATAATCGTGTTAATAAAATTCACGGTCACCTTTCCTTGCTCTTCGGTAACCGTCAAATGCATTTAATATAAAAAAATATCTATCAAACTAAAAATAACTACTCAAAACACACTTTATTATTTATACTGTTTTAACTTTAAACTTGCCGATGACAGTTATACCTAAAACCTTTTGAAAATTGCCACAATCTATAAAAGATTCAACATAATTATTTTAATTGACTTTATAATTATAAACACGGAAAAAAAACTAATCATCTTTATACAGATTCATGATTAGCATAAATCTCGCTTGCGAAACACGTGATAAATGACATTTATTTTAGTAAGTAAATCTTTTACAGATATATTTAAACGTCGGTTTTTATAGCTAAAAGGCACCAACTATTCCCTAAGACTCATTTTGGGAATAAGTATCAAAACAAACCACAGAGGTCTTATTTTTTAAGTCCGTAATCTTTACGTAATTATAAAAACTATACTAGTACAGTATAAGGTTGGGCTTTTGAAGCGAAGACCATAATCTTGAGTCGGTCTATCCATACATTCCATACAGACGGCATGCAAGCCACCACATTCAATATTGACAATTAAAGCCAACTGTGATGCACATCAAGTACTATCACTATAAAACGAAGTCGCTTCCTCTGTCTGTCTGTTCCTATTATTGCTTAGATCTTTAAAACTACTGAACGGATTTTGATGCGGTTTTCTCTAATAGATAGAATGATCCAAGAGAAAGGTTTATATGTATAATACGTGTATAATATCGCAGAGAAAGACTGATAATTTTAGAGAATTCTAATGTGATGTCCTAAATAAACACATTTTTTGCGCTTACTCGCTGGCTGAACCTACGAGATAGATTAAAATAATGTACTTACAGTATTGTACACCTTAAAAAGAGCTATAAAAAAGATCACAATTATATATGTCTATCTCTTAGGAATAACCCACAATAACCATTTTTATTCTTTACTTTGTACGAGAATTAATGGCGTATTTAATATAGATCAATAAGGCCCTGTACAATATGTAATTAAAATGAATATATTTGAAGATATCACAGATTTAAAATGCAAGAATCGTGTCGTCGGATCCACCCGTGCGAAGCCGGGGCGGGTCGCTAGTACCGAAATAATATCCTTTAACTTGTACAGTTATCATAGTTGTTTAGAAAATGCTTCAGATTTCTACTAGAGTGGTAGAATAATAAACTTTGGTTCTGAGTTTCATCCACTCCAATGGGCATCATAGATATTGTAATAAATATCTTTCAACAGCATTTGAACTGCACGCCAAACTGTAATTTTGCAGTCTATTGACTGTGCAGTTCACAACTTTGATTATATATTGATAGATCTATTATTTCTAGATTTATAACTTAGAATTTGTTTTACATAGCTTTAATTTTATTGTATTCTAACTGACCCTCGCAAACTCGTTTACGTCTTCTATTGCCCGTAGCGTAAAATTTTTCAAATAAAGTGAATACTAAGCTCACGGATCTCTCACACGGGTGTCCTAAACCAAGTTAGGCAGTGGTAGTGAACAGTACAGTACCTACTTACTTATTTATTTTGAAATACATTAATATTACTGACAAATTACACCCAGACATAGAACAAATGATCGTGCTCATAACACAGCCCTAGATAGAAATCGTATAGAAACGTAACTTACAGTGCCCAAAACTTTTTTTTAAATAGATCTTTCATGTACTTGTAATATCTTACGTGTCTTCACAAACATACATGAAACAGACACCAATAAGACTTACAACTTGTAGATCACACAATATGTAGAACTTCGTGATTGAACCCACAGCACTCAGCGCAATTCGAAGTGGCGTGGCGAGTTGGTAACTATTTAAATCAAATCACTGTTCTATCCGCGCTGTTGCTGGTGTAGTACGTACTTATATTGTGATCATGTGTTGTTCTATTTCTCTTTGTCTGTGTGGTAACTGATTCAGAATACGGAGCATCACCACCCATACTCATCCCATGGGTGTCGTGTGTCGCAAGAGTCTACTATAAGCGCAAACAACATCACTACAGAGAGACGAAAAAGTCGTAAAAAAAAAATTTTTTTTTCTTTTTTTTTTAAACGTGTGGAATCTCCCGCCGGGGTTCGCGGTGGGGCGATGTGGAATCGAACCGACTAAAACCACACGGTGTGCCACTTTGCGCCTGAGAAGGGAGGGGTCCGGGAACTGCTGTTATTAACACGACCGGAACATGAAAAAAAAAACCCTGTATCAACCCGCGTCTGGCCAGCATGGTATAGTCGACCTAACCTGATTTCTAATGAGAGACCAATGTGTGGCAGTGGACTGTTGGGCTGTTGATGTGATTTCTTTTTAAGTTGAGGAAATATTCGATCCTCTTCCAAGTTACCTGATAAAGGCTTTGGAAGGCGATACGTGATTCTTACATTTTCCGTCCTTTTTCCTTCCGGGTTATTGTAATCTAAAGAAAACCTTCATAACTTCTTAGAATGCATTAGAACTATATTTGTAAGATTAAAGTCTCATCACGTCTATTCAATTGTGTGATACGCATCGAGTATGTGTTCTGTGTCGGTGTGTAAGAAAAATGTGTATGTTTTTACCCGACTACAGCAAAGTTAAAAAGAAGAGTTTAATTTTGGCTGTCTATTTATGTTTGTATGTTCCACTGTGGTGCTTAAACTCATTAATGAGGTTTCACTAGAATCATAATAATGGTCCGAGTGATAGAGACTACATTTATTTACTAAAAGGATGTTTTTGTTTTTTTTTAAATGTGTAATATATTTTTTTAAATATTTCTTGTTAGAAATATACATATTTAGGTATATTTATTACCAGTTCACTTATTCCGAAATCAGATTGCCGTGTATTACTTAGGTATGTAAATATTACTGTTCAATTCAATGTCTATAGAAATTAATAGACTAATATAGATATAGACTAATATAGATAGTTAGATAGGCTATTTAACTAAGCGCTTTTTCTATAAATGACCTATAAAATTAAAAAAAGAACATTTAAGAATGTATATTGACATATTATTATTACGAAAATCAAAATGAAATGAATATAAAAATGAAAGCAATTATTTCAAGAACACTCAATCCATATATTTAAATATTTTGTTATAGTTTGAGGCGTTTCAGGAGAATTTTATTCTTACCGTATAATATTATAAGTAGAAACTAAACAGAATAGTAAATATATCACTTTTATGAATAACACTCGGCTCTATCTACAGATAAGCTTCAAGATGATAAACCATAATTCATAAAAACATCTCACACTCGGTTCTTTGATATGCATTAATCTCGGCAATGCTGGCACATCGTGTTATCAAGATGGTACGAATCTCAACGCAACACCTTGTCGCAAACCCCGGTGAGGTAAGGCCCGCGGGAGTAATCAAGGATGCTAGTACCAGACAGACTGAAAAATACACTTGTATAGTATAAAAAAAACACATATCCTAGACAGAACCCCCAGACACAGACCAAGTGCATCGTAGTAATTACACCTACACAATTATTGAAGTGAAAACTTCTTTAGATGCGTTAAGCACTTTTTGACTGAACAAAAATGATTGAACTTGCGACATCGTCACCACACGCTACGCAGTGAGCTATAAATTTAATAGCTCAAGTCCCCAAAGACTGCTCGTCAAGGGGACAAACGATGAGACGTTTCACCTGATGGTAAGCGATTACCACCGCCCATGGACACCCGCAACACCAGAGGCGTCACAAATGCGTTGCCGGCCTTTAGGGGATTGGAAGATAGAGAGGGTTGGGAGAGGGGTTGGGGTGTGGTCCTCCAATATCCTCACTCACTCGATAAAACACAGCGCCGACACTGTTTCACACCAGTTTTCTGTGAGCCCGTGGTTTTACTCCGGTCGAGCCGGCCCACGCATGCCGAAGCGTGGCTCTCCCACCTTCGTGAGTAAGGGTCGAACACGTGTCCTATGACTTAGCACTTGCGAAAAACACATAAACTTAAAAAGTTTTAGGCTGTTCTTGAGGTCCACATAAGAAGATTTGCGATTTCTCAACGCTTGACTAACTAGAAAACGATCATCCCGTGGTTCGGTACATGTCTTTCTGCCAGAACCAGGCCTTCTCTTGACGGAACCGGTCTCTTGATAGCGCTGCCTTTTAAATTAAGATGTGAAAAATACAGGTAATTACGATCCATGATTGAATATAGGTATACAGTGTTAGAATGTCAATATTAACTTAACACCGTGATTGTATATTAGCAGGTATGTTCCTAACAAGAAAGGCAAATATTATTAAAAATAGCGAACAAGAAATTTTCCAACAAAGTGCCTCCTGCAAGTACATAGAAGCCTATTTTTACCTGACCACGGTGAAGTTAAAAGGAAGGCTCATATTTTTGACAACATAATATGTATGTTTGTATATTAGCGTATAGTACCGTTGCGCCTTAGGTACTGAACTGATTTTAATGAATGTGGTGTCGATAGATTCGTAACAATAGCCCAGGTGAAATGGACTATATAAATTTTCAGAGTGCATTAGATGCAGGTGATTTCCTTAACAGCGTAATTATTGTAAGGAACAACACTATAATACAAAAAAGTGCTGTTTAAACATTTGGTGATTTTACATAGGTACTAAAAGCAATGAAAAAGAGGGCGATCGCCTGTACTGTCATGATTTGACCGAACAAACTCGTTCACCTTGCCAGAACAGCAGTAACAGCCCATGCAGGGTCAATAACAGTGGCCATAACCTTGCAAGCACTAAACGGAACGGTGTTTTGATGGTGACAGGTATTTGATCAGTAATATTAATAATAACTTTACACATTTCAAACACGACTGTTGCGACCTTGTAGAAATAAGTGTACACCTTCCGCAAAGGCTCTGGTAACATTCGGAAACTAAATTTTCCCTTCCTCTAATTCTGATATGGGAGGATTTAATTGTAATCAATTTCAATGTATTGACGTAGACTCCATTGAAGCTAGGGCTCTAGGAAACTGGTATATGGTATATATCATATCCAGATTCTTTATCGACTCAAAATCTCACTTGAAATTCGTACGAATCCTCAGTCACTAAATAATACACTCGTTCTTTGTACACTCTATTACGCCTATTATCATCTTCTGTCGGTTAACCAACTAAATCGGCAGGTAACCGAATGACATTACGAATAATCTTGACAGTTAAGTTACACTGACGTTTAAAATAAATATAGAAACGCGATAAACTGTCAGCTCCATACAATACGCTTAACGTCCGTCGCTGGTAACCCTCCTATCCGTTAGTAGCAAGCCCTCGGTAAATTAGCTGACGAGTCTCTTTTTAAAGGAACGATTGTAGCTTACGCCCTCTTCGTACCTAGAACGGATAGTTTTTCAAATATAGAAACCGGGCATAAAGCTATTCTTTTGGTGCATTTTACAGAATGAGTATGATTACCGGAGCCGTATCGGGGCCCAGAGTAGCAACTTTTCCTCTGACGCAAGAGGAAAGGAGTCCTAGGACAGCAAAAAGTGTCTGCTTGTTTGCCCTTCTGATCTCAAACTAATAAGATGTCAATAAAAACATGTAAATATTTCAATTACAATTATAGATCAATTACACCAAGACACATAACAAATAATCGTGCACGTAGCCACCATAATTTGCCCTGGTTGGAAATAGGACTCGTTATTGATGTTCGAGCTAAAACTTAAAAGAAAAAAGCTAATATCAAAAAGTAATTAAAAAATAAACTGGTTACCTAACTCAACACTCATCATCACTGCACAATACTATGTTACTTAAATTAAAGTAGCATCCGCTGTCTGTCTGTCCCTATAAATGCTTAGATCTTTAAAACTAAGCAACGGTTTTAAATGTGTTTTTTTTAATAGATAGAGTGATTCAAGATGCAGGTTTACATAAAGTAGTAGAGAAACACTGATAATTTTAGTGACTTCTAATGTGATGTCGTCGTAAATAAACATATTTTTTGCGCAAACGCGGGCTGAATTACGATATAGGTCAAAATAATGTACTACAGTATTGTACACGTTAAAATGGTCTACAAAAACGTCCTCGATGGTATATGTCTATCTCTCAGGGATGACCCACCATAACCATTTTTAGTCCTTTCTTTTTACAAGAAACAATGGCTTATTACCGAGGCGATTTTAAGCAATATATTGTGCATTTAAGACAGATGAATAGAGTCTACAATATGTAATTTAAATGAATATATTCGAAGATATTACAGATTTAAAATGCACGAATCGTGTTGTCGGTGGGTGCATCTGTAATCCACCCGTGCGCAGCCAGTGCGGGTCGCTATAGTCGTTCCAATCGTTTATTTACCTTTTGACAGATCACGCACATAAAGTTTTGTAATAATTTTTGATACAATGTACTACAGATAATACTGTACTTTATTGGATGGCTCCGCCCACTTAGGGATGTGTCATTCGTAATTAATGACCACAGACTATAAAAACGGTTTTGAAATAAATCGATTATCGATTATATTAATAAAACATACAATAAAATTATTGTGATTATATTTTATATCAAATCACGTAAAAAGCTTTATTATTTTGCATTAAAATGCCCTAAATGTCTCTGTTTCAATGCATAAATAATTTGCGTAATGAAAACAGTTCCATCGTACTCGTACCTAGTAATGGGATCGAATGTATTCGCCGCAAATTAATGAATCTAAAATAATTGTTTAGACTTACTATAGTTGGTTCAAATAAAAACTACCTGCGGTACCTACTTGTAATGAACAGGTACAAAATGTTGAAATTCGTAGTAATTTACGGATTAAAAATAAAACAACCAAAAGAGGTACTGTAATACTAATTTTAATTATAAAGAATCGTCTTCTTCGTATGACCAGGAATCATCATCACTTGAGTTCTCAGTAATATTGATTATCATTTCTTGGATAGATAAATTATAGAATGCAACATCCCGATCCCAATCCGACATTATCACCTTCTTGGTTTTTTCTACAACATTCGCTTAGTTTTCTGGAGTTACTTTTTCACACGCATTATTCCGTAAATTCAGCATTTTACTTGCGGTGAAAGGAGGAGTTGTATTGTTCCTCGCAGCATATCCTTTAACTTGTGCCCAGATCATTTCAATTGCATTATATTGGCAGTCATATGGGGGAATTCTGAGGACGGTATACCCATACTCTGCTGCCATTTCATCTATTACGTATCGTTTTGGCAGCTTCTTTGTTTTTAATATCTTTACTAACTCTACTTTTAGTAGGGTCTCGTCCACCTCCTCGCCATTGTCACGGAGCCATTTTATGATTTCATGTTTTTTGTTGGCCTGTGATAGCATTTTATTAATTTGACGAGAGTGATAAGGTGCAATATCAATAAATATTATTGATGGCTCTTCGAGTGATGTAAGCATTTCTCTGAACCACTTTTCATACACGTTCGAATTCATCTTCTCATGATAATCTCCTGTTTTCTGGGATTTAAAAGCTAATAAAGCGTCTGGCACAAATCCTTTTACTGTTCCTGCATGACAAATAATCAGTCGTTCGCCTTTTCCCATTGGTACTGTAGAAGTGGAGCCAGCGGTGTTGTCAGTCCAAGTTTTTGACAGCGTATGATTCGCATTGAGCCAAGTTTCATCTGTGAAAACAACATTCGACCAATCTTCTATTTTTTTCGCTTGTCTTAAAAAATCGCATCTATACAAAGCAATATCATTGCGTTCTATTAAAATTTTTCCTTTGTCACATTTTTTGAATAACATTCCAATGTCTTTCAATACCTTTGCCAGAGAAGATTTTTGACCACGGAACAAACCACTATTTCGTAGAGATTGTGTTAGTTTTTTTAATGTTGGAATCTCTTTTCTTTGGTAATAGTCGTCTATATGACGACGAATAGCATCAGCGTCAAAGTTGTCAACGGCTGTAACTTTACTAGGCTGACGTTTTTTCTTAGGTGTAGATAGCTTATTCTGTTCCATGCCACTGCTGCCGTAGCCTTCTTTTGTTATTTTTGCCACTGTTGAGCACTAATACCTAATGCTGCTGCAACACGGTCTCTAACTTGAGTCACTGGTATAAGAGGCCCACCATTATGGCTTTCCTTTTCAAAGTATTCACGAAGTCGCAAGGCAAACTCTCTTGTTTGTCCTTTGAGTACTTTCTTTTTTGGCATTTTGACAGTAACGAAGGCAGGAATGATACGCTCAACTCAACCAAACGTGAGAATTCACAAATAAATCAATACGGAGGAATATAAATACTCAACTATATTGAAGGTTACTCATTGAAATACTGTAGATTATTTTATAATAGACATAGAGAGATTTAATAAAGATCATCAATAGTTTAACAAATACAATATTAATCACTGAATTACAACACAATACAATAATACATTTCGAAAATTCAGTTCCTTTTATATATTTTTTCATGACATAGAACCGTCATATTTGAAGAACATTCTTTTAATACATTTCTTCTTTATTTTGACAAAGGAGGTCGCACATTGAAATACATAGAAATATGAAGTACGAAATTATCTATAAAATAATGAGTTTGTTAAATCGATTAAAACTTCTTAATGCATAAAATCGATCGATAAAAGAAATCGAATAGGTAACGGGTCAGGGTATCACTATTTGATTAAGTATTAGAGCTGTCAAAAGTTAAATAAACGATTGGAACGACTATAGTGTTAAATAAATATTCTATTGAGTGTGCTGTGTTGGTTGACACAAACGGATAAGATAAAACAAAGATAATTGCTTGTCTTTTAAGATTAAATATTTTAAATAACATAATAGAATATCAAACTTAAATAGTTGCTGGAAAATAAAGTATTTTTATTATATTTTCTTTTCTTTACACAAAACGCCATGTAGTCCCAAGCTAAGCAGAGCTTGTGTTATGGGTACTAGACAACTGATATAAATACATATTATTATTATTTTTTAAATATATACATATTATACATAGAAAATACCCAAACTCCGAAACAAATATTTGCAGTTCATACAAACACTTGGGCCGACCTGGAAACGAACCCGAGACCTCAAGCACAGCAGTCGCATACACCACCACTGGGCCATTGAGGCCGTCAATAATATATATGTATGTGGTACTTAGAAATGTTGATGGAGAGGCATATGATCACCTCCTGCTGATCATATGCCTCTCCATAAAAATTTATGCCAAGCCACTTAGACCATGTATGTGAATCTAAGGTGTGGTTTCCACAGCACATGGCAAGCTCTTCCTAGTTTTCGGAGAGTATTTTCATACGCTCCAAGGCCGGTAGCGACAGCACTTTTAATGCGATCGCAGCCTTATAGTCCAGGGTCGATAATTTTTAAAACCAAAAAAAATCATAATAGGATGAAACCCATTAGAAAAGGAGGGAAATATGATAAAAATGAAAGGAAAAATAATTTACGGGCGATCTGAGGTTGGGAAGGGGATGGGGGTGAGTTTTTAAGGGTAAAAAACGGTTTTTCTCTATTTCCGGCAAAAATAAAAGTCCTATCGAAAAAAGTCAAATGGAAAAGTTGTAGATAATAAAAAGATCTAAAACTTTTGTATTTACACTTTTTTCACATAACCTCAAAATTTATGTGAAAATTTCAAAAAACCAAGTTTTTGGTTTTTTATTTGTATCTTTTACAAATTTTTTTTTTTTTTAACGAAATTTTGTGAAAACTTACCTTTTTATGTCCCAAATACGCTGTAATTTATTTGATTAAAAATATTTATTTTTTCACCTTATTTTGAATTAATATCGAAAAAACACCCTAATTTTCAATCGAAAATTCACCCGTCAAAATATCAGCTTTTTTCAAAAAATTGGTATGGTTTCTGTTCGTTGAAGTCTCTACTTTCCGATGGTGAAAAAAAAAAAATATGTTACTATGGTAAATCTTCTCAGAAAACGCAAAAATTAAAAAAAATCTTGAATTCGAAAAATTTTTTTTAATTATTATAAATAATTTTGAGGTATTTATTAAAATTTAGACTTTAATTACTCGAAAAACGTTAGATTACATGTGACGTTGTTGTTGATTTATTTAATTCTAATTACATTTATGTCATAGAAAATCTCATTATAGATAAATATAAATGTAAATCGTACTATTAAATGTAGATGCTTTATTCTCATTACGTTATTCATTACAATATTTTTAAACACATTAATCTCATCATTCATAAATACCTTATCTTCAATTCTAATCACTTATCCATAAGTTTTTGTCTTTTTGATGGCATTTCTTCATCGTTAGATTCGTCAAACATCTCCGATTCTAGTAGATCTTCGAAATCTTCATGATTATCACCTTCTTCCTCTCCAACATTATTTCCAGACTGCGTTGGTTCTTCATCCACAATATCTTCTGAATCATTAACTTCCTCATAGGTTTCTTTTTCAATATTGAAGCAATTTTCAGAACCATGACAGTTTGAACACAAATTTGTGCATTTTAAACCATGTTTTCGGCAACCACATTTTAAACTGTTACATCCAGTTTCACAGCTGCAGCAAATTGTTTTGAGCAATATTTCCGGAATTAATTATTTTTGTGTAAATTTGGGCATAATTCCACGTTGAAATTGCTTCCAGCCCCAATCTGTTGCTGTTAGTTCGTTACCCAACCAAGTTTGAAGCTGATAATATGCCCTGTAACAATGTTGTTCTGCTGCTCCTTCTGTGGGTGGGAGGTTTGCCAAAACGAAAGATGATTTAATTTTTGCCAATTGATATTTTTTAAACCTTAATTGATTCAGTGTAATTTTTTCATTTTTACATTTATAAATAGATTTGATTAGTTGTAACCCATTTTTTTTTATTTCTTCGTTACTTGCATCTTTCTTATAAAAAACATTGGCCAAATTTGACAAATTTTTAGCGTCTTATAATGAATTGACGATACTTTTCTTTCCTTTTCCGGCAAATCCAGATGCTGTATCGCAACCAGAAAAACAATGCAGAAATGCAACAATGTTTCTTAAGGATTCATGTTTGAAACTATTAGACGTGAAAAATAGGTCTTTTACATTTCCAGAACCTGGTTTGAGAAAATAAATGTCATGATTATATGAATTTAACTGATTTAAAAGGACCAAAAGATCAATATCTTGGCCCACAACAATTACAGTTTTATTAGTACTTATTGCAACTTTTATCGCGGTTTCAATTATGTCAGCATCAGCATCTTCTTCTACTTGGTTACAGGAAAATCCTCGTGACTGTAATCTTTTCATCAAAGTTTTTATTATTTTATCCTTATTTTTCTCGTTAGATAAAAAATTTTCTTGCAAAAAAGGTATTTTTGTATGATTTTGATAATCGAACTCTGGAATATTGTCTGAGGTTTTTCTACGACTACGTTCTCCTTTTTTAGTTGATGTAGCTGCTGGTACTGTTGTGACACTAACTGATTTTTTAATTTCGGGATACCCATCAAAGACAATATAGCTGCTTACTGCGTAATGTTTTTCAACATAGCGCAAATATTTATTCATTATCTCTTCTACCGTATCATTTTTTTGCCAAATTTTTTTGTTATCAACGTCACATGTAATCTAACGTTTTTCGAGTAATTAAAGTCTAAATTTTAATAAATACCTCAAAATTATTTATAATAATTAAAAAAAATTTTTCGAATTCAAGATTTTTTAAATTTTTGCGTTTTCTGAGAAGATTTACCATAGTAACATATATTTTTTTTTTCGCCATCGGAAAGTAGAGATTTCAACGAACAGAAACCATACCAACTTTTTGAAAAAAGCTGATATTTTGACGGGTGAATTTTCGATTGAAAATTAGGGTGTTTTTCCGATATTAATTCAAAATAAGGTGAAAAAATAAATATTTTTAATCAAATAAATTACAGCGTATTTGGGACATTAAAAGGTAAGTTTCAACAAAATTTCGTTAAAAAAAAAAAATTGTTGTAAAAGATACAAATAAAAAACCAAAAACTTGGTTTTTTGAATTTTTCACATAAATTTTGAGGTTATGTGAAAAAAGTGCAAATACAAAAGTTTTAGATCTTTTTATTATCTACAACTTTTCCATTTGACTTTTTTCGCTAGGACTTTTATTTTTGCCGGAAATAGAGAAAAACCGTTTTTTACCCTTAAAAACTCACCCCCATCCCCTTCCCAACCTCAGATTGCCCGTAAATTATTTTTCCTTTCATTTTTATCATATTTCCCTCCTTTTCTAATGGGTTTCATTCTATTATAATTTTATTTCACTTTTCATTATTTTTAAAGGCTTCTACACTGGTCTATTAGGCGAAAACGTCATTTCCCAGGAAAAAGCGGAATACGATCTCTACTCAAATCCAATTTGCCGCCGGCGCACTGGTGGCGGTGGTGAACTTAATGCCGCCCTGAATGCCGCTGTGGATGGTCTGCATTGAAGAGGCGAGAGCAAAGGGCACATCATGTGTCCGTTTCCTACACAGGTTTCCACGATGGATTTTCATACGTAAAAAAATGCAACTGAACGAAACCCGAAGCTTAAATTTTGTATTGAAGATGATTTGCTGCTCTTAGTGATTTCATCAGTAAACATGACTATGTTTTCGTTCCATATAAATTACATACCAAACCGTTTAATGAAAACACTGACTCATATTTATTATTTGATTAAAGGTTCACTACTACAGTAATTAATTTGGTACTGTTTTGAAGATATCACGTACATTCGATCTATTGATATCTATCTGATTGAATAGAGTTACTTTAGGACACATGTGGAAGACATAAAATCATAACAGCGGAACACCTAGAAATGAGCTATGATTAAACTGCATAAAAAATGATAGTAATTACTTGACATATCTATCTATACTAATATTATAGAAGAGTTTGTTTGTTTGAACGCGCTAATCTCGGAACAACTGGTCCGATTTAAAAAAATCGTTCAGTGTTGGATAGTCCATTTATCGAGGAAGGCTATAAGCTATACATCATCACGCTAATACTAATAGGATTGGAATACCAATGAAGAATGTTTCAAAATCGGGGGAAAATTTTCACGCTACGGGCAATAGATGACGCAAACGAGGTTGCGTAGGTCAGCTAGTTTCATATACAACAGTCTGATCACCAGACTGCCGATTGACATAATTATATGAACAAATAATCATGGTCTTCACATAATTCATTAGTGTTGAGTAGGAACTTAACCAGCTGACATCTTGACGAATTTTAAAGATGTGTGGTGTTATTAACATGGATAAGGTGAGCGTGAACTTATTGGAGCTAGTTTGAAAGTGGATGGATGGTCATGTAAGATGTAATAAAGAACGTTTTATTTATAGAAGTTGACGGTTATAAGAGTTGAGAACGAACAAAGAAAAGATTGTCTACGTGAAAGAAGATACGGGTGGAAAGGGATCAGTAGTGATCAGTTGAGTAATAGAAGAGATTGGAAGAAGAAAACTCATTACGTTGATCCTTTATATAGCGCGATGCAGAACCATAGTAGATTGTTTTTTGGTGGATGTTTGTTTATATCGTGTCAAACACAAATGGTTCTCTATCATCTCAGTTGTCGATTGTCACAAATTAAACGTAATTCTTTTCTTTCTCTCTCTAATTTAACTTTAACTCTGCGTATTTTTTTTACGTAGTATAAACAGTCACGTTTATATTTAAATATATGGCACGTTTAATTGCTAGTACATAATGTAAGCAAGGTGATATATTTTATAACTTGCCAACCATTTTGTTTACATTTCTGGATGAATGGTACATCAAAGAAGAAACTTAAAGAGTTTGTTTTCTCTATTCCTCTATTTTTGTCTGACTGGGCCGGAGAGGTTCGGTCGTGTAGTGTATGTAAATTTCTTTGACATTGCCTAAATGCCTTAATTATAATATTTTGGTGTTTTAATTGTCGCAACATTCGTTACAATTGTGACACTTGGTAATTTTTTATTTACTTATCTTTATTGTATACACAAACAAAATAACAAAATGATTAAAAGTATGTAAGGATGTATAACAATTGGCGGTCTTTTCGCTCACGGCGATTTCTTCCAGACAACCGTAGCACGGACATTGGGCATTTCAAAATTTAGTATATGTGTATAGAAGTATATGAACGTTATAAAAATTGAAATCGTTAATTTGTAAATTCAAATTACGTAATACATTTTCACGGAGTTGGTATATTTGTTTTTAATAATTAACTTGTGTAATAATCAAATTCAATATTCACACACAACATAATGCTATAAGTTTTTATAACTTAGAAAATGTTATGCAGTATAACGCTGCGACGATTTTCATATCAGTTACGCGTTGATATTTACAATAAATAGTATAAAATGAATTACGCATACCAGAGATTATAAAACTCTGATTATAAGCAGTCTCATAACGTAGAAATCTTGTGTTAAAAGGTTTTAGTTTGTGTAATTCAAGGCTTACACACTTTTCATTTGTAAATCTTTTCAAACACGTTGTACAAACAAAAAAAATACTTAAGATAATTATTAGAATATATCTGCCTACTCCAAATTGAAAGTGATACCACGGCCTCGCAGAAAACCGGTGTGAAACACCTGCGCTGTGTTTCACCGAGTGAGTGAGGACACTGGAAGCCCATATCTCTTCCCCCATCCCCCAAACGACGGCAACGCACTTGTGACGCCTCTGGTGTTGCGGGTGTCCATGGGTGGCGGTCATCGCTTACCATTAGGATACGTATGCTCGTTTGACACCAATTACATAAAAAAAATAAAAAAAATGTAATAAGTACTACTACATCACAGCCGAAAGGTGCTCACTGCAGGCTGCTCATAGGCGTGAGTAATAGGCGTGATTGTATGTATAAATTAAACTTCTGTAATATTTCACGGGATACCAAATTAGTTACTAGCTTTTATAAATGAATATAAAATAAATAATATCCAGGCTAATTTTATAAATTTGAAAGTACTGTCTGCCTGTCTGTTACGCTTTAATGGCAAAACTGCTAAACGGATTTGAATAAATTTACAATGGAGATCTTTTGTTTTTTGAAAATAGACATAGGCTACTATTATAGTAATAACGGACATACACGCAATAGTCAGCAACACAATAAAAATAACTACATTCACATTAAACTATATTCAATAAATCCATAAACTTAAGTATACACGTTTGGATTATTGGATTGAAATAATCATGACGCGTCAGTTATTGTTATGAAAACTGCTTAGATTATTTTTTTTAATAAAGACAAAAATGTATTGTTTGACCTTTAAATATACTCTAAAACTAGTTTAAGATGCCAGTTTCCACATTTAAATATTAAGTAACATATTTGCTATTTCTCTAGTTCTCGTCACACTCTTCAATCATCATCTCCATCTTTGCGGAAAGGTGGAAACTGTTCATACGGTCGGGTCCTGACGTATCAATAGAACCAAAATATTATCTGATGGCAGTCTTAAGCCCGTATTATAGAAGGTGTCTCAAGTATCGTTTGATCTCCGATCAGCTGAATCGAGTTTCAAGTTATGATCGAATCTCAAGCGTCGCTCTTATTATAGAAGTCGTTTTGAGTTCTACTCAGTTGAAACTAGTTTCAATATCTAATCTCAACTCAAAAGTCTGTTCTCAGTTACGTTTCTGCATTGTCGAAATTATTGTTCTGTGTTACGCAGCTAATTACATTAAACACATCATATTTAACAAGCATAATTTATATATTATTGGTTATTAGTTTATATATAATACACTATTGGCTAGTGTATCAATTTAAATATAATAATAAGAAGCAGTTTGCCCTAAATTAAATAATTTTAATATTAAAATAAAACTGACTAGATACTACCTATAACGGAACGTTCAAATTGTTTTCAATACTCGTCAATGTCGA
Source organism: Spilarctia lutea (assembly GCA_916048165.1). Taxonomy (NCBI): domain Eukaryota; kingdom Metazoa; phylum Arthropoda; class Insecta; order Lepidoptera; family Erebidae; genus Spilarctia; species Spilarctia lutea. Next base: position 26,922,975 of record OU696470.1, on the reverse strand, counting down.
ATTATCAAACTGTTTTTGATTTTATTTTAAAATTATTGTAATATTTTTGTCCGAAACCAAAAGGTTATTATTGCTTGAAGGATTTTACTTGAAATAAATAGTTGAATGTGTATTTTAAGTGAATTGAATATCAATTAGTGTTAATTAAAGTGTATTGAAATGTGTAATAAGCAATTCTTTCGTAAATAAAGTAAAGTAAAATAAATATTTCGTTGTTATTCTGAAAAATCATCATAAAATACGTTAATTTACCCTACAAGGTATAAGAAATTACCACTTGAGACTAGATTGAGCTTGTATCAGTTGAACGGATACCACATCTGTCAAAATCTATTCCTGAGAGGCGATTTTCACATAAACATCGTTCTAAAATAACATACAAATGTATTGAAATGTGTATAATAAGCAATTCTTTCGTAAATAAAGTATGGTAAAAAAATATTTCGTTATTATTCAGAAAAATCATTAGAAATTACCACGTAGAAACGTAACTGAGAACAGACTTGTAAGTTGAGATTAGATATTGAGACTAGTTTCAACTGAGTAGAACTTAAAACGCCTTCTATAGTAAGAGCGACGCTTGAGATTTGATCATAACTTGAAACTCGATTCAGCTGATCGGAGTTCAAACGATACTTGAGACGCCTTCTATAATACGGGCCTTAAACTTATGAACGAAGGGCACAATATGAATTTGCAGTCTTCAAACGATGTGTTTGAATTCCGACAGCTGAATAGACAGATCTCAAGATGCTCGGGAAAGGATCTACTCCGATTTAATACCATGCGCGAAACTAAGACACAAAGGTATTCATCTAATTATGGGAGAGTCATGCTCGCAGCTGCACAAATACTGCTGTTAAGTAAATCTTTCATTTTTTAAAGGGGAAGTAGGGTTAGCGGCCCGCAAACTCCCTAGAAACGAACTTGTTTTACCGGGTTATTTCCCCACTTAGCCTCTTGTTCGGGCCGTTGTACGTGGGGTTTGTAGGAACGGACTTAAAAGACGTCGACTTACTTATGAGTCTTAAAGTATCTATAAACTAAGTACTCTAAGTTAAGTGCCTGTAGGGGAAAGGAGGGAGCGGGGGTCTAACAATCAGGTGATTCGTCAGCTGGTTTGACACTTAAATCTCATACCTGTTTAACAAAACAATTAATTTATCGATCGTCTGCCAGCAATAACAAAGACAGTAGCTAACACAACTGTGGTTATAAACGACCTGTTTATTTATATAATGACTAGACGTCATCACATACTAAATGGGTTGTAATATAAGTTGATATATTGAAAGCCATGTAAATCTGTATTATCTATATATGTTCTGACCAAGACCATACTCCTGGAATCAATGAACTGGACCTCCCCTCCACATAATAAGTCTTTACCATTAAAAAAGTCTATTCACGGACGTAGTGAGGTTTTTGTTTTGAGTGGGAGGAGTGGAGGGGGTTTAATATAATGAAATGATTATGTCCTTTTGACCTTAACATGCAATAAAAAATATTTAAAAACAATAACTGCCGAAACTATTATTCGTCTACTCCCCTTGGATTCGACGCACTCCGATAGAAACAATAGCATATTTACAATCCCTTAAAAATATTTGAAACTTTTTCACACATACTGAACGGTAGAAATAAAAGGATATATTTATTAAATTTACCTAAATGTTAGATTCCTACAGTATAGTGTAAGCTTCTTAGTATAGGCTAGTATCACTATTAGAAATACTATTGCTATTATTTTTATAATTACTGTATAAAAGATTCATAGGAATAGTTTTCATACGGTGTCAGGTTATTTAAGATAGTGTTATGTGAATTATTTGTTGACGTAATGCTCATACAATGACAAGTAGTTGCAACATGGCACCAAGGACTGGGCTTGGGACTGTTAAGAAAGGGGGCTCACGTGCCCGTGGACCTGGCATTCGTGTCTTCCTTTTCAGCAGAGTAACAAGTGAATTAATTTAGGGAAGATGAGGGAAGATTGTAAATTATGATTGTAATGAAAAGGTGTGCTAAAAAATACAAGGCTGTATATTGACTACGTTGTATTAAGATGGTGCAATTTAAATTGTATGTACGTAAACATAAATAAATGTTTCGTCATAACTTTCACTAGAAAACGTGTCAAAACCACCCATGATTATAAACTTGAGAATCAAATACTTACTCGTAAAAGTGTTGCTAGAGATCTTGGAGTTTTATTCGATGACCAACTGTCTTTTCGTGAACATTATACTAACATAACGAGCAGAGCTTTGAAAATCCTGGGCTTTATAGCCAGAACCACGAAAGGTTTTAAAAATCCATACAGTTTTATATTATTGTACAACAGCTTGGTCAGAAGCACGATGGAGTACTGTTCAATAATATGGTCGCCCTGCTACGCGGTGCACTCTGATGGAATTGAGAGAGTCCAGAGAAAGTGTTTAAAATGGATTTCATATAGACATGGCCTTTCAAGGGAACTTATTAGTTATACCGAACGTTTGGTTAAATTTGAAATTGCGACACTATATGTGCGTCGTAAGCAGCGGGCCCTGATTAATCTTCATAATATTCTCCATGGTTCGCTTGACTCTTCCACTTTGTTTTCCCTCATCAATATTAACACTCGATATAATAAAAGATCACCGAGAACTTTTTCACTAAACATTTTCAAAAACAACACCTCTTACTACAACCCTATTATCAGAATGTGTCGTCTTTATACTGAATTACGGCAATAAATGATGGCAAACTCGAAATTTTTGACTCACGAGCTACTGTTTTTAAAAGAAATATTCTCGCTCTATCGCTTTAAAAGTGTAGTAAAATCATTATCATTGTATCTGTTAGGGTATAATAGGCTAAAAAAATAATATTTATCCTGTATACTTTGAATATCATGTTGTGTGATTACGGAAGGGTACCAATCAGTACAAAACCTATATTTATCTTAAAAATGATGACTTGTCTGTTACCTGTTGTAATTAACTTAATAAATAAATAAATAAAATAAATAAATCATGCTCTGCTCTTTATGTTCTAAGCGTGGTGTTAACATTGTTAACTATTCTACCTAATGTATACCAGCAAAACACACATTTACACATGAATAAATCAGTAAGATAGTTTCTTAGTTCATTCTAAGCAACAACGTGAAAACTAGATTGAATAATCTTCGTGTGCTAATCATTATTTGAAATATTAACTAATATTATTACTGTCATAACCATGTTAAATGTTAGACTAATCTACATATAAATATTATTGCTTAACACATTCCACACATTAAAATATACTAACATTATAAATTCGAAAGTAACTATGTCTGTCACGTTTTTTCGACTACGACTGCATCGATTTCAATGAAATTTAGCATGGAGATACTTTGATTCCTGAGGAAGGACATAGGCTATCACGATTACCGACACACACGCGGGCGGAGCCGCGGACAAAAGCTAGTATAAATATATATGACTTACACAAAGTTAATGACTATGTTAATTTTATTATCAGTCCAAATTCATGCCTTACAAGATTTTTGTTACCGAGACACTGATTATAAAGCTAAGTAGTAATCATTGTTAAGGTAAGCAATCCAACAACAGTACGTTCTTACGCGGCATGAAAACCTCTACAATATTTGTTACGTAACGCACAGTTAATATCAACATGCAGATCGACGCTATGTGAATAGGACGGACGATAACGCAGAAAACGATCAGAAATTGTTGACGAGGAAATGTTAAACATTAAATAATCAATCTATAGTCGTGCTGGAAAAGAAAGCTATTTGGGTAATAGATATTCATTATGGCGGTGGTAGGGTCGTATTCAACATCATAGTCCCAGAAGAAATACTTCCACTGCAGGACGAAGGCCTCTCACGATTCCTTAAAAAATCTGGTCCTGTACTTAACGTGTCCAACTGATACCCGCGTCCGTCATGAGATTGTTGGACTACATTGTGAGCGGCCACGTCTATCTGATATAGGTTTTTTTATTATTATTAATAATAAATCAATATGGTAATTAATATGATACTTTTAACACATGTCTCGTAAACTTATCGATCTACAAATTGGGAAAGGTGTGTGGCGTTAAAATCATGATTTTATAGTTACATGAAACAATAGACTTAGTACAGACCAATTTAATGAACGATAAAGACTCTTAAGACGGAACTGTAGGTATTGTGAACTAATATTTCTCATTTTCGGTCTCTTTGTTTTACAATAATATTAACTTATCTGATTGAGTAACGTGAGAGAGAGATTGAAAGATTGAAAAGACACTTTCTTTGTTTGCTTCTTGTACAGACAGGCCAGAGAGACACCTTTGAGTCGCGGTATTGTCTTACGTATATTCCACTATCCATCAAAGTGACAGAAAGATAGTTGCTTATGCGTAAAGCAAAACAGACCCAATGTTTCATACTATTCCTTGATCAATTAAAAATACTTACTTGAGTTCAGTTGTTGAGTGGCAATGAAGTCTCACCTAGCAAGCAACAAATAACACGGTTGATAAAAACACTTTAAGCAATCGTGGGAGTCCCATACTTCTGCAAAAAAAAGCCAGCTTGACAGCGGTGATAACACCACCTCTCGGGCAACCAGTGCTAATTAATCCTTTCTTTACTTTTCACCGACTCAAAGACGTTACCCTTTTATGTTGTAAAAAAACGTCTAAGAAATTAAAATCTTTTCATGTTTTCCAAGTTTCATAGTTACTATGCATTTGTGAGTTACTCACAACAAAATGAAAATATCGATGTTAAAATTAAATCCGTCCCGCAATTCAAAATAAGTGATCTCACAAGAACAATAAAACTATTTAGAGCCATTGTTATGCTTATATATTTATTCTTAGATTATTTACTCGTCAATTTATTGCCATCTTGAGTAAATTGCGTCTGATGACGTGTATAATAAGTTTTTAATACACGTAGTTACTTTATCTGATGTGTGAAAAAAAGTATGAAGTATGTTTTGCTTCTGTGATATTTACTATTATTGACTGAAACATTCCGAATTCAATTTATTATGGTCGGATTTTTAACACCCGGTATTACACACAGACCTGGTTCGATTAATCGTCGAAATAAAGTTCCACATTTGTGTTAATTACTTTTAATAATAAAGGGATTGTGGTGATAAATGGCAAATATCACCTGCCCAGGGTAGTGATTATGGGCAAAACCCTCCATACGTAAGTAATTGTGAGGCCTTTGTACTTTGTAGGCTGATGAGGATGATAAAAGGGATTATATTTATTAATTTTTCAATTACATTAATCTGTATCTTCGAACGTCGAGATAGATGTCCATATGCCTAAGCCTTCGAAACTGTCTTCGGTATTTATAAACTATTATGCTAAAAGCGTTGAATATTAATCGAAAAAAATATCAAAAGAAGTAGGTGTACCTACAGTAATTTTAGTCCGCTGCAAAAAAGTCAACATTTTAGAGCATTAGTTTAACCACAAAATATATGGAACCAAATCAGTTAAAAAAACTATAACCCCACTACGCAAAGACTTTTAGGATAACATTTATATAGCCTATGTTACCCGGGACATTGTGAATCTATTGGCACCTCATTCATTATAATTGGTTCAGTAGTTTAGGGACTACAAATTGGATTCACCGTAATCAGGTAAAAAATACTACAAGCATTCATGGGAGAACCATAATTATTTTGGCCACGACCTCAACGCTGCTGGACAATTCTCTCATTATTTTCATTGAATAGGGGGAAAACGAGAAGACGTATCGCCTGCTGGTAAGCGAATACCGCTGTCCATGGACATCCGTAACACCTGAAGAGTCACAAGTGCGTTGCCGGCTTTTTAAGAAGGTGTGTTTTTTTTCTAAAGGTTTAATTGAAGCTACTTTGATATATCCAAACAGTTGACAAAACCTCTGTTAAAATTAAAAAAATAACACATTAAATAATTGGTTGTCAAGCGTATATGTTGTTGCACTCTGTCTGTGTTAGACAACAAATCGGAAAGGAGTATCTCAAGCGACTCATTATGTGTTTATGTGTTGTAGTAGCAGCATGCGTTACATGCTCTTATCACTGAAAGTATCTGCGATGAGAGCGTGACAGATTGTTAAACGTATTTTTCTCCTTGATGTTATGAAAAACGTGACTTAATTTGCGTGAAACGTGATAAACGTGATTTGGATTGTTTTTCTAATCACAATCGTAAAACATTTATTTTTTATTAATTGTTTATTTCGCAATGTTTTGCGGTATATTTTCCTAGTGTTGACCAACCATGAAGCTACCATCTACCAGATGTAAGGATTAAGCAGTTTTCTTTTTTTCTGTAGAAAACATTACATAAATCTTTCTCATAATTAGTAAATAATGTACCTACTTGGTTCTAGATTATTGTACATTTTTTATAACGTATGAAATAGATATGTAGGTATGCTTATCAGCATTCTGGTTACTGGTTACCTTATAATGATATTAATAAGTTTATTGTACACCAGATAAGGAAGACTTAGAACTAGGTATGTAGGTACAAGTGGAGGCCTTACCGCTAGGAGGCAATCTCTTACAGCCAACCTTAGGCTCTGTTACTATCAAGCTAATTTTTCGTAAGTGGCTTCATTTTGATGAGACCCCCCTTTTTCCTGTTACAAAAATTCCCGATTGAGGTAGCTAACAGGGGTAGCAGGAAAAGAAAAGTTTTGGGCGTAGGACCGGGATAACTTACCACTCAATTTGTAGGACAATATGATTGGTAATCGCTTACCATTAGGTGATATGGCTGCTCGTTTGCCCCTATTCAATAAAAAAGTATGCCGATTTAAATATTGTAATTAGCAACTCGTATATACGTTGATACATGATGAGATGTTAAGATGGCTCAATAATCTCTTTCCGGAGCTCATTCATGCCCCCAGCTGTTCTTGTCCTAAATTATCTAATCAGACCAAATGTGAGGCGAGTCATCTGTAGGTAGCTCTTTATCACCCGTATTATTAGGCACATTTGGACGGATAATTTATAACATCGTGTATAAAAATGGTTTTGATTGTTTATTAGACACTAGCCGCCTCGGCAAAATTTCTACAGTCAAAAAATCTATTTTATAACTTAATTTTAGATTTTTTATAAACACAAGACTATGAATACAAAATAATTATTAATGTTATTTGTTTTGTAAGACTATTTTCAATATTTTAATAGCTACTCTGCTATTTGGGTGAGACAAATCCAACAAAACAGAGATCGCCGTTCTTGAGTTATAAATGGTGTAAAGAACCCGAATGTGTAATCCTGCTAATATTATAAACGCGAAAGTTTATGTATATGAAGTATGGATGGATAGATGTTTGTTGCTCTTTCACGCAAAAACTACTAAATCGTACCGCGGGTAGCACCGCGGGGTTCGGCTAGTTTGTAATATTTCTACCTACGTCAAACAAGCATTTTATTAATTTGTAGCTCACATTGTCAGTATTAAAAAATCATTCAAGAATTTTTATGACATATTATAATTATTACCATAAAACTGATATTACTTATATATCTGTTTTTTTCCAAATTACTAATACGAGCACAAAAATACCAAAGCAGTAAAACCTGATCGATTTTGATCGGTTTATACGCCGTGTTTATACATACATTTGTGTGCTACAACTCCTTAAAATATATCTTGATCTCCGTGGCAGTTACCTACGAAGTAATTTTAAACAAGACATTTTCTTTTGTTTCAACTATACTTTTTTTTATTATTTAGGTGCCAGTTTTATCACCAATGAAGTGCAATACATTTATAGATACAAATATTCATACCTAAAATGTACTACTACTGGACATATTTCAAAGAATGTGCCTGATTGAAATAAAACTTAAAGAATGTCTATATACATTTTATTAAAACAATTGCGGGGTCGCGTCGGGTTAAAATTTGTTGAATTAGTCTCTTTTCTTTTAAATTAGTTATACAACACTAGAACGACTACACACCTAGCGTAGGGCTTTCCCACATGTGTACACTCATATTTTTATCCCCAAAAGGAATATAGTTTTAGTCCTACCGATTAGGACAAGACTATGGGACTATGGTTTCTTAAAAAAACAGTAGTGAAACTAAAGCGTCAGTTTATGATTCAAATTAACAGCTGTTCATTAAATTCATATGAATACTGTACTTGCATCAAAAGTCTATTTTCGTTGGCTGGACTTATTTTGATGAGAATAGCACATGCAGATAACTGATGTTATCAGGAGTAACTAAGGCTACTTTTCTCTTAGAATAAAAATAGAGCGACCTGTTTACTTGTTTTACCTCTGTACCACAGAAAAAACTTATATTTTATATTTGTTTTTTGATATGAGTATATTTTTTTAATATACTTTTATGTAAAATGGACATCTTCCGCGCTAGCAATACATGCTGTGTCGCTGATGGACTTTACAAACGTTGGAATTGGACACAATGTACACCGAGGCTCAGAACAAGAATTCGGTAATAACACAAAGTGTTGTTGGGATCGACACCACATAACTCGACGAGGGTGACGGAGCAATATGACTGTGAGTGTATATTGCCTGTAAACAGTTGTTCAACAAAGTGCTTTCAAGTGCAATCATTGAATGTGCAGTGCAATCTTACAATTAGACAGTGTCACGTGTGAACTGGCTGTTCAGTGTCTCGGTCAATACAGAGAACTAATTTACACATTTAATATAATGTATATTACGTTGTTCCTGTTTGTTTCTCTCTACAATACATTGTAGCAGTAGTGTAGAAACAATTGACACTAAATACTCGTGTCTTAGCTGCAGGCCGGTTATCGAGGCTCTAACTATCTAACAGCTAATGTCTCTGACAGTAGTCTCTCCAGTCATAGTATATTTGTTTGGATACTATGGTCTGAGTAAGTTCCTGAGACTAGAGATAGTTTCTTAAAAAATAATCGGTTTTAGTTTTAACCATTCGGTACTTACGGTGTTACTTATTCTAGCTTCGTCCTACCAGCTTTACTTTCTACTATGCTTTGGGTAAAACAAAAATACATTTCCAAGGAGAACTTCAGTAGACAAATGTAATAGTAATCAAATTAAAATAAGAAAAAGCAAGACGATATTATCATCATCAAGATACTTTAAAAGTCCAGTACTGAACATACGCCTATCATTGGAAATGGATTGTTAGGCCTACTATAACGTTTGATAAACGTGTATAGGGCATCCTTCTCTTTATAGTTCTATTGTTCTGCGTTAGTTTGGTCTCTTAATCGGTCCCTTCTATACTCACGGGATGAATAGGGATGGCCATTCATATCCTAATCCAACACTACATAACATCTGATAAAGTTGTGTCAGATGTTATGTATCTTATTTTTAAATTCAAGTGATCAGCTATGCTGTTTACATTCTTTTAGAAGGCAGTTTATAATACAATTGTAATTTATGTATGTTACTGTTAGCATTTTCATCTCAAGCTTTTACCGTGTGATATATTCAACAATATCATGTTATGTCTTTACATATCTTATGACCTGTGTCAGTCACTGTTCTTTCATTTAAACTTATGTAAGCCATGCTCTTTACTTTACTTTAAACCGTAGGAAAGCTATGCTTCGGCATGAATGGGTCGGCTCGACCGGAGTGGTACCACGGCCTCACAGAAAACCGGTGTGAAATAGCGTTTGCGCTGTGTTTCACCGAGTGAGTGAGGATACCGGAGGCCCATACCCAACCCCTCCCCCCATCCCCTTTCCCATCCCCCAAAGGTCGGCAACGCACTTGTGACGCCTTTGGTGTTGCGGGTGTCCATGGGCGGCGGTAATCGATTACCATCACGGTGATACGTCTGTTCGTTTGCCCACTATTAAATAATAAAAAAAAAAATTAGGGAGATCTACTGGGTTCAGAGATTTCCTGTCTAGGACACACATAGTTCGAGTACCTACCAAGATACTACTACTCGAAACAGTAAGTGGCTTTAGGTACCGGGTTTCCGCCTGATCTTCGCACAAAAAAACGTGAAGTCTACTATTCACGTGAGTTTAAAATTCGAAAAAATAAAAAGAGCAGGACAATAGAAAAATTCTGAAATCTGTATTTTCCTCAGACTGATTTGGGTTAGACTTTTCCGCTAAACATAAAGTTAGGATTACATCCTGTGTCACAAAGAACACTCAGGTTCCTAACAACAGTTGGTGGATCACACATAGTGGGATTTCAACCCACAACACTTAGTATCCGTGCAGTCCAAGATGCGTGCATGATCTTCGTAAACAGACTGTACATATGTGAGACCAAAACTGATTGAGAGATAGTTATTTCAGTGAGCTTTGTTTTCCTTCTTAAATAATATTATAACCATGTAACAGTTTAAAGTTTCGGAGATAATGTGCTCTTATAGACATTAATCAAAAACATCTAATCAATCATCGTGGAGAATCTTTTGTTTTCGTCTTTTTGTCTCTTTATAAGATGCAGACAAAACTGTGCAGGTTAGCTAGTTAGATATACCTAATACTTCCGACGAATAATAATTCCGACAAGGAAAAATGTAAAGAACACATCAGATTTCTAAACCAGCTTGGAACCACGAGGAAAATGTGTTCAAAAATAAATAATAGGTACTATTGCAGTTTGAGATTAATTATAGGTAAGATATTCAAGTGTGTATTAAATATCTTGAATTATATCTCAATTGTTGACAATAGACAACTGGCATGCCAAGGACGCGACCACGACCTGTCTGAGCCTCTTACTATTCCTGTCTAATTGCAAAAGGGTGAGGTATAGGTATATCAATACGCCGCCTTCTTTGATAAGATTCGGTATAAAATACTTCTGCCAGTCTTCTTCAGACACATAACTTTCAATATGTGTATAATTTATATATAATACTAGCTGTTGCCTGCTGTTGTATATACGTATGTTTATTAGCAGGCTGGTTACTATAGTAGTTAAACTGCCTCATTGGTCTAGCGGTTGACGAATGCGACTGCCAATCAAGAGGTATCATGTTCAAATTCCGGGTCGGACATAAGTGTTATTGAGTTTTTCTGATATGAATATGAAATACTTAATAACAGCTCGGAGTTTGGCAGTTGGGGTTTGAATTCCCATGCCTCGGAGAGCACGTAAAGCTGTCGGTCCTGCGCCTGATCTCTCCCCGGTCTTGTCGGTTAACCGTCCTATAGGGTTATGAGAGAGAGGGAACAGAGAGTGCACCTGTGTTTGTGTACACACTTGTGCACTGAAATATCTCCTGCGTAGTTGGCTGGTCTCCGCTGAGATTGTCTGCCGTGGCCGTAATCGGTTATGAGGACTATAGTATAGGCCCAGCTTAGTTCGAGATCAGACGAGCGTGTGTAAGATGTTCATCATCATTTACTTGAGAGATGAGCTTTTGTCCATGCAGCATGATTAAGTTCTCCCTATCAAGTCCCTGCCTCCCTACCTTGACCTCGTTATACGTCGCAACCGCCACTTTTTCTTTAATCTTGTCGATATAACTAGAATAAGAATAATTTATAGCATAAAATGTGGTACAATAATGGATGAAACAATTATAAATGGTACGGTTTCACACATTCAAAATTATATTATTATATGAGACAAGTTATATGCAAAAACATATTATAATTTTAAAATCGTTGCAAGAAATTTACTTAGAACTAAATGCATGTCAGATGTTGAGCTTTTAAATCCGAAAAATCGTTAATGTAATAAAACGTGCTCTGTATTAGCTATTTTCTTAACTCAGACTTTATCTTGAACAGTGGCAATTCTCGGATTGACTTGGGTATTTTATTCAAAAATTTAAACACATTGTATAACAGTTTTCGTGAAATAAATACCTCCTACATGAACTATGTCTCGGTCTTCCTCTTTCTCTCTTTTCTTCTATTTATCTCTCTATGATGTTACATAAAAAGTTAAAGTGGCGAATGAGGTGGCCTTCCATCTTGCGCTTAAGAGGTTAATATTATTATACTAGCTGAACCCCGCGACAATAACCGCTGGCAACGCCGCGAGGTGAAGGCTTTATAAATTGTAGCCTACGTGTTATTCTGACGTATAAGCTATATTATTGTGGCATGGACGTGTGACAATAAATCAACACAGATTGAAGTGGGACTAACTGACCTCGGCGGTGCGGCGGCAAAGCAGTTGATTGCAACTGCAGCTCGGAAATCAAAGCCATGGCGTCGTTTCCGTTCAGTTCAAACGGTTCACTGGTGTGTTCCTAGAACGCATTTAGTGTTTCTGTGTATCCTATATATGGTAGTGAATGTTATTACATTTTCATTAATCGGACACTGTTTGTTCTGTCTTTGAATTGCAAAGTATCATCTGTTGCAATCGACTTTTTGGATTCGGGTTTTCTTTAACAGTTACGTGAAAAAAACAGAAAGCTCCAAATCATTTAGACGTCTTGTTTTTCCCGTCTTTTATTTATAGATATGGCCCTGCCAAAATTACTTTAATCTGCCTGATGGAAAGCATACAGAATCCAAGAGTAGTGATCACCATACTCATTGCGAATGCAGACAATGCAATAATGCAGCATGGTGACTCACACAATGGCGGCCTAGTGATGCTTCTGCATCATTAGGCCTCCGGTCTCGCACACACTAATGAAACACGACAGCACAAACGCCGTCACTTTACGGTGATCTTCTATGCGAGGGTATAGAATACAGGTGTCGAAAATTGACAGAAAGATACAAGCCTTAAAACTATAACATTCAGCACTAGGCCGCCACTTGTAAGCTGTCCAACTGAGTACAGGTGAAGGAGAGGGAGTAGCATCCCTTGATTTTTCTCCTTTGTTACATGTCCTTTGTACGACATAGCCGAATAATGAAATAGAAGAGGTATTAAAAATGTATGGAACCGATGCCAAAAAATCTAGCCCGGAATCTAGTAGCACCGCCCCGGTCGAGCCAACGCGTTCGTGCTGAAATCAACGTGGCTTTATTACCTTAACAATTTCAAACAATCATCGTTATACATATTTAATAAAATACTGAAATTCTCTACGGACCCTTGCAACTAAGTTACATGTAACCTCTTTGGAGTGGAAGATTATTATCAGACCCAGAAACCTGGTGCACAGTTTTAGAGATCGTAATATCGAAAATGCATTTAAAAAATAACATTTTAGCTGAATAAATTATTAAAAAAATATCAATATAGATATATCCGCATGAAGAAATAGGTGCAAATGAACTGTTTTTATTGCTGTCTACTCAGTAATTATATTATTTAAATAACATGTTGTAAAATAATTATGTAATGAAAGATACCCAGTGCAAGCCGAAACGTGTCGTATTACTTAGTACTTATCAACTGCGTTTCACAAATATCCAACTATCTATTAATAGTGAACCATAAAATTTTACGTACGTACGTACATACCTATGAATTTTTGCATAGTTAAACTGTAAAATGGAGGAGGATCTAATATTGTTTATAATGATGCTTAAACATACATTAAATTAGTGAAAATAAGATTCCATACCCATATTCCATAACACGCAAACACTCACAAATGTACATAGGGATACACAAATATATAGGTAATATTTTGTTTGTGGTTAAAGTCAAACTGAGAAGAGATATTATTTGCCTATAGCCTTACTGAATATCAAATACCTATGTCAAACTAAGAAGAGATAGTATTTGCCTATAGCCTTACTGAATATCAAATACCTATGTCAAACTGAGAAGAGATGTTATTTGCCTATAGCCTTACTGAATATCAAATACCTATGTCAAACTAAGAAGAGATAGTATTTGCCTATAGCCTTACTGAATATCAAATACCTATGTCAAACTGAGAAGAGATAGTATTTGCCTATAGCCTTACTGAATATCAAATACCTATGTCAAACTAAGAAGAGATAGTATTTGCCTATAGCCTTACTGAATATCAAATACCTATGTCAAACTGAGAAGAGATAGTATTTGCCTATAGCCTTACTGAATATCAAATACCTATGTCAAACTGAGAAGAGATAGTATTTGCCTATAGCCTTACTGAATATCAAATACCTATGTCAAACTGAGAAGAGATATTATTTGCCTATAGCCTTACTGAATATCAAATACCTATGTCAAACTGAGAAGAGATATTATTTGCCTATAGCCTTACTGAATATCAAATACCTATGTCAAACTAAGAAGAGATATTATTTGCCTATAGCCTTACTGAATATCAAATACCTATGTCAAACTGAGAAGAGATAGTATTTGCCTATAGCCTTACTGAATATCAAATACCTATGTCAAACTAAGAAGAGATAGTATTTGCCTATAGCCTTACTGAATATCAAATACCTATGTCAAACTGAGAAGAGATATTATTTGCCTATAGCCTTACTGAATATCAAATACCTATGTCAAACTGAGAAGAGATAGTATTTGCCTATAGCCTTACTGAATATCAAATACCTATGTCAAACTGAGAAGAGATATTATTTGCCTATAGCCTTACTGAATATCAAATACCTATGTCAAACTGAGAAGAGATATTATTTGCCTATAGCCTTACTGAATATCAAATACCTATGTCAAACTAAGAAGAGATAGTATTTGCCTATAGCCTTACTGAATATCAAATACCTATGTCAAACTAAGAAGAGATAGTATTTGCCTATAGCCTTACTGAATATCAAATACCTATGTCAAACTGAGAAGAGATATTATTTGCCTATAGCCTTACTGAATATCAAATACCTATGTCAAACTGAGAAGAGATAGTATTTGCCTATAGCCTTACTGAATATCAAATACCTATGTCAAACTGAGAAGAGATATTATTTGCCTATAGCCTTACTGAATATCAAATACCTATGTCAAACTGAGAAGAGATATTATTTGCCTATAGCCTTACTGAATATCAAATACCTATGTCAAACTAAGAAGAGATAGTATTTGCCTATAGCCTTACTGAATATCAAATACCTATGTCAAACTGAGAAGAGATATTATTTGCCTATAGCCTTACTGAATATCAAATACCTATGTCAAACTGAGAAGAGATATTATTTGCCTATAGCCTTACTGAATATCAAATACCTATGTCAAACTAAGAAGAGATAGTATTTGCCTATAGCCTTACTGAATATCAAATACCTATGTCAAACTGAGAAGAGATATTATTTGCCTATAGCCTTACTGAATATCAAATACCTATGTCAAACTGAGAAGAGATAGTATTTGCCTATAGCCTTACTGAATATCAAATACCTATGTCAAACTGAGAAGAGGTATTATTTGCCTATAGCCTTACTGAATATCAAATACCTATGTCAAACTAAGAAGAGATTATTATATGTCTATAGTAAAAAAGAAATAAAGATATTTTTTATTTGAACGACGAATTAGTACAAAATATAGTATTGAAGCATTTACAGATTGAGAGAACAGTTTAGTATTAAATACAGTTTAGGTAATACACGTGGTCCTAAAGTGAATAGTGTAATTATTTGTGTAAATTTCTATACATCCGCAATACACTAGAAACACAATGCAAACATTTGCTGTAAAGTTGCGTCGCAGTGAATAATAATAGTATAGTTTTAATGAATGTTAAACATAGGTATAGCCTAACAAAAGAATGCCAATTGATAAGGATGTTAACAGCGGTATGATTAACATGGCACAGACCGCCTAGTTTTGGATTAGACCCCTGTATATAAGATGTGTAAGGATATTATTATTCTTTCGTTGAAAAGGAACGAAAGATTTGTATACAAACAGTTTTCTTTTAAGCCCGAAAATTCCGTGACGTATTAAATTTGGTTATATTATGCGGTTGGTCATTAAAATCACATCGACACCTCTTTAAATCGTCCACTTCCTAACCAGCATTATGATTACATTTTTGGCTACAGTAATTTCGTCAATGTTTATTTTATTTGGCTTTATCAACTGTGAAATTATGATAGTTTTTGTGTTCGTTTTTTTATATTGAAGCCTACCAAAGTGGCTCTGCTACTATCGTTGTTATGTTTTTAATAAAATGCCTAGTTTCATATATTACGTACATCTCGATTTAATAAACGAGAAAAGGGCGATAATAAATTCTACTATATTCTCGAGTAGGTACAGTGCCTGGAGAGATAATCAGTCATTCAGGTTTTCTAGATAATAGGCTTCTACATAATAGCATATACATATTCTAGAAAAAGTTTTGTGTTTAGAGATAGTGTTTGAGAGAGATAATGAACTATCTTTTTCATTATATTTACCTTACTAGCTTTTTTCATGTTTGTTACGTTAAGATCTGCCAACTTACCCAATCTGCAAGTGGTCCACGTCGAGTTTCTTTCTTAAATCGCTGACGCTCTTCTCTCTTTACTGGATAATATATATTTTGTTTCGTTCATTTGACTTAGCGTGAGGAGACGTCATTCCCACACAATTGTTAGTTTTCTAATATCCTTTACGTTTATGAAATTTAAGTGGCTAAGGGAGGTTAATTTATTTCTTAAAAGACGACTCCTGCACTAGGAATAGTCTTGTACTGCAGGGTACTTTACAAAAACGCATGAAAAAACACAAAGCACACCCAGACTCAGAAAACAATTTGTAGATCACACAAAGTGAAAACTAATTATATTCCATTACCAAGGTATAACATTCAAGTTGTTTAAATAAAAATCGTTAAGGCCGGTTTGCAATTGAAAACACTACTTACAATGAGACACTAACAGTTCCCACGTATACTTGCAGTTTGTTAAATCTCGACTGACTGAAAGGGCCTATTTAATGTCATAAAGTATCCCGATGATTTAGAAATTCTTGTCTGTCAGTCGAAAAACAAATAACTAGAATTACAAATACACATAACACATTTACAGATCATTTTCATTTCTGAATGTTGATGAGATCAGAATGAAATATGTAAATGTAATTCTGGTTATTTGTTTATTTTTCTTCATGTATAATATTGATATTATACATGCGAAGTGTTTGTTAGTACTTCCAGTTGAGTTCTGGCTTTAACTGCTGAAGTCAAGAGCTAGAGAAAAGTATAAAATTAAAAAAAAACATTTGTTATGTGTAGAGTTTGAAATTAAATTGTAACGTATGTATGATTAATTCTTATTTACACAGGTACATACCAAAACATATTAGCGAAGGTATTTACGATTGTTGTTGAACTATTTGCTTAGCTAATAGATATTATAAATCAGTAGAAAATTGCACGAAGAAGGTAAATCCATACTTAAATTATTATAAATGCGAAAATGGCTCTGTCTGTCTGTATGTACTGCTTTCGCGGCCAAACGACTGCACCGATTTCAATTAAATTTAGCATGGAGATACTTTGATTCTTGAGGAAGTACATAGGCTACTCTTGGCTGCGATAAACGACAAACACGCGCACGGGTTCTCTGCGCGTGTTTGTCATTACACTTGTCGTTACACGCAAAAGCTAGTACTTTATATTACACCTTGCTGTGCGCATAGAAGTACCTATTGCTTGCGACAATATTAAGTATTAACCCTGAGTCTTTATCACCATCATCGTTAACAGTGTTAAGCATTAGTAATGTGCTAGTAAAAGTCTCGTGTAAATCAGTTTAACCGTTTCATATAGCTGACTTTTATAAGTCGATGATTTTTTTAAAACTCAACTTACGTATCGTGGCCCATCCTGGTTTTAGTCTTAAACGCTTTCATCCTATACTAATTTTATGGAAAATTCTACCAAACACTAGATTTCATAGGATCAATGACTTAGTATAATTTTCTTTTTTTTACTCGTTTATTTTGTTTTTGTTTTATTGTTATTTGTAACTTATTCGTACAAATTTCTAATTAATGCTCAAATTCAAATAGGATTCTGGTTGCCTGGCTGGCTCGTTTGCTACATAAAATGCTTTCCCTTTTATGGTCCAAAATGTAATGTAATTCTAACCACCTACTTGTAACTCAACAGACCCAAGGACGTTAATACCTTTTAAGTTCTCTCTTATTTACTTGTATCATAACTGGATAGAATCGGGATCATGGCTCGAAAGAATCGGGATCATGGCTCGAAAGAATCGGGATCATAGCTCGAAAGAATAGGGATCATGGCTCGAAAGAATCGGAATCGTAGCTCGAAAGAATCGGGATCATAGCTCGAAAGAATCGGGATCATAGCTTTAAAAAACGGATAAATTGAAGAACATCATATCCGTAACTTCATCTTGTTAAATCCTGTAGTGTCTCCACAACACTAGGAGAGGTACATTATTTTCATTTTTAAATAACGACGTGGTCAGAATGACATGTGTATATGTAATTCTGGTTACTTGTTAAGTAATTAAGATGTATAAGCAAACAAACAAATAAATATAAGAATATATGCTTCCTATAAAGATGATTCAAAATAACATGAGACCATTGTTCTCACAAAATAAGAGAGGTTTTTCTAATAGATGTGCCGAAGTAGACACTAAATTATATTTTTACCGGAATTTATAGTCGGTCTACAGATTAACTCACAGAATTTTTAATTAAAAAGCACCTCACTATCGTTTATTTTAAAATTATTTTTGTAACTTTGTATATACAGTCCGTGTGGTAAGAACGTAACACCGTTAGACATGTCTATGTATTGTAAAAGATATGAAAAAGTGTCCAGGTTCCAACCAGTCTGTCCGTGGTCGCTGTTTCATCTGTTTTGTTGGTGGACTATTAACTATTAACTATTCAATATAGTGGGCAAACGAGCAGACGTATCACCTGATGGTAAGCGATTACCGCCGCCCATGGACACCCGCAACACCAAAGGCGTCACAAGTGCGTTGCCGACCTTTGGGGGAGGGGTTGGGGTATGGTCCTCCGGTATCCTCACTCACTCACACACAGCGCAAACGCTATTTCACACCGGTTTTCTGTGAGGCCGTGGTATCACTCCGGTCGAGCCGACCCATTCATGCCGAAGCATAGCTCTCCCACAGTGGACGATATTTAAATAATCTAAACATCTGACATTTTAATTTAATAACAGAGTTGCTTTTCCTTGTAGAATGGTTTACATCTGAGTTGAACTTTAACTTAAGTACCTACATCTAGAGATATTACTTGAAATTTTTGTTTGCTGTATGTTTTTGTTTCAAATGGATTCAGTTGTTATGGAATATCGTATGTTTTGAAAAAGAAGAACAAACCTACTCCAGGCTCCTCCATTTTTAGACTTTTTTTGATTGAACGTAACTTATAAACCGTGTTAAGGTATTACGCATTAAAAAGAAATAATAAAAATAAAAAGATTTAATGCTAATATCTTTTTATTCTAAATATAGTGGTTATGTTCTTAGACCGACTTTATTTTTGTTATGTGCATAAGAAGTCGGACATTTTAGGGCCTAATACTATTTGATTGGGTATTTCCCAAAGGACCGAATGTTGTAGTATTTTAAATAATCTTTCCATACCTCATTTATTTCATACGAGTATTATATTCTGTCAACCACGTTGACGTCAATTAGTTATCAGTACCAATACTTTCGTTAGATAAATATTTTCCGTAAGACCATGAACTGGTTTTGTGCCGTGGAAAATAACCAAAAGTATTTACTATTGAGATTTGTGTTATCATTAATGTGAATGTCGAAAATTGACACTTTTTTGATGGATTGAGTTCACATCCTTTACGTTGAGATTTCTGTTTTAAAAAAAACCTGTGGTGGAACACGGCGCGGCGTCGTTCTAGGGGTCATGAATAATCTGGTATCATAGTCTGGGCCCCCTCCAGTGTAGGGTGTCTGAGACCAGTTGTCAAGTTGGCTTTTAGTGAAAACTACTTCTACTGCATGAGTTGGCGGAGATCGGAAGAGGTTGCTCACCCAATCAAGAATAAGACGTGATGTCCACACCTATGCTGATATATAAAGCTGAAGAGTTTGTTTGTTTGAACGCGCTAATCTTAGGAACCGATGGTCAGATTTGAAAAAATCTTTCAGTGTTGGATAGTCCATTTATCGAGAAAGGCTGTAGGCTATATATCATCACGCTAATACTAATAGGAGCGGAGCACCAATTAAGAATGTTTCAAAAACGGGGGAAATTTTTCAAGCTACGGGCAATAGAAGACGCAAACGAGGTTGCGTGGGTCAGCTAGTACTTCATATCAAGGTCACTAAAGTTACTCGTGCGTAGTGCGCACGATAACTGTAATGTTGCATCTGTTCCTTCGTCAAAAATTACTTAACTGCAGGTTTATTATAATATGTACTTACTGGTTTAATATAAGCATAGGTACAAATATGTGTTTATCAATCGTCTATATATATCGTATTATTACCTTAATTAAATCGGTGCAACAGAAAATACATTATACTAAAGTTCTTGAAATATAGCTAGATATCTAGATATATATATATATATATATAATAGATACTGTACTGTACTAATGTCCTTTTAGAACTAACGAGGTCCATTTTATAGTTATGAATCTTTTATATAGGTAGATTACTAGCTGCCCAGACATATTTCGTTCTGTCCAAAGCTCTTGGCCTATCACAGTCCAAAAAAAGAAATTAAAATGTGTTGTGTTTATTATTTTCTTTGCAATCTTCTCCATAAAAACTTTTCCATTGACCAAATTGGTCTAGCGGTTCTCGAGTTTTATGCTTAGCAAATTAGCAATACGTTTGGCTATTCATTTTTGTTTAAATTGTTGCCTGTATTTGTGATAAATCAGACATGTAAAGAATGAAATTAAAGGTGATACAAAATAAAACCACTTGTGCAAAGTTACTGTGTCCGCTCAATAGCCATATGTAACAGAACTCACAGAGATCAATCTATATTTTCTGTACTGTAATTATAATTTCCCGCACTCCCAGAGCGTTGATTCGTCATGAATTACGCGGCTGCTCCGGAGAGATCAAGTCTCACAAAGAACCGACTTAATTGGCGATCTTATCACAAAGTGTGAATTCTCTTCCAAACAACATTGGACGGATAGTTAAGAGGTTGCGTGTTCAATATAATTTTTAAGTAAGTACTCTCTAGAAACACTTATTAAGATATTATCAGTTTGAAACTAGGATTACACACCTACCACATGTCTACATAACATACTTACACATATATGCAAATACAATGCACAATTAACACGAAGGTACATAATAAATTAATAATATTAATAGATACGTAACAATTATCAAAAACATGCAGCGTTTATGCACAACATGTACATGTCTTAGTTGGGCTGAATGTACAAATAATATATTTAAATAAGCATAAATTTTAAAAAATAAGCCTTAAATAATTTGGTAGCTTCCTAAATATTAATTTAAAATTAAATTCTTTAAAGCCTGAAGATTTTTGCTGTAACCTTAACGCGTAAAGTTTGACCTAAAACTGTTGCATTTTTAGTCCCTGACTGCGCTTAGGTTCCGATTGCTAACGATGTTTTCCTACATAGTTAAGTCTCTTGGTCGCCTCTTACGACACCCATTAGACGAACAGGGGCCAGGGATGGTGACGTTATACAAATAATTAAGGTATCGTGCAATTAAGGACGCCCATTGTATGTTGTGTTACAGAAAATGTTGTGAATCAACAACACGCGTTTTATTATTTACAGATAAAGTTTAACTAAACAAATAATATTAAACATTATCATGACATGTTATCTATAAATTGTCTTTCTGAGATCCATCGAAGATTGCACTTATATCTCAAAACGATCGAATCAAATCATTAATGTTTTGGATATCTTCAGATAGTACATATTGACATACTAACCTTGATGTGTCCTCTGTCTGTTGTGAAGTGTGTCTATTCTTTAGTAGACTGCAGCGTGTCCGTGTGGGGACGAGATAAAAATAAGAAGTATCTTTTCCAAATAGAAAAGAAACGACAGGGTTCCTACACAGGAAGGGGTCATCTACAAACCGTAGATGGGCCGAGGTACGTCGGGGTTCCAATACATAGCCACCAGTCGGTGGCATCCGAGGGGATATCCGCACAAAAAAATTGGCGCAGGCCCTTTACAGCCGACTAAGAGAGCGAACTACGCAGGAAAACAGCAGAACTCTGTATAGGATTGGTTTTAAGGTTTTAATTTTACATATTTGCAGTTTTTTTTCTGGGCAGAGCTGTCTGGCCAGTGTGGTATCTCAAGCTAGAACCTCCTTTATATGCAGAAGGCTATGACCAGTAATGGTCTATTAAAGGTAATTGATGTGATGTGATGAAGTAGTAGACTACGCACAAGTCCGACTCGCACTTAGCCGGATTTATTTTTTTATAGATTATACATATATATACGCACTAAGCCAAGAACGACCTTACAACATAACACCTGAGATCTCAGTTTTCTATTTTAGAGATTTAACTTATCTCACACAAAACCGGTGTGAAATAGCGCTTGCGCTGTGTTTCACCGAGTGAGTGAGGATACCGGAGGCCCATACCCCATCCCCTACCCCATTCCCTTTCCCCATCCCCCAAAGGTCGGCAACGCACTTGTGACGCTTTTGGTGTTGCGGGTGTCCATGAGTGGCGGTAATCGCTTACCATCAGGTGAGGCGTCTGCTCGTTTGCCCCCTATTAAATAAAAAAAAATTAAAAATCTTTTTGTCCTAATCTTATAACGGCGAAGGTAAACCTTATAAAACATTGCGTATTTGAACATGGTAACTCTTTTCACGTTTCTGGAAAGTTCGAGAATTCTGTCAATTCTTGCCACACAACAACAACACTTCGTTCTTTCATTTAAGCAGTTCTACTCTGAAATGCGCTACCACTTGAAATCAGAATGTCCACTAACCGCTTTATATTTAAGAAGAAGGTACATGACCTTCTTTTCACTGGTACGGCAGAGTCATCGAAACGTTAGGG
Organism: Spilarctia lutea; assembly: GCA_916048165.1. NCBI lineage: Eukaryota > Metazoa > Arthropoda > Insecta > Lepidoptera > Erebidae > Spilarctia > Spilarctia lutea. The sequence goes on along the minus strand of OU696470.1, from coordinate 26,900,131 downwards.
AAGGAAAATATAGACAGGGTTCAATCATTCCGTTGGATTAAGAAGCAGCCGGTATCACCATCATAAGAGTCATCCATATTTGCAATACAGGATCAGGCAACATGAAAGGGACACATTGAAATGAGTAGTAGATGGTAAATGTCGGCTATGTTTAGTTAAAGACGAGACCACATAACATATTGTATCGGGATGTTAAAAACTAGCTGGCACTTATTATACCAAACCAAACGACACAACAACATTGTACAATACATAACATAACATTTACCTATAGCACGAAAACAAAATATACAATATGTTCAAATTAAAACTAACTAAAGACACAAACTTGTATTTCGGGCAACGGCGTCATTTCCACTAATTACTTAACTAATTTAAAGAATTCCAATTTAACTAGTATTTAATAAAAAAGTATAATAATTCTAAAATAAGATAACAAAATGAGAAGTGTGAAGTGAACCTCTCTTTGTGTGACTTACCCCATAGGGAGTGATCTGTGGTCAAGTCAAATAGCCTGCTACAAACATCTCTCCCTGATCATGAAATCTGTTACATACTAAGAAGTCTGAAACCTAGGCAGCACACTAGTTTAAGCCGTCACCTCGCCTTTCAAGTTCGCTGAGTGTCGCACAAATTGTTTTTTTGAGTCTAGGTGTTATTTGTGTCCAATTCATGTTGTTTGCAAAGTCCCTCGCAAAGCAGAAATATTCTTGCAAGAGTTGTCTTAAAAAAAAATAAGAACATTAAAATTGTTATATATTAGATGCCCGAAATATATAACATTTATATATATATATACGTGTATATAAATATACCTATACATGTATATTATAAGTATTATCATTTTCAAGTGTATTTGTAGAGGAATTCTCTTGAAAAGTATTTCAAAGTAAAGTAGGAATTTAGGTCATGACTGCGCTTTAACATATACATACTTATTACTCAATTGATTGTACTACGAAAACATGATCGATAAAGTAAACTGAAGAAAAGCTGAGCATACAAACAATAACAGATTGTACTCGGATGTATCTAGAGATGATACTAATCAGTCGCCTAGAGATTGGGACGTACGTAATATATTGCAGTTTCATATTTACTGTCTGATAGTAAATATTTTATTGATGTCATTTGTTTAAATGTAAGTAATTTTACAAAAACGATAAACAAACATACATACAAATATGTATAACGTTTGGGGACTGCGATTGTTCGGTGATGCAAGCAAATACGGAATATGTTCGATAACTGGTTTATTGATCAAAACACAGACCATGTGTCACTAAGTAATTAAGTACTACGTACAATCAACTGTAGAACTAAAGTTATTAGATACAATGTAAATAGTTACAGATTAATACAGATCGTTGCTCTGGTACCAAGGTGGCGGCGTCATGTCGTAAAAGAAAGTTTTTTTGACGCTGTCACATGCAAAAGCGCGCGGAACGCTGCTTAAGGCTGCGTTCGGAAATAATCATATAAGTGGACGCTACGCCACCGCCACAAACGTTACGCCTATTTCCCAGAGAGGTAAGGTGTATGAAAAGACAATTGATCTCAACTGACTTCGGTCGTGATACGTAGGTGTATCAGGACCGTAGTCGTTTTACTTCGTCCACTTTCATCAATAACTTCAGTCAATTCTTGTACGTAGTTATATGGTTTATGAATTTGTGAAATTAATTTGAACCGATTTTGATATTATTTATTAGCGAAATGTGAGTATAATAGTCTGTATTAACCATCCAAGTGATTACCGCGCTATGCGATATTATTGTTTGATTTATATTAAAACCTTGATTTAAGATGAGAATTAATATTTTCTTCGAAAAATATAATGTGGTACAGAAGAGAAACGGATTTCATGTCCCTTGAATACAACGGGAGGATTCTCGAGGTGATGATGGCTGATGGGCACGGCTCTACGATTTATGCTAGGATGTTATATAAAAACTTATCAGCGCGAGAACTTTATATCGCGATTCAGGATTCAGGAGTTCTGTGTACATTCGGTAGATAGTGCTGTAGTATGTTTTTGTTGCACTGTATGTGGAAGTCGTCACAAATGTAATCTAGCTCAGTTGACACACAAGGTAGAATGTTTATAAAGCAATTATGGATAATACTGTTCGCTCCGGAAAAATTGTAAATTGTAATAATATAATAAACGTTAAAGCAAATATTGACAAGTGTGTGTTACGCATTTTTTTATATAACACTACGTTTTGTCCCTGGTTTCGCTTACGATAAAAAGGATTTGGTCGATTGTGAAAATCTATTTATGTAGCTAAGTTTATTCAGACTGGTTTACTCATTCTTCCTTAGTATGATTCACGTTTACAACATAGAACACAACTAACTGTATCCCAACTAATATTATAAATTGGAAGTAACGGAGTTGGTCTGTGTGTCTGTTACGCTTCCACAGCTAAACCACTGCATCGATTTCAATGAAATTTGGCATATTAATACTTTGATTCTTGAGGAAAGACATAGGCTACTCTTTATCGCGATAACCGACATAAGTGCGGACGCAGCCGTGCGCAAAAGCTAGAAGCTTATATAAAATAGTAGTTAGTGACGTCATGATGTTATTTATTGTTGGATATTTGTTTTTTACAATATATATTAATGTTAAAATAACAAATGCCTCAGACACATTAGGACAAAGTGTTAACCAATGACATACGAGAATTTAGGCGTTAACGATAGCAGAAAGAAGAACGCTTGCAACATGGCTAGGGGCCCCCCTAGCCAAGTTCCAAGCTTTCTTATCTGTGATTCTGTAGCTAACATAGTTTTGAAACAATTGTTACGAGCAAATATATGAATGGATCTCAACAGTCTATAGCTTAGCTTAGTCGATAACCTTAGTGATAAGGTTGAAATGATGTCTTAATGTCTGAAATAAATTATTTATACGAACCTTTCGTTTTACCCTGTAATAACTATAACCTTGATAATGTGTAAAGTATACAGAAAGCAAACAAGTGTACGTGTAACCAAAAGTTAAGTGAATAACGCTACCCCTGGACACCTGACACTCAACGCCATCTAGCCTCAAACTAATTAGAGTTTGTACTACGAAAGCTAGATTGACTGACAGAATACTTATATACTTTTTGTTAATATATACATAGAATACACCCAAACTTCGAAACATATATTAGCAGATCATACAAATATTTGGTCCGATCCATATTGGTTCACAAATTGTTATGTAAAAAAATAAACAAAGCAGTCATGAGGACTACAGAAAGAAGTGAATGATAAATGAATGAACCTCCGTAGTCGCCTATCCTATCTTATTCTCCTCCTAGTGTAGTTAAACGTTCTTAAGAAGCCTGCGGTGACGATGACGCGAGTTATATGATTTTTGTTCACCCAAAAACTACTCAACGCGCCTAAAGAAGTTTTCACTTCAACTAACTCATTTTCGTATTTGTAATATCACGTCAGGTTCCGGTATAGGGTGATCTATCACGGCTAAGGGCTCACAGGAGCTCTATATCAAGAGATGAAACGACCTACCAAGTGGATTACTTCTTTTGTACGATCATACAATTACATACAGTGCAACCTTAATATAACGTACCTCAATATAACGACTTCCTCGATTTAACAAATTCTTCGTAATCCCCTTGAATTGTCCATAAGAGTCAATATAAAATATATCTTTAAAATGCGAACATTTTTTTGCGACAACCTCTTTATAACGAATTTTCAACTATCAAGAAAAAGTATTCATACCTCTAATTAACGAATTTTGTCAACCCAAAACCTTAATATAAAGTTCCCACCAATATAAACTCTTAATCTTATAGTATGTGATTCATATCGCGACATGTTTCGACACGCTTTTGTTCGTAAAACTATTCTTTTACCTCGTTATAACGAATTTTAGACCAACCTAACCTCAACATAACAAACCTCAGTTCAACGAATTACTTGATATTAGGTCTTTACCTATGAAATTGCCGTTTTGTATGCAATAAGTGAAAGTACTTATTTTTTCAAACTTTTTTATTTCTGTTATTCGAAGTAATCACCCATGCAATCGACACATCTTTGCCAACGCATTGGCAGTTTATTGATACCCTTCTTGTAAAAATCAGCTGGACGGGAGGCAACAAACTCTTCAAAGGCATTTTGTACTGCCTCTCGGGAATTGAATTTTTTACCCACTAAAAAGTTGTCTAAATTTTGGAAAAAGTAATAGTCGGTAGGTGCAAGGTCTGGTGAGTATGGCGGATGAGGGAGAGCTTCCAATCCCAGCTCTTGCAGCTTGGAGACAGTCTGTTGCGCAGTATGGGGTCGCGCGTTGTCGTGAAGGAGCAGTGGGGACGACCGATTGACCAAAGCTGGTTGCAGATGTGCAAGCTTCTCCATCATTCTCTCCAGTTCTTCACAGTACACATCTGCATTAATGCTCATGCCGTTTTGTAAAAAGCTGTGGTGAATCACACCCGCACTAGACCACCAAACAGTGACCATCACCTTTTTAGGGGTCATTTTTGGTTTAGGGCATTGTTTTGGTGCTGAACCAGGGTCTAACCAACTTGCTGAGCGCTTTCGATTGTCGAACAGAATCCATTTTTCGTCGCACGTAACTATTCGTTTCAAAATTCCTTCATTTCTTTGCCTGTTGAGCAGCGAAAGGCAGGTCTCGACGCGTACGTTGCGCTGGCGATCGTTAAGGTCGTGGAGCACCCATCTATCAAGCTTTTTTACCTTGCCAATTTGTCGAAAATGGATCAATATTGTTTTGATGCTTACATTAAAAGCTGCTGCTAGCTTAGCTGTAGATTGAGTTTCGTCAGCTTCCACAATCGCCTTTAATTCATTATTGTTAACCAAAGTCTCCGGACGACCACGAGCTTCATTTTTCAAGTCAAAATTTCCAGAACGGAACCGGGAAAACCAATAAAGGGTTGTGCGTTCGTTTGTACAGTTCTCTCCGTAAACGTTTTTGATGTTACGTGCCGTTTGTGTCGCGTTGGTGCCACGACGGAACTCATATTCCATAACTACACGAATTTTTAAAGTATCCATTATGATGAAAAATGTTCAAATGTAATGAAAATACAACGCTAATCAAAAAACAAAAGACTGAGTTTGTAAATAGAATGTCATGGTTTTAAAACAAAATTAATTTGAATTTAGAATACAGAGCCATTACACACTTTTTTTTATTTGAAATGACCAGTACTGAAGAAACGCAATTTCATAGGTAAAGACCTATTATAACGAATATTTTCTTGTTCCCCTCCGATTTGTTAAATCGAGGTTGCCCTGTATATAACGAATTCACACGTATATAAAATGCTATAAGCCTTGATTTGCTGCTATGTACCTTCTAGAAAATATGTTAGATAAATTGTAATCAGAATATAAATTACTGTCATTTTTGTAATCATTTTTCAATCGTAATAAAGATTAAAAAAAGGTTTTCATAACAAGTATTAAGTAGGTATTTGTCTGTATAAACAAGTGTAAAAACTGCCATCATCAAGTCAACATTTATGAGTTTTATGTTTACAGTGATGATACCGCGTAATCGTCACGAAATAACATTCATTTAATTAAATAAAAATATATGAAACATATTCTAATAGCCTTCTTCTAACAGAATCTATAGAGCTCACGATAACAGAGCCATTAATTATAATCAGTTGAATTGTTTAGATGTTACAGTGGAACAAATGAATATAGACGGCCAAAAGGATTAGGCTTTTTTAATTAAATATATTAGGAAAAATGTAATCGTAACGTAACCTGGGTGAGGCATTTTTTGGCCCCATTTAGAGTGATACACGATCACAGAAAAAAATAATCGACATCTTTCTTTGCTCTTCAACAAATACGTTAGGTTAGAATAGCGAAAAAATTAGAGAACCGGTTTTAAGTAACTGGTTCTCTAACTACGAAAAGGTTACCTACCGATTGTTCAAAGGTCGCCAACGCATTTGTGGCTAGTAAGTTGGAGGTGTCCAATAGCTGTAGTCTTTTAATATCGGGTGAACAATCTGCTCTTTTGCACACTGTAAACCATAAATGAAAATGAAATTTAAAATTGGTAAATGAAACCCTTTCTGAAGCGTATTTCAAATGTCAAGGTGTGTAGTTTCTGGCAGGAACATATAAGGAAAAAAAGTTTAAATATCGTAAAGTACATTGTCAAAACAAGACGAAATGAAGCGGATAATTACTCATATTTTTATTATTTAAAATATGTGTAATCTTAGGTTCCATGGGCGTACCCAGGGTAGGGCAGGGGAGGGCAGCTGCCCCCCCCTCCTAGGTGTTGACGTTCCTACTATCTTCTTCTCTCTATTATATATAAAGCACACTCAGACGCGTAAAAACGTGACTAAGATCGACTATGGACAAAGACAGATTTATTTCTTGTGTTGCTGTAAGATCTGCAATCGGTATCAGAATCAGTCCTAGGGCTATGCGATGTACGAGCGCAGAGACTATCAGAGAGTGCTCTCAAGCGATGAGAACTACTCATCATAGTCCTAAGATAGTAAATCTTCTGAGTCGTTTTATGTAGTATTTTATGGTCAGCTGACAAGCCCATTCATTTGGAATGTATTTTAGTCAGTACAAACAATTCTCGGACGCATGTCGTATTTTCTTTCTTACTTTTTTCACTGAGAGCTGTTGATGCAGTTCCGCATTGGTAACAAACCACGATACATTTACTATCGACCTTAGGATATTGTTCTGAGCTCTCTGTATGACATTTATATTGGAGTCTTTTGCGGAGTCCCACAAGTGTATGCCGTACATCCAGGTATAATTATCGTCTGATATATCAGAAGTTTGTTGTCTAGTAATAATTTGTAGTTTCGTCCTAACATCCAGTACAGGTTTTTGTGCCGCATATATATATCCTCTCATTTTGCTTTGATATGGTTTTTAAACCGGTCTATATGTAAGCCCACATTGGGCTCGCACTCAAAGGCCAATGGGACACCATTTCCGAAGTCTGATTCCCAAGCAGGCGCAGCGCGTGCTTGGCTCGGTTACTGCCAAATATGAGGGGGTCCGATGACTCCTGCAGGAGACCATACGCGGGAGTTGTGCGGTTCCCAGTATGGGCGGAGGTCCTGAAGGCCAGCAATATCGGGCTATTGAGACGTACACAATAAGTGCTGACCTTCAGGTAGGAGTCGTAAGACTCGAAAAATCGAAGACTAGAAATTTCAATTCCACCAGTTCCTTGTGAAGGAATGGAAGGAACGACTTGGGCAGCCGAGTGCTGAGCACGCCGTTATTGCGGCGGTAAGACCCGTTATGGAAGATTGGCTCGAGAGGCATCATGGGACCCTCTCATACCGGCTGACACAGGTGATCACTGGGAAAGGAGGCTTCGAAGAGCACCTGTATCTGATCCGCAAGGATCCAACGTCTGAGTGCCACCACTGCTATAACCACACACCTCACACGGGCCATTTCCGCAATTAGCCCCTTGATTGGGCCATTATACGTAATTTTGTCATCTTCCTACTCCAGCCAACCTAGTTTGTCCCAGAAGCTCAGCAGCCCCTACAGGTTACTGCATGCTTCCGGGAGTGTTGCCGATTGGAGGATGTCCGCCCATTGGTCTGCCACACTTTTACATTCTGTGAGAACGTGCTGCGGCGTTTCTTCTGCCCCCATGCATCCCCTACACAGAGGGCTGTCTGTTGCGCCTATAGTGAATAGGTGCTTATTTAGGAGACAATGCACTGTCAGGATACCTGTGACCTTCCTGAGATCGTCTCTTTTTAGTCTAATCAGGTTGCGGGCAAATCTTTTTGATGCTACCGGAACTGCACTTTTTGTTTGCCTGCATCCTTCAATGCTTTTCTATGTTGTTTTGTTTTCTTTTTTCATCTGAAAGAATTTCCGCACAAAAAAAAACAAAAAGATTCACACACTCACGTTACGGTAAGATATTTCCTCTGACTTTTACTTGCGAGTTACCCTTTTCTCTGTACGGAAATCCCCCCGGATACCACTGACTGATCCTGCACCGCACGCCGTCTCGGTTACTAGAAGTCGGAGAACCAGGTGCACCCTGAAAAGGAAAACCCTCCAACCTACGGTTTGTAGATGGCTCCCTCCTGTGCAGAAATCCCGGTGTTCCTTTTCTGCTCAAAAATAAGCGCTTATGCTGCCACCTCGGCCTGATTGCGGACAGTTAACCTGACGAAGAGTGAATGTTATTTGGGTTGATTTAGCGGCACTTGCTTTTATCCTCCAGTCCTGTAGGCAATTATGGACTTCAAGAAGCAAATCTGAGACTCGCTATGGATTTTTGTAGCTCACAAGTACCGCTGTGAATGTTGCTATACCAGACCACACAAAGATAGAATAAATGGATTTTTTTGCTCAGTGTACATAGAACAATTTGTTAACGATAACGTTTATGTTTCATCTTAAACTGTTTTGCCGAAGACTTTTGTAAATTTAGAACCAAGTGGCGTGCAATTAATTTGAGAAGTCTATGTCTAGTAGTGGACTGCGAAAGGGTTTTTAAAATACCTATTCTATAATACAATAATTTATTTAAAAATGTCTTTTTCATATCCATTTATTTGACGAGGTGCTTTTAAAGAAACCTGATTTGCCTCCCCCCCCCTGGCCCAGAACCTGGGTACGCCCATGTTAGGTTCTATTTGATTATAAAAATACATACATCACAGATGTGTGTAAATCATCTATTGTTTAAGATGAAAATATGTTGTCAAATCCATACTAATATTATAAAAGCGAAATTAACTCTGTCGGTCACGATTTCACCGATTTTAATGAAAATTAACATAGAAATACTTTGATTTTTGTGGATGGACATAGGCCATCAGATTAACAAATAAATCAGTTCAATTCGTTACCTTATCGCTTCAAATGCAATCTCTACCAGGCAACCGTGACTAAAAGCTGGTAATAAATGTATTTTTATAATATTATATCATTTCTGTCTTCGCTAACAAAAAAATTGTATTATTTTTTAAATATTTTTGTAAAGTTAAAGGAATCGACAAATACCCAAACATGATAAACGAATGAAGTTTCGGCCATCGGGCCGCGAATAAAAACACGAAATGCTGGAACTTTGATTTGATACATGCAAATATTTGAAGGTTTTCGTACATACAAATATTTGATTTGTACTCCATATTTCTATATAGATTTAATACCTATGCAAATATGTACTAGCAAAAAAGGATTCCAATAAAGTGTTTATTGAATAGTACTTTGAGAAATGTGAAAAACTATTTATTATTTGAAGTTGTGACCATGAGTGAAGTAGTTTAAATGATGTCATGGCCCGACGTTTTGGAATTCACAGAGTATGGATTATGAAATACGAAACTATAGTTTGTTATTTTGATATATACATTTTAAAATAATGTATATTTGAAAATAACCGTATCTGACCACCTAGGTAAAAATAAAAGTATACAAAAATAATAAACATACTTCAAAAACTTTACGTATTACGATTTACGGGAAAATCTACAAACTACAACTGGTTTACATTTATAATATACTAACTGACCCACGCAACCTCGTTTGCATCTTACATTGACCGTAGTGAAAATTTCCCCCGTTTTTGAAACATTCTTTCTTCTCCTATTAGTAGTAGCGTGATGATATATAGCCTATAGCCTTCCTCGATAAATGGACTATCCAAAACTGAAAGAATTTTTAAAATCGGATCAGCGGTTCCTGAGAATAGCGCGTTCAAACAAACAAACTCTTCAGCTTTGTAATATTGGTATAGATATCTACTTTTGTTTTTCTTTAACATTCTCAACTTCTTCGAGATCAAATTATTTATGTTTATATACAACGTAAATGGGGAACAAAACTTGTGTGAAATTCAATAAAAACAATCAAAGAAACGGGTTGTATTAATGTTTACCTATGGTGTCAAAATTTGGGCTCAATCAGGTCAAAACTAGTTTGAACAACCGAACTTAACACTTATATACTTATATCACCATGGAGCACAAGCCAGTTTTACATTTTATAAACAAAACTAGCTGACCGACGCAACCTCGTTTGCGTCTTTTATTGCCCGTAGCGAAAAATTTTCCCCCGTATAGGGTTGATTTTTTACACCTTGTGTCCGAAAAACCCCAATATCTTACGGAACCCTATTTTTTTCCAAAATAAAATATAGCCTATGTTACTCGTGGATAATGTAGCCTTCGAATGGTGAAAGAATTTTTAAAATCTGTCCAGTAGTTTTAGAGCCTATTCATTACAAACAAACAAACAAACAAACATACAAACAAAGTTTTCCTCTTTATAATATTAGTATAGATCACTGATATTATGTGAGCCTGTGTTTAAAAATAAACGCCTACTTAATAATTTTCGCAATTCCCATGATAAGAATCTTGATAAATTATTATAATAAGAACAGTAGTCGAACACCTAAAACAAGACAGTAATACTTATTTAATTCTAAGAGAAACAAGATCAAAGTCTTGGTGAGAATTTAGCCTCCGGATTGTCGACGTCAACACCCTCTGACAGGCGACTTCTGGACCTCTCAGTAGAAATAGGGCCTTAGCCCCTTCTTTTATTCTTTTTTTTCCCCTCATATTCACAACATTATTTGGGAGTTTTTTTTGTGTTTCTACCTTTTGTACCTTTGTGCCTTAGTAGTGAACACAAATTAAGTAGTGTATATACATGTATAGATAAATACTATCATATTATACATAAACCGAGATGGTCCGGCACGACCGAAGTGATACCACGGTCTCACAGAAAACCGTTGCGAAAACTGTTTCGCAAAGCACTGGCTTGCACTGTGTTTCACCGAGTGAGTGAGGATATCGGAGGCCAAAACCACAATCCTCCCTCTCCCCTCTCCCCCAAAGGTCGGCAACGCACTTGTGACACCTCTGGTGTTGCGGGTTTCCATGAGCGGCGGTAATCGCTTCTTTCGAAGACGAGGCTTATGTCCAGCCGTGGACTATTAAAGGCTGTTGATGGTAGTGATGATGATACATATAAACATTTCTCTTGAACCACTCTATCTATTACTGAAAGCTGCAATCAAATCAGTAGAGTAGTTTAAAAGATCTAAGCGAACAGACAAGGGAAGCGACTTCATTTTGTACTATGTTAAGATTTAACACCTAAATACATAATATCAACTGAAAATCACGATGTTGTAATTCTACATCTAAGTATGTTTACACAAATCTAGACAATAAATTTTCTTTGATACTTTTTTTGTGAGATTTTCTTTTATTCAATGCCAATTTATAATAATGAATATTTTTAATGAGGTTTGGACATTTGACTTATCGTATTAAGTGCTTTTTAGGGTTCCGTAGTCAAAATGATTAAAGTTTTGTAGCATCAGCTCACCCGTTCAATTGTCCATCTATTCACACCATGTTTTAGTGCTAGAAATCGAGAACCTAAACAAATATACTAATCATGCCAGCAAAAGAAAATTAAATCTTGAAAATTATTTTTTAAAGTTATGTCTAGTACCTGCGTAGAACGATGTGGGCCGTACGGTAAAGAATACTGAAAACGTTAATTTGAAATATATATAAAATGATCTAACATATGGTCGATACTATCTACGGAAACCAAGCGGATCAATCTGCCAGCGTGTCCTGAGCCAAGTCCCCTCTGCAGTCACAGTGGTACTAGCCTGGCCTGCGTAATGGACCTTCGTTAGCTGGAAAGGAAGGGTCTCGTGTTGCCGTCGTGCCCAATTAAAGCAATAAAGCTTCTGACCAAAGTCCAGCACGCTTTCTACAACAATTTATCTTTTAACAAGAGTATATGTAGACATGGGCGTACCCAGGTTCTGGGCCAGGGGGGGGCAAATCGGGTTTTTTTTAAAAGCACCTCGTCAATTAAATGGATATGAAAAAGGCATTGGCATGGAATCAGGTGCACCCTCGGAAGGAAATCCCTAGAACCCCGACGTACCTCGGGCCACCTATGGTTTGTAGATGGCCCCCTCCTGTGTAGGAACCCTGATGCTCCTTTTCTATTTTAAAAAGGGGCTCGAGCACTTCGTTGAGGTTGCGCTGCTAACACGGTTTGCTTCTGCTAGGGTGATCCTCACCTTTGACCGGAAAACCCCCGTGGGATTTGGAGGCGGAAGTGCTCGCCGAAGTTTATCGAGCGGCTGAATATCGGGCGGAGAGCGGATTTCGTCCTCCGCCCGAAGAGATACGCGAGTGGCGTGAAGCCGCTCTACGAGCCACCATGGCTAGTTGGTCATCCCGGCTGGAGGCTCCACGCGCTGATTTTGCCACCGTGGAGGCGCTCCAGCTGGTCATCCTCGAGTGGGCTGGGCGGCAGCACGGGACTCTTGCCTTCCTACTGACGCAGGTGCTTTCCGGGCACGGTTGCTTCGGGAAGTACCTGCGCTCGCTCGCTAGGAGGGAACTGAGTCCCGCCTGCCACCACTGCGATTGCAGTAAGGACTCGGTCCAGCACACGCTGGCGATCTGCCCCGCTTGTGTGTCGCAGCGTCGGGCCCTCACTGCCGTCATAGGAGGAGATCTCTCGCTACCGGCCATCATACGATCCATGGCCGGTAGCGATTGCAGTTTTACCGCGGTCGCATCCTTCTGCGAAGACGTAATTTCAGAAGGAGGCGGCGGAAAAGGCCCGAGAGGACGACGTTCACTCGGACCCGATCCGCCGCCGGCGAACCGGGCGGCGGAGGCGCGCATACCAGCGCCTCATGCCGCCCTATGTGTGGCCACGAATGGACGGGACGGGTTTTCCCCTCCATCCGCAATACAGGCCAACCGCGAGGAGACGACGTACGCGTGTGCCGTGCGTCGCCTAAATTGAAATTTGAACTGCAGACAGTGCCCACTTCAGTGCGGGCTGGCGCTGGGAGGGGTCCGGTCGTGATAATAACTGCAGTTCCCGGACCCCTCCCTTCTCAGGCGCAGAGTTAGCATACCGTGTGGTTTTAGTCGGTTCGATTCCGACACACCACCCCGCCGCAAACCTCAGTGGGGTGACGGCCCGAGAGGGTTTACACACGTTAAAAAAAAAAAGGTGATACTCACCTGTCACCCCCAAGCTTGCGCTTGTGGAGTACGGTGATCGTTTGGCGATCTCCGGTGCCCGAGTCGTCTGCGGTATCTGGCCCGTTCCCGGGCCCAGCGGACGGTAAGATCTCCTTCGCAAGCATAACTCGCTTGCTGAAAAAGACGGCAGAGTTCTACGCGCTCTCGCTACGCAACATAGTCGCAATAATGTTACCAAGCGAGAGAACCCCCACTTCGATGGCCGCCTCGACTCGCCCTACTCCGGACATTCTGCCAGTGTGTGGAATGCTGTGTCTATGGTCTGGTCATCGTAGTGGTGGCACTCAGACGTTGGCTCCTTGCGGATCAGACACAGGTGCTCTCCGAAGCATCCTTTCCCACCTCCTCACCTGTGTCAGCCGTGATGCCTCTCGAGCCAATCCTCCATAACGGGTCTTACCGCCGCAATAACGCCGTGCCCAGTACTCGGTTGCCCAAGTCGTTCCTTCCATTCCTCCACAAGAACCTGGTGGAATTGAAATTTCTGGTCTTCGATTTCTCGAGTCTTAGGTCTCCTACCTAAAGGTCAGCACTCGTTGCGGACGTCGCAATAACCCGATATTGCTGGCCTTCAGGACCTCAGCCCATACTGAGGACCGCACAACGCCCGCGTATAGTCTCCTGCAGGAGTTATCGGGCCCCCTCATATTTGGCAGCAACCGAGCCAAGCACGCGCTGCGCCAGCTTGGGAATCAGACTTCGGAAATGGTGTCCCATCGGCCTTCGAGTGCGAGCCAATGTGGGCTTACATATAGACCGGTGGAAAACCATATCAAAGCAAAATAAGGTAATATATCTAGGCGGCACAAAAACCTGTACTGGATGCTAGGACGAAACTACAAATTATTACTGGCCAACAAATTTCTGATATATCAGACGATAATATTTTGCTTCCGAGAATTATTTGTAGTGACTAAAATACATTCCAAATGAATGGGCATGTCAGCAGTCCATAAAAACTACATAAACTGACTCAGAAGATTTGATATCTTAGGACTATGATGAGTAGTTCTCCTCGCTAAAGAGCATGATCTCTGATCGTCACTACGCTCGAACATCGCATAGCCCTAGGACTGATTCCGATTCCGATGCCGATTGCCGATCTTACAATAACACAAAAAATAAATCTGTCTTTGTCCATAGTCGATCTTAGTCACGTTTATACGTGTCTGAGTGTGCTTTATATATATAATCGAGAGAAGAAAATAGTAGGAACGTCAACATCTAGGGGGGGGCAGCTGCCCTCCCCTGCCCTACCCTGGGTACGCCCATGTATGTAGACCTTTATTGATTGTTGCAGAAAACGTACTAGACTTCGGTCGGAATCTTTGATATATCTCGTACAGAAAAACTGAAAGTATCTCGATAGTTTTTGACTCATTGTGAATGCGGACAACGCAGCATGGTGACCCATTCTATAATAAATAAATATTTCGGACATCTAACACACAACGCTATCTAGTCCCAAGAGAAGCAGAGCTTGTGTTATGGGTACTAGACTACTGATATAAAACTTACATACTTTTTTTTTATAAATACATACATATTGTACATAGAAAACACCCGATCTCCGAAACCAATATTAAATATATCCAAACCAACTATGACGGCCTATTGCGATGCTTCTGCATCAATGATATGATACACAATATATGTTGAATACTGGGCGTCTTGGTTAGCCAATTGAAACAGCGACAAATTCCAAATATTCAGTTGTATTATGGGTTAAATAATACAGTTACAATTAGTCGTAAAATGATTAATAAAAGGTAGACAATATCCTATAATGTACTGTGTGTGCTTGTACACATATTACGTGTTTCGATTATAATATAAATAACAATTATTTTCTTAAATACTTTTATGATAAATTTCCTGAAGTGTAGATAATAATTATTGCAATTAAAAGTCATAAATATTTTTATAAGTTACGGCATTTTCTCTTTCTATTCCACTTCTAAAGAGAACAATTAAAAATGTTTTTTTTATGTCGCGTGGCCAGAAATAAAATCTGAACACCTATACCACAGAAAGTTTTTTTTTTTTTTTTATTATTGAATATGGGGCAAACGAGCAGGCGCCTCAAATGATGGTAAGCGATTACCGCCACCCATGGACACCTGCAACACCAAAAGCATCACAAGTGCGTTGCCGACCTTTGGGGGATGGGGAGAGGGAATGGGGGAGGGGTTGGGGTATGGGTTGGGGTATGGGCCTCCGGTATCCTCACTCACTCGGTGAAACACAGCGCAAGTGCTATTTCATACCGGTTTTCTGTGAGGCCGTGGTATCACTCCGGTCGAGCCGGCCCATTAAATAAATAAATAAATAAATATTCCGGACATCTAACACACAAAGCCATCTAGTCCCAAGCTAAGCAGAGCTTGTGTTATGGGTACTAGACAACTGATATAAATACTTATATACTTTTTTTTTTGTAAATACATACATATTATACATAGAAAACACCCAAACTTCGAAACAAATATTTGCAGATCATACAAACATTTGGTTCGACCCGGGAATCGAACCCGAGACCTCAAGCACAGCAGTCGCTTACGCTACCACTCGCGCCACCGAGGCAGTCAAGTCATGGCGAAGCGCGGCTCTCTCACGGAAAAGACTTCCATAGATGATTTTTAATGTATTGTGAAAATTTGGACACTAGTTTTCATTGACATCAACATACCTAAATGACATCAACATTTTATTAATCGTACGTTAACTTGTTTCAGATATTGATATTTATCGAAGATGCAGAATAACAATGCAGTGCAAGTGAGCTACATCGGAGGAAATAGCAACTTGGGGTTTACACCGGATGAAAAGTAAGTATCTTAAGATATTTTTGAGTCAATTTGAATTGTAAAATAGCCTAGATAATGATTTGTAGAACGACAACACGTATGGCATAGTGTTTTAAATGGGTACCTCGTTTCTCCTCGTGTGCGAGGAGTCTCACGCGCCTCCGAAGATTTTTCTTCGTCCAAGAGTCGACTTTATAAGATTAGATGTCTATATAAATAAAAATGAATCTCTAAATGTCTTGCTAAGCTCAAAACTCGAGAACCGCTCGATTAAATCTGTTTTTTTAATAGTTTCGTAATTACACAATTTTTACTAAAAAGTAAAAATTGTGAGGAAAATAGTAAAAACAACACTTATTAATGTTTATATTAAAGAAATGCTGAAAGTAAACCTTTTAAAATTACATTAATTTTGATTTAAACACATGTCGTAGTACTTTAAATGCTTGAATTGTACTGTATTTTGAATTTTACTTCACCGGTAAAGAAAATCAAATTAATAAATCGCATATATGATTTATTTCATCACTCAGTTGTTCTCCTCAAAACCTCCTTTTTAAAAAGCGGCAAATGACCAGCATTAGACTATAATAGGTTCTTGATAACGATAACGTAAAAAACTACTTGAGAATGGCTATATAGCAGCATAGAATTGCAGGACTACAGTTTATATACTAATCTTTAATGTAACATAAATAATACAGTAATAGTCAAGGTTAAACTGGTCAAGAAATATAAAACAAAAGATTGAATAACGAACGAATGACTGACAATTTAAGTCTCCCAGGTGTTCTCTGTAAAACAAATAAAAAAGAAACAGTATCAATTACGAGTACTATTGACTCCGACAAGTGGAACAAAATAGTAACAGTTCTTAAACAACTTCTTTTAAATTATTAATAATAAGTAAGAGTTCTAGCGTGGTCAGAACGAATAGTTCTTAACTATTCATAGTCCTTGTGTACCATGGGCGTACCCAGGTTGTTTTGTTTTCTTTTTTCATTTGAAAGAATTTCCGCACAAAAAAAAACAAAAAGATTCACACTCAGGTTGCGGTAAGATATTTTCTCCGACTTTTACTTGCGAGT
The DNA here is from genome assembly GCA_916048165.1 of Spilarctia lutea. Classification (NCBI taxonomy): domain Eukaryota; kingdom Metazoa; phylum Arthropoda; class Insecta; order Lepidoptera; family Erebidae; genus Spilarctia; species Spilarctia lutea. Next base: position 26,883,148 of record OU696470.1, on the reverse strand, counting down.
TACCCTTTTCTCTGTACGGCAATCCCCCGGGATATCACTGACTGATCCTGCACCGCACGCCGTCTCGGTTACTAGAAGTCGGAGAACCAAGTGCACCCTGAAAAGGAAAACCCTCCAACCTACGGTTTGTAGATGGCTCCCTCCTGTGCAGAAATCCCGGTGTTCCTTTTCTGCTCAAAAATAAGCGCTTATGCTGCCACCTCAGCCTGATTGCGGACAGTTACCCTGACGAAGAGTGAATGTTATTTGGGTTGATTTACCGGCACTTGCTTTTATCCTCCAGTCCTTTGCAGTCCAGGCAATTGTGGACTTCAAGAAGCAAATCTGAGACTCGCTTTGGATTTTTGTAGCTCACAAGTACCGCTGTGAATATTGCTATACCAGACCAGACAAAGATAGAATAAATTGATTTTTTTGCTCAGTGTACATAGAACAATTTGTTAACGATAACGTTTATGTTTCATCTTAAACTGTTTTGCCGAAGACTTTTGAAAATTTCTTTTAAAATGAGATCGAACCAAGTGGCGTGCAATTAATTGGCGAAGTCTATGTCTAGTAGTGGACTGCGAAAGGGTTTTTAAAATACCTATTCTATAATAAAATAATTTATTTAAAAAATGTATTTTGTATATCCATTTTTTTTTTTTTTTTGTTTAAAGACAACTCCCGCATTAGGAATATACATCCTGTGTCGCGGGGGACTTTACAAACATACATGTGACGGACACAAAGAACACCCAGACTCAGGACAACACTTTGTGGATTACACAAAGTGATGTCACACGTGGGATTTGAACCCACGGCACTTGGCGCAGTAGAAAGCGGCGTAGTGACCGCTTAAACCACTAGGCCAACCGTGCAGTCATTTGACGAGGTGCTTTTAAAAAAACCTGATTTGCCCCCCCCTTGCCCAGAACCTGGGTACGCCCATGCTTGTGTCTATTTCCTGAATGTAAGGAAGGAAGGTACTGGCGACTGTAGCACAATTTACACTAGTACAGTCATCAACGAATTGTCTTATCTTAATAATAAGAAAACCAAAATTTTAACAGATTAAAAGAAACTGTAAAACCATATCATGAAACAAAGGTGTTATTTTTATTTATAAATATTATAGTATCAATAAAACATTATTTGTCTAAGGCGTACACCAAAATTGTAACACCACAGCATGTCGAGTTCCTGGCGGATAGCGTAGTGGTTTAAATTCTTTTCTTCAAATAATTCTTTATTATAATTACGATACGAAAAAATATGAGAACGTCAAAAACGTTCTCATATTTTTTGTGATCCACATATTGTTTGGAATTTTGGTGTTCTGTTTTATGAATATTGAATAAAACATCTATGTGTTAAAGTATTATGGTGCGTCTCTGTGTAACGTGGGGCTAGCTCTTCTCAAACTTGTTTCACACTCTTTCAGCGGGGCTTTTTTTTTTTACTTTTCTTTGTTTAAAATTTTTAGTGCCGTTATAATATTAATATCTTTGCAAAGAATATTTTAAATACCATATAAATGTAAAAAAATTCAATCAATACGGACAAGGTCACGAGCAAACTTTAATAATATATGTATATACTCGTATTTTTGAAATGTACAAGTAACGCCCTTTCCAATGATACCAAACAAGGCATATTTATCTTAAATTTAAAAGTTACGTGAGAAAATGACACTTCGTCACATTAATCATGCCTTCGATGTTATTCATTTTGTAAATAAGGTTACTCAACAATAGACGTCCTTCGGCTGAGATTTTATTTTTATTTTACAATTTTAAGGAACTTACAGCTTGAAAAACAACTTAAATAAAGAACTGACATGGTGATAGCCAATTACAAGTTACCACAAATAACAAAATGACAACATTAAAAGATAAAAATACCATCCCAGGGTAGTCAGCAAATTCGTGAGCGTGATTATTCGACTATTCATGAAAGTAGTAGTTATACAATATTGTTCCAAGTTGTGGAAGACTGGTGAAAAACAGATCCACATCCCGTCATGCAGCATTGTAAGTACTACAAGCCCGTATTCTATTGGAATTTTGTCTGTACGCAGTTTCAACCACAGGAATGTGCAATAGATTTGGCTTGCATCGAAATACTGTGGACACACATAGGCCTATTTTGGTAAGAAGTGCCGGTACATCTACTGATCGGTTGAAAATTTTCCATAAGAAATTAGCGTTCTTATGGAAAATTTCCGCAATTTTTCGTCGCTCTTTAAGTGGAAGAATGTGATTTTTTTTACAAGGAGTGAACGAGTATTGTAATCAGGGCAATACTAATTAGAACGGAATTCAACAATGGTGATGATAACAACATATAAAAAAGAAAATAACAAAAATAATAGTTAACTCAAACATGTAGGATTTTGCGCCTCAACCATTTATTACAAACCTCCATGTAAATAAAGTGTGATGTAATTTAATTTAATAATTGTAGTTGCATGTAATTAATATATTCATATATTTTTTTTTCATAGGGAGCTAATTCCAACCCGTATGGGAAGCGTGGACCAAAGCGTCCTTTCTAAAGGGAGGCCTTTGTATATTATGTTGTAGCCTCTAAAATGTACATTCGAGGTACGCACGTTCGTTTTGTTTGATACGTATTAAAAGCACGTGTTTATATCATATTTTATAGGCACTTAGACAATAGTCAGAGTTCAACGACCTACTTTACATAGTGCTACCAATATGCATGTCCTTTTTTGCGTGTTTAGTAGTCAATGTCTTTGAAGTTCTAAGCAATATGAATGAAAGAAAAAGTTGAAATATAAATATTATCTAACTTTTAAATAACATACGAGTGTAGCAGTGTACTAGTAGTATTCGAGTTTAAACCCAGGCTAAATATTGTGTTATCATTACGTTCGTATACTAAAAATACCTTCTTGCATTGACATCTGGCATGGGCATATTTGGCTCTCAAGATTATAGGCCTTACCGAAAGTGTTTAAACATACAAATGTCGCATATCATAGTTGAGATGGCGTAATACGATCGTACTTGCCTCCTACGTATTTGGAAAAACCATTTTTATCTTAGATCAGGTCAATCAGGTTGTAACGAAACATTCGTTTATTGAAATTCGCTCAAAATCTATGATAATATTATAAATCAAAAGAGATTGCTTGTTTGTTGATTTGATTTAATAAACTAATCTCAGCAAGTCGTGTATCAAATTGACAAATTATTTTAGTGTGAAGCGTACGTGTTTCCTCCTGTGAATCACTGTGATCCAGGGTCTTTCAAACGGGATGTAAAAAGCATTTCACTATGCCGCCTAATGTGGGTTACCATGCTGTATTGCCCGCACTCAAAATGAGAATGGTGATCATCACTCTCAAGTTCTACTAATTTGGTAGCTAAATTATCAAGAAAGGTGGTGTAACTTATTTATATAGCTATCAGTACGATAAAATTATGTAAAAATTGTTTTTTTTTTATTGGAATAGGGTGCAAACGGGCCGACGTAAGCGATTACTGCCACCCTTGGACACTCGCAACACCAGAGGCGTAACAAGTGCGTTGCCGGCCTTTGGGGAATGGGAAGGGGAATGGGGGAGGGGTTGGGAATGGGCCTCCGGTATCCTCACTCACTCGGTGAAACACAGCGCAGGCGCTGTTTCACACCGGATTTTTGGGAAGCTGTGGTGTCACACCGAAGCGTTGCTCTTCCACAGTAAACTTATTCCTTTTGGAAGATGCAGACAAAATTGTGCGGGTCAGTTAGTGTTATGTTGGTAGAGTTATGTTGTATTTTGTGTTGTGTTTGTATTTTGACGTCAGTAGGTTTGCCACGAAAATTAACGAATAAACCGCTGCTTTATAAATTTTCAAATTAAATTTAAATAAGTAAATATTCACGATATCGGTAATTTGTCAGTTCCGTTATTGTTTTTTTTTAATTATTAAATACGAGTAGCTTATTTTAAATTGTTGACTTCGGCATTTGTCTTATAGTATGCCCGTTACCTTAAAGTGGGTTTCCTCAGGTTTTTTCGTTTATGAACCAATTTTCTATCTGGAAATGATAGATATAGAATACCTAAAGAAAAAGTGTACAAAAAGTGCAATAAACTCTAAATAATTATTTGAAGGAAAAAGGCTAACGATGTTGAAGAATCAACAATATTAAAAAACATTATTTTACATCGTTTATAGAAATTTCTTATTTTTTCTTTTACAATATAAAGACTGTTAAGAGTAAGATTCTTAATTTGCTTGAAATATGGTAGATAGATGAAAGAGATCTTGAGGCTAGTTTTCAGTTCTTCATATTTCACCTACATGTACTGTATCATGCAGTAAATAAATACCATTTACAAGTCTCTAGACCCGGCTACATTCCCACAATTATTATTGCCATGCAAAACTAACAGCAATTAAACTTATATAAACTACAACAAGTCTAAAACCTTCAAATAAATAATAATAATAAATAATAAATAAATATTCCGGACATCTAACACACAACGCCATCTATTCCCAAGCTAAGCAGAGCTTGTGTTATGGGTACTAGACAACTGATATGAATACATATATACTTTTTTTTTTTTGTAAATACATACATATTATACATAGAAAACACCCAAACTCCGAAACAAATATTTGCAGATCATACAAACATTTGGTCCGACCCGGGAATCGAACCCGAGAACTCAAGCTCAGCAGTCGCATACGCTACCACTACGCCACCGAGGCAGTCAAGGAGCATATACATAATCTGAATCGAAAACGGCTCCAACGATTTTCATGACATTTAGTATGCAGGAGGTTTCGAGGGCGTTTAAACGATCTAGCTAGGATTCAGTTTTAGAAATTTACAAAAAAATAAATGGGCCTCCGGTATCCTCACTCACTCGGTGAAACACAACGCAAACGCTATTTCACACCGGTTTTCTGTGAGGCCGTGGTATCACTCCGGTCGAGCAACAAAACAATAACCAATTCTTTATCTAAGGAGTCTCAGAAGAATACCGCAAAACGTACCTATTAGTTTTAGGCCATAATATAACTAGTTAAATAATAACTAATAATGAAAAGGAATTGGTATTCAATCAATTGTGAATTCGCCAGTGACCACGGCCACTGCAATGGTCAGAAAATCAATTATAGACTGCGGGCTCGTGTTGAAAATTGATGGATCATGTAAACCACCACCACCAAGAGACCTTTTTAGAAATATACAAGGATATAATACTCGTACAATAACATTCAGGGCTATGCCGTCACTTGTAAGCTGTCCAACTGAGAATTATATAGTAGACTAGCTGTCCCGGCAAACGTTGCTTTGCTATAAAAGGGAATATATGTTGTAGAGGTGGGTCAATAAAAATCGCGATGGAAAAATAGGGGTTGATCGTAGAGGGTTGAAAATCTAGGGTTGTATGTATTTTCTAATGCTGCATCATAAAAAAATAAAAATTAAAAATTTTGTCTTAAAATAAAAAAAAAATTTAGGGGTGGACTACCCCTAACATTTAGGGGGATGAAAAATAGATTACAACCGATTCTCATAGATACCGGATAATCACAAAAAATTTCATCAAAATCGGTCGAGCCGTTTCGGAGGAGTTCGATTACGCACCCCGTGACACGAGAATTTTATATATAAGAAGATTTTTGTATGGAGTTGCGGAATAATGGATTAGAATAGGTATTGAAATTGTATGGAAGTAGGTTGTGACGAGCGTACCATCTTTTTTATTTGCTCTTTTACTGACTGCCAAGTGAGTTGGGGTTGTCGTCGAGAGCCAGTGACCTCCATGTGTTGTTATCCGCATCCAAACGGCTCCTAAAAGACGTGTGGCCTACTACTTCAAGTCTCTTGTTGGTAACTTAAGTTTTAAGGTGCATACGAGAAGTTGGTGGTCATATTGATAATCGGCTCCAGGCATGGAATGTGCGTTCATAATTGAACTTTGCCATCTAGATCTCACAAGAACGTAGTCAATCTAGTTGCCTACAATATTCCGCAGGCGTCCGCGTCTACCCGGACCACCCACTTTTGCGTTCAAGTTAATGAACGTGTTTGAACCCATGCTTAAAAATTTATTCGTATATATTACCTTAAAATATACCTATATTAGACACATATGAATTTGCGCACACGCAAAGTGAACGCACACGTCACACGTGATTCTGTTAATGATCTTATTCGTATGTCGCGCCATTCGAATCAGTGTGTGCATTACTTTACTTATGTTGTGATTGTTCAAGGTCGCGGCACTCGCGGCTCACGAAGTCACGACCGCATTTACTATGAACAGCGTCCGCGCACGTGTAGCCGCTGCTTTTGAAACAATATTGTTTTTATTGCGAAAGTGAACGTGCTGCTTAGATAAAGAATTCGGCATTCGCACGTTGAACAACGTATTGTTTCTTGGTACGCTTTAATCTAATATATAAAATTCTCGTGTTGCTGTGTTTGTGACCAAACTCCTCCAAAACGGATGGACTGTTTTTTATGAAATTTTGTGTGCATATCGGGTAGATTTGAATTTTTATGGTTTTGCAACATTTGCGTCAGCTAGTAAGCCTATATTAAACTATGAAGAATTTTGATAATGCGATGACTCAATACGCGTGGTTACGGATCAAGAATGTGTGTGTCACCGTCTCTTAACATCCCGTGGGTAGAAGTCGACTAAAGGAACAAACTAAGCAGGTCAATATCACTTGAAGGCGAACTTGTAACAACCCTTATACCTTAGTAGGTACCGGGTTAGTACCCGTCGGTCCAGCGTCCATACTAGGCTAAAACATCCTTTCTACGATGAGGCCTATTACCAGCAGAATATTAAAAGCTTTTGGTGGTGTGGAGGAACGGGTGTCATGTCCCTCCAACACAAAGAGAGGATCCTCCGACCAGGCGAGGCGATAGTTGATGTTGGGATGTTGTATATATGATAATCGGCGCGAGAACTATTTATTGCGCGATTCAGGATTTGTAGTTACTCCGTGTAAGTGCGTTACTTCGTAGTTCAGTGTATCTTCGGTAGGTGGCGCTGTAGTAGTTTTACTGTTGTGTTATATGGATGTGGATGTCGCCACAGTGGTAATGATAACATTCCGAATTAAGCTTGACGTTCAAAAATCAAGCATGGTGATGATATTTATAATGCCTCAACCTGTCGCCGTCCACTGCTAAACGAAGGTCTCCCCCAAACCGACCACCAACTATCCCAGTCTTGGGCAGTCAGCATCATTTCGCCACAAGTCACTTTCTTAAAATCTTCGGTCCATCGTGCCGCAGAGCTCTACACTATTTTGCCTAACTTATAACAGAGTGGGAATAATTGACTGCACGGTTGGCCGAGTGGTTTCAGCGGTCGCCATGCCGCTTGCTACTGCGCCAAGTGTCTTGGGTTCAAATACCACGCGGTACAACACTTTGTGTGATCCACGAATTGTTGTCCCGAGTCTGGATGTCCTTTGTGTCCGTTTCATGTATGTTTGTAAAGTCCCCCACGACACAGGATGTTTATTCCTAATGTGGGAGTTGTCTTTTTTAAGAAAAGAAAAAAAATAATTAATGATACAAATGTATATCGTATTTGCTCAATATTATTGTCAATTAACAATAGATACATATTCTTTGGTAATTATTTTTAAAGTGTTTGTTGTGGGCTCCAGTAACTGAGGCAGCATAAGACATGAAATTTTATTTGTTGTACAACTGTAATGTAAGGTATATTCTTGTCGTAGATCCGTTAAAAAAATGCCTAAATTTTACATGCTAATCTATACAAATAAATAAAATTGAAGTGTCTATTTGTAACGTTAAAGTAAACGCTTTTTACTAAATGCATATGTAAGTATACACATATACCTTTTTTTTTTAATTTTTGTCTGTCTTTCGGTCTGTTTGTTCCGGCTAATCTCTGGAACGGCTGGACAGATTTTGACGGCACTTTCACTTATAGGTAACTGATGATAAAAGGAGTAACTTAGGCCCCGCGGCGTTACCCGCGGTACGACAATAACCACGGGTAAACACCGCGGGGTTCAGTTAGTTCATAAATATATTCTAAAAACCTCTGCCTACGTTATTGAAAATTTGCAACATCTTCTGAAGAAAAGTCTATGACTGTTTTCGTGGAGTTTCGTAGCAACGTATCCTATCAGAATGAAACCTTTAAAATTCTTGTTTCTCCGGTTAGCAACACGTGCACTTATTAAACTGTATTGAAGTGAAACGACATTTCGTATTAATTTACTGTTTCAACTGTGTTGCATAAACTGTGGGAACAATGAGGTAGTTAAAACAGTCAAATACCGGAACTCTTACTAGCCCAGTAGTTGCAAATGAGACTGCTGTGCTTGAAGTCCCCGGTTCGATTTTCGGGTACAATATTTGTTTCTGAGTTTAGGTGTTTTATAACAAAAAAATATGTTTGTATTTATATCACCCATACATGTAGGCAAATAATTTAAATCTACACTAATATAAAGAGGAAAGATTTGTATTTTTGTATGTAACGAATAAACTCAAAAAGTACTGGACCGATTTTAAAAATTCTTTCACCATTCGAAAGCTACATTATCCACGAGTAACATAGGCTATATTTTATTTTGGAAAAAAATAGGGTTCCGTAAGATATTTGCGCTTTTCAAGAAACAAGGTGTAAAAAATCAACCAGAAAAGTTACTTATTTTACGATTTACGATAATATAGCTTATATATCAGAATAACACGTAGGCTGTATAGGCTATAATTTATAAAGATACTAGCTTCGCCTCGCGACGTTGCCTGTGATTATTGTCGTACCGCGGGTAGCACCGCGAGGTTCAGCTAGTGTGATATAAAGTAATATAGAGTGTTACTAGAAGCTCTGCTTACTATGGGACTACATGGCGTTGTGAGTCAGATGTCCGAAATATTACTCGTAGTTTTATATTTTCTTGTACCTTGAGTTATAAAACGATTCGTAACAGATTTCGTTTTATTGGAAAATAGGCATTAATATTTACAATCATGATACTACACTCATTCGCCAATTTCCTGGTTGATAAATCGAAGGCTACCTCTTTAGGCAATCACTACATCCTCGGTACCTATTGAGTACTATGTATAATGTAGTGGGCTGTTCCGAGCCCCAGGCCGGCTGTTGCTAAACAACCACGACACAACATGGACTTACCTGTTCGTCATCATTGCGATATCATAATATTGTTACTTTGAATTCGTAACATACTTTCACTTTTCAACATCTAACTCCCCCAATTTGAACGGTGTCGGAGTCATTCCGTGGCTGAGCACGGTACCCTGCAGCTGAGTGGAACCACAAATAATAAAAATGGTTAGTAAAGTTTTTATTTATTGTTATATTTTATGATTATAATTTTTTTTTTTTTTTTTATTTTTTCTTTAAAAAGACAACTCCCACATTAGGAATAAACATCCTGTGTCGTGGGGGACTTTACAAACATACAAGAAACGGACACAAAGAACATCCAAACTCGGGACAACAATTTGTGGATCACACAAAGTGTTGTACCGCGTGGGATTTGAACCCACGACACTTGGCGCAGTAGCAAGCGACATGGCGACCGCTGAAACCACTCGGCCAACCGGCCAATTTGTGCATTAAGGTATGGTTGGCATACTGCAAACTCCTTTAAATGTAATATAATTAACGATATAATCTATTCAAAGATACCCCAATTTGAAATATTAACACATGCTTTTTTCTAATTGTTAGAGGATCACCCTGGTGATATTCCTGCTATATTGCGCGGTGCTGTTCGCGTTGGCGGAAGAAGAAACCAGAGACTTAGCAATTGATGACGTTGATTCCGAAGACTTGGAGAGGAAACACCGCAAACGAAAGAAGCACGGAGGTCAGGGTGGCCCATGTGGTTATGGTGGATTCGGCAAGACCTTTGGTTCACATGATACATATGTATCAGCTCCAGTCATGAACTATTTCTTGTGCGGTGTAGCTCCTGTACCAGTTGTTCCTCAGTACGCTCAATATCCTATACAAGGAGGTTACGGCCACGGAGGCCATGGGCATGGAGGTCATGGTCATGGTGGCCACGGAGGTCACGGGGGTCACGGGAGTCACGGGGGTCATGGTGGGCACGGTGGCTTTGGTGGCTATGGAGGGCACGGTGGCTACGGCGGCTATGGTGGCTTTGGAGGGCAAGGATTCTACCCTCAATCCGGATACACTCAGAATGGATTTAATCAATATCCAGGACAATTTAATCGACCTTTTCAGAATGCTGTATCAGCGGCAGCGTCTGGTTTTGGAAACATACTAGCAGACTACATTACAAGGCCGAGGAAAACTCAGAAACAAATTAATCAGTTACTCAGACCAATTTATAGATTATTTAAGTGATCAAGTGAAGTGTATAGGTATAATGGAGAATTTAAATAATATTACCTAAGCATTTCTGCCAAAAGTGACAATATTGCAGGTACAAAAATTGATTTGAAATAAAACATTTTGTGTACAACTCTTTGGATAAAATTCATGAGGTAAATTCGTTTTGACTTATGTTAACTAACTACATAATGTTAGACAAAAATGCTTATCTCTACCTAGCCTCATTAATTTTACGTACTTTATTATTATAAGGTTCTAGTTGGACTATTAGGTCCACAGTCATGGTGCTGCTGTATTTTATTTAATAGTGTGCCAATGTTTATTTCTTATTTTAAGAAATTCCCTGTTAAAGAAACAACGATTTCGTGTATTATTTAAAGTTTAAGTTAAAAGCAATAATTTATTTTAGGCACGTCGTTAGCTTTGAACTCATTATAATATTAAATTTTTAAATCTGTATATATAAAAATGAATTGCTGTTCGTTAGTCTCGCTAAACTTGAGAACGGTCGATTTAGCTGATTTTGGTTTTAAAATGTTTTTCGAGTGTAGCATCAGTGAAGAATGTTACAAAAACGGAGGAAAGTTACATTAGGAGACGTAAACGAGGTTGCGTGGGTCAGCTAGTATGAAATAAATTCCATATTACAAATTTTAATATTATAATGAGAGTGAGGGCATAGTTCTTATACGTCCCTTACACGGTAGACCTCTGTTTATTTCGTCAATTGCTAGTTCTCGAGTCGTCGACTCCGCAGTAGAGCAAGGACATACAGCTACATCTTACGTCATAAATCTTTTTGGGGATTTTTATTACGTTATTTTTTTATCTGGGTCAGTCACGATTTGATCAACTAACCATGTATTCAAGCGCTTAACAGATACTATCTCGAATGCTTGCAGTCACTTTTAGTAGTTTGTTATAAACGTTGATTAAGGAGCTGTTGTCCAAACTATTGGTTTTTATTCGATTAACTAAGCGATTTAAACATTTAATAAGATTAAAAGTAATAATAAAAATACGGCCAAATATGTACGGATTTAGTAAGGACCGTGTACATTTCGGTTTAATTTTTTTTAAGTTATGTATTTATTTATATTTTTATGCTCATACAAATTTGATTTTGTTTCGCTTTTCGAGTGTGTGTTTGTATTTCTTAGACTCGACGGAAATTTAGGAGAATTCAAAAAAGGAAGCGGTTCTCAATTCGCCTATTTCTTTTTTGGCATTTGAGATTTCGTGAAATCGTCGGTTTGAAAATTATAAATGTGCAATTTTTCACAGTTCGGTTTATTATTCTAATTTTTAATGATTACGTGTTCATTCGTTTATTTATAGATAAACAGAAAGTTTCATTATAACTATCTAAATTATGAGTTCATCAACAATCTATAATGTCCCACTGCTGGGACGGGTCTTCTCTCAGGAGAGGGTTAAGGCCATATGCCCCCATCCAGGCCGAGTGCGGATTGAAGACTGGCAACACAACGTTGTGGCTACGTCTGCTCTCTTCTTGCCGTTGGATGTTTTTAAGCCTCCAAAATGTCTCCAACTTAGCTTTATGCTCATGGTATCGTGCCACTAGCGCTCACCCATCCAGGTACTGACCGCGCCGTCGTTGCTTACCCCCGTTGATTGTTTCTAAACACCGAGTGCAACTGCGCTTCAAATTATAAATATTAATATTAAATGTCTGTCTATGTAAATTGACAATTGTACTTACTTTACAATAAGTGTGATTAATTTAAGAATGTAATGTAATATCTCATAAAGTTTGAATATTAAAGTATTGTTTTTAAACCACTTTGGCTTATTTCAATCTTCTTCCATCTACCTTTTGAATTGCCTGACGTTACGAAGAGGTTGCACAATCATAGTCTGTCTCCGGTTAGTCTTCCTGCGCATTAATTTCCACACACAATTATATCTTAGAACACAAAAACTTCACAAATCACATCAAAAGCAAACTCTACCTTTTCTTAGAAATAACGTTCTGGCGTACGATATCACGCTGGCAACAAAGATCGGTAAAATATTTATTTCAAAATTTATTTCTCTTTTCAAATCAAATTTATTTCTCTCAAAAAGGTAGGTAAATAAACTTAACACAATTCAGAATTTTCAGTGTTTTCCTGCGAAGTTTGCTCCCTTACTCTTGTCTCTCTTCGTTGTCTCTTACAAAAGTTTCAGAGATAGGTAATACAAGAGCGATTACAGTTATTTCAAACACTGACTTATAGTATATCTAAATGCGAATGTGAGATTATTTATTTGTTTGTGTCTTACGCTTTTATATCAAAACACTGCAGCGATTTAAAGGAAAATAGCCTATGGGAAAACCACATTATCAGTGAAGAAGATAGACTACTTTTTACTAAGACAACCGACACACGCGGGTGGATCCGCAGTCAAAAGCTAGCTTGCATTTTAATAAGTTACAGTTCTTTCTAATCTTTTCATTTTACATTCACTCTAGCTGTAAAAAAACACTGTAAAATCACAATTTGTTAGTATATAGTTACATAGTTTATTAGTTAACAAATTATAATTTCAGTGTTTCTTTTTTTAGATAAAAATATCGTGTGCTTACGGCGAATATTAGCCGATGCAGTAATAGTTTTTTGATATGGCTTTTAAGTACTATAATATATAAGAATTAGTAATTAGTATGTGAACATGTTTATGGACACACTAATTACGGCACATCAGGTTAGATTGGTCCGGACGATAGTGTGTGATTCATTTCAACTTATTTAGAAATTAAAATCTACATTTTAATTATACAACCAACATACAGCTTAAATAAAACGCCTTTGAAAGTTGCTTATTTTTGGTCTGTCATGTTCGTAACAATTTTAGAACAACACTTATTTATTGCATTAATTAACGACCAACTTCGAAAACGTCGTACCAGTACCCACTTATCTGCAGCTTCAGAAATAAAATAATTTACGTAATCATTAGTTGCGAATTTCAGAATGACTAATACTTTTATGGGTTGAGGTAGTACCGTCGTTGTTTTATTATTAAATTATGATTTATAACCATTTTATTAATATTATAAAAGCGTATATATATGACTATAACTTACTGCTTAAGCGAAAGAATAACTGAATGCAATGCAACCTGTTACTGAGCCTCTGCAAAAGATATTCATTTGATCTACCATACAGTTCTATGCTAAATTACATCACTGCAATGCCGGGTTATGTATACAATCATTGAATTATTTCATTGTATTATTTTAATGCGTTATTTAGCCAAGGCCTCCCTTAAGGTCTACTATTGTTTTTTCATACTTTCAATATACCTACGTAATATTATAGTGTGAGGTAATGATGGACCGTGTTTTGAAGAGTAAGTTAAATAATCGGCCCTGGTTTTCATACGAATAAGCTTAGCAAAGTTGGTAGCCTTAAAAATACGAGCAGTCTAAGTAACGTTCCACGAATAAAATCAATGTTTAGCCGTGTCCTGGTAGACTTAAAGCCATACCCAAATGATACATTTAAGTACATGCATTATGTATACATTTAATTTTACTACTTCTGCTATTTTTGTAAAATATAATGTGGACAAATAAGTGGGTAGAAGTCCATTTAGCCATTTTGACTACGGAATCCCAAAAGACGAAAGCAGAGCGATCATTCAAGTACGTAATACTTTTTTTTCTTGTTCTAGCCCTCTACCAGTTAAAAAGGGTACATTTACGATATGGGAGAAGTTGGATACGAGTATACCGGAGAGCAAGAAAGATAAAGAAATCGATTGCGAGAAAGATGAAGATTTTATCGATGGACATCACCACGTTACACATCCAACTTCGTAAGTGTCATCTAAATATATATCCTCAGAACATTGATATGTCTAAATATAAAATGAAATAATTTATTCTACAATTATGTAACAAGTATACTTTTGCAAATATTTTTAAGCAGATGAGTTCGGCCTTTCCTAACTGGACTAGCCTTGAGAAGAAAATGATGAAATAAGCTAAGGGGCCATCGTCTCTTTTAACGTCCAAAAAAAGACTGTTAAAATTGTGTAAGAATCGTAAAAAAGTCTTTGCCTGCCTCAGTGGCGCAGTGGTAGCGTACCGACTACTGTGCTTGAGGTCTCGGGTTCGATTCCCGGGTCGAAACTTAACGTTTGTATGATCGGCAAATATTTGTTTCGAAGTTTGGGTTGTTTCCGAAAAGTACACATTAAAAACATAGTTTATATCAGTTGACGTCAGTCGGGGGGTGGATTAAGAATACGGAGTGTCACCACCCCTACTCATGTCAGGGGTGCTGTAAAAGGCGACTAAGGGAGAAAACTATGCTGGACATCATCACTGCAAAGAGAAGGAAAACAAACCCGTTTGACCAGCGTGCTATAGTATATCTCTTTATATGATATAGAAAGGAGGGTTTGGCTTGGGTTTGGTTTTACTATAGCACGCTATATACAGGCCTATGTCCAGCAGTGGACTGCTCAAGGCTGTTGAGGTTGATGTGTTATATCAGTTGTCTAGTATAACACAAGTTCTGCTTAATTTGGGACTAGATAGTGCTGTGTGTTACATGTCCGAAATATTTATTTATTTGTTTTACTTTCCGTGGATAGCTTTGACCATGTATCAGTTCGATAAGCGTTGAACGTAGCTGTCACGCAGATTCATATCATAAAGTTGATTATGTTGTTTCATAGTGCACTTCATCTATACTAATATTATAAAGAGGTCGTAGGTATCTATACTACCGTAGGGCTACTGAATCGATTTTGAAAAAATAATTTTTTATTTTAATAAGCCACATTATTTTGTAAGTATCATAGGCTAAATATGTTTTTTTATGTAATAGGGGATAAACGAGCAGACGTATCGCCTGATGGTATGCGATTACCGCCGATGGTCACCCGAAACACCAGGGGCCCAGGACATAAATGCGTTGCCGGCCTTTGGGGGAAGGGCCTCCGGTATCCTCACTCACTCACACAGCGCAGGCGCTGTTTCACAACGGTTTTCTTAGAGGCCGTATATCTATACTATCTATACTAATATTATAAAGAAGTAAAGTTTGTGTGTTTGTTAAATTGTAGGGGGTAATCTCGGGATCTACTAAACCGATTTTAAAAATTCTTTCAGTGTTGGATAGTCCATTTATCGAGGAAGGCTATAGGCTATATATCATCACGGTAATACTAATAGGAGCGGAGCACCAATGAAGAATGTTTCAAAAACGGGGAAAATTTTCACGCTACGGGCAATTGAAGACGCAAACGAGGTTGCGTGGGTCAGCTAGTAATACATATTTATACAATAAAATAATAATTAAGTTATAAAATGAATTATTATTACCCAACGAAAAATCCGCCCAATAAAATTGGAACGGGTCAGTTAATCTAGGCATGTAAGTGAATTCGTTAAATCAGATATGTATTACTGTTACATTGCAATGTTAACTAAATTTAATCAATTTATTTCATGAAACTGTTCAATTATTCTAAATCGCAGCTTCACATGCTTCTGGAAACGTTCATAACAGATGAGCATAGTAGTAGCAGATCGTTGCCAAGTCTTGCAAGACTTGCAAGAAATATAGTGTTGGGGTATGAGTGTAGGCATAGGAAATATCGAGAAAACATATTTAAACGTGCACAAAATTTGTACATTACTACTTTCGTTCCTTTGCGTTATAATACTATCAAAAAAAGTAACAAGCGTGTTGAGTAACTCAAATGTTTATTTTTTTAAATTACCTATTACATTTTTACAGATATGCGGATACAATGCTGCATTTGTTCAGAGGAAACATAGGATCAGGTCTCCTGGCGATGGGTGACGCCTTCAGGAACGGAGGCATTATTTTCGCACCTATTATGACTGCTATTCTTGGAGTACTCTGTGTTCATGCACAACATTTATTGGTTAGTCGAGTTTATTTTACTTTGCTTTGTAATATATGTAGATGACGACATGCTTGTATAAAATACGGAGGTATCTATACTAATACTAGCTGTGCGAGCTAAATCGTACACGTGGCATTTGGATTATCAAGTTATTTTTAATTTTTGACCGTGAAGGTTCCCTGGACTACGACAAACGTTTCAAAACTAAAATCAGCTAAATCGGCCCAGTCGTTATCGAGTTTTAGAGAGTCAAACGAACAGCAATTGATTTTTATATATAAAGGACATGATTATAAATTCGAAAGTAACTTTGTCTGTCCGTCACGCTTTCACGGCTAAGCCACTGCAGCAATTTCAATAAAATTTGACATAGAGATACTTTGATTCACGCGAGCGGAGCCGGGGGTAAAAGCTAGTAGTTATATAAAACAGTTTTTAATACTCGTAATATTTATATTAAAAAATTAGTAGACAATCTAGTCCAATCAGAGTTCAAGATTTTTCTATTTACAGTTGAACTGTTCGGAAGACATGCAGACTCAAACCAAAAGTACCAAGCCTCCAGGATTTGCTCAGACCGTGTACCTGGTGTTCGCTAACGGACCGCCGAGTGTACGTAAACTCGCTAAGTTCATGAAAATCACCGTGGATTCATTCCTATGCATCACGCAGCTCGGTTTCTGTTGCATCTATATTGTATTCATCGCGGAAAACCTAAAAAGTGTAAGTAGATTTCGGAAAAATACTGAATTATGTACCTACATTTCTTGAGATTCTGGTTAATGTGCTATAGTTGGTTTCTGTCAACGCCCACGTCAGCGGAGACATGGTTCGCCTCATATCAGTGATGATTCTTTAAGTGGGGTAAGTAAAGAAGTTGGCAGCACTAATTGCTGTCACAAGATCATTCGTATTATTTGTAGACAAGTAACGAATGATCAAAAAAATACCCGACTGAGTCAATATCTGCCATCTTTATTATTAAATTCATTGAAGAACTGTAAAGATAAGAACTGAAAGAAAAGTTATTTTTAATCTTATTATTATTTAATTTTGATGTACCCAGTAGTACACTAAAGACGAGTCTATTGACACAACTTACATAAAAATACGACAAGCCGTTTAGGGTCTAGGGCGTGCCAAAGAAATATAGGTGTGGGTTACAATGCTGCATTGTTGCATTGTCTGCATTCGCAATGAACATAGTGACTACCACTCTTGGATTCTGGTTATGTTTTCCATCACGCAGAATAGAGTCATTTTGGCGGAGCCATACATAAAAAAGCAAAACATGCAGTTAACTTTATATATTGCTAACTTTTGCATTTTCCCCAATATAATAGATACTTTTAATGTCTTAATAAGGATAACTAACAAATTATATATTTTCACATTATTTATTAGATCTGCGACGCCCACGGCTTCAAAATGGAACTTTCAGTGCACATGATCTTCGTCATGATACCGGTATTACTTTCATGCATGGTTCGAAACCTCAAGTATTTGACACCATTCTCCACGATTGCCAATATCTTCATGGCCTGTGGACTGGCCGCTGTGCTGTACAAAGCCACACAAGACTTGCCACCCATCAGCAGCAGGAACTACATTGCTAATTGGAACCAGCTACCATTATACTTTGGTACAGCTGTATACTCCTTTGAAGGTATTGGTCTGGTAAGTTCTTTTATTACATATACCATAAATATACAAAAGTCGTATCCTCTACTAGTGAATATTTAGTTTACATACTCTTCATTTTGAATTTTATATTCAGTGTCTATGAAGGATACTTTTATAAAATCTATGATAAAGTTATCATGTATATTTTACCCAAGATTTGGGCAAATTTTGCTTAACTGCTTTCTTCTATTTAAAATAAATAAACATTAAATTCAAAATAAGCAACCCTTGGATGTAAAATCAAAATGAAAAAATAATCATTTTCAGTCATTTCGATTGCTGATGATTCTTAACGACCTTTTGTCTATAAATAAATAAATATTTCGGACATTTTGCACAACCTTGAGATCCACAGATCATACAATCATTTCATTCGACCCGGGAATCGACGCTGAGACTATAGCAGTCGGATACGCTACTACTGCGCCACCGAGATAATCAATAACCGTTCTCTAATTAAACTGGAGATCGTGTGGAGATTTTTTCACTTTCATTAATATTCAGGATCATTTTATTTGACTTTTATCGTCCAGTTTGAGCTGTCGAAAAAAAAGAAAAACACTCTTTTTAATGGTAAATTAAGACCTTTTTCAATAAACTATCTCTAGTTAAAAATGGAGATAGGTTAATGGAAACGGCAGTATATTAAACATTTTGAATTAACAGGTACTGCCGTTGAAAAATGAGATGAAAAATCCTGCGCTCTTCCAAAAGCCACTAGGTGTTCTTAATGTTGGGATGGTGATTGTGGGCAGTATCTTCATCACCGTTGGATTCCTTGGATACCTCAAATGGGGAGAGGAGGTCGCGGGCAGTTTAACTTTGAACTTGGACTCAACCGAAGTGTAAGTACTTTTCGATACTAACAATATGAACTGAGTGAAGTGGTAATAAGGTCCAAATAAGAACGAAATTTTAAGACAAATGAATCTAATACACATATAATACATTGATAGTTTTAATAATTTCACATTATTCTTTAAATGCTTATGAAAATAGTGATATCTATAGAGTTATACATAAGTTGGGAAAGATAAAGATATTAATAAATCAAATGCAATAGATGCAATCGGCTAAGAATTCTTAATTGACATCAATGAGTTAGAACTTCGAACTCAAAGACACAACCAATTTCTTCAACCGTGTTTCGATTTCTATGTATTAAATGATAAATATTTTGTGAGTACACATTTGACTTTACTTAATGGAGTTAATACACTGATATTAAAATATACTGGGTAATGTTTTGACGTGAAGAAAATATCAGGTCTTAAAACAAAAGTTCCATACAAAAAAATCGAAATATTATAGTAATGATTTACCTGAACTGGTATTAAATTCATTTAGTAGCCAGTCTAAATTTATTTCTTACTTCATTTTATACTTTAACTTATATGTAAGGTGCAACATAAACTCATTTGAGTTTTTCCGTGCATCAGTTCTGTAGTATCAATAATTACGAATACCTTTTAATTAGTAAATTGTGTCCCACAGGCTCAGTAAAGTGGTCCAAAGTCTTATCCTGCTTGCAATTCTGTGCACCTACCCCCTCCAGTTCTATGTTCCCGTCGCCAGCACATGGCCGAGTATCCGCAGACGATGGGTTACCAAGTCACCTATCGCTATGGAATTGCTGTACAGAGCGTTCCTGGCCCTTATTACTTGTAAGTATATTTAATATTGTCGTGTCAAATATCGCCTAAACGAGTATTTGTTTACATAAAGGTTTTCAAACATAAAAGCAACAAATATTTGCACATGTTTGTAAGATTGAATGGCTTTCAAGCAGCAGGCTATATTGTACATACAGGAAGAAAAACGATTCATCTTAAAGTGTTAAAGTCGCATTCGCACTCATGGCAGTCGCTCTGCGTTCAGCGAAGAAGTTGAGCCGCATGGCCGCATCTTACTTATAGCCGACCCCAATTTAGTATAGGAAAAAGATTCGGAGGTCCACAATTTCCCCTTCATTTCCTTTCAAATGTGAAGAAAAGATTAAGACAAATGATATACTTAAGTAATGTGGTGTGTAAATCAATTTATTTACTGGTTTAAATTTAACATCTAAATATATATTTAGATGTTAAGTTTGTAATGGACATTACAGTAGTTAGTGTTTTAAATATCGTATCTACTCATTACAAATGTATCTTTCACTAAAAATAATAAAACAATGTTTTTAAAATTGGTTTGTCCCTCGACCCTATTTTTTTTTTAAATAAGCCACGGTAACTCAAACTCAAACTTTATTCTAAAATTGTATGTTAAAGTATTGTTTTTTATAACACCTATTAATAACATAATACTCGTACACTAAACTACGCTAAGCATTCCTCACTAAGAAGCTGTTAAACAATATTGGAAAAAGTTTTGTGTATCACACACGATAATAATGGGAAAACAACGAGAAAAGAACATTTTGTCAGCAGAAATAGCTGTGATATATTATCCAGAGAAACGCGTGAACTGCATTATTACGATAGCATAGGTGAGGCAGACGCTAACAATCGTGTACAGTAGGCTGATATCCACGGTTATGATGCGACAAACAACGTACTTAAAGGGACGCAGTTTTATGTACTCCAGGGCAGCCTCCAGCTCACTCCGAACGCATTCATCTGTAAACATTCACCATAATCTATTCTTATCATAAAAAAATGGGATGAAGATTCCAAATCCAGTTGAAAATTATTGTTCCGTAGCAAATGAAGAACCTGATTAATGAGTCCTATTGTCCTATCGACACTCTTTTCTTAACGCGAATGGACTATAAGTACCTACATTTTTTACCAATGCACACCCATCAGTATACGTAAAATTATTTAGAAAATATTGTTTGGTATCAAGTTAATTGGGCAAATTAAAAGATATAGTTAAAAAAACGCTTCCAAAAGTCGGTTACAAACAAAAAAATAGACACACACAGGTTATGCTAATAAAAACGTGTTAACGTATAAAATATGATCGTAAATATATCCTCACCTGAAGATCTCAATAACTTTTTAGATAATATAGTTATTATTTTATCCACTTCAGACATTATTGCTTGCGTAATTACCATGGGTACGGATAATAAGTAAATAACGTGTGCTAACACACATATACGATACATCATTTTCCCTGATTCCTCCTGCAAATAAAACGATTGTCAATCTTGTTTTGAAATAGAAAAGTAAGTGTTTAAATCGACCATTACCTCGTTGTCAAAAGAATGGTGGTAATGTGTGTTGTTTTCTCTTTAACTTTTCTATAATTACTATAATTATGCTATAGATTATTTGTTTATCTTTAACTGATTTCCTTTAACCTTAATTTTGTTGTTTTTTTTTATTTTGTTACCTGATAACTTTATTTATGAACCAATTTAGTCAATTCTAAATATTTGTAGTTAAATTCTATTTAAATTTGATGGAATAATAAGTACCGAGTTTTTGAGTACCGCTATTTATTATGAGGCTCTTTCTAAAAAGTTCTTTCATGAAAAATAATGTCATTAAAATGTTCTAATAGATAAAATACTATTACAAGACTTACATTCAGTATGTAGTTAAAAGCTATCACGTACATAAACAGTATAGTCCTCGGTAAACAGGCTAGAAGTGTCGCTATGAGCTGAAACAATGAGAAATCAATATTTTACAGTATGGCTCTTGCCTAGTAACAAACTACTCGTATATAATACAAAGAGGGCAAAATTGGGGACTGGCAAGGCAATTTTTTGTGATAATAATAATTTTTTGAAATAGTCTCGGCCTCTCAGAAAACCAGTGTGAATTAGCACTTGCGCTGTGTTTTACTGAGTGAGTGAGGATTAACGGATGCCCATACCCCAACCCCCCTCCCTATCATTCCTTGCATTGCCATCATTATAAAGGCCGGCAACATACTTGTGACGCCTCTGTTGTTGCGGGTGTCCAAAGGCGGCGGTAATCGCTTACCATCAGGTGATATCTGCTTGTATGCCCGCTATTACATAAATAAGCCACTTAGCGACTGCTTACCAAAGGCCTCTCCCTAGTAAGAAAGTTTCGCTTACAACCTTTGAATGCTGTTGTATTGCACAGTTTGCTCCCTTAGCCGATTTTTCGGACACCTACGGGATGAATAAGGATGGCGACATGAGCGTATTTGTAATGCGTCATCACACAGATAATAATTACGTTACAGATATTATTTTTAAAATCATATCTTAACTTTGAAAGCCGACATTAAAATTATATCGCATGTTGTTTATTTTTGAATCTCCGTGTAGATTGGATTTATATGCACACATACACACTAGACAAATTTAAAAGAGGTAACATACCAGACACTGTAGTGGCTTGTTGAAATATTGAACGTCATCCATAAGTGCATTGTAATTATGTAAACCCTTTCTGATATTTTGAACGCAGGCTCTCGCACCGTTCCTATTGCTGTCGATGTTTATCGGCACATAAATATTCTTAAAGAAACCTGCCAATAAACTTATACGGCTGTGGAACAAACACAATATCCATGCGGCGTGAAGATGGTTCAGGTCCAACGATATCATGACTACAGAAGTAACCATGATCAAAAAAAGAGGCGTTCCCATTACGATGTAAGATAGACAACATAAAGCCAAACGAAGCAATATGGAGATAATAAATAACATGATTATACTCTTGTTGAATAATGGCGTTCGGAACCCCATGATGGCGTCATTCGTTTCGATCGTACTGCAATACTGTACAAAATACTTGTCCCCAAAAACCAAAGACGACACTGTGTTGAAAATAAATGACATAAAAACAAATATTTTCGCATTAAACATGCTCGTATTTCGTATTTTGAGAAAATCTTTCGGCATTGTAAAGTAATATATAATCATATTGAGGCAGCAGAACAGAACACAGTAAATCTTGGCTAAGTAGTTAACAAATTTAGATTTATTGACGTCGTGATAATGACCAAATAGCAAGCGTAAAATTATTATTGTTTTATATAAAATCTTATTAGTTATATTATCTGCTTGTGATCGCACCATGATAGGCATTTTGAGTATTTCTAAAATAATACCGGAAACAGTTACAACAAGCAATCAATTGTGTGGTGAACAAAGAATTTAGTTAATTGATAATATTATTTCAAATATTCATGGACACGCCTTGATTAATTTAAAATGTTTTTATATTTCACATTCTGAACTTGGTTTTTAACTCGAAAACTAAAAAATAGCAATGTTCTAATATGATAAAACAATATATTTGTGAAGCTTTTTACAAAACGAGGACAAACTAAGATACACCTACATACACCCGTTCCACAGAGTTAACAATTTTACGCCTTTTATAAATTAACAAAAGCTATAAATATAATTACATTTTGTGTATCCATATGATAATTAATTTTGAAATGTCGTGTATGTTAACATTTTGTCATCCAATCACTTGGCCCAGTTTTAGTAGTCTAATGATAATAAAAAAACAAATTCAAATTTCAAATATGTTTCTCCTTAAACCAATGGTAAAACTAATGGATGTCTATCTCTCTAAGCATCTATGTTTTTGAATGTTATTTTTATTTTATATGTTTTAATTTAATATAAATGTTGTAATTTTGTATTTGGGGTGTATTTCGTCTGAAATAAATGGATAATAAAAACCAATTATTTAAATAAAATGAGCATGGCTATGGTTCAGAATTGCAACATAAAAATTACTTGTTATGAGAGTGTTTTTGCCGTGATTACTTACGAACCTTTGATCTCATTTGGCTGACTGGGTGGGCTGCCAAATTGTGGTATTAGTTACCTACATTAGGTATGAAACGAACTGGTTAAATAAAACACCACATATTTCTTTACGTATGTAAAGTTCTTGAAAAAAAGTAATAAATAAAAAATGAAAATTTACCGGTACTTAAAATATATGTTCTTCTACAAGGGACACGATGAAAGTTAAACTAGATAGTCTTATGTAAAGTAATCTACCTGCCTTTGTTGTTGTATAAGTATGTCGATATAACCTGTTCATATTTTACAGTTATACTGGCGGAGACCATACCAAAATTGGGCCTGTTCATTTCCTTGGTGGGTGCTGTAAGCAGCACAGCTCTCGCGCTCTTCTTCCCACCCCTGATCGAGCTGGTGTGTAAGGCAGCCAAACCTGGCAGCATTCACCCCTTCGTGTGGCTGAAGAATCTGGTCATCATGGGCCTAGGACTGTTCGTATTCATCACAGGCACCTATCAAAGTCTCGCGGCCATCATAACAGCGTTTAGTTCATAACATTTTTATTATCGTTTCGTCTGGTTTTAAATTAATATTATGCTATGCTATAGGTTTATTGTAGAATAGTTGATTTTATATAATTGATTACTGTAAATGCTATTACTAGAAGTTCCTTTGATAATAATCTACATATATATTTAGAAGTAACTACATTTCATTTTCCAAAAATAATTTATAGATTCATTTGTTGAAGACGCACGTTGAATTTGTCATTTAGTTATTAGATATTATGATAGATAGATAAAATACGTAACCAACAGTTACGTGTACGATTAAATTGACGGTTCGCCTGTCGCTTATATCCCTGCCGACATATTATATCTACTACTGAACTGCCTCGGTTGTCCAGCGGTAGTGTAAAAAAAGTAGTATATATGTATTTATATCACTTGCATAATACCCATAATACAAGCTCTAAGCGGGACTAGACGGCGTTGCGTGTTCGATATCTAAAATATTTATTTTGTTTATTCATTTAAGGGTATAGTTAGACTTTTTCATCTCTTTTGAATTAAATTACTTGTACTGTCCACAGTTTAGTCCGTTTGTTTCAAAGGATAATATAACAACTACTGAACGTACGTAACCTACGTATTACGTAAATTGATCAAAATAACGTACAATACCAGTTTCTATATTTTACTCCATATACGAGTATATATAGACTGAGATTAAGACTTTAAAAAACCATTAATACTTTTTTATAATAATAAAGGTTAACAACGACACTGTGTATCACAAATAAAGTAGGAACACTTTTTTATTCGCACATAAATTATAAGACTACAGGCTACAGTCGTTAGTGGCTACAGTTGACCGGAATGATAACACGGTCTCACAGAAAACCGGTGTGAAACAGCGCTCGCTCTGTTTTACACCGGTGAGTGTGGATACCGAAGACCCATACCCTCAATCCCTAACGGCAGGGATGTATTGCAACGGGCGATTTATCTCAACTCACAATTTTAACTCGACACTTGGCATTCTGTTAGTAAATAATTGCTAATAAAAATTATAAAATTGGATCTTTTAATGTATTTCATACCTCAATTTTTCGAATAAATTAATTTAATACATTTTGCGTGCATAAACGTTATGCGTATGCATAAAAGTATATAAAACATATATGCATATGCAACTATGCATGCAAGTAGAGGCAGAAGCGTTGTCCCACCGGATTAGACCAAACGAATTCGGTTTGCGGGAAAGTTACGTATTTTCATTTTCACATATTTCAACTGTATTCAGATGTTTTTGTCAGTTTTAAGAGGATCACTGATTTCGTATTTTTGCATGAATAGGTTAAGTAGATAGCAAATTGTAATAATGTTGGTGTAATTTCTAAAAATGAATTGTTGATTTAGTTTGTGATTCTGTCGACAAAGTTCAGAATGACAAACTCACCAAGAAATATATGTTTAAGTAATTAAATGATGATTTCAGGGTTGTTTACATGTAAGAGTAATAGTTAATATGTAACCTTGTATCACTTGTATGTGATTACTTGGTGTGCAATATTGTTATTTTATATGTATATTGCATACAAACATGAGATGTCTTGTGTTAATAAGTTGGTACTCCAGCCGTTCGCCAAGACGGTTTTATATTTTTTACTTTCAATTACACGTGATTTTTCGAAAAGTTTCTGTGAAAAGTAACTTCAGTATTCTATACGGGACCAGTTAGTTTAGGTTAATGTTTTTATTCTAGCGATAATGTGTGCTTGTATTTAGGACAAAAAAGGACCTTATAAAGGTAAAGGCATAAAGATGTTATTTGTTTCATTAATATTAACTAAGAATTTTAACAAAAGATAACTGAATTATTTCTATTTTACAGTGAGCTACCTGAGTTAAGGCCTACCCAAATATAAAATACGTTAAACAAATTTAATTAATATTCCGGATATAAAACTCTATACAAAGTTTGATTTAATCACTTGTAGGATCCTAAAGTTACAATATTTTAGAATGACCTTATCAACGAAAAAGGTTTTCGAACCATTGAGGTGACTCTTGTCGTGGTTTCTTTATTGCACAGGTATATTGCGGCCAAAGTAGACCAAACAGCAATTTTATAAACTTTTTTATAACTGATATAACTTAGCATTGAATTTATGATAATTAGGGCATGGTTGTATACGTTACTTGTGAGGTTGTCTACTCGTAAAAACGACGATTATATAATAATATTCTGTGATACAAAATATAAATTAAAATCATCTTATTAAAATTATGTGAATTTTATTTTTAATAAATCAATCACCTATACTTTATATCACCAAAGCTCACTGTTGGACAAAGATCTTTCTCTAGAATTGCACAACTCCCGCATTAGTAGAATAGCGACACAGGTTGTGTCGCAGTGGACTTTACACACATACATGAAACGAACAATGAACACCCAGACTCAGAACAACAAGTTGCGGATCACACAAAGTGTTGTCCTGTGGGATTTGAACCCACAACACTTGGCGCAGTAGAAAGTGGCGTAGCAACCGCTTAAATTACTAAGCCAACCTACTATACCGCACTGGAAATTTTTTCTTTCTTATTTTTCTTCTTTGCAGTGCTGTTTTATTGCATAATGCTCTCATAGTCTGCTCTTGCGACACCTATGGGTTGAACAGGAGTGGTGACACTTCGTATTCTTATGTGTCACCACACAGATTATTATACTTACAGACATACCTTATATTGCGTGATTTGGCAATTTTACATAGGTATATACAAACCTCTTTCACTCAGCTCTCCGCAGCATCTTTTCGCCTTTCGAAAAATATTTTCATATTTCGTTCAGTGAAGGGAAATACGTGAAAAATTAATAAATACAAAACCATTACATTGAATACTTTTATTTACTGACATTGCCAAATATACAATTAAACAAAATACAGAAGCCAGTACAAACTTACATTTTAACTCTAAGTGTATAGAATAATTGGTAAAAAAACTATTGTTTCAGGCGTAAAGTAAAAAGATCATATATTATTAGTATTGAAATTATCTTTAAATACATTTCGGTTAATTAAAGAATCAAATTACACTTTTACAAATATTACATACAGTTCCGTTTTCAATGACTCACATGTTGTGACCAGAGGCCTGTGATTTGTAAACGTGTACCGACCATAGAGGTATTATTGATAGGGCAGGACAGCCAGGCCTCCAGATGTACCTCAGTTAGAAAGAGAGAGACGATCGCGGTACCTATCTGTAATTTGATATTTATTTATTTCTATTGTATTTTATTATTTATTTATTTAATACATCATGCACTTTAGGTGCATTGGCGGACTTAATGCCTAAGGCATTCTCTACCAGTCAACCATCGGGTGATGCAGAGAAGACAAGAAGTGGGTGCATTATTATAATACATAATTAAAAATAATTAATTAATTTTTAATCATTATTATTTTGACTTGTTGCAACGAAAAAGAGACTGATTATTCGAGGCTGTCATAATAACAAGCAGTCCTTTACTGCGCATGCGTCAGTATAGAAAGACAGATGGGGTACCGCGATCTTCTCTCTCTTTCTAACCGTTGGACGTTTCCGCTTACAGGCAGCCGTATGTATTCTCTACTCTATCTTTAATACCTGGGCGACATAATCACCAAGTGACTAAGCCCTCATTAAATAAATAAAGAAAAAATCTATAATCTATAATACATCTATGGTATAGACCTACCTATATTACTTACGCACACATTTTTACGTAGGAACAGCTGATGTTGCCTCAAATGCTTAAATTCGTGTTTTTTTAATGGCAACATATTTAATTGTATTTAAAATATTTTATACGAAATATGTCACAATTTTAAAATAAAAGGAAACCCTCAATGGAATTGTTTTGATTTGTTCTAAAATATAATGACGATAAATATAACAATTTTATTTTCTCCTAAATCTTAAGTTTCAATTTTTTTAACTTAAATGTGGTTAATTTTCAGTAACAAAACCTAATTACACCTTTAAAAAGGTTTTATCATAAAATCAATAGCGAGATTTTGACATGTGCTTTTAACGTCAAACTAGGCTCTGACATAATTAAAAAAAATTTGAAACCGTCTTAAATAGGTGGAAAGTGTTCACTACTTAAAAGTGTGTGTTAGTGAAGCCGTGACGAGGTATGTACTGAACATCTGACAAGTAAGAAACTTAAATACATATTATACAGAAATATTGTGCAAGAGACGAGATACTATTCGAATATAAATTGTCTGGATGTAGATAATAATAAAGTACAGAAGTTGACAAGACTAGAAGCTGTATCATTACATAAAATTTACAGCTAAATTGCCGCTCATTTTTTATAAGAGTTTATTTTCGAAAAAATCTGCAATTGTCTATTTTGTGATACATAAATAGAATCCTGGCACTTTCAAGAGTAGAGTGAATAGTGGATTCCAGTTAGTTATTTACCTTTTCGTATTCATCATAATTTGAGCTATTTCCTGGTTTTATAAGTATTAGCGCTCAACTGCGGATAACAGCTGTCAATTCGTAACGGTTATACAGTTTCACAAAAAGTCTTGCCATCTGTAGCACACACCAGTCAAGACTATACCAGTTCCTTACTTACTAAACCTGCATTACATAGTTTCAATAAGAAATTTAAGTTCATAATACTAACCACCTTTATATAAGTACGGCGAATACAACACTAACTTACATCTAATTAATTTGTAATACTGTTTAAGTGAGCGCTGAAAAACGAATTTCTAATTTCGAGTACTGATTCAATTATGACCTTCTATGGTTCGTGCTTAATAATTTTAATTATTTGTGGCTTCGGAATTACCTCAAAATAACTTGAATGTGCCTAAATCATCAATAAATTTTAATCAACCCAAATGCAACCTTAGAAGTAAATTAATATATTCAAATTTTGTATATTCAAATAGTTGTAGATACTTTAAGTAGAACTTCCTAAAAATACAATAATTGAAATCCGTTTACAAATGAGAAAGACACCTCGAATTCCTACTTTTTGAAGTAGGTTAAAAAGTTGACGTCGCTGCTTTTCAAAATTTAATTTTAACAAATGTTTTCGTTGCATTGCCTTAACTTTAAAATTATATAACATTAATACGACATATAAACATTTACCGAAAAGTTTGACTTTCTGACATTATTTCAATCACTTTTTTTCACAACACAACACCAATTTGAAAATGATAAGCAAACGAACATCAACTTGTATAATTGTTGTCGAAAGTTGAGTAAATCAATTTAGGATTTTTGGAAAATCTATCCTATATTACAAAAATATTAAGAGAAATTTTGTAAATATGTCTACACATATACAAGTTATACTCTTGATAAAGTTTAAAGTTATTAAGTTACCTTACAGAATAAAGTATATAAGTATAACATACCTGTCATGATATCCATGTCCAACATTACTTAATCGTTTTAATGTTTGTTTATTTCAGAAAGGTATGGACAAGACATATATTTATTTGGGTTGCTTATAAAGAGGGATCCCCCTGTCCTTTTTACACCAATAAGTTACTGGTAAGATAATTTTGAAATGTTTTCAAGGTATGGAAATTTAAGCGAGACGGGACCACCACAGATTTTAAGTACTGACTGCTGTAACTGTTAGCGACATAACTGATCTGGCAGCTCAAACACATTACCAGTAGTTATAAACAGTCCTGTCCCGCTATACTATGTAAGATCGTTATTAGAAGCAAAAGACGTTAAAAATTCAATAGAGATGGACATTTTACCATGACTAAAAGTTAGGGTAATTTTAAGGACTTACAAGCTAATAATTACAAAACATTATTGACTCTCCTGCTGTAGGGGTACCTTTGGGACACGAGACGTGTCCATAGAAAGTGATCATTGGCTTCCGATAGAGTGGAAGCTTTGTGTTGGAAAAGACCACTGTAATTATTGCTTGAGCAACGTCTAGCCGTAGATACCAACAGCTTGCCTACTAACTATGTAAAAGTAAGTACGGCCAGATGATACTCAAGGCATTGCCCACTTCCCATACTTGTTTTAAAATCCACTAACATTTAATGAACTCTGAGATGTCAACAATGAATACAAAATTCGTTTTTCTTACAATCCATCGAACGACTTCCTCTGAAGTACAGATATTTAAATGTCAGTGAAAAAAAAAACATCTATTACCTCGCACCTACGTAAACAACCTCAATCACACATTCCACAAAATAATTTAAAATGTCTTACTAACAAAATAGTCCGGGATCACCGGAACTAATTTTACAAATGATTACTCACAAGCTAGTTTTTCGTGAGTGGCTTCACTATGTATGGTTTGATCTAGCATATTTTTTAATAGTTGCTTAGTTAGTATTTACATAATTTAACAGACACATTGTCCTACAAATTGCGTGGTACGTTATCCCGGTCCTACGCTCAAAAGTTATTTGTGCCTGCTACCTCTGTTAGCTACCACAATCGAAAATTTTTGTAATGTGGAAGGTGGGCGGGCCTCTCATCAAAGTGAAGCCACTCACGAAAAATTTGCTTGCAATAATCATTTGTAAAATTAGTTCCCGGATCCCGGACTAAAACTGAATGTAATTATAATGTAAATTATTTATTTCTTTGGAAATAATAAAATTAATGAGATTATCTTCGATAAAACGAAAATATTTAATAAATAAACCAAAAATAAAAGTTTATCACACTAAACAAAAATACTAAAATAATTAATGTTATATATACAAGCTTTGTTTTAATTAAATTGAACAAATAATGCAGTTTCATATTACAACCTGAACCGTTAACCACGGTCAAATCTGCATACTTGTTCCTTATAATTTCAAAAGCCTGTATATATCACTGGGCTAATAAATCACTATTTATTAATAATACTTTATGCAAATTTAGAGAAGACACCGCAGTACTTATTCGAACTTACTTCTAAGCGGGAGATATCTTAACAATTGCTAATCTACATGAATGCTATATTAATTGTACTGTATCTTCTGAGTTATACTTCTATTATTTATATGTGTATATGTAACGATGTTCTCCTAGCTGATTACGGCCACGGTACGACTAGTTTCAACAAAGACCAGCCAACTATGCAGGAGAAATTACAGTGCACAAGTGTGTGCGCAAACACAGTTGCACTCTGTTCCCTCTCTCTTCCGATCCGATGGGTATATTAACCGACACGACCGGGCAGGCGAGATCAGGCGCAGGACCGACAGCTTTACGTGCTCTCCGAGGCACAGGGGTTCAGACCCCAACATCCAAAGTC
This sequence comes from Spilarctia lutea, assembly GCA_916048165.1. Classification (NCBI taxonomy): domain Eukaryota; kingdom Metazoa; phylum Arthropoda; class Insecta; order Lepidoptera; family Erebidae; genus Spilarctia; species Spilarctia lutea. The sequence goes on along the minus strand of OU696470.1, from coordinate 26,851,724 downwards.
TGAGCTGTTATTAAGTATTTCTATAATCAGAAAAACTCAATAACACTTTTGGCCCGACCTGGATTTAAAAACAACCGGGTACAAAGACAGAATTAACGTCGGCCTTTATATTAAGATGTGGTAGAGACAAAATATGATATACGTTATATTAGTTACCATATATAGAGATTTTATTTTCTATTCTTATGTGTATTTATGTTAAAGTCTGACGGCGATTAATGTGAACACGTCATATTAATCTTTAAACTATATTTACATTACTACATTACCGTAAGCAGCAAATTACCGCTTACGACTCAGTCCGATTGTGTATGTTATGAAAGTGCCATGTTTGCATCGAATAGGCTTAACTAGATAAACTCGCACGTCTATGTGATTATATTGTTGTTTATCAATCATGAAAGTTAATTGTCTGAATTTATACCATAGGTTTGAATTGACGGTTCGGCAAAAGGTTCCTATATGATGACTGTCCGTCTGTCTGTCTGTCAAAATAGCATAGAGGTGTCAAGTTCAAATTAACATTAAATGTGTTTAATGCATCAAAGAAAATAATTAAAATCTCATGTTTTAACCAAGTTAAAGATGTCTCATTGTGTAGAAACATAAAAGAAAAAATGTCGAAAGTTTACCCAGTTCACGAGTGTCACACATTACTTAGTTAAGCCCATCAGATGTAAATCATGAGAGCACCAAAGCGTATCTACAGCTGTTGCTTATTACTCTAAGAATTTATCCTATTTCTAATTTAGAGATTATTTTACTGAACATAAAAAAGTCTGTGTAGTTTTGTCACTAGATGGATGTGCTTTGCCTAAGTACTGTTCTGAAAATCTCTTCGCCAACTTTTTCGACGATAAAACAGGAGCTGATTAAAAACTGCACAGACTTTTGTTATGTTGGGTGTATCTTAAAGTTAGTTCTGAAAGACGTGTAGGATGAGACTTTGTTTAGTATTATAATCTATATCAAAGATATACTTTCGTCTGTATTTTGGGAATGCTGGCAATATTCCTTGTTCTTTTTATATGTTATATACTGGCCTGCTACGGTGGTCACCATACTCATTGCGAATGCAAACCATATAACAATAACCCACACTATGGCGGGCTACTGAAATGGTTATGCATCATTGGGTCTCCGGTCTCGCACTCACCAACGAAACACGACAACATCAATGCTGTCATTTTCGATTGGTCTTCTATGCGAGGGTAGTACCGCCCCGGTCGAGCCGACCCATTCGTGCTGAAATCAGCGTGACTCTACTACCTTGATAATGGTTGATCTCGTCAGCCGGCACGTTAGTAAAACCGTACTTCTAATAACTTAGTTGTAGCATTTTTATTATGTTTTATATTTAGGTAAGTACTTTAATTTCCTATGATAATAAGTATTATGCTACCTCAAGTGATAAAGTTTCAAATTAAGTAGGTATGTGCAGTTTATGAATACGTGAAAGTCAACTCCTATGACAGATAAAACCAAGGCGCGGTCGGACCAGCGGCGATCATATACACACACTTAATATATTTAAAAAAACCATATTACCTATTGACTATAATAATATAAACTTTATTTTCTATTCTTATGTATATCTATATTAAAGTCTGACGGCGATTGACATCAATCAACACGTCATATTAATCTTTGAACTATATTTACATTACTACATAAGAATCAGTCCCCGTCGATCGATACAAAAGTGACATGATTACATCGGATAAGTTTAACTAGATATACGTGGGAAATGGACTTTATGGTTGTTAATGGAAGGGCGTTATTATTAATTATATATAAATCATATCCTACTAAAACAAATTAAATAATTTCTGTTTATTAACAAATTTAGGGTTCATAAAACATTCCTTAAAAGATGACTTCATTGTCCGTCTGTCCGTCAACATTTAATGTTAATTTTCAAATTAACATTAAATGTTATTTTAAGATAGGAGTCAAACATCAAAGGAAAAAACTTCAATCTCATATTTAAATCAATTTAAAGATGTTGAATAGAAAAATAAAACAAAGTTCGAAAGACGTAGTTTAGTGTCACACATTATTTAGTTAAGCCCATCAGATATAAATCATGAGAGCACCAAAGCGTATCTACAGCTGTTGCTTTATAACTCTAAGAATATATCCTAGTCGTAATTTAAGGTTATTTTACTGAACATAAAATACTTTTTTTATGGAATAAGGGCCGAGGCATACGAGCAGACGTATCGCCTGATGGTAAGCGATAACCGCCGCCCATGGACACCCGCAACACCAGAGGCGTCACAAGTGCGTTGCCGGCCTTTTGAGGGATGGGGAGAGGGTGAAGGGTTGGGGTATAGGCCTCCGGTATCCTCACTCACTCGGTGAAACATAAGTAAAACGGCACGGCATTACAAGTAAAGGCCTTGGCGCCGACCAGCCCGCACGTTTGTAAAACCGTATTTCTAATAACTTAAGGTATGTCAATTTTAATATATTTAAGTATATTAGTTTTATGTGTAGAACTTATTTCCTTTTAATAATTAGTACTATGCTAGGTTAAGTAATAAAGTTTCCATTTATGTGGCAGGTGTGTACAGCGTATGAATACCTGTTAATCAACTCCTATGACGGATAAAATTAAGGCGCGGTCTAACCACCGTCGATCATACACATATATATTTGGAAAACCAAAGTGATTATGTTGTGTTTTATATAGAAACGTTGCTAATCAGTTTTAGGCCCAAATGATCTAATATTAAGCTAGTACTTATGCACTAAACTATTGTGAGTATTAAAGTTACGATAGATGTTTGTTATTTAATTACGCTAAACTTGTTCTGGATGAGATTTAACGCAGGTTTAGATGATCGTATGATAATGGGTTTCAGTAACTTATGTGCGTGTGTGTATACAAATACACACACGTTTATACACATAAACTCACGTGTATACACATACACACACGTGTATACAAACTAGGTAAATCTAACACTGGCGTAAACGATGTCGTATGGAACAACTCGTTGCTTAACGCCTGGAGCTGAGAACTGATCGATTTCCAAATTTAAAGATGTCGAATAGAACCATAAAACAAAGTTCGAAAGACTTAGTTTACCCAGTACATTAGTGTCACACATTATTTAGTTAAGCCCATCAGATGTAAATTATGAGAGCACCAAAGCGTATCTACAGCTGTTGCTTTATAACTCTAAGAATATATCCTAGTCGTAATTTAAGGTTATTTTACAGAACATAAAAGAGTTTCTTATGGAATAAGGGCCGAGGCATACGAGCAGACGTATCGCCTGATGGTAAGCGATAACCGCCGCCCATGGACACCCGCAACACCAGAGGCGTCACAAGTGCGTTGCCGGCCTTTTGGGGGATGGGGAGGGGGATGGGGTAAGGGGTTGGTGTATGGGCCTTCGGTATCCTCGCTCAATCGGTGAAACACAACGGAAGCGCTGTTTCACACCGGTTTTCTGTGTGGCCGTGGTATCACTCCGATCGAGCCAGCCCATTCATGCCGAAGCGTGGCTCTCCCACGCGACATTCCCAAGTCAGTGCTATTTTGTCACTAGATGAATGTCTTTAAGCATGAACTTCAAAGGTGATATTTATTTCAGCTTACATACTTTGGGCGACAGTATTCTAATTCTTTGCTTGCTATAGTAAAAAAAAATTGTTTGTTGGGCTATATAAGATTATCCTAGACTGGATAAAAGATTTGTTGACCCGAAGCGTTGTTCCGAAAAATCTATTCGCCAACTTATCCGACGGTAAGAACAGAAATTTACTAAAAACTGCAGACTTTTACTATTTCGGGTATGTCTTAAAGTTTGTTTTGTAAGATGTGAAGAATTAAACTTTGGTTATTTTCAGTATTATAATCCATATCAGAACACCACGATTTTATTTTCATCTGCATGTATGCTGGTAATATTCCTTCCCCTGTTGCAAAATATTCCTTTCGTGATGGTATCAGGCATTACAAGTAAAGGCCTCGTCGCCGACCAGCCCGCACGTTTGTAAAACCGTGTTTCTAATAACTTAAAGTATGTCAATTTTAATATATTTAAGTATATTAATTGTATGTGTAGCACTTATTTCCTTTTAATAATTAGTACTATGCTAGGTTAAGTAATAAAGTTTCCATTTGTGTGGCAGGTGTGTACAGCATATGAATATGTGTTAATCAACTCCTATGACGGATAAAATTAAGGCGCGGTCTAACCACCGTCGATCATACACATATATATTTGGAAAACCAAAGTGATTATGTTGTATTTTATATAGAAACGTTGCTAATCAGTTTTAGGCCCAAATGATCTAATATTAAGCTAGTACTTATGCACTAAACTATTGTGAGTATTAAAGTTACGATAGATGTTTGTTATTTAATTACGCCAAACTTGTTCTGGATGAGATTTAACGCAGGTTTAGAAGATCGTATGATAATGGATTTCAGTAAGTTACAAACTACGTGAATCTGACAATGGCGTAAACGATGTCGTAGGAAACAGCTCGTTGCTTCACGCCTTGAGGCTGAAAAGTGATCTATTTTCAAATTTTCTCTACGACACGTATATTTAATATATAGTCTTACATATAATACTCATTAAAATTTAGAATTAATATTAAATTATTTTAACAAAACTGAATTATAGCTGTTCTAGCAAAGGTATTTTAATAAATTAATGTAATGTCCTTAGCCAGATACCCTGACGAACTGCGAAAGCAAGCTGGAGTAGATTAGATGCAGAAAAAAGGGGTCTTTGTTGTATGAGATACCTATACCTACTGTAACAAGTTCAAGATTAAGAATGTCTTATGCGATTTAATATCGAACGTAGCTGATAAACTTTCATTCCATGAAAATGAAATGATCAAAGTAGGACGTAGGACATAGGATAAAGCTATATACCAGTCGAAATTTACGTGGTGCAATGACAATAAATAAACGATTGCTATCCCGAAATATATAAACTATGGATAATAAATAATAATAAATAAATAATAAATATTTCGGACAATTTAACACACAACGCCATCTAGTCCCAAGCTAAGCAGAGCTTGTGTTATGGGTGCTAGACAACTGATATAAATACATATATACTTTTTTTTTGTAAATACATACATATTATACATAGAAAACACCCAAACTTCGAAACAAATATTTGCAGATCATACAAACATTTGGACCGACCCGGGAATCGAACCCGAGACCTCAAGCACAGCAGTCGCTTACGCTACCACTCGCGCCACCGAGGCAGTCATGGATGGATGAAAGAGCCCTATAAAAATATCTAATAAGTAATAACATAATTTAGAAGCAACTTATGCTAACCTGACCTATCAATTAATTCATTCAACATTGCACACATAATTATGGATAAAATGATTCGTTAATATGAATAAGAAGAATATATATACAAAATAGTTCAATGTATTGCTATTGGAATGCGCGTAGTTTTGAATTATACATACAATCTTATAACTATATATTTATACTACTTCAGCTTACATTAAAATGAAATAAGCGGATACCTGACGTCAGTAAAGTTAAAAGAAAAATATAAAACGGTTGCTCATATAATGAATGTTTCATACTTTTACACCCTGAATACGATTTGCTATGGCTTTTACATAATCTCTCATGAAATCTTATTGGAGATTTTTGTGCCATAAGCACGGGGTTTCTTTGATCAATCGATTTTATTTTTTAATCTTAAATGAAAACGTGGCTTCCTTTCGAATCTGTAGAAAGAAGTCTATGATTTTCTATTGAATTTGAACTTTATAAATTAATAGTTTAAGAGATTTTTTTGTGAGAAGTGTTAGCCATGGATTTCAAAAGTAACTATAATAATAATTAATATCTCAAAGCAACTATTAATTTTAGTATTATCTAGCATGTTAATTCATTCGGATCTTCAACAACCTTTAAGAGTTCGCTGTTGACCGTTGATCTCTTAGTAGAAAGGATGGTTAGGCCTACCATACCACGCTGGCCAGATTAGTGTAAGTATAGGGTTTGTTTCAAGTTTTCCTTCTCTTCGCAAGTTGTTTTGCGTAGTTTGATCCTTTAGTCGCCTTTTACGACACCTACAGGACCAAGAAGAGTGGTGACACTCTGTATTCTTAAACCGTCACCACACGGTGAATTTTCGTAATTTTTTCTTTTCTTTTTCTTTTTTAAAAGACAACTCCCACATAAGGAATAAACATCCTGTGTCGTGGGGGACTTTAGAAACATACATGAAACTGACACAAAGAACATCCAGACTCGGGACAACAATTCGTGGATCACACAAAGTGTTGTAGGTACCGCGTGGGATTTGAACCCACGACACTTGGCGCAGTAGCAAGCGGCATGGCGACCGCTGACACCACTTGGCCAACCGTGCAGTCTAGTAATATTGATTCTTATCGAATATGGAGTTGCGATCAGTCTTCTCATATTCCAAAGTAACCCCGGCTCTTGGTATCAATTGAGGCTTAGTAAAGATTCAGGTAGAAGTAATGAACTCTGGTTATGTTAAACGCATCAACGCAAAACAAATATTTGTTAAAAGAAGATAGGTAAATTTATGTTAAGCCTTGAATAATAATAGATGAGAGTTAACTAACTTAGATAAACTAACGTAAATTATATATTAATATATGACCTATTTGATGGTTATAAATATTTCAAGTAGCGCAAGCGCTTTAAACTATTTGTCTAGAAGTAATAAGCCCTCATAATTATTGATTTTGTGGTATTTACATGTCTATACTAATAACTTACTAAAGTCAACGTGTTCCAACCCACACTTGGCAACGCCGCTAACTTCTGCTAATTATTTACACAGAACTATAATTAATTACTTATGTCATTTATAGAGGGGAATAAGATAAGTAATCAATACTATTTTTGAAAAATGCAACTACTATTTAAAATAATTTAGTGTTTTAAAGGTAAATTTGTTTCTTGACAAACCATAAAACATGAACATGGTTAATTTTTTTTTTTCATCATTTTCATACTACTGAAATTTTTGCACAATTAAATACGAGTTCAATTAAATAGGCAGAGATTATCGAATTAAGTAAACGTATTAAGCTGCATTTTCTTTGATTATTTAAAATTTAAGTTTTTTTGAATTTTTCAATGCAATCATTTTTAGGGATCCGTACTCAAAAGGTAAACCTATTACTATGTCTTCGCTATCCATCTGTCTGTCTGTCTGTCTGTCTGTGTGATAGTCAATTGAAATGTTTACAGATGATGTATTTCTTTTGCCGCTATAAAAACAAATACTGAGAAACAGAATAAATTAAATATTTAAGGGGGCTCCCATACAACAAACGTGTTTTTTGCCGCTTTTATATCTATAAATGATACGGAACTCTTCGTGCGCGAGTCCGACACGCACTTAGCGGGTTTTTTTTTTAAATTAGCGTTTATAATCTATTAATTAATTTTTTTAACTGCTGCTTCGGAGATAATATGTGATAAAGAAAAAAGCCTGATGGTATAGTTTTAGTAAGGTATTAGCATCCTATATCAATAAATAAATAATTTAATTAATCCATTGTCTTTCAAACGACTGAGGGGCACTGCAATAATAGCTCTTAAATACTGTAATGGATAATTATAATGATCTCATTTCGACCTATGTGTGTGTCGGAATTGCTTTAACTGTACCTACTTAATTACTTATCTATAATTAAAAAATTACAGTCATGTTGTGAAACCTTATTTGTCGCAAATGCGTTAAACTATACCTACCTAATTATTGGTCTATAATTAATAAGTTATAGTCAAGTCGTTTAACCTAATTATATTAAACTATTTGTGTAAGTCCATGTATTGGATTATTTTATACTATTATTTACATGTCTAATGCTATAAATGAATGTGAAATGTGGTATGAAATGAAAAGATATTGGTATTTGATTGGATTATTTTGTCGTATTTATAAACTAACAACAAACCTTAGAAGCGAAGATAATTTCTGTGTTCTATGTGTTCGTTATTGTGAGGACAAGGTTTGCATATAAAAATAACTATTAAAAGATAACCCGATTTTTTTTTTGACGGCGAATGTACACTTCTGGGAAGCTTTTTCAAAAAAGAAAATATTTACGAAAAATAATGTGGCGGTACGAAGTTCGCCCGGTAAGTTAGTATGGTATGGTATAAAGAAAGTGTCGCTAGTATAGTTATGTTAAAAAAATTGTATTAATATCTTCATAATTTAACCTACTTAATTATTTGTCAATAATTAATAACTTACATAGTCATATCGTGTAACCCCAATTGTCACAAATGCGTTTGCAAATGCATTACTATGACTACTATAATAATAAGAAATAGTATTGGATTCATATATATAATTTTATACTATTATTTACATGTCTAACCAGTAACAACCCTTAGAATAACGCTGACTTATGCTATAAATGAATGTGAAATGTGTTATGAACATGAAAATATATTGTTATTGAATTGGATTATTTTGTTGTATTTATATGTCTTTAACTAACAGCAAACCTTAGAAGCGTCGCTAACTTTTGCCAGTAATTTACACGGGCCTAAAATTAATTTCTTAAACCATTTACAGAGCGGATTAAGATGAAAAGTAATCAATATAGTTTTCGACAAACGCAACTGCTATTTAGAATAATTCTGGGTATGAAAGATAAATTAGTGTCTCAACAAACCATAAAATATAAACTTGGTTTAATTTCAAATGTTTTTATCATTGTGAGGACAAGGTTTGCATATAAAAACAATGATTAAAAGATAACCAGTATTTTTTTTGTCGACAAATGTACACTTCTGGCATGCTAATTAAATTTCAACTTTTTCAGAAAAGAAAATATTTACGAAAAAAAAAACGGCGGTACGAAGTTCGCCGGGTAAGCTAATAGGTATGGTATAAAGAAAGTGCCGGTAGTATAGTTATGTTAAAAAAATTGTATCAATATCTTTATAATTTACGTAAGCCACGCAAACGTCTGTCATACGACTGCAGGGCAACTGCAATAATAGCTTCTAAATACTGTAATTAATAGTTATAAGTTGATCTTATTTTGACGCTACGTATGTATCGCAAATTCGTCAACTAAACCTACTTAATTATTTGTCAATAATTAATAACTTACATAGTCATGTCACGTAACCCCAATTGTCACAAATGCGTTTGCAAATGCGTTACTATGACTACTTTATTATAATAAATATAAACTATATGTTTAAGTACAAGTATTTGTTTATTTTATAATTATTTCCCCTTGGAACAACGCTGACTTACGCTATAAATGAATGTGAAATGTGGTATGAAATGAAAAGATATTGTTATTTAATTGGATTATTTTGTTGTATTTCCATGTCTTTCACTAACAGCAACCCTCAGAAGCGCCGCTTACTTCTGCCAGTAATTTTCTACGGGAAAACTAAAAAAGGGTCTAAAATTAATTTTTTAAACCATTTATTTACAGAGCGGATTAAGATGAAAAGTAATCAATATAGTTTTCGACAAATGCAACTGCTATTTAGAATAATTCTGGGTATGAAAGATAAATTAGTGTCTCAACAAACCATAAAATATAAACTTGATTTAATTTCAAATGTTTTTATCATTTTCATACGACTGACGAATATTATTTGAAGCTTGATACGGAACAATAATTTCGATAATGAATAAACGTAATTGAGAACAGACTGTGAGATGAGATTATTTACTGAGACAAGTTTCAGCTGAGTAGAACTTAAAAACGCGATCTATAGTAAGAGTGACGTTTGAGATTTGATGTGATCTTAAAACTAGTTTCAACCGATCAGAGTTCAAACGATACTTAGACGCCTTTTATAATACGCGCCTGCCTCTGTGGCGCAGTGATAGTATATGCGACTGCTGTACTTGAGGTCTCGGTTTAGATGCTCGAAATATTTATTTATCATTATTATTTATTATTATTGGTTATTAGTTTATATGTATTACACTATTGGCTAGTGTATCAATGTAAATGTAATAATAAGAAGCAACTCGCCCTAATTTAAATATTGAAATAAACTGAACTACTATAACGGAACATTGAAATTGTTGTCAATACTTGTCATGTTGAATTGTCAAACTATGTTTTGGTTTTTAAATCTAAAATAATTTTAAATTTGTCATAAACCAGAAGGTTGCGGGTGATATTAATTGAAACAAATGGTTAAATGTGTATTTTTAAGTGAATTGAATACTAATTTATGTTGATTAAAGTGACTTGAAATGTGTACATTAAGTAAGTAATACTTTCATAAATAAAGTAAGGTAAAATAAATTTTTCGTTGTTACTCCGAAACATCATCATAAAATACGTTCATTTCCCCTAAAACGCATTAGAAATTACTACTCGAGACTAGATTGAGCTGGTCTCAAGTAAACAGAGATCTCATCATGCTTATGTCAAAATTTCTTCAAGAACAGATTTTGACATAAGCATCGTTCTAAAATAAACTATACAGAGCAGTCAATAAAACCTCTTCTTTAAATTAGTTTTAGAACTAGATTCACAACTGAGTCGTATTTTAAAATACGGGCATTAGAAACGCCGATGACTTATAAATATTTATAAAATAAATATAAACAAATAAATAAATATCTCGAACATCTAACACACAATGCCATCTAGTCTCAAATCAAACAGAACAGTTTTATAGGTACTAGACTAATAATAAATACACATATACTTTTTTTTATAAATACATACATATTATACATAAAAACACCCAAACTCCGAAAAAAATATTTGATTGATTTGATGAAAATGATCATACAAGCATTGGATCCGACCTAGGAATCGAACCCGAGACCTCAACCCCAAACGTCGCATATGATACCACTGCGCCACATAGGCGGGCCAGTATTATAATAGGCGTCTCAAGTGTCGTTTGAACTCTGATCAGTTGAAACTAGTTTAAAGTTCACAAACGTCGCTCTTACTATAGAACGCGTTTTAAGGTCTGCTCAGCTTGAAACTAGTCTCAGTAACTAATCTCATGTCATAGTCTGTTCTCAGTTACGTTTCTGCATTATCGAAATTATTGCTCCGTATCACGCATCAAATTATATTAAACAAAACATATATATGTGCCCCCTAGTCCATAAAAAATACAATATTTAAAACATTATATTTTAATGATTCACGAGATTATTTTTAGGATAGGTACCTATATCAAAAAATTCACCTTTCATAACTCGAATTATTTCTAATCATTACATAAAATTTTTATTATAAATCCAAGAACAATATCTTTTCATATTCATAACACATTTCACATTCATTTATAGCATAAGTTTTTAAACTGCCTTTGTGGCGCAGTGGTAGCGAATGCGACTGTTGCGCTTGAGGTCTCGTGTTCAATTCCCGGGTCGGATCAAATGTTTGTATGATCTGCAAATATTAGTTTCGGAGTTCGGGTGTTTTTTTATATACTCGCATAATATGTATGTATTTACAAAAAAAGTATATGTGTATTTATATCAATTGTCTAGTACCCATAAAACAGCTCTGCTTAACTTGGGACTAGATGGCGTTGTGTGTTAGATGTTGGAAATATTTATTTATTTATTTATATTTATTTTATAAATATTTCTGATTCATCGACGTTTCTAAGGCCCGTATTGTAAAAGGCGTCGCAGTCGTGAATCTAGTTTTAAAACTAGTTTTAAGAAGAGGTTTTACTATTTGCCGCTCGACTGGAGTGATACCACGGCCTCACAGAAAACCGGTGTGAAATAGCGCTTGCGCTGTATGTGACCGAGGGAGTGAGGATACTGGAGGTCCATAATCCAACCACTCCCCCCAACCTTCTCCCTATCCCGCAAAGGTCGGCAACGCACTTGTAACGCCTCTGGTGTTGCGGGTGTCCATGCGCGGCGGTAATCGCTTACCATCAGGTGTTACGTCTGCTCGTTTGCCAAATATTCAACAAAAAAAATTAAAAATTGAATGTCTCTGTATAGTTTATTTTAGAACGATGCGTATGACAAAATCTGTTCTTGAGAGATTTTGACATAAGCTTGATGTGATCTCTGTTTACTTGAGACTAGCTCAATCTAGTCTCAAGTGGTAATTACTAATGCGTTTTAGGAGAAATGAACGTGTATTTTATGATGATGACTACTGATATACCTTTTTTGTAAATACATACTTATTATAACAAAGAAAACAGCCAAATTCCAAAAACAAATTTTTGCAGATCATACAACCATTTGATGCAACCTGGGAATCCAACCCGAGACCTCAAGCACCGCAGTGAGTACGCTACCACTACGCCACGGCAGTTAAAAACTTATGCTATAAATGAATGTGAAATGTGTTATGAATATGAAAACATATTGTTATTGAATTTAAAATTAAAATTTGATATCATGATTAGAAATAATTCGAGTTACGAAAGGTGATTTTTTATATAGGTAAAAAAAAATGAAGAGAATCATTAAAATATAATGTTTTAAATAATGTTTTTTTTTATGGACTAGGGGGACAAACGAGCAGACGTATCGCCTGATGGTAAGCGATTACCGCCGCCCATGAACACTAACAACACAAGTGCATTGTCGGCCTTTGGGGGATGGGGAATTATGGGATGGAGGAAGGTGTTGGGGTATGGGCCTCCGGTATCCTCACTCACTCGGTGAAACACAGCGCAAGCGCTATTTCAAACCGGTTTTCTGTGAGGCCGTGGTATCCCTCCGGTCGAGCCGGCCCATTCATGCCGAAGCGTAGCTCTCCCACGGAAATGTATGTAATTTTAAGTAAAGTATTAAATAATAATACCCTATACTTATATTTGACCGAACTAAATAACGTAATGGAATCAAACCTATGTAACCTTAAATATATGCCTACACTACATACTAATAAACTACATTCTAGATTATTAACTCCCTTATACTCGCTCTACTTTTTATTTTCTCTACTATTAATATACTATTAGGCCGGCATCGCACTTGTGACGCCTCTAGTGTTGCGAGTGTCCATGGGCGGCGGTAATCGCTTACCACCAGGCGATACGTCTGCTCGTTTGCCCTGTAATCAATAAAAAAACTAGTTTTTTCAGTTGGGCATAGCATATTACCGCCATTGTGTAGTGCCTACATATTGCCCGTTCGCGATGTGCGAAGAAGCATCGTCATGGTGCAACAGGATGCGACTTCTAGGTCTTCTACCCCTAATTTTTTTAAAGATATGATGCAAATGGATAGTGGTGTACCACTTAGGATTGACTGTTTATGTTGTTCAAGTGGAATCGTGCAGACAGCACCTGTCTTAGAGAAAAAACGCAATATAGCTAGCTCACGCTTCTCGTCTGCCTCAATTTTGTTAGTTTGCTTTCACCTTGAACCATACAGAATATTGTTGCTTTCTGTCATGGAGGTAACAATATATCTGTTCCATCTCCTGTCGCAATACCATTCACACATAATAATTAACATTAACATGAGCTTTCATCTTTAAAAAAAATAACATTCGAAATTCAAACATTTATGGGCTTCTAGTAACGCAAAATTTTCAGTGTGAACCATGTATGCTATAAAGAAAAGTACCAGGTGGTATAGATACATTAAAGTTTTTAGCATCTTAGTATATTAATAAGTTAATAATTTACTTCAGTCAATGTCATTTAAACGACTCACGGCAACTCCAATATGATAGCTCTAAAATACTGAGTTATTGGTATCTGTAATGAATTACTTGCAATGTCATCTTATTTTGGCCTATGTGTTGCAAATGCATTAACTATAACAACATAATGATTCATACACTCATTTGCAAAAAAAAACGGGCGGTTTCGATTTTCTTCCTGGCTGAAAAAAATAAAATACCAAAAAGGTTTTAATCATTTGAACATGTTACTGGCCAGTTATAAAAGTGCCATAATGTTTATAAGAGTACATTCCAAATTCAAATTTTTGACTGAGCCCGGTTTTCAAAGAAAACAACTTTTAACTACATTTTGTGGCGCGAATTCCCTATAGTTAATATCGACTCTAATTAACTTTTTGTCAATTTTTATTAAATTATCTGATGTCCTTGACATTTAAAAGTATTGTTATTGCTGTTTAGCAATCTCGAAAATGGTAGATAAAGTGATAAAAGCGAGCAAAATTATTGCGCTGCTTGAAGAAGGTTGCAGCCAATGCTTCGTGGCCCAGAGGCTAAATGTGAGTCGGTCGACAGTTCAAAGGACCTGGCAGCGCTATCAAGAGACCGGTTCCGTCAAGAGAAGGCCTGGTTCTGGCAGAAAGACATGTACCGAACCACGGGATGATCGTTTTCTAGTTAGTCAAGTGTTGAGAAATCGCAAATCTTCTTATGTGGACCTCAAGAACAGCCTCGAAGAAGTAAGAAATGTGCAAATTAGTCTATGGACGGTCAGAAGGAGGCTTCTCGCTGCTAATATACACAGTCATCGCCCGGCACGTGGCCCTAAATTACTCCGTGGACATCGAGTTAGGCCAGGCTTAGTTTCGCTCGAAATTGTGTGTCATGGACTCATGAATACTGGGATAGGATATTGTTCTCCGATGAAGCCAGGATATCTCTGCATGGTGAAGACCGACGTCGGCGAGTGCTACGTAGACGAGGAGAACGCTTTGCAGAGGCATGTTTTAAAGAAATCACACCTTATGGAGGGGGCTCTGTTATGTTTTGGGCAGGAATAAATTCCATGGATCGTACGGAGTTAGTCTTCATCGAAAACGGTACACTGACTGGACACCGATACATAACGGAAGTTCTAATTCCTTATGCACAACCCGCTTTAACCGCTCTTGGCGAAAACTCATTTTTTATGGACGACAACGCTCGCGCCCACCGGTCTGGCGATGTGGAAGCGTATATGCTAGAAGTCGGAATTCGTCGTTTGGACTGGCCAGCTAGAAGTCCGGACTTCAATCCCATAGAGCATGTCTGGGACGTTCTGAAGCGACGAGTGAGATCAGTGCAGCCGGCTCCGCAGACCATCAGAGAGCTAAAGAATGTGATTACCGCGGAGTGGAAACGTATTCCCCAAGAAACCATAAAAGATATACTCGCTAGCATGCCCAGACGAATGCAAGCCGTGATTTCAGCAAGAGGGAGTCACACTCAATACTAAACTTTTATTTGCTTTTAATGTATTCAAGAAAAACCAAGAAATTAACGCGTTTCATTTTTATTTAGCGAGCAGGTACAATAATAGTGTTTTGAGCTTAAACATTATTTCTCAATAATTTAATCAAAATGTTATGATAAAACTGATGATACCTATTCCTTCCTAATTAGTTTATGAAATTCTGAGGATAACAATACCTAATAATAATAATAGTTAATTAATGTAGGAGGGTGGCCTGGTCGTAAAACTGCATCCAAGCCACAACACAATGATTGGGCCGATAGGTAGGAAAAAGCACGGGCTTCCCCCGGGATAGAGTCTATGTAGGCGCGGCGTCGATCCTGGGGGGTTCCATGGGGAATATAGTCCGGGTCCTACCAAGAGCAGGGTGCACGACGATGATATCAACTGCGACATGGGGTCTGTCATTTAGTACACTAAAGATCATTTATGGTGCTACTTATTTGGGTTCTATATTCGAACGGAACGAACGAATATAAACTTGAAAATATTAACCAAAGAGGATATTTTTCAAATCCTAGTGGCCAGTGCGACAAAAACGGACCTAATAGTTATGGATCTAACCCCACTCTTGGTATTAAACGTCTTGATAAGAAAAATATATTAAAAACGATCTGTGACACCTGCATGAGTCACAGGATGCTGAAAGACAGTAACACCCTGCGATGACGAATGCTACAAAAAAAACGTCTTGTGATCTGGTGAATAAAATAGTAAGTAACATAATTATGGGTGTATGTATGTATACATTTTGTCTATAAGTAATAATATCCATGTTTCGAAGCGTTTGTGGTATTCACATGTCTATAACTAATAACTTACTTACGTCAACCCAGCCATAGAAACGCCGCCAACTTCTGCTATAACCAAATTCTTATGTTTTATACTTTCAGCCTATTTGTGGCAATGGCCGAAAATGTATCTACAGCTAAATATACGATTATCGTATTTATAGTACCTAACCAACCTAACCTTCCAATTCTAGCTAACCCTACATAAGGTAGCGCGACTCACATTTTTTAGCAAGTGCGCTAACTATATTGACTTATTTATACGTATCTATAATTAATGCCTCATCTAAGTCAGTGCTCGCCTTTTTCTCGGCAAGTACACTAACTGTGCCTAATTATTTAAATGTCTTAATTAATCCCTTGTCGAAACCAGTGCTCACCTTTTTCATGGCAAGTCCGCTAACTGTGCCTAATTATTTACATGAGTCTAAATTAACACCTTACCTAAGTCAGTACTCGCCTTTTTCACGGCAAGTGCGCTAACTGTACCTTATTTATTTGTTTCTATAATTAATACCTTACCTAAGTCAGGGCTCGCCTTTTTCACTGCAAGTGCACTAACTGTGCCTAATTATTTCTACGTGTCTATAATTAATACCTTATCTAAGTCAGTGCTTGCCTTTTTCGTGGCAAGTGCGCTAACTGTACGCGCCTATAATAAATACCACATCTATGTCAGCGCCTGCCATTTTCATGGCAAGTGCGCTAACTGTACCTACCTAATTATTTATTTGTGTCTATAATTAATACCTTATCCAAGTCAGTGCTTGCCATTTTCATGGCAAGCGCGCTAACTGTGCCTAATTATTAACCTATTACATCGCACTTTAGTCTATTTTTGCAACTGCGATATTATGATTTAACTACAATATGAAAACAGTCTATGGCAACGGCGATATCTATAATACACGCTATTTAAAGTTATCCTAACTATAACGAAATGACCTAATTATATTATCCATTAATAAATAACCTAATTATTAGTTATAATGAATTAATTTATCGACTGCAATAATTTCGTAACGTACTTTAAAACTAAATGGTTGATTGCTCCCATGTCTGTAAACCTGTATGCTAGAACTTAGTTATTTAATACATCTACGGATTTTTGGTATCTAATAGCGAGACGATTCTTTTTTTATACATTAAATATAATTACTTAGGCTAGGTGATATAAAGTTTTATCAACTTATATATTATTTTATTTAGTTCTAGGATTAACTTTTGATTTATAACAACGCGTACCCTATTTTGTCTCTTTAGGTTTTTTTTGCTATTTATATACGAATGTCTCCTCTAAACTGTATTTTATCCTAAATTTAACTACACCGCTGTTAAGTGTAAATTTTCGACACAAAACAAACATGGCGGCCGTGTACGCCATCTAGTGAGATACACGTGCCACGTCTGTTTTGTTTCGAACAATTGAAATGCCTTGAACGGCAGTGTATTATTCCATATGTGGAACTAAAATACATTTAAAAATATTTGTGATATCTTAATTATGCGTTACGATAATACTATTGTGTATTAATTTAATAAGAAAGTGGTTTGGATCCGAGAGATGTGGCGACTGTCGACTATATGGTCATTGCTTTCGAACCTATTTATTAACTTATAAATCTGTATAAAACTGTTTAAATTGTTAAATATGACAAGTCTATTTTTTTTCTTAATAATAAAACAAAATCCTTACACGGAGGGAACGACAAAACGTAATAAGAGGTATCTATGGTCAATTTAATAAGAAATACTGTCATCGAAAAATATAGTCACATAATAAATATGAAAAGGGTTTTTTTATTTGAACACATTAGTCTTTAAACTGCCAAGTGTATTATAAACCATTCTTATTTCATCATGTAATTTTATAAAAAGTGATACCAGTGGAAAATGAACAAATAAATAATAAGCAACTTTAAATTACTACCACTATAGTCGTTCCAATAGTTTATTTAACTTTTGACAGCTCTAATACTTAATCAAATAGTGATACCCTGACCCGTTACCTATTCGATTTCTTTCATCGATCGATTTTATGCATTAAGAAGTTTTAATCGATTTAACAAACTCATTATTTTATAGATAATTTCGTACTTCATATTTCTATGTGTTTCAATGTGCGACCTCCTTTGTCAAAATAAAGAAGAAATGGATTAAAAGAATGTTGTTCAAATATGACGGTTCTATGTCATGAAAAAATATATAATAAAAGGAACTGAATTTTCAAAATGTATTATTGTATTGTGTTGTAATTCAGTGGTTAATATTGTATTTGTTAAACTATTGATGATCTTTATTAAATCTCTCTGTCTATTTTAAAATAATCTACAGTATTTCAATGAGTAACCTTCAATATAGTTGAGTATTTATATTCCTCCGTATTGATTTATTTGTGAATTCTCACGTTTGGTTGAGTTGAGCGTATCGTTCCTGCCTTCGTTACTGTCAAAATGCCAAAAAAGAAAGTACTCAAAGGACAAACAACTGTCAAGTGATGATGATTCCTGGTCATACGAAGAAGACGATTCTTTATAATTAAAATTAGTATTACAGTACCTCTTTTGGTTGTTTTATTTTTAATCCGTAAATTACTACGAATTTCAACATTTTGTACCTGTTCATTACAAGTAGGTACCGCAGGTAATTTTTATTTGAACCAACTATAGTAAGTCTAAACAATTATTTTAGATTCATTAATTTGCGGCGAATACATTCGATCCCATTACTAGGTACGAGTATGATGGAACTGTTTTCATTACGCAAATTATTTATGCATTGAAACAGAGACATTTAGGGCATTTTAATGCAAAATAATAAAGCTTTTTACGTGATTTGATATAAAATATAATCACAATAATTTTATTGTATGTTTTATTAATATAATCGATAATCGATTTATTTCAAAACCGTTTTTATAGTCTGTGGTCATTAATTACGAATGACACATCCCTAAGTAGGCGGAGCCCGCCCATAAAGTACAGTATTATCTGTAGTACATTGTATCAAAAATTATTACAAAACTTTATGTGCGTGATCTGTCAAAAGTTAAATAAAGTATTGGAACGACTATAACAATGAGCAATCAAAAAAAACTGTCCCTTTAATACAAAACTTGATATACTTGTAAAAAATAACAATGAGAAAATAATATTTTCAATTTAGCGAGCAATTAATAAAATAACTTTAAATTTCAACTTCAATTGAATAGTAAGAAACTTTACTTTTTAAATAGAGTATTTTTTAGTTAGTCCCTCTTTACAGGATAGTATTTTTTCTTCAAACATAATCGGGACCAAATTGGTTTATAATAAACTTAAGAAACGGAAGAGTTCTTTTATGATGTCCAGATTTATTAAAGTTTTACGATTCAACAAAGAAATTAAAAAAAAAGACAACTGCATTACGAATTGGTTCTGTGTCGCGAGGGACTTTACAAACGGACGTAGAAAGACAGAAACAGAAATACGTAGAACCTTGGCGAGCGCTTAAGCCACTAAGCTACTCATGCCGTCAAAACTAGTTTATTCATTTAACCACGAATATCGTATTATAAAAACAGATACTTACCACACCGTAGTAAACCAGGTTCTGTATGCAAGACTTGACGAGGGTCTTCTCAACGCCAGTGTCGGAAGCTAGTTTCGACACGTGGTTGTACTCATTTAGGTGAGGCAACAGTATAACAAACTTGACAGAATAAGAATCTCCGTTTTAAGTAAATTATTATTTTATACAGATTAATATAAGTAAATAAAAAAATAAGTGCAGCAAACATAGTCGTTATATATAACAGGGTGCCAGTAGTCACGTCTCAGGATCTCATGTAAAAGCACGTGAATGCCGATAACGAACATAATATATTTATATATAGTGAATACAACACTGTACAACATTAGTCCCTACAAACATACTGCGATGTGCGATATGCTGTAACACAATCATAAACTTCGCACCACTCTCAGAATTATAAAGCATCATTTGCTAACACTTTAACAGTAGACTATTTCTATACTTGATTTAGTGCGCTAGTCGTTATACTATGCTCTGAAATGGTAGATCACATCATGATATGGTCACATCGTTAAATGCGCAGCATCCTCTATTAGAGGCGTGAATTTTTTTATTAAATATGGCATCATGGCAACAAATTTATCTAATGAAAAAACCTGTTTTTTTTTTTTAAATTACACTTTGTCCTATATTAATGATATGGCCAAAATTGAATTGACATAAAAACTCAATGTTCAGTCGGTCTCCGTTAGTCAGTCATATCAGTTTTATTTCGTCGACCACATCATGATATGATAAATTCCATGAACTGGTCTCGACATATACATATATACGTGTATATTAGGCGAGCAGACCTTAGGCCCAATGAGAAAAGTCTTTCCTGTCCATTTGTGTGGATAGGCATCGATAAAGCCTAAAAACATTAAGCAATCAGCTTACAAGCTATCGAAACGATAGGTAAAGTCCTGGAAGCTGATTGGTTAATGGATGGGTCTTGATCGATGCGACACCCATTTTTTTAAAAACACAAATGGCACGATGTTATTCATAGACATGTTGTTTTAAATTTATTGTTTTCTTTTATGTGAGATGTTAAAGGGAAAGAAACTAATCATTTAGAGACAAATGGTCTGCAAGTCAAATATTCTTTAAAACAAACACAATCTTTTGAAGCCAATCAAAACGAGTTATTTTAGATCTGACTTCAAAGAATTTTTCAATAGACTTTATACTGCCATAGACTACGGGCCCATCTTTCTAAAAAGGTCTCCTGATGGTGCACTTGATCCGTAAACTTTCGACACGGGCCCGTAATCTAAATACTCAAATATGAAATATAGAATGTTTTAAGTTCCATTAATCATATCTTAAAGGAAAAGTAGCAGCATGTGACTTAATGACATCTTATAATAGGGTAGATGATACCTTAGGCAGAAAAATTTAAAAATGTTCTAAATACATACTTGTGACGTCACTATTTTCGACTACTCAATTGAGCAATATATTTCTATGTTTATTTGATTAAAATTTATAATAGAAATGAAGAGCTGTGATAATTGTATAGTCCGAGATGTTTTGTAATATTCGTTTTTATGAAGGAGACATCGGTATTTATTTACTATACAGTCACCTACCCTATTAAGTGTTGGTACCAGGTGTAGCTAACCGAATTAGTATCAATAATTGGGAGCAAAAAATTTAATGAAGTAGGTATTTAAAAAATAATTTAAGTACTAAATGGTGGTTATAAATTATTTAAGGGTTTTTTATAATGTAAACATAAAATTTCAATTCATTAAGTATAAGTTAAGTTAGAAGTGCGTACTTTTGAGGTCTTGAAGATGCCTGATAAATATGGCAATACATTATATAACAATTCGGTTAGCTTTCTATTTGACAATGAAACCTTTAATTATATGTATATATTTTGACCAGGTCAGCATCACAGTATATCACCTGAAATATTACAGTTTACCTCCATATTATAGAGATGTTAGGGTCGTCTTCGATGATCTGTTCCAAGGTCAATAAGTCAATACGACCTAGACAGCAAATTTCGTCAGCGCAATGGCGGCCGTTGAATAGTCGACGGATGCCCAGCACTGGGTCCATGCGGTTGTTGAAGCCGTTGGGCCGAGTATGTGCGCGAATGAGTACTGGATACCTTTGTGAGACAAAAATATGAGTCTTCGTTAGATTTATAGTTCGGGTGAATTGGATTTCATTATCGATCCCGTTCTATAGGTATCTAAAAATAGTGTGTGGGCGTTAAGATTATTTTTCAATTATGTGTCTCTCTATACTACTACACTACTCTAAAATTTACCATTATTAGGAGTAAAGAATGACTGCACGGTTGGCCTGGTGGTTTAAAACGTTCACTACTGCGCCAAGTGCCGGAGGTTCAAATCCCACGTGGGACATCACTTTGTGTGATCCACAAAGTGTTGTCCTGAGTCTGGGTGTTATTTGTGTCCGTTACATGTATGTTTGTAAAGTCCCCCGCGACACAGGATGTATATTCCTAATGCGGGAGTTGTCTTTTTAAAAACAAAAAAAAAAAACAAAAAAAAAAAGACCAGTAAACGTTTATACAGAACTTGTTTAAGCCCGCATGTATGTCGTTTTTCCCTATGTCTTTCTTCAAGAATCCAAGTATCTCCATGCCAAGTTTCATTGAAAAATTTACTTTCGACTTTATAATATTAACTAGCTGACCCACGCAACCTCGTTTGCGTCTCCTATTGCAAGTAGCGTGATAATTTTCCGCCGTTTTAGAGACATTCTTCATTAGTGTTCCGCTCCTATTGGTATAAGCTTGATGATATATAGCCTTCCTCAATAAATGGCCTATCTAACACGGAAATAATTTTTCAAATCGGACCAGTAGTTCCTGACATTTTTGCGTTCAAGCAAACATACAAATAAAATTTTCAGCTTTATATATTAGTATAGATAGTGTGAATGAATAAAACACTTACCGTTTAAGACATTTGATAAGTCCATGTAATTGTGCGAAGACAATGAGCCGGCGAATGTCGAAGGTGAGCCCTGTCGAGTTGGAAAATCGCTCGCAAACCGCACGCAACGTGGTACCTTGCTGGAGTGCGCAGAGGATCTCCAATACATCCGACATTGTAGGCTGCATCAAACAAAAACCACATTTAGTAACTCCCACTTATAACAAAACAATATTTTCTACTCTGTAACTGTCTATATAGCTAGTACCACTAACTTGTAGCCGACCTCAAATAATCTTGAAAAAATTAAAGCTAGGAAGAACTGTCTATAAAGGTTACAATAGCATAGAATGTTTCCATTTAGTAATCGATAGTGCACTGCTAGACATAGGTGTCTCTTTAAAAAGCAGTGCTTGGCCCAGTTAGGTATAGAGTATGTTTTAACTTTTGCTTCTCTTTGCAGTGCTGTTGTCCTGCGTAGTAGGCTCTCTTAGTCGGCTCTTACGTCATCCATGGAATGAATAACACTTGTAACACTTCGTATTCATCGTCACTACATAGATGTTTATGGAAACTAATAAAAAAAATTATTAGAATTTATTCATGGGATAAAACGGTAATGATGGTTGAGTTCTTACTTTTTCATTGGTCGTTTCAGTTTCTTTTGTGACAAAGGCAAGGCAAGACTTCTGTAGTTCTTCGTCGCTGAACAAACGACTCAGGTTCGGCGTGGCGCGGTACATATTGCTGAACTTTATCACGGGGATCAAAGCCACCTAGGATATAAAATGCTCATAGTAACTGATATTATTTTCTGAAGTACGCCAGGTATGGCTTTTGTCAAACTAAGGACTAAGTAAGAGCGAACTTATTAAAATAAGGACTTTATTTTTTGTATGTGTGTGCGCGTGTGTGTTAACACACGTCACCGAAGTTTTCACTGTGATGTTTATCGGAATTGAACTGTCTTACCCGTCGTGATGTGCCATACTGCGGCAAATATTTTATCGTGGGAGAGCCACGCCTCGGCATGAATAGGCCGGCTCGACCAGAGTAATACCACGTCCTCACCGAAAACCGGTGTGAAATAGCGCTTGCGCTGTGTTTCACCGAGTGAGTGAGAATGCCGGAGGCCCATACCCCAACCAGTACCCCATCGCCCTCCCCTTCCGCCAAAGGCCGGCAACGCACTTATGACGCCTCTGGTGTTGCGGGTGTCCATGGGCGGCGGTAATCGCTTACCATCAGGCGATACGGCTGCTCGTTTGCCGCCTATTCAATAAAAAAAGAGCTACTCATGCCGTCAAAACTAGTTAATTCATTTAATCACGAATATCGTATTATAAAAACCACAGATACTTACCACACCGTAGTAAACCAGGTTCTGTATGCAAGACTTGACGAGGGTCTTCTCAACGCCAGTGTCGGAAGCGAGTTTCGAAACGTGGTTGTACCCATTTATGTGAGGCAACAGCTTGAAGAAAATGATACATTTAGTACGTCATACCTCTAATGGTGTCGTTCACGATCTAACTAACTGCCACTCAAATAATGCGTGGGCAAATGTCTCGAGGTACGCCTACTTCATTCTATTCTTGTCACATTTGTTCGATCTTTTATGAAATATAAATCAATAACAACATATAATGTACAATTTGTTTGGGTGTTTTCTATGTATAATATGTATGTATTTACAAAAAAAAAGTATATAAGTATTTATATCAGTTGTCTAGTACCCATAACACAAGCTCTGCTTAGCTTGGGACTAGATGGCGTTGTGTTAGATGTCCGAAATATTTATTTATTTATTATTATTTATTTATTTAATTCTAATTAAATACTAAGTTAGCACCATTTTTTTCCAATCTATTTTGGGATATCAATACGAGTATATTAGACACAAACTTATTTTTTCCTAAAAAAATAGTTTCATATGAAATTCTGTTCGGTGCTTTTGAGGGTTTCGTTAAGATTAACGTGGTCGGAACTATATCTTACAAGTGTATTAATATGGACTATTACTGTGGTGATATGGGTATTATGTTTCCTTATAAACTTGGTATAAAGCAACAGATAACTTTAAAGCTACTAAAATACCAACTATCAAACGTACGTCTAAAGCTTCATATAAGTTCTTATTAAGCTAATGTTTTTCATAAATTTCTGAAATAAGAATACAAACATAATATACAAACCTGTCTTGTAGTAAGATCCCAATCGGCGTCCATATCAACTTCAAAAGGCTCTTCATCTTCAACATCAAGGTGTTCTTGGCTCTGAATAGGCTCGGAGCCCTCCGGGGGCGTAGTCCGACGAGGCCGACCGGGGCGAGGCGAACCAACCGAAGCGATCAAGACGGGAACATCGTGATCGTACACCGGCGGTGGGTCTTTGCGAACCTCTAATACCTTCAAGTGCATGACAGTGTCGCCCTCTGCCGGAGAGGAGCAGGGCTTACATAAGGTAAGAAGAAGGTACTAAAGTACGATACGAATAAAGAAAATGATTTTTTGTTTGTTAATTTAATAAGGGATTATGATAATTAAACTAATTAAATACCGAAAATAAGATGAAACAATAGATAAGATAGGTACATACAAAATTAAAATATTATAAATAAATAATGGGGTCGAAAATGTCTGAAGATATGGCTACGGACCGGATAGCGCGGCGCTGGATGTCCCACAACTAGGTGGACCGGTGACTTTATGATTTTCGCAGGTTGACGGTAGCTGCACATCTCTGCCACTCGGCTTTCCTGGAAGTCCTCCAGGGTGACCTATGTCCAGCGGTGGACATCATAAAGTTGAAATTGTGATTTGTAGAAATATAGCCGTGTGGTTAATGAAAATTCATGCAAATTTAAGATTCACTATATTTTTAATCGTTCTGTGATTCTTATTAAACTGACGATTAAAAACACATACATTTCATTGACAAAACTTTTTTCTAAGTTTCATTACCTGGTCATTACAAACGATTAAAGTAATATTTTTTTAGCCCGATTGGGACTAAGCAATACCTATTACTTATATCAAAATTAACCCATATATATTGTATCTCTATTAACCACATTTAAACTTTCTCGTTGTGAAATAAATAGTAGCCGTAGAAGCAAGTTAAAACATAAAAAATGGAATTATTATCTATCGCAGATATTTTCATTCCCATGGATTCATATTTATCTAAAACCCCATCAATAACATCCATTGTCCATCTATTTTTAGCATTGAACTATCTAGCTGTTTCCTACTGAACGGAACGGAGACGTGATAGCGGATATAAGTATGAACAAAAGCAGTACTAAATATTATATTACATAAAATACACACAAGTACAAGAGTGAACCAAATCAAAACATTTTGTGCTTATATAAAATAGCTTTTAAGCGTGTGTGATAGGGTATGATTTACGTGACATCACTTACCAACTAATGTTGCTTTGCGATAGGTATTGAGGTCGTGAAGAAGGTGGGCTAGTAGAGTGGGGAGTTTACTCGAAGCGTCTGACACAAATCGAGTTTCTTCCTCCATTATCGTCTGTTGTACAAAACACCTACAGTTTATATATATAACCTTATAGAGACGATCAATATAATAAGAAGGTAGTTATTTTGTGTATCTTTATAATGAAGGAGATTACCGACATACTCGTATTACGTAATACTTTAAAAAAAAATTAAAGCATCTTCTGCATTAAGAATATACGACCTGTGTCGCGGGGGACTTTACAAACATCCATGAAACGGATAAAAAGAACACCCCGACTTGAACAACAATTCGTGGATCACATTCGAATTGAGAACCTCCTCCTTTTTGAAAATACATGTTTAGCGCGTCTCAGAAGGAAGATACCGACAACACCTATTTTAGGATATTTGGACTGCCTGTAAACTACGAATTCTTTTTTTATTATACTGTATTATAAAGGTCACATCCTATTTTTTTTTGTTACTCTATTACGCCTAAACCAATATAAAGATCTTAACAATTCTTCCACCGATGGAAAGCGGAGCTGGAAACATCAACATGACTACTTTTTACCTTGATGACCAAAAAAGTAAAAGCTAGTTACATATAATTCGAAAATTAAATTTCCAGTCTTGTATTAACGTTATTCTTCATTTCTTAATGTTTATGTTTTTATTTCGATTTGTTTATTGTATCAAAATCGGTTGATTACTACTGCTAGGCAAAGATCATCAAAGAACTTGTAACTCCTGACGTCTATCGGCGATGATAGTCAGTTTCTATCAGGCGAGTCGTCTGCCCGATTGCCCCTATATAAAAAAAAACGAACAAGGATTGCCAGTTCCAAAAATATCCTTTGTTATAATCATGATATATTCGGGCGTCGTCGGCAACCATCGTGTGATGTCGGCGCGCCCTCCACCCCTCGAAGGTTCTCGATCGTGTACCGCGCCGATGATTGCCGACGACGCCCGAACACGCCCGAACATTACCTACACTTCAATGACTACGAGTATCTATAATCTATAATTAGAAATCTATATCCTTAATATTATAAATGTGAATGTAAGTTTGTTTGTTACGCTTTCACGCGAAAGCCTGCCTCTAGCAAGTATGCGAGCTGAGCCATCGTCAAATTTAAAAAAGTCATGCAAGACTCTTACGCGAACATAATGTTGACTTAACACCAGACAATACTAAAGCCGAACTGCCTTCTCTGATAAAAATAACTCAGTCCGAAAAAAAAAATACAGTTGACGAAATGTTAAAGGTTAATAAAACCGCATGCCGTCTCGGGTACTAGGAGCCGGGGAACCAGGTGGACCCTGGAACCCCGACGTACTTCGGGTCACCTACAGTTTGTAGATGGCCTTCTTCTGTGTGGAAACCTTGGTGTTTCCGATGGTGTACTCAAAATATGGGCCTCCCTTCAGATAAGGTTTTGTTCTACAATACAATGCTGGTCAGACGTTTTCGTTTTATTTGTACATATTTTTCTCCCTTAGTCGACTGACACTACAGATGAATAGAAGTAAAGACATTCTGTATTTTTAATCCATCAGCACAGGTTCAAAATAATTGGAATATATTAAATGTTTTGTAAGGAATGGACACTTACTAGATGTTCTCCAAGTTTCTTGACCACAGGCTCGTACTGCACCGTCTTCGACCAGCTGTCGCACACGAAGCAGATATTGAAGAGGTAGACGTTACGCTCATATCTTGGGTTGTCTATGCGTATTGGGTAACCGACGATCTTGTGACCGAGGGCGTTTCTATATACAAATGTGAAATAAGGATGCTTCACTATTTATGATAGACATAATGATGATGACTCCTAGCGGCCAGCTCAACCGAGACTAGCCAACTGTGTAGGAGAAATTATTATGCAAAAGTGTGTGCGCAAACATTGGGGCACACTCTGATCCCTCATCTCACAATTGAGGGCTATCTGACACCATCGGGGAAAAGGAGTTCAAGAGGGTTAAGAATGATTAGTTTAGAGTTAACTTTCAAGGTTCAGCCCTGGCTGTTATTAAGAATTTCTATAATCAGAAATACTCAGTAACACATTTAGCCCGACCCGGGAATCGAACCCGAGACCAACACTACCCCTACTGACAATTAGACCAACGATATATATTACATACCTATATAGTACAAGTACTAATATACGGACCTGTTGGTCTAGTAGTTCACTAACTACCCAGACTGCTCAGTTGGAGAAAGTGGATTAAATTCCCACCCGGAACAAAATGAAATATTTGAGTTATGAGCACGATTATTTGTTCTATATAAGTGTTTTTTATCCATGATATATATGCACTACTATTTAGACATATATAAGTATGTTTATTAGACGTCTGGTTACTATCCTCTGGCTCTGCTTAATTTGGTATCAGACAATCGTATGTGACGCATTATTATTACCCATGACAGGGCATTGTAGAGCACCATAAAATTTCTAAGCTTTTTTTCATCTTCATTCAAAGGTGAACCAGTATGCGGAATTCAGTCCAGAAGCAATTGTAGTTTTTAAATTAACGCAAATAGTGTTGAGGTTAACTTTTAAAAAGGAACGCTGACATTAATGCTCTACTTCATGACGAATAAAATTGTAATAAACTGTGTTCTTCATTATTTAATTTTAGGGCCAACTATGTTCAACTTTGCTCAACGGTGTTCAACTATGCTTAGCTATGCTAAGCTATGATAACAGTGCTCAAGTATGCACAATAATGCTCAACTATGCTCAACGATGCTCAACTATGCTCAACGGTGCTCAACTATGCTCAACGGTACTTAACTATGCTCAACAGTATTTAACTATGCACAACAGTACTCAACTATGCACAACAGTATCCAACTATGCTCAACAGTACTCAACTATGCTCAACAGTACTCAACTATGATCAACAATACTCAAGTATGCTTAACGATGCTCAAACAAAGCGGCAGTGGACTACGTTGATTGAAAACTCAACAATTTGTTCATTTAAAAGATCACCTTATGAAAGATTATCTTTATTAGGATACAGGCTTTATTTCATTTTGTAACTTTTATAACTTTCAACAGCACATTTTTCTTTA
Source organism: Spilarctia lutea (assembly GCA_916048165.1). Lineage (NCBI taxonomy): Eukaryota > Metazoa > Arthropoda > Insecta > Lepidoptera > Erebidae > Spilarctia > Spilarctia lutea. Next base: position 26,822,761 of record OU696470.1, on the reverse strand, counting down.
TAATGACGATGATTTTAGGATTTAGAATTAGTGCTCCTAGTGTTACTGTCAATGCTATCAATTTTAGGTTAAATTTATTTGAGACGAGTAGCACATTTCAGTTCAGATATTGATTTAAATGTCTATGTTCATTGTCGTCAATACAAGATGGCCGTAACCCATAACAAAGGAAAAGTTGCTCAAATTAAAATGAATGTTTTAAAATTGTTTAATAATCATTTAACAATCTCTAGGCTTTAACAGTACACAATTGGACTGGCCTCTCTTTAGCAACTCAAAAACTTATCATATCATTATATCTGAATTATTAAAAAAATACCATTTAAAATGCTCTTAATAAATGTGTATATGCATCTGAATCAATTACAGCTGCAATTTATTTGAGTCGAGTATGTAGCACATTTCAGTTCCGATATTGATTTAAATGTCTATATTCTTTGTCATCAATACAAGATGGCCGCCACCCAAAAATGGTAACCCATAACAAAAGAAAAATTTGCTCAAATAAAAATGTTTAATAATCATTCAACATCATCCAGGCTTTAACAGTACACTGTTGGACTGGCCTCTCTTTAGCAACTCAAAAAATTATCATATCATTATATCTGAATTATTTAAAAAAATACCATTTAAATGCTCATAATATATGTATTTAAGATGTCTGAGACCGTTTGGCTTTTTGATCAACAATCTAACCGTATATTAAAGAAAAATCAATGTTCAATACTGCCAATAAACTAATGTCACTCGGTGAAAAGCAAGACAAAAATTGCTGAACTCATCCTTACTAGGGTTGTGGTGTCTGTCTGACTCTTGTTGAACCTGAACACACATTCTTAACCATCTAAATTTCGACAGTAAATCTTATTGGAGTCTTGTTAGAGTCTTCATATCCACTTATTAAATTTTTCTTACATTAAAAAACAGACGTGCAAATAGTGTTCAGTACTGTCAACAACAAAAGAGGATATTTAAAAACAAAATATTTTCATGAATGTTTTCTATGGGTAAGAAGCTTATCTTTTTATCTAAAGTATTTCACATTATTTACTGTGTCCAATAGACATAAATGTGTTGAAGTCTTGTTAGGCCAAAAGAAAATTTTCTACTTGTTATGATACAAGTATGGCTCACGGAAACATCGGATTTGTAGTCGGTAATGATAATTTATTAAATTTTAAGACTTCTCATAGTAAAAAGTTATTTAACGATAGTTTCAGTTAATTATAACAATATTATAATAATATTCAATAATTCCACCTTCCCATCTCAAAAAAAATGAGTACATTACTAAAAATTTAGATTTTTCCTGTAATATATGATTTTTTTCAATAATTTTTTAAGGTCTATCCAACCTAAAAGTGTACAGGTTCCAGCTATAGACTCTTGTAACTCCAAGTACGCAATTGCGCCACTGCTCATGGGCGTTGTCGCCATTGCGCCTCCTCTCCAAAGAGGGAGTTAAAGCTTTCCGGTAACTTCAGTTAATCCGCGAAAAATATCCTAGACAATAGTTTACTGCACAATAGTGATTTGATTCTAGTCGAGTCATCCCACATCTGCCCAAACATTATAATAATTGCCTTACAGATTTCACATAACATTGTCTAATACCAAACTTGACAAACGAGTGTACGATAAAAGATAGTCAACTCCAATAGGAATCATCATCATCAACAGCCTTTAAAACAAATAGTTAAGCTCAACTAAGTGATACCATTGCCTCAAAGTACTACTGTTGACTAATTATTTTGTTGCTTTTCACCGAATGGTTACCATGGTTACCGGAACCCAAACCTCTCTCAGCCTGACTAGGGAACCCCTAAGTCAAGCAGAGGAACAAGTAGGCAATGAACTTGTGAAATGTAGTCTCTACCATACCCTGATCTTTGTCTGCTCATTTGCCCACTACTCCATCAAAAAATGATCCTTTACAAGTTCAAGTTCAACTGAATTATTATTATTATTATCATTTGTTCAACAAACACCTAACAATATATAAATATTACAAACACTTTTTGAATTCATTGTACACAATTAATTTTGAATCTGAATTTATTAATCATTAAATTAATACTTCTGAAGATATTAATAAATCAAAATCAATAAAAATAGCAATAAGAAAAAATATTTTGTACTCACATAGTCATAGTGCATTTCTGGATCTGAGGCTTTGGGATGATGTAGGCACTGATTGAATCAAACACCTCCTTTGATATGTAGTCCTCAGGAAACTGTAGAAGAACAATAAAGATTAGTATGCAAACTAATAAACTAAACTATAAATTTAATAAAGATGAACTACGCAATTCAGTCTTACCAACCCGACGTCGCGCGTTACAATGCAAAGTACCCAGTCGCCCACCCCTCCACTCAGTCTAGACAGAGCTATATAGGTAGCTACACAGGTAGATAGGTCCCAGCACATAAATCAATAACTCGCAGACGAAACCTGATATAGGAACCAATTACATCTGCGCTTCGAGTGCAGTTCTGCGCATAGTCACTGCACTTGCGTACACAGCACGCGAAAATGTACCTTACATAAACAAAGACTCATACCTGACAGGATATCTTCGGGCCAGCCACGGGGTGAAATTCGCCTAGGAATATACATCGTATAGGCCCTTCTCGTCCGCAACCCTCATAATAGCGGGTTTCCATCATTTTCGCGGACATTAAGCCTATTTTTTCGCTAGCGCCGTCCTCATACTCTAACTGGCTCAGCACGTTAAGACGTCGTTCCACTTGCATTTGATTTGACTTAAGATAGCATCATAAGATAAAAAACAATAAAAAGAAATTAAATCGTACAAATTAATTGTAAAGAAATTAATCATGGACCGCAACAATGGGTGTTCGTAAACGTGTTGTTGTGGTCATATTTTTGACGTTTCGATTGAGTGGCTTGGTTCGATTGCTTTTTTATTCTCCTGACCATAGATACGTAATTTTTTGGTTGTGAAGGTAGAGTAACGAATTAAAGAAATCATTTGCATCGCCAAAACTCTTAACATTACTGATTACCAACATATTTTTCATAATTTACACAAGCTGTTATTTAATACTCACTTAGTTTCTACGAGTCATTTATACAACTGATATACGTAGGTCAAAGCGATACATTGGCAAGTAAGAATGACCTACAAAATATAGCAATAATAATGGTGGAAACTATATAATGAAACTTGCTCTAGTAGTTAAGAATCATATTTGAAGATCTTGACACTAGACGACTTGTTATCTCAGCAGAACATTGATAAATTTAGATAGAATCTCCTGCCCGTATTGTTGTCATCATATTTACTACATTATTCATTTCATTTTTTATAATTGGATAAAGCATTTTAAATGCTGATAAACTGACAGAACAAAGCAGTGTGTATGAACACAATGACTAAAATTTGTTAAACTTATTGGAAGTGTCCTAACATTAACGAAAGTGATGGATACACGAGTCTAAAATTTAGGGTGCAAGTACATAAGCCGAACCCTAGATGGCAGACCTAGATGTAGGTATGTAGACTATGTAGTCTACGTGAGTTATCGAGAGGGTGAGGGGGAATTCAACGATTACTGACTCAAATAATAATAGTAATACACTACGTAAAAGTACTGCTTTAACTATTTTTCTCAACTAGTTTAACTTATCATCAATAAAAAATCCACTAGAAAATAAATATTTACCATTTTAGGAACTTGAATACCTAACACATTTTTATTTTAAATTATTTAATAAAATTTAAGCTCAGATTTTGAATCCTGTAAATGTTATTTATTTCACAAAGGACACAAAGGATTCAAAAATTCCTTTACTAACTACTTCTACTTAGGTATTTAATCATTAAAATCATATTCACAAAATTATTTTCTAATAGATTATAATAAGATATAACAAAACTAGAATATTTTCTAATCCTAAACACAGCGAAAAGAGGACACTTACACTTTGACAATTTTGACGTTCATGATTCACTTCACTTCACTTCTCTTTCTAGACAAATAACAACATTAACATTATTGCTTATTACTGGCGAAACTATAGTTATTAGAGACAGTTATATATCAATGATAGTAATTTATTATTACTGCAAAAAGGACCTTCAGTGGTAACGTAATTGAGTGCGTACTTGTCAAAATAAGTATGACATGATAACTTGCCCTTAGTTTCGTTTCACTGGACATAACCTAAAACCATAAGTACGCTTCGTTTGCTTGAAAGTGGTTGTACATTCATCAAGTTTTTACTACATTTAAGTAGTACTTTAGGCTAAGTAATAATGATTCGAATATGCAAATCACAAATAAGTAGGTAAATAACATTATTACTATTTGTTACTCTGTTTGTTGCTAACTTGTACAAACACTTAGCATATGCAGAAATCATAGGTTTAGTTGTATACTTAACTTAGAATTTAGCGCCTATTGAAGCGCCAGAATTGGAATTAAAATTCTGGGATAAGATATCAGTATTGCAATTTATGTGGTGACAGTTTGGCAGACTTGAGCATGTAGAATATATGATTTTAAATAAATAAATAAAAAAAAAGTTTAAAAAAATTAGTGTCACTATCTCTACTAATCTTGTGGGTGTCGTAGGAGCTGACTAAGTGAGCAAACTGTGTGACAATAGCGCTAGAAAGAGAAACAAAACAAAACCATTTACCAACCCATCTGGCTGGTGTGGTATGGTAGCATAAAACCTCATTTTTTTCCATTGAGAAGACTGTGTCTAATCATGAACCATTAAATAATGTTGATGGTGCATGGTGTGCTTATTCTTTTCTTTTTATGATTGTTATGGGAATCGAATTTGAATGGTTTACCATTTCAATATTTTAATATTGAAATTAAAAGAATAAGCTTCATAAATAGTACTTTAATTTTGTTTATCTGGTCTTAGATTCCACTTTTTCTAGATGCCATTAGTTCTGGCATTTTATATGTATTAAAGTCTATGAAATATCCATAAGCAACTAATGGCACTGGCATTTTTTAGTCTTTGTGAGGGCCTAAGTGGGTCTTATAAAAGTCAGTTTTGGCCATCCATAATAAATGGATTGCATTGTAAATGATGATATTTCTAAGAATACTATTGTGATTTTATACTGTTAAACTCTTCAAGGTCAAAACCATTTGTGTCATATTAATTTATAAAACAATTGAATGTTTATTTTTTATGGTGTATGAGGCAAACAAGCAGACAACATATTTAATATTTTAAAAAAAAGCAATTCTTGTCATCTATATATATATAACTCAAAGGTGACTGACATAGTGATCTATCAACGCACAGCCCAAACCACTGGACGGATCGGACTGAAATTTGGCATGCAGGTAGATGTTATGACGTAGGCATCCGCTAAGAAAGGATTTTGATTAATTCTACCCCCAAGGGGATAAAATAGGGGATGAAAGTTTGTATGAAAATTTGTCAATTTTAAACCGATAGGGCTGAGACTTTGCATGCAGGTAGATGTTATGACGTAGGCATACTCTAAGAAAGGATTTTGATTAATTATACCACCAAGGGGATAAAATAGGGGATGAAACTTTGTATGAAACTTTGTCAATTTTAAACCGATCGAGCTGAAATTCGGCATGCAGGTAGATGTTATGACGTAGGCATCCTCTAAGAAAGGATTTTGATTAATTATACCACCAAGGGGATAAAATAGGGGATGAAAGTTTGTATGAAACTTTGTCAATTTTAAACCGATCGAGCTGAAATTTGGCATGCAGGTAGATGTTATGACGTAGGCATCCTCTAAGAAAGGATTTTGATTAATTATACCACCAAGGGGATAAAATAGGGGATGAAAGTTTGTATGAAACTTTGTCAATTTTAAACCGATCGAGCTGAAATTTGGCATGCAGGTAGATGTTATGACGTAGGCATCCTCTAAGAAAGGATTTTGATTAACTATACCACCAAGGGGATAAAATAGGGGATGAAAGTTTGTATGAAACTTTGTCAATTTTAAACCGATCGAGCTGAAATTTGGCATGCAGGTAGATGTTATAACGTAGGCATCCCCCAAGAAAGGATTTTGAGATGCAGGCTATATAAGGTTAGTAACTTTTCAGTTAAAGGTATATAAATTTCTGTATGCTAGCGCCATCTACATTAAGTTATTTTGGAGAGAACTTTGAATTAACCATTTTTGTGCATAGTGCATAGATAATATATCTAGCGGATTATGTTTGACGACTAGCTTTTGCCCGCGACTTCGCTCGCGTTTAGAAGTATTATTATTAATTAGGTATAGTTTTCGCGGCTTTACTTTTGTTTAGCGTGTGTAAAAAAAATTCACAAGTGTAGATGCAAATGACGGTCGAATATTCTTCTTAGACGATCCAGGTGGAACTGGTAAAACCTTCCTTATTAATTTATTTTTGGCGAAAGTAAGAAGTACTCACGGCATTGCCTTGGCTGTGGCGTCGTCCGGAATAGCTGCTACATTACTCGGAGGTGGTCGAACTGCTCATGCTACTTTCAAGTTACCACTCAATTTAATCACTGTCGAGACTCCCATTTGCAACATCTCCAAACAAAGTAATTTGGCTGAAGTTTCAAAGAGTACAAAACTAATCGTGTGGGACGAAATAACTATGGCACATAAAGGTGGTATTGAATCCTTAAACAGATCAATAAGGGATATAAGGGTTAATACAAAATTAATGGGTGGTGTAACAGTTTTGCTGGCCGGAGACTTTCGGCAGACTCTACCAGTGGTACCAAAAGGAACCAGAGCTGACGAAGTAAAGTCGTGCATTAAGAAATCTAATTTGTGGCCTCAAAAATATGAGAGCACATTTGGGCGGGGATGAGTCTGCTGGTAGATTTTCAGATCTCCATCTTAAAATCGGTAATGGTGATTTTCTATCGTTTGATGAAATGATAACCATCCCGGAAGAATTATGCACAGTTGTTACTACGGTTCAAGAATTGCTGTCTAAAGTTTATCCAACGATATTCATATACATGACAAGCCTATTGAATGGTTATGTGAGCGTGCTATATACTTACTCCAAAGAACGATCAAGCAGCAGCTATCAACGATATCCTGCTCATGTCGTTTGAGGGCGAAGAAGAGGTCCATACTTCGATTGATAATGTGGTTAATACAGTTTTTTTTTATTATATAGGGGGCAAACGAGCTGACGTATCACCTGATGGTAAGCGATTACCACCGAAAATGGACACTCGCAACACTAGAGGCGTCACAAGTGCGTTGCCGGCCTTTTAGGAAGGAGTACGCTCTTTTCTTGAAGGTTTGAAGGTCGTATTGGTCCGGGAACACCGCAGGCGACAGCTCATTCCACAGTTTTGCTGTGCGTGGCAGAAAATTTCGGGAAAATCGCACAGTTGTGGACTGCCAACCATCTAGATGTTGGGGATGAAATTTCTGTCGCGTAGGACGATAGTGGTAAGATGCGGCAGGGATCAATCCAAACAATTCCTCGGAGCACTCCCATGGTAAATGGGGTAAAAAAGGCACAGCGAAGCCACATCTCTACGCAGCGCTAGAGAGTCTAGCCGAATTGAAAGATCCGGCAATCGACGATACGAGTCGCCCTCCGCTGAATGCGGTCCAGAGGGAGGAGCTGGTATTGGGGTGACCCTGTCCAAAGATGAGGACAGTATTCCATGTGAGGCCGAACCTGCGTCTTGACGCTACTAATTACCCTGTAGAATTTTTAAATTCATTGAAACCGCCAGGTTTGCCTTATCATAAGCTTATTCTGCGTGTAGGCGTTCCAATTATTTTGTTGCGAAATTTTGTAGGCCCTAATTTTTTACACACGCTAAACAAAAGTAAAGCCGCAAAAACTATACTTAATTAATAATAACACCTCTTAACGCGAGCGAAGCCGCGGGCAAAAGCTAGTCTAAATATATAATCTGAATATCAGAAATTTTCATTAAATTTAGTATGCAGGGAATTTTGGGGTCGATAAATCAACTTGGCTACAATAAATTTTTTGAAAATTTTCCAAAAAAATATCTTAGCAAAGCTCAATCAGCCAAGATCTTATAATCATATGAATATTCCGTCTATGTTTGGATATGTATACTGGTAGGTATGTGAAAACATTTACTGGACTGTGATTGAATTCAGATATATATATGATAATGAATAGAATAGAAATTGATCAATAAACTCCTTAAAGGTAAAAAAAATATATAAAAATAAAATAATAACGGCCTTATTTTTCTCTGTCAATTTTTTTTAACATGTAACATTCAATTCAAATTAATATATTTTCAGAAACTTTTCTGACATACATTTAAACAAATAACAAAAACTAAAAACTAAATGTTTATACCCAACTGCTGTGCATAAATATTGGGTTTTTAATTTTTACACCATCTTAAGATTTTCTTACGCCATCTAGTATTTGTATTGTCAACTTTATTTCAAAAACAACAAAAGTAGTACTATTTGTCATTGCTAGGTGGCGCTAGTAGGCACTACAAGTAATATACTCCAAAGTCAACAAGTTGACGAAAGCAAATTACTGCTAAAGTAATAAAATAGAAGCTATCTCGAAATTATGGTCTTTGCAATTTATTGTTGATTCTTGTCAATAGCAGAAATATAGCAATACCTATGCTTGAAGTAGTGGTTTACAAACGAATTACGAGGACGATTTACTCTGCTACAATGGATAAATTTTATAAATAAGTATTGAAAAATGTTATTAAGTTTTGACAGGATTATCACAGTGCCACGGCAAAAAGCTTGTTCCTTTGGACCACAAAGAACGGGGATCAAATCGATTAATAAATACATGCCACACTTTCCCTTTTCCGCCATCACTTAGATAATTCACTTCAATAAAAACGCGATTCCCGAACCTACACAATCTTGGAACCTTTGAGTACCCTCATCACTTGCAGCGCATTGGCGCTTGATAATATTATACACTATCTAATTAGCAATGATTGTGTAGTTTGTACCGTGCTAGTATACATCCACTGCTGACTTTACAAAATAAACGCATCAGTTTCTAATGTCACATAAATTCATAGGCATTTCAACGAAAAAATGGAACCACTTCTATAGTGTAAAGTATGTACTTATTTTGGAGGCTGGTCTTTTGATTACGTCACTAAACTAGATTTGATTTCGAAAGAAATCTTTTCAATTAGACTTTATTCAAATTCTTCCTTCGTGTTGCCTTGTTTCATTCCCACTTTGATCGCGGGACTTTTAAGCGGGGAATGAACATTTCACTTGGCGGCCATAATGTGTGACTGCATTCAAAATAAGGATGGTGACAATCACGCTTAGGTATGCTTTCCATTTTTTTAGTTTCATTCCTACTATTGACTTATATAAAATGAAATGTAGTAAAACTTAATGAATGACATTTAGATATGTTTGTCTGTATGTCTAACTACCTTTGTTATTGCTGTGGAACTTTGTGGTCGCATTGATGAAAAATGAGGGCCATAAATTTTATATAACACCTTTGAAATATGTTGTATATCGTGTTGAAATTTGCCGATAAGCCACATTGGAAACTAATGATTAGCAACCAGCTTCCATCAAAGAATTTTGGATCTTGTTTAAAAACTCTTCCAACGCGACGTAGACATTATTCATTATCACCTTTCAATTCAATCGATTGCTCGTCACGTGGTTCGATCTTCGGCTTCTCGCATCCAGCTCTTGCCATCCTTTTTGAAAAAATCATTACTCCACCTGGCCCGAGGACGTCCTACGCTTGCCGAGACGCGGTCTCCATTCAGGAATGCATTTACCCCAACGGTTATCAGTTCTGCTAATATGTACAAATCAGTGATTAAAACTAATTCTCTTTCGAAGGAGACTTATACGTGTGTGATAAAAATGTGATGTTAAACCTAACAGTAAAGTATAGGTACACGTTTAAGAAAGTAGAAAAGTAGTAAAGTAGAGAAAGTAGTCCTCCTTCTGGACAGGTACGCTTGTTAGATGCAGTATTAAATAAGTACTCCACTCCACTTTTAAGATTGTATACAGTCCACACTGAATGACTGTGGTGTTGGACTGAATTTGTGGTAGTTCCTACATCGGCCAGACGAAAAGCACAATAGCGAAAGTAATAAAATCAATTGCAGAGTACTTGCTGGAGTTCGGGTCAAACCACTGGATACATAACTACTTTTGTACGAAATATTTATATCTTCTGATTTCAACCGTTTTACGTACTAAACGATGAAAAAGGATAATAGACGAATAGGAATATCTACCAGTTATCAACATTTTGGAATCCTGTCATCAGCGGATGCAATCCCCACCCTGGGGAAGTGTGTAGAAGTGCCAACGTTACAAACATTGAATGCGAAAAAGTGCGAGTAGTCACACCTCGAGCATCACGAAAGCGGCGCTAAGCTCACACCCTACCCGTGTTATAAAGGGTATAATAACTCTTTGAATATTTTTTTTTCGCGAATTAGTCCAGCTATTGGAATCGTACGAAGTGTAGGAGTATATGAAACGATCGCAGCGCTTGCCGTGGCAGAAATATACAACAATAGGGGCTTAGTGAAACTTTTAAATTAATAACTGCTTTAAAAACGGGTAATTATTGTTGGGCCTCCCCCAAGGCTTCACATAACAACCGGCCCTGTGCTGCCTGCACCCAACGGTCTCCTGCGACCCTCACCAGGTCGTCAGACCACCTTATAGGTGGCTTACCCACGCTCCGTTTTCCATTACGTGGTCGCCACTCCAGAACTTTTTGACCCCGTCGACCGTCTTGTCTGCGAGCAATGTGCCCTTCCCACTGCCACTTAAGTCTGGCAATTCTACGCGCAATATCGGTGACCTTTGTTCGTCTACGGCTCTCCTCATTCCTGATACGACCACGCAAAGAAACTGCGAGCATTGATCTCTCCATTGCTCTTTGTACGACTTTGAACCTTCTTATCAGGTCCATTGTGAGTGACCACGTCTCTGTACCATAGGTTATCACTGGCAACACCCACTAGTCAAAAACTTTCGTCTTGAGACACTGTGGTAATTGGGACGAGAAAATGTCTCGCATCTTTCCGAACGCCGCCCAGCCGAGTTGGATTCGACGATTGCCCTCTTTCTCAAAGTTGGACCTACCTAGCTGAGTAGTAAGTCCTAGGTATACATAATCCTCGACAACTTACAGTCTCCGATTCGCACTGGAGTGGGTGTGACATGAACGTTCGACCCGCTTAGAGAAACTACTGAGGCCATCGAGCATTGCGCTAAGGTCTGCCATGGTTTCAGCCATGGCCACTATATCATCAGCAAATCAAAGGTGGGTGATGTACTCGCCGTTAATGTTGATGCCAAGTCCATTCCAGTCAAGAAGCTTAAAAACGTCTTCCAGAACCGTGGTAAATAGTTTCGGAGATATAGATCTGTAATAAATAAATCAATATGTTAAAAGATTGAGACAAACTTCATAGCATTCCATGGATTCACCGTGCGGGTGCCGGTTCCATCGTAGTTCCCAGAACTTGCGACCTAGGTGTAGGTTTAAGGAGGCCCCCTTTGAGATGCGCATCATCGCTTACTTTCACTGCTCGAGTTTCCCGCCCTACCTAGCCAAATTTGGTAGGAACCTGTTAGTGCAGCCTTAGATACTTGTTCTAAAATAGAACTTACTGCAGTTCTTGACAGGCCAAGGTCTTTCAGAAGGTTAAAGAGAGATTTAACTGGTATACCTCTCGCGCCTACTTAAACCGCGTGTAAATTAACCACATAGCCATTTTTGTTTAGTTCAGTTGTTAGATCGTAATTTATCTACTGTAGAATAATAAAACGTGTGTTCGTTTTAGGTTAGGAGAGTACTTACGTTTATCCCCCCAATGTATCCCTACGTTGTCGTCGTGGTGGGGCTTGCGTGGGTCAATGATCTCTGGGGCTGTGCCGGGTAGAGCTACTCATGCCGGATTGGCCCAGGGTGAGACTCCAGACCAAATGGGATACCAGACGGAGTCTGGCTACAGGCTGCCGAGATGGGCGTGACCCGTCGTGCCGCACTCCAAACGTCCCTCTGCTTTAGCAGAAGGCGTGTTGGAGTGCGAGTAGATCAGAGGGGCTGGCACTTGAGTGTTAGTCCCGTCTGTGAGAGAGGGCTAGCCACCCTCTCGCATTCCGTAACCATTAGGGGCTCAACAACGACCTGACTGGTGGCTCCAAGAGGGTACGCTGAGAACCTGATGGCCGGAGGGCTTGCCTTGATTGGCCGGCCCATGACAAGGATAGTCTATAACACCCGACAGCTAAGTCGAAAAAACCTGTGGATACCGGCCGACCTCCACAGTACATAGGCTTGCCCGGGTATTGGGGATCTCTGCCCGGGTGGACTTTTAGTTCTCCCCGACTCGTGGGATTTATTATGGAGTTGATAAATTTAAATACAAAGAATAACGAAATCGAACATACGACGACAAAAAGCAAGCACAACGGATCCGAGAAAGAAGGGAAGAGGAAGGAGAAGAAAGAGAGGAGAAATGCCAAAGGGCAATTTAGGAAGGCGGACGACCAATCGTCTGCCGAAGAGGACGTTGCGCCTGGAACGCCCATTTCGGTGGGGCTCCCAGAAGTCGATCTGACTGCTGGGAGCCGCAGCCGAAGAACATCGGAACGCACGCGTTCCAGGTCCAACCACTCGTCGGATGGCACGGGTGGTGCCACCTTGGAGGCAATGGAGTGCGAGACGGGCGACAGCCGCAAACGCGGCCTCTCCGGGGATGTCGGAAGTGACTCGTCCCTGGAGATGCTGCCGCCCAAAGTCGGCAGTAGCCAGAGGGGGAGGTCCCGAACCCACGCCACGGCCCCGTCGGGTTCCGCCTTTTCGAAGGCGGAATCCTACAAGAGGGCCAGGGCTGATGGCGAGCTCCAGGCGGAAGAGGAGATGTGTGGTCTCCTGCTTAAGATCAGGGGACCGGTGGATGGGGACTCAGGGCCCCAATCATCGGTCTCTCTGCAGGAGACAGCGGACGCGGCGGTGGCCATAATCAACAAGGTGGCCACCAAGTCCGTGAACCTGAAGGGCTCTTTCGTGAGGGCCCTGAAGGACTCCTCTTCTGCCGTGGCGGGGGTCGTGGGGACCCTAATTGGGAACGTGGCCCGTCTACAGTCGGCCAACGAGCGGTTGACGGGGCAGGTGGCTGAGCTCAGCGCTCAGTTCGCCCAGTTCCGGGCGGAGCGAGAGGCCCCAGCCCCGTCAGCGTCCCGGCGGGCCGCGTCGACATCCCAGCGGGCCCCGTCTACGTCGCAGCCGTCATCTGCTGGCCCCGGGATAACCGACGCCCAACTAGCGGTTATCCTGGATGCATGCTGGCGGATGATCGAGGGCCGTACAGCCGGCCTAGAGGCGAGGCTGCCTGCGGCCCCTGTCATGCGGCCGCCGCTTGCGGCGCCGAAAAGGGTGGCCACGTCGTCGGCGACGACCCCTCTCCCTGTGGTGGGGGGTCGCGTGTCGTACGCGTCGGCGACGGCACCACCGGCACTTGCGGCTGCCCGAGGGGCTCGTCAGGTGGCCAAGGCTCCGGCCAAGACGGCTGCCCCGAGGCCGGGGCCGAAAGCGGTGGCAAGGGCTGGAGCGGAGGTTCCTCCGCTCCCCGCTCCAACGCCTTTGCCTCTGCCTGGACCCTCCACGTCTGCCCCCTCCAATGAGGGTTGGCAGGAAGTTGGAGGGTCCAAGAAGTCCCGCAAGCGGGCCAGAAAGGCTGCCCGTCAGGCAGCCTCTGGCCCACAGGCGCCACCGGTGGCAGGGGCCACCCGCAAGAAGCCGCGGAAACTACAGATGCCGAAATCCGCGGCTGTGGTGGTGACCCTGTCACCGGAGGCGACAACCGGCGGGCTGTCTTACGCGGCCTTCTTCAAGAAGGCCCGGGATAGTCTCGCCGGAGAGTTTGAGACGGCAGGAGTCCGCCTGCGCCTCTCCCAGACGGGAGCTCGTATACTCGAGTTCCCTGGGGCTGATGGCGTAAAATCGGCGGACTCCGCTGCCGAGAAGCTGAGGGCTGCGTTTGCAGATACGGATGGTGTCAGGATCGCCAGGCCCACGAAATGCGCTGAGTTGCGCATCTCGGGCCTGGATTCGGTGACGGCCGAGGATGTCCGCGCTGTAGTTGCAAAGAAGACTGCATGCAGCGCGGACAAAGTCAGGGTCGGCACCATCCGCCCCGGTCCTGGGGGGCTTGGCGCTGTGTGGGTCAGTTGTCCCGTGGCGTCGGCCAGAGTACTGGGCGACGCCGGCCGGCTCCTCATCGGTTTCGTGAGCGCCAGGGTTACAGTCCTGGCGGCGAGACCGATGAGGTGCTTCAAGTGCCTGGCCGCGGGACACACACGCGCCAAGTGCGCCAGTTGCTTTGACTGCAGCGGACTGTGTTTCCGCTGCGGTCGACCGGGGCACAAGGCGGCAGAATGCTCTGCCGCCCCTCACTGCCCCGTGTGTGCGGCGGGCAACAAGCCCGCCAATCACCAGATGGGGCAGGGGGGCTGCAAGCCTCCCCGAGCTTCTCGGCAGACGTCGGGGGCTAGCCTGTCGACCCAGGCTGCCTCCGGCGTCGATCGTGCGACCACGTCGTCGCCCATGGAGGAGGTTGTAGAGACGATCCAGTAAATGGATCAAGTCTCCAACCTCCTTGTCCAGACTAACCTCAACCACTGCGCCGCGGCGCAGGATCTCTTCCTGCAAACCATGGCGCAGTGGTCGATAGGTGTTGCCGTAGTCGCGGAGCCCTATTACGTCCCTCCCCGTCCAAACTGGATGGGTGACCGGGACGGCTCCGTGGCAGTCGTCGGCTCCTCGGCGGCCCGTTCCCCGCCCTTGTCGCTTAGAGACAAGGGCTCTGGATATGTGGCCGCCGAGTGGGGGGGAATAACCGTTTACGGTGTTTACTTCTCCCCCAACCGGAGTTTGAGCGACTTCGAGGTCTTCCTTAACAACTTGGAGACCTCGATGCGGCGACTAGCGTCTGGGCACGTCCTCGTGCTGGGGGACTTCAACGCAAAATCCATTGCGTGGGGTTCCCCAGCGACGGACGCCAGGGGCGATGCCGTGGTGGAGTGGGCGGCTTCGGTGGGCCTCTGTTTGCTGAACAGAGGCGCCACCAACACGTGCGTGCGACAGCAGGGGGGGTCGATAGTGGACCTTTCGTTCGCTACCCCTGCTGTTGCCGCACGAGTAAGGAACTGGTGTGTCCTGGATGAGGTTGAGACGCTCTCGGATCATCTTTATATCCGATTTGAGCTCTCCCGGTCCCAGGGCCCCAGTAGGGGTCACGTGGCGCGGCATACCTCCCGCTTTCCGCGGTGGGCAGTTGCCAAACTCGACAGGGACCTGCTAGAGGAGGCGGCCATAGTTCAGTCTTGGCTGTCTCCGCGGGCCCCGGCCGAGGAGGTCGACATGGGGGCTGGCCGCTTTCGCACTGCAATTACGCAGATCTGCGATGCGGCCATGCCCCGCGTTCGGGGTTGTCGACCTTCACGGAACGAGACCTCGTTGGTCGAGGTTGGACGAGACTGGTGGTCCCAGGAGTTGGCGGACCTCCGTGCGGCCTGTACTCGTGCCCGGAGGTCCTACACCCGATGCCGGCGGCGACGCCACCGCGTAGACGGGGAGGAGGGCCAGCTTCATGAGGAGTACCGCGAAGCGCGGAGGACTCTGAAGCTGGCCATTTGCCGCGCCAAAGAGGCAAAGAGAAAGGAGATGCTGGAGAGTCTCGATCGTGACCCCTGGGGTCGCCCATATCGTGCGGTGCGACAAAAGCTCCGCACGGCGGGCCCCCCCCTTACCGAGACTCTCCAGCCCAGCTTCCTGCAGCAGGTGGTCGAGGGCCCCGGCGCCTCAATCGAAGTCAACTCGGTCCTCGCACCGGTTCGGGCCCAGATGAGGTATCTGGGCCTGATCCTCGACGGTAGGTGGCTCTTCGACGAGCACTTCCGACAGCTTGCCCCAAAGCTGGTTGACGCTGCCTCCGCCCTTGGGCGACTCTTGCCCAATCTGGGTGGAGCCAGTGTCGAAACAAGACACCTCTACACGGGGGTGGTCCGGTCGATGGCCCTTTACGGGTCACCGGTGTGGGTCCCGGCTCTGACCGCCCAGAATAAGGCACGCCTCTGGCGGCCTCAGAGGGTATTGGCGGTCAGAGCCATACGCGGATACCGCACCGTGTCGACGGAGGCGGCGTGCGCCTTGGCCGGAACACCCCCGTGGGATTTGGAGGCGGAAGTGCTCGCCGAAGTTTATCGGCGAGCGGCTGAATATCGGGCGGAGAACGGGTATCGTCCTCCGCCCGAAGAGGTACGCGATTGGCGTGAAGCCGCTCGCCGAGCCACGATGGCTCGTTGGTCTTTCCGGCTGGAGGCTCCACGCGCTGGCTTTGCCACCGTGGAGGCGCTCCAGCCGGTCATCCTCGAGTGGGCAGGGCGGCAGCACGGGACCCTTTCCTTCCGGCTGACGCAGGTGCTTTCCGGGCATGGTTGCTTCGGAAAGTACCTGCACTCGGTCGCTAGGAGGGAATTGAGTCCCGCCTGCCACCACTGCGACTGCAGTGAGGACTCGGCCCAGCACACGCTGGAGATCTGCCCCGCTTGGGCGGATCAGCGCCGGGCCCTCACTGCAGTCATCGGAGGAGATCTGTCGCTACCGGCCGTCATACGCTCCATGGCCGGTAGCGACAGCAGTTTTACCGCGGTCGCGACCTTCTGCGAAGAGATAATTTCGCGGAAGGAGGCGGCGGAGAAGGCCCGGGAGGACGATATCCACTCGGACCCGATCCGCCGCCGGCGCACGGGGCGGCGGAGGCGCGCCTATCAGCGCCTCATGCCGCCCTGAGTGTGGCCGCGGATGGACGGGATGGGTTTTCCCCTCCATCCGCATTACAGGCCAACCGCGAGGGGGCGACGTACGCGTGTGCCGTGCGTCGCCTAAATTTGAGATTTTAACATCAGACGGTGCCCGCTTCTGTGCGGGCAGGCGCTGGGAGGGGTCCGGTTTGCGTTAATAACAGCGATCCCGGACCCCTCCCTTCTCAGGCGCAGAGTTGGCACACCGTGTGGTTTTAGTCGGTTCGATTCCGACACACCGCCCCACCGCAAACCCCGGCGGGGTGACGGCCCGAGGGGGTTTCCACACGTAAAAAAAAAAAAAAAAGTACTTACGTTTATACTTGTTTCACAGGGTGTTAAGGTCACTGATATTTGACGAATTATGTTGGCTCGTATTAAATAATTATTGTCATTAGTTCTTAGTTCTTCTACATTCTTTACGTGTTCAGTTAAAACCTTTTTTCAGTTTATTTCTTTTCAGCATAGTTTGGCGCCAGAAACTTATTTTGTGTTTTACACTATAACAACTATTTTAAAAATAACATTATTTTTTTCTATTGCTGTTTGTAACGCCTCTAACAAACGCATCTAAAAATACTATTTATGATCTTTCTATAAATTACTTATTTACTTTATTTTAAATTTTTGACAATGAACTTTTTGACAAACGCCCCGAAAGTTATATATGCGAGATGGCGCTACTGTGGTGCACGTTCGATAATGTGTGTGTACAGTATCTAATAAAATAAATAGTCTAATTTCACCAATAAATATAAACTTCTTCCTATTATACAGTATCCTATTGTTCTTATTGTACTTTCTTTGTTGGAAACCAGTTCCCAAAACAGTTTTATTTTGTTTTTAATGAAAATCATTGGTGTGTTCCATCATTGGAAAATTTTAGCCCAATTGGTGCATCTCTTTTTAAGTTTTTCAAGTGTTCCTTAGGTTGTCACAGAATAAATACAATCTCCTTTCCATAAAACTATTGGGATTAATGGCTAATTTCAACACAAACCTTCGTGAAAATCACTGGCCGCCTTTAAATATGTTTATAGATTATCTGTCACTCTTCTTTTGTTTGCAACAATGGACGTCTCGCGGGAAGCTTTTCATCACAGAGCTTTTCATGCTATTATTAACTATGATTACAAACGAGGGTAAAATTAAAGGAATCTCAAGAATTTTTTTAGTTTCTTTTGGAGCAGACGCTCTGCGTTAGCAATAATAACTTATTGGTTTCGTGAATTTAAACGTGGTCGAGAGAACTTAAACAATGACTCCAGACCCGGCCGACCACCAACTGCAGTAACTCATGAAAACGTCATAAGGATAGAGTGGCTATTGCGACAGAATAGACATATTATACATGAAGAGATACAAGTTGAACTAAACATTGGATCGCAGGTAGTTTTCACCATCCTGCATGAACTTTTAAAGTTATGAAGCTTTCTTCGGGACGGATACCTCATTCACTCACTGATGAGCAAAAATGCAGTCGTGTTGATTGATGCAAATTTATGTTAGAAAAGTTCGAACGAGGAACTTCGCAAAACGTATCCTACATTCTTACGATGCATAGCTACGATTCTCTCATGAAGCAACAATCCACGCAATGGGTGTTCGAAAATTAAGGTTTGCCCACAAAAGTTGTTCGCGGTCGGTACGTTTATAAAAAAACTTGCTGACCTAAGCAACCTCGTGTGCGTCATATATTGCCCGTAGCGTGAAAATTTTCCCCCGTTTTGAAACTTTTTTCATTGGTGCTCTGCTCCTATTAGTAGTAGCGTGATGACATATAGCCTTCCTCGATAAATAGACTATCCAACACTGAAATAATTTTTCAAATCGGACCAGCGGTTTCTGAGATTAGCGCGTTCAAACAAACAAACTCTTCAGCTTTATTATTAGTATAGATGATAGCAGCTTTTTCGACGCAGTGGACCAGTAGCAGTAATTCCACTAGAAGACCGTAGAATAGTTAAAATTGAATGGTATAGCGAAGTTTGTCTTCCTTTAGCTTTCGGGAAGTTGGATAGCGAGCGCGCAAGGAGCGGCGTTCGTGGCATTCTTTTTCACCAAGATAACGCACCTGCTCACAAAGCTGTTAGAAAGAACTACAAATGTTACCCTATCCTCCATACAACCCAGGTTTAGCTCAATTTGTTTCGTTTTTGTCACGGTAAGAAAGTACTTCGGTCGCGAAAATTTTGCACTGCAGACGAGGCCGTCGAAGACACGTTTTTTAAATGTTTTGAAAGCTGGTTCATCCGAATGCATAAGTGCATTGGATATTTTGAAAAGGTGTAAATAAACTTTATTATATTCCAACTATTTTTGGAACAGCCCACGTATAACTTAATATTTAAATAAGAAAAAAGGTTATTAAAGTTATATTTTTTCAGTTATAAATATGTATCTCGAAAACCCGAACCGTATTCAATGCTACTGTACCATGAACATTCTATTTAATGATTTTAAACGATTTAATTTTTATGAAATTTAGTATGCATGGGGTTTTGGTGGCGATAAATCGAATAGCTTGAATTCATTTTTAGAAAATTTATCTAAACGAACAGTCATCCAAGTACTAATAAATAGATCAATGTGAAATTTAAATGTCAATAAATTAAATTTAAAAAACTTTTTAAAAACAAGCTTTTTTTGGAATGATCTAAAAAGAATATAATAAAGTATTCCTTGGAAAAAAAAAAATATTATATTATGTCATTACACAATTTATATAATAAAAAAGCTTGTCGCGAGATTTCATAGTTTCCATGACCTCCTTGCGGCTCCATCATCAGACCCTGGATACTATCAAAACATAATGTAGTCGTTAAGGTGAATGAAACTATTCCAAGCTCAATGGCGTTGCGTCGTTTCATTACAGAGTTCCTCCATCATCTCCATCATCAGACCCTGGATACTATCAAAACATAAAATACTCGTCAAGAAGAATCTAACGATTCCACACAATGGGTTTCGTTGTGTCATTACAGTGCCACTTTCAGATTAGCATCTGATCAGCTTTATGTCATCATAATATTTATTCAGTTCAGTTCAGTCTAAAAGCCCAAGGTAATTTTGTGTTCGGGACTAATACGCAACCGCTCGAACGAAGGCTACAGTCTGTAACATCACGTTACGAGCAAAGGGAGCTGAGCATCATTAAAAAATGTAGTTTATTGGCAAAAAAATATTTAGTTTGAGAGATGCAGATAAATGAGAGTTTCGTGAGTCGGCTAGTTATTAAGAAATAGTTGAAAATGTTGGTTTTTCTTTCAGTTATAAGTCCGTTATAAAATTAAATGCAGAATTTAATGTAGGTACATAACGTGTGGACTAAAACGTATGAAAGTTTATCATTTTGACTCTTATTTATTCTGTTTATATTTTTCCATAATTTAGTACCTACTAAATAATTCTTTTTTATCTGCACTCTGGATACCATACAGGATCTGCCTATTTTGATACCTGAGAGCTCCGCATTCTATAAGATATAAAGACAGTAGAATCATTCAACTATATTTCCTTTATTAAGATATAAATACCCTGATAACATACTGGGAAAACAAAGTAGGTATGTAATTACGAAATTACGTTTTATAAAAATAAGCAAGATATTGGCGATAAAAAAGTATAATGTGCGATAGATTGCCTTGAAGTCAAGTGACAGCGATACAGCGGTGCCCCTGAACCAGTAAATGTGCTCAAGGTTAAAGTCGAGCATGCGCCTTACTCACCCCTACAGACGGTATGACTTTGTACGAGCGGGTTGTTGTTTTCAGTTCACAATTGCAAAACTTTTGTATCGCAACAATACCCATTGTTTCACAAGACGTTTTGTAAAAGTTTAGAAAACGTGAATTTTTATTTCCTTAAAAATAAAAATGTTATGATAAAAATGTTAGTTAAGTGCTTGGTTTGTATGGTTTCATCAAAATTGTGTCCGTGTTATAAAATTTTTGTAAATTATATACCTACCAGCTTTGGCTCTGACCGCGTGTATGTCGGTTTTTGTGATAAAGATTTCCCTATGCGCTTCCTCAAGAATCAAGGATCTTCATGCCAAATTTCAATGAAATCGATGCAGCGGTTTAGCCGTGAAATCGTAACAGACAACAGATAGAGTAGCTTTCGAATTTAGAATATTTTAGTTTTTTTTTGTATTTTGATTGAAATCTTTGCTAGTTTTTTTGTCAATCTACGTGTTTTTTATGTAAGAATATTTGCTACTTGTTTCAGAACAATATTGAAGAATGTATTATTAAATTTTTTCTATGCTTATCTGCATGTAAGTCCGAGATGAACTTAACAGCTACTTAAAATATCGATTTAAAACTAGGTTTTGCTCACAGATCGTCGGAGGTAGCGATAAAAAGTTGCCTATTCAGCAGATTTATTATGAATTTGTACCATACATACATACAGTTTTCATGTAAATCTGCTGAGCTGTTATTGATTTCCCATACAAAGTTTCGCCCTCTCTATTTCTAGGATAACATTATCCGTTATAACCCTTCCTCACAACTCAAACTATCCTCATGGTAAAGTATGATCTTAATCGGTGCAGCGGTTCTTCATACAAAGGTCCTCCCTATTCATCCAATTTACGGGATGGGGATTGAGGATGAAACTATATTATGTTCCTTTACCAAGAATCGATATGTTTCGCTTCCAAATTTTATCTACAGAAATCGGTTCCGTTCAGTGAACGGAAGTGCCTATACCGTGGAATAGGATAATGGCGACTGCTTTTATTTGCGACTGTTACTTTGGTCGGTGTAGGGGTCAAAATTTTTGTGTGAGTTCACTTAGCATTTGTTGTCTCCGAGTACCTTGTGGTGTTGCAGACCCAATTACCTTGGGGGTAATATTTAAATAAAACCGGATGACTTTTAACGTAAAGTAGAATTAACTTAAATTAACTCGTGTTTTGGTTCACTATAAAATGTAGTCATTTCAATCGGTGGAATTCATTGGTCACGGATAGATTGCCCCCACCGCAATACCATGAAAATACGATCCGGGCGTGATGATGAGCATCGTAAGCGACAAAGTCATCGTGTTCATCTGCGAGCAAAGACAAATTTTGACACTGTCCTCCAAAGCGAATAATAGCAGTGTTTTACCTGAAAATAAAAACACAGATTAAATAATTACCTTATTCGAATCTTACTAGATGGAGAGCGGCATCCCTGATTTCCACTTTAATTTCCTTCTCTTTTACCCGTTATCAGTATTTATGTAGTTTGTTTACATCCCAAATTATAGGTTTCTTAGGCACTGGCATGCACCGAGCAATGGACTTTAGTCTACGAGTGACGAAGAAAATGTATGGATTTACCGAACATACGAGCTAAGTACTGGCCAACGGATTGAAAGTTGAGGTACCTACATGCTAGCTTTCTACTAGGCCAGGATCCGAGCCACATTGCACGTCTTGCTTGTGAATGGGCGCCAAGACGACTAAGGGCACAGGAGAGAGAGATACCTTGTCGTTATTTTATTGTTCAAGGTTTCAGGGCTTACAATCACCGCCATACATACTCGTATAAATATATGGCAGGCCTGTTGGTCGAGTAGCAGGCGATACTGACTGCTAAGCCAGAGGTTGTGATTTCCTTTTGTGATTACTACTCAGGATAAGTCTTTGAGTAAAAAGTAAGATTTATTGAGTTTGTATGTAATTTATCTATCACATACGTGTATATAATTAAGTATATTTGTTAGCCATCTGGTCACTACCGTGCAGGCTCTGCCTAGTTCAGGATTTAGGATAACATTATACAACACCTTTCTCTATTTCTAATGTGATCTCTTGGACTCTTAGCCATATAATAGTGACTACGAGGCATGGTCTTTCTTTCATGGACTTTCACGTCTGTTCTCCAGAAAACTCATTTTCATTTCATTACGGCACTACCACAGGTGAATAAACACGAGGCAAAGTTGAGAATCGTTAAAACCCTTGGGATCCACGGTAAGCGGACCTGGTCCCCCTTATTTATATTTTTTTTTGTGCGGAAATCCCCTCCTGGTGGTCCCCGGGTCGCGCACGCTCCACAGCGTCCGCGCTTCCACCCGAATCTGATTCTGCCAGGGTGACAGATGGCCTCATCTAGGTCATCAGACGGTGCCTTATAAACTGCGAGCTCCTAAGGTATTATTTATGAGTCAATTTAGACTGTTGTTATTTGTGCAGTTGTAGTTGCTAATGACTTTCAAGTAAGAAAATTAGCGTCATATTTATCTGCTTGTACGTCTGTCATCCTGTGCGGTGACGTTCTTGACATTTGTATTGTTGTGAAGATACATTAGTTCACTATTTTCTTGTGATTATATAAATCATACCTAGTTCATCTTATGCGACGATATCGAGGCAATTTAGGTATTTTATTTTAAAAGCCAAAGGCTCGGGACACCTCCATTGGCTTAGGATCACTTGGTATCACCATCCTATATAAACCAGATTTAATCCTAATTTATTACGTATTTAATATTCAGGTTATTAAAACAGTTAAAAAAAACTTAAGATACATAGCAAGAGAAGGTAATTTGCATAGGTATATCTACATTATTATCTATACTAATATTATAAAGAGGAAAACTTTGTTTGTTAGTTTGTTTGTAATGAATAGGCTCAAAAACTACTGAACCGATTTTAAAAATTCTTTCACCATTCGAAAGCTACATTATCCACGAGTAACATAGGCTATATTTTATTTTAGAAAAAAATAGGGTTCCATAAGATATTTGGGTTTTTCGGACACAAGGTGTAAAAAATCAACCAGAAAAGTTACTTATTTGGCGTACGCTGCCTAAACTATAAAAGTTAGAACCATAAAATGTTCTAATTAATCGTAGATCTTATAAATATCTACAAAAAAGTTGCAACACATTATACCTATCTATGTCGAGTGAGGCACAACAACCATTTTTTTATTTAAAAATCTTGAATTTTTTGGACTACATTTAATCGCGTTTATTTTACTCATGCTATAAATCCTTATCAAAATAAATTATTTCATCATTAACTACAGTTTATGTAGATAATATTTGGTCTTTGAATGATAAAAATTGGACGTTTGGTTTTGAAGTTATGGCAAAATTAAAATATTACGATTTCTGCTGCACGGCCCGTTGCGAAGAGGGCGTCACCAAGGCGGGGATGCGCGTGCGGGAGGGGAGTTTAGATCTATATATTATATACTAATAATAAATCTGAAGAGTTTGTTTGTTTGAACGCGCTAATCTCAGGAACCGCTGGTCCGATTGGAAAAATTCTTTTGGTGTTCGATAGTCCATTTATTGAGGAAGGTTATCGGCTATATATCATCACGCTACTACTAATAGGAGCGGAGCACCAATGAAGAGTGTTAAAAACGGGGGAAAATTTTCACGCTACGGACAACATAAGACGCAAACGAGGTTGCGTGGGTCAGCTAGTATTTAATAAACTTATATATGGAACTAAATTCAAACGGTTACGCCGTTTAAAATATTGATACTTTACCCATTACAGCAACCAACAGTATTTTGTTCATTTAAATAATCTATACAAATAAATAAAATTGGAGTGTCTGTTTGTAATATTAAAATAACCGCTGTCTACTACAGGGATATGAATGTATATACGGTACACATACCAAAATATATATTTTTAAAATTTTTGTCTGTCTGTCTGTCAGTTTGTTCCGGCTAATCTCTGGAACAGCTGGACCGATTTGGACGGGACTTTCACTGGTAGGTAGCTGATGGTACAAGGAGTAACTTAGGCTTACATTTTTTAGACTAGCTTTGCCCCGCGGCGTTTCCCACGATACGACAATAACCGCGGGTAACACCGCGGGGTTCAGCTAGTTTGAAAATAAATAAGTATGTACCTACTTACGGTTTTACTCGATGCGGGTATGATCGTAAGAACTTATCACATGGATCACGCACCACAATACTTATTTTAATATTTATCTAATTTAATACTTATTTAATTGAATAATGTATATTCGAGAATTCTGCAACATTGGCTCGGCAACGACTGCTCTGTGCGGAAACCTGGGCAAAACGTTAGGTATTTTAAAAGTATTGATTTAATACATAATATATACAAAATATGTTTGTACTACGATAAATATTGAATTTATTCCGTGATATAAATAATTTGGAATAATATTTTTCAAGAAGAATTTAAAAAAAAATAGGTCGTACGGAATTGTTTCACGGTGTGAATGGTTTTATTCTAATATTAAGTGTGTAAGAGTTAGACTTTAATTAGTCTTTATACTATCTACAGATATAGGTAAAACTCTGGCTCAAAGCTCTCAACAACAACTGAAGTTGTTGCTTTGCACCCGAATCCATATATTTTTTTATTCTCCTAACTTTTTAATTACATTTTATTATATAGGAAATTTCATTACAACTTTTTGTAATTATTTTGTTGAAACAATGTAAGTACTTACAATTCCGCCACGTAACTCTCCGGAAAAGTATACCTTTCGTAAAAAAATATGCTTTCGAACAAATTTTGCTGCCACGTGACCAGTGACAAAGTTGTGTCTTACGCTCCGCCCACCCTAAAAGCCTAAAAAGATTCACTACCGGCGAAAACTCACAAGTGTAACAGTATATTTCTTCCGTGTCTATAAAATGTATTATTATTTACTAAATCGCAATATTCTCTTAAATAAATTGCCCAGTTAGTGACCATGGCGACGGGACTACCCACACTACAGACACTTTTGAACGTTTCATTTGAATATACTCGTATAATAAATTGTGGTTGGTTTCTAGTAAGTTTATAAACTATTTTATAATGATTGAATCAGCAGTGAACATATATATATAACACATCATTAGTGATGAGCTGCTCGGTGTTCTCAGAAGCCACGAGTTCTTCAAATCCCGAAGATGATTTATATACGTAAGTACATAAATAAATAAGTACAACTATATCGTACTATACTTCTTTATATTTGTGTATAAAATTGATTTGAAGTCATTCTGCAGACAGACAGAGGCGTTGATGCAGATTAAGCCGCCCGCCACTCCATAGGTACCTACAGTTAGGAAAATCGATGTTGTCCTTGAAACTCTCCTAGCGGGCGGATACGCCGCTCCGCATTCATAAACCGGCTTGTTATACCTACTTTATAAAACTTTAATATTTATGACGGTATGTGTTTATAAAGTGAATTGAATAAACTGAAAATCTTATTTACTACTTACATTTCACAGAGGAAAATAATATTCAAATTAGCAATACACATATAGTTTATGTTGTAATTTCTTACTTGTCGTCATCGTATCTAATTACGAGTATTAAAAGACAAAATAAATTTATTCATTTTTCTTTGTCATTAAATTGATTTGATAATGTTTGACTACATCGGTGGCGTATGTGACTGCTAAGCTTGAGGTTTCGGGTTCGATTCCCGGATCGGATCAAATGTTTGTATGATTTGCAAATATTTGTTTCGAGGTTTGGGTGTTTTCTATATATAATATGTATGTATTTATAAAAAAAAGTATATAGATAATAATATATCAGTTGTCTACCTACCCATAACACAAGCTCTGCTTAGCTAGGGACTAGATAACACACAAGTGTTAGATGTCCGTAATATTTATAATTATTTATTTAATATTTATATACACACGTACACATTTTAACATTGTAACACCCATGATCTCCGGCTAGCAGGAGTAGATGATCCTGACTGCTAGCTTCCGTCTCCGACTGTTCGCTTCCCACCTGGGACAAATAATAACTGTGTGACGTTTATTTGTGAGTGTCCTATCCACAATATTTATGTATTTGAATATATTTCATTTGTTTTGTCATATGTATATCTGTTATAATAATATGTTTATCAGCTGTCTGGTCATCATAGCGCAGTCTCTGGCTAGTTTGGAATCTGCCAAGTGTGAAATATGTTAAAGAAAATAGGAATTCTTATTTCTATTTTCGTTCATTTGTGTTTATAATATGGTTAGGTACAATGTCAGTCAATCAGTCGGCAACCATGGACTGGTTTTATGCATAAACAAGGAAGATTTTTCTCCTTGTTTCATATCCGCGCTCACTGTTTCACTGCCACTGAATTAAAGTTAAACTAACTTTAGTTGCACGTTGCAAAATTAGTAGTTACAGCATAGTTCCAACGATTTTCGTTAGATGGCACTATACAGTAACTTTGATTGCATCTCTTATTTTTGTTTTTTGAATACAACTCTCGCATTAAGAATATACATCATGTGTCGCGGGGGACTTTACAAACATACATATAACGGACACAAAGCACACCCAGACTCAAAACCACATTTTGTGGATAACACAAAGTGATGTTCCACGTGGGATTTGAACCCACGACACTTGGCGCAGTAGCAAGCGGTGTAGTGACCGCTTAAACCACTAGGCAAACCGTGCAGCCAATCATTACAACATAGTTATGCTTGATTTAGTAGTATGTTTTTTTTGCTCCTTCTGACGCAGTCGCTTAGAAAGAACGTTTATTTTTAAAAAAAAGAGGAAAACTATATATTACGTCACATGTTATGAAGTAGAGAGGGGTGCACGAAAAGTTACATTGAGTACCTAATAAGGAGCGGTAGAGGTCCTAAGTTTCATGATATAACATTTCAAAAGTATAATTTTAATTACTGTGATTAAAAAATATTTTTAAAGTTGATTTTGAAATTGATTTCTATAAATGTTACTATTGGTTTTATTAAAAAGACTAGCTGACCCACGTAACCTCGTTTGCGTCTTCTATTGCCTCGTTTTTGAAACATTATTCATTGGTGCTCCGCTCGTATTAGTATTAGCGTGATGACCTTCATCGATAAATGGACTATCCAACATTGAAAGAATTTTTCAAATTGGACTAGCGGTTCCTAGAGATTAGCGTGTTTGAACAAACAAACAAACAAACTCTTCAGCTTTATATTTTGGTATAGATATACAGATTAAAGCAATGTGAAGTTAAATTAATTTTATAAACGCCTGCCAGCTGTACGATTTTTATATGAACATTTGCTTAATATGTGACGTCAACGGAGGGAGGAAGTCTCATGCTGGGGCCACACTAAGGTTTAACGTCAATGCCCATTATCTCGATAATTATTGCGATAATTTTTACCGCATTAAAATGGGTGGCTACACTTCAACGGTCAACATGAATGCTCATTATTGGCGATAAAAACGGCATTGAATTTACTTTAATTCAAGCAAGATTGACGTCGACAGAGCTCTATATCTCATGAGTGTAAATTTATATTATTTGACTTTATTGAATCATTACCGAATAAAAAGAAAACGGAAACAAAGAAAAAGAAGAAGGTGGATGATTACTCCACTAGGACGCCATAGTACGTATTTCCAGTCAAAATCGTGCGATTTTGAGGCAAATCCGTCGTAAAAAAACAAATACGTCCGCTCCCGTTGCGCTCTTGATGCACACTGACAATACGTAATGTGGCCGCTTCATCGCATCAATTCTCGCGTTAATCTCTTTGATGTACCGCCACTTGAGCTATCGCCTAACTCCAAATGGCATTGTTAATGCCATTGTCAAATTATCCCGTTAAGTTGTGGCTACACCTATGGTGAACGTCCATTATCGCGATAATTAATGGCATTTCTCATTAGTGTGGCCCCAGCATTACAAATATGACTAGGGTTGAAGTCTCGATAACAGCAGTGTTTTAGGCACACATTAGATTAGTACACGTGAGGGCGTTTCCACACGTGAAAAAAATGGCAGAGCTTTTCGATTATTGAAATCGTGTAGCATAATTTAGGGAAAACTCCTTATTATAGTAAAGGTTCTTGTCAATGCAATGAAAAATTTTATATTACATCTCGGCAGTCACTTACTTACTACACAATTTTCTGCTCTTTCCTAAACAATCAATACATAGACGTCGTGAACGCGTCACATCTTTATTTTAATTTCCGCTGATAACCATACATATAAACAAATTTGTAAATATAATGCAAACAAAATCGACGTCACTGTCGGTTTGTCCAGCCGCTGCGTAAACAATTTTCGACAGTTTTACAATTTAAATGACAGTCGTCTGGTCATAATATTCGGCAAAAAACGTGCATGAAAATTTAATGATCAAGACCTTGACAACACCCGGTATGACAATAACCTAGTGGCCGTATTCAAATGTATATCATTTAGGTATGATTTTAGCTACTTAGTTATAGGCGGGAGTAAGGCTCGTGGCGTCATTGACCGGGTTCTCTCCAGACTAGGGTGTGCCATATATAAATTTTACACCACATCTACAAGAAAAAAGCACAAAGCAGCCATGACGACTGCCGACAGCAGTGAATAACACAAAACTACAAACAAACTGTTGTTTAAGCTAACCTGAAATGAACCTCTTAACTCTTTAAATAAAATGCGCGATACAAGATTTATAAAAATCTTAAAAGAAAGAAAGCGTTCGGTGACGATGACACGAGTTCCATGATTTTAGCTTCCACATTCCATCTTTGTGAAAGACTAGTGTCTCATGTAGGTTACGAATTGGTAACCCACTCTCTCGCTTGTATTATGATAGTTATAAAACCTAATAGAATTTTATTTTATTATTTTAATACATACGTATTATAGACAGAAACATATTCAAACTCCTAAAAAAATTGTTTCAAAATTGAACCTCAAGCGTTGCTGAAATTTATGAGTTTTTAAAGTGAACACAAACGAATGGAAAGGTCCGATTTATAGTCTGATTTATAGTTCTAAATTAAAACCAATCTGTAACTAGTACCTGGAAATAATACTTGTTATGAATAATTAGTACCTGATGATCTTTACTTTTTATAAAAATTTCTGAAACTCTCGCATTTTAAATTATATACATATATAAGATATGTATATCGCGCCTCGGCAAACGTAGTGTAGGACGTCCACAGGCCAGGTGGAGTGATGATCTGCGCAAGACGGCTGGGAGGAGTTGGATATGAGGAGCCGAGGATCGAACCAAGTGGTTTGATATTGGAGAGGCCTATGTCCAGTAGTGGACTGCGATAGGCTGATGATGATGATATTATATATATATATATATATAAAATTTCTTGTTTAAAGGTCTATACTTATATTTTAGAGGTGAAAGTAACTCTTTCTGTCTATTTGTCCTGCTTTCACGGCCAAATCGATGCACCGATTTCAATGAAATTTAACATGGAGAGACTTTGATTCTTGAGAAAAGATATAGACTACTCTTTGCTCCGATAACCGACAAACACGCGAGCGGAACTCGCGCAAAAGCTAGTATCATTATGAATTGTCACATTTCACAATTTGTCCTCTTCGCATTATGAGGAATACGTATGTTTTATTTTATTTCTTAATCTGAAAAAAATATAAATAGGCTTGATAATTGACAAAATAATTTTCAAAGTGAAATTGAAAACAAATACTAAATTTGAGCTATTCAAACGACACCATTTTGAGTGCGTTTATGACATGGCCAATGACGTCATTGTCATTTTGTGTTTGTTTACTATTCAGTTTTTCAGCTACTTTTTACTTTGTTAGTTTTTATTGCCATGAAAATCATGGAAGAAGTTAATTTTTCTCACAAACACTACTAATACAGTATGAATTTCGACATCGATAATTTCGATGAAGTGACTATCGACGTTACATTTCGTTTCGACCAATAGTGATGCATTTTATAAGTTTGAATTTCTCTTCCTTAATTTTCACTTTTTATTTTATTTTCTGGGTTTAAATAATCACTACATAAAAATACCTTTTAAGTATATTGTCAAAACAGTAAAGAATCTAGAAAAATATATTTGAGACAAATATTGTTTTATGAATATTCCCTATTATAACTATAGAGCGACAAGCCATCAAATTATTTTCCATTGTCATGTACAGTGCAGTCCATGCAATTGTCAAGTGTGTTTGTGGAGCCTCATGAATGACAAGTGCGTCATTAAACCGAACTCGGGTATTGTTTTGGGGTGAATAATAACAAAATTGATTCGAGGTTCCTGAATATATTTAAAAAGGATACATGTTGATGTGTGCAAATTGGTTAAAATTTAATGTTTTCATTTGCAGGTTTAAAGAGGAGCCCGCGTCGCCGGTGTCAGGGCCCTCTTCAGGTAAGCGTTTTTAACAAATATTTTGCCTGATTTTGCCCAACATGCATCTTATTATAATAATGTTTTGACTTTTTATGCACGTGATTTCTACAAAGGAAATTTTCATTGAGCATTTTGATTTGATAACATTGCTTTATATGAATACTCTACATACTATAGACTACAGTCAATTTTCCGATCGCAATATGTACGCTTGACGTCTCAAAATAATATAGTAATACTAGCTGACCCACGCAACCTCGTTTGCGTCTTCTATTGCCCGTAGCGTGAAAATTTTCCCCCGTTTTTGCAACATTCTTCATTGGTGCTCCGCTCCTATTAGTATAAGCGTGATGACATATAGCCTATAGCCTTTCTCGATAAATGGACTATCCAACGATTATCTATTCAAAGTATTCCAACGCACATACGCACACTGTTTTGATAGATATGATTGAATTTGAACTTTGTATAGCGGTAATAAAGTGCAAATTGACTCATTGACGTTAAGAACACACCTACATTGCTTAGACAACAGTGAGTGCTTGTAATATATGAACTTTATACAATAACAATAAAGCTCAAATTGTCTTTACGTTTTAGTTAGAAAAGAAAGAAAAGGGCGGTTTTTAGGGCTTTCTAACTACTACTACTACTAATTATTCGAATTTTTCTAACATTAAAAAAAAAAATTGGTCAAATTGCTCCAGGCGTTTTTGAGTTATGCGCTTACCAACACATTGAGCGATTCATTTTTATATTATAGGTAATCACTAATTAGTAATACTGGTGGTAGTCCAGTGATAGAAATTCGATCGTAATTTCTTTTTTTTTACTTTCTTCACTTCTCACTTCCTCCATATTAACTTTAAATGTGACAAATTTCATATCTCTCCGTTCGCACAACTTTCGTGATACTGGTTACGTGTCGTGTCCTAATAGAGTTTTTGCTTCACATAATTAATAGAAGTATATAGATTAGTCGTGCTGTGAGGTCGCCTTTCTTACTAAGTTCCATGTCAATAGAAAATAACATTTTAATCTTAATGTTCCAATTTTATAAAAACTAATGACAGTCTCTTTTGATGGCACTGCCATAGAACCTTGGTGTTATACAACTTCAAAAAAACTACTAGAAACCGTGTATAAATTAGAACTTGATAACTTTACGTATTCCTGTAATCAATAAGTAGATAAGTAGACAGCCGATAAATCAAGTAGGTTAAACTAATAATAATAAATTACTTTTTATTTTATTGTATTTAAATGAAACTCTGAAAGAAAACAAAAGTTAATATAGTATTTATTTATTTATTTTATTTATTTATTAAGCTAATTACAACAGGTAACAAACAAGTCATCATTTTTAGGATAAATATAGGTTCAGTACTGATTGGTACCCTTCCGTAATCACACAACATGATATTCAAAGTATACAGAATAACATTTTTTTTTTTGGTAATTATACCCTAACAAATACAATGATAATAGTTTTACTACATTTTTAAAGCGATAGAGCGAGAATGTTTCTTTTAAAAACAGTAGCTCGTGAGTCGAAAATGTCGAGTTTGCCATCATTTATTTTTGTGATTTCATTATAAAGACGACACATTTTGACAATAGGGTTGTAGTAAGAGATGTTGTTTTTGAAAATGTTTAGTGAAAAAGTTCTCGGTGATCTGGTATTATACAAGTAGTTTAATTATAGAAGTATGTATACAAACTAGTACTAAACTGTACTAGATGACAAACAGAACACAGACAATACAATACATAGGTAGGTATTTCTTGTAAATGTACGCAGTTGCCTGTTGCATCACAATGGTGCAGTTCATATGTGAAACCTACAGCTTTTATTTCATTACAAGCTATTTATATTTCATCAGATTAACTTGGCGTATTTGTATTCTATGCTCCAGAATTTACATGATACATATCTAACACACAAAGATCGTTCTATCACAAGGATATTTTCAGATAAATAGTTCAAATTTTAAGACGATTTTACAATAGGATCAACCTATGAATTAAAACTATTAATAATTTTATACTTATATTTTCAAACACTACAATTGACACACTTTCTTAGATTTTCAACCAACCAGGGATGACTTAATGTCATTTGAGTTTTATGGTGCTGTTTTTAGCTCATTAGATGTAGTGCCTTCAATTCCTACACTTGACACAAATTTGTATTTAATTTAATAAACAATTCTGGTTTAAGTGTTTTCCCCGTTGATCATAAATAATCCTGTTTCGCAAGTACTTTAATACTTGCGAAACATATTTCTAACAAGGAACGATCCAGGTCAGGGGTCATGAAGGTTGTGGGGGTCTTGATCCCCGGAATCGATATAGTCCGTAGGATTTTAAGTAGACAAACAAATTGGAGCTTGTTGCGAGCCCTGATTATACAGAAATAAACCCTCAAAGTCAAAAGCTAGATCGACTTCGTTCTTATTGCGGGCGTTGTTCATAAGAAAAGAATATGTAAACACCTTAAAAATCCTCGTTAAATATTTTTTATTGATTTTGTGAATTTATTTTAACCATTTAAAAAAGCAATATTCTCATCGAGTTATTAATAATGCACAAAAAAGAAACATTGTATTTAACCCAAAAAGTATTAAATAATACAAATTTAAGTTTCGTTTAGTAATCGGCAGACGCCTAACCGGTATCACCATCAATCCCATTGCTTTTATCATCGAGCGAGTGAGATTACAAGAGACCTATCTCCCTTCCTCTGATTCGCGGATGGGATGGCTACTAATATGCAAATACTAATTTAACATAAGTCCAATATCTAATCCCTTGCAAGTAAAGTAAGTATATCTGGTTTTTTAGCAACAAGGTTGTATTAAATACAACAATGTGTGTGAATTTAAATCTGACCTAACGTGCACAGAACTGTCATACAATTGAACAAGGTGAGGGTATTCAGCTGATTCTGCATTGTACATCGAAGTATATGAATATTATATAAGTATTTGCAGCCGCGTGCTCGCACAGTTGTCATGTATCCACGAACCGCGAACTTCTTGTCGATGTAAATAACACAAACTTTTTTTTAAAGTGACTAAAAAGTTTTTGATCATTATAAAAACAATGTTAATGCAATGTTTCGTTTCTATATTAAAGTTTTCTTTAATTTTTAATCAAAATGTGACCATAACAAGATGATTACCGTACTAAAAGTGGTGAGTACTTTATAGATTTTACGAGAGATGAATGCTTGTTATTATATTATGTGTTACGTAATATATATATATATACATATATATATATATATATAAAGTCAATGTAGCTAATATTGATGAAATTTACTCTTTTGTTAATTTGTATCTATAGCTTAAATTAAAACAATCTTCTTAATTGATTTGTCTTAATCACATTTCAAAATTTTGTCATTCGCGGATTTATTATAAACATAGTTTAAACCTTTTTATACTTTTATTTATATGAAGGAGGAGTAAGGATATGACAACCCCATTGTACTTTTTCTAAAACTTTGTAGAATATAATATGATATACAAGCTCTCACCCGCGGCTTGGCTCGCATTCAATAAAAAGTATCCTATTACCTCTAATACCTCCAAGAATATGTGTACAAAGTGAAAGCTTAACAAACAAACTTACATTTATAATTATAGATTATAGATAACTATAGAAGATAAAACAGCTGAGCAATTATGTTGATGAGATAAGGGTCCGAAACTACCGTTTAAACAAGCGTAATCATAAATATTATTTCAATCATTTTATTCCTTAACTTTTATATACAATTTGTTCAACATGATCCGTTTTGAGTTCAATCATATTCTCCAATAAAATTCATACCAATACGCCGATGCCGACTCACTATATTTAAATTGACAATAAGTTACTACGACGATATGAAAGTTGAAGGATTCTATTTTATAACTAACTATCAAGTCCTAACAAAAGAAAAACTGCAATTTTAAGACTCTTGTTTTTTATTTCTTTCTAAGTGTGAAATGCTGAATCGTTAAAAATGTAAAATTGATAGAATACATAAGTATAAGAACTTCAAAATTAAAGTTGGCTCTGAAGACTCGATAAATTACTGAATGGGCCCTCCATTTAGATGCACACCTAAACACTACGCCACCGTTCGTATTGAAATGAGTTTTTAAATGTAAATATTTCGTAAATATTAAAATATTCAAGACAAATAATTATTATCCGTACACTATAAGACATCTTTATTCTGCAATCATAACGGATTTAATAAACTGTCTTTGTAGATTCTTCGGGGCTTAAAAAACAATAAAAGGTCTGTATTCACGCCGCGCTGAGTATTCCTTCGTTTTGTCATTAGGTAATAATCTTTGAATGTAGTGCTTTCAATTCTCTCTCCGAACAAATATTCGTGTTATACTCAAATATTAATTCATACTTTAAGTGATAATAAAATATTTGATGTAATAAATATTCAAGTTATAAAAGATTCATTCCAAATTTGTGGTTCAAGACATTTATTTCTCTAAAGATTACAATAATCACTTAAAGAGAAAAACACAATTTTAAACAAAAAATATATAACCTAATTAGTGTAGTTAGTAAGGTAGTTATGTTTTGTTATTTTATTTTTATTAGGTGGGTAGTACAAATATCTTTTATAAAATAGTTCAAAAATATTAGTGGAGAAACAATTTATGTTTACTAAGGCCTATGACTTAGTGACGTGTCGATTGATTTAAATATTTTGTTTGTTAGAATAGCAAGAACAACAGTTTAAGAGGTTTGAATAGTAGTTAGTGTAGTTAGTAGTAACAACAAAACTGTTTAATGTTAAATTCAAAATCATTTATTCAATTTAGATACTAAGTGACATTTATAAACGTAAAATTGAAGCTACAGTTAAAAATCTTACATCGAAACAAACAGACGCCACAATGAACTGTTGCCTCAACTGCATTGAAGGAAAATCGTACTCATTCTTAAAAGGCCGGCAACACACTTGTGATGCCTCTGGTGCTGGGGGTGTCCAACGACTGTAATCGCTTACCATCAGGCGATAGGTCTGCTCGTTTACCCCTATCCCATGAAAAAAGTTACAAATATATCCCCTACGGGATCGAAATGGAATTGAAATGCAAATAGATCTCCTGTGTGGACGAAAATTCCACATGGGACCCCCAGGGGATCTAAGCAGGGGATCCTAGTGGATGGAGCCATGTTAAATACAATCATGTAAACAAAAAATAATGTTACATTAGAAACGGGTGGATTTATTTTTAACTACAGAGAACTTTTGATAAGATTAAGTATACGAAAATATCAAGATTTAAGAACCTACTATTTACATATTGTTATTTCAATCGATAGTAGGCCAGAAAAAACGTAATTAGTGCAATCCGTGGAGCAATTTTTGCTCCGTGGTGCAATCATTGTTGCATTTATGCAATATAGTTTTGTTTACAAAGAGATTCATAATACTTTGAACAAATTAAGTAAAGAATGGATATTTTGACGTGACAACGTCTTATAAATTGGTTTGCCGGGTGACACTTCAAGAAACTGCGTTACGCTCCGCTCACGTTATGCGCTCACAATGAGAGCGAGTGAGAGGCACGCGTCCCTTCCACTCGGGCATGGTTAGCCCGCCTAAGAGCGAGAGAGACAGACATAAAAAGTGAAAGGCACGCGTCGAATTATATTTAAAACGTTAAAATTAATGTTTTAAATATAATTCTTTGTATAAATAAATGTTTTAAATTGTTACTATTATTTCATCCTTCTTCCTACTATACGAATGAATATTCACATTAAAATTATTTTACCACTCAAAGTCGTTGTCACGTAAAACTTTCGCCCGTATACCGACTTTACAGGCAACCAATTTTTTTGGATGTGAATTTGATTTCGAATACAT
This sequence comes from Spilarctia lutea, assembly GCA_916048165.1. Lineage (NCBI taxonomy): Eukaryota > Metazoa > Arthropoda > Insecta > Lepidoptera > Erebidae > Spilarctia > Spilarctia lutea. The sequence continues at coordinate 26,785,929 of OU696470.1, read as the reverse complement.
TTCGTTTTTAATTTTATTATTATCATATATTTAGTTTTTGTACGAATGTCTATTATTCACTTTACCTACGATTGACTATTAGTACTTACAACAAACCTGTAACATATACGTATACACAATGATCAAACATACTTATTCATCATCATCATCGTCCTAGCCTTTATTATTCCTAATATTTTCGGGTCGGCTACCAGTTCAACCGGTTTTACCTGAATATCAGTTTTTACACAGAGCGACTGGCATCTGACCTCCGCAACCCTGAAGGCGAACTGAATTCAAAGGTTGAACTAGTTGTCAGTATATTTGAGGGCACTGACTTCCCAATAACGATTGCCATAGATGTTCATGACAACCGAGACCGACGGCTTAACGTGCTCTCCGAGGCACGGGAAAACCACCATCTTCCATACTCCTGGCTGCTATTAAGAATTTCTTGTAAGAAAATCTCAACAGCAGTCCTACCCGGGAATCGAACCAGAAACCTCTTGATCTGCAGTTACTTACGCTAACCACTAGACTAACGAGGCATTTATAGAAAACACCCAAACTCCGAAACATATATTTGCAGATCATACAAACATTTGGTCCAACCCGGAAATCGAACCCGGGACCTCAAGCTTAGCAGTCGCACGCACGCCACCGAGGCAGTCGAATGAATGTTTGTTACACTTGGACGTAAAAACTACTAAATTGATTTAAAAGAAACTTTACAATAATATAGCTTATACATCAGAATAACACATAGGCTATAATTTACAAAGATACTTGCTTTGCCTCGCGGCGTTGCCCGCGGTTTTTGTCGTACCGCGGGTAGCGCCGCGGGGTTCATCTAGTAGTATATATAGTTCATGATATTTTCCAAGGTCTTAGGGCTTTCGGAGAAAAAGTTATATTCTCAACGAATCTCAAGTGACTCAGTTTGTCTCCGTTTACATTATATCCGAAATTATCTTAAGTATAGCATGCACTAGGTAAAAAATAATGTTAAGCAATGACGGTGAAGTGACATTTGAATGCACTACGGACGTACCAATAAAATTGTCAATTTGATTGCGAACACCGCCATCTTCCATACTCCGGGCTGCTATTAGGAATTTCTTGTAGGAAAAACCCAACAGCAGTCCGACACGGGAATTGAACCCGAGACCTCTTGATCTGCAGTCGCTTGCGCTAACCACTAGACCAACGAGGCAGTCATCATACATACTTAGATCGACGATCATACATACTTATTACGGCGACAAACTCAAAAAAATATATTATCGTAAACTGGTAATATTTTTTACATCCATTCACTCTGTAATGTGGGAATAGGTTTTTAAATATTATTTAAAAAAAAATCAATGAAACGGTTTTATGAAATATAATGTACTAAAAACTAAAAAATAAATTTGGTAGGTCCCAGTCATCATACCTATCTTCCTCAAACTAAGGCATTATTCAGACAAAAAAATCGTTGGCCGTAGCGTAAACTGAGTTGATTGAATCGAAACACGGGCTAAAACCGTATAAATGAAAGAAAAAACAAAATTTTAAATTTTCATGTTTATAGTTTTTATTTTCATTACATAGTACTTCTCATCTGTGTTCTACTAGTCAAGCCCTTTCATTTGATAGCTATATAGTGATAGTCGTGACAAAATGTGTAAACCACCATTTTGTAGCGGCGGCCATCTTGGATTTACAATGAAAGAGAATTTATTTAATTGTATTGTCACCAGAACTAAAGGTGTGTACCAAATTTCAGATTAATCTGTCAACAGGAGGGGTTCTAATTTCAATTACTAGATGTGACTCAAACAAACAAAGAAATAAATACACAAACAGGGCAAGCTACATAAAACCGTTTAAAAAATAATGTTTTCATTATCATCATTATTGCATGCCACTTTAAACGATTGTCTACTAACACCCACTGTTATGTGAAGACAATATTTTATTTAAAATAAGATGCCTCAATAAATATGTGTGTGTTTATCTATTAATTTACCATGTCATACCATTACCATATGAAATAAAGAAATTAGAAGCATAATGGGGTAAAGATTATGTCACCATCATATTTAAATTTATTGAGCAATTGCAATAAAACGAAAAAAAATGAAACATCCGTATAAATAAACACGTTTAAATAACACACTTGCATATTCAGGCCTAAGACTGTTATGGTAATACACTAAGAGTTTCTATAGATATAATCCAATGATATAAGAGATATCCACATGCTAGAAAAGGTTTAACTGGTTCCTTGGAAATACTACTTTTTATAAAGAAAAAAAAAAAAAAAACTATTCTTACATTGCTGGTAGTCGGTTCAACTCCATTAGTAACTTTATGCCTCTACTCTTGATAATTGTTATCATTTCTATGGCAAACGTTTTGGCAACTCCAGTATAATCACATTTTGTCAACCCAGAACCGACTACTTTGACTGCATTGTTGGTGTTGTTGGTTTTCTGTCTAAAATTGTACGCATTAGCTCCGAAATTATTTACTACAAATCATGCGTAATACAATCTTCTTAATTTTTAGGTTATTTGATTTCACACGAGATGACTTGATTGACAATCTCGTAAAATAGTGTTATGTGGAATGAGTTTTATATACGCGTTAACCTTGCATATGCAGCATTTGTTGTAAGAAGGTCGTATGCGTACAATGCGAAAAATAATATCTATTGCAACAATGGTTACGTGTGTTTTGCGGCAAAAATATGTACGAAAATAGTTTAAGTCGCTTATGTAGTTTAAGAGTTTTTTTTTACAAAAGGATTATAGGCTTTCAAAGTATAATGACGAATTAAGAATACCTCTATTAATTCCTTACATTAGTTAACTAAGGAAGCAATCTAAAGAGTAGTCAAACTCAAAATACTCTCGACACCAACCTATTTGGCTAACATGGTGTCGCTTGTCAAAACCTCCTGTTTATAGAGAGAGAAACTGGAGGCTAAACAGAATAAAATCTGATAATCAGACACCATCATCAGTGCCATCATAATTTCGCCGCTGTTAGGTGACGGATCCATGAGTGTTTTCATACAAGGACTTGCCATGGCTTAGGAGGTTTTGCAGTCTGTTGGATGCTGGAAAACGAACGAAGAACATATTTCTATGCAATACCATTATATAAAATTAGCTTTACCGTTGTTGTTATACCGTGGGTAACAGCAATATTTATAATTATTTTTATACTTAAACACCATTTTAAATCCTTCTGCCATAATTACTTTACCTTCAATAACATTGGACTTTTATACAAACTACCATCCCCCATTTTAACTCCACAAGAGATTTGATTTCTAAAGATACATTATTAGTACACCTCCACACCATCTATAGAACATACATTTAAATATCAAGTCTCTTACTTCAAAAACGTAGGGCTTTCTTACAAACTGCTAAGCCCCGTTTTACCCCTCATGAGTGGAGTTTCGTAAAATCCGTTCTGAGCGGACTACCTGCTAAATTTGTAGGTATTCTAGTTTAAGACTTCAAGATTAATCAGTGAGTGGCATATATATGTATATATAGATGTTGTGTGCAGTTTGTACATGTAGTAAGTACGCCATTTTTTATTTATGACTTTTAAAACTTCAAAGATGTTTCATGTAACATTCATATACATTTTTCAGGTATTAAACGATTGTATATTTCAGAATATATGGATATTCGCTATTTTAAGAACCCACTTAAATACGAACGTTATTTTGACCACCCCTATATTGCTAGCAATTCCCCAGTTAGTCCCTGTTATCAACTAATTTCATGAGATGTCCTGCCTATCTGCTAATAGTACTACTTTGTGAAATCTTCTCATACCACACCATAATTAAACACGACTTTATTAGTTTGATATAAGATTTAATTTCATATAACGATATTACGAAACGTGTTTGTTACTAAGTTTCATATGTTGTTGGGTTATGTACTTTATGTACAGACATTAAAGTGAGAATTGGTTTGCAAGTAGCTGTCTAACAGCCATACCTGGTTCAGCGACCCGAGGAAAGGTTTTGCTTCCTGCGTCAACAGCATTCGATGGTAGTGATGTACGTTACGAAATGCTATGGATCGATTATCGACTTTTGGACAACGCTACTTGTCTTAAAATACAATTGTTTCAGATACTGCTATCGATACTATTTCAATGACCTTATATTTATATGTGAGCAAATAATTATCGTATAAATTTTAAAATATCAACAGATTTACTAGTCCAAAGCTGAACATATTAATCTTCTATACCACTCTGGCTTGACGGATTGGTAAATATAGCGTTTGTGTCAGGTTTTCTTTGTGTAGTAATGCAAAGATAAGCGTGGTTTGCTTTCTTAGTTGGCTCTTGCGAATCATGGAATGAATAGGGATACTGACACACAAATTCATTAATATATACCATCGCCACACGGTACTTTTTTTAGAAATAAATTCTTGAACTATTTTCTATTGTGTTTTAAAATTGACAATATGAGTTATATGTATACGGGTAGAAGGCGCGTCTTGAAATTGTATTAAGTATCTCTGTGCCGTAATAATGTTACCATATCAAATATATCGCTTTGACTCTTTCCAAAGTATATAACTCGTCTAGATTTATGCATTTTGATTTATATTGGTATAACTTAGGACGAGATCAGGAGTGTATATTGTTCGCTGTCTGTTCTGTTGTTGATTGGGAACATTGCAAGTTTTCCTATTCATTTTGTATAGGATTTTCAGCTTTTGGTGGTTTCTAGAAGCCATTCAAGTTCTTGAGCTGTTTTAATAACTAGTTCTTTATTGCTGTGAATATTGATACTATGAGTCTCAGTTGCTACTTCTTTTGAATGATAAATGGATTTATTTTGTAGTTAATATTTTACAAGTTGAAAAATTTGAATTAGTTTCATGGTAAAAGCATAATCAGATTATGAGATCAGATTATCATATAAGACATTATGTTAACATTAATAAAGATATCGTAACTAGACCACACTGTCCAGATGAGTTAGTATAGGGCTTATGTAAAGTTTTCCTTTCCTTTGAAAGAAACAAAACACAGAATGCAAATACTTAAAATATTAGAAACAGTGGGCAAATACTTAGAATTAGGTCTTCAATTAGTTAGATCTCAGGATGTAGTAAAACTAATTTCTTTCTTTTTATTGTATTACACTATTGAAAATACAGAAATTACTTCAATAAACGAATGAAACTGCAAGTTTATTTATGTGTTTATATTACAATAAAAAGGGAAACCACATCATTGTAAATCTTATTGTAACTCATAGGAGTTAGAATAAGGTTTTCCAATAAAACATAAGGGTTGTGCTGTAATACGAGTAGTATAACACATTTCTTTTGTTTTTACATGTGTTTAGATAATTATGATACTGTTTTTATGTATTTTGCAACACCGAACATAGACACTGATTTATCTATTTCGTAAATTTTCTTATTCCTGAGACTATCCATTTGTGTTATACTCGTACTTAACGCATTTAGCGTTAGTTTGTTAAATAGATATTTTAAATTATATATAAACATTTTTTCCAATTCGCGCGGATTCGCTCATGAATGTGTGCGTGAATTTAACCTTTCTTCTCTTTCGTCGAATCACGTTAATGTATTTATTTATTAAAACTTAGTCGAAAGTGCTCAGAAAGTGTAGGATTAATATTTTTTGGAAGAGCAATGATAGCCTTACCACCGTGAGGGGAAGTTCCGGAATCATAGATTGCTAGGAGAATGCAGTAAAGTATGGTGACAATCATACGACGGCAAATACCATTGCATCCTACAATATTGGAATGGATAGATAGAATACTTTCCTTGATATTCTCGAAAGTTACCTGAGAAAATTTTAAGGCGTGTATTTCAGCGTTTGATACTTTGTTTAAACATTCAGCATATTGTAGATGAGAAATAATGGTTGATATCATTCAAAGTAATTGTATTGTTGAACACTTGGGGTGGTTTTTTTACTTAGAGTACCAAGAAATTTCCAGATATTAGAAGGAGAAGAAGACGCTATATTTTGAAGAATAAGTCGTTGTTTAGCGTTGCGTATCATTTGTTGATTACTTGCAACTTTATAAAGATTCCACCTATCTTCGCTGCGATTTCTCTTGAACTGAATAAATGACTGATCCCTTCGCTTCATTGCTGCTCAGACCTCATCCGCCTACCAAGTGCTAGGGCCCGTTTCAACTTAACTGCCCCAATGGGAACGTGGACGTCATGCAGTTTGTCAATGGTGTCGTTAAAAATGAATATTAATCGTTTTAAATAAAAATTTATCCTTGCAGTTATGAATTTGAATAGACCTTGTTGTTGCAGTACACACGGTGTTCGGTCACGGTCAAACCGGCACCTAATAAATCATTCATTGTAATTTGTAGTCAGTTGCATCGATATACCTATAACAATTCATATCGGTATACCATTACGTTGACGTAAATGCAGTTAATTTGCAATTTTAAAATTTTCTTTCATCGAATGTAGAAAAGTCTTTTATAAATAGATACTCGTACATTGGTTTGAAAAGGTGAGTCATAACGCGCATCACTATTGCTTATTACTTGCCGTTTGTTGCAGTACTAGTTTCATGGATATAAATGTATACAGGCTATCAGATGGGTCTATTTCTAAACTAAAAGGAACAGATCTACGAGTACATCGAATAAATCTTAAAAATAGAGAATTCTATAAAAAAAATATGCATCAATAATTCATTCTAAAGAAACTTCCAAGCTATTTCCAAGTATGTAATGTATTGTCTAAAATGATATTATATGTACTCACAAATGATTATCACACGAGGTATACCAACTGTAATAGGTAGATAAATATATTATTACTGACCATTTGTATCCAAAGTGAAATTTAATGCGCGTTCAATTATTATCACACACACGTGTTTCCAAAATATTTTGGTTCTAATGTTGCCCTCAAGAGATTGCAATTATAGCAATAAACCTACATTTTGTATATTACACGCAAGACTCGTATTCGAAAGAGTAGGTATTCTTTCGGTCTAGTTTCAACTAAGCAGTGAACTTCTCCTCTGCCTCTTGAACCCTTAGGTATTACAATTATGCTGGACTCTAGTTACTATAGTTTGACTAAAAGACTATTCTCATTTATATGACTATATAGGCCAACCTCGCTGGATCTGGATTCTGGGAAAGGGGTTTTCTGTCGCATTAATGGTGAATATATTTTGAATAAGGTCTGGTGATCTGTGATCGTCTCTAGAACTATTCGAATTTTCAGTCTATTTAAACTGGTCAGTCTGAAAGTAAATCTTAGAGACACTTCAGTTGGCTCTGGCTGCAATTATTTTTTTAATTTTCTTTAAATCAACTTTCGACTTATGAGTATATCCTGTGACTTTACAAATTTGCATAAATTACACGTGGGGTTTAAATCCACAACAAAGAGCAGAAAACGGGGATGCCCATCGATCTTTAGGATTAGACGGAGGACCTTATCTTGGGTTGAAGCGACCTTCCACCTAGGTTCAGATGCTGCACTCGTTATCGACCGACTGCTCTAAATTCTATGGATTTTTTGTGTTTGTGTTACGCGATATCTTTGCCAAATTCTGTTTATCAGTTTTTTATATATAGAGATGTTCCGACTCTTACTGTAGAGCGGTGAAAGGCGCGACAACGACCTGCCTTGGGTGTGACTCTGGTTACCCCGGGATGTACCTCAGTCTTGAGGTACGGTAGGGAGGACTCCAGAAGCCGCTGATGCGTTCCTCTGGAGCTGCTCCCGACTACCAAGGTAGGCCGCCGTGGGGCTGAGTCCCACACACTTCCTTGTTGTTGTCCCCTGCCCCCCACGGAAGGTATGAAGCAAAATGCAGTCCGCGCATAATAAAAGCAAACGAGATGACGTACCAATTTATGGTTAGTCACTACCACTGAAAATGGGCCTGCACCTCGAGAGTTACGTATGTGATGACACACTTTGAATCCTTAAACACAAAAACAATAGTAAAGGAAACGTTTTGATAATATCCATAGAGACCGCGTCTTGGCACACGTAGTGTGGGCCCTTCTGGTCAGATGGCGGGATTGCATAAGGACCCCGGCGGTGACTGGATGCAAAAAGCAGCAGACCGGGCTTTATTATGTGGCTTTTGAGAGGCCTTTGTTCAGCAGTGTACTGCAATTTGCTGATGATGATGATGAATCTCACTAATGACCAACTAGAGAATTCATTAACACCCGCCTTCAATTAGGTTTTGGTATTACTTCAGTCGAGCCGGTTTATTTGTGTCGAACTACATTTAAACCCCATCGTTTGGTATAAGGTTTGTTTCAAGTTTCGTTTTCTTTTTCTTTCGGGGCAAACAATCAGACGTATCGCGTGATGATAAGAGATTACCGCCGCCCATGCCATTGCCGGCCTTCGGGGGATGGGAAGAGAGTTTGAGCTATGGTCCTCAGGTATCCTCAATCATTCGTCGTTTGTTTCTGTGAGGCCGAGGTATCACTCCGGTCGAGTTGGCCTATTCATGCCGAAGCGTGGTCCCCCCACGGCAATCTTTGCAATGATGTTATCCTGCACAGTTTACTCTCTTAGTCGCCTCTTACGACACCCATGGGTTCAATTGGGGTGGTGTCGCTCCGTGTTCTTAATCCGTCCCCATATTTACAAATAATCGTGTTAGTAGTCAATAATATCGATATTGATGCAATATCAAGTTTTTTAAATGTGAAACGAGCAGAATGATCGCCTGACGGTAAGTGATTACACAACATCAGAGATAACAAAAATGCGTTGCTGTCCTTTTATAAATAATTATGCTCTCTTCAGGTTGTTTCCGACCGTGCGTCCGATATCCGATATCGATACTATTAATTAGTATCGATAGTTTCTAACAAGAGAGGTTCGAGTAACGTAAGTCAAAAGGGCTAAGTAGCTGAATTGGTTCAATTGAAGACAATTGATGATAGTATTGACAATATTGAGCACCAGGTTGAAAGAAGAACCGCATACTAGTGCGCGGGCGATTTCATTCAAACAATAATCAATCGTATAACCTATATATCTTAAATATACCGATAAAGTTAAATATACTTAGCTTATCTTAATATAATATACATAATTATCATATATCTAACAATGGTCGTGACTGAAAGATTAGTTTTTAATTATTAAAAGTTAATTTAACTCAATCTGTACCAAATACCAATTCAGCTCTTTATTTAACTTTAAGAAACGTGTCTTGTCTAATTTTCGATTTTAAAATTACAGCTTTATCGTTGAAATTCAAACACAGAACCATGTTTATAATGGAGACCAGTGGGTTAAGGTTAAATAACGTTAGAGAATAAGGCTGCAGTACTTGGATGACGGAGCATTGTTCGGTATTTCTTTGTAAAATCGTTAGCCGTTTCCAAGTTTCGGATATATACAAGAATTGCTCCTCAAAAAGTAGGTATTAGATAATTATTTGACACCTTAAATAATCTGCCTTAGGTAACGAGAAGGGGATACTCTCCGGGAATACTCTCCGTATTTAAAGATTTTACATGACTTCGATACTTGTCTAAGAATACTAAGAACAATCCGCACGCTGCTCTGTTGGAGACTGTTAGCACAAAAAAAAATTTTTGTTTTCAAAACTACTCACGCACTAAGAATATACATATTGTATGGCTTATACTTTACAAGCATACGTGAAATAGATAGATAGACCTCCTAGACTCAGAACAATAATTTGTAGATATTACAAAGTATTTTTCCATTGGGACTTGAACCAACAACACTTAGCGGAGTGGCAAACAGGCATGGTGATCGCTTAAACCATTACGCTATACATGCAGTCCTTTCATTACACTGTCACGGCATAAATCCGTTAGTTTCGAGTTTCTAACACATCACTTATAAAATACGTCCTACTTGGAAAATGTATACCAAAATACTGTTTTAGAACAAAAATTATTTACATAATGTTATTTCTTATTTATAACGGATACGGTTCTATGTTCAACAGATTGCTGATAAACATACTTATATTTCTAAATACATACATATTATATTTAAACTACAGCCAAATACAGAACAAATTATCGTGTTCTACACACAATTATTTGTAGTAGGTGGGGGTACGCCATACGACTTCTGACTTAGCCATCAGATCTACTAACCACGAGAGCAACAGACCAGTAATATAGCGTTGCAATATTATTATAATTAGTAAAAACTAATAAAATATTTATAAAACATTAATTTATCCGAACACTAGCTTCTGCCATCGGCTCCGCCCCCGTGTGGATGTCGGTCGGTCCTTCTTGATCCACACCACTCCTATTGATCCCATGGGTGTGAGAGACGACTAAGGGAACAAATTACGCAAGGCAGAATCACTACAACAAGAAGGTCAACTTGAAACAAACCCAATCCGTCTTGTGTGTAGTGTGTAGAAGGCCGATACCTCATTTCATAAAAGAGGCGTATGTCCCGCAGTGCATTATTGACTATGAGCATGAAACAAATATAGACAAAACCCAAACTACATCTAACGCCTTCTGGCTGGACTTTTTCGTTTTCAGTTGTTCTACCCCTCTTTTTTTTCTATGCGGAAATCTCCTCGGATCTCATAAAACCGCACGCCGTCTCAGTTACTAGATGCGGGAGAACCAGGTGCACCCTAGAAGGAAATCCCTGGAACCCCGACGTACCCAGGGCCACCTACGGTTTGTAGATGGCCCCCTACTGTGTGGAAACCCCGATGTTCCCGTTATTATCCCCCGGGGCGCGCACGCTCCGCAGCGTCCGCGCCTCCACCCGAGCCTACTTCTGTCAGGGTGACGGATGGCCTCATCTGTCACCCCCAGGCTTTTATGGAGGACGGAGATCGTACTGAGATCTCCGGCGCCCTAGTCGCCTGTGGCGGGCCGGTAGAGTTCTTAACCTCTCCCGGTCCCGCTCCGCCGTCTCCTTGGCAAGCATTACTTGCTTGCAAAAAGAAACGGCGGAGTTCCACGCGCTCTCGCTCTGCAACATGGCCGCAATCATGTTACCGAGCGTGGTTCTGCCCCCCTAGCGAACGCTACGAGGATTATCAAAGATATGCAACAATCGTGTATGACGGTATTATTAAGTTCTAATTAAAGCGACATTACGTTAAAACTATATTTTAGAATCTCTCTTTATTAACCCAGGCAAAGTTATATGGCTTAACTAGTATGTACACAAATATATTTTTGGCAGTTTATTGTATATTATAGATTTATTATGTAAGTTTATAACAAACGGCGAACGAGAATAATTCTGAAATATATTCAGAATTATTTTCCGTCCGCTGTTTGCGATGTATTTTAAGAAAAAAATGTGTTGTGGCACATATTATTTGAATAATTGAATAGAACGAATAGAACAAGTATTAGCTTTGTCTACTTCCATAACCGATTAACTTATACTCTTACTCCTACGTCATTACATTATAAATAAACTAAAGGAAATGTAACTAGGCAGAGGATAAACTGAAGAAAAATTAATAAGAAAATATTTAAAACTATAAACCTTAGTAAAAACTTCTGATAGAATTTAAAAGACTTGTGTCACCTGGGCCTTTATTACGAATCCCACCTCATTTATTAAAATTGGCCCAGTAGGTTTGCCACTGCAGTGGCACATAGAAAAAAACATAGCCTGGCTAAAATATTGCTATTCTTTTGGCTTATGCGTCGGGTAAAACTTGAAAAATTTATAGTATTCGCTATTGGATCCTCGTGTGGTGAAGGATTAAGAATACAGAGTGTTACCATCTCTATTTATCTCCTGAGTGTCGTAAGAGGCGACTAAAGAAGCCATATGTATACCATAAGAGCGTACTCCTTCCTAAAAGGCCGGCAACGCCCTTGTGACACCTCTGGTGTTGCGGGTGTCCATGGGCGGCGGGCTGCTCGTTTGCCACCTATATAATAAAAAAAAATACTATACCAGTCCCGTCAGGCCAGGACGAGCATGATATAGTAAGTTAAAACCTCCTTCTTATAAAGGTGTGGGGGAACGGGTATAATGTTCCACCCAACACAAAGGGAGGATCCTCCGACCAGGCGAGGTGATCATGCCTGGCGGGCTACTGCCCAACAGTTGATGTTGGGATGTTGAATATATGATAATCGGCGCGGGAACTTTATTTGCGCGATTCAGGATTGGTAGTTACTCCGTGTAGTGTAGTTTGTAAGTACAGTGCGTTACTTCGTAGTTAAGTGTATCTTCGGTAGATGGCGCTGTATGTGGAGGTCGCCACAAAGGCCTATGTTTAGCAGTGGAATGTTAAACGCTGTTGATGATGACCGTCCAACCCTCAAAATTAGGTAAAGAGTTTCGAGGCTCCGGTAACCTTTTCGTTGTCAAAGTCAAAGTCAAATCATTTATTTCCATAGGCCCCAAAAGGCACTTGAACACGTCAAAAATACAAACAACAGTATAAAATAAAACTCAAGTAATCAATTTAGTGATAAAAGATACTAAATGCATTGAAATGATTTGAATTACCGGAGCATAGATTGATTTCGATTCAACTCAAACGTTTAAATTGAAATCAATCTAAGTACCAGCTCCGTTGGGTATTGCATTCATGAGAAGAGCTGGTGAGAAACTCATGTGCACCATCTTTTCAAATAATTTTGTTAAAGTTGAATCACTCATGTCGTGCTCGCCAATTTCTTTCGATTTCTCCACGACTTTGTGTGTGTCTTTGTGTCGACATTCACAAACACTTTATTAAGTATTAATCTACTTGGGTTTTGATGACACTATACATCAGAATAATACATAGGCTAATTTTTACCGTGATAACCGATTTACATACGGTTAGAGCCGCGGGCTAAAGCTAATGTATACTACATCTTCCCAAGTCCCAAGTTTCAAACAGCAGTTCGCCAGGCATGATCACTGAACCTGGGGAAAATCCTTTGTGATATAGGGAACTACAGTGTTCTGGTTACCACATTACAGCCTAATTTAGGAAGATTTGACCATTGTTAAGGTTGTTTAAAACCCTTTATAGTTCACTGCTGAACATAGGCCTCTCACTGTACACCACTCTTATCGGTTTTAAGCTTTCGCATTTAACTCCTGACCTCCTCTCCTATGGCACGCCGCGCCACGATCCACTCTAATATTTATAATATATTTATAGCATCAACTACTCAAAAAGCGCGATAGCAGACAATGTTGGCTGCTGCCCTAATTACTTATTTTGCTTATTATCTTATCTTCTAAAGTGGTCACTAACACGTAACTATGTCACTCGGTTCATATTAAAGATGCTGCCTGGAGATGTCTGCTCCATTACTTGAATGATAAAATATTAATATAAATGTTACACACATTTTCAGTAGTTTACATATATAGTTTTGACTGCCTCGGTGGCGTAGTGGTAGCGTATGCGACTGCTAAGCTTGAGGTCTCTGGTTCGATTCCCGGGTCGGACCAAATGTTTGTATGATCTGCAAATATTTGTTTCGGAGTGTGAGTGTTTTCTATGTATAATATGTATGTATTTACAAAAAAACGTATATATGTATTAATATCAGTTGTCTAGTACCCATAGTACAAGCTCTGCTTAGTTTGGGACTAGATGGCGTTGTGTGTTAAATGTCCGAAAATATTTATTTATTTATTTACATATTTAGAGTCCTTGTCATTATAATTCATAGCAAATGGAATGCATTTGTTTGTGAATAAAAACAAATACTGCATGTTGCTGTGTTATAAAGATGAAGTAGATATATATAAAACAAATACTGCATCTTCTCTTTTTAAAATTTTATCGTCGCCAATGTGCAGTTTTAAAGGCTCTCATCCTTACCATGGTGACGCCGTCATTTGTTTAAATAAGTGTAATGCGCGAAATTTGTCATAACTTTGATTGAAAATCTAAGAATATATCTATATATATATATAAAAATTAAACCCGTTTTCCGTTGTCACGACATAGCATGAAAACGGCTTGACCGATTTGGCTGATTCTTTTTTGTAGTTTTCTAATACTCTGTACAAGGTTCTTACGGAAAAAAATATTAAGAAAATCTCTCAGAAAGATTGAAAAATATACATTTAATTTTGCATATTTTAATAAAAGCGCGTTACGAATGTCAACGTCATTCAATTTAAAACAAAAAAATTTGAGGTAATCTATAGTTCAGCTATACAAAATAAAGTAGTGCATCAAATTTACGCTAAGGCGGTACGAAGTTCGCCGTAGTTAAAAATAAAGCAGATGCTTGTCTCAGCTGTACCCAAATACAAAAACAAAGGCTACAAATGTAAGATCAAAGTAAAACTAAACAGGTATAACGAACCAAAATGACGACGAGTATTTTAAAGCGCTGAAACCTGTACAAACAGTCACTGCACAATTTTCATTAAAGAAATGTAGGATTGAACGAATCTTTAATTAAAAAGCTCCCCGCGATTCTCAACAGAGATACCGTTGTTTTGCATTACAACAATCGAAGAATGCAGTGTGCAAGACGAACATTTTATGTACTAATTTATTGGAGTGGAAAGTAATACCTCACTTAAGTAACTCACCCTAAAATTTATATTTATTGCGTTTGTTACCACACCTCCTTCGTGGCTGGATTTTTTTTTTTAAATGTTAAGAATGTAACAGATGGAAATGAATTAGATATTGAAAAGTTGTACACTAATTGTCAAAACAAATCCATGTTAGCTAATACTCGTATTAAAGAGTCTAAAGTCACTCTGTCTGTCTGTTTGTTACACTTTCTCGGTTAAAGCACTGCATCGATTTCTATGAAATTTGGCATGGCGTTACTTATTTCTTGAGGAAGGATATATTTAGGCTATTATTTACCGCAAGCAAAGGCTAATTACAAATAAAAAATTGTTCTGAATTTATTGTAAGAAAACAGTATAGTCATATTGCTTTCTTACTTAGGTACTGTGCTGTGCTATAGGCGTGAGTGCAAATAATAAGAGAGTCATTATATATTATTAAAAATGTTTGTTCTCTCATAACCCATTACTTTTTTCATTTTAAAGTCGTCCATGCACACATTGATGGATATGTTCATCGATTCCTGTACTAATTGTATTATGAACATATCGCACGTGCATCAAAAAAAGGGCATAAGTCCAGTCATCTTCAGAAATTGGGTTAAAAGTACTATCTTTGTTTTTTAAAACTTACACCTAGTCTTAGAAATCAGCCTTAACCAATGTTTTATCTTCTGTCACATTATATTTCTCTTTATGAAGCCGCTTAATTCCAATAGGTAACGGTAGATTAGGAACAGACATAGAAAGGATTGTTTGAACGAATTTTCACGCGTACGACCGTACCCCTTTGCATGTCATTAGCACGCGACTTGTGCGTATTTTACCACCGCAGTAGTATAAAAACGTTAAAATTGTTTATATATTAAATATTTAGTGGTTCTAGATTCCTATTTGAAATAATATCGATGAGAATTAAATCGATTAATTGTTGGCATCGAGCGTAAACCTTTCCCCCCCTTCGTGCCATTATAACAAATCATGGCCGCAACAGTGATAAGCACATCATACTCATGTATTTATGCATGACCACAAAAAAGACACCATACCGAATTCAAAAAACTCTCACTGCTCCGTTTAAGCGGTGCGGTGCGCGGGCGCCGATAGCGTCCGTTCGTTCCGGAGGCAAAGCAGTCAAGCTCGGGAAAGCTCAGTGCGCGTATCGTACCGAGGGCCGGCGGACGCGAGCCGACGACACCTGAAGTACGGCGGACATGTACGGAATATGGACGTGTGGAGCGGTCGACCGCCCGCGGCATGCGTGCGCGCTTCGCCCGCCTCGCCGCCCCTCAACGTAGACACCACTACCAACAATTTCGCGCTTACCTTCTTCGAGAGCAAAGATCAACCGCCGCCGCAGCCGAAACAAGGTGTGTTGTATATGTCTTGTGGTGCATGCTCGCGCACTATGCGGTAATACGTAACCACTCACTATCTTCTAGCGAATGTAATCATGATCTCTCTTACTATCACTTGTACTTGGTTCTATGTGCTAAACAAAATTCTCACATATTTCAGCTCAAAAGTATTTCACAAAAAAGAGATGTACTTCATAGTCGAATGCATTGCTTTGTTTTTAAGCGGGCGAGCACAAACACTTTTTACCCGAAACGCACAATTTCAACACACTGTGCGAGTGTGTTATCTGAACATAGCTTTCTGCATTGAGTAACAAGTAAAATATAATTGCATTTTATATTTATGTGGTAGTATGTATGTGCTCGTTATTTAGTTCTTTTCAATGAACCTATTCCAATTTGCATACATATTTTTAAGAATAAAACTTCTGTGTTAAACATACGTAAGAGGAATCTAAAATAACCTTATAAAAATATATTTATACATTTACATATGTATTATATTGGATTGTCGTCACCGTTTTACAATTATAGGTAGTTATTATGGCCTATA
This sequence comes from Spilarctia lutea, assembly GCA_916048165.1. Lineage (NCBI taxonomy): Eukaryota > Metazoa > Arthropoda > Insecta > Lepidoptera > Erebidae > Spilarctia > Spilarctia lutea. Next base: position 26,769,481 of record OU696470.1, on the reverse strand, counting down.
CTTTACCTAAAGATACATCTACGGGAATTTCAGGTAGTAGACAAAAACAATTTTCATCTCGTTGTGCATAGAACACACAATACACACAAACACACTCGCTTTGATCTCCTAGAATTCATTTTTTTTACTCACAAAGATTTAGTAAGTTACCTATTCGTGATACCGAGAAACGTGCATAAAACATTATATGCCTAAAGATGTAAAGTTAAACAAATATCTTGAAGCAACAAATCTGCGAGCGTGAATCAACTTATACGAACGCAACGCCTCGTGTTGTACCGTTAGGTATTTATACCCAGAGTATTACACTACAACGCAAATTTTATATAACTCCGAATCATTTCTAATACACTGCTCCTTTAGAGTAGACGGAAATCGAGCTAGTCACGAATTTCAATGTATAGAGAGCAGTGAAAATGCTAGCGGACTAAAGGTCGCGACATTAGATTACCTGGCGAAAGCGACGCTTCTTGTTTCAAGATTTTATGCTTGAGGAAATACAAGATATTTAGTAATTATTAACATTTATTTGAAACATTACCTTATTATGAAATACTGTACAAGAAACAATTTGGAGTTCATTTTTAAAGTAACTAGGTACACTTAATACTAATTAAGACCGAATTGTATACATATGGTATTTATATGAAATTATATTTATTTACGTGGTGCACCTAAATATAAATTGCCTTAGAATATGTTTTATTTCTTTTCATATTAAAATAATTGTAAATAAATTTATCTGTTTATAATTCTCTTATTATTTTATTAATTACTGAAGACTACTTTGAAAAAAAAACAAAATTTAAAAAAGTTTTACTTTGAGGGAGACTTTCCTTTCGCAGTGGATGGTGGTTACTAACGAATCAAGAAAACCTTCTTATGGGAGACCTTCCTTTGTAAAACGTAGTGAAATACATTTAAAGTAACACGGGTGAATGGGCAGTTTTGAATCATATTTTATTTGTAAAAGTTTTCCAACCAATATCTGCAAAAACAACGACGACTTTTTGCAAAAGTCCGATCATTTAACTCGAACTAGAAACTGTTTCCTAGACGATTAACAAAGCGATTAACGATTACTAGATGTTAAGATAAATATCTTCACTGTGTGTTGTATTACATTTGAATATACGAGTTCAATCTCTATCTGGTTATGGAATGAAAGGAACTTAAAAATTATTAACTCGGCAGTAATAGACTTTCGCTCGGTTCATAAAATGACCAATGATACATAGCCATACTGCTACGAGTATAACCAAGAAAAACTACGGCAATGCCGGTAGCTCAGGGATCGTCGCGTTTACAGAACCTATTACTTCAAAAGTCGGATATGGTTGCAAGTGTCTATGTAAGGATGTGTTCAGGTGGTATGGCAATTAAAATAAGTCGTCGACTCGATAAACGCTGTATGAAATGATTACTAAACCAGACCTTCTGAGGATATTGTAAGGCATAAATGTCGGGTTCATTGACATTTTAAGTGGTGTGAGATTTCGCACCAACGTTCATTTTGTTTTGATTTTTCTAACATCTCCTTTTAATTATTTATTCAACAAGTAAGGAGTTGCTCTCTTATTGTGTTTCAATAATGTTTGAAGTGTTTTTGTCTTATGAAGCACATAAAAGCTTATCTAATCCAGCACTTTGTGGGCGTTACTGAAGTTATTAATTTCTAAATATAGGGAATAAGAGGTTATTAAAAAGTATTTGTCAATAAAAACTAGATCGAACGATTCAACGTTAAATCAGACCGCGTAATAATTTCTTCAAAGTCGATATGTCGACCAACGAAGTTAGAGAGAGAGAGTCTGAGAGAAAGGGCCTTTGTATTTATTACAAGAGATATTTATTACCTAAAAAAATATGATACCAGTTCAAACAAGTGATTAATTAAAAAAGTTTTTTAAAAAACAAGCTTTTATTACTCCTTAATGAAAAAAATAACTTTGAGCCCTTTCATTTGATACCCATATTGAGCGAGTTGTTCAAAAATATGTACGCCGCCATTTTGTTACGGCGGCCATTTTGGAATTTGAATACCGATTATATATAATTGCATTGTCATCAGAACTAAAGAAATATTTAAAATTTCTAGATTCTATTTTTAAATTAGTGAGTGGGCCCCACACAAATAGACAGGTAATAAAAAGTTATCATTCGTATAACAAAATTATGGTCCACCTACAAACACAAACAATTTCATTTAAATACTGTCCGCCTCTTTAGTTCTTTCACTTTTGTCTGCAGTTGGGATTCAAAGAACACAGACAATTTAAGGAGGCTCATACGACGTATTGAACTAATATATATGTATTTATTGTTCGATCAGCTGATTTTTGTTTTTATCTCTTTTTGTCTACCTTGTTGGATGTGATGGATAATAAATACGTACTCAGTAGTTACGGCACAACTTATTTGACATCTACCATTATTATTATTTTTTTCGGACTTTTAACACACAACGCCATCTAGTCTCAAACTAAGCAGAGCTTGTACTCTGGGTACTAGACATCTTATATTAATACATATATACTTTTCTTTTGTAAAAAACATACATATTTAAAAAAGGAAACCCTCAAACTCCGAAACAAATATTTGCAGATCATACAAACATTTGGTCCGACCCGGGAATCGAACCCGAGACCTCAAACATAAAAAGCTATAAGAATAAAAAAATGCATAATACATGTTACTGCCAATATTTCTATATATTTTTGCTCAAGTTACTGAACTGTTAATGTTAAGTTTGGATGGAACGTAGTTAAAATAAATTAAGATTAACAAAATACAACAAACATCATGTCATGAGTATAACATCTAATATATAAAAATTTCGTGTCGCGGTGTTTAGTAACCAAACTCCTCCGAAACCGATGTACCGATTTTGTGTGCATATCGGGTAGGTCTGAGAATCGGCCAACATCTATTTTTCATACCTAAATGTTAAGGGTGACCCTTATTTTTTATTAATGGCAAAACAAGGTTTACCGAGTCAGCTAGTATCAGTTTAAAAATGTAAAACCTGTCATTAAAAATGATTAAAAAATAATTATAATATTCGAACGTGACGTTTATCTGGACACGACCTTAACCCATCGTGTTGGTGACGACATGGTGTGAGATCACGGCGCGGCAGTGAGGGGGGGATGGAAGAGCAGTGGCCCCCGCGGTACAAGCGCTGCCGCCGCGGTCATTGACCGCACACGTTATGCAACCGCCGCAAGACATTGATAAAGACGTTCATGTGGATGCACCACAGCGTATACTAGTCAGTTGCCTGGCAACCGTGACGGGAAGGTTACCGCGTAGGTTGACTACTGATCCAAACAGAGGGCCTAGTGTGAGTTTATTTAACATGTATTCCATCATCACGGTGACCGCATTCGGTGTTGTGATTGGCTCACACTGAAATCTTAACCAATCGCAACACCAAACACGCTCGCCGTAGAAGATTAGCTGATGTGATATCGACTCACACTAGGCCCTCTGTTTACTTATAACCTTCACTGAGGTGCCCATGTCAATGTTTTGACATCTTTTATTATAGTCGACGACACTTATTACTCTCGAATAGGTCCATTGTATAACTTAATAGGAATTTCGACGAAGCTTTTAGTTTTCGCAGACGTTTTGCTTTTCATGACAATGTGTAGTTATTTTCGTCTAACGCGTATTGACGTGTTATGTGAGGTGATATTTATTGATCCTATCTTTAAATTATTACGGTATATATTGTTAGCTCTTTGCCGCTACTACGCTACTCTCTACTGGAGTACTAAAACTGACATTTCTTACAAAATAATTACCACTTAAATATTTAGCACAGCTTATTGTCAAACCTACCCGATATGCACACAATTTTTAGTTGTAAATAGCACACACGACTTAACTATATAATTACCATTACTTTTATAATCTGTGCCTTGCAGGCAATCAGTAATATTTACATTGTTAACTCTGTAGGAAGTAGCTAGTTCGTCGTGTCTTTTCTTTAATTCTATAATCTATAACAGCTTGCCTTCTACGGAATTGCCTCGGCATTAATGAACGCTATAAAACGATTTAGAATTATTTCCATATTTAATTTAATGTGTTTAATAACTTCTTCTTCTTTCGATGAAATGACAACCAGCCGGATCACTCGGATCAGCTATTTCTACCAATGTCAAGAATTTATAGTCTTCGAGTCTTCAAGCCTACGTCCGCGTCGTGATGAAATTAATGATAGAAATATTTAAAAAAATCGTATTTAATAACATAAGCCCGAGCGGATAAATAGAATGATACACCAGAGACAATCACAAAGTTCAAAAGTCTTACAACTTTTTTTTTAGAAAAACTAATGTGTTAAAAAGTTTTTATTTAGCAAAGTACTTGGGTTGAAAAAATTGAAACCAACTCAAACGGTGTATATGAAAAATGCAATGCAAGTAATAGAAAAATGTGTAACATTCAGTGATTCAGGCCAAATATGCCTATATAGCATAAAGTCTGTCATTGTACATTTTATTGATATGTTTTCAAAAATCATTTTTAATTCTTCATGGGTTTAAATAAACTTTTATGTAAAATTGTAATACATTATATTTAATAAAAAAATTATACAAATGCGGCATTATGGTCACAGGACCACGTAAGTGTCATTGTTGAAAGAGGAAAACCTTGCTAAAACAGAGTAAGTGTAAAATTAACACTGTACTCACGTAGACAGGCATGCTAACACTTCTGTATGCAAAGCAATACTAATCCTTTGTTGGAAAACATTCAAAAATATATATTCATTTACTTATTAATATTTTGATATCAACTTTTAGCCTTTCAGTGTTATACATACCTAAATGAATAAATAATAATAAATACATATTTCGGACATCTAACACACAACGCCATCTAGTCCAAAGGTAAGCAGAGCTTGTGTTATGGGTACTAGACAACTGATATAAATATATGTACACTTTTTTTGTAAATACCTACATATTATACATAGAAAACACCCAAACTCCGAAATAAATATTGGCAGATCACACAAACATTTGGCCCGGTTGTAAAATATATGTATTTACAAAAAAAGTACCTTTATATACACCAGACATACACACGAAAAAAAAAACATAATATATGGATTTACTTATTAAAAGTAGCTGAAGTATCGTGATGTGAAACACGAATACTCCAGCGACTTGGATAACGTAGTGTGGGACGCCCACTGGCCAAATGACGAGACGACTTGCGTAGGAGGGCTGGCATTTCCGCACAAAAAAAAATAAAAAAGAAAAGGAGGGCTGGCAGTGACTGGACGCGAAAAGTAACAGGCCGAGCTCTGAAGTATTCTTTACTATTTAGCTATTGCAGTTGGCTTTACACCCTTTCACAATACAATTCGACAAATTTACTTGTAAAAGTTGTTGACATTATAAAGGCTAAGTTTCGTTGTACATTTGTATGTGTAACAGTCGATTTGATTTCAGTATATCAATTGCAATACAGGTTGCAGATGTGTAAGATGCTATAAATCACACTACTTCAAACACGAAACATTTAAGAAGTACTAATATTTCATCTCCGTTCACTACAGTGACGTAATGGTGAAAGTATACTTCGTACATTTTATCGGTATGCAATCGATGCATCAATAATCTCTTAAACGATAAAATGCTTAATCGATAATGATATCGTTTCATAATGTCCTAAGTTTGAGGTTAATTTAGAATTCGAATATTACTTTAGACGTAAAGTTATTTCGTTCGTTAGGTACTACCTAACTAAACGTTTAATATGGCAAAAAACGGAAACGATAAAAGCTGCAGCAAATCAAAAGACAATAAAATATTAAACTCGATCCCCGAACTAAACTCCCACTCAAATACCAAAGAATATAAATCGACAGCCAGCAAATATCAATAACGACGTAGTGGCAGTCGAAAGGGTAAAGGTTTGGCACTCTATACTGTACGTCTGCTCGTATGCCACCTATTCAATAACAAAAATTAAAATACGTTTAATTATATATTGTTCGTTTATTTATTTACTGAATTAAGCTTTCGGTAGATTTACTTCACAGTTTCATAGAAATGAAAAAACAATTTTGATAACTACCCAAAGTAAATACATAAATTATGTACGTATTTAATTTTTATCTTATCGATTTAAATATTGATTCATCAAAACAGCCTTTTATAATATACACATTCATCGAACACATTATTTTCCTTAGCAAGAATGTGGGTTTGGCCTTATATACTCGTATTACGTTATCCAGATGAAATACTAATTTAGTTTTTAATTTTTACTTTAAAATTCTTAACCAAAGTCTTTGACACCACTCAACGGTAAACTCTGGCAGAGAATACCTACAACATTAAGCCCACCATTGTACATTTACGTAAGTGAGTCTGTGTGGTGTCGTGAAAGGCGACTAAGGGACAAACGCAGGACAACATAACTGCAGAAAAAAAGGAATACTTGAAACCATCCCTCAGTAATTTTCTCTTACGTAGTTTGTACTTTAATCGCTTCTTACGACACCCATTTCATGAGTAGGAGTGACAATCCATATTTTTAACCGACTGCAAAAAAGGAGGAGGTTTTTAATTCGTCTGTATTTTTTTATGTTATCTTATAACTTTCGACTGGGTGAACGGGTTTTAATGATTCTTTTTTATTTGAAAGTTTGTGCTTCCCGTTTGGTCCCATTTCAATTTGGTCTAGTTCTTGAAGTCGGTTTTTTTGTTGTTGAAATTTGTGATTATTAATCTGTCACCACAAGGATACGAAATAATTACATTATTTTTTTTCTCTGGAGCCACTTGTATTTCGTTGCAGAAACAATTTCAATTAATGTTATTTTAATTTAGCAACACGCACGTCGCCCGACCTCTATGTCTGAAGATATTAATACCTCCTTCAGGTTCAGGTTCAGGTTCAAAGTCGGGTAAATGTTTAATACATTAAGCCAACCCGATAAAACCAAAATGAAATAATTTAAATTTCCTGTTTTATTGCTCGCAATATTAGTAGTAGACACTTCTAGGACATCTTATTGTAAAAGCCAAAAATCTATCTTTACAAAGACAGGACAATTTAATGATAATTTCTGCCTAGTTTTTGTGTTCTGAATATTCTTCATATCGTAATATCAATATTATCAACCATATAGTATGGTGCATACATAGCTTCCGCAAGGGGCGCTGTCGTCATCATATTCGAGAATGGTCTATACACACTCCTCGTGCATTCAAACTATTATAACTAAAACAGTAGATATTTATTACATTAAATTTATGATTATATAAAAGTATGGTGTAGTCACCGTACTCATGGATTGTGCTTACGGTTTCCATGTTGCGGAGTAAAACCACTTTGGCAGGTTCATATATATATTATATAAAACACCATGTAATATACTAAAACAACAGGACCTATTAGGATATAGCATCTTCATATACTACAGGTATCCCTAAATACAGGTTTTGGTAAAGTAAAGAACAGTGCCATCTGAACATAATAATTTAACGTAAGGAAATTTAGGAGTAACGTTCGTCGTTCATTATGCAATGCAACAATGTCAGTATGTCGTTCGTCACTTTCCAACTAGGTGGCGCTAGTAGTAACTGCATAGCGTTACTGTGGATAAAGTATGTTCATAATAAAGTTTACGAGACAATTGCCGCACCTACAACGAGGTGCAATACTCGTTGTAGGTGCGTGCATCTAACACATTGTAATTGAGAAACTTTACCGTCGTTTGAAATGTCAATTACGATTATACACAGACCACACTTAGTTGTCCTATAACGTTAATATTATAACTCGAAACACCACCTTTGTCAGACTGCATATTCTCCTCTCCTTTGCACATTTTCCTCCATTTTCCTTAGACTTTATTTAAGTGCGTCACATTCCTCCTAAGAGTTTGCCATATTTCCCTTTATTTAGTCAAAACCTAACTCTTAAATGACTTAAGAAACCCATGAACTAGGAAAAGATAAAATCATAAGCATACATAATTCAGTCTTTCATTAAAAATGGCGTCTTGTTTATTTGTCACCTGACAGTACTTGACTATCGCCGATGACATGTGTAACTCGAGAGGCACCCTTTGAAACCCCCCCCCCCTCCCGTATTTAAAGATAGAGGAGAGATATATATTTCTATTGACCTAACTTATTCTACCTAGTCTGGCCATTAATGCTGTTACAATTAAAAATGAACAAAAAATACTTTAAAGATTCTATCTCGGGATATGAAGATAGCACCTAGAACCATGTCGCGTATTTTAAAAGATGACTTAAGACTTGCTGTCTATAAGAGATGCACTGGTCATTTAACAATATTTATGGCAAGATTAAGAATATTTTGTTCTATGAAGCTATGGTACCAATCTAGCCGTGAGTACAGATCTCCCACGGTTAGACTTAACGACTTTGGCAGGTATTGATATTTTCCTATCGCGGTCCACATCTGAACAAATGTCTCACCAACAGAGTGCCAACTATTCCGGTCCTTTTTGTTACAACAGCAATACATTGACAACAATACGATGGCTCATTTCAAGATTAAATTCAATTCAATATTTCAATACTTTGTGATTTAATACAAACAACACACGATTCTTAGTTCTAAAGCTGCATATATTGCATTAGTCTTAATACTCGTATTTAATATATCTAACAAGAAAAGCGTACCTATTGTACTATAGCAGAATATCTTAATGATAAACTCACCTGGGATTGAGTTGCTAGTTTTAAACATGCTGTTTATTTTCAATGTTCATTCATTTATTTTTGACGCGTTGATAATTTATAATTTAATACAAATTTACCTTTGATTATAGTAATAGACTTTTTTTTTCCATCCTGATTAGAATAATTGTGACTCAAATTATAATGTTTACATTTTAACAAGATTGTCTGGATTTAAAAAGAGACGAGTTTAGTAGTCCAGTTAGGAAATTATCTGCTCAAAAAAGAAGCAAAAGTGTGCTTGTAACCTAATTGCACAACAAATAATATAATTTCATACCTACATGTTTTGTCGCTCACCGCTACGGGTTTGTCAATATAGACAATTCCAAATTGTAAATACAGTTCTTGTTTTCTATGTAGTATTAGGTAATCTTGTATGTAGTATTAGGATCAACAGTTACTCAGTTTAGGTGTTGTAATTCTTACAATATCTAATTAAACAAAAAATACGCTAACAACGTCTTGGGGTCAAATAATTCTCTAAGACTATTGAACACATTTGGAGGAGATTAAGTTTCTCAGTCATTAAAATTAAGACGATATCTTCTTCTTCAGCCTATTGCCGTCCACAACTGAATGAAAGATTCCCCCAAAAAACGTATATAATACCAGTCTTGGGCAGTCCGCCATTTCCTTTTTGATGAAAAACAAAGCATACTTATTTTTCCTTGGAAAGTTAAAATACTTTCTGTTTGTGAACATTGAAATGACCAACATAAAGAAAACCGACATCCACGTCCATATTATATGAGATTGTAGGTCGGTTTGGCTTAATAGGAAGGCAATAAGTTTGACCGCAGCCCTTTGCGTACTAATTTATGTTTTGCATCTCATTCCGTTCTGTGAATAATTTTCCTGGCAAATTTGATATAGTTTTATGAATGTAAGTCCAATTAATCCTGAATAATTTGTAGTCTAAATAAATGTGTTTACGGTTATGGTGTGGAATTGTAAGTCACTTACAAAGAGTAAGCTAATTTGGGATCAGATTGAGTGTGATAAACACACGGGCGTTTAATCCCGAACTACGCAGAATCTTTACTATGAAACCCAGACAGCTGATATACATTCCTCTATATGTCTTAAGTACAAAGTTATATCTGAACACAGAACAAATGCTCGAACCCCCTCTGGCTTAGGAAACAGACACACCTTAGGGGATAATAGCCAATAGTTCTTACAATTTAGGTAGATATAGAATTGTTTACATCTTGTCGTTTCTTTCTTATTGATTAAATTCTTATTGTCTGTCTCAATAGCATACAAACTTTCCCCTAACTAATCACAAAATTTAAATTAATTTAACGACACACAGACAGACTTTTTCGAAAACAAGGTAATAAGCTTGTGGCTTTATTATTTTTATCGCAATTTCTTAAAATTAATTATCTTTGCTATTAATCCAAAAAAGAACAATGAACGAGATATTTTGGAGAGGCAACTCTAAAGTTGTTTCTTTGTTAAATTTTAATTCTCTTTTTCGGACACAGCCGTTTCACCTTAAGCTAATTTCAATTAACATAACTACGGTACTAACAACGACAAATAATTTTGTAACGATCACAACTATAATATGTATGTATTAAAAAATATGTGATCATGTTATCGCTCTGATTACTACAGTCTGCTACGATCGTAGATATATCAATAAATTTCCTAAGAGGGAAAGTATATGTGTATGCTACGGAACAAATACAAAGTATTAAATATTACGCAAATACTATATACATCACTAGGCCACCATAGCTACTTTTGTATTCGCAATGAGTAGGTATGGTGATCACCACTCTTGGATTCTGCTTATGCTTTCCATCAAGCAGAGTATATAGTATATATATATAGAGTTATTTTGACAGAGCCATACAAAAATGCTCTATGATGTATACTTACCTGTGTAAATATTACATTTAATTTCAAAGTCTTCATGTCTATATGTAGTCACAAATATAGAAATGAAAGTCATATCCATTTCAACGGAAGCGACCGTTCAACCGACGACGAGACGCTGAAGCCTGCTAACATTTTTAACAAGAGTGCAAAGTTTGAGTAAATATTAAAATCTGAATAGACGCGGTGGATCCACTTGCGAAATAAATTTAAGGATAAATTGCCGTATGCTTGTGCGCGGAAAATGCACGAAACCTTTTGCATGCGAGTTTATTTGTCGCTCTGAACGTATGTTCTTGAATATAATTTCATGCATTTTATATATCGTCATTTGATGGCAGTCTTTAGAAATCTGTTCTATGGTAACCAAACTAATTAAATCACATATATATATATATATATATATATTATATTACTAGATTCTAGTTTGGGAGTTAAATCAAATATTAGAAAAAAAAAAATTTTGTTTTAACAAGGCCTCATTTTATTCACTTATAAATTGTTTGTTCATCTGCTGGTGTGTATTTTGAAATTCGTACTGGTTTTTAACATATTACAAGTAATGTAAATGATCTCATTAGTCATAACTTAAAGGTAGGAAATTACAAGAACATACTATAAGATTTCAAGTGATTTATAACTTGAACTCTGAGTTTAGTTTTAAAAAAGGGTAATTATTTGTATTCTAAAAAAAAAAAATTTAAAAAAAAAAAAAATTCATTCATTCAATTTGCACAGTTTATTTCGGAACTCAATATATTGTTATATTCTTCAGGATATTGAAGGAAGTAATTATCCTGCAAACGATTAACATTTTCACTAACTTCGATTTAAAAAGCGTTTGCCGTGTTTCCCTGTGTCTAACCTGTCATATAATCACCCTCAACTGATGTAAATTTACAAAGACTTGCTTTTCCTTTTCTGCATCCATACGTTTACCATACTCTCGACTTCCGGAACACTGTCGCGACAATATACGCTACTCTTTGATAAAAGGAAGTTCGGACGGATATTAAATCTGTATATTATACATCACACTAATATTATAAACGAGAAAGTAAGTACTTAACCGATCATCATGAAACTTTGTACACATTTTCTTTGAGGTATTAGAAATGACATAGGATACTTGCGAGCGAAGCCGCGTGCGAAAGTTAGTTTTACAATAATCGTCGAGAGCTTCAGTTGCACGAAAGGTCAATGTATACAAATAAATGAAATCGAAGTGTCTGTTTGTAATTTCAAATTAACAGATTTTCAGTGAATACAAATAAAATTATATACTTTACCAAAAAAAAACTTTTTTCTAAATTTTTGTCCGTCCGTTCATTTGTTCCGGCTAATCTTTAAAACGGCTGGACTAATTTTGACGAAACTTTCACTGCTAGGTAGCTAATGATAAAAGGAGTATCTTGGGTATCTTCTTAACGGTAACGTCTTTGAAACCATGCACCTATGAGATACACGTCAAGCTTCGATCTATAGCACGTCGTTGATATTAAATATCCTTCACAAACATTCGGAAAGTCAATAATAGAGTATAGCATTAAAATAAGCATAATTATTAAATCCAATTGCTATCAATCTTGGCTATACCGTTCATTTATATATAATCTGTTATGGAGGACTTAAAGGCAACATAATAACATTTGCAATCAATTAGATCATAGAGACTACTGTAGTCATATGTTAAAGCGACAGCAAAACTGATTTTACTTTCATTATTATTATTTTTAATTTAACTTTTACAAAACTTAAGGCTCAGGATCTTTTACATCTTTGAGATGCTCATAGTGAATGGATCAATAATGTCCTGCTTGCAAAGCCTGTTGGGAACATGAAAGTTAATCTTCTTTAGAAGTTCCGGGCTGTCTATACTGTTATTTAATATTTTCACTAAGAGTAGTGAGTTAGCTATCATACGACGGTTTACAAGAGGCAATAGATGGAATCGCTTACAAAGCGAAATATAATTATCTGACCGATAAGGAATCCTTTGGTGAAAACTGAGATATTTTACAAACCGTTTATGTACATTTTTAATCATGTCAATGTATATATGGTATCGTTGACTACAAAGTTGCAATGCGTATTCCAAGTAACTTCTTACATTAGTACAGTACAATACCATTAACGTTTTAGCTTCTGTGAACCCCAGTGACTTAGAAGCTTTTTTGAACACAGCATACGTGGTCATCGAACAGCAAACCACCAGATCACGAACAACCTTACACCATGATAGTGATCTCTAAACTATCTAGATTGCCCTGAAGTGCTTCCATGTCACCGAGTGATGATATGACAGAGAAGATTTTCATATCGTCTGCAAAGCTAAGCAGATTAGAGATTGGAGGGAAGAGTAAAAAATATTATTTATATATACCCCAAAAATCGATCAAAAAAATCGAGCTTTGTCATCTAGGTACATATGAATTTAATAGTTTAGAATAAGAGAGAATATGAAAAGGATTTTCAGTTTTTTGATAAGCTTTAAACTAAATTGGTTAAATTAACCTTCGACAAAGTCCTGATCCGAGCAACCTTTCGGTAGAGATTAAGGCAAATTGTAACTCTGGTTGAGTTGTCCCATGTCTCTCCAGCGGCAACTCGAGTGTAGGAAACAAATATAAATCATCCCACACATTTCTCAACCGGCCTTCTGGTCTCAAACTAGGCAGAGCCTGTACTTTGGTATATAAACAGACATAAATAGTTTACATAGATAAATTACACTTAGAACGGGGCTCTTGACAAAAACATTGGTCCTTGGTAGGAATCAAATCTGCGACCTCTAGCATAGTGGTCATGGTCACTTATCCGCTAGGTCGACATGTCATTTTTATGGTATTCTTTAGACATCATAATCTTCTTTATTTCGAAGACTATTTGGGGTTGAATGAATTAGTAGTAACTAATTCAACCGAACTAGAACAAGTTGAACAAGTTGTTAGTGTATTTGAGGGCACTGACTTCCCAATAACGATTTCCATATCTATGGCAACCGGGACCGTCCGCTTAACGTGCTCTCCGAGGGTCGGGCGGAATATTCCGCCATCTTCTATAGTGCTATTAAAAATTTCTTACTAGAAAAACCGAACAGGAAACCATCTCGGGAATCGAACCCGAGACCTCTTGATCTACAATCGATTACGCTGACCACTAGACCAACGAGGAAGTATGGTATTATTTAATAACTAAGAATGCTTTAAATGTAATCTTGTATTCTAAATTTTTTTATAACAATCTTAGGCTAATAGCATGAGATTCGATGACAAACAGACCGTAGCTTCTTAGAATAAAATAAAATTAAACTGTAGTGTTTACTAATTAAATAATGCAACAATATGTTTTATACAAGTTCAATGTTATGTTATATGCTGGCGCGCAAATATTCAACTGCTGAGCGACTTTTTATATTTATGTATACTTAATTATACATATTTATCTCATCATACTTAATACTACTTTAATTTAAATATCCAAATCTTTAAGTGTCATATTTTATTAAGATGCTAAATATAGTGTCAACATATTTAAAAAGATATTATAATGCGATAAAGAAAGAAATAAAAAATCGTTTATTCTGACATACACAGAACAACGAATACGTTTTATACAGAGTTAAGGTAACGGAACACAAGTAATTGATAGTATAAGATATTCTTTGGAGATTATTAGAAAAAGAATAATACAAAGGTTGACTTAGATATCTTTAAATTTGAAAAATCTAGCATGATCGTCATATCAACAGCTGTTATAAATCTAGCAGGACCATCACAGCAACAGCTGTTATAAATCTAACAGGACCATCACATCAACAGCTGTTATAAATCTAGCAGGACCATCACAGCAACAGCTGTTATAAATCTAGCAGGACCATCACAGCAACAGCTGTTATAAATCTAACAGGACCATCACATCAACAGCTGTCATAAATCTAGCAGGACCATCACATCAACAGCTGTCATAAATCTAGCAGGACCATCACATCAACAGCTGTCATAAATCTAGCAGGACCATCACATCAACAGCTGTTATAAATCTAGCAGGACCATCACATCAACAGCTGTCATAAATCTAGCAGGACCATCACATCAACAGCTGTTATAAATCTAGCAGGACCATCACATCAACAGCTGTTATAAATCTAGCAGGACCATCACATCAACAGCTGTTATAAATCTAGCAGGACCATCACATCAACAGCTGTTATAAATCTAGCAGGATCATCACATCAACAGCTGTTATAAATCTAGCAGGACCATCACATCAACAGCTGTTATAAATCTAGCTAGACCATCACATCAACAGCTGATATAAATCTAGCAGGACCATCACATCAACAGCTATCATAAATCTAGCAGGACCATCACATCAACAGCTGTTATAAATCCACTGCTTGAATTAGACTTCTTTTTAGAAGGCGATTTTGGGCAAATATACCACATTGACTAGACGTGTTGGCAGGGTTTATGTCAAACTTGGTTTTTCTTTGATTTTAGCAGACGACTTTAAGTAAGACATGTGCAATAAGTAAATTTTGTTAATATAGTAGAAGAGGTCTATTTGTGTTTCGAACTTCAAATCCTCATTCAGGACTACTATCTTATTTTGCTCTCTAGTCGTTTGATTAATATCGTTCGTAAAATCTGAATAACTAGCTTTTGTGCGCGGTTCTGTCATTTCTCAAGAATCAAAGCATCTCTATGCCAAAGTTCATAGAAATCGGTGTGGCGGTTTGGCCGTGAAAGCAGGACAGACAGACAGAATTACTTTTGCATAAGATAAGATTTCCTAATGATTGTTCCAACTATCTGTAGAAATATTTAGAACTTCAGCTTCATTCAGCTATATTCAAGTATGTAATTGAAAGGGGAGGACGGAGGCAGTATTTATATTCAAATGTATATTTTAATAAGGCTAGACTATGGCTTTAAACGAAAGATGTTATAAGTGAAACTTAAAACTCATTACGGGGAAATCTTGTTAGTTTACAAATCAAAGACTCGAGCTCTTCTTCATAGCTTTTGTGTATGACTTGACATTTAATTTCGTTGACTTGCTTATATGTAATCCATTTCCTAATGTTTTAATTTTCAAACCAGCATAGTAAATTAGGATTTGGTTGCTGTAGAACTATGTTATTAAATAAAATCCTTAACATTTTGAACCAACATAGTTTTCAAGCGTTTACCTAAAAACGTAACTTGAAACTATTTCCTATTTTCTTTCTATTTTGAAGCTCTATCAATGCCATATGTTCTCGATCGTATGTGATGTAATGCTCTAACTCGTGTGAGTTTGCCCATAATTTATAATCGATTACAATCAACCCTTTATTGAACATCTAGTTAGCGAGCGAGTTCATAAATAAAAACTACCGTCATAAGTTAACAGGAACAGTTCGCTCCGCTTAAACGTTTGCAATAAAAACAATTGAATATTTTGCTAACTATGTTTAATACATGAAAGTAAAGAGAACGGACGACGTAACTTTGATTATTGCTTGGTTTAGATACAACGTACATTGCATAGTGATAGCCAGAGAGTCTGTTTCTCACAAAACAATACCTTCAATGGTTACTATCGAGAAAGGTATATTGCACCGGAGAGAGAGACAGTGAGCGAGGATGAGGCGCGTGCGAGAGGGATACGCTAACGGTTAGTGCAGGTTCAACGATCGACTCGTGCGCAGTTTGTTGAACTGCAATCATTGCTTTGGAAAATTGCTAGGGATGGCAAAAAATATTAGAAACTGTAGATTTGTAACTCGAGTCATATTTAAATTTACATGTAAAAACCTATTACGTTTACGTTATACCCAAACACTTTCACCCCAACATCATTAGGGTGCACTTAGCATTAATTTTCATGATCTTGTGGCAAACGAGCTGACATGTCACCCAATAAGTGATTCCAACTGCAACTCAAGAGTGACTAATGAGTTACCACTATGTGAGTACTCTACTCATAGAAACGAGGAACACCGCCTTGGGGCCAGTTGAGTTAGTCGGCTGTGTCCTAAATTTCACATCGGTCGAGTCAGACCCATAATAAAACTCTAAAGTATTTTCTTAATACAAGTTTCGGACTAGGAATTGCCCTGTGACGTGAACTCGAAATTCGATTACATACGTTTTTTTATTTCAATAACTTTCTTCACTTTTCTTCCATGTCTAATACCTTTAAATGGCTATTTATATTTAATCTTAACCTCATCATTCTTATATATAGTTATTAGATCGTATTATCCACATGTGAGGGTCGAAAACAACTACTATGACATCAGTGTCGTCAAAAGTTCCTTACGCCCTCGTATGTTCGAGACGTTTCTCGAAAGCGCTAGTGTAGGCAAATTCGAAAAAAGAAGATCAATCTTGGCAGCCCAATCCGTAGACAATTACGTAAGGAACGTTTCAATAAAGACTAATATTGCGTAGTCTCCAGCTAACGACCTCCCGTAGGAAAGTCTAATCTGAGTTTAATCAATGTTTTACGAAGACTTCAAATATTGGATGGAAAATAACTAAAGAATGAATATTCGAGTTGACGTTAGGGTTGTCAATACTTCGAATTATCCTATCATATTTTCTGTTGATGTCGGGATGTTGTATAATATATGATAACTGACGTGAGAACTTCTATTGCGTGATCCAGGATTGGTAGTTTCTTCGTTTCCTTCGTCACTTCGTCGTAGTTCAACGTATATTCGATAGATGGCGCTGTAGTGTGCTTACTTGTTGCGCTGCATGTAGAAGTCGCCGTACATAGATCACAGCTGATGGACGGAAAGAGGCATTAGTAATAATAAAATAATAATAAAAATCATTTATGTCTTCCTTCACACAAAAATTAGGTACAGAAATCAGTTATATGTATATCAAAATAACCACAAAAAAAATGTAGAAAAAAAAGATCTGTGTGAGATACTGGTTTGCGTTCTATGTAGATTCTGTATGACAGAATAACCAGCATTATTTACATTAATATATTACAAAGTTTATTATGCAATTATAACCTATAATTATTTTTGTACGGTTATCTCTACAACTGTCGATAATATATCAAAGTAAACGGGGTAAGTAAAAATAACAATACAGTGTGACTCAAATAATAATAGGAAGGTCAATGACCTCTATCTGTCTGTGTCCCTTGAAAAGTGCGGTCTGCAACGAAATTTTTTTTGCGTATATTTTTTTTTAATAATGTATTTCAAGGGACATTTGACAGATAAAGGTTATTGACGTTCCTTATTTGAGTGGCATTCTACGTACAGACAGTGATCACTAATGTTGTTTAGAATTTACCGAGGTACACTTTTACTTTTTACATTTATGATATATTGAAATTAATTTGTGATAAAACTGGTCCATTAAAAATTAAAATGTAGATGATACAAAAAAAATTGGCTTGTTCAAAGGTACTTTGTCGAATTCGTAACATTGATTCTATATATTTTATGAACAGTAATAAAAAACTTTTTTGACTATTTAGAAGCATTGGTAAACATTTGTTTTTGGTGTGAATCGAGCCCACGACCTCTTTGCGGGATGGGGGAGGGGTTGGGTATGGGTCTCCGGTATCCTCACTCACTCGTTGAAACAGCGCAGGCGCTGTTCCATACCGGTTTTCTGTGAGGCCGTGGCATCACTCCGGTCGAGCCGGCCTATGCATAACAAGCGTGGCTCTCACGGTACGGTTATATTATGTTACATTTATTAGAAAATTAATATCATTAAAGTCAAACGAGTATAAAAATCAAGTAAAGTAATAACAGCAAACTTTGACTCTGCCAACACAAGGTAGACGGGGCTTGTGAATGCAATTTGTATAAAGTTTCCAATAGTTGAGTATCCTTCTCATAAAGTTGACTAAGGTGTAACGTCATACGAACTAGTAATTGTGTTAGCTAGAATCATCTCCTCAATTTAATCCTTCATTCGGTATAAATTCATACTCGGATAGGCTATGGACATATTAAACGAGAGAATAGAAACGTTTGTACAATTTCTTGTAAATATTTCGCGTACCTACATGGTAATGTGCAATTTGGTATAGTTAGAATCCATATTTTTATGGTACAGAGGAAAAAACAGACATTTCATCGTGGCACGTGACTACCAGCGCTGGTGTGTTGTTCTCTTTAATTCTTCCTCCCCTTATTCCGTGCAGAAAACTCCTCTTCAAGCGGGGCCTGAAAAAGCATATTACTACGTAGCTACAGCATCATGGTGAATTGGCCACATTTGCAATAAGGATGGCGACAACCACTTTAAAATTCTGTCCATTCTTTTCATCCGCCAGTGTACAGTCATTTTGGAAGCCTTTAAAAATATTCTATATTTGTGTTTTGATATGGTTACAAAAAAGCTTTAAAGGTTCACCTTATCATCACATTAACAGCATTTAAAAGTCCAATCCTAAACATATACCTATATAACATAAATATATAACAGCCTATACATCGAAAGGAGTTTAAAGGACCTCTGAAGATTTGGAGTTCTTTATAATGAGTACTGAAATAATATTGGTTACTTTTTAGTAACCAACATTATTTTTTTATACATTTTACACCATTAAATTTCAAATTATTGTGTCATTTTGATACCTGTCTATTTTTAGTATGGTAGATATACTGCCTTTGAAATTACTTTAAAAATTACGACGCAGAAAAAGCTCGTTCAGGGAATTTTGTAATTGACATATATTTTGATCAAGTGGTTGATGAGCCAGAGATCGTGGGTTCGGTTTTTAATGCGGACAAATAATTAAAATATGATACTGTTTCTATTTTTAATTGTTATTTTTTAAAATATGTTACGTAATGAGCGCGAGGATTTAGGAGGTATAATTTATTTTTAATATGTATTTATTTAAAAATATATAAATACGTTTATCAGCAATCTCGTTACCATAGCACAGGCTTTACTTAATTTATAATAAAACAGATGTGCGAGTTGATTGAAGTTAAAAACAAATTACCCAACGACAACCACACGGTTGGAAGTTTGCAACTTAAATAACGTTGTAACTGTGATTATAATGTGGAATATAATATAATAGTCCATACATACAGACACAAAGGCTACCTTTGTTCCGAATGAAAGACTGAGGGAATTAGTAATTAGTCGCAGGATGAAATAGGCAAAAATTAGTATTGAATTTATGCAATTTGGGCTGCGGTGTGGTACAACCCTGAGTGCAGTCGCCAGGCGGGGCTCGCACGCCATTCGACGTCTCTTTCTGACAAGACCCGGTCGCGGAAGAAAGCAACGATGGTTATGTAACCAGTTGCCTTATCGCCGATCGCCAACCGCCTCTGTCAGTTTTATTCTCATTTTATAGCGCTCAAAGGACAAAGATGCAGTTTATTAGGAACTAATAGTTGTATTGTAAGTATTTATGTATCTTAAAGTTCCTCATTCGTAACCAGTTATAGAACTCTTTTGACGCGCCTCTCTGCTCGGCTTTTGTAAAAGGTATGGAGAAAGTTTTATATGGAATTTAATGAACAAACATAAAAAAATACATACAATGGAACATAGAATCTCCATTTTTCTAAAGTCGGTTAATTAAAATAATAATAAGCAGTCTATAGACAGCCGCAGCCGCGGCGTCTTGTTTGAGGTATCATTCCTTATCAGGTCAGAAACCAAATTGGACAGAACTTGTGCTGTGGTAAACAAACTATTGAGAAAATAATATAGGTTAGTAAAAGTGCACGCGTCAACACATAATATTCTTGTTGAGAACGGAAAACACAATCTCTAATTTAATAACCAGGGTCACTTAACACTAGAGTACTAGACCAACATGGCCATCTATATTTGGCAGTAAACATAACACGTAAAACATTTAAATTGAAATCATTTATTTAATTTAGCATAGTTTATACTTATTGACAATCTGTTAATTAATTTACCACGGTTATCAGAACTAGAGGAATTGCACAGTTAACAAGTAGTTTATCGTCGAGATGCATAGCCAGTTTAGCTAACTAGGACCCGTCCTGATTTGTTCCAAATTGGTTTTAGTCTTAGAACTGCGGTCATCTCCATACCGTGTCACTAGAAATGCAAGGACTGGTTCCATTGTAAATTAGGTATTATTGTTTGCTAGATATTTGCTACTCGATATTTATGATTAAGATTCTGACTTGCTACTTTTATAAATGTAAATCTCGAATGGGGTGGATGAATGTAAGCACATAATTTTTGCATAAATATATTCACTACTAGTTAATATTATAAATGCAAAAGTTTGTGGGGATGGATGTATTGAAGTTTGTAACTCTCTCACGATGAAACGACGATTTAGATGAAACTACAATAATACTAATGGTAGCTTAATAGGCAAAAGTAAATTTTCTTTATATAACATTTCTGAGTCATTAATATACAATCTATCTATACTAGTATATAAAGGAACTCAGGAACTTTTATGTCGTCACGCTAAGACCAATAGAAGCAGATTACCAATGAATATTGTTTGGAAAATAGGTGAAAATTATAACGCTACGAGAAAAAAGGGCACGCAAACGAGGTTGCGTGGATCAGTTAGTCCTATATAAAACTAAATAATTAATAGGTTTTCATAGAGATTCATTATATTGTATTATCATTTATATGTTGTATTAGTAGATAGGTAGTAGGTAGTATTATAATACCTGTATAGGTAATGATAAAATAACACTAACCAGAAATAATGAAACACATTCGACTTAAAGACGCGCGTGGCGTTGACTTCACAATTGTTTTTTTTTTTTAATAGTTATTATCTTAAAACATTTCAGTCACTTCAATATGTTTTCATATTATAATGTACATTAAAAAATCTCATTCTTGTTTTCTTAATTCTCTACCATTAGACGCTAAACAGAAAGTAGGTATACCATCCCAAAGTATAGAAAACCAAGCAGTGCGTAAACAAAAAACAATAAACAAAAAAAGTTTAAAACAATTTAAATAATCTATGACACAAGAGCCATTATTACAAAACTATTGACACTTCATACATTAAAATCAATTCAGTAGTTTATGCGCTACGGCGGAACATACAAACATACGTAGACTGTCAAAAATATTACCTTTTTGCTTCCCCGTAGTAGAGTAAAAATACAATCTAATTAAGAATCTACTTATTTTCTTGATGTAGGTTAAGAATTCCTCAATTAAAACGTAAAAAGACTTTAATTTCATTCAATTACTATGGTTGATAATGAGCATGGTAATACAAGGCCTATGTCCGGTGTCGTGTTCCATTTTGACAATAACATTAACACAACACAATCACAATCACGAATATAATGATCACTGACTGAGTAATATTTCGTTTCGTAGTTTATAACAAAAGCCTATGTAATTTACGTATAAGTTTTACAATTTAGTTGACATAGTTCCCACAGCGAAAAATAACAATACATTATTATGTACATATATGTATAATATTTATAATATGATAACAAAAGAGCACGAAGGGAAAATCTTTGCACTCGAGTGCAACACGTAACTTTTCATCCCACCTCAGCGTGGAAATGTCTAAATGCAAAAAAGCAGTTACAATGACAAAACACTTTCATTTCAGTTTAGGTAATAGTATTTATTAGGTACTACATCATGACGTGAAAAGAAAATGGCGTGAGCAAAGCAAATTAAAAAAAAGTACATCAATAAGGTTCCGAGTTCAACTATTTAACAAATTAAAAAAGGTTGTATGATAAATTCGGTACCATGGAGGTAGAAGTAAATAGGTTTTTAATGATGTTTTGAATTTACAAACTTAGTGCACACAATGTTCTAATTTAAATTTACTTTATCATCAAGCGAATAAAAACGACTTTTGCACTCAGATATCGAAGGGCAAAATTACTCTTTCCGAGGTGGGGGGATGAAAGAATATTATTATTTACCTACGTAAAATTTGCGCAGTGTAGCTCTCGCATATAATCGACATCTCCCAAAATCCTTCAAGCAAGACAAAGGAATTACACACAATTATACATAATTACACACAAAAAGCATAACACATCTGGCGAAGTTGACTGATAACAGAGGTGATAGAACGATTTACTAACCTTACCCACTAGACTTTGTTCGAGCAATAATATATGTTATCTATTATGTAGTAAATAATGACATAAATTGTATGTCTACATTTAGATAAAATATAGTGTTGATTGAATTGAAGATACTTATTGAAAAAACAACGAATGAAGGGAATTCTAAAAACTGTGGTTTTGAATTCTGTAACCCTAACCTAACTACCTTCCTTTTAGGGTAAAATAATTCAATCTGCCAATTTTTTGTATTTTCGTTTATTTGTCTGTGTTAGATAGCCATATTATGCACTAAACGCAGTCGAAAGTTCTGAGGCACAGATCATTCCAGGGGTGATCTGTGTTCTGAGGTAACAAATATAAAAAATACAGTCGAATTGAGAACGTCCTCCTTTTTAAAGTCGTTTAATAACAAAATATAAACGCTTAAAACTTTAGATTGCCTCGGTGGCGTAGTGGTAGCGTATGCGACTGCTAAGCTTGAGGTCTCGGGTGCGATTCAAGGGTCGGAGCAAATGTTTGTATAATCTGCAAATATTTGTTTCGGAGTTTGGGTATTTTCTACCTATAATATGTATGTATTTACAAAAAAAAAGTATGTAAGTATTTATATCAGTTGTCTAGTACCCATAACACAAGCTCTGCTTAACTTGGGACTAGATGGCGTTGTGTGTTAGATGTGCGGAATATTTATTATTATGTGCGGAATATTTATTAAAAAAGTAATCATGGCCAAATTTAGACAATTTACAGAATTAAATTTTTTTAAATATTCTGGACATCTAACTCACAACGCCATCTAGTCCCAAGCTAAGCAGAGCTTGTGTTATGGGTACTAGACAACTGATATAAATACTTATGTACTTTTTTTTTGTAAATACATACATATTATACATAGGAAACACCCAAACTCCGAAACAAATATTTGCAGATCATACAAACATTTGGTCCGACCCGGGAATCGAACCCGAGACCTCTTGCTTAGCAGTCGCATACGCTACCACTACGCCACCGAGGCAGTCAATTAAGAAAAACAAAAGGATAAAATGATTCAAAAATAAAAAGAGAATTAAAATTCTACAATAAGGCTCATATTACATTTCTTAAAGCATTTCTTTTAACTATGCAACCTTAGGTATATACCTAAATCAATTTTTTTAACTAGCATATATTGCCCACAAAGCTTTGGCACACCGGCGAAGTAACCTAGATTTGTATTGTATTGGAGTCTAATGTTATCGGCTAATGACCTGGTTTGAAATAGGTAAATACTACTATTATTAATACCTGTAATCTTAGGAAGGGAACTACAGATTTAATTGATGTTCTTCGAGCTGATGTCGAAAGTGCGCAAACACAGGTGCACAGATTTTATTATCACCTAATTGTCCTTATTAAAAATCGACTTCTATTCCTAATCAAGATTCCTTCGATTGGAGGAGGAGAATCTTCGATTAGGATCGGGAGGCTCACAGAAGGCCAACTTAAACTGACAGCATTCCTGTTGTCGTGTTTTGTTGGCAAGTGTGAGACCGCCATAGTGTGGGTAACCATGCTGCATTGTTACATTGTCTACATTCGCAATGAGTATGGTGTACAAGTCGTAAGAAATTATCTCCAACAGACTATCAAATCTGCTGTTCTCTTCCTAAACTTATACTTGTTTATAATGTAGTAGTATGTACTTATTACCAGTTACATCTTATACACGGCTGTAAGACCTCAAACTAAGTCATACCTGTACTATGAACTATCTACGTATAAATACGTATATGAAAACTGCAGATAAATTTTATTTACTCGTACTAATAACCGACTTTTAACTGAACAACACTCGAATTTTAACCCTAAAACACCAAGAATACAAAGAAAAAGTTCACGTATGTACTCGACAAGAAATTTGCGACACGATTTTTTTTTATTTCCATTGTTCCTTGCATAAAATATGCTTTAGTAAAGGCATACATTACCAAATGGTAAAACCAGAACCATATTACTAAGACTCCGCTGACCGCCTGTGGGTCCGTCTGTGAACCGTGATAGCTAGTTTCACAGATGATGAATTTCTGTCACCGCTATTAAATATATGTTTAAGGAAACTCCCTTACAACCAACGTGACTTTTATGGTGTTTTTTGCGCGATATTAATCATGAAAACATTTGAAATGTATAATACGAACCCTTTCTGCGCGTGTCCGACTCGCACTTGGCCGTTTTTATTATTACGAATTGCTGCAACCAGTATTTGCAGACACACGGCGTATGCCAACATTCATTATAGTGATGGAGGCTTAGGGATTACACCGGTGAAAACGAGATTATGCCCATTTGTGTGCTGGTAAGCCGCGGTGACTCGCTGAGTCTGCATTTTGTAGTAGAATAAAATTAACAATGCACTTATGTTATAGAATAGTTTTATTAATATATTTGCTACAACACTAATGGCTAGTTTTATCAGTTCATGATAAAGTTTCAGATAGTTATCTGTCTTTTAACACTAATTAACAGATAAAAGTTGTAAAACTGAAGTCTGTAGTTATCTGGCAGATAAATTCGAACTAGTCTATCAGAGACCTTATCAAGCAAGCGTTACAACTGGGCCTTAGATAATAAAAAAAATACTTGTTCGATTGTGTTCTCAACTTTTGCTCAAATATTTTGTAGGTCGACAGGTCAAAATATATACTCCACATATATTTATATAGATGAATTGCTGCGATAGGGGATGCAATAGTGGTCTGATTGCATTAAATTGGGATTGGATCACCACACCGCTTTTGAAAGCATTTCTCCCCTTGGGATAGACAGGGCTTACTATTGACAGCCTCGGTGGCGCAGTGGTAGTGTATGCGACTTCTGTGCTTGAAGTCTCGGATTCAAATTCTGGATCGGACAAAGTATTTGTGTGATCTACAAATATATGTTTTGAAGTTTGAGTGTTTTCTATGTATAATATATATATATATATATATAATATAATACCCATAACACAAGCTCTGCTTAGCTTGTAATAGTCTCACTAGCTGGCGTTGTGTGTTAGATGTTCGAAATATTTATAATTATTATTAAGATAACTTCGATTCAGGGCGGACCTGCGTGTACCTGGTTCTGGCCTCTCACAGCAGGTCATCAGAAGCTGACTATCAGGGTGGATTTGAGTAGAAACACCATATACGTCTGTCTCCTGAATCCCAAATTAGCAGGAGATCTGAATTGACTTTCCACCATGTCAATAAGAAAAAAATACACATACATAGGAGAGCCACGCTTCGGCATGAATGGGCCAGCTCGACCAAAAACAATCCCCCCATCTCCATCCCCTAAAGGCCGGTAACGCACTTGTTATCGCTTACCACCAGGCGATACGTCTGCTCGTTTGCCCCTACATAATAATAAAAAAAAATGTCTGGTCGTTTGCCCCATATTCCAAAATAATAGTTATTTGAGGATAACTTTTAACTTTACAACACATGTTGTTAACAGTTATAACTTCTACGTTTACTACATTTCTAATGTTATGAAGACGTAAACTTTTTGAGTTTGCGAGGTTGTAGGGGGTTATTAACCGACAACCACATAATTTGTGAGTGTCATAGGCTACAAATGACCCCGAAGAAAAAGGAAGTTCTTCATAATTAGTGTAACAAACAGGAAGTAATAATCACGCGAGTGAAGCTACGGGCAATGGCTAGTGTGAAGTATCCCGAAAATGGCACGCTTGCGTGCGCCGTGTTTAAATATTTGATGTTAGATCGAAGTCAGTGGCTGTCGACATGTTAATTCCCCTTTTAAAACAGCCAGTAGCCTTTAAATGTAGCAGAGTTTATGTATTATCTGTACATACGTGGGCTGTTCAAAAAATAGTTAGTGAAATGAAATATAGTTAGATTATAAAACAAGTTTATTTACAGCTTTTCAAGATATTCCCCATCAACCCCAATGCACTTATGCATTATATAGGGGGCAAATGAGCAGATGTATCGCCTGATGGTAAGTGATTACCGCTACCCATGGACTCCCGCTCCGCTCATCGAAGTAAAGTCGTCAAATTGTAATATGATATACGATGGATCGCATCTTGTGCGCTCATTGGTTGAACAACATTTACGTCCTACGCCACCGTATTTCTTTTCTTTTTCTTTCATTATTCTTTGTTAATTCGTTTGTTGATGATTGTAAAGTGTTTTTGTAATTGTAAATTGGTTTCTTCTATATACCTCACAGCTTTAGAATTAGTAATATAAAATTGCGGTGGCAGTATAATGAATTTGTGATTGATTAAATAACTTCTAACCTAACCTAAATATATGATATAGAATTGCACACTGTAAGACCGATAATTCAGGGACAGTTGACAATTTTGTGATTCAACGGTTTTACTTCGATACATTATGATCTAACTAAAAACTGTACATTAAATTGTAAGCAGTATGTCATAGTTGATAATCTTTCGACAGTTTACAATCTCGCTCGGTAGATTAAAATCCTTCAGCTTTTACAATCCTACGGTGACATAGACATATAAGAATTACTCGCTTAAAGGTTTTATACTCATTTTTTGCATCTTCATATCAAAATATTAAACTAATTATATTCATTATTGAAGTCATATTTCCGTCTTATACTAATAATAATAGTTTTGATAATTTAGGTTATTATTCTTACTTAATAAACCCGAATACGTAGTACAATATGGAATCTTTATCTTAAGAAGATACCAACATTAAGTTAATAAGCCTTGGTATAGTTTAATTATAAACCCAGTTTCATAATTCTAGTGCTTTTTCAGGTTATACTTACTACTAATTATTATAAACTCGAAAGAAACTCTGCATGTCTATTTGTTACGCTTTCACGGCTAAATCGCTTCATAAATTTTAAGGATTATTGGTATGGAGATACTTTGATACTTGAGAAAGAATATAGACTACTTTTTACTGTGATAACAGACATTCGCGCCAATTGGAGCCACAAGCAAAAGCTAGTAATCTATACCTTTATAAACAATAAGTGTTTGATTGAGCCTGAATTTTCCCATCAATTTAACCATGTGCCTGGATATAGTATGTCTATAGTAATATAATAAATTCGATAGTAACACTGTTTGTTACGCTTTTATAACTAAACCGCCGCACGGACTTTGGCGAGTATCTATTGACTGACGTATGTTAACATTAACGAACATTAGAAATTCGGTGTATTAACGGTGCTTTATAAAAGCTTTTACACGTAACTCGACGTGCAAGCTCACTTGCTATCGGATTAAAAGTTTGACGTGAAATCGTAGGTCCGAGAGCTGTTTTAGAAACAGCGCTAATATTGTTTAAATAACTTAAATGTTAACAAATTCATACAATGAAATTTCAGTAAATTTTCCATACACTTTGTATGGGAAAATAACAAGACCCAACTTTTCAATTTAAAACTGAATTACGTCCGTGAGATGAAAATGTCACAAGCACTTCAGTGATGGCCAGACTAGATTAAAAACAAAATAGCCTTGTTTTATATTATGTATATTAAAGTGATTTCAACGGTCGGCTCGCTGCTTCGAACTGTGCTGAGGGTTGTAGGTTTAATCCCCATATGAAACAACACATTTCCAAAAACAAATATGCGTTTTTACGTGTACCTTATCAAAAGCTGTTCTTCAAATAACCTCTTCCCATAGCTACATACGTCTACTCTCAATGTTCTTTTGTCAAGTTCAGGATAGTAACCAATTAACGAGGGGACTATTGGTCCCCTTAGCGTACACGTGTAACTAATTCTATTCAGAAAAATAACTCTTAAATTTTATATTTACCGTTACCTTAACAGAATAATTGTGTCTTATTCAAGTATAATGTTCCCTCGTTGGAGACCCCTTTGATTATATTATTATTATTATGAGTGTTTGAATAATATGGTCAAGTGGTGTCCCTTTTCGAGTGGCCTTTCTATTCATAGGGTGGACGCGACCTCGACCTCTATTAAGAATAAGTCAATATTCTCAGATGTTTTATGTTTAGTTTTCATGAATCATAATAATACTTAATTTATTCAGAATTCATAATATTACTTATTAAAGTGAAACTTTTATTAGATCGTCTCTAAATTTTTGGTCTGTGTTGCATGTCGCGTGACGGTCGGCCGCGGAGTAGGGATTAAGTGAAAGGTCAATATGGCGGCGCCTATAGTTCGCAGCAACTGACCGTGTAGTGTATAGACTATTACTCATTTGTGCCAGTGATCCACGCTATTTTTTTGTTTTTGTTAGTGTTTAATGTAAATGTTGTTATTTATTAAAGTGAAACTTTTATTTCCTTTAAACTGTGAAACTCATGATGAAGATGAAATTGATAATAGAATGATTGAAAATAATTGAAAAACGGATCAAAATGACTCAACAATAATAAAATATTGTTTTCAGTTTTTAATATGTGTATACTCGTATAATCTAAATAATTGTTAAGTATTATGTATGTCGTACTCTAAGGCACAGAGTTCAATAAAAATATCAGTTGGAGATTTAGTCTACTTATATCGTTTCCCATTATCATTCCAATATTCCAAGGGTAAAATTAAGATTGATAAAGCGATTTTTATACCCTTAATGGAATAGTATTCCAAATTTTTTTACTTAAATGTCTATAATGTGAAAAAAGTTTCACTTTTACCGTGGTTTCATAAAACAACACAATTTAATTTTTTTTTCTACGTAAATAAATATAAAAATATTTTTTTGAATGTTACTAAAAATATAAGAATACGTTTATCAAACTTATTTTATTTTGCTAGCTGTGCCCTGCGATATTACTCTCGGTTCTTCCTGTCTAAGCTAATCTAAAAATAAAATAGTCCAAAGTAAGTACTCCTTATATTATTAGCGAATCTATACAGCCTTTCGATAGATTAGTTAGCCGGTACAAACGGACAGATAAACTGGGAGGCAAATATAATGAAAAAAAAGATTTTGTGATATAGGTAGGTACCGAATATATTATCATATGCACTTACTGAAATGCTGTTAACATGAAACTACAAACAGACACTTCGATTATATGGTTATTGTATAAATATAACATTACTGTTTATATTCTAATTTAAACTCTGAAAATTGTAGATTGACAAATTTTAGACTCATATTATGAACACAAGCCAATAATTAATCAAGTGACAAGTAACTAAATTAGATATCGTGTATTTTAGAAACTGAAATGTATCAACCTCATGTTAGGCATTAGTTACTTTACCAAAATAATTTCGATGGTTTACTAATTGTGTTTTTAACATGTTTTTAATTTTATTTTTAATTAGTTCTTCAGTTAGGACTTCAGTTTCAATGTTGCTCAAGATGAGCAACATTGAAACTGAAGTCCCACAAAAACAAAGCCTTAAGTTTTTCACAAGAAAATCTTTAAATGTTTACAAAATTTTTGCATGTCGAGAAATTGTAAGACTCACGTTTTAATAGACTTCAGAGAGTTTGTGTAAGTTCACAAACTTTTCTGTACTTCTTGGTTTTTTAAAAAGAACGTTCTGTCGCAACGGGAAAACTTTTCTAATTCAATGGAAAAAAAAACCATATAATATTCACTGACGCCGTAAGTTTTATAAAATTGCAAAATTCACATCAACGTCAACTTAAAGCTTTTTAATATGAATTAGTTTCATTTTGAACTTCTTATTATGATTACATATTTAGAAATATTAAAAACGATATTCAGAAAGAACATTTCAAAAGATCAGTATATCAGATATTTAAGTTGACTATAAGCATTCAATGTAGAGAAATGTATTTGGCAAACATTAAGCTAATGAGCACTGGCAGCCTTCTAGTTGAAATCATCTTAACTACGTTGTTAGTTCATAGTGCCCCGTCTCTGGAATCATAAGTCTAATGAGCTTATCGAAGTTAACATGTACGCTACACACGGTTGATTCCCGATAAGCTGAACTTCGTCGGTATATATGTTTTTATTTAAGCCGTATTTCAATGCAGTTTCGTGTTATTTAAAAATATATTCCTTTGAGAAAAAGCTCACTGAAAAATATATGTTTCTTTTTGAGGTTTAAATTTGGTGTTATGTTTTAAAAGTGTAATATCATAAGACCACGTCGCTATTAAATACTAAGTCCCTTAAAGCTTTTCAGGAGTATTCAAGTTAAATGACAAATATGTCGTAATGCATATACAGTCTGGATAAATTAATTCAGTCAGATTCAAAACCAAATGATTGTTTTAATCTCTTAATTTAAATTCTAAATGTCTATTGCACTACAAACTGAATCCAATACATAGTTACTAGTGCTGATTTGATATGATAATGTTTAGACGCAATCACAATGTATCTAAATATTAAGTATCAAGAACGCATTACCTGAGTATACAATAACCGCGTCTCCTATTGTTATAACGTGAAATTTGATTAACCTGAAAACATACCTGTAATTTCTGAGACTAGCGCGTTCAATCAAACTACTAAACATAATTATTATTAATCTCATGGGCGGCGGCAGTCACTTTTCATCAGGTGACGCGACAGCTCGTTAGCCAGCTCAGTCAGAAATAAACCTTCAGTTTTATAATATTAGTATTTATTATATAGGTATATAATTCTGTGTCACGTTGTTGCTTAAGATGACCTTCGTAACTGTTTAATAGATTATCACCTTTTTGTATATGTATATTTTGTTGGCCTGTCTAAGATAGAATAGTTAACATTAGACTAGTAAGAGTCGAGCATGATAGAAAAGAGATGCAGACGAAATTGCGTGGGTCAGTTAGTAAATTTACATAAAGATGATGTGACAGTATCGTGTTCTTAATTATGTATGTGTTCATTAAAATCTTCGTGAGAAATTCGGAGTCTGTATTCGGGCTCAACAGCTCTTCAACAAATCCCAATAATAATGTTTCCAACAAAGCTTATAAAATCTAAACATACCGTGGAACAGTCGTACTTTGAGTGATATAGTCTTACACAAAATCGATGTTGAGCATAACTTTATTTTCTGCCCACTGACAAGAATTAGGTTCCCTGAAGTCGTAAATTCCTCATTCCTTTAAAAATCAAAGACTTGACGTAATACGAAACTTAATAGAGAATGCAGAATAAAGCTTCATCTCTAGATATAGCTTTACTCTGCATTCTCAGTCGTATACGAGTATATCGTGGCGAGTGCACTGAGGTTTGGGCTAATACCAGTCTCAACTTTCCGTCATCGTTCCACAGGGCAAAATATTTCAACCCCGTAACTTGTAGTACCACAGTGTAGTTTTCAAGACACTTTTGGTTTAGTAGGAACAAATTATTGCCTGTAGTATTTCTTTATCTTATGACTTCTAAGTTGCAGGTGTTCATTTAGTCATTTCAGTCAGTTTTCATCAAGTATCCGGGCTATTAGTTTCCCTGCTATACCATAATAAAAATATAGAAGATAATGAAATAAATAAAATCTTCTAAGATCTAGAATCCATCCGACACAATATCATTGTTTCCTGGTATATTTTACTATAGTGGTTTAATTGTACATGGAATCTTTAATAACAGTGCTAGGATGCTCACAGCTTCGTTAAACACTGTAATTAATAATAAGCGTTTTATCTCTTTGTAATATTAAGGAATAATATTATTTGCAAGACAATACAATTTAACAGAATATGAACCTTTACTCGAACAGCGATTCAGCAGGACGGTTCTGCTAATTTGATAAACATATTGCATTACGTACGCACAGATTCTATTATTTTACTAACTATTGTCATAATTTAATAGCATGACTGACGCCGTTGCGTAACTATTCAGTATTACTAACATATTTATATATTTCAATGACTTTTACCCGACACAGGTTGCAATGGTCATTGTCTAGACAAAAGTGATTCAAAGACGCACATCAATCGTTAAACCCGTTGTCTTACTCGCAAGTTTTTTTCAAAAAACTAGATTGTGATCGGCTCAACTTCGTTCAAAAATCCTAAAAGTCGATATCCAAGTTCTGTATATTATTATTAATTACATATATTATAACACTTCAAAGAGTTGGAATCAAAACTGCGACTGCGACAACCTAATGGACCAACCGAACCAGATAGCACGAAAATATAAAAAGAAAAATATATTTCTCATAAAGGACCTGCTACTCAAAGAACGAAGGAAATTAAATTTTAAAATGGCTCACGACACACTTCGTAGTTAGAAATTTTGTTTGATTCTGTACACAAGACGTAGTCTCAAAGTTTGATATTTGTAGTGTATTAAGTATATTTGAGGAAAATGGCTATAAGCGGATAATGTTGATTGATTTAGACCGGGATAGTAGGCGTTCTTTAGGAAACGCTTTCGTTCAGCACTGGCAATAATAATAGGCTGAAGAAGAAAAATTCTAGTAAGTTGAAAAATATGCATACCATCACATGAGCTGATGATTACCAAACGCCTTGCTTGGTCAGACTTCTAACAAAGAGGAAAGCATCATAATTAATTGGTATATTCATTCAGGACCTACGATGACACAGACAGACATCTAAACTTAAGCTTCTTTTAAGTCGGAGGTTAAAAACCACCAAGACTTAAACTTTAACACCCTTATCATCTAAAGTTACTTTACGTTGAAATTTTACAGGTAATACACAAAGCAAAACTTATACAGGTTTTATTAAACTCACTAATGTGTCCGTTATGAATGTCCTTATAAAAGTAATAGCATTAATGTCAATCTCACCTTACGTGGTTATTGTACATATACATAACTATATACATTTCGATTCAAAAAGACCATTTTGTTAAATGATGTTGTCAATAATACTCGTACCATACTAAACAAATTGTAATTTCCCATCTCATTCTGCATCTCCCTCT
The DNA here is from genome assembly GCA_916048165.1 of Spilarctia lutea. NCBI lineage: Eukaryota > Metazoa > Arthropoda > Insecta > Lepidoptera > Erebidae > Spilarctia > Spilarctia lutea. The sequence goes on along the minus strand of OU696470.1, from coordinate 26,735,945 downwards.
CTATTCAGTGGAAGCCTGAAAGAGATAACAAATCGCGATTAGGCTACTAATTATACTGCTACTTACTTTCTTTGTTACATTTGATTATCAATCCACATTTTTAGCAGCTATGCGAGGGTATCTTTGTATTTTCGTCTTCGCTTGTAGATGGATTGAAGACCCACATAAATTTATTTTTTCTGTTAGTATCATAATGTTAATGTCAGACCGTTAAAATTGTAAGTTTTTGGTCTGTTGAATTGTTGTTATTGAGTGCTGTAGTGTACGAGTATAGTGTGTATAATGTATCAGAAACCAAAACATCATGTAAGTGGAATATAAATCTATTTTTGAGAAAAGATGAATTCTTTGCTTAAATTAACCCCAATTAGTTAAGTTAAAACCTTTTATTTGTTTCTTTTTTATTATTATTTTTTATTATCATCCTAATGTTATATGTTTTTTATTTTTTTAATCATAAATTTTGATGTCGACCGAGACCAACCATAATGGTAATCGTTACAGGCACTCACAGGACAGGCTTGCCTAGTGTGGGGCCACTGAGTACAACAATTACTGTATGTTTCATTTGGCAACAAATTATTTTTATTATTTTTTTTTTTTATTTTTAATCATAATTTTGTATTGATTTCGAATTCTATTATTAACTAGCCTGTACTCAGTCAGCCTTCGCTGTGCCACACTGTAATTGCGGTAGTGAGAAATGAGGCATTATATTATTAATATTCTATAGCTATGTCGCACAATTACGTTCCTGTTGAATGGTTTGGATTGCATTCTGGATCACACATTACACATATATGCACACGGGTTAACAAATATGCACACAGAGACCGCAATTAAGCGAAACCTAGTTAACTACAATTATTGACACTTTCATTGGTTTCAGTGTAACACTGTAAACTATTAGTAACATTAAATTGGCAACTATGTCTGCTCTATTGCCCCCTATATAATCACAAAAAAAAACTGACGCAAACATTCAATTCGCGGAATTCGTGTTATCTCTATTTAAATCTGCTTCTGTGAAAAAAATTATATTAAAAAACGATCCTGTTGGGGGAATGAAATCGATAAGAATTACTAAAACTATTTCAAACAACAAAGTTGTTTAATGGAATCACATAGAACAAAATTATCTAGTATTCTTGTCAATTTTATTTGATATTAGTACAATATGTAACATCTGGTATATCGAAGGCACTTAACTAATGCTAACGCTTCTTGGTAATGTTACCGTTGTAAAGTTAAGAAATAAACTCACTAAAAATAGCTGTAGCTCTATTTGTTCTTTGAAAAATAGTCTAATACTAAAACCAGAACCAGTATCATTGCAAACTAAACCCTCAAACAAACACGAGCTACCTAACAACAGTGCATTAGAAAGCCCGAATGTCAACGTCACAGTCTAACCACAGTGTTCTAAAAGGGTCGAGCGCTTTACGTGACTCGATAAAATATGTATGCTATAGTACGATGCCACTTTCAATCAGACGAAACTATCTAATGAAGATTATGTCATTGTTGTTAAGAAAATATAATGATTATGCTGACAGTACTACAAGCAGTCGGTTGTTAAAATGACTGCTCGATCGGCTTAGTGGTTTAAACGGTCGCCACGCCACTTTCTACTGCGCACAATGTTGTGGGTTCAAATACCACATAGGACAACACTTTGTGTGATTCGTAAATTTTTGTTCTGGGTCTGAGTGTTATTTGTGTCTGTTTCATGTATGTATATAAAATCCTGTGCGACACAGGATGTATGTACCTAAATCGGTAGTAGGTAATAACTTTAAACTCAATAATATTAGTTTTACTGGATTTTTCCAGTATGATAATATTATACCAGTAAACCGTTTCAATATCTTAAACATATCCTAATACGATTATTTTTTCCAAACGGTTGTAATTACATGGCTAAAACCGCACCAATGAAACGGAAAAACAGCAAAATGGTATAAGAACGAAACAGATCTTTCTCTAATCTCTTTTTGAAAACTGGAGTACTTGTAAATGTTAAATCTTACTCAAAACAATAAAGGTTTTCAATAGTATTACGTTGGTGGCCGGACGGATGGTGTAAACGAGGTCGAGCAAGGGGGTAGGGCCCAGCCCACCCCATGTTGGGTGCCACCGTGCATCAAGCGAGGCCGACAGTGCATTCCCGTTTATCGCGGCACGCAGTTGACGTCGCCGTTGCCCAAGTTTCATGTAAAAGACTGCGCGGGTTCGGTACAATGTCGCTTTTCTCGCGTTTAGTGGAATATGTCCGCGACTATTTAATTATGACGCAAATTTTTCTACAGTATTTCTGCCCTGTCATTAATGTTCGATTTGTGAGTATGTTATATAATAACAATGACTTGGGCGGTAGATGCAATAAGACACCTATTCACTAGCAATCACTATAGCAATAATTTGCTTAATGAATTAAATTTATTTGAATAATACACTTATTAAGAGATTTATTTGAAATATTTTTTTTAATTTTCAAATATATTATTGAAATTAAGTCGAAAAATTGCCTAGTCACATCCAAATACACATTTTTTTTGTAAATAATAATTATTAATTAATAACTTTATTTTAAGTCGGCAAATGAATTATAGTTCTTTTTGGTTTTTCACATTATTTATTTAATAATAACTAGATATTGCATAGCATTTTAAATTATTATTAAGATGGAAGTTATCTTAAATATAATTTATCGCTTTTTAAGTAACTGTTTTTATTCTTTCAAGATACGTATGAAAATACGCACGCTGTAAAAAAACTCATCTCGATCTCAATCGAAAAAAACTTATAATTAAGTGACAAAGGAAAAAAAGGACAAATAATAGAATTGATAAATTAATCATTCATATATTTTACTTAAGAAGTAAAGTATAAAAGATTCAAAAAACATTCATCTCACTCATCCCTCCGTCTGAACGGACACGGGTTTGCAAATTGACGCACCTGTAGCGCCCGGCTCGCAAAAGCTGATAGACGTTCATTGAGTTGTGACATCACAGCCGCCAAGCTGGCTTCCTCTAACCTTCCATCTTTTGGGGTCGCTTTCGGGAATTTAGCACCTTATCACCGATTGATTGCCGATTACTATGATACCTCGGGTAGTAACTCCGCTAAGACCGACAGTTATGATGCGTCGGATGAAGCTTCGGAAGGAGAAACTAACAACAGGCTCAAAGATAGTAAGTTGCAAATCTTGTGATGCAGTTTGGCATGGCCTGTTTGTGTGTTTGAATAAATATTTAATATATTTATCTATATCTCGTGTAGTATATTATATTTAGTTGTTAATATTTTGAATTGATTATTTTAGTGGTTTCAATATCTGTACCCCTCATTGCTTTTTGTATGTATGTGCTTTTACTTAAGCGCCGTTTCGTAATAAATAAAATGGGTTTTGTTTGCATATAAATTTAGGGTGAAATCTAGGGTGGAACACAGATATGTGATGTCAACCTTTAGCATATTATAAACTGGTTTGCTTGACGACTATTGATGTGACTTATTGGTACATTGGTAGTTTAGGTTTACAGGCGTAAATAGCACCTGAAACCTTATCATATAAACTGGTTGCTACATTTACTAATGATCATGAAATCTCCATTAATTCGAGCGGAAATATGCCACACTTTTATCATGACATTGTGTAGTGGATGAGACCCAACTTTCAAGTTAGGTCGAATGAATAAATTGGTTTAATATTGAAATTTATTTGAAACGAGTCTTTCTAAAAGTGCTTTGTACACTCGAGTTATCACTTACCGAAAGAAGACAAATAAAAAATACAGTTACTTATACACACGCCGGTTTCTTCAAAGGGTTAAACAAAGCATATTCAGCGAATACGTTTAGCTAACTATAACTTTAGACGGAGTTGTCTTAAAGCCCCAGGCTTTGTGTTAAAAGTTCTAGGTACCATGCAGTAAGTAGTTAGCTTTTTAGCGCTGTCTTAGGTTTCAGTATATTATCTATTAATTGTATATTAGTCTATACTTAGATAATTTGAGACATAGAACAGATAAATAAATAAATAAATATTTTTGGACATCTAACACACAACGCCATCTAGTCCCAAGTTAAGCAGAGCTTGTGTTATGGGTACTAGACAACTGATATGAATACATATATACTTTATTTTTGTAAATACATACATACATAGAGAACACCCAAACTCCGAAACAAATATTTGTAGATCACACAAACACTTGGTCCGACTCAGGATTTGAACCCGAGACCTCAAGCACAGCAGTCGCATTCACTACCACTGCGCCACCGAGGCAGTTTCATACACAAAATAGTATTAGTTACGTTCAAAATTTGTATACGTCGACCAATTAAAAAAAAACATCTCTAATTTCTACACAATTATGTATGTAAAAGTTTTCTTAAGAATTAACATATCTCATTCGTAAAAAAAAATAGTTTGTTCAAGGCATTATGTGGTTTAATGTTCATTTTATAGGGTTTATTTTGGCCTACCAGTGTTATATCATTAATTAATTCTCTTAAAACAATAAGGTGATCTCGTAGTACTCGACAAATACTAAAATTTAGATATATATTACAAACAAGTCTATAAAATGACTAACATGATAATAATTTGAACTTTGTTACTCATTATGTAAATCGACCTATGAAAAAAATTTTAACGTCTTCCCTTTTTTGTGTGTATGTAAAGCAATCTAGTACCCCCTACAAATTTCTAACCTAATTCTAGTACTTTTTTATTGAATTCCCCACACCAAAAAGTTTACTAAATATTAAGGAACATTTCTAAACGTTTCATACTCGTATTAGGCGTAAAAAAAAAACCAGCTTTTATAAAATACCATAACTCAGTAGTACTTTTAAAAATTAATTACCAAGTAGAATTCACAAAGTAATTACATTTCCACTTGTATTTTACCCACAACATCTCTTTTTCTATACTATATTGGAGCAATACAATGTTAAGATTAACCATTGTTGGTTTTCTAACGCTTATAACATACGGAACCCTGAATATTAAATACTAATTTAGCTCATCCGCGTATAATAACGCAAAACGCAACACAACGTTACTTAGAAATTTAATATCATATTGAATTTCAAGTGACTTCTATTCGCAACACCGTGTACATGTTTAATGTGGTGTTTTGTTTTAATTCTTCAATGAACAAACAGCTACGTTCGTTGATGTCTTTTGTGTATGAACAATATAACTATAACTAAAAATATAATCATCACGTTGATATGTTTGTTGTGTGCACACGATATTATGTAAAGAATCAGCGTTATGGGGGCAATTAATATTTATTTAGTACTGCCTGAAAAGTGTTCGGCGTGAACACATTCTATAGCTTCTCTGCGGTGTAAAACTGTAGTACCTCCATTGATACTTTTCTAAGTGTTTAGTGAAATAATCATACATTGATAATATAAAATAAATAACATATATTTATCTTATACGTAGTTTTTAAATTGTTCTAGACTCTGTACTTAAAATTGCAACCATCGTGATGGTGAGAACAAATGCATTAATGTCAAATAATGGTTAATATTCTCGTGAAACCGTGCTCGGCAAAATATAACATAAATATTCACCATTGCTCTTAACATACTTATGTACCTCGTAATTTTCCACTTTACAATGGCGGAAATTTTACAGTTAATACCTTTAAACGAGCAATTATTTTATATATAATATCCGAACCTTGGAATCGGCTTTACTAATTTGCAAGAAAATTATCATGCAGGTCGTTTCAGGGGCGATAAATCGATCTAGCCAGAATTCATTTTAAGAAAATTTACAATAATCTTTATGGCCATTCAGGTACTCTTTCAAATATAGGCACGATAAGCAGTATTTGTCATGTAGCAATCTATACCGGTAGTTGGAGCTAATGGCCTAGGATTTGGGTTGCGCACATCCGATGACAGTAACTCATTATTTAAAAAATTAAAGACGTATCTAATGAACACTGTTGGTGCAAAAGACTCTGAGAAAAATAATAGCTGCTATCCCTATGCAGCTTGCATTGAACATACTGCTCACACTTTCCATCAGACAGCACATAAGGTTCATGGGAAAAAAATTGCAGCTACAAGAGAAAACATAATACAATAGCCTGTCTGGCTGTATCGATCTTCCGTCCGTTTTCAAGTGATTGAGTTTTCAATTAAGTAATAGGAAAAACGAAGTCACAGTTTTTTAAATCTGAATGAAAATATTATAAATGCAAATTGAACATTGATGTTTATTAGTAAATCACACCAGGATGGCTGAATTAGTTTTTGCTCAACAATTAATATTACTATTAATAAAAAGCTTCTCTCGAGATTTACCCGTGTAAATGAAATAACTTTATTGGACTTTGTATAAAATGTTCGAAGTAAATACAGGTACTGAAATCCAAGCTTTTGTTATTGCGTTGTTTTTGTTGAGTATCGTCATCAATGTAAGTTCCGTGCTTGAATTTATTTTCTCTGAAAGCTTGTTGGAGGCTTAACTTTTATATTTATATATTTATTTGTTTAGATAACTAGATACTTTCTCAGTGGCGCTTTGGTAGCTTTTGTGCATGCTATGCTTGAGGTCTCGAGTTTGATTTCCAAAATATTTGTATGATCTGCAAATATTTGTTTCGGGGTTTGGTGTCTTATATGTATAATATGTATGTATTTACAAAAAAGTATAAATGTATTTATATCAGTGGTCTGGTACCCATAATACAAGCTCTGCTTAGTTTAGGACTAGATGGCGTTGTGTGTTAGATTATATATGCAAATTTTCTTTATTTTATTAAGATGGTTGTTAAGCCAACACAAATTTATTCCCTACACTTTGAGTATATCTTATACAGAAAGTCAGACGTAATGGGTGTGTTACGTTATATAACGCGTTTTTTATTTGCAATAAATATATTACGCCTACTTTGTAATATGCGTTTATTATTAAATAGTAAGATCTTATATTTCCAGACGTTACGTCAAAAGAACTTTTCAATTGACCTTCTACCTTCTTTGAATAGATTTTCTAAATGTTTCACAATACTCTTGTGTTGTAAGTAGCCATGGGCGGCGATAGCAACTTGAGACCAACCCTCGCTTTTCTTCCACGTCATACAATGAAATAATCAAAACACAGTGGAAAATTTTTCGCTTACCAATTTAATTTAAAACATGCACAATATACGAACATTGTACGAATAAGTAAATATAAAATATTAATTTCTTAGACTGTTCTAGAAATTTATTCCTCAGAAACCATTAAATATTATATTTACTGGTAAAAACTATTTGTTTATTTCACAAATATACCGTGTTGCTAATAATAGGGTAGGCTAACAATTCTAAACCACAAATTAGTGAAGTTACATCTGTAACCGAACTAGGTAGGGCCTGTATATCAGTTGATTTTATTACATTGTACTTCAGTCTGAATTTAAAATATTCAGAGGCACAGGGAATGTTTAAGAAATGTGAATTAGATTTTCAAATATCACCATTTTGCATTGAAGAATATGTAAGGTGCGTTTGGCATGTTAGGGCGTTCATCCCTTGAAAAGGTTGAAGGGTCATGGGGGGGCGTTGTAGAGCCGTGGGATGATTGACGTCAGTTGCCTTGCGCGTTTTGTTTTAAGAGGGGATGTGGAAAATACCATTGCGATATTTAGTCATTCGAGCTGAAGCAGTGGTCGGAGCAAGCCGCCTTTCAGTTATCCGAACAGGGCCGGGTGAGTCTTAAGATAACATTATAAAAATATTTTTGAAAAAAATAGTGATGTGATTATTTTTTCTTTTCTTTATTTTGTTTTTAATACGACTTGAGTGTTTAACTTCCTTGAATTGAAATAGATAAATGAAGAATAATTAAAAATATATTGAGTGATATTGGAATAAAACAGATTTTTTTATAAAATTGTACGTTAATACGAAAACAATAACGAATGGTTAAATAGTATTCAACATAAAATAATAGTTGTCAGTAATATCTCAAATACACCGACAGTTCTTTCAATAAATAAATATTTCAGGTACCGGGCTACTGCAATATCGTATCAATTCAGTTGAAAATAATTTGTAAACGGTAAACTACATTATTGAGATTGTATTTCAAAATGAAACTTATCGCAACAGTCGGTCAGTTATTTTACTTCACAAATGAAATTAAAAGAACTTTCTACATCTACATCAATACTCATCATTATTTTTGAACTTTATGTAAAGAAGACCTGAATTTATTTATAATATACTGAAAATTATTTCATATCTTCTTGAATTGTTTAAATAAAGAAATAAAAATAAGATATTTTTGGTTAGACAAATGGAAATTACAAAAATAGCTTTTAATACAGTGATTGAAGGAATGAAGTACAACGATAAATAATGTCTTCAACAAGATCATTATTGAGCAAAAAGTGAAACTACTACCATCCTGATCATTGTTACTTACTATAATATCCTTATAAAGGTTGTGGGTAAGATATTGCTATGAACGATAATACCGCCGATGGTCACGTTTATATATTAGAACTCTGTTTTTCTATCCGTTCATATGTGTACAATGAAATTGAAATAAAACGCGATTGCTTGAAAATGAATACGATTTTTTTAATTATTCATCATTTAATATACCCAGTATCATCCACGTTAAACCTTAAACGCCAAAATTTGTCAAGCGCAAGACTACACCTAACCCTCTTTCGGTTAAAAATATAATGTAAATTGATATTTTGTCAATTGCCTATGTTTCTCTATCTCAGTAGCTCTTGGATCCCACACTAAAATAGCTACCAATGGTTTAAACCATTAAACGATTCTTCAATCAATTTAAATGGAATGTAAAACCAAAGAGGTATATTATATTATTAAATAAATTATATTGTACAGGACATTGTTCAAATGTAATGGCTAAGTGCAAAGTAGGTGGTGGGGGACCACAAATCGATCGCAGCGCTCATCGTGGCCAAAGTAGAAACTTTCAGCAGACCGAATGTTACTTTTTACATACGTAATTTAACAATAATTTAAAGATGTGTTACAAAACCTGCTGCATAGTTAACTTCAAGAACAATGGCTAATATATAGTGTTCACAAATTCTATAAATGTCTGCAAGTAAATTGGAAACAAAACAAACTTATCTTCAAAGTATTACCCTTTTGAGTACTTTTCTTTGGCGAACTGTCTGGCACTAGGTTCGCTGTTCTTTATTGTTTTCAAGAAGGTTTCCTTATGGTTAAGCTAGTTTATCAGAGCCGTAATATGTTTTTCACTGATTGTACCCACAATCATATCTTTCACCGTAATATAACGACTTAAATCAATCTGTAATATAATAATCTGTGAAATAAATTAGGTGGAAAGACTACGTCAAAAATTGCAAAGTTTTGCATAGCGTCGATGCCACTGAAGTTTGATAAATTATAAGAAATTCAATAGTGTTGCTCAATTTGTTTATTTAAAAATGGACAAAGTATTACAATACACACTTAATACTATGGTCTTCACATTTAATTTCTTTTAAATCTTGCATATGTCGTGCCAGAACTAGTTTTTCTTTTGTTGTCATTTCGTATGTGATTTCTCGGAAAACAGTTTTATAATTACTTCTGCCGTGTTAACTGAAAATATACAAAAAGCGGCCCAAAAATGCAACAGCATCACAAAACTGCCAGGGTGGGGGCCCCCATGCTGCATTGTTGCATTGTCCACATTCGCAATGAGTATGGTGACCACCACTCTTCGATTCTGCTTTTGCTTTCCACCAGGCAGAGTAGAGTAATTTCTACGGGCCAATACATAAAAAAAACTTGAGAGGTGTCAAGGGACACCCGGATGGAACGAAGTTCGAAATAGAAAGACGAAACGAAAATATCTGTGTGTGTCGTCGTCGTGTCGTGACAACAAATTGTGTCGTGACAACAAATTGTGTCGTGTCAACAAATTGTGTCGTGACAATTTTTCCGTCTAGCCCCCTTACACAACGCGCCATAAGGAACTTCGTTCCAATAATAACACTTAATTCATCAATGATTGTCTATAATATATATATATATAACGCGTTATTCGACTTATTGTGTTTCTTTTATGTTTGTTATTAACATTTCATGAAGTCAGCAATGAGAAAGTCCGTTTGTACTAACTGAAATTCATTGAATGTCCCTTTTTAGATAGGAAAAAAGTCAACGTTTTTATCGACACTATAGATTTACATTATCGAATAGAATATTACGTAAATTACGATATTTCATTGAAATTATTTGTTTGTTTACTTAGATTTATAAATACAACCACCTATTTGACATTTCTAAGTCAGCAGTAATTGTATTCGCTAGTTGACGGCGTCATCGACAATAGAATCAGCGAGGGCTGTGACTCGTAACCGCGTCGTGTCGTTCAGAAAGGTTTTAGAATAACAATTTTATTAGACTTACAAAATTTATTCTCCTTTAAAATACTATCTTTGAAATATAATCTTCGAACTATTATAAATTCGTATTTCTAAGTGTATAAGTCTAGACGGATGTTAGTACCACACCTGCTAGAACGTTTGAACGGATTACATTTTATTTTGGCAAAAATATTAGTTGGAAGTAAAACATTATTAAGTTTATATTATTATTTAAGTCTCTTATAAAATCCAGTTGGGTTTTGAAAATATGAAAGAAACTCTTCGTATAGAAAAAAAGGTAGTTAAGAAATATTCCACAGAGATAAATTTCAATTCTTTTGTTGTAAGCGAAGTAACTTACACCTACGCAGTTCAATTCTTTCTTTTCTATTCAATTAGTACTTCATTCCTTTTTGATACTCCTTTTGTCACTGTTCTGGAATAAAACTCAACGAAAATAGCACGGCTTTTATAAAACAATTTTCCAAACAAATAATCAAACAACTTGTTTAACAGTAAAGCCTTATAATATAGTACGGGTCATAAAATATACGAGTACTATCCTTTCTTTATGGATATTTTTTTATTGTTCCATTATTAATCCATATTACTATTCCAGTGCTTTTCATAATAATTGAAACATTCCAAATTAATTCACTCATCCCTCACTTGTGCCGGCGTATTCCACTTTTGAAGTATTTAATAAAGCGTACTCCATCAATTGGCAATTTAATCTCTATTGAACGTACAGAAACTTATCATTTTAATTATACATACAATTACGCGTTTGTTTATTGACGTAGACAGAGGCGTATTAAAGGGCCCTCGAATTAAAAACTCTAATTTTATTTCCCTTTAGTTAATAAATAATAATAAATAAATAAGTATTCCGGACATCTAACACACAAACGCCATCTAGTCCCAAGCTAAGCAGAGCTTGTGTTATGGGTACTAGACAACTGATATAAATACCTATACCTTTTTTTGTAAATACATACTATAATATTTGCAGATTATACAAATATTTGGTCTGACCCGGGAATCGAACCCGAGACCTCGAGCTTAGCAGTCGCATAAGCTACCACTACGCCACCGAGGCAGTCTAAAAATATGTTTATTTCCCGCACAAAGAACACTTTGAACAATAATAATAAAAGTAAACAATAATTATAATTAAATATTAGGTAAAGTAAATTTGCAATTACAAATTTTAATGTTTCAACCTTATATCGGAAATTGAATTCTGTGAAATCACTAAAACTATCACATTAAACATAATGTAAACGTTGAATACAGGAAACACAAACTTCACATTTTATAGTATGTAGACTATATATATTACTTATTTGTATAGAAATTATCGTTTCTATGTCTATAAAATTGAACATTTTTCTAACTATAAAAACCGATAGCATACAGCCTACGAGTGTAAAGCCACATCCCATTCGACATCCATCGGCTAAGTGCCACTGATTTTCAGATACAAAATCCAGTCCTACCATCTGCGAACATTTTCCCTCCCCAATAAAATATTTTCAATATTCAGTTATACAAAATGTTCTCCTATAAAAGGAAGTACTAGAAAAGATTCCTCACATGTAAGAATGTTTTCACTTCAAATACTGTTAAGACTTTAATGTCCTGCTCTATCGAGGCTGCGTACGTTCGAATCAAACAAAGAACCCTTATAGGATTGCTTGTAAGTGTGTCTATCCGTCTATAAAATTAAATTTGCCGATTTGTACGGCTTGTATTCGTTGATAGTCCATACCACTTGAGATATTTGAAATATATGAATTTTGAGACTGTCGTTGACTCTAAAAGTAACTGAATCATATAAGTGAAATAAATTGTTCTTGTTAGATGTATATTTTTTGTTGATTGAATCAATAGCATACAGCCTACGTAAAATATGGATAATGAACCAAAAGCATACAGCCTACTCTAGTGCAAAAGAAACGAGTTTTCATTGAACTTTTCATTGTTGTAGTCTAGTACAAGAATAGCTTTATATTTAAAATCTGAGTATCTTAAAATAAATTATTCTACGAGTCAACCTGCTTATACCAAAGCAAAATTATAGATGTATACATTTAAAACAAAAAATAAATAAATTTATAATTCTTCCAACATCTTACTTTGATTAAAGGAAACCTAAGTCCGTGTGTGATTAGAATGTACTTGAAAACATAGGCCTTCAATTTTTTATTTATTTTTATTATTACGGATAGAGTTCGTGGATCAACCATTTCAAATTCTTCATAAAACGCCTATTAAATATAACTCTAAGTACTATGATCTGTAAGGCATCGATAGCTAATAATTTATAAAACAGACAGCTTGAACGAGCTGGCTCAACATGGTAATGCATAAATCTGGTTTCTTTAAATCGATTTCTTATTATTGGCGGAATGATTATATTGACCACCTCACCCCCACGGCGCCGCGCAGCCTTCAATGTTGGGGGGATGATAGATTGCCGTATGTATGTGTGATAACATAAAAATAGTATAAAAGTAAAGTCCCTAGCGATACAGAAGTAATTTCAAGTACAGAGATTGGTTTCTATAATCAAACATTCTAAACACGTATTGTGTACTTTCATGTTTTAAATAAAAAAAAAAAAACGATTGAAATCAAATTTCCATATTGGTATTTTAAATGTTTATCCCTAGAAGCTAGAATTATAGGTATGTACAGGATAGATATCCATATGTAGAATTTTGTTGCATTTTTTTTATCAAATCTTGAACTTAACGTTTAACCCATGCGATCTGCCGTATCGGTGTCGGTGCTTTAATAAAGGTTCTACGTCATGTTTGTATAAATGTACTTTGCATTACAGATTCACTCACTACTTTATCACCGAAGGGTACCTGCACCATGAACGTACAGAGGCATATTCAGAACCCATATGTTACCATCCTTTACATTCAACCACAATTTTGTACAATTAATTGTTTGAATTTGTATTAAATTATTAACATATGCCAATGTTTTTAATTTTTTATAATAAAAAGAATTTAAGTAAAACTAAAACTATCAAATCCGCTTAAAAAGCTAAATATAATTTCAGTGAAAAAACAACACTCTTAATATAATCAGAGAAATTGGCCAAATGGTCTGCATTTCAAAATCGTTTTGAGATCTTAATTGCTAGATGTCTGTTCAATGACAGCCAATAAACACCTCTGGTATATATGTGTGCCCAAAGCCTTTGTGAGCCCTAGGGCAAATCGTTTCATGGTAGCCACAACAAACTGCCGCCACTCCGTTTTCTAACCGTATCACCTGAACTTGGCATATTATTGGATATTATACAACGCATTATTAATATATCGATACTTAATTAAATACATTATTTATAAGTACTTACTGTTTATATAACAGCGAATTCTTGGTTCAACCAAGAATTGCAGTAACAGTTTTTGAGCTAATTAAATTTTTAGGCTACTATTTGCCGCGACAACCGACATACAGGCGGTCGAAATTGTTCGGACTGATCCCTGCCGCCTTTTTCCGCCATCATCTAAATAGTTGGCAGTCCACAAGAAACTTTCTGCCTCGCACAACAAAACTGTGGGATGAACTGTCGCCTGTGGTAATCCTGGACCAAAACGACCTTCAAGAAAAGAACATACTCCCTCTTAAAAGTGGTGATGCGGGTGTCCATAGGCGGTAATCGCTTACCATCAGGCGATGCGTCGACTCTTTTACCCCCCTTAACATTAAAAAAAGTATTTTATTTTAGTAAATTTTCTAAATATGCATCCTAGCTAGATCGATTTATCGCTTCCGAAACCCCTTCCATACTAAATCTCACGTAAATTGTTAGAGCAGTTCGACATTCAGATTATATAATATAAAAATATACCAGAATTGCTCGTTATAGTTATTAGATGTATACGACTGTGCACTAGACTGGAATTACTTTTGAAAGATGCCGTCAAGCACAGATATTTGTATAAACGTGACAATAACAAGTCAAAGTGACTAAAATGCGCTATTAATGTTTCCTATAAATATTCTGCTGTATCTAGTGATTTTGACGTGCAGTTATGAATAATTGATGTTACTTGACAGGCAGTCAGCTTAAGACAGTCGCTGGTACTCCTATAATTTGCTATTTGCACTTACACATTTTTTTCTTTTTTACTTCATATTTTATTATTTTAACTTTTAGCTTTGTTAACAATATACCTTATGCAGACTAAATTAACACATTTTTTTAACTAAGCACTTTTTGTTTACCGACAAAAGTGGATCCATAAAGAATACACTTATGCTGGCGGGCAAATATATATATTTATTGCAGATAGACCATTACAAATTATATACCAAACTAGTATTTCAACGGTTATACCTTTGCTAAATGGGGTTTCCCAACTTGTAACACAGTTCGTCGCTAATGTGGGAATAGGGAGCTAGGAGGGGACTTAATTGAAGGCTTGATTGTTTTAGACTATATTTATAATAGTTTTTTATCACGTTAATATTTAAAATGCACGTGTTAATTGTATGGTAAAGACATACAATATCGTTTTAATATTACTGTCTCTATGGTGTTCTTTTTTTACTTAGTTGGTACATATTTTTTTTAGTATACATTTAAATTTTACTTTCGAGAGCATGTCTATAAAGCGCTGTAAAGTATGTCACAGGAAATTATTAGTACTTTTAATAATAAAACGGGCCACCGAGAAAATAGGTCACTTGATAGTTAGAGGGGCTCTCGTACGTGAACACCCGTAACCCTAGACACACAATTATCTTGTCTTTGAATACTCTCTGTCCTCAAAGATAGGCACTCCGGTAATCTCACTCGGTGAAATGCAGCAAAGGATAAACACCGGCTTATTGCGCAGTCGACAGGAACCACCACTCTAATTGAGTACCACCCCTTACGTGTCGTAATGAGTTTCTCCTTCAGTATATAAATAAGTTAAATTGACAACTTCAAATATACTCATTTTCAATTTATTTTCCTACTACTATCTTAGATCTATTTTGAAGATTGGCTGCCGCCGTTAGTCTTCGATTTAGACAACATTTTCTTTTTAAAAAGACAACTCACGCATTAGAAATATATACGTACATTCTTATGTCGCAAGGGACTTTACAAGCATATATTATATGAACGGACACAAAGAACAGTGAGATATAGAACAACAATTTGTGGATGACACAAATTGTTGAGATTTGAACCCACAACACTTTAGAAAGCTGCTTGACGACCGCTTAAACCTCTAGGCCAACCGTGCAGTCAAAGATATCACGTCACAACAGCCAATAATAGTCCACTATACTCAGTATAGGCTTCTCCTTAAAACGGCGGTTTCAATTTGGCTTCCATTAGCCAAATTGATTCGATATAATATAAACTATATGTCTATACTAATTGACTGCTACCCGACGGATTAATCAATGGGGACACAAACCGCCAGCCCTGTGTGACACTTTATATATATATTTAAACGTGAAGCACTTATTTTGTCTCTCCCTTCACAATGTTTTGTACAATTATGCAAACGGAGGAGTATGAAATTACGATACAGTCAAAATAAGTACCTATGAAGGTTTGGAACTTCGACCACTGGCCGACCACTAGTATTCTTAATATTGAAACTGTTTTAGTACTACTAAATTACCTGGCTATTACTCTAAAAACTGCTATTATACGTTGATATAAAACACATATTTGTGTGCTCGTGTAGACCTGCTCCGCCGGTTCAAATTTTATGAAAATTGTGCTAGAGTGCGATCTGAACGAACTGCATTTGTTTGTTTTGAAAGCGTTTAGTTTTCTCAGTATATTTCAAAAACAGGGATTTCGTGTACTACAACTTGTGTAGTATAAATGTTTAAGTCTTTTTAAATATACTAGTAGTAGTTTTGAACGTCTAATACCAGCGAAATATTGACTTCTTTTGTTTAGATTTTTGTTCCATGACGGGACTAAATATAGTTATATGATCCCTATACTTATATGTGATCATTTTAATATAATTTAAAACATTAAAGTAGATATTAAGTTACAGCTTACTGCACTGGTTTTACGTGCGTAATTAATTAAATATGCCTTAGGATAGGCTTTCATTCACATTATTGGTTTTAAAATCGTAACAAAGTTCCTTTGTTCGTGATCAAGCTAATTGAGATTAAAAAGTTTTGTCAGGTATGATATCAAATAAAACGAACATTTTATCATTTTGTCCTAATGGAATAATCCCTTGAAAGCCAGTATCCATCGGATTATTAGCGTCTGTTTTTGTGTCTGCTTGTAAAATGTATATACCTAGGCATGTTGTGGTTAGTGTGTCTAAATGGCAATAGGCTAATTAAAAATTTTGATGACTTGATTATTTTTCGGCTGCTGTTTGATTAGGTACAACAATTATATTCAAAAAAAAAGTATGTTCAAAGGTATGGTTATGTCTTTTTAGGGTTTTGTACCCAAAAAAATGTAACCCTAATACTATGACTTCACTGTTCGTCTGTCTGTCCGTTCATCTGTCACCAAGCTGTGCCTCATGAACCGTGATAGTTGGACAGTTAAAATTTTCATAGTTGGTGTATTTCTGTTGCCGCTATAACAAAAAATACTAAAAAACGTAATACGAGTAAAATAGATATTTAAGGTAGGCTCCCATACAACAAATGTGATTTTTTTGCTCGTTTTTGTTACTTAGTTAAATAATGGTACGGAACCCTTAGTGCGCGAGTCCGACTCGCACTTGACCAGTTTATTTCATGTTAATTTATGATTTCATAAAAATATTTTGAATGACGTTAAAATTATTTCACATCTGAAGGTCAACTCTCCAAATATACAATATACGAGATTACCTACTGTAGTACTAGAATCTACTGTCGATCATAAATGTTAGATAAATATATAGAAAAAAAGATATAATCTAAAAGGCAAGCTAAGGGGACAACTCTTTGCAGAATCGAAACTACCGAAGCGATTATCACGTTTTTTTTATACTGGCGTGCCTTCGTTAGGACAGTTAACGTCACTCCGATAGGAGCCGAGCATAATTGAAAAGAGAGGCAGACGATATTAAGTGCGTTAGCTGGTAAATGTATAAAATGTCAGTTCCAATGTATACTAGTCTTCTAGTCTAGTTACCATTTAATATTAACGTATATTAAACATCACCTATCTGTTTACTATTGGCCGCTTCGAATTGTTTTAGTTAAAAATATACACAGAAAGGAATTAATTTACATGTTTATTCGCGCTACATGAAAAAGCTTGTCAACGGTGTTATTGAGGGGCTCTTTTAATATTGATTTTAGCACATCGAATGTAAAATATTTATTCATATTCGGCAATACGTCCGCAGGCGTAGGCTCAAAGCCGCTTTGAGTCTGTGCTCGCGCCCCCTTTTATTTGTAGTGCAATGTCAATATGTAGTTTAGTACGGTTTCGTAGTCGAGATTCAAAAACCCTTTAGTGTCCATATATTTTTCCGAACTTTGACTGTGAAATACAAGTCAATACGGACTACAGTCGCAGGCCGGGATGGTAGGAAGCCGCCAATTTCTTCATTCAAGAGTAAATTGTAAAATTGTTCGCTCTAAAGGGATACGATCATTGTTAAAGGTAATTGAGTGACTGAAAGACCGATAATTTCAGTTATAAAACACGCGGTATCTATGGGTGAGCTTGAGGATAAGTAACGTTGCTTGACTAACAACAGAAATCTGCATCTCAACACTCTCCTTCCCAAAATCACGAGAAAAGGGTTTAGCTCCAATATCCTTGACTGCGTCGGTGGCGCAGTGTCGGGATCGATTCCCAGGTCAGATCAAACGTTTGTATGATCGGTAAATATTTATTTCGTAGTTTGGGTATTTTCTATTTATAATATGTATGTATCTACAAAAAAGTGTATTTATATATATATATTTATATCAGTTGTCTAGTACCCACAGTACACGCTCAGCTTAGTTTAATCAGGTGACGTTGTGTGTCAAAAAAGAAAATACCCTCGATGAAAAACAACGATAGAATTGCTAATACCGGTTTAATGTGGTAATGGTAATAACTCCGGTCAATGCTGTTGACATTCTACAAACGTAAACGATAATGGAAAACTGACAAATGTATTTGAATAACGTCACGCTAAGTCATGTGGTCAAAACAAAATATTAACTAGTAGTACAAAAGAATATAGGAGTTAGTTAGTTAGTTAGTTAGTTAGGGTCTCCCACGGTTGGTTAGTTTATTACGTTTTTAATCTTTACTATTGAAACCCGGCAATTTAGATAGGGTTACCAACTAATTACATTTTTACAAGCTTTTATTTAGTTTCACCTGTCGCCATTTTTGTCTGTAATCAAATCTTGCAAGTTAAATTTGAACCACTTTCCGGTGTGCGAATGTGCTGAAATTTGAAATATACCTTTAGTTCTAATGACAACGCAGTTATATATAATCGGTGGTATTATTATTAATCAAAGTAAAAAAATGGCGGCGCACATATTCCAACCCACCCAATATGTGTATCAAATAAAAGGGCTTAAAGTTATTTTTTTTAGTAATAAAAATTTGTTTATGACAAAAACCTTTTTAAATTCGTCACTTGTTTATCAAGTTATATATACTTTAAGGAAATTTTATAGAATAAAATAAACGTACACCAGATAATACATTTACACATAAAAGCATATCAATTTAACGGTCATATAGAAATGGCGCTTAAAAGCAATATCTTCTACGTAACCTTTATACAGAAAAAGTAAATCCTGCCTTTAAACATAACTTTATTGCAACAACATTTAATTAAAGGAAAGACTCGAGATTATTCTTTGTTTGATTCAGTACTGTATAGGAAAACATACGCTAAAGCAAATAGAGTACATTTTTAGTTTTTATATTGCTGCCCCGGCGGACTACGTTCTGTTGACATTATCGACCGATGTTTTAATTTACTCTATAGTTTGTATGGGAAAAGAAAAGTAAGTTGTTTTTACCATTTTCTTCGTAATTTCTACTTTTTGGCCTCCATAAGAACCACGACTATCGAGAACATTGGATATGACTCCACGGAATTCGAAAACGTGTCGTTCGTCATGAAAAAAATGTCGTTCTGACTTTTTTCAAAAAGGTTAGGTTACAGGGCAAACCCTTTACCTGGTAGTCTTTGTTTTAGATTCAAATATAGCTGACTAAATTGTCCAGGGGAGTTTAACTCAATTTTTTGTAAACATTCTTCGTTTCCAAAATATCGAGCGCCAAAATCAAAAATTCGGAAATGAAGTAAATTAGTGTTTTACTATATCGGCCAGAACTTTTTTAAATTTCGGTTTTCACCTATAAGGTGCAAAATAATTATTCGAGATATACCCACCTCATGAATACGCGTCTTTTGAGCTTTTCCTGAATATTATCTCTTCACAAGTTTTGTTTTGCACGAGAATCGCACTTTTTCGTGAAATCGGAGTCTACACTGGCGCGAACGAAAATACATATCATATGTATAAAATAAACGAATTGGTCGAGTGGTTCTCGAGTCTTGCGATTAGCAACACATTTGGCAATTCGTTTTGATTTATACAGAAATTTACCTTAGTAAACTGTATCAGAAACTCCATTCTCAGTAATTAATTGAGTTTGGTTCAATACCTTTTATCGATTCAGTACACTTGTGTATTTCGGTCTTATAGTCTTGGCTATATCAAAAGCTGGACCTGCCACGTCTGTGTCAAGAACAATACGGACATGAATGCTCTTGTAACAAAAGCTGGCTTCACTGGAGGGTTTAACAACCCGTATACTGCATATATATTTCGTGGAATACAATCAATAGTTAGCCATTAGCAAGATCACAATTTTCACCGATATTGCAGCTTAGAACTGGTCTAAAATAATAGCACCTAGCACCTAAAACATATCCGATATTTTCTAGGTATAGTTTTTTTGGTAAGTTTTCAAAAACGAATACTAAATTTCATAAAAATCGTTGAAGCCGTTTACGAGATTCAGATTATATATATATATATATATATATATATATATATATATATATATATATATACATATATATATATATATATATATATATAAAATTATGTAAAAATACAAAAATTGCTCATTTAAAGATATTAGATATGAAGGCAGCTGATATTTTGTTACATTAATTTCTTACATAGTGTAGTGTTTTCGTGGGTTGAACAAATCCGGTTGAACATATATTTATATGATATATAATTAAAAAAATATATATTTATATGATATATATGTGAAACGGGGATATGCTAGTTAAGATAATAAAACGTATGGTTACTAAGATACTAACACAACTATAGATTAACAAATATTAATATATTTCGCTTTTAAAATTCTACTATAAACCTTCCGAAGCTTTTCTCGCCACTAAAGTAACTCAAAACATTGTTTTTCTTAATAGAACAGTCTAAATTATCTTTTAAATTCTTTTCCACACGTTATTGAATAGCTTAAACTATTTCCACATTATTTTATATCTCTAAAGTATTCAAAAGATCGTTCCAAAACAGCATAAATAGAAAAAGATTCAGTAAAACTGTTTACCGAAGAATCAACGCATCCACGTCGAGTAATAGCATCAATGCTCAGTTTTATATTTCGATGCCGGCGACAAGCGCTTTTGAAAACTCCATTTTCAGTATGAAAGCTGTATGCAAGCACGTCCGTCCTTTGTGGAACGAGATAAAACATTTTTTACTTTATTAATGTCACTGAAAATGCAAGGGAATATAGTGATTTTATCAGTGGCCTTTTTACTCGACTGCGCTGAAATCATTTTTTTTCAAATCAACATTATCTTTTCAAATCTAAGTCTTTTAAATGTTTAGACAATCTATGTATATTTGTATGTTCTATATGCCTAAACGATAAAATCGATCAAACATAAAATCAGCTCTTTTGAGATTCTGTTTTGAAAACACTTGCTAAATATAACAAATAACGACAAAAAACATTATATTTTCAACGTTACACTTTAATAAACAAACGAGTACTTAAATACAATACAGAAAACACCTTCATGTTATGGATTATTAAGTTTTTTCAAACTTGCCAGACGTGGTGGACAATGCACACTACATCAATGGGCGACAATGACGCCCAAGTTTCAGCAGTCAACGCATTTGTCTGAAGTTTTAAGTAGAATTTGATTTATATCTAGCTGGTAAATGTACTTTAAAGGTTAAAATTTCGCCAAAGATTTTATCGCGTTCATATAACCAAAGAAACCAATGATGAAAGTTACAGGTAACACATGTTTTGTTAGCTCATAAATAATACTGCTGAAAAGATCAATATACATATAAAGATCAATATATATATAAGATACTAAAATGAAACTTAGCACACACACACAAAATCGTGAAATAGTTACTATGATAGTTTCCTTTACATTATGTGCGTGTATTTAATATGGACCATACACTGAATGTTCCCATCACTATATTTTATTATAATGTAGTGCAAAAACTACAATGTATATATTGACTTCAGCTTACACATTCCACAACGAAGAGTAATATGTTCGCGATATTTACTCTACTCACAAGCTCTAGCTAATAAAAAAGGCAGTGATTAGATGTAGTTTAAAAATAGCAATATTTATTTCCTTCAAAGTAAAATATTACTTACTGATATTGCAAAGATGAGTTTTTAAACTTTCGTTGCAGTTCTATTTATGCGCTCGTTTAACTTTTACTCGCTAGATTGAGCTTGGAAGTAATTTTAAGTACGTGCTGTTTAGTTGATCTCACTTTTTGAATAGGTACCTATTACTTCATAGAACTTGATGTTGCGAATGTTTAAAGAAAATATTGGGACATTATTGTTCGTTATTAAAATTGATAGTGTATAATCTTTTAGCATATAGCTATATGATATTGGTCTATACGAAAATAAACAGGACACGTCTATTTAAAAATGATGATGTGAAATAATGTATAAGTATAATTTAGATTAGATTAGTAAAATAAAGTGTGGGGGAACGGGCATTATGTTCCACCCAACACAAAGGGAGGATCCTCCGACCAGGCGAGGTGATGTGGCGATTCCACATAAAGCATCAAAGAGCTAATAATAAGATTTCACTTCTAGTTTTAGATTAATATAAAATATTGAGAAACAAAACATAAACCGAACATAATTCGAAAAAAAAGATCTCACACCAATACGTAAGCGCCAAACACGTAATAAACAATTGCTTGAACGCAAATTTAGGCAATACTCTGTCTGGTCAAAATAACTAAGGCCTAGACGCCTTCTTCCGAGGATACACTAATCAAAAAGGGATCAATATCATGCAGTTTACATATATAATTATGAATAATGAAACTTATTTTCATTATTTAAACCTGACAAACAATTTGCTTTTGTAACCATAACATTTTAAACATAGCTATATCTATTTATATATATCTAGTTACTCTACGCAAAGTTTTACTTCAAATGAGTTGTTGAAATAAAACTTTATTTATTAAAGCCTAGTACTGTTTGCAGCATGTTTTGGTTCCCGTCGCTTATCATATTTTATGTCGTTTTAAATGAAAAGTCTCTAGACATTATATTCGTATTATTCTATTAATAAATAGTTATTTAAAGCCAGAGAGAGGCATATGTCCAGCAGTGGGCTGCAGCAGGCTGATGATAATGATTTAAATTCTGGTTTCTGTCTGACAAGGCTTTAAATATATAACATCTAACGGTTGGGCCAACAGGCAGGGGGAAGCCCAGAATTACCCCAGGATAGAGTCTATAGACGCGGTGTCGTTCCTGGGATGGAACTAAAATAACTTGGTCCGGGTCCTCCTCAGAGCAGGGCGCCTGAGACCGACCGCCGGAGTGGTATTTAGTTGACACCACATACCTAACTCCTAAGTCCTCAAGAAGCCGGAGATCCGAAGGGATTTTCCAAATCGTCAAACCGTTACCGTTAAAACATTACAAGAAATACAAATAAAATAAATCCTGTGTCGCGGGGACTTTATTAACATATATGAAATGCACACACAGAACACCCAAACTCAGAACAACAATATGTGAATCCCACAAAGTGTTGTACCATGTGGGATTTGAACCCACAACTCATGGCACAGTAGAAAACGGCGAGACGACCACTTAAACCACTACGCCAACCGTGCTAGTTATTAATGTTATACCTTGCTTATAACTTTTCTCTTTCCTCAGATAAACCGCAGAATCAATATCCGGCGGATAGCGCGAGCTCCGGCGCCGGCGGCGTGACACCCAAAGCCGCTATACCCTGTAAAGTGTGCGGCGACAAAGCTTCTGGATATCATTACGGCGTCACATCTTGCGAGGGATGTAAGGTAAGCATATTCTGACCTTTAAGAGTTGTACTTTGAGGAGTCCTGAGCATAACAAGGTCCTCCTACATCATCTACCTACTCTTAATTAGTTGTACCTATATTGTTACTGATGAATAAGGGAAATAAATAACTTAAATAGCAATAATACTATTATAATACTATCATTTTACTATAAAGTTTAGATTTCTGGCACAGAGGCTTCACAAAAATTACTTCATGAAGATAATTTTTTTAGACACCAAGATATATTGTTATTTTTCTTATTACTTTAAACTTTGACAAATTTATTCCGGTTTCATTACCTTTTAATATATCTGACTTACTTCTATTTTTTTCACCGTCAGTTCTTCAGTTCAGTGTAGCAAAAAATATTTAAAATCTAGGCCGTGCATTTTAGTTTCAAATAAAGTGAACTTAGTTTTTCTAAAAACGAAGAATGCAGAAAAGGAAAGGTTTTATTTTTCACTACTGAGCTTTGAGGAATTTAAATGAAAAAATCTTTCGTTGGCACTTTTCGAAGCAGCTTCAAGATAAAAATTGCATTCCCTATAATACTAGTACAATCTGATTCGTATGTTTTTTCAAATTATTTAATACATGTGACTAAAACACTTTGTTTTAAAAGCTTCTACAGTTGCCCTAATTGTTCTAAAATTATAAAACAATGATGTAAGATGAAGCTCAATTACTTTAGTTTAGATGAAAACGATTTGTCTTTAATACCACTTGAGATAAAGTTTCTTGTCGAGGACTGAAGGTAAGGACTGCAGCACAAAAGACGCAATCACTGTGCTAAACATCTTTCAAATTGAAACAAACTAAAATCGGAAAGGCTTCACTTTTCAACCTAAGATTTAAATACACGGAAGACGTAATTCTCTCCCTCTTAACTGCGTGCCTATTGTGATTTTTTCGATTTACTATTCAAGTCTCGTAGTAGCTATTGAACTTACAAATATAAACAATTATTATACCTACATTCATAAGTAACTATTAGGTACAGCAAATAGGAGTAACACGTATAATAATTATACAGGGTTTCTTTCGGCGCAGTATCCAGAAGCAAATCGAGTACCGGTGTCTCCGGGACGGCAAGTGCCTGGTCATCAGGCTCAATAGGAACCGCTGCCAGTTCTGTCGTTTCAAGAAGTGCATCGCCGTCGGGATGTCACGAGACTGTAAGTCCTTATACCCAAGCTTCTCATCGCCTGCTCACCTGACGCCTTTTAGAGTTCCTTGTAGTTTACGATTGTTCAAAAGTTTGGAAGCAGTCATGTATTAATAATAGCAATAATAATTGTTGTATAATCTGTGTTTGATGTTTGTGCAGCCTGATCCAACATGAATAAATACGTGCTTAAAATATTTAAAGTTGTCGCATGATTTCAACGCAAGAGTTGTTAGTTTGTATTGAATATGTTTATGTGTTGTTCTATATATTGAGTGATGCTTCTAGAACCAATGTATGACAAAGGAGCCCTTTTCTATAATATATATTTCAATAATATATTATAGAATACTTTTTTTGTATTTTTTTTATTTAATTATTTAAGTACAAGTCTTGCTTTACAATATTTATGATAATAGACTTAAACAAACGTCTATGTCATATAAAGTTTGAAGACAGTGGGCGACATATCCTATTGGAACTGGATAAATTGCCACTGATACGTGCAAATAAGGTTTGGAACAAATCGAAAATACAAACCTAAACAATCGTGATTAAAGAAATAATGCCATAGAGATTATCATTTATATTATTCAAATCATGAAAGAGTTTCCAAAAGGCTATATGCGGTGCTGGGTTTTAATCACAGGGGGTGACGATGCTCGGGGGTGCTTTGGCAATGATCAGGCCGCCTCACTCAGGAGAGGGCAGTATTGCAAAACCTATCAGAATGTAATTTACTCGGCGTAGCGTGAATGAAATTCTCTCAAACTAAATCAAAGCTGGACAACATTCATTGTTTTACAATTCCAGAACAAAAGCTTCAAGTAAACTTCATTGAAATGAGTTTCCTTGAACGTATTCGATTCGAATTCAACTTGGCGGTTAATTGTGTGAAAATTTTGTAAGGAATGATTGAATAGGTGTTAATAGAAGTTCAATAATAATAAATTTAATCGTTTAATTCTACTTTAAAGTCAAACCTACGAAGAAATTAAAAAATATTGTATGTTACTGGAAATTATTTTGGATGAACAAAATTCAGTAGAATGTAGATTTACGGGTCTAATCTATAATGTATATACGGGTCTAATCTAATCTATAATGGGTATAATCTATAATGTACATAAACTCTATGAGTAATTTTTTTATTTAAATTTCATTACATATATACGATTAAGAGCTTCCAA
This sequence comes from Spilarctia lutea, assembly GCA_916048165.1. NCBI lineage: Eukaryota > Metazoa > Arthropoda > Insecta > Lepidoptera > Erebidae > Spilarctia > Spilarctia lutea. The sequence goes on along the minus strand of OU696470.1, from coordinate 26,709,858 downwards.
ACGTTTGAACGTTCAAAAAAATCATCATAATCTTCAATTTGCGACTTTCGTTCTCTTTAAACCAACATCTAAATCTTTATCTATCATCGCAACAACAATTCATCTCAAATTCATTCATTTTTACTGTGCATGGCAGAAATACTAAATTAATACACAACAGTAACACATAGTGTTCATGCGATAAGTAACGTCAAAATGCCTTCTCAAATGCTACTGTGAGATAGTCAGAAAATTAATCTTGAACAGGATATTATAATTGACATAGTTGAAACACTATGCGGTGCCAATGAGCAATAATCGCGCCTATTTTCCAATTGCCGGTGGGAGGCACATCCGAATGCACTGCGCCGGTATACATGCACCGACCATTTAAATAGTAGCGCACGCTTTATTGTAATGAGAGATGTTCCCCAGCCGTGAGGTACGGCCGTGTGCCCAAGCGCCCCCGTGAGTCTGTAGCCGCCGAAAGCTTGCCCGACTTGAACAAGCCCCTCAACGCCGCTGCCGCAGCACCCGGTATAGAGGTTGTGGACCAGGACCTGCTGCGCCCCGACGTCGGCAAGGAATTGGTCAAACTTGTAACAGCCGCTCATCATTGTAACAATAGCTATACAGATGAGCTGAAAAGGACTTTACACCACCGCACCATCATGCTTAAAGACGAGGAATCTGACAATGAAGGTACGCACTCTTTAAAAAAGTACAGTTGATGGGCTAGTCAAAAATATCCCGCATATTTTTCTAACGGTATTTCAATTAATGTCTTTTGTATAACGAGTTAAGATTTAATAAACGAACAATATTTAAATACCAGGGCATTGTTTTTTAAATGTTGTGAGTTAAAACAGATATTTTATACATACATATATGAATATAACCGTTAGACAAAATGTGTAGGTATTTATTTAAGTGATAATTTATTTATTAGCGATTAAATCGCTTTTATTTTAATTGTTTTATTAATTAATGTTTACTCAGAGATCATCGCCAGTGAACCAAATAATAGTAACTTTTCATTTAAAGTTCTTAATTAAGGCAATGTTTGTAGAAAATGTTGCATGTTTGTATATTTTTACACTTTAAATATTGATGTGCAGTTTATTGAAAGAAAATTAATAGCGGTAACAAAAGCTTATTGTTTTTTTAGCTACGTGTAAACCAATGAAACAAATGAAAAATTTCATACTTTCAAACGACTTTTCATTAAAGCTTTTTGAGATTTTCACGTGTAAGCCATATTCGTACATAACTTCAAACAAAAGGTACACTACAATATTGAAACGAGTTTTGCATGGCTAAATGAAAAACGCAACCGTCAAAAGATTATTCGTGTAAAGTAATTAACTGGGTTTTGCATATGGGTTTTCCGATGAAAATAATTTTTGAGATGCACTAGGAAGTTAATATTCAAATATAAAAATAACCAAACCTTTTTTGAAGTGAATAAAAAAGGTAAAACCAGTTGGTTTTATAAATTGGATTTGAAAAACATTCTGGAATTGCAAGGTAGGTAACAATTTTCCGAGTAATATCGATCCAATTCCCATAATCAGTCCAGTATGCAATCGTGTGCTAATTGAAATTGAACAAGAATAAACACAATGTGAAAAGAATGTCAAATGGATTTCGTAACTATGAATTCTACATTCTATTCACCGACCAAAGTATTGTATCTATTTCTCAATATTTACCTGGTAAATATATTCTATCGGGATTTCCATCTTCGCTTCTGTATCATTTGTTTTGCAGAAAACTATACCCTGCTCACTAAACATACATCTTAGTCTAAACATATAGGTACCTATTCTATAAAATTATTTTAGAACATTGATGTCCTCCCTTACGTAATGCCCCTAAAGACATAGAACAATTTACAAATTGGCAAGATACTGTTTTTAGCAAATATTTACCAATTAATTGTAGAAATTAAATTAGATTTTGTGTCTATCTTCTACCGCTTGTTTTCAAAGCTAAAAAGACTTAACATACTCATTTTAAGTATCATTTGTACAATACGTCTATTGAATAAATCCCTTGAAATTTCGAATTCATTGAATTGACGCAAACTGGAATTTACATTGAGCGTACTCAATGAAATTTACTGTTACTAAAAGTTATTGAAGCGTATTTAAATGCAGTTCTAATGGAATTGACTTTAACTTTATTGGTTTTGTTGAGTTATCAGTTGACAGAAAGGAGACAAATTCGATATAGAGTATTAAAAGTACGTGTTTGTAAGATTCATGCTAGTTACCATTGAGGATTAAGCGTTGGATTGTGGGCCACGTACACAAAGCCCAAATATTGAACGCAATGCACGTAGTGTTATGCCGTATTTAGAACACTCTGCGCTCCCTCTGCAGGAAACACGAGCATAATCATTTATGTAGTTATCATTCATTCATCTAAAATATAATGTCAATTTAGAAAACTAGGGTAGCACGAACAGTAGAAACTATATATTTAAACCGATTAAAGACGGAGGTTATATTTTCAATTCGTATGGATGCAATATTTTAATCTTTACAGCAACCACTTTATCGTTAAAATAATACTCTTCTTTATTTACTTTGATGCTTAACTACTAACTTTATAACATGTTCATTACTCTGTACGTGCAAGGCTCGTAATCAGTACTATCTTTGAACCACAGTTTGAGTGAACACACATGACTCCTTTTAACTCTTGCTAAATTATATCTACCTTCTAAAAATATGGCAGCCGCCGCCCATGAAATGCCCGTTCCTTCTTTTTATAAATTAATTATGAACTAACTTCCAATTCACAAACGTATTCTATTCTTATTCTTCTTCTTTTTTTAGACAAGATGGCAACCAGGCTAGAATGTCATGTATTTATAGTCAATTATTCATGTCTTCAAGTCGTCGTGATGAAAATAATGATAAAATATTTATATACATATAAAATTTAGATGAAATGAAATAGGGGCCTCCTACACTAAACTAATTCCTAATATAAGTTACCGTTAAATTTAATCTGAATTGACCTCAATATTTTGTCGGTAGTGAATTTCATCAACCGTCGCCATCTTTATTCTTAAAAACCAGTCTTATTGGACCTTTCTTGTTTAAGATAATTGCAATTGTGGTATTGGCACTACTGGCATGGTATATCACTTGAACAAACAACGTGGTTGAATTTAGATATATTTCTCATGAAATTATGTCGCATAAAAAAATAGGCAGTCAGACATTTACAAAAAGGCGAGTCGTGTAGATTGTTTATTTCACAACGATGATAAAGTAATAAAAAATAGTTCCAAAATTAAAGAGAAAGTACCCATTGATATTATATTATATTAATTCACTTCTGAGGGTGTTTATAACATATTTACATGTTGTTTGTAAATATGGTTTTCTGGAGTAAGTGACGTTCATATGCCGAGAGCAAAAATAAGTTAATAAGCAGAGTTTATTGCGCATCTTTTGGATCGTAAATATAGATGTAAATAAAAATATGTCTACAAACTTATATTAATTGATGAGGCCATTCTAAACTGTTGTATGTGCGTGTACATAGCACATTGCGTATGTGATTTGGGAATGCTACGAATTTCAATACGGTGGTTTGAATACGGAGGGTATTACCAGGGCATTAGGCACCTTTGATACAGATATTCTCATTATGAAATGGACGTCATTTTGACAAGTTCTCTTTCTATAAACCTATACAAATTATATTCCAACAGTAATTATTTATGCGTGTAACTGGCTGTATAGTAAAATCTATTTTAGGCCTGTCTTCATATCAACGTACAATATTACTTACCTTACGAATGGGTTATAAGTACATTGTAATGCCTGTTGTTTTTGAATCCATATCAGTCTATATCACTTCTGGTGTGATTACTCCTAAAGCAGTGATATATAATGTAACCTGTCTACGGTTTGAGGTGTCAGTCTTTAGGTTCCTCGTAACACTAACAAAACTGATAAAATTAAATAGTAAAAACACCGTTTTCTAAATTTTAAATATATTTTTATTTGGTTCCGCCAATGATAGATCAGTTTTATGATGTGAAAAATTAATACAAAATGATTAAGTTAAATTCTTTATTATAATAATAGCTATCGCCCACGGCTTCGCTCGCATTTAATAAAAAGTATCCTATGTTATTTGTAAAACCTCCAAGAATATGTGTACAAAGTTTCATGATAATCGGTTAAGTAGTTTTCGCGTAAAAGCATATCAAAAAAACTTACTTTCACCTTCTTAATTTCTTGTGTGTGAGTGTGATTAGCTTGTTAGCAGATATTTAAATGTTTTTGAATTTAATACTTATTCGAACTGTGACTACTTTTTAACTCTTGGCTAGGTAAACCTGATTTCTTCGACATCTCACAAAATAACATTAAGTGTCCAACAAAACAATCAGAACACTAGTACCTTTCATTTCCAAAGTAAGAAATCTCATTTTTCAAGTAAAAGTGAAATCTATTGGGACATAGATATTTTGTCAATATTTTTATTACTACGAGTATTTACCCACACAATAAACAAATGAGAAAACAATTTAAAGCTATTAAGTAAGTTAAGTCTACTTAGGACTTTCACAACAATTTCAATATCAATATTATTTTTATTTATGTCTTAAAGTTAGAAAAAAGTAAGTGATCAATCAAACTCCACCAAATGTTAAAACCATCATTTGTCTTTTAAAGTCGCTAGCCACAGGCCTCTTGTTCTACAGGAGGTTCTCGCTTATACCGTGCTTTCCAGATGGGGTACTATAGGGTTTGTTCCATTTTTTCCTTCTCTTTACAATGGTCCTGCGTAGTTTGTTCTTTTAAGGCGCGTCTCCACCGAAATTGTTGGCAGTTTGAAGTGTTTCCAATTGTTTGCAACTCTTCAGAATATCGACAACTTTTGTTTCCATTGCGTCTACACCGAGTCGCTAACAATTTAAAAAACATTTTGGTTGACCACAAGCCGTCTCCACATAAGTAAAATGTCATCGAATGACAATGACATTTTGCAAGCAGCCGCAGTATTTATCTTTTATCTATATATATATATATATATATATATATATATATAAAATGTTATGTTGGTTTGTGTACGCTTCAAAAACTCAAAAAGTTCTGCACCGATCGGGCTGAAATTTTAGAATGATATATAATCCGCATCAAGTATTGTTTTTTATCAAACTTTTGCATCAGTCACATATCCGCGACCGCGAAAAAACACGAAAAAACTGTCATAAACGTGGGCGGAGTCGCGGGCAACAGCTAGTTATTTTATGTAAAAAGAAATAAAAGCATGAGTATTGGGTACGACCAAGCCTGAAAGAAACAAAAGTGCATGGAGGAATTGAACTATTAAAAGTTTTGAGAAGAGATGATTTGTTAGCAGGCCGCATTAATGATGGACAAATCAGAAACTTTCATCGTATTTGTATATGATATAGATCAATTAACAATTCGATTGATTCGATCGTCTACGTGCCATGCATGTTTCTTTTTGGTTCCAACCAAGCGTCTCTACAGAGCCAATATTTGTAGTAATATCTGCAACAAGCGTATTCTTTTGATGTTTACCGCCAAAAACAGAAACACGGTTCCCAACATTTGTTTCAATCAATCTTTGTTGACAACACAAAAGTTGGCAACTTTTGTTCGGTGGAGACTCGGCTTTAGATGTACTGTACGACAGTCATGGAATGATTAGGGGTGGTGACACTAACTACGTATTCTAGACCTGTAACGAAAAGTTTTACTGAGGGACTGAAAGTTTATATTTATCCACAATATGTTAAATTTCATTTTATATTAGGTAAAAAACTAATTGTTGATTATACGTGCTATTCGCAAATATGGATTTAACATATAATATAAAAGAGAAAGGGTAAACGATTAAGAACAAGCCTTACCGTAATCACATTAAATAGTACCTTCCATCCGATGGTTAAATAAAATTCTGCACACATCTGCCCCTTCTCATGGAAACACAATTTGTAAGAAAGCTTTAGAAAAGATGAAGTACATTTAATATTTGTTAAGAATAAAAATGTTGAGTTAGCACACCATATGTACAATATAAACTCAGTGGTAGCTAAAAGGTAGCAACCTTTTATCTATCAGGCACAATAGATACATTGTGATCCAATTACTTTTGATTTTTAGATAATAGCAACTGTAGCAGACCATTAAAGCATCATTTCGTAGTATTGCTCAGGCATAGACGTCGATAGAACTAGTACTAATCTATTTTAGTGGAGATTGGGGATCGATATTGACCCTCTTTTGTATTATTATTAACCATTCAAGCCTAGCTACGAGTATCATTGACTATATGTTTACATTCATATTAAGGCATTTATAGCGGCAACTCGCCCAAATCGAACAGTTTAAGCAGGAAATCTAAGCATAATGCGGTAGGTAAATAGATTTTTTATTAGAAATTTTATTTTCTTTAATTTTTATTTTGTTAACAATTTATTTAGCAAGCGGAGGTGAGGAGGCTGCCAGCTCCACCACAGACCGTACCACAGATGTCAGGTCGGTTCTGTGGTACAATATGGCTCTACGTATGACCCCCGCTGTATCGCAAGTAGTTGAGTTCGCAAAGAGGCTGCCTGGTTTTCATGCATTGCTCCAAGACGACCAACTGATTTTAATCAAGGTAAACATTATTGTATAACCGCGATTTGTATTTAAGCTTGCGATTATTGTATATTGGAATGCTGTGTTTAACTGTTGTATTTAGTGTTTGAACAGTGAGTTATCATAATCGTTGTAGGTACTTGTTATTTGAATGTCGTTTGTGTATTTACTATTTCCAGAAAATATATAGGGTAAGTGAAATATTGTACTAACAATTGTTTCGTTGTCTTACTTATTTGAAGTTGACTTTGTTACTTTGAGGTTTATTGTGCATAGTACTTACAACTAGATAACGATGCTGTGCCTTATAATCTGGGAATGACACGGGACCACTTTTGACATAAGGGCTTCGTGGCATTTTAAAATATCAATTCATATAGAGTATAGTAACATTATACTGATACAGATATAGAGTAATAACGTACGTACATAATAAAGCCTATGAGTAATGTCTACATTATGGTATAAGACTCACATAAAGGCGAAAGTGGTAATAAAATTACATGCAACATATATTTGCACATATACTGTATAAAAAAACTATTAAATATCGCAACTTTTGCGACTGAATGATCACAAGATTTGTTAGCTTGCAAAATCATGGTTGCGATTGCTTTCATTATCACCATAACTCATCTCCATCAATCCGTTCTTGTGGACAGTTGTTGTTATTGCCGTCTGTTCGCAGTTGGGCTTCTTCGAGATTTGGCTAACCAGGATTACACGCCTCTCAACACCAGAGTGTATCGTCTTCGACGATGGTACCGTCTTCACGCACAATCAACTCATGACTATCTACGACGTAAGTTTTTTATTGATGATTGTATTTCTTTCTTTATTTTAGCGATACAAAATGTGTTAGAACAATGAAGTATTTATTTGAAACTAGATGGAACTACCACGACTTTTACTTTCTTTATTAATAGCTTCGTCGTCTATGTATGTTCTGCATGCATCCCCCTGCTGGTTTGCCCGTCCCGGCTCGAAGGCCCCTATTCAAATTAAAAAAAAACTTTTTCTTGCTTCTTCTTTTATTTTCCTGTTATTCCTAAAACCTCAGTTACTTCTCATGACATACAAACAGACCAATGTTTTTGTTTGTTTGTATGTATTATTCATGTTACAAAAAATGTAACAGTAAAATTAAATTATATTCTTTTCTTCGTAAATTCTATACTTCGTAGTAAAGTTACTCGTATCCTCTAAAGTTTAATTCTGTGTCTCCTCTAAACCACTCGTTCTACTCAAATTACTGTTCTTAGGCACAATTCGCATCAGGCGTCATGAATTACATATGGAACATAACCAAACTGCAACTTACCGAAGAGGAGATGGCCTTGTTCACTGGCACTTTACTGCTGTGCCCCCAGCGTCCCAGCCTCAGCGATCCCGAACGCATCAGCGGCCTCTATCATGCTATGAATGAAGCGTTACAAAATGTTGTAAGTAGATATAATTTGAAATAAATAGTTCTTGTACCTTTATTACTTACCATGTCTTGAAAGTCAATCGATTGCAATTCGCGATAAACATACATATCCTCAGTCTTGCCATATATATTGTTACAGAGAAAAACAACATTTTTTTATTCTAAGTAACATTTATTACTATTACAGTGAGTCAGTTTAATACATCAATATAAAACCATTAATTATATATATAAACCTTATTCGAAGTCCTCCATTGGCTGCAATACATTTCTTTAAACGTTAATTCTGCACTGACAATCGTATGGATTGTTTTAGGGACTCCAAGTTTAGAGCAAGCCTTACTCTCTAAAACTGACCATAAATCATAATCCAGTGGATTAAGATTAGGACTAGATGACGGCCAGTCTTCAGCACTGATTAAGTCTATAACGTTCGATTCTAACCAAGATTGGGTGGGTCGAGCTTTGTGACCCGGCGCCGAGTCTTGCTGAAACCATTCTTGGTTATTGAACATGGTGTTGTTAAGAGGCTTAACTACATACTTAAGAATGGTATATTGGTATACCTGTGCCAATATTATGAAACCTTTTTCACAAAAATATGGCTCAGTCACTCCTTCATAGCTAACAAACTTAAAATTCTCATCAGTAAACAATTTTTTTGCGTGACCTCTTTTTGCGTTGCGCTTAAGTAGTTGTTTTGATTATACCTCCTTATTCTTTTTTAAATTATCAGTTTGGAAATGACCAGTCCGTATCTTATAGGCTGCAAGTCCTAAATCATCTATAAAAATACACAGTTCTTGGTGCTATCTTCATCTCTCGAGATAAAACCTTTTGCTTTCGGACAGGAATTCTTTTCCTTACTACTTTGATCATATTTATCGTACGAATACTACGTGGATTGCCAAATCATTTTCTGTCACAAACGGAGGAGGTTTCATTGTACATATTAATAGCCCGGTACACAAATATTTGACTAATACCAATCGTATGGAAGGTTTAAAATTGTATTTGGCTCCAATTACATACCTACCTACCATACCTACTTTATAAAATGCAATTACAGCGATTCGGTTCTCTTTATCATCCCACTCTATTTTAATATCACAAAATGTTTTAAAATACATTGGCGCGAATATAAATAAAACAACGAAGAATCGTATAAAAATTACCGATTCCAAATTCAAAAGTAATATTTTGTTTATTTTTAATTGTAATAGTATTTATGGCCAGACTAAGTATATACAAACATACCATAGATAAATTACAGACAGAATACGTGTCATGATCGTGCTCATCACACACTTATATGAATAAATCATAATCATCAACAGTCTTTACCAGAACCAGCCTGTCAGACGAAAGGAGGTTTGTGCTTACTATACCACGCTGGCAAGACGAGGGTTTGTTTCAAGATTTCCTTCACTTTCCAGTGATGTAGTGTCCTTCCTTAGTCGGTTCTAATAACACCCATAGGATGAATAACACTGGTGACACTCCGTATTCTTAATCCATCATCACACCTACTTAAACTATGAATAAATAATATCGAAATAAAGTCAGCCACAGAGAATAGTCTATTTAGAAATATACTTGCTACAGGTCCTTGTAAGTGGCGGTCATGGAGAAGGCGCCGCTGCAGCAAGCGCCCGTTACGAGGCGTTCGTGATCGCTCGGAGTGAAGTTCACGCTCTTGGCACCCGACACAATGTACTATTAGGCTGGTGCAGAGAACACTGGCCACGTCTCCTACTCCCGGCGCTATTCTCAGAGATCTTCGATATTCCAAAGGTAGACGAAGAGGATGGCATTAGTGAAGCCGACCTGAACGCCGCCGGCCCAAGCCAATCACATGGCTAAAACTGATATAATATGAACTTTCAAGTCGTACAGTTTGAGCCACTAAAGGCATCATAGAGATAAGTGAAAAGGAAACAGAATTTCCCTTAGTCTTAGCGAAATGTGAAAATGACAATGTTGGTGGTTTATCATCAATTCATTAGCTTTTATTGTGTTTAGAATATGTTATCAATCTGCGCTACACACAAACGTGTTAGTAATAGATTTTAGAAGTATGTATCGTTTGTCTACATAGTGTGTATTCCAGTGATCAGTAGGATGATAACTTACAATACGCCATTGATAATAATATATACGTAGTTCTTAGAGATAGAATTGGCATTGTGCTGGACGGAAAAGGTTGATTATAACCATCTAGACTATAATTGTAGTTTAAATGGGCGTGTACTTCTTTTAGACGTTATAAATGTCATTTAGTGCGTTAACTAATACATTTTATTAGAGGATAAACTAGAATGTATAATACTATAGAGATAAAAGGATTGTAATGTGCACGCTCCTGACATAGCTATTTTTAAATACACTCGAGAGCAAAGATCCAGGTCATATAAAGTCTCTTACAAACTGACACATTCCGGAGATTTTATTATTTAACGTCACTCGAAACAAGATTGTAACTTACTTCAGAACGATGTTTATGTTGAAATATGATGGCAATTCAACATAACAATTCAATGAGTATTTACAACAATTTAAAAGTTCCGTTATAGCTTAATAGGTGTTAATTTTTTATTATTACATTTGTGGGCGTGTTGTGTGTGTTAATTTTTGGCGATTATTATACTTGTTAATATGTTAATATTATTAATATTACGTATCATTTCGATCATGCGGATACTTAATTGAGGACAAGCTGTGAGTTCAAATCAATTAATAAGATTAGTTTCAACAGAGTAAAACTTAAGACGCGTTCGATTGACGCCTATTTTTTTAATCACAGTACGAAACATTTTTATGATATCGAAAAGTCGAATCCCGATTTGAGGTGGAATTTCGTACATTACGTAATGTCATCACTTTAAAGTAGCACACAAAGTAGGACCTGGATAGAAAGCTTTCGAGTGTAGCTCAAATAACAGAAGTTCAAAAGTCGTACAGATATAAACTAACCACAAGAGCATTATTTTACCGAATAATGCTATTCCCATTTACTATTGCTTATAAAAAAAACCCCATCTAAACAACTACAATTAAACTTACGATTAAACCGCTGAATTATGAGGAAGCTACGGACAGAATGTGCACCAATGTGATTGTACATTTTAAGTTGTTTAGGTTATTTATTTGGATGTAATTATTGATTGAGTAGGTATCTAATACTTCGATATAATTTCTAAAAATATATATTTTTATCGTTTAAGTTCCTTCTTAGGAACTTAAACTAATTACCACCCTAAATGTTCATTACTTAGTTAATACAGTCATTGAATGAATTGTTAATATTTAAATTTATATTAATCTATGTCTGTTAGTTTCTCTTTCTACTAGGTTGTAGCCCTATAATAGTATATAGGGTAATGATGTAGTTTTACTTTATCTTACTACTTACTTATAGACACGTTAAGACATAAAATGACTTAACCTACGAAACGTTAATAATTTAGAATGTTTTGGAAATTTTGATCCTTCGAAGATTGATTTTTGATTTCGTTATGTGAGAGAATTAAAACGGCTGCTTATTATTTACTATTAAATGTAGGATGGATTAACTATTTATGAATTGTGTTGTATGTGTTAGACGTTTATAGTTAGTTGTAATTATTATAGGCTGGTGCAGCGCGAAGATTTGGTGGTACAGAAGATGTAGTGGGAGTAAACTGGAGTGTGATAATTATGTCGGTGATAGTTGTATATTTAACTGTAGGTGTCGCGTAAAGGGGGCTGCTAATATTGACTTCATTTGTTTGCGTTATATCTTTGTTGTTTTACTACGCGTCCAGCTTGCTACAGGAAATTGTGGACATATTCTAGACCCTAGGCTATCTCCTCATATTATAAGTACCAAAAATTTTAGACGAAATTGTGATTCCTAATATAGGAACTATGCATATTTAGTAAACTAATAATCATCCCGGGTCAGGCCAAAAAGTGTTATTGAGCTTTTCTGATTATAGAAATACTTAATAACAGCTCGGAGTTTGAAAGTTGGGGTCTGAACACCCGTGCCTCGGAGCGCACGTAAAGCTGTCGGTCCTGCGCCTGATTTCATTCCGGTCGTGACGGTTAACCGTCCAATCGGATTATGAGAGAGAGGGAACATAGAGTGCACTCGTGTTTGCGCACACCCTTGTGCACTATAATATCTCCTGCGTAGTTGGCTGGTCTCCGTTAAGACTGGCCGCCGTGGCCGTAATCGGCTAGGAGGAGACCATCACAAGCGTAGAATAGCATAGTAAACTAATAAAAATTAAGCTTTGATAATTTAATAGTACATAATATATAGATGTTGACGAATATTTTGGTAAAAAAGCATGATAGAATAAAGAAACAAAGTCATTACAAATGGAAGGCATTTCCTAAAGTAAAATACAAATCGTTTTGAACTATCCAGTTGTCAGGTAAAAAAAAATTGGGCCACATTTCTCCGTAGCAGTCTGTAGGCATATTCTATTCGATGTACGAGGTCGGCGATATAGAGTTGTGTGATTCCCTTCAGCAATGTCGTGTTCAACACCAATATTGGTATTAAAACAGCTGCAATCATGACTTTAAAAATAATCAGATACAGCTTTATACTCGCGCTTTGGAACTTTGGTGATATATAACTATAATTTGTCTTAAGAAAAATTTTCTTTATGCTTATTTAGATAATTTTATTGTTTTGTTTAAAACATTTGTTATAAGTTAAAATATATTATAGTCGAGGTCAACTAAGGATTTAAGTGATTATTCTTTAATCTTCGACGTCGAGACTGGCTCGTGTGATGAGTTAATGGAATTAGATAACGTTTAGTTGCTCAACATCTTAATAAATACATATTGGTGCATGTATCGCGTTTGTTTAAGTTACTTAATTATTTGTTTATGTTAAATACATAGGTAATCGAATCGACTGAGAAAAATATTTTGTTTAACTTTCTAGATATTATTATGCAATATTGAAAAGGAATTAAAAAAGGAACAGTAGGAAGTAAATGTCTACATTTCGTTTTTTTGTCGTATTTAGGTAACACAAACTGCATCATCACTTGAAAAACACACCGATCTGTTATGATAAAATATTATTTAGTTTGTATTGAGATTGCATTTACTCAGCATTTGCTCTTACGTGGTTTTGTTAGAATTGTGTTTATGTTTAAAGTAAATACTAGTTTTAAAATTAAATTATAAGAGTAATCGATTGTGTAATATTGTTCGTTTGCTGTTTTATGTTTTAATACAGAGAGTATGACTTAATTGCCTGAATCATTAGTTCTTGATTGGTTAATTTTGTGTTAAAGTCTCTTGATGCGAATAATGAAATACATAAAAGAGCGTGTTGACAACCGTTTTTATAAATTAATTCACAGAAGTCGTGAATTTCCAGTTTTTTTATTGATTTTATTGAACAAATATATTGATGATGTACTTACTAAAAGAATATTGCAAGTGTGATAAAGAAACACACTTTCATCTTCTGATAAGAATTCCAATATATCAAAAGACCTTAAAACCAATCAAGTAATGAAAAAGGTTAGACTAATATAATTTAACGCAATGGGGTGTGACGCTTGTAATATGTTAACATACATTGCCGTCTGCGGGCACACCGATCTCATATTAAGTGAACTGTGCAATGCATGTAAACATAAATATTATAAAGCATCGCTTATTTTTTAGAATAAGAATAATATCTCGAGAGGCGTAATCGAGGAATACTGAAGATTGAGACTGGACTTTTATTGATAAAATTACTGAGAAACAAGATAAAAAAGGTAATAAATAGATAAGAAATCCACTCTCGAGCTTGATTACAAGTTTACGCATTATATAGCGTACTGAACCTTATACTGTTGTGAATAAAATATACCTACATTTCAATGTATTAGTTGAAACTAGAGGGTCGAGACTTGTACTAGTATTAGAAATTACCTAATCACTGAACGATCAATTTAAGTCAAATAAATAAATGTACGATGCAAAACTGTTTTTGATTTAAAAAAAAATTCTTCATCTCATACTGCAAATCTTGAATTAAAACATTGCACTATCTGTAACCAGCTATGAGTTATATGGATCCTCTGAGATTGTCAATAGAACTCCTGAGAATGAACCTATGCCAATGTGCCGCAGTGGTCTGTGGTACATTAATTAGAAATGAGGAACAAAAAGTACACTAATGTTTTTTATTAAATATTACAAAACTAAAACCCGAAAAGTAATGAATCGAAAAAAGAAAAACCAGTATAACTATACCTATATAAAATTCGATTGACTAATGCATCGTTTAGTAAGCTTTAATGAACTAATAAAGTGACTGCACATACAAACACTCGAAGAACATTACCCTCCTTTTGTCGCTGTCGGATAACAATAAATTAATAAATATTCCGGACATCTAACACACAACCCCATCCAGTCCCAAGCTAAGCAGAGCTCGTGTTATGGGTACTAGACAACTGATATAAATACTTTATACTTTTTTTGTGTAAATATATTCTTATTATACAATAGAAAACACCCAAACTCCGAAACAAATATTTGCAGATCATAAAAACATTTGGTTTGACCTGGGAATCGAACCAGAGACCTCAAGCTTAGCAGTCGCATACGCTACCAATACGCCACCGAGGCAGTTTGTAATAATATGACTTGACTTTTTTATAACCAAACATGATGACCCAAATTACCATTATAAAACTGTTTATACATGGATTAATCAATGAGCTTAGCGGCCTTTGGGAAGGGATGGAGGAGGGGTTGGAGTATGAGCCTCCGGTATCCTCAGTCGCTCGGTGAAACACAGCGCGAGCGCTGGTTTACGGCGCTTTTCCGTGAGGCCGTGGTATTACTCCGGTCGATCCGGCCCATTCATGTCGAAGCGTGGCTCTACCAAGTTGATCTTTAATCCAGCAGTATTTAAACATATTCGAGGTGCTCATGCCTATAAAATAGTAGACATGTTTAACAAGAGTTGATGCCGATGTAAATTGTTGGTATGACTTTGAATTTGTCGGCTCCTATGTATAAAGTGATATTTTAAATATTGAACAAGGTTTAAAAGTACTAAGATGTTTTTAGGGTCCCAGAGCCAAAATGCCAAAAACAGAGCCCTTATTATATCCGTTCGTCCACTCTGTATCTCATCTCTCATTTAGTGGTATCAGAATATTGAAACATTGAAAAATGACTTAATGTACAATTAGATATTTAGTTATTTGTAGGAATTAGGGGACAGGATTGAGGTAATTCACAGATAAATGAATCAAATAATGACACAGTTTCAAAGTTCATATCGCTTTAATGCTTAATCGTATTGCCACTTTCTTAAATCACATGGAAGAAACAATAAAAGTATTGAACAAATACTTAAAAAACTTACAATTTAAGAAATTAAATAATTCATAATTATTTTTTTTTATTATCATCATATTTTGAATAACAATAACAAAGCGGAAGTATGATTTACTTGAACGCATTAAGAAGCGCCGGCGAAATTTCGCAGAAATTGTTGTGTAATTACACAACTGCGTCTCTCATCAGCAAAATGATACTTCACTGTTCAACAAGACGAATAAAAAAACAGATAACTAATCAAAGGACTGTTCACATTTCATCAATTAAAGACTTAATATTATAAATAAGATTTCGTGAATAAAATATAAAATACTTATTGCATAAAACTATAACTTCGAGTGTTGCTACATACGTTGCTGTTTTTTCTTCGTCTCATTTGACCGATACTGTTGGTGGCGCGAACATGTATTATAAAAATAGCCAATGTATCTACTTTACTCGTAAATACCAGTTACATAATATAATCTGTAAGCTTCAAACACTAACAGTATCAGCAT
Organism: Spilarctia lutea; assembly: GCA_916048165.1. Lineage (NCBI taxonomy): Eukaryota > Metazoa > Arthropoda > Insecta > Lepidoptera > Erebidae > Spilarctia > Spilarctia lutea. The sequence continues at coordinate 26,693,950 of OU696470.1, read as the reverse complement.
CACAACATAATTACATCAAATTGCAAGTGATAAAGCAGTACCGTCCCATCTAAATCAATACCGCCCGCTACTTTTGATTGTATAACTAACAAAAAGAAATCACTTTGTGTTAGGTTCAATAAATATACAGTATGATGTATGGTTAAGCGCAAAATTTGGGAACCGCTTTGCCGTTCTCACAACTGTGATATGTGTACGTCGAACTAATAAAAGAATATTAAATTAATTAGATTTAAATTAATAATGAATTATTGACAAAGAAAAACGATCTACTTGAACTAAATTATATGGAGTTAACACTACATCACTAAAGGGCTATTCGTGTTAAGGTTGCGCTCTCTGTACTTCCCATCAAGTCTGAGACTCACTTACTTATAGCCTCTATTATTTGAGAGAAACCTCCATAACTATTTACTGATGTACAATCACCAATATAATTAGAGCATAGGTTTAAATTTAGCAATATTAAAAATGGACAGAGTAAACGAAAATCGTTAATCTATTACAATTTATTCGTATGCCGTCATATTTATACAAAAAAATATTTGGCAATAAAAACTGTTTGATTAAATATTATTGACAAATCTTTAACTTTAAAAATATTTGGTAACCTGTAAAGTGCTTTAAATATGAAGCTGAATGTACATTTAACAGGCAGTCAATCAAACAGTGTACATAAATAATTTACAGAACAATTTTGGCAAACGTGAGCAACCGCAACCTTCTCTTTGTACAGAAAGTTGTATTAACTACCACGATGAAATTATTTCTTTTATAATCAGAAACCTGCCGCGTATACATATATTACTTCACATCGCTAAAGTCTGGCAATACTTGGCTTTCGATTTGTGATTTTCAATAAATCCATGTTTATATTACAAATGCGATGCGATGTCCTGCTTTCACGGCCAATTCGCTGCACCGATTTCAATGAAATTTGGCATGGAGATACTTTGATTCTTGAGGAAGGCTACTATTTCCTGCGATAACAGACAAATACGCGGGCGGAGCCGCACGCAGAAGCTAAGCTATATAATATATCTATCATGATAATGAATAATAAACTTATTTGACACTTAATAAAGTTGGTGTAATGGTGGCGCATACAGCGCCATTCCGAACATCCCATTTCAATTCAACTAAATTAACTTTTTAGTTTAGACACATAACTGAAACTAATACACAAATAGCTAAAATTTAAATTATACAACACCAAACTTGACATATTAGTACTACAACTAACCACTAGGGGCTATTACAAACGTATCGGCATTCGTCTGCGCGGTTAGCTTTACACTTGTAAAGAAAACTGTATACGTGCCGCTAATATGCCGGCTGACCGCGGACAGACGACCTGAGACAGTGAACGGTCATCCATATATATTATTATATTGAAAAACAAGCCATCATGTTCGGCACATACATTGTGATGTACGTTAGAATAAAAGCCACTAGTCACAGAGTTGTGTCACCACGAAACATCTCCAAGTATGGTCTACGAAGCGCCGCTAGTACCGCTTGCTATCAGAGTCGGTATCAATAAAGCCTTCACAAAATGCAACTAAAATGTACTGTAGAATATAATCTATAGATAAGGATTTGTCAGTTTGTACAAGATTATTATTACGTAATGAGAATTATAATGTGATATCTATGTTAGTGCAAAAATATTATAGGATAATTTGTTGTCAGTTTTATTTGCTTATACTATTATGTGAGTTACATAGCGTTAGGAGTGGACTGTTGGTGTACTAGATGTTTAAATCTTTGACAAACTAATATTTTTTACATCTATATATAACGTTTAACAAATTTCTACTAACTAGGCGTCATTTGGCCTGCCTGCTATGCTCTAGTAGCGAGGCAGAATTGAAATCTATGAAGCCTTATACACAAATAGTCCACAAGTTAATTTTACGTATATCGGTGATGTCGTTTAAATTAAAATCCGTACCGCTACGTTAGTGACATAAAACTATTCATTAATTCACACTGCGACCGACGAATATAGAGTTCCAGCTCAAAAAACATTCACGATTCAATGACGTGCGATTACACAACGCTTAGCTATAGAGAGTTAATAAGATTCGTGGACATCCCAAACGGCATTAAAGTATACTGAAGAAGAGTAATGTTTGTAGGACGGAGTAGACGACATGTATCTCAGTTTCCTTACCGGTCAAGAGTGCTAACTATACTAAACTGCTAACTGGACCTATATTTAACTGTAACTGTTCAGATTTGTTCTAAGAAATGTTAGGAAATTAAAGTCAATTTTCATAAATTTACGACCAATTGTTTTATTCTTCTATCTAGCGAGTACTGAACTCCATATTAACAATGTATGTGTGTGTATATGTATGGTACCTTCTACGTAGATTTTGTTTAAGAGTAGTCTAACACGATGAGGTGGAACTCTACATATTTAAGAAGAAGAAGAAGAAGAAAGGCTGTCAAAGGCCTTTAGTGATGTATATTATATACAAGAAGTTTTATTTTACAATAACTTAGAACTCTTTTACATTAATGCCCGGGAGAAATGTACCGAGTATACTTACGTACTGCTTGCATCATAAATAGGATTTAGAAAGATTTAGTGAACATGTGATGTTTGTTTAAAGCACACGATGACGTAAGCAGAAAGAAACAAATCAAAGTAACTTTCAACAAGGTTTATAAAAGATATATTTGTTTGTACAACCGTTATTTATTTTAAATTTTATGATATTAATCGTCAAACTATATTCTGTTTATCATCTATGCAGATTTATAATGAGTTTTTTTCTTATTAGGTGCAGTCCCGAAGATGTGCACCTAACGAGGACAAAATATTATTTACAAACTTAAAAAAACATAAATGTATATTTTTGTAAATAAAAATAAAATAAAACTAGTATAAAACAAATAAAAAAATAGTCCAGAATTTCTGAAATTCAAACAAACAATCCAATAGCGTTATTCTCAGCAATTAAATTGTGAAATCATTCTGTTTAAAAACATTTTATAGTTCATAAGGAAAGAGTATTGATTAGTCGATATGTAGAAATTAGATAAGATGGAAAGAAGGTGAGATCACAAGAGTGGTTTAAGAAATTTAAGAAATGCCTAATAAATAGTATCTTTTTTTTTTTCTATATCCATACTAATAAGAAATATCTACATAAAACAATTCGGATAATCAGGAATGCCCACCGCTACTATGAGATATATTTATGACATCGTGTTATCAACTGTTTTATTCATAAGATTGGTTACAACTGGCGGCGTCCTACATAACATTCCTAAAACTACTCATAAATATGTTTCACAACAGTACAATTTTGTATTTATGGCAAATACTGAATATATCACAGCGCCATACAATTCCCTACATTTTCATTTTATTTGATACACATATTTGTTAGAATAATAAAAATATATTGAAGCCGTGTCTTTTCTTGTCTGTTTGTAAAATAATTTATTTTTATTTAAACACGGTGCAAATAATATAATTTGGACGGAATGTTATTACGATTGAATTGAACGCGGTTTCTAAAATATACATTTTAATGGAGTGTAGTAGTGTAAATAAATGTTTATATTTTGCTATCGTGATATAGATTTAAGGGGGTAAGGCAATCCTGATTAATAGTTTATGGGAGAAATTTTATATGGTGTGAGAAATCAGGAGACTTACAGACTTTGAAAGAAAATCGATATAGAAATTGTTGTGTAAAATGTAAATTCTAAACATTAAGTCGTCCGTTAAAAGCCGACGTTGAAATAGGTTCATGTTTCTTGTTTAGGGTGTTTTCAAGATAGCATTGAATCATGACAACAAAACAATAGACTTGCATTTAGGTACGGTATTGAAACATTTATAAAGTATAACCCGACTAAGTAAAAACATTAAATAAAAAGTAGCGTATGTCGTCAGGCGAGCCTTTATTCCGAATCTACTGACACCTCTTTCATTAAAATCGATTCAGCAGTTCAAACGCTAAAGTGGAACTCGCAAACATACGTGGACTGACAATACTATCCTAATTCCCTTTGGCTTTAGCGTAGTCGGGTAATTGTAATTAAATAATTCAGAATGAAACGCAAATCAACATTAAATCATAGCTTCTTGTCTTTGGACTATGATAAGTAGTCTCATATAAAGCTTCGGTAAATTAATATACTGAACTAATTCACCTGAACTGCACAAAGCACGTACATATTGTAATAATTCGTATTCCATCGCCGCCCACAACAGAAACATGCACCCGACATTACTTCTTCTAATAAAGATTTTAGAATTATCATTACGTTTTAAAACACAAATGAACAATATTCTGAATTCGTAGAGCTAGTAGAAGTTAGAAAGCTAAATAGACTTAATCTAGGTCTATTAGTAATCCTAAAATGCCTAAAAATGTTATTGCAAGGGACAATTCATTTATATATTGGTCAATAGATTGACATTTACGTAATATGTATATATTATCCGTTGCAAATATCTGCGTACCCGGCTAAAATGCGCTACAGCTATCTACATCTGTTGTTTGCATGACGTCATTAAGCCAGGTTCGCAGATATATCCGACGGGTTGGGGAGCGTTCAAGTATTACGTAACGCAATTTGGGGGGAGGGAGGTTTTTCGTAAAACGTTACAATGCGTTACAGGGGCGGTTATTTTAAGAGTTTATTAGCAAAAACTAAGGAGAAAAATAATTGTGTGTATTGTAAGCCAAAAATTTATAAAATATAAATATGACACTTGAGTGTTACGTAGCGTTTAGATAGGGGGGGTCGAACAGAAAAACGTTACGATGCGTTACAGGGGGGAGGGGGGGTTCAAAAATCTTCAAAAGTTGCGTTACGTAATACTTGAACGTTCCCTTGTACATAGTTTGTTATATACATATTTAGGTATTAATACATGACGAAATAGAAATATAGAGAAAAATATGAAGTAAGCTGAAATCTACATATACTAACTACCAAGGCCAAAGTGTGGAATATATCTTTAGCTTTCTTGAAGGATAGATATTCAAAAATACAAATACTCACAAGGACACACTCTCAAAACCCAGTAATGCTTTCCAACAAGCAGTGTAGTCCTTTTGGCAGCTATTATTATTTTAAAATGTTACACGTACGAATACTCTCACGCGCCATAGATCGACAATATTAATAAATTATGACACAGCAAGGATTTATTGTCATATATTTATGTAGTTCTAATACAGATAAAATTGTGAGAGATAATGTTTTAATGTGTACATCGACTTGACTTGCCCATTTTTCCCTTGGAGAATAAATTTCGAACTCGGAAAATCCTTTTGCATTATAAGAAGCGAACGAATTAGTTCTGTTAAGTTTGGACTTAATATTTTGAGTCGTTAAACAGTAATTACCTGGTATATACTATTCCAGTTACATATATTTTTATAATATTTTTCAATTGTGATGCTCTGCGCACTTATGTCTATTATTCAAAAGTAGTTACTTACAAGTCTAAGCATTATATTCATAAATTAAAATGAACAATTTAAACTTTAAATCGGAATTACAATTTCGTTTTCTCTACGACCACCGGATGGCGCCACTGGCAAAAATATTATTTCACTGCTCTGAGTGCACTATGAAACTCGAGTCCCAAGAGCTATTTTTTGACACAAAACCTATGAAATATTTTACCGTAAGGCATAATTCCTACCAGAACACAGACTCGCACTTGAGAGACCTATTTTTAAACTTGCAACTATAAACTTTCCCTATCCGCTTAAAATTGAACACAATAGAGCACTCCTCCTATTTCACAATACTTTCACTTTATATATTTGGTTAATATAATACATTTCGTTCAAATATTAGAGCAGTTACATTCAGTAAGATGTTAAAAATGTAAATAATGTTGTGATCAAACAACAATTGGCTATCTCGGCAGTTGTATATAGAAATATAGAGTAATAGAAAAGCATATGAAAAATGGCTTGGCATTAACGACAGAAATAAATTACTGAATAAGGCCCTGAAAATTCAGTTAGTGAAAGTGTGAAGTGGTTTTATAAGAAACGCGTCTGATATACGACTAATTATTCAAAAATAAATTCTAGTTGGAACACTGTTCACACTACACACACCTAATGTGCAGCGTAAACCACGTAGAAATACAGCATACCTGTACTGTCTAAATATATATATATATAACAAAAATTAACAAACGAAATAACACAGATTAGTAAGGTAATTAGTTTATGGTTGTAGCTAGGACGGGGATTTTGGGGTTCAAACAGCTCTCGAAATATTTCTACACTATCCATATTTTTACACCTTATTTTCTTTTCATAATAATATTACGGTTAAGGTGACAGTCATTTTATTATCTTGAACCCTCTTCCCCCCACCCGTGAATTAACTTCTACATAACAACTTTGAGAAGTTTTGAAATCGTTACGACTTGAAGATATGGCTATTTTGAGAAGACAACTAAATTTTCTTAATTCTGAACTATTATTAGGGTTGGCAAAGAATTATACATTTTTAATGGATGGATTTGAACTAAATAAGTTTTAAATTATCAGAATCGTGAATATCAAATACGCGTTATGTCCGTGAACGTCTCTTAGACGACAGCGTGGTTTCACAATACTATTATAATAATACTTATCGAACTTCATATTCATAAATGGATCATAATTTAAGTTGGCAAAATATACGTACGCGACGCTTGTGTTATTCAACTGACCCCTTTAGGACTTCGCAAGTAGTAGGACAGGGATACAACGGGACTATGAATGCCCTACCGTATATATCGTACATTAGAATAACATTGGTCCTTACAGACACTTCAAGAAGCAAATAAAAATGAGCGTGACTAATAGTATCGTAAATATTCGAAAGCTCAAACGCTATTTAATTAAAAGACGCGGTAGTCAGCCTCCAAAACATACTTTAATAGTTTTCAAAGAGTAATAAGACGTCCTATTATACTTAAAGTAGAGATTGAAACCAATGTCCTTAGAGCTTTGTATTTTCTTCTATACTGTCACATTATATAAAGTTAGCATTCGTATCTAATGTACATTAATGCAGTTATAGGTATCACATGGTCAACGTTTAGTACAAACTCCTTTCAAGTTAAAGTCGCATACTGAGTGCGGATAAACACAAGCCAAGTATTGTAACTGAAGTAATCACACTTACGTATTCAACACTCAAAAGACTATATTATAAAAATTTATTCTGTTTTAAATCTTATTACTTTAACATATAGGTTGATTTTTAATTTTTATACACATATGTAAATAAAGATTTGTAACTTCAATAACAGTATATCTTTGTTTGTAACGTTTCATTTACGTCACAACTCTATATATTTATGTGGTCACTTTGAAAAGTAACATTTCATAAGTGCTTGTTTAGATAATTGAAAACATTCACAAATGTGGACACCGTTAGGAAAACAGTGCCCACGTTGTACAATTGTGTTATTATATCAGACTTTTAGCAAGCTATTAAGTAAATCTGGCTGACGATGCAAAATATTTGGGTCATTCCCCATGGTTAATAAGAGTTGAAATTAGTATCAAGCTTAGTATATTCTTAGCAAAGGCGCTAAACACCAATGTCGAAAACCGACCAAATCCAAACGACTTACATTGAAAAGTGACGTCACATGACAATGAGATTTTAAATTCATCATTATTTAGCTATAAAATAATATTACACAACAAATATATTCGAATACACAATTGTTGAGTTGTTTTGGATCCGACTAACAACAGACATGGGTGTGAAGTATGGTAACAGTGGAAAGAGTATGAAAGTGCCTATTCTATCGCAAGACCCAAGGCAACATCTTACTCATATTTGTGTGGTGGTTGCGTGAGGCGAGGCAACTTAACTATGCGACTTTTGGCTAAAAGCAGACCGCGGCCGGTGGTAGGTTCACTTCTTGGTGGGTGTACCTCGCTGGGTGAGGCCCTCGAATCGTTTGAACGTGTAGTTGATGAACACCCAATCTTTGTAAGCCACTTCACCGTCTTGGGGTATCGGCGCTGATGCTGCAACAACGTACGCAATGTTCATAATGGATAAAGTTTGTTAAATAGCTGTAAATATTATACAGCATTTTACCAAAACAAAAATACTTCACTTCAAAAAGTGAATCAAATTATAATGGGACCCCATGGGAAGCTGATCAGCTTTCTAACAAAAAAAGGACCATCAAAATCGGTTCACCCAGTCGAAAGTTCTGACGTAATAAACATAAAAAAATTACAGTCAAATTGAGAACCTCCTCTTTTTATGAAGTCGATTAAAAATATCTAGCTATGGACTAGGTTAGGTGTGTTGGTGCCTTTTATGTGAAGAATTAGCGTGTCTCGGGTTGGATTGCCGAGTCGGACCAAATGTTTGTCTGATCTACGAACATTTGTTTCGGTATTTGAGTGTTTTCTATGTAGTATGTATTTTTATTATCAACAGTTTATTTAAATTCATCAAAAAATTTACTAAAATTAAAAATTCTTTAATATATTGAATGTTCGACTTCCGACATATGTCTGGCCTTCAAATCTTCTATCAGTACGTTTTACGAAAAACTGTATTATAACATTGATAGCTTGCCAAAACAAGTGTCATTCGCGTGGTACAATTGCCAAAACAACGTCATAGAATACAAAAGCAACTAATTACAAGAAATATCATGAAAGTAGCAAGATTTAATAAAAAAAAGCATCCTAATTACTACTTAAAGAAAGTATCCTAATTACTTCATATTTCTAATTATGTTGAATAAAGTTGCAATCGAACATAGCACGAACATATTTGTACAAAGATAAAGAATATTGGACTTCAAATGGTACCTAATTGTACTTTGAGACCATAATACCCACACCTTGTAGCATAGGAATGCGACTATATATGTAAGCAGCAATAAAATTCACTTATAGTCCAATGCCTATCGGATTCTGAGGGTACAGAGTGTGCACTGATAAGGTGAAGACTTGTGCACTATTAATATCGACTATAACTGTAACATCGCCTAAAACATCCATACTAATATTATGGATTTGAAAGCAATTCTTTCTGTATGTCTGTTACGCTTTTACGGCTAAGCCGCTGCTCCTTTTTTAATGAAATCTGGCATGTAGATACTATGATTTTTGAGATATGTCATAGGTTACTATTTAGCGCGATTGTTGACATACACGCAGGCAAAGTCGCGGGCAAAACTCCCGCATTAGGAATATACATCCTGTGTCGCGGGGGACTTTACAAACATACATGTAACGGACACAAATAACACCCAGACTCAGGACAACACTTTGTGGATCACACAAAGTGATGTCCCACGTGGGATTTGAACCTCCGGTACTTGGCGCAGTAGTGAACGTTTTAAACCACCAGGCCAACCGTGCAGTCAAATATTTATTGTTCAAAAGTAACATCCAAACCGACACATTGGTGAAAATGATTGTATGTATTGTGAAATGTTTAGAAGTAAACTCACGTATTTCGAGTTTAACGTCAGGGAAGTCATCGAAGTTGGAGGTGTCATCGATGGAACGCACTTCGACGGAGATGGCGGCCGGCCGTTCCCGAACGTGACTCCAGTCTACGCCGCGGAAGAAAGGCACCGACTTTACGTCTTCAATGCCCCGCTGGGAACCAAGCCTGGAAAGATTTATTACATTAATATATATTAAATACAAGTTTTTACCCAGTTTGGTAACGGAGGCTATCTCTTGTTCGATTTATATGTTGAACATAATTTTAAGTTGAACAGATCGTATTTTTTTTATATTTCGTGCAAATAATGTTATTATTAGGTCTAATCGGATATTGAAATCATTAGTTGATATAAAATAAAATTAGGGTTTAGTTAAATTAACTTTGAACTGCCTCGTCGAATAATTATCAATTTTTGTTCGCTACATATGCATGTGTGTATATATATATATATGTATGTGTTTATGTATATATTTTATTATTAAACACCACCATAGATTTAAAACACCTACACTACCCTTTATTTTGTTTATTTCTTTCTCCAGTCAATATGTCCATCCAAAGGTTGCCTGGAAGAGATTGCTTTTGGCAATTAGGCTGCCCATTGTACACATCTTCTTGAATTTTAATTGTAATAATTTGTAATTGGTGTACAATAAAGTATATAATATTCTTATTTCAAAATTCTTAAACAAAACCTTTCATCTTACCTCCGATCGGGTTCTGAACAGAAACGCAGTATGGTTTCCCTGGCTTCTTCGCTGATGGGGATCTCTGGTGGGAAAGTGAGTGACTCACGCCACGACATCACTTTCCTGTACGTCTCCTGAGGTGACTCCGAACAGAACGGGGGATACCCGATCAACATCTCGTACCTACAACGTAAAAGAAACCAATACTTTGAGAACAAACTATCGGACATTTAATTATGCTTAACTTTAATACGAAATTAATATAAAGTACAAGCAAACTAGACTAATATGACTATAGACAAAAGTGTAACTTATTTTCAATAAAACACAAAATAAATCACTTTACATTCTGTTGAGCTGTGCGTGTACGCGAGCAACGGCTGCATATTTTTTATTCTTAAATTCAATCAAATTGTTTTCATTTCAAGTATGCCTTTTACGGTTCGGCCATTTTGCAAAACATTACATACTAATAATATTAATATTGTAAATGTGAATGTAAACTAGTTGGTTACACTTTCAAGCAAAAACAACTTAAACGATCATCATGAAATTTTGTACACATTTTATTAGAAGTTAATATAGGATATTTTTTTATTAAATGCGAGCGAAGCCGAAGCGAAAGATAAAAGCTACTTTTTACAACGAAAAGTTACACGCTAGCGGAGACGCAGGCCTAAGTTAGCCACTACAAGACAGACGCATAGCTTCTAAGCTTTCATCACTTGTAATGAGGTGTATCGCCTCGAAGACCACTTAACTAAGTAGATGTACAACACAAGCCCATATAAAAATACTCCCAAATAGTAATTCTAGATTGTACTACACTGTTACTTCATGTGTATGTATATTAAAAAACGTCAAATGACATAATAAATATTTCTGGACGTCTTACGCTCAACGCCATCTAGTAACAAACTAAACAGATCTTGTAATATATGGGTACTAGAAAACTGATATTACTCTTTGTATATAAACACATATTATATGTAGAAAATACCAAAATTCCGAAACAAATATTTGCAGATCATACAAACATTTGGTCGGAACCGGGATCGAAACCTTAACTGAATAGTATTTCTTGTACACCAAATATGTTTTGTTTCGTTAGGATCAACAAAACGATAAAGAGAATCAAGAGTGTTTCAAAATTGAATATCATCATGCTTTCCATCAGCCAGAGTAGAGAAGAATTGGAAATAGTTATATAAAAAATAAATATTCTAGTATACACACGCCATCGCCAGCCGCTAAAGTCGAGTTAGCTTATAGTAAGCAATACAAATCGAACAACAGTATCATCATCACCATCATGAGCCTATCGCAGTCCACTGCTGGACATAGACATCTATGTCCTAGAATCATCAGACATCAGGGTTTTTAATTGCACGCCACTTGAAAAGATTTTTTTAAGTGATAACTTATGGGAGGGTAAACTGCTTCGTTACGTAACGCGTTACGGCGCCAGTATGTCTGGCTTCCCTTTCTCTCATTCTAACTAACAGCGCTAGCTGTCAACCCAAGCTTTTCTTTAAGTTAAACAATTTATATATAATAACAACTTATATTCAAATGGTCACTTCTGTCGGGCGTCCAACGTCATATTTACGCTAAGCCTATGACATAATAAAAATAATCAAATATTTATTGCGAATGTATACATACACGGAAATATATATATAACCGAAGTAGTTTTTTGAAGATCTCAGTATTCTACAGACATACTGTAAGTATCGTGTATAAACATAACATTGCAGAAATGCAAAAATATCTCATAATACCTGCATAGGGACGAGTATATTCGCAAGCTATATGTACTCGTATAAAAGAGAAAGGTGAGTGACAAAGATACCCAGAGATCAACGCACAGCACAGCCCAAACCGCTGAACCCACAATCCTGTTTTTTTTCATGTAGGTTCTTTATATACCGTAAGTGAGCATTAAGAAAGGACTTTTAAAAATGCCACTCTAATGGGGATAAAATAGGGGATGAAAATTTTTATGAAACTTTTATTCCTGTGATGGATTTGCTCTAAAAATAGAACTGCACTGTTTATTAGAATGCATTTTAATATCTATTTCTGCGCGAGCGAAGGCGCGAGCAAAAGCTAGTAAGTTATAAATCTTTTTTTTTGCCAGATACGCGCAGTATGCAGAAAACGCTAGCTTATCGCTCTCTTTGCTTCATTTCATTTGATTTTTGGACATATTTTTATTAAAATTACCATGGTTTTTTAACAAATAATGTTTTTTTAGCGTAGTAGCACACGCCAGGTATCCGCTAGCAAGTAGTTCATGAAACGCACAGCTTACAAACACAATTACAATTGATGTACTAATAACTAAATCTACATTGGAAGTAATTTACCATACCATCAACATACATCAAAAAATCTACCTTTGAAGCGAATCTAAAACAACATCTATGAAACAAGGACCCTTTTACACAGGCACAATCCACTCGTTCTTAATAAATATTAACTTCACAAAAATTATATAAATACTTTAACACACAACAACATTGGTTACAGTACGACATCAAGGCCCTGTTTCAACTTTTATAGATATGTTTCGGATAGCTTATTTGACAGATAATTTTACGTATTTTCCTTATAAATTGTATCGAACCATCTGTCAGGTCAACTATCCGGTGAAACAGTGCAATAAATGATATTTAGCGTTTAAATAACCACAATACTTAAGTCTGGCTTATTCGTGTCGGATATACCTTTTTACAATTTATATTTTAATTATTAGTGTAACTAATGTACTTATAGTTCAACATATATAAACAATAGGATGAGAAATAGCATTATATTGATAGGATAGATACATACATGTACTGTTTCCAGACTAATGATAAATTTACTTTTGAATTTGTATATTACATACAGACACATAACAAATGATGCTGTTATTTGAACAGTTATTTTTTTCATGTGAAACACATCCATTATATCTTGTAAACCAGAAATAATGTTCGAGTAGTTTCAAGTTTTTTTTGTTTTGTAGTTACTACTTTGTGTTACTGACTTTTTATTTACTTTTCTTTAAATTGTTTACTTTCTTAAACTATATTATTATTAATGTTCTCTAGTTTATGTACTCTAAGCTCTATAATTGGCTTAAGAATCAATATTACATGTTAATAAGACATGTTCATTAGAAAAATAGCTATTGAGTTTGTTATTAAAAATTTATATTAAATTAAAATACTTTTTAGAAACAATATTTTATTGGAATGCCCTAAAAAGAAAAAAAAAAGAGCTAAAACTCAATGACGTTGCGACGTTTCTTTACAAAGTTTCTATGGCCACCTTCGGGCTCCAGCATTAGATCAGCTCCATATCATTTTAATAATATATAGTCAAGCTGTATATATGCTTGCAAAATTTCAGCAAAATCGGTTTAAAATATCTGCTTTAAAATGTAGTTACCAGATTCAACATAAACATACATACATTACAAGTTAATAAAAAGCTTGTAAAATAAAAATAAATGTATTACAAAAAGAAAATGCTATAACGAGTGGATCGCTGCGAACGAAAGATATACGTATACGTAGACTTATTGCGTATACTAACATGATAACACCAAGACTCCACCAATCAGCTTGCGGGCCGTAGCCCGTCTGCAAGAACACTTCAGGCGCAATGTAGTCGGGCGTTCCAACCGTTGAGTACGCGAGCGCTCGTCTGTTCCGCTTCCAGGACTCGGCTCGACGCTTCGAGTCCATGGCGGACGACGATGTCGATACTGCACACGACAGATTGAAGGTGAAGGAATAGTCTACAGAAATGGAATTGTATAACATTAGTTCATATCGCCACGGAGTCGTATGCCGCATTGCGACTACACATGCAGGTACGGATTTTGTATCGACGGTTACCTTAAGAGTTTATATTTTATATATCAAAATTTGTTGTTTAATATTTCAAAGATTCAAACCGATCTAAAGTTATAAAGAAAAAAAATTGGTATACACTAAATACGTTTAAACTTTTGATAAAATTTATATAATAATATGTCATCCAGGATCGAAAGAAAAGAAAATGAGGAAAGTTAAAAGATGAGTCCTTTTCAAAATGTCAGACAATGATTTGAACATCTACTTTAAATAATCATATTATATTAAGTTGTATAAACCAATAAAACTTATTTATTATTTGATTCAGACCAATAATTAAAGTAATCAAAAGTTTCGGGTAATAAACAGGGACCGCCGATACATTATAAAAGTCTGTCAAAAGTACTGCCATACTGAGAGGGCAGTAAGTCAAAAATAGCGCCATTTTTTAAATTACAGCCGTTTTGGAATGTACCTGAAACGAGCTTCTTCCTAGCTACATATACGTGTACGTAAATTAAGATTACGTTTTAATTTTAGACAAAGAGCAGTAAGTACGGCAAGAAATGGGCGCTCCTTAATCGATTGCCTTTCTGAATTACTGCCCCCTCGATTACGGCAGAGAATATTATATAGAGTAGTAATTATATATAGTTATGTACTAACTAAAATCGGAAGGTGTCGCCCGCGACAGGTCCCTGTAGAAGTCTGTACGGTGGCTTTTCTTGAGACCCGTGCACAAGCCGAAATCACTCAGTTTTATGTGTCCGCGTGCATCAAGAAGTAAGTTGTCTGGTTTTATATCTCTGCAATGGAAAAAAGAGCAATTTAATCCTCTCGGTAGTGAGAAAAGAGATAGATATGTGTGTTTGTTGATTCATAAAGTATGAAATTAGATTCACATTAGATTACGGTAAAAACAGCTGGTATTTAAAGGTACACGAATGGAAGATTGTTCATTTATCGTATGGAAGATAACCTCAATGAATATCTATAACCTTCAGCAGCCTTTAACAATGATTAACAGTCTACAACAGGACAAATTTCTTTTTAGCAAGAAGGCTATAGCCACCACGTGACGGGTTTGTATAAAATTCGTTTCAAGTTTTTCTTCTCTTTGAAATGCTGGATTCCTGCCTAGTTTGCTCCATTAGTCGGATTTTACAACATTCACGGGATGAATACAGGTGACACTTCATAATCTTAATCTGTCACCACAAGGAGAATATTTCATCATCAGGGATTATAATCATCATTACCAGGGAGCCAGTCTGCTTGTTTGTGCCCTATACAATCCAAGTAGTGTACACACAATTACCTGTGTATAAATCCTAATTTGTGTATACTATCGATAGCGAGTGCCGTCTCAGCGACGTAGAACTGCGCGCACTCCTCGCTGAGGGTGTCCTTCTTCATAAGCAGCGTCATCATGTCACCTCCAGGTAGAAACTCCATTATCAGGTACAGGTTCATGGGGTCTTGGAAACTGTAGTACATCTTCACTACCCACTGGTGGTCAGCTTCGACAAGGATATCACGTTCTGCTCGAACGTGCGCCACCTACACCGAAATTTTATGTAACTTGTTTAAAATTGAAGACATGGACGACATAAGTAGAGCTAAAGGTTATTGGTATTTTATAAGGTGGCGTAGTTTCATCCAAAAGAAATTAAATTAAAAACATTTAAACTGTGGTAGAAATTCGAGAACCTGGTAATACTATAATTAAATAACTACCATAACACAAAATATATCCACACCTGTTCTTTCTCTAACATGTCTGCTTTCCTGAGTATTTTCATAGCGTAAACGTGACCAGTATCTTTCTTTTGCACCAAACGTACTTCACCGAACGCTCCTCTTCCTATCACCTGTAAAGAATAATTCACATATCTTAACAAGATATTGCCAACAGAGCTGGCAAAAATTGAGAAGCTTTTTTTGGGCCTAAAATGTAACCCTCAAAACTTCCATACCCTTGAGTCACTTAAATAGAACGACAGTTGAGGGCCATTTAAATTTGTTCATATTTTAATACCTTTAACAAAAAGAACACTCGACGACAAATGTTGTGTCTATTTCTTACAAGTGAACGTCAACTTTAAACTTAATAGGTATAAGTTATGTGTAAAATATAATACATACTTTTAATGGTTCAAAGTCCTCGACCCCTAGCCTGGATCTTTTGAGTCGGAGGAACTCCGTTTCCTTTTGGGCATGCTGCTGTCTTTTTTCCTGTTTCTGACTCTCTGTGAGGTTGTCATCTTTCAA
This sequence comes from Spilarctia lutea, assembly GCA_916048165.1. Lineage (NCBI taxonomy): Eukaryota > Metazoa > Arthropoda > Insecta > Lepidoptera > Erebidae > Spilarctia > Spilarctia lutea. The sequence continues at coordinate 26,677,656 of OU696470.1, read as the reverse complement.
AGACTCTTCTAGTTTGTCAAGCCTAGAATAGAAACGTAGTGTCTATAATAGAATATTTTAATCATACTCTGTATAATCGATTTTCGTGTGGTGACAGATTATAATACGGAGTGTCAACATCCCTAGGTGTCATTCCGTGCGTGTCCTTGAAACAAACCCTTTACCAACTGTTCTGATCGGCGTGGTATAGTTTGCCAAGACGTTATTTCTAAGAAAATGCCCATGTCCAGTGTAATCAAAGAATACAGACTACAAAAACATTACATATACAAACTTATTGTTACAAAATCTTTATGATTATATCACTGATCTTTATCTATTTAATTTCCACTTCGATGATTGATAAACCTTTCGTTATCAGTTACCATCACTCAAACAAAAATTAAATATTTGTAGTTGAATGATTTTGCAATGTTGACATAATACTTTCAAGTGTTTTGTTGATTATCATATTTAGGTGAAGTGAGGTAGACTAACACGGTATGGTACAGTCACGGTATAAACAATCAGACGAACAAGTGGTTGAAAGGTGCTATTCATCATCTATACGAAAAAAAGAAAGATTAGAAAGGTTCTAAATAATTCAAATGTCAAAAGTCCAAAAAGACATGAAGATATCGGGTCTTTGAGAACAAGACGTTCAAGAGGGAAGTTAATGGCAAGGATTAGAAAAGGCTCGACTCTGCTGTTTGTCACATGGTCAGGACACGAAATACAGAACGCATTTATCAAGTGAAAGGTGTTTACCTCTGCTTCCTCTCCAAATGTTGTGTGATGAGGTTGGTATAGAAGTTTTCTAAGGTGACCTTCGCTTTTGTGGCTTTGTCGAGCGTATGCCCGCTAAACCGTATGTTGTCGGTCCCTGTCATTTCCAGCACCCCTAGAAACAATGAGAAAACCAAGTCAGTCTATGTGTGATGTTTGTAAAATTTCTATCTAATTGGTAACGTGTTTAAATGATGCCTTTGTGAGTATGTATCATAGAACAATACGGGCTGGCGAACCGGAGGGGAATGACCATAGAGTTACCCGATACAAACTAGACTTGCTAAAATTTTTGCGAAGCCCCGCCGTAGTCTTCTTTACATACACATTTTAAACTCACATTCAAAAACAATCGCCGGTCACTACAAACTCATACACAACAATTAAAACAGAACATTCACAATTTCACACACACATACATTTTGTGTTTTAACAGTGTTATGCATAGGCCCATTTGGGCTTATATTTTTGTTGCAGTGTTTGACCTACCGTGTAGCTCTATGGTAGGCAAACTATAAGGTTAACGGTGGACAATCAACTTACAACCAAAATGTAACAATATTAAAAATTAATATATGATACGGAAAAATTATGGAAAAACTTTTTTAGCAAGCTTCACTTCAGTGTTATAAACATAATTACTAAAAAACAAACGAAAAAGTACATTTTTTTTAACTTCTATATGAATAAACGTTGTGGGTAGACCTATTCGCATTCAAGTCAACACCCTTACGAGGAAGTGAACGTTTATACTGAGTACCTTGAAATGGCACAATCACAATCTAACCCTAGCCCGTCACAGAACAGATACCGTTTAATATTGTTAGTCGTTGACAATACAATGTTCTAGTTTATAGCTTGCCTGGTAAGAAAGCACTAGACACCTATTGTACTTATATTTGTAACGGTAAGTTTCTATTAAAACAAAATACACAACTAATAACGTACATTAAATATGTTTTTATTACGTACCTAATAACCCTACCTAGTTAGCAAATTTGGCTAGTGGGCTTTCGTCTTCTCGTCAAGCTTTTCCATGCTTTTGGAACCTTTCAAATTAATTTAATTCACGTGAAAACAGCTTGCATACTGTTTAGCTTTCATGTAATAATAACGTACATACAAGTATATGAATATCAGACTTTTAAAAAGAGTGGCCTTGAGTTTCTTTGCCAGTATTCTCCTCAAAAGGCCCTACGCACCTTAGAAACTGGAAGTTCTAAATCGACACAAGCGGGCATTACACATACACATATTGGTGTTATGTCACCATATTTATTTAATTTACTTAATTTGTTTATGTAAAAATGGTAATTAATATCGGTATAAGAGGTGAACTAATCGCAAATTTTCATGAAAATCGTAGTATAATTAGACGCCTTCGTAATATTGCGAAAACAAGTGTTCTTAGAATCTCTTCAAATTTATCGCTATATTTGTTGGAAACGTAGGTCGATTTTAATTAAGTAGGTACTTGTAAATCATAATTTTGTTCTGAAGAACTTCTATAAATCAGCTTGATATGATATAAAATTATATTTATTAAACGAAAATGGCACGTGCTAGATAACATAAAAAGGAAAATAAGAAATATATTTCGTTTCGTTACAATTGACATTCGACTTAGTAATACGAGTAAATTGAATAAAAAGTACTTAATACTTTGGGTATGGCATCGGCATCTTATGGCAACAGCCAGTTCAAGCTACAGAGCCATGATGCGGCACACTGGGCCCAACTCAACGAGAAAATCCGGAACCGAACAGTTCTCTTGTCCATGACGGCAGTAGTCACCATTAGGTGAAATGTTAATATACCAATTACTAGCTGACCTACCCAACCTCATTTACGTCTCCTATTGCCCGTAGCGTAATAATGTTCCTCTGTTTTCGTAACATTCTTCATTGGTGCTCCGCTGCTATTGGTTTTTGCGGAATGATATCTAGCCTATATATAGCCTTCCTCTATGAATGTGCTATCTGACACTGAGAGATCTAAATCGAACCAGTAGTTCCCGCGATTAGCTTTATATATTACTAGCGGCTCGCTAGTAACATGTAAAGTTGGCCCTGGCTTCGCACGGGTGGATTCCAGATGCAACCACCGACGATACGATTTGTGCATTTTAAATCTGTAATATTTCCAAATGTATTCATTTAAATTACATACTGTAAAGGACCATATTGATCTATATTAAATGAACATGTATTTAGGATCCTTATTTGAACAATGATTAAAGCTGTATTGCTTAAAATCGCTTCGGTAATAAGCCATTAATAATCGTAACAAGAAAGGAGATAGACATGCTATCGCGGACTTTTTCGTAGACCTTTTGGTGTATATACTCGTAGTACATTATTTTGATCTATATCGTAGGTTTCAGCGTTTGCAATGTTAACGCAAAAACAAAGTGTGTTTATTATTTACGATATTACATCAGAAACCCATAAAATTATCAGTGCTTCTATACTATGTTATACATGTATTATACATATAAATCTTCATCTTGAATCACTCTATCTATTTAAGAAAACCGTATCAAAATATCCCTTGCGTAGTTTTAAAGATCTAAGCATTTAAAGGGTCAGTGAGACAGTGGAAGTGACTTTGTTTTATACTATGTAGTGATTATAGATTTTATTGGCAAATATAGATTAAAGTAAAGTTTTTTATAGTATAACATATCTTGCAAAGCACCGACTTGTTATTAAAACCGTACCAAAAAGTAAGTCATGTATGCTTCAGTACACGCAAAGACACTACCGTATTTTTATATATGAAAAAATCCTGAGAATCCTGATCAGGATTATTGAACAAATTCATTAAATTCCTATATTATCATCGGTCCTCAAAAATTCAATTCTTTTGTTTTGGTGTGGGTTAAAATTACATTGAAATTCATATTTTTAGATATAAATATGCTCAAGAGTAGACAATTTCCTTACTAGAACCTTGTCTTATACTTTACTTTTTTTACAGTATACCCATATGAAATACACAATTAATCTGACACAATGCATAATGACTACGTAGAAATAAATGTGGAAAACAATGTGAGAGGCTGTAAACAGACAACAAAATGTCGTGACCGGACAATTAGAACAATAACAGAACGCGATACAAATCGATGAATAATCAATACTGATGCGCATGAACATTAAAAATGTATATCTGACTATACGAAATTGAATATTAGCGAGAGATTTGCTCAAGGATTTTTCTCAGTTATTGCCGTTAAACGACAATTAAGGACAGCGCTATTAAATATTTTTATAATAAATTGGGCCTTATTGTAGTACAAGCAGTGTAACGTAAGTGCTGGGATAGACGCCTTTTCTCGCATTGCACGGGGCATTGAAATTGCTGTGCGCGCGCTCTCAAGAAAAGAGAAAAAATAAAAGTAATAATAAAAGTTAAGTCAAACTTTAGTTCGATTCTAAACTGCTCCCGGCGCCATCTATTGATAATATATTACAAAAACTATAAATATTATAATCGCGAAAATTGCTACAACATTTCTCGAAATAACCACGTGTTCTCCTTTAAATTTCAGAATAAATGGTTTTTATTAAAAACTAGCTGATGCCCGCGGCTCCGCCCGCGTTTATGTCGGTTTTTTCGTGTTTTTTCGCGGTCGCAGATATGTGACTGATGCAAAAATTAGATAAAAACAATCCTTGATGCGGATTATATATCATTCTAAAATTTCAGTTCGATCGGTGCAGAACTTTTTGAGTTTTTGAAGCGTACACAAACTAACATCACATTTTTATATATAGATATAGTAGTATTGTAAAACATCACTAACTTATTGTTAAATATATTTATAACTCTAATGTCTGGCCAGAGTGGTATGGTGGGCCAAAACCTCCTTTCGCAGGACAGGCTTATTAAGTGAAGCAACGTTCTAATAAAATCTATTAATAATGTAATATTTCAAAGTAATGAAATATAATAACGTAAAATATAAAGCGTCGGATATAGACTGCAAGTGCAAGGGTGCAAATCTCTTTTTATTTTCGGATATCCGCGGATACGGATATCCGGCACATGGCTAATAATAACGCAGCCATTGATAATAAACATCAGCCCATAGCCGCCAGATGTAGTTATGACCCTAAATAACTACAGTTATTGACCGCCCGACGTACCTATCCCTGCAATATACTGTTCGAAAATAAGTATCTATCAATATAAATAAATAAAATTGAAATGTCTGTTTGTAATTTCAAATGAACCAACTTTTTACTAATTTCATATCTATACTAATATTATAAAGCTGAAGAGTTTGTTTGTTTGCTTGAACGCGCTAATCTCAGGAACTGCAGGTCTGATTTGAAATATTTTTTCGTGATGGATATTTCATTTATCGAGGAAGGCTATAGGCTATATATCATCACGCTAAGACCAATAGGAGCGGAGCCTCAATGAAAAATGTTTAAAAAAACAGGGGAAAGTAGTCGTTAACGAGGTTGCGAGGATCAGCTGGTGAAACTATATACGGTGCTTACATCATAAAATAAATTTCTAACATTTTAGTCTGTCTGTTTGTGCCGGTTCTAATCTTCGCTACGACGGAACCGATTTTGATGGGACTTTAGACTGGTAGATAGGTGATGAACTATGGACTTAGGCTACTTCGACTCGCTTCGCCTCGCGACGTTTTTTTTTTGTTATAAAGGTACAACAAGAACCTGCAGTTGTTGTCGTAAATGTACCTACAACAATAACCGCGGGTAACACCGCGGGGTCAGCTAGTTTATATACATGATTCGGTAAAGGTTACAATTGGTCATCCTTTGAGATATAGAACAGAAACGTTTTCTTTTATATCCTTTAGTTGCTAGAATGAAGTATGTTATTAATATGAACATTAATACGACAAAAGACTTGCAGTTGCCACAAAAACGAATAAATTTTAATTTAATTTTAAATAAGCATAATTTTATATTAAAGTGAAAATTCCTTCAACCTGCACAATATCAGTTTGTTGATTTTTCTCTTCTTAAGTGTAACGTACGTTAAATATCTTTTTTTTTTTCGCATTAGCCGCTGTAATTCTTTATACTTTTAATTCACAACCGATGGCAATGAAGCACATACTAAATGTGTATGTAAAGTAAAATTTAACACAAGACTGTATACAAGTCGGATAAGCCTCTTATTCCTGTTCGCGTGCAACACAGACAAACAGTTGAAAATTTTTAAAACTGTTGTTTTGAGTTCTTGCTTTAATAATTATCTTTAATGTACAAACGACCTCTTGTTTATTGTTAGACTAGCTACCCCCGACAGACATAGTTTTGTCGAAATTATTGGCCAGTCGCAGTCTTTATAAGACCTTCCTTTGTCTTAACAAAAATATAAAAACAAAATTAATCGAATTGGTTGAGCGGTTCACGAGTTTTGCGCGTGTTGCTAAACGCAAAACTCGAGAACCGCTCAAACAATTCGATTCATTTGGCAATTCATTTTTATTTATATAGATCAGAATGAATACTCTTTCAACAACATACTAACTTTCAGTCACAGATTACGCCCTAAAGGGGTAATAACACGTACGTGGGCATCAAATTGTAATGCAGAAAGTCAATCAGACATACAACATTTCATTGAACTTGAGTATTGTGAAAAATAAAACCTATTCTTTCTGCTTACGGTAGCTTTTGAAACTAGACTTTAGAATTCCTGTCCCCACATTTTTCGCGCGGGCTGAGGGGTTATTCGTGCAATGCCAATGTCAGTATAGACGCGGCAGTAATTAGGTCTTTTTTTTTGGATAAACATGGATTTTAATGAAATTTGCTATGGATATACTTTTATTGTTAAAAAAGGACAGAGGCTACGAATTACCACGATAACCGACATAAACACGAACAGAGCCGCGGGCAAAAGCTAGTATATATATATTTGTTTTGTTGCTTGGTCAGTTTGTAAACACAAGCTATACATCGATGAGGCATATCATATAAGCAGATTATGACGTCATGGTGCGCTTGCTAATGTCACCACATCTTACATCTACAACCTTGACACAAGCCAATGAGCTGCTGCTAATAACTACGGTACTCATATGACGATAATGCACGGCCAGTTGAAACCCGCGTCTTGGACTTGACGTTTTCTCAAGCGCACATGATATTAAATAAAATTAAGTGAAACTGCTGACTGACTCAGAGACTTCAACTTCCTGAATCCCTCTGATATATGTAGTAACTTTTAAACCATTGATAAGTTGTTTCTAAGGGTTCAGCCGCTAGGTGAAACTATTCCGTGATATTAATAACTAGTTTTTGCCCAAGTCTCTGCCGTGTGTATGCCGAAAATCGCGGTAACCATTTTTCCGGTTAATATGACACTCGCAACTAATGGGTCTTTCTATTGTTAAAATAATTTTCAAAACCGATTTAGTAAATCCAGAACCCCCATTGACCGTCATCCCACCGGGGTTTGGATTGGAATCGGATAAGACTAAAACCAGTCTATGTGCCACTCTGCGTCTTAGATAGGATGGATCCGGGAACAGCTATTACTACTATTACGAAATCCATACCCCTCCTAGGGCCTGCCCGCTTGCGCGAGCGCCACCTTCGTGTAGATGTCCTACTAGATAGTACTAATACTGTAGATAGGTTAAGATTAAATATTAATTAATTTTAGCTTACTTTTCAAATCGAAAATTTTAATGATTGAAATGCGAATATAGAAATTTGATCAAGCATTGTAATTCAGAATACCTACTCAATCGGGTCCGTTATTATTATTATTTAGCACAGATACAGATTATTGTTTGGAATAAAATTTAGCGATAAATAAATCGAAGCAGTCTTAAATCTATTCTAGATGGAACGGTTATAAAAAACCATAAAGAGGCGTAATAAAAATCATTTATTCTAATTATTGGCCATGACCTTGCATATATTACTCATATAGTCGCAATATAAAGCTGTATCGCCCATACACATACAAATACGTTATGTATACGATACATTTTCAGACTGATCTAACCCTGTTTAGCCTGCCAAGTGATATTATTATACACACTTTTTCGTGACACGAACATAAAGAACACCAAGACTCAGAACAAGTGAGATTTAAACCCACTCAAAACCACTAGGTAATTGCAGTCAATTGTTTTTTATTGTTTAAATTATTAAATGTATAATTTAATAATTGTAATGTCATAATATGGACAAACAAACGTTGAAGCGGAAAACCTGATGGTAACGAAGAGTGAAAAATGCACTACGGCTCTGAATGTTTTCCCGCTCCCGCCCATAACTGGGCTGAAGGTTGGGTTGAAATTCGGTTATCACACTCACTAGCAGGACAAAATTGCTTAACCCAGATTATCGGTGACGTCATGATCTCACTCATGTCAAGCCCGACAGTCTGTCTAAGTAGTACTAGAAGTAAGTTGTGCTATGGGTTTTTTTACAGGCCCGGTTGTGTTAATAACAGCAGTACCGGGACCGGACCTCCCTTCTCAGGCGCAGGGTGGCGGTCCAATTCCGACACACCACCCCGCCGCAAACCCCGGTGGGGTGACGGACCGTGAGGGTTTCCACACGTGAAAAAATGTGTTATTTTTACAGCTGATATTGTAATTAGTATCAACTAGTACCTAATCATTAGGCAACTAATAATGTGTTTTAACACTAACGACTGCCTCGCTAGCCTAGTGGTTAGCATAAGCAACTACAGATCAAGAGGTCTCGGGTCTTCGATTCCAGGGTCGGACTGCTGTTGGGTTTTTCTAACAATAAATTCTTACAGCGAGAGCACGTTAAGCCGTCGGTCTCGGTTGTCATGAACATCCATGGCAATCGTTTTTTGGGAAGTTAGTGTCCTCAAATATACTGACAAATAGTTCAACCTTTGAATTCAGTTCACCCTCAGAGTTGCGGATGTCCGATGCCAGACGCTGCGTGGAAAACTAATATTCAGGTAAATCTGGTTGCACTAGTAGCCGACCACAAATAATCTTGAGAATAATAAAGGCTAAGACGATGATGATTATTGCTTAAACGCCGTGACTGATAAAAATTCTAACGAACTGGTCCCCGCAGCTGTACCCGGTATTATGAGATGGACTCAGACTCAACCTACAGTTGTAATTTAATGCTGCGAAGTTGTACTTTTTTCTAAGAAGTCTATCAAACACAAAAGTTCAAATTCGTCTTGTACGTCAGACATTATTACTTTAAAACGAACAACCAAGAAAAGAACTCAAGGTTTATAATATTGGTATACTAAATGTTAAAAGACTGCATAATATAGCAATATGGATTATGCGTAAAACTTCACTCGAAAAACGCTTTATGATTCGAGCAAGTATTTATAGACAGCCAAGGACATTATGGATGGCCATTCAGACGACCGGTAGGCAACATCACAGGCGATGAATTGGTAACGTATAGGTGTGATAGCTTTATGTAACTAATAAATACAACCTATGTACATACGAATATAAGGTATATTGCATTTCATTAGGATACATTTGTATATACATCATATATATTAAACGTCAAAGATAAAAGAAGCTTGTAGCTTTGAACAGCTGTTTGAAACTCGCTAAATTGATTGTGTCTTCATTATTTATTTTTAAATATGTCCATAGTTTATTAAGATCAATTATATTGTAAGTTTAGTTCCTTTCTCTCCCTTCGTTGTTTAAAGATTCAATTTTATATTATTTTCGAAATCAATTTTACCTTTTTGAAGGTTCGGATATTGTTCGAAAGTCGACGTTCCGATAAATCGTCTCAGAGGCTGCTACTTTAGTGTATACTAGTTTATTTCAATACAAATGATATGTACTCAGAGCTGCCTCTTCCATTCATCGAAGAAATTATCTAGATGCAAGTTAGGTGAGTACATACATAATCCTATTAAAGTTTATTCTAATTTTCTTACTTCAGTGCATAAAACACGGAAAACAACATTGATATTTATTCGCAGCTTTATTTGCGTTACAACTTTTTTAATACCTCGGATATATTTTTCTGGCACTCTGTGTTTTATTTTGTATCTCCGGAAACGTGTAGGCATGTAAGCCGCCATGGTGTGGGTCACCATACTGCGTTGTTGTATCGTCTGCATTCGCAATGAGTTATTTTGGCAGGGCCAAACAATAATCGTATTAACGCTCTGTGCATTAACAGTGCGGCAGCGCAGTGTGTTGAAATACGAATTAAGAATGGATTTTAAATTTATCAATAAATCTTTATGTATATGCTTAAGTAACCTTATTTTGGAGAAATAAGTTAGCGACACAGATGGCCCTATATCGTGTCACATCACAATAGCAGTTGACGTTTGCGATACCGAGGTCATTAACGTTATTCGCCCGTCTCGTGATACGGAGGGGCGAGCTTGCTAACCGAACGGTTTGATGCAGTCTTGGAAAAACAATACAGTTGCCTGTCAAGATGTAAGATCTATGGAAACTGTACGATACAACAAACCTCTTTACTCTATTAAGTCTATTCATCCGAGTTTTTAACTTTGAAGCTATAAATATTAAATATTTATACATCTTTTATTCTAAACTAGCTTACCCGCCGAACTTCGTACTATCATACCTAAGTTTCCGAAATACTTATTTTAGTATTTATGTATGCCTCAGGGTTCCACGGGCAGTGTACAGTCGCGTACTATGAAAATATAAACCTTGCTGTTTCTTATAATTTTCTTCTAAACGAACCTTACCTTATCCTGACAGTTACAAACACTTAAAAAAAAAAGAATCATTAAATTTGGTGCAGCCGTTCTACAGTTATGCGCGTACATTTCGACGATTCATTTTTATTTATATAGATTACAATTTGTTGCTATCATAAATATTACAAGGGATTTAATTTAGAATGGTTGCAAACATGTTCATGTCCCAATTATTGGTAAACGATTGTCAATAGCCACTAATAAACAGCTTTATTGCATTGATGTCGCCAGGACGTTGCCAATAATACTCCTTTATTCAGTTAACTCGTGCTATCCCACTTAATAAATATAACGCGAGTTACCCGTTGTACTTGAGACTGACTTTCCCAGTAATTGAAGCACATTGGATTTTGTCCTTTTAGTTACACCATGCCATACTCGTAGACTAGATAGATCAACAATAAATCAAAACGCTTCACTCAAGGCCCATACATTTTATTAGATAACACGAGTTAGTAAAAAATAAAATAAAAATAAAAAAATAAAAAAGCCTTTATTGCTGTTCTTAGTTTTACAAACTATATCAAATTACTTAAACATGCCAAAACTTAAATACTAAGTACCTTATGGAATTAAATTAAATATCGGCAAACGGTAGTTGTGGTATCGCAGCTTATCCTTCGACAAAGGCCTCCTCTAAAGATTTCCACTGTGTCCTGTCCTTTGCTGTACGCGTCCATGTAGTACCAGCTATTTTTATAATGTCGTCCTCCCATCTTTTAGTCTGTCTACCTCTATTCCTTTTACCATCTCGTGGATACCATTCAGTTATTAAACTGGTCCATTTTTCCTTCTCCTCTCTGATCATATGTCCAGACCATCGCCATTTTAGTTGTTTGTAAGTTGTGTATGCGTTCTTAAAGTTTGTCTTGCTCTTTATGTCTTTTAGTTTTATTCGGTCTTTTCTTTTTACGCCTATTGTACTTCTCTCTATTCCGTTTTGACAAATTTTTAATTTGTTTGATAGTTCTTCTGTCAACGCCCAAGTTTGACACCCGTACAGTAAGCATGGAAGAATACACATATTAAATACTTTTCTTTTTTGTTTTATAGGCATGTCTTTATTTTTCATCACTTCGCTTAGCGACCAGAACCGTTTCCAGGTATTAGCAATTCTTCTTTCTATTTCCTTTTGCATGCAGTCTTCTTGAGATATAAGTTGTCCAAGATATATATATTCTTGTACATATTCTATTACCTCGTCATTTATTTTTATTTCTATATTTATAGAATTTGACATTATTTTAGTTTTTGTTAAGTTCATTGACAGGCCTGCTTTTATACTTTCATTCGATAGCTGTTGCAACATGCTTTCCAGAGTTTTTGGGCAATCCGAAAACAAAATAATGTCGTCTGCAAAGCGAAGATGACTTAGATTTTCACCATTTATATTTAGTCCCTTTGTCCATTTTAGGTTCCTAAATATCATTTCAAGAACGGCTGAAAATAATTTTGGTGATATAGGGTCTCCTTGGCGTACACCTCTTTTAATAGGGAATTCGTCTCCTGTCGATTCTAGCTTCACTCGAGCAGTGCTTTTTGTGTAGATATTTTTAAGTATTCTAATGTATTTTGTTTCGACGCCTTGTGCTTCAAGTGCGTTCCAAATAAAACTGTGTTCTAATGTGTCGAATGCTTTGTTAAAGTCAATGAACCCCAGGTAGTAAGTTTTGTTATATTCTTTAAATTTTTGTAGTATCTGTCTCAAAGCGTGAATGTGATCTATAGTTGAAAAATGTCTACGGAATCCAGCTTGTTCTTTGGGCTGATTTTCTTCAAGGGTATTTGTAATTCTAGAAAGTATAATTTTTGAAAAAACCTTGTAAATATTCGACATCAGGCTAATGGGCCTATAATTTCCTATGTCTCCTTTGTCGCCTTTTTTATGGAGCAATATAATTGTTGATTTAGTCCAATCATCGGGGATGTTTTCCGTGTTAAGTATTTCATTAAATATATCCGTAAGCTTTGGAGCAATCACTGGTAATGTAGTTTTTAGAAGCTCGTTTGTGATGAGATCTGCTCCAGGTGCTTTATCAAGTTTTTGTGTTTTAATTGCTTGCATTGTTTCAATATTTAGTATTTTCGGTGTCTGCTCTGCATCTGTTGGTATGTTGTATTCTTTTTGAGTTTGTTCAAATCTTTGGCTTGTGTACAAATGGCGGTAATAATCCGTAGCAATCTTTAGTATATCGAGTCTGTTACCTGTCGTTATACCATCCTTCTTCTTCATCCTTGGTATCCACTCTTTCTTGTGGTTTAGTTCCTTCCTTGCCTTTTTTATTCCTCCTGTTCTTTCTATAAATTTTTCTATTGTAGATAGTCTTTTTGTTTTCCTTTCTTTTCTAAGTTGTTCACTTATCTTTTTGCTTATTTCTGTAATTTTTTGGCGGATTTCTTTACTTTTCTTCTGTTGTATAAGTTCTTTACGTTCTTGCAGCAAATGTTTAGTTATGAGTGAAATTTCTTTCTTATTGTTTGTGTTGGTTTTTCTTGTTACAGTTTTTAGTTGGTTGATTAGTCCGTTGTATTTTTCTTCAGTTGATGTAAGTTCTTTTTTCCCATGTCTGTCTTTCTTTAGTGATGTTTGGAGGTTTTCAAGAAGTAAATCTGTATTGCCTGTATATTCAATAGTGGTACACTTATTGTGAAATTTTCTTAGTTTCTTGGGACGTCTTCCTGTCAGTGTTACCCGAACCATTCTATGGTCTGTGTTGAAATTCAGATTGTTTATTATAGTTATGTTTTGGAAAAGTTTTTGATTGTTAGATAAAATGTAGTCGATTTCGTTCTTATAAAGCCCACTAGGCGAGATCCACGTCCATTTTTTCTGCGGTTTTTTTATATAAAAGCTATTCAGAATGCTTAATTTGTTTTCAGTTGCAAAGTTTACTAATCTTGTGCCGTTTTTACTTCTGAAGCCAAATCCATATCTTCCTATGATGTATTCTTCTCCATTTTTCTGTGTTCCTATCTGACCATTGAAGTCGCCCATGACAATTTTATTTTTGTGAGCGCTTTCCATAGTATTTTGAAGATCATTATAGAAGTTTTCTATTTTTATTACATCTTCCTTTTTTTCCGATTCAGTTGGAGAATATGCCTGAATAATCGACCATTCTTCATCTTTTCCTTTTATAGATAGTTTGATATTAAGGATTGCAATACGTTCTGAGATTCCTCTGAGCTCTTCTATATTGTCTGCAAGATTTTTCCTGACCATGAATCCAACTCCATAGAGTCCAGGCGTCTCGCCTATATAGTGCAATATGTGTTTTCCTCGATCTTGTATGCCCTCACCAAACCGTCTCATTTCACTAATCCCAATAATATCCCATTTTATTTCTTTTACTGCCAGTTCAAATTCTTTAAGTTTTTCTGATGTTCTTAGTGATCGACAGTTGATGGTTGCTATGTGAATATGTTTTGCCTTTATTTCTCTTCTCTTTTCCGTATCTATGATATTCATATCTGAGTGGTTTGAGGTATTTTTATCTATCTTTAGAGGGTCTTGGTCATTTTCCCCCACGAGGACCAGTCGGCTTGGGGGAGAGTGTTTTATATTTGTTAATTTGTTTTTTTGGTTCAGTGTTTGTTTTAGTTTCCGTTCGCCGATAAATGACTGCTATTTTTTATCTGTTAGGTAGGTTGTAAGGGAGTTGGACCGATTCCTCATCAAGTCAAATGCATTCGTTCGGTTGTTCCTCGAAAAGGAGGCAGTTTGTTGTTTCTTTGGCTGTACATTAGTTAGCGGAGAAACTGAAAGTTCCCTTTTTCTATTTTCCTTGTCTTTTGTACCTTCCTTGACTATGAGTTTATCGAATTTTAAGTAGGCGATATTCCCTTTGTTTCGTTCTTCTATCAGTTGTGGTAATAATGCCTTCCTCTTTTCTAGAATTTCTTTAGAGAAGTCCTCCGCGACAAATAGTTCCTTAGATTTTTTTCTATTTTTCAAAACTTCGTTCTTTTTCCATCCACAAGTGAAGGACAAAAGTACAGGTCTCGGTTTGTCACCTTTGTTTGGTTTTCCAATGCGATAGATTTTATTTATATCGTAATCCTCTAAGACTAAATTTAATTCCTTTTGGAATTTATTTTTCGCATTTTCTATAAGTTCTCTTGTAGATTTTTCCCCTTCTTTCAAACCATATATTATAATGTTGTTGCCTTTCTTGTCTCTTTCTAAAAACTCTATCTTCTTTTCCAAGTTTTCAACTTTAAATATTAACTTTTTGTTTTCCTCTAAGACGGGTTTTAGTTTTTCGTCTATTCTATCCATTATTGTATTGGATATAGAAACGGCTTGGTTCTGCATTTCGATTTTCATTTTTTCAAAAAGAAGTTGAAATTGTTCATCCATTTTTCTGCGTATGATAGAACGTAATTTAGTAGTAATTGGTAGGGATTAGGATATTCACGATGGCAACACTAAACTTTACTGGTAGCCGTCAATGTCAGTTGTCACGTCACTTTGTTTGACAGATCAATAGTGCCAACATTGTAATCGAATGAATTTCTTGAGATCAAATTCCAACGTCAAAATTACTTCGGTTTTCTTCTCAAAATGATGTGAATTCCAATATTTAGACCGCGAAGATGACTTCCAACACTCTGTGCCACTTAGTTTAACACTTAGAAACGATGTGATTGTGAAAAATTAGGTTCTTTATATTTAATTTTGTGGTTATTTTCGGAGCAACCATACTACGATGTTTACGAGACCAGCACCGGAAACGGAAAAACACGAGTTAGTACACTTGTTCAAATATTGGCTAGTATAGTCAAAACAATGACATCACGCGCCTCGAGCCATAAAGCGTAACCAAAACTTTTGGATAAACGGTACGGTACAGTAACATTTTGTAGTGTTAGAATGAAGAGATGGTCTGAGATATCTGATTTTCACGCTTCGATAAGTAGTAAAGTACACTAAGGCCGTAGTCCCGCATACAAGTCAAATAATCGGTTAAACTTAGAGATTCTGTTGTTTGGACTGCTGCCCACGTAGACGCATGAGCGAGTTGACTCCCGCTCAAATGAACAATAAAACAGACGCCATGACGCTTCAATAAATTCAGTAATCGTACGTTTTCTATGAAATGACGATAATGTTGCCCACCTTAGTGGTTATGTAAATAATGTTTGGAAGATTTAGCAAATTGATTTAGACGATACAGTGAGTCTAAACGTTTACTAAGAATAACTTTCTCGAGTGCATATTAAAATAACATACAATAAAATTACTAACGCGGTCGAATTTTAAAATGTAGATGCATTTAAGACTTTAGAAAAAAGATTAGCTGTGGAATTTAGAAATGATTTTCAAACCTAAGATATTTCAAACTGTTTAGTTCCTTTTTCATATTAGTTAATTAGCAGGATATAAAATTGTTTTTCGTACTTTAATATATTTGACGCATGCAGCCTTATTTACGATATTGTCCATTAAACGATGGCAATATCTTGTAGAAAGATACACCACCTGACATTCAACCGTTGGCAATGATACATTTAGGTTCTTATTCAGACATACTTATAGAACAAAGTGGAATAAGCCCGTGGACATTTACATACATATATATACGCTTTTCTCATGAGCGTCATATTAAGCCAGAACAATTAACGAGTTGCAGGTGCCGATGCTGAAGGCTATCTCAATGTCGACGTACGAACAAGCTTCTTTTACACCTTTGAATCATTGGTGATACTAAGGATGCTTTGTTAGGTCTTGATATGATAAGCTATTTGACTCCATTCCATTCATTTTTTAATTAAATCAAAATCTTCATTTTATTGTAATAGCTATAACACCTAGCCCATTTTTGCATGATCAATCACAGCTTATGTAGTGCGCGTTATTTTCTAAGAGTAAGGTGAATTTTGACCAAATATTCGGTACATTGCTTAATTCATAGTTCTGTAAACACACCCGTCTTGTTACTATCAGGCGGTTCCATTACAGCAAAGATTTTCACCATCTCCAACAACGATAAGATCGAGTCTTAGCACCGTATGGTGTTGACGTCCTGGTCAACACAGTTAAAACATTCCACGAAATAAGATGAAGTTAATGTAGTTGGAAAACATTACAATACATTATTAGGAGCATCTGTTATATTAGTACTTTTATCACGACCAGATCTCTCCTCGCATTGATAATTTCCCATATCTATCTAGTCATATAGATATACAACTAGACAGGTATAGGTAAGATATTATATGAAATGGTTACATACAATCGAACTATTTTGTTTTTATCTTATATGTATCATAAAATATACTAGCATTTACCATCAACGTTAGTAATGTTTCAATAGTAAAAAATCGCCTAAGTAAAATTCCTACTATTTAGTTGTTCCGACGTATTTGAGTTACAAACTTACATGCATTTTTGTGTTTGTACTATATTGTTGCTATTTAATACACGAATACCTTAAATATTACCATACAATACATGGTCTTAGTTTAATTTCTTTATACATTCTTCTTAATCTCGGTCACAGATAGCAATTACGTTTAATTATGTATAAGTCAGTATAAGTTACGTACATTTTATTTACATAATACGGTAGCGTGTACGTACGTATATATAGCGATATACTCATCGTTTTGAAAGATTTTTAATGATTAAGTTCATTATAACTTTCAACATTTTTGTATCAGTTTGCTTTTTAGGATTTCGTTATTAATTCTACAGGGTTCTTTTACGAAAAATAGCGGTTTAGTATTGGTAAAATATTTTAAATATCAACGTAAGATATTTTATGACTCCAATAGGCACGTGTCGGGAGGGTGGTCTATTGAGCCTGGGGATCCAATTTTTTGAGTGGGGAAACACTATCAGACCATCGTCCCACCGGGATTACCGGGATTGGGTTGTGTTGAGCTTAGACCGACCAAAACCAGACAGTGTACCACTTTACGGATAAAAGAGGAAGTATCCGGGCACAGTTGTTAACAAGCCATCCTAGCCTAGAGGGTCCTGACTGAGACTGTGATTGTGATTTGGATCCCCACAAAGGAGAAATAATTGTGTGACGACCATGAGTATCTATGAGAACAAATAATAAAGACAAGTTTATCAGTAATATGGTTACAATGGTAGATAGGTAAGTATTGGATCAGAAGTCCTTATGATGGAAACCAAATTACGAGAAATTGAAGATACAATATTTCCGCATCCTACTATTAAATGGTAAATTAAAATTTTAACAAAAATAAACCGTCTTCTAGAACTGGACCAAATTAAATTGACCACGAGAAGCACCAGCTTTCAAATAAAAAAGAATAATCCAAATCGGTTTACCCAGTCGAACGTTTTGAGGTAACAAACATAATAACAAGTAAAATTTAAAAAGATAAAAAAATTACTTTGAGCCCTTTCATTTGATACCCATATGGTATGGGTCGTTTAGAAAAAATTACGCCACCATTTTGTTACGGTGGCCATTTTGGCTTAATAATATTACCGATTATATATAATTGCATTGTCATCAGAATTAAAGGTATATTTTCAATTTCAGCTCAATCGGAAAACGGGAAGTGGATCAAATTTAACTTGCAAGATTTGATTACAGACAAACATCGCAAAAGCTAGTAAAAATACAGCCGAACTGAGAACCTCCTCCTTTTATGAAGTCGGTTAAAAAGATACATATTTTGTTATTGTTTATTATGACTAACGCAATTTATTATCGAAATAGCAATTTCAAAGGAAAAGCTAAATAGGTATATACTTTAGTGGGTACTAAACCAGACCCGTTAGGTGGCCTGTCGAAATAATGCATAAAATTAACTACGTAACCTGGACTCCTTTATCTTTGTCAAAGGTGATCACATTTTAACGAATCTCTTCCCTGGTTTTGCATCTAGAAATCATTAAATTAAAATTAAAATTCCGAAAAAGAATTTTTAGATTATCTACTGTAAATAATTTCAATTTTACATTTGACTGACACGAAACTTAATAAGTCTTTTAACTCAATGTGACATATAGTCGACCCCTTTAACGCGTGATGAAATTTATGGATGGCCCCTGTTTTCTAACACCAATCGAGATTCATCTTGCAACATTGCGTCATTGGAAGATGTCATGGAACGTTCTATAGAACATATCGAGCGAAGTTTAAAACAATCAGTGTCCATTGCTTGGTGGTGTGCAACTGACCGTTCCCGACAACTAACTCTATGAAAATCAATTGAGCATTCACGGCTTGTGACTCAACGGGCTTATTAGGTATTCCCAGTTCACGTTTGAAACGAACGGGGAAATGTGTGAGTTGGATTGTATGATACATATTTAATTAGACAAATAACTAACAAATATTCGTGAGTCAATAGAAAAAGAGTTATTCGTATAATGCTGGTTTGAATGACCAATAAAATGTACGGCATCTAATAACATTTCGAGCATAGATTTAAGCCGAATGAAAATGAGACAAATTACTGGCGTTTTGATTTTATATTGCTTGCTCCATATCATCGTAGTGTGATGATACGTGGCCGACTAATTTTCATAAGGAATACTAGATAGAAAATAATTTGTGACAAGTATAGTACAAAGAGATCAATTATATAATATACATACTACATACTGACTCAGCAAACGTTGTTTTGCCATAAAAATAAAAAATAAATTTAGAGGTGAGATGTTGGCCGATTCTCAGACCTACCCGATATGCACACAAAATTTCATAAAATACAGCGACACGAGAATTTTATATATTAGACTATATCTTGTTCGCGGCTCTGCCCGCTACGGTCTAGTCTATCTCTATACCGAAATTCATCGTAATCGGTTCAACGGTTTAGTCGTGAAAACGTAACAGAGAGAGTTACTATCGAATTTATAATGTTAGTATGGATTAAGTAGTTAAATCATACTAGTAGAAATGAGAAATAATAACTAATAAATAGAGACTAAGATAAGTTCAATTGACGAAATCTATTTTAAAAGAAAAGTGCACTAAAACAGGCATTGCCAGTCATAAGGATTTCCGTACGCCTTTGAGTTTTTAAAGTCCAAAAAATATCGTCTGCTGTCACTTTTTTGCCGAACACGAGAAAATAATCACTGTGGACTCCTAATAGTTATTATAAGTGCGTAGTTATAATGCGTATGCCACTAGCTGCCAGTCAAGAAGTCTCGGGTTCGATGGGCGAGTCGGGTCAAAGTTGATGTATCGTGTTTTTCGTATATGAATTTCTTATTAACTGACCCGGAGTATGGAAAATGGCAGTGTTACCCGGCCCGTGCCTCGGAGAGCACGTTTGCCATGAACATCTATGGTAATCGTTATTGAGAAGTCAGTGCACTCAAATATACTGACGCTAGTTTGAACCTTCGAATTTAGTTCACCCTGAGGGTTGCGGAGGTCTGATGCCGGTCGCTTCGTGGAAAAACTGATATTCAGGTAAAACAGGTGGAACTAGTAGCCGACCCCAAATAATCTTGGGAAAAAAGGTCGGCAACGCACTTCTGACGCCTCTGGTGTTGCGGGTGTCTATGGGCGGCAGTAATCGCTTACCATCAGGTGATACGCCTACTCGTTTGCCCACAATTCAATAAAAAAAAAAAAAAAAAAAATAAGGCTAGGAAGAAGTAGAAGTAGTTACAAAACCCCGGAGTAGCAAAGTAAAGCAGTTTTTCATCGATTTGTATTTAAAAAGCATATTATTGAAGCGTTTTGTAACCCTACAGTGCAAGTTTTATAGAGCAACATTGAATGTCACACTTAACAATGCACTATTTGCATATTTCTTTACATACTTTATTTGTAATACTTAGAGATACATATGACTAATTTAAGGATGCCACGAGATTTGTCTGGTAATAATAAAAGTTTTAGGCCGTTTTATCGGCTACATGTTCCAGATAGCTTGTCTGACAGATGGTTTGAAACATCAAATCATCTGTCAGATATAGCTTATCTGACAGTTGATTTGATGTTTCAAACATCGACTTTCGAAATATTTCTGTAATTATAGTCGTTCCAATAGTTTATTTAACTTTTGACAGCTCTAATACTTAATCAAATAGTGATACCCTGACCCGTTACCTATTCGATTTCTTTCATCGATCGATTTTATGCATTAAGAAGTTTTAATCGATTTAACAAACTCATTATTTTATAGATAATTTCGTACTTCATATTTCTATGTGTTTCAATGTGCGACCTCCTTTGTCAAAATAAAGAAGAAATGGATTAAAAGAATGTTGTTCAAATATGACGGTTCTATGTCATGAAAAAATATATAATAAAAGGAACTGAATTTTCAAAATGTATTATTGTATTGTGTTGTAATTCAGTGGTTAATATTGTATTTGTTAAACTATTGATGATCTTTATTAAATCTCTCTATGTCTATTTTAAAATAATCTACAGTATTTCAATGAGTAACCTTCAATATAGTTGAGTATTTATATTCCTCCGTATTGATTTATTTGTGAATTCTCACGTTTGGTTAAGTTGAGCGTATCGTTCCTGCCTTCGTTACTGTCAAAATGCCAAAAAAGAAAGTACTCAAAGGACAAACAACTGTCAAGTGATGATGATTCCTGGTCATACGAAGAAGACGATTCTTTATAATTAAAATTAGTATTACAGTACCTCTTTTGGTTGTTTTATTTTTAATCCGTAAATTACTACGAATTTCAACATTTTGTACCTGTTCATTACAAGTAGGTACCGCAGGTAGTTTTTATTTGAACCAACTATAGTAAGTCTAAACAATTATTTTAGATTCATTAATTTGCGGCGAATACATTCGATCCCATTACTATAGTCTGGCCACTGAGAGAATGCGTTCCTGACAGGTCGTGATCCAATGGGCGATGTAACTTTGAACTGGTGTACAATTTATGGCAAAATTTTAAATATTTTTTATTAACCTTAATAATGAGTAATAACATTCAAAATTGAATAATCATGCCAATGTACAATAAACCTTTTATTTTGGGCTAAAGTTATTAACAATTAATCAATTAATTAATTTAAGAACAATAATTTTTAAAAGTCTAACGACGTCAAACTGCGCTGTTTCAAGGTTATGTCAATAGTTTGTTTTTGTAGTGATGAGACAAAATAATACTGAATTGTAACTGAGTATTTTTGGAATATATCGAATATATCGTAATATATTCTGTCGGTCGATATATTGTTAAATAAAACGTTCTAATTTTATAATATATAATTTTATTTATTTATCTTTATTGAATACACAAAAAAACAGTAGAACAAGATGAGTTACAAAGTATGTAAGGATGTTGTACAGTCGAATGTTGTCACCATTTCAGGGAAATGTGCCGAAATGCTTTGGGCATTTATACGAACGACATTAAAGTTCCTGGGGACATCGGAGAAATTATTCGAGAGTGTGTATAATGTACTTAATACATACGAGTTAAGTTTAATATAGTTTATAATACGATATAGGTACGATCAAACCAAACTTATGAAAATAATTGTCGTGATATCAGTCAGCTGAATTAAAAATAAATGAAAAACTATTTTTATCCCTTTATATTTCTGGTAAAAAGAATTACTTTTCTAAGAGAAGCAAAAAAAAAATTGATAATTGGGACAATGTCGTTTTCATTGACGAGACATGGCTGAACACCAATCACGAGCTTTCTCGTTCTTGGACAGATGATACTCAAGGGTCGACGTCGAAAGTGCCAATCGGTAAAGGAGCACGTCTCATAATATGCCACCCTGGTTGTGCGAAGTATGGTTTTGTGGAACATGTTTTATTAGCATTTGAGTCAAAAACTACCACTGACTACCACGAAGAAATGAATGCGGCTGTATTCAAGGAGTGGTTCCAGGATGTGTTGCTACCTGGCCTTCCAGAGCCTTCAGTTATAATAATGGATAACGTCCCTTATCATTCGGTGCAAATAAATAAAGCACCTACTCAAGCTAATAGAAAAGAGGAATTGGTGGCTTGGCTGCAAAGAAGTGGCATTGACGCAAATATGTCAATGCTAAAAGCTGAGCTGATGAAATTAGTCAACGACCATAAGCTATCAAATATTCAATACGAAATAGATGAGCTGGCTCTGGAGTACGGTCATCGCGTTCGCCGAATTCCTCCATATCACTGCCAGTACAATGATATAGAGCTAATCTGGGCTCAAATTAAAGGTTATGCAGCCCGCCATAATACTTTTCCACCATATGCCATAAAAAAGATGCTTTTAAAAGAAGCATGCGAAAAAGTCACAAGTGATGACTGGATGAAGGTGGTTGAAAAAACTAAAAAAATGATATTTGATGACTTTGACCGCGATATTCGTATAGACACTATGATTGATAATAACATGATAATACATGTTGGTGAAGATGACAGCGAGTCCTCAAGCGAATCGGAGTCGGATTAAATTTTGATTTGACATTATTGAAATCTTAAAACTATGTATTTCATAATATATATTTTTCTATAAATACAGTATTTTTATTTTCTTTCCCTTGGTTTCATTCAGAAATTACGATTAAATTTAATTCATCCATCAACAATTTTGTTAATATTGTGTTTGAAATATAAAATATATCTAAATTGAATAATTATGCATAATGAATGCTATAAATACTGTTACCAAATATTATTAATGATATTCATGGCACATCACTACTCATGACCAATTTACAAGTGTCAGAAACGCATTCTCTGAGTGGCCGGACTATAGGTACGAGTACGATGGAACTGTTTTCATTACGCAAATTATTTATGCATTGAAACAGAGACATTTAGGGCATTTTAATGCAAAATAATAAAGCTTTTTACGTGATTTGATATAAAATATAATCACAATAATTTTATTGTATGTTTTATTAATATAATCGATAATCGATTTATTTCAAAACCGTTTTTATAGTCTGTGGTCATTAATTACGAATGACACATCCCTAAGTAGGCGGAGCCCGCCCATAAAGTACAGTATTATCTGTAGTACATTGTATCAAAAATTATTACAAAACTTTATGTGCGTGATCTGTCAAAAGTTAAATAAAGTATTGGAACGACTATAGTCTGTAAACAAGGACTTAATTTCATATATCCTAAGTTAGGCTAAGCCTTTAAATATTAACTTTTTGATCAGGGAGATTCAACCAGAATGTTTATATTCAAACAATGTAATATATTTTTGCAGTTTTGAAACTTTCTACTGATCTAATAATAACTTGACATAATTTCCACATGGTCATCTGATACCAAATCAGGCAGAGCCTGTGCTACGTTAACCAGACTGGGCATAAACGTACTTATAACCATGTCCTAATAAATAATTAAACAAATAATAATTGTGTGTACCATTTGCATCAACAAATTACAGAAAGAATTCTTTTGTCATCTGTGCAAGTAGGATATTAAATAGTGTGTGCGAACGTTTTGCTATCGATATATTTAATGATGGTGTGTCAGAAGTGAGAAGGTGCCTTAAATTCTTTAGGAATAATGATGAGACGTCCGTGTAAATAAATAAAAATGTATGTAAAGAATTTGTTAGCTATGTTGGTGTATTTGTGCCTGTAATCTATTTAATAATATGTATTGATACTAACTTTGTTTTGTATTATATAACCGAGGATTTGTCATTGGCTGTCTGTTTTTTTTTTGTTTTATAATATTTTGTTTTAGTAGCTGTTAATCCTCAATAATATGTAAATAAATAAACAAATAAATTTGTATTATTATTTGTTATATTAATATATTAGGTATGTAGTATGTCTTATTATTTAACTTTGATATCGATAACATTATATGAAAATACACAAAATGTATATTAAAAGTAATTGAGGAAGATTCATCAGTATGCACTTGACACATATTGGCAGTATCTTACAGCTATTGGTGTGCAACAATGTGAAATTATTTTTATATTGAATAATGGAAAACACTTATAATACACAGGACTTACCCGGAGGCTGGGGTGCTGGAGCCGGTGTATCTGGGGCCACCGTAGTGCCCGGGTTGCTTTTCCCCCAAGACACGGCTCACTCTACACAAAACAAATCTTATATTAATTAAAATAGTTGCTAGTTATTTAATACATTGCATATTAATGCTGGTGTGAACTCAAGCAATTGTAATAAATAGGGATTGAAAAGGAAAATTGAGTATTAAAGCAGTCTGGAGTCAGAGGCAGAAAGAGAGGAAAAAAATGGAAATTATATTTATAAACAGTAATACAAATGCCCTCCATACTATGAAAGTTAATTTACCGTGAAGTGTTGCAAATATTTAAATAATGGATTTATTAAACACAAATTTTCAGCAAAGTCTCTAAAGGTCTTTATTGTCTTAATAATGATGCAGAGCATACACATTCAGCATGTATTGTGCTTAGCAAAATAACTACATATCGTGAAATAAACCAATTATTTTTAAAGCAACAGAATTATTTAAATATCTTGAAGTACCCCTTTGCATACCCAGAACTGTGTGTAGAAATATTAAAAAAAATAAACATTCTTGAAACTATATCAATCCTAATACAATTCAAAGTTGAAGACAATGAATTCGTTGTACTCTATACAATTTATGATTAAAATATATGTATCAATTGGTATGTTGTTTCAGTCTACTCACATATCATTTTAAATAGGATAGTAGTAATAGAAACTATATAACAGTTTGGCAGGAGCGTTAACAGCGCCTTATAGACAACAGTGATGGAAAACAGTTTACTAGGCAGTAGAGCCACGTTGATTACAGCATGAATGTGACCAGAGCTAAAATGACAGCATTTGAGCTCTCAGGAGGTCCTAAGACCCAAAAGCATTTCAATAAGTCGCCATAGTGAGGGTCACCATGCTGCATTGTTGTGTTATCTGCATTTGCAATGAGTGTGGTGACCACCACAACACTACTTTCGCTCATGCTTTCCATCAGGCAGATTAGAGTCGCTATGGCAGGTCATCAACTTAAAAGAAAGTGAGGTTATGCTTCTAATTCTGATGGGGCTACCCAAATCTGCCAATGAAGATGATGATGTTCAATTACCATCACATGACATGTCACATCAATTCAATGTTACCGACAAAATTTTATTTGATCATCTTTTTTCATTTTATGATATCAGCAACACTTAACAACAAAGAAGCTATTTTAATAGATATTCCATCAAGGAGATTGGAACAAATGTAAAATAAACTTTAAAATAGCTGCATTAACATGGTATTGAAAACAATAGTAAGTAGTATTACAAATGATCATAAATAGTCATAAACCGTTCAAGAACTATATGTCAATCTTCTGCTCCTTATCATGTTGATGGCAATACTCATACGGTTTTGGTCTATTTTACTTAGTTTTATTACACTATGCTACATGTTTAAGAGTTCTGTGCAAGTCTTTAGTAATCAGAAAAGAAGAAATAGAGGTTTAAATTTTTTTAAACATGAAAAAATCTTAATTTAATTTTACAATGAATTCAAAAGAACAAATTCAATCAATAAAAATTTTTAGCGTCTGAAGAATAGCAACCTCTTTATAATTACTAAATGACCAATGCAATTTCGTCTGTCTCTTATCAAGCTTTCAAACTAAGTGTGATGTTAACCATCCTATATAAGGCACAGCAGTAAAATATGCATTTAAGAAACTGCAAATAGTTTATATTTCGGAGTTCATCATTAGCAATAATGTGACACTAGAATTATATAATAGATCACTTTCTTACAGTTTCAAAGTAGAGGACATGAAAAAAGTGATACATGGATTGAATTGACTATGTATTGGCTATATCTAAACGTCAGAGAGTCATTTATTGTCATATATAAACAAATAAATAACAAATCAAACGGACATCGAACACAACACTATCTTGTACCAAGCTAAGCAGAGCTTGTGTTATGGGTACTAGACAACTGATTTAAAAACATAAATCTTTTTTCTAATACATACATATTATTGTATATGTATTGGTCATATTTATACGATGATATTAATGATGATAACGATGATCATTTGAATAACCTTTTCTGGAATTAATCTGCTAGTCGCTCAATAGATCATATATAAACAAATAAACTAATTTGAAATGGTTATACTAAATTGTGTTTGAGCTACCAACTTTACCATACTCTACTAGGACTAGACTAGACTAGAAACTACTAATATCAAATATTAGTAGTTTCTGGTCAAAAGTTTATACAATAAGAACTTTTAAAATCAGACCCTAAACAGTTGAACTTATATACTACATTAAACCATTAAATAAGTAAATGACTCACTTATAATGTTCTCTAAATGTTATAATATATCATCAAAAATCCCTAACATTGGAACATTGTAGATAATATGCATTGATTCAATATTGACAGAAATTATTATTGATATGGTCTATAATGTATAATGGAACTATCAAACAACGAATGTTGTTTCACAATCATATTCAAACAATACATTCTATTGAATGTAGTCAACCAAATGTGTTGTAATAAGTTTCAGCCTTGTTAATGCAATATTATTGCTATCTACAATTCTATGAATTGTTAAATAAATTAAAGGGAAAATTACTGTTAGCCAGTCATTGTAGCAATTCTTGGGGTTGTTCTGAGTTAAATGATTCACTTCTGATATTGTATAGGAGCTTAAACTTAATGGTATGTTACAGTCCAGTAGATAATGTAATTGTTATTACTTTTTCCCATTATGATATAATATACAATCTCGGATCTTTATAGGGCGATTCAGCCGCAGCAGTTGTGGCGCGCAACTATAAACCAATTATTTATGAGTGACAAGCTTATCACAGATGTATAAGCATCCATCAATTGCCACAAATCATCACACAACAGATAACTGGCGACAGTTGATAGACGTCCTTTGGATCAACGGACTGCTAAAAGAAATAAGGTTTGCGTCACAAAGAGTATGATGGAGGAGGCTGACAACCTCTCAGAGTCCGCTACACACTCCACTCACCTTAGGTTGGACTGTGACCCGAAAAATGTTGCTCGATCGCCAGTCACCCGACGGCACTAATATATAAACAGCATGAAAACAATTATTTCGGACGAGATGACTAAAATCGATAATTTTGTAATGAAAATAAATTATTAACACCGTGTCACAGAACACCCGTTAAATTTTACTTGTTACCCCACAAATAACAGTCGACACTCGCAAACAGATAATACCTTTGTTAGATGAATTACGAAAGCGAAATAACGGGATTTTTCACGAGAGACTATAAAAATTGCACAAAGAAAGATGTCAGGCAGCGACACAGATGATAAATTGAATGGCCAAAAACGGCAAAATGTTGCCATTAGGAAAATGGAAAATTAACCATTTTAATAATTTTATAAGTCTGGTGATGGTAAGATTAATCGGTAAACTAGAAACGGTCAGCAAATTAGAAATCCTGTAAGTATAAAAATTCTGAATTTCTAAAAAGAGACTTTACTTTTAATAGAGTTTATTTCTTTCTTACTTTTTTCTTAACGTAACATCAGATTTTCCAAGAGATTTTAAGGTTGACCATTAATTCATAAGACACGACAAAACTGTGGAATGAACTGTCGCCTGCGATAATCACGTACCAATATGACCTTCAAACCTTCAAGAAAAGAGCGTATTCCCTCTTAAAAAGCCGATAACGCACTTGCGATGCCTCTGGTTTTACGGGTGTACTTGGGCGGCGGTTATCGCTTACCATCATTCGATGCGTCGGCTCGTTTGCCCCCTATACCATAAAAAAATATTTTGATAAATTTTATATTGACGTATTGTCTACAGGAAGAGTCCTGTTTTGCCCTGGTGACAAAAGCTACATATAGTATTTGGTGCCAAGCTAAAACAATTTCATGAAAAAAATAATTTTGACAGGGAAAGGTTTCAAACGTCTACTGCTGTGATAATCTGTTTTTAACCGACTTCAAAAAAGGAGGAGGTTCTCAATTCAACGGTATATTTTCATGTTTTTACCCTCAGAACTTTCGACTGGCTGAACCGACTTTGATGATTCTTTTTTTAGTTCAAAGGCGTTGCTACCCGTGTGTATTTCCAAATACCTTTTGAAATATTACACGCACCAATTATTTGTAACTAATTACTCCTCACGATGCACTAAATTTCTGTTACACTCTCACTGATGTCTCTAAAGCATATCTTTTATCACCATTTTGCTTACAGTGCCTCATCTAAAGACGATTATGGCGTTCTGCAATTGAACGTTTTAAATTTATAAAATCGTCTCAAATCACTGCTTTGTAAAACGAAATCGCTGGCACATGTGATAGGAAGGGAATAATGAAAATTATTCGAGAGTGTACAGGAAGGGAAGAATTTTTGAAGTATACCTAAGTATAGTGTAAATCCAAATAGAAGTGAAGTTCCTGAGTCTAGTGAAAAGTTATTTATGTGAGTAATGAGAGAGTATAGTCTATGGTGGTAATTATCATACGTCGGCTAGTGACGCTAGTGCCATAATACACACAGCACCAGTATCAGCAGAATCTTCAGTAGTAGGTAGTCATTAAGGAACAAACTTCTAAGTCTCTTATCATATTATAGTAATTATCTTGTAGCACTTTCAGTTCGCTTTGCTAAGCATGGTTTTATTTTGCTGCTTTGGAGTTGGATGCAGGTAATGCTCAACCGAGGTTCGAAAAACTTGAAGTTCGGTTGATTCCTCAAAACGAGTGGGACTGGAGATCAACATAGAAAAAATTAAAATCACATATGCTTAACCAATATGTATTCAAAACCATTTAAACACACGGAGCCAGACATGGACAGGTCGTGCGATGCTGGGTGTTTCTCTGTGCGACAGAATTTGTAACGAAAGTGATTTGCCAGAGGACTAAACTAGCCGGTATCGCACGGAGCATCATTACGTGTTGTCTCCAGACGAATCGATGACCGCTGGAGCAGCAATGTGCTGGAGTGGAGACTACTGGAGACTGTGCCTATGTCTAATGCATACGTAGTGTAGGGCGTCTTGCGACACGACTGACCGACAATTTGAAGAAAGTGGTTGGCGGCGAATGGATGTGGTTGTTCAAGACCGGGATATTTGAAGCTTCGAGAGACTGTCGTTCAGCAGTGTCCACTGCTGAAAGACAGGCTATGGGTTAATTATAGTTGTGTGTTAACTATGTTTTGTAACTAGCTGAACCCCGCGATATGCAACTAACGCCACGGGACAAAAAGGTAGCCTAATCTCTCTTTATATTGTCAGCTATCTGCCAGTGAGAATCTCGTCAAAATCGGTCAAGCCTTTTCAGATATTAGCCGAAACAAACAGACACTTCAATTTTATTTATTTATATAGATTACGAATAATCGAATCGAGTTAGGCAGACAACAGCCATGTCGTTTACTGTTGTTGTTGATTCCAGCTTAATTCTAAGTAAGTAAGCCTGTTTTCTGTATTATCTATTTAGTTATTTTAATGAAACAAATCATAATATAATTAAACATCAGCATAATAAACAGGACGACCGAAATAAAGACGATTTTTTTTTCACGTGTTCATTTATTTATATCTTACCTGACCCGTATTCACATCGTTGGCCTATAAACTTTTTCAATACTACGTAGGGTAATACATAGCCTATGACACTCACCAATAATGTATCTTTCAACTTATAAAATAATTTTCAAAATCTGCTAAGTATATTTAGAGATTACCACAAACTTTACCTCCCTTTAAAACCTTGTTAAATTCATACGACACTTAACAAAAGGTGAGTTACAAATAAATATGTACGTAGGTATAACAATCTGTTGTCTTATCGCCCATGAGAACTAGACTCAGTTTATTTCAAGGATGCCTGAGTGATGGAGCCCATTACAAAAAGCCACAGAAGATAAACCTAAAATGACAGCATTCGTTCCGTTTTTGTCGTTGATGAGATCGAGACTGGAAGACAAAAGATGCAGAAGCATCACTAAGACGTCATTGTGTGGTTCATCATGTTGCATTGTCTGCATCCGCAATGAGTAGATATTGTGACCAACACTCTTGGTTACTGCTTATGCTTTCCATCAGACAGAATAGACACTTTGGCAAGCCCATACTTAAAAAACCACCGTTAAGAAATTATTTCGTTGCTTTATACTGAGTGAAGTTACCGGAGCACAAACCCCCCTTCCTCTGATTCGGGTTGCTGATGTTCAGGATCGGTGGCAGTGACTTACCATTAAGCGACATATTCGCACTTGTCCTCATATACGACACAAAATAAAGCGATGCCAGCGAGAGCGAGGGCCATGATTAATTCTAAGATCTTTAACATTTTGCTAGTTATACAATCAGGCTTTAAAAAGTATCAGCGACTGCAGTGTTGGTTATTACAGAAAATATTTTATGTGGGTGTGAACTGAGTGACCAAATTGACATTAAGCAAATAAAATTATTGTCTGAGAAGTTCACACGCTCATCAATATAGGCACAAGATACGGGCAAGAGATCGATTTTGGTATTGTTGGCTTTTTCAATGGCCTTTGATGAATCCAGAATGAATAATAATTTTTATTAAAATTTATCATAATCATTAAAGTTCATACAAAGTCTTCTTGCCTTGTTTTTTTAGGAAATAAAACAATCATGTCTTGCTTTGTAATTTATTAATTACAAATATGTCCACGTTGAGAATCTACACGTTACAACTACAACTACTAATGAGTTTCAATTAATACGTTGGGTATCACTGAGCTACAATTACGTTGAGTACAATGAGTTACAATTACATTGAGTATCAACGAGCTACAATTACGCTGAGAATCAAAGAGCTATAATTACGTTGAGTACCAATGAGTTACAATTACGTTAAGCTTCAATGAATTTCAATTACGTTACGTTTCCGTGAGCTACATTTACGTCAAGAAGCAATGAGTTACAATTACATTGATATCAATGAGCTACAATTACGCTGAGAATCAAAGAGCTATAATTACGTTGAGTACTAATGAGTTACAATTACGTTGAGTTTCAATAAGTTACAATTACGTTAAGTCTCAATGAATTTCAATTAAGTTACGTTTCCATGAGCTATATTTACGTCAAGAAGCAATGAGTTACAATTACATTGAGTATCAATGAGCTACAATTACGTTGAGTAATAGTGAGTTACAATTACGTTGAGTATTATTAATTACAATTACGTTGAGTACAAGGAGCTACAGTTACGATGAGTTGCAGTGAGCTACAATTACAATGAGTTGCAATGAGCTACAATTATGTTAAGTATTAATAAATTACAATTACGTTGAGTATAAAAGAGTTACAATTACGTTGCGTATCAAAAAATTTACGTTGGTACAATGAGCTACAATTAATTGAGAATCAATGAGTTACAATTACGTTGAGTATCAATGAGCAACAATCACGTTGAATATTAATGAGCTACAATTACGTTGAGAAACAATGAGTTACAATTACGTTGAGAATCAATGTACATTCAACTACGTTGGGAATCATATTGAGTTGAAAGAGTATTATAAGTTTGGTAGGAAAACTTCTGACTTATCAACTTTAAGTGAGGCAATCCAGGATAGCTTGCACGTCAAATTTAAAATTAGCCCACGACGGGGCCACGAAAGATATAAAATCATCGTTTTGAGATTCATTGTTTGGACTCGAATCTATTGGCACTGGAGAACAGTTGTTTGAGTCGGTATCTTGGGAAGTAAGAAGTTGCGGTATAGCAATAGATTGTTCTTTTTCAGAACTATTAAGATCAGAGGTCGTTTTTGCTGCACTTCCTGGGCTATTGGAATGACTATCCCCGTGACTGGTTACTGGGTTACATCCATGGCTGGTTCCTGGGTTATATTCATGACTGGTTCCTTGGTTAGACACATTACCGGCTTCTTGATTATACCCGAGACCGAAGCCTTGAATATGCTCGTGATCATTTTCTTGGTTTTGCCCGTGTCCGGTTTCTTCCCGTTGCCTGTTATCGGGTATTTGGAATTTCTTGTGCTCGATATTTGGCGGTATTCCATGATGGCCTGCTGAGTAAAAACAGTATTCGGTCGCGGGAACTAACCCGTGACCGAGTCCTCTAAGATCCCAGTAAAGCCTGTCTTGGTTTTCGCCGTGATTAGTCTCTCTCTCGTAATTATTTTTGGTATTACGATCATTACCATTTTTGTCACATCGCTCTATGTGTGGGTTGTATGCGTGACCGGTTCCTTGGTGATACCTGGGAAAGGGTCCATGGTTATGCCTGGGAACGGCTCCTTGGTTAAGCCTGGGAACGGCTCCCCGGTTAAGCCTGGGAACGGCTCCTTGGTTAAGCCTAGAAACGGCTCCTTGGTTGTACCTAGGAATAGCTCCTTGGTTATGCTCATGACCAATGTCTTGGTTATGCCCGTAACCGGTTCCTTGGTTAAGACTGTGTACGCATATTTGGTGTTGCCCGTGTCCAGCTCCTTGGTGTTGTCCATGACCGGATCCTCGGTGTTGCCCGTGCCCAATTCCTCGGCGTTGCACGTGACCGGGTCCTTGGTAATACCAGTAATGACCGGATCCATGCTGTTGGCCGTATACAGGTCCTTGTTGTTGTCCGTGCCCAGTTTCTTGATAGTGTTCGTGACTGGATCCTTGGTTATGCTCGTGACCTATTTCTTGATTATGCCCGTGACCGGATCCGTGCTGTAGGCCGTGCCCGGGTCCTTGTTGTTGCCCGTGCCCAGTTTCTTGATCGTGTTCGTGACTGGATCCTTGGTTATGCTCGTGACCTATTTCTTGATTATGCCCATGACCGGCTCCTTGCTGTTGGCCGTGCCCGGGTTCTCGTTGTTGCCCGTGCCCAGTTTCTTGGTTTTGTTCGTGACTGGTTCTTTGGTCTTGCACGGAACCGGTTTCTTGGTTACGCTCGTGACCGGATTCTTGTTGTTGCTCTTGACTGGTATCTTTGTTATGCCCATAACCGGCTTCTTGGATTTCCCCGTGAGCCGAACCTTGGGGTCGCGCATGCTCAGTTCCTTGGTGTAGTCCATCACCGATTTCTTGGTCAAACGTGACTGGTACCTGAGCTATTTCATGCCCGCTGATTGAGCTACTTCCATGCTCGGTACTTGAGCTATTCCCGTTGTCAATTTCTTGGTTATGCTGACCTGTTTGTTGGTTATTACCATGACTGCTTCCTTCGTTATTCTCGTGACCGATCTCTGGATTACTTGGGTTATTGATTTTGTCATTATTATGAGTATTACCGTGATTACCATTGTTATCACGGTCTTTAAACTGTGGGTGAAAACTGGGAGCAATCCCTTGGGTATGCCTGGGAACGGCTCCTTGGTTATGCCTTGGAATGGTTCTTTGGTT
This sequence comes from Spilarctia lutea, assembly GCA_916048165.1. Taxonomy (NCBI): domain Eukaryota; kingdom Metazoa; phylum Arthropoda; class Insecta; order Lepidoptera; family Erebidae; genus Spilarctia; species Spilarctia lutea. Next base: position 26,643,878 of record OU696470.1, on the reverse strand, counting down.
ATGCCCGTGAGCGGTTTCTTGGTGATGCCCATAACCGGTTCCTTGATTGTACCTGTGACTATAACCTGGGTAATTTCCGTGATTTCTTCCGTGATTATTATGGGTATCACCTGGATTACCTTTATTATCACCATGATTTATGTATCTATAACCGTGATGACCATGATATCCATGGTTGTTACCATAATTATTGGGATTTCCATGGCCTTTGAAATGTTTTGTCGATGAATAACTTCGTTGCTGATATTCATGTATCTCATTTTGCAAGCCTTGAGATATGCTTTTATTTTTATTCTTACTTGAAGATGACTCGATATCTCCCATGGACTTGTGGCGGGTTCTGCGAGTTAATACCTTAGATACTCTGTCTGAAACCCAACGACGAATGCGTTTTACAAACGGTAGCACCATAAAGAACGCATTAGGACTGACCCCCATTTTAACTTTTGGGGTCATATCTTTCTTATTGGTGGGTAGATCAGCTAAAAGAAACCACTCGCAAGCCTTAATTTCGTTCCTTGTACGAGGTTTGAATTTAGTATCTCTAGGAATGTAACCGATGATGTATAGGCGGCTAATCTGTTCGTGTATGGTAGATTCTATATAGTCATTCTTATTTATCAACTTACTGATATCGAATCCCGTTTCTTCCAGAACCTACGAGTAAGAAAAATATTCATAAATATAAAGTACATTTATTTCATAAGCCTTTACCACCTACTGCTGAATTCTCTTTTGGAAAATGATTTTAGCCTACAATATTAAGCAGGCCGGACGAGTTGGTTTATTTAGAAATATAACATATGGCCGGATGACAGCAATTGACTTGCCACCTTGGTCAGTGGGACATAAACACAGATTACCCCTATTAGATTCCTCGCATACAATATCTAAAAACTTACGCAACACATGCAAAAATGAAGAAATCAAGACATAAATGTATTATGTAACTAGCTGACCCACGCAACCTCGTTTACGTCTCTTATTGCCCGTGATGTAATATTTCCCCCCGGTTTTAGTAACATGCTTCATTAGTGCTCCGCTCCTAATCCCGACTAGAAATTGAGTGTGGCATGCCAAAGAATGAGTTCGGGCCGAACTTGGCTTTGGCTTGGCTTTCCTAACTTAGGCCTGCCTAATTCGTACTTAATTAAATTCATATTCGGAAAGCAAAATGGTGGCATGCCAAAAAATTTCCGAATTCCGGTGTCATTAGGAAATTCTTCGGTACTGCCGAAGTTCAGTATACCGTATCAATACCTGACTGGCACCAAGCAAGTGTAATCGAAGCTGTACCAAAGTTTGACATGCTAAACCCGATCCTAACAAGGAAATGCTGTGACATTGCCTTAATTTGGCATGCAGTACTAACTTGTGACCCCCTAAACAGAAAGCCAAGTTAGAAACAAACTCGCAACTGCGTTACTTTCGATATAACGGCGTAATCCGGCCCAAGTTCGTAATGAGGCATGCCAAGTTTGCGCCTAATCACAGCCGCACTAAAATTTCTTGTCGGGTTAGCGTGATAAATGGACTATCTAACACGGAAACAATTTTTCAAATCAGACCAGCGGTGCCTGAGATTAGCGCGTTCAAACAAACAAACTCTTCAGCTTTATGATATTAGTATAGATTTAATTTTTAATTGTGTTTGGTAGAACTTTTATGCTGCCCTTACCTCTCTCGCAGCACACGCCCAAGGCTCTTCATCTTCATTAACTTTCCCTTTAGGGAAGCCCCACGATGCCTTCGTCCAGAAAGACTGTACTAGTAGAACGTGAGTGAGGTCCGTGTCTAACATGATCGCTCCATATGTAGGCACACTTTGTTTGTACTCCCGCCAATTGTCTAGGACGGTGTCGAGGCTGGTTACATGCTCACGAAGTTGTGGTACGTGCTGTACATAGCCGAAATCCATAGTCAATTATTTTAAATGTAAGTGTTGTGTTATCTTAGAAGTTCTACTAAAACTGATATTTTTAAAGACTCAGATACAAGACGTACCTACAGCAGTTGTTCACGTACATATATTTGCCGCAATTTGACCAGTAGTTTTATTATGAAAAATGTTATCAAAAACTTATAGTCTATATAACTTTATTTTTCAAATAGAATGAAATAGAAGTTTTTATATGTAAACCAGCAAACACATTAATAATACCTAATTTGTTTTTATCATTACAAGAAATCTTATAACAATAACAAATATTTTCTGTTTGTTTAATTATTTTTATTAGAGAATATATATACCTAGCATATAACATAGTTTAACATTCTACTAAAATATTTTGAAAATAAGATAGCTATAAAAATATATCTATGTGGACATTACTCATAATCTTACCTTAGAGCAGTGTTGTGTGAAATGTTTTCAAATATTTTTAGAGGTTGACAATTATAAACAATCTTTACTTACTTGAAATACGTGTGCTGCAAACTCTCTGATGGCACAGGGATTCAATCCAGCACTCTCATCAGTGCAGTAATAGTCTAAGTAGAACCAATGCGCTAGCTCTATTTGAAAACATATACGCACTAGATTTTCCCTATCCCTTGGAGGCGTATTGATAATGAAGCGACTGAAAAATACAACATAACGTATATGTTTATATATATATGTATGTTTTACAAAAAAAGTGTATGTATTTATATCAGTTGTTCAGTCTCCACAGTGGCGAACCTAGGAGTTTATTTTGGGGATGGGGGAACACTTATCTTTTGTAGACGTTAAAAATGCATAAAGAATTTAAATATACTTATATGTTACCGGCAATGTGTTTTACGCAAATTTTAACGTATAAAATACCTGGCCAATACAGACAATGTGTGAAATATTTTGAATATTATTGTACAGTACATATTTTACCTAGGTATTTATATAATCCCTAGGGATTGTATGGAATACCTACTGGCCCACCGTCAATGAGTAATATATTGGTTTTGGTCTGTTTTTATTAATTTTATGTTACTGCCTAGCTACGTACTCCTACCTAGAAACGTGTTCTGTTTGCTTAAAATCAAATTTAATCAGAAGTATATGGGTTTAGGTTAGGTTATAACAGTGATTATCCCAGATCCACTCTGTTGTTGTAAAATAATTTGGATTAGTTGAGTTATTTACTCTTTGAAAAGAAAACTCCCGCATTAGGAATATACAATAAATCATTAGGCAAACCGTGCGGTGCAGTTTGAGTGGATTGTTTTTACCTGTTCCCGTAGATAACATATTACCGGCTGTGCATTAGGAATTGTATAGAATATCAGGTTATACAGATTATCGGTATAATATATATATATAGAGAGAGATAGAAAGAAACGTTGTTCAGATAAATGAATAAGTCGTATGATCTCGTACGAGGCCGCGACGATTCTGGCGCGATCTCCACCCTTCGACATTCTGGCGGTCATGGACACAATGGTCTACGACTGAATTCATTCTGTCGGTGGGTCGGCTTCGGCGGAACGCACGCAGGCAAGCCCTACGGGCTTGGCGGGCACGGCTCGAAATCCAGGACTGTGCCAGTCCTCGCACAGTCGGAGCCGTTCTACCGAGCTTCCAAGCTTGGATAGAGAGAACCGACTGTGTCACCTTCCGATCCACTCAGATACTCTCTGAACACTGTTGCTTCGGTGAGTATCTGAACAGACGCCCAGCACACGTTGGAGGACTGCCCTGCGTGGGAGTCGGAGCGTCGAGTCCTGATCGAACAGATGGGACAAAACTTGTCACAACCACCGTCCCACCCAGCACTGCCGCGATCAATACTGGTGTTGACGGTGAAGATGGTTTTGCAGTATCCAAAAAACACCTCCCTTATACTATCACTTGTTAATTGCTTTTATAACATATAAACATTAAATTTCAAATGGAAAATAAATAGAAAACTATATAGCCAGTAGCCAAAACACAGAAATTGTTCTAAACTAATTATACAAAATTATACTGGTGGTCGTTGTTACAAAAATTTATTTATACCTACGTGAAACCAACACAAAGAACACCTAGACTCAGAATAACAATTTGTGGATCACACAAAGTCAAGTATTGGCCTGTAGAGGTATGGAACCCATAAAAGCGCAGTAGAAAGCGGCGTGGTAACTGCTTTAAGTATAAGCTGTCTACTGTCCCCACCAGTATTGATCGCGGCAATCACGGGACGGTGGAGATGGTTTTGCAGTATTCCAAAACAATAATATACGTTTGTTTTTATGCCTTATACTATCTCTTGGTAATAGGTTTAATAAAATAAAAACATTACATTTAAATTGGAAAGCAAGCAATTTAAAATAGCTAATTCCTACTGAATTACTGAAAGATGTAATATAAAAGAAATAATAGGTTTCTAAATCTGTCTAGCTCTCTGTTACGAATTAAGGTTTACTTCTGAGCCACTAAAGGCACGAGGCACACTAGGAACTAGAGTATTATACAGAATTCTAAAAATCATTTGTTTTGGATATTATACTGTGCGCATATCATTGTAGTTAAAGCAGTTACCACGCCGCTTTCTACTGCGCTTTTATGGGTTCCATACCTCTACAGGATAATACTTAACTTTGTGTGATACACAAATTGTTATTATGAGTCTAGGTGTTCTTTGAGTTGGTTTCACGAATATTTGAAAAGTGCCCCGCGACACAGTAATTTATTCTCAATACGAGACTTAATTAAATAGTTAGATCCAGAATAGGTATTTAAAAATTATTTTACAGGCCCACGACGACAAGACATGTTATTTTAAAATGCATGCATGCCCCCAACACAGGTAAAAAACGATAAGTAAGTATGGATCTAATATTAATAGTAAAGGTGTATAAACATTACTATAAATGAAATAAAAAAAAATATGCCGGACATCTAACACACAACGCCATCTAGTCCCAAGCTAAGCAGAGCTTGTATTATGGGTACTAGACAGCTGATATGAATACACATATATTCATTTTTTTTGTATATTAAATACATATTATATATAGAAAACACCCAAACTTCGAAATAATTTTTTGCAGATCATACAAGCACAGCAGTTGCATACACTACCACTGCGCCAACGAGGCAGTAAAAATTCGTTAAAATATGAAGCTCTTTAGTATATTTTCTTCACATTAATATGAGAAATCACGTCATCCATTGGTAAACACTTAGTGCAGTTGTAACTCACTGCCAGACACACCCTAAACCTCAATAAATTAGCATAATATTTACGTTCTAGTAAAAAAGTGTTTTTTTTTTTGTAAATACAGGTCCCCTGTAAAATATGTTACCTCAGAAGCCTAGCTTTAATGATTTCTTCACCTTGCCAGACACATTGAAAGTCTACTGTTGGTATGAGTATCAGGCAGCGATTACTGGTCAAGCGACTAATCTATTTTAATTACCTTTATAGCCATCTTATATAAAGTAAAAAATATTATTGTATTATTATAAAATATAAAAAAGAAAAAGATTTATTACATGTCAAAAAATGATGGGTGACCATTCTTATCACACTATTAAGGCTCCTCCGCCTCAAAGAACACATTAAGACTATTATACTATTCAATACATTTTATTAAGGCTGGCAACACATTTTGGGGTAAATGACAGTACTGCACACAGTTGCTCCTGCACCCCTGACATCCACGGCGCGCCATACCTACTAAACTATAGGCAGTTACATCGTTTTTTTTTACTGGGAACCTATGACCACTTTCCAGCTTCATCATCAAACCCTGGTTGCCATTTAGGACTTAAGTACACATCAAACGTACTTGTGACGCCCCTCTCGTGTGGTGGGTGTCTATGGGTGGCGGTAATCGCTTACCATCAGGAGCCTGCTCGTTTGCTCCCTGTTCTATATCAAAAGAAAATGTCATCAAATAAAACGAGCCCTAATTCGATGGGATTGTGTTGTTTCAATTTGGACATAGTCATAGTACAGGTCCAGGCAAATCATATGAATAGGAACTCAATGGGTTTTATGATAAAGTTGTTAGTCAATTTCCAGCTTTATGATAAAGCTGGCAATTGAACATTAGAACTCAGTAAATTACAGATTCATGTTCATAATTTTTAGAGATTTTAGTCGGTTCGATTCCTGGATGTGGCAAGTGAATTTTCGGAAATCATTGAATGCATCTTTTTTTTTTCAAAAACAAAGGAATATTTTCTTTGAGTAAAAATTTCTATCAACAATATTAAGAGTACTTTCCCTTCAGGTGGCATCACAAAATTCCACCTTGTATATATCGATCACATGCCTTGACATTATTAGACAGCCTATAAAAATTCCAAATTCTAAAACCATTTTAAAAAGTTGTAGGTCCACTAACCAATAATTAAAACAATAGATATCCTATTTCTATAGGCTGTAAAATATCTGGTGAACAAAACCCTAAATATAAACAATAAAAAAAAAAATAACATGGTCAGTCTTCATTGCTTATTACCAGTGCACGGAAGTTACCATGTGTGATTAAAAAATGATGTTAAAAAATTCGAAAACGACAAAAAAGGTAAATTCTATAAATAAAAATTAATAAAATTTCAGTCATTGCATGAACAAGAGTTTTACAATTAGACTTTGTTAAAAATTGTAATATGTTCACAATGGGTAGTGTAATCTGCTATTAAATCATTTGTAGGCTGAAAAAGTTCACATGTAAATAAAATACAGGCTGGCTGAAAATAACTGACTACTGAGCGCCAGGACAGAAAAATAAAAATACCTGAAAGATCACAAAAAAAAACTTCACGCACTTCTCTGTCTGAAGAAATAGAAAGAGACAGTTAGTGCTCAGACAGTAAGAAAAAGACTTGCTAAAGCAGAATCAAAATGTCCTAAATAAAGCAAGAAAGAAACCATGACTATTAGAATAAAAAACAAAAGACACTGCTTGGAAGGCTCTACGACACCTACATTTCACGGAGATCAGTTATATGTTGTGAGGTCTGGTGAATCAATCTGGTGACAAAAAAATTCAAAAGTGCTTTTTGATATAAGTACCATATACTTTCATATGAGTTCTTTAGGTAAAAAGCTGTTAATTTAAAATTAAAAACAGATACCTCAATTTCATTTATTTATTTGGATAAGCAGAAGAATATTTTTTTTTACCACATACCTTTTAGAAAACTATATAGCCAGTAGCCAAAACACAGAAATTGTTCTAAAATAATTATATAAAAATTATACAGGTGGTCGTTGGGACAAAACTTTACATCTGAATTCAAGGCGCCACTGAAGGCAGTTAGGCACATATGTAATAAAAAAGCTTATTACCCACATCCAAAACTAAAATTACAACTAAAACATCAGAAGGTTTAGATTTATGTTTTAACATAAGGATAAGGTTTATTTTTTACAATTGTAGAAAACATTCCGCTTATGGTGGTTGGGGGGAAAAAAATAGGCCTACTGAGTGGTCTCTGGGCCAATTTTTTTACTGGCGGCATTACGGGCAGTATTAGTGGTGGCCATTGTTCAAGCTTAATTAAACCGTTCAGTACACAGTTAAGAAAAAAACAACATAATATACATGGCATAAAATATTATGAAAATTTCTGGTGCTTAGAAACATTGGATAATTGAACATTAATTAAAATCGTGTATTGCAATTTCGTCACCCAACTTTATAAAACTAAGGTAATACCAGCAAATTAAACCGGAAAATGGACCCTTAAGTTTCTGCTTGACCACCCACAATAATAAAAAAAAAAAAATATTGAAAATTAAAATGAATTATCGATTTTATATGAAATTTTTAAATATAATTTTTACGAAAGGACTTCAAGAATACCTCTTGTTATTTCTACACATAATATTATTGTAAAAATATTTGCAATTTTCTTTGTCGTAACTTTAATTAAATTGTGAATTTAAAATGTGCAACCTACCTGCATAAGTCGTCTAAGATGTCAATGGGAATAGAATGTTCTGTTTGATTTTTTTGATAACAGATTGCCATTTTAAATTTTGTTTATAAAAAGACCTTTAATTTAACAAAATAATGCCAATTCTCATTACAATTTTATTTTTTCGTTCGCTCACAGAACACTGCTTCTCTGCACAACTGTACTCGTACTCACATAGACTTGTCTCGTTCCTCTTCTAATCGATAATAGCCAGACAGCAGTATTGCCAGTAATAAAACTAAAAAACATGACACTAAAAAAACGGTAGGTAAAAAGGGCAGATTTTTACTTTTCTCATTTAATTTTTTGGTAGTAGTATCATACGGGTGTCCACTCGTACATTGCCATATCCTAATATACTAGCTGCAGCCTTCAGTAAGACTCAATTTCACAAGAAGTTTAATTTTGTTGTTGTGTTTAAATTATTGTGAATGTAAATGCTACTTTAACTTACTCCATGTATCATCAGCGATATGCCAGTGAAAGTCTTGTCAAAGTCAGTCCAGCGTTTCCTGAGATTAGATGGAACAAACAGGCTGACAGACAAACAAAATAATGTGCATTCAGTGAAAGCTTTTGATTTCAAATTACAATCAGGCACTTCAATTGCATTTATTTGTATAGATTGGAAAAAAAATATAATAAGACAAAAAGGAAAGTAAAAGTATTTTATCACTTTCATCCTCAATTTCAGCCCTATCTTGAATATTTTTGGACTCATTTGTTTATTTATAATTTGACTTCGTTAAATTTCTTGACATGCATTTCTGTCGTTTATAATTATAAATACTATAGTCTGGCCACTGAGAGAATGCGTTCCTGACAGGTCGTGATTCAATGGGCGATGTAACTTTGAACTGGCGTACAATTTATGGCAAAATTTTAAATATCTTTTATTAACCTTAATAATGAGTAATAACATTAAAAATTGAATAATCATGCCAATGTACAATAAACGTTTTATTTTGGGGTAAAGTTATTAACAATTAATCAATTAATTAATTTAAGAACAATAATTTTTAAAAGCCTAACGACGTCAAACTGCGCTGTTTCAAAGTTATGTCAATAGTTTGTTTTTGTAGTGATGAGACAAAATAATACTGAATTGTAACTGAGTATTTTTGGAATCGTAATATATTCTGTCGGTCGATATATTGTTAAATAAAACGTTCTAATTTTATAATTTATTTATTTATCTTTATTGAATACACAAAAAAACAGTAGAACAAGATGATTTACAAAGTATGTAAGGATGTCGTACAGTCGAATGTTGTCACCATTTCAGGGAAATGTGCCGAAATGATTTGGGCATTTATACGAACGACATTAAAGTTCCTGGGGACATCAGAGAAATTATTCGAGAGTGTGTATAATGTACTTAATACATATTTAATATAGTTTATAATACGATATAGGTACGACCAAACTAAACTTATGAAAATAATTGTCGTGATATCAGTCCGCTGAATTAAAAATAAATTAAAAACTATTTTCATCCCTTTATATTTCTGATAAAAAGAATTACTTTTCTAAGAGAAGCAAAAAAAAATGATAATTGGGACAATGTAGTTTTCATTGACGAGACATGGCTGAACACCAATCACGAGCTTTCTCGTTCTTGGACAGATGACACTCAAGCGTCGACGTCGAAAGTGCCAATCGGTAAAGGAGCACGTCTCATAATATGCCACGCTGGTTGTGCGAAGTATGGTTTTGTCGAAAATGGTTTATTAGCATTTGAGTCAAAAACTACTACTGACTACCACGAAGAAATGAATGCGGCTGTATTCAAGGAGTGGCTCCAGGATGTGTTGCTACCTGGCCTTCCAGAGCCTTCAATTATAATAATGGATAACGCCCCTTATCATTCGATGCAAATAAATAAAGGACCTACTCAAGCTAATAGAAAAGAGGAATTGGTGGCTTGGCTGCAAAGAAGTGGCATTGACGCAAATATGTGAATGCTAAAAGCTGAGCTGATGAAATAAGTCAACGACCATAAGCTAGCAAATATTCGATACGAAATATATGAGCTGGCTCTGGAGTACGGTCATCGCGTTCTCCGAATTCCTCCATATCACTGCCAGTACAATGCCATAGAGCTAATCTGGGCTCAAATTAAAGGTTATGCAGCCCGCCATAATACTTCTCCACCATATGGCATAAAAAAGATGAAGACGCTTTTAAAAGAAGCATGCGAAAAAGTCACAAGAGATGACTGGATGAAGGTGGTTGAAAAAACTAAAAAAATGATATTTGATGACTTTGACCGCGATATTCGTATAGATACTATGATTGATAATAACATGATAATACATGTTGGTGAAGATGACAGCGAGTCCTCAAGCGAATCGGAGTCGGATTAAATTTTGATTTGACATTATTGAAATCTTAAAACTATGTATTTCATAATATATATTTTTCAATAAATACAGTATTTTTATTTTTTTTCCCTTGGTTTCATTCAGAAATTACGATTAAATTTAATTCATCCATCAACAATTTTGTTAATATTGTGTTTGAAATATAAAATATATCTAAATTGAATAATTATGCATAATGAATGCTATAAATACTGTTACCAAATATTATTAATGAATCATTAATAATGATATTTATGGTACATCACTACTCACGACGAATTTACAAGTGTCAGAAACGCATTCTTTGAGTGGCCGGACTATATGTAGTTATCAAAGAATACTAGTATAATGTGATATGTAGCGATGAAGACTATTTGAAATATACATGTAGTTGGCACTGAAGCAGTAAACAGGAGCATCGTGTAAAACGGCAAGTTTGCTCTTAAAATAAGTGTTGGTAACACTGACGACACGAAAAGAAAAAACAACAGAATTCGTTCCAGTTTCTAGAAAATTGGTTGTCATTGCATATTTACTTTAAAGTCTAAATTTTGAGCAAAAGTTGTGAAAAAAGTATGATATTTTACACATGTTTATATTCTATTGTAAAAAATCATCCAATTTAAAAAAAATGTTAAGCGAACGAAATATATAATGTCAGTTTTGTTGAAACAGTACAGCAGCTGTGATGTGAACCACTAAAATTATCATCATCGTCAACAAACAAACATAGACCTCTCCTCCCCTTAGAAAGTATGTTTTTGCCTACCGTATACCCTTCCAAGACGGGTTGGTAGGTATAGGGTTTTTTCTAGTTTCCCTTCTCTTTTTAGTTCTCCGTTCTTACTACGATCACACGGATCACTCAAATAACTCAAATCGATTATTACACTTGACTTGATTAAACTGACTACTAACCGAGCCAGGTCTGTAATTCGGTCTGTGTTTTGTATAACATATATGTAGGTATATATTTTAACAGTATGGCAAAATTGAATTAAAAACCAGCCAAGTGCGAGTCGGACTCACGTATCGTGGGTTCCCTACAAACTTTGGGTTAAGTAGGGACAAACGTAACTTTGCCGTTGGAAAACTGTTGTCCACATACATCGATAAGATTATGGTTAGTTCACTAACGATTTTGTATTTTTTCCTTTACTTGTGCTACATGATATTGCTTCCTGCCAAATTTTATGAATCTAGGTAACCGGGCAGTACTCTATAGTTTTTAGGTACCTATTGAAATCTTTGGGAGAAACGGAGCATAGAATAAAGAAGACCGTATCTTTTCGACGTCGACTTACAAGTTTGATTCTTTCACTTCTGCAAGGGAATAGAGGCTTGAGTATTTGTAAATAATTTCAATGTGATCAACAAGGCAGATCTAGTGGTATTGGCAACAATACCGGTAAATACTCGTAGTAAGAAGTAGGTACGAACAGGTTCACAAATAACTGTTTAATAGTCCAATAAATAAACATATATATATATATATATATACAGCTAAATAAACATATAATTTTAAGTCGTAGGTCTTTAAGCAGATGATTGGGAAAAAAGTAAAAAAAAACAACATATTCTCGTAGTTGGGTGACTATTACATTAGTAATTTTTTAAACTAACAACACCTTATTAAAAACGTTTAAAGGAAAGTTTAGTTTTTTTTGAAGTGAAAACATCTTTAGCGGCGCTGTGTACTTTTTTGGAATGGGTAAAAATGTATAAACTCGCGTCAGGTCACCTGACCTGATCGAAAATTCGTAAGACGGATGGAGAGAGGACAGGCGGCGCAGGGCGCTTGCGCGAATGTTCGTGTGTGTATGTAATATAAATTGTCATGTTTGTGTACGATAGCGCAATAAATGAATATTGTATTCCACCACATAAATAATAGTACTTTTATACTGATAATGAAAGCAATTCGTACAAAATTATTCTCTAATCCAAATATCAAAAAAGCACAACGTTAATATTCAAGTTTTCACTTCTGCCGGCACTCCCGGAGTGCAACCCGTCGTATTTTTATTATATAAGGGGCAAACGAGCAGACGTAGCGCCTGATGGTAAGCGATTACTGCCGCCCATGGACACCCGCAACACCAGAGGCGTTACAAGTGCGTTGCCGGTCTTTTAGGAAGGAATACGCAATTTTCTTGAAGGTTTGAAGTTCGTATTGGTCCGGGAACACCGCAGGCGACAGCTCATTTCACAGTTTTGTTGTGGGCGGTAGAAATTTTCGGGCAAATCGCACAGTTTTGGACTATCAACCATATATGTGATGGGGATGATGATGAATGTGTTGTTAAATAAAAGATGTAATGGTAATGTGATTTAATCGTGTTTATCTATCAAACATTTTGGCCATGATCGAATGAAGATGCGATTTGATCGCTGTGTAACATGTTGTAAGGTCCAGCATTTGCTTCACCACCTGTCAATGAAAAAAAACGTGAGTAATCTGAACTTGTATATCTAGTTAAGTTTTTAGTTGAAACGTCAATAAAATATTACAACAAATCTCAAATCGTTGTATTATATATGTATTAGACAGCTAATTAAATTGGCTGATTTGTGCTTATATACACAATAATGTAGTTTAGTTTTAAGACATGTTCACTTATGTTTATTATTCATGTTAAGTTGTATTGTTTGAAGTCCATACGGGACGATGTAGTCGCTCAGCGACAAAGTCCTTTTACAAATAAAAAAAAAATCAAAATATATGTATTATTTTTTTATGGAATAGGAGGCAAACGAACAGACCGTATAGTAATCGTTTACTATAAGGCGATACGTCAGGTCATTTCCCCCTTATTACATTAAAAAAAATCAATCCACACATATGTATATCATTATTAATAATAAAAATTCGTAAGTAACATTGTCTATCTGTTTGTTAGTCTTTTGATTTCAATTAAATTTAGAGATACTTTGATTCTTGGGATAGCCTTTTTTTACAGAGATATGTAGGTTATATACTCGGGCGAAGCCGCAAGCAAAAACAACAAGTCTAACAACAATTTAACAAGTCTAAAACTGACCTGACCTACAGTAATGACCGTAATGACCGCAAAGCATAATAACTCAAATAAGGAGGAGGTTATCAATTCGACTGTATTTTTTTATTCTTTTTTATGTTTGTGAAAGAAAGTTGAAAGCGGGTGCTTTTTCGTGTGTAATTAGGTCCAGTTCTTGAAGTCGGTTGTTTCTTTTGTTAAAAATTGTGATTATAACATAAGAATTGATATGAATATATATTATATATATATATATATAACAAATCAGAATCTTTTTATTTAAATATAATAATTAAACTTATCTAAGCACGTACCTGCGCCTTCCGCTGATAAATGTGAATTGCCAATTATTAGATCGTCTGAACCACCATCGCGAGAATCTGAGCGGAAGTTAGATGGTTGAACCTGTCATTACAAAATTATACGTAAATATCAGACTATATTAGAAATGTCTGTTGTCGAACGTAGAAGTGTGAAATTTATAACAGTTAATATTTATATAGAGGAAGAGTGCAGAAGGCTAAAAAAATGAATTATGGTCCAATTGGGATCACTAAGCGAGCATCTAAACAAATATTTATACAAATAAATTAAATTGGAGTGTCTGTTTGTAATATTAAAATAACCGCTTTTTTACTATGTGTCTGTCTGTTTGTTTCGGCTTATCTCTGGTAGGTAGTTGATGATATAAGAAGTAACTTAGGTTAATTTCTTAGACTAGCTTTGCCCCGCCGCTTTACCCGCGGTTGTTGTTGTACCGCGGGGCAGTATACGTAGCATAACACTAAAAAAAAAATTGATACGACTGTCACTTTTTGTTACTAGGTGAATATTTGTTCTTTTTAATTCTCGATTCATCTTTTTACTAATCCCATGTAAGGTACGAGTATTAAGAAATTGTAAAGATGAATCTAAGCAATTTGATATTGGTGTTAATTCCGTTGTTCGAAAATTCTCCAAACTAAACTAAAAATCACTGAAAAGTAAGTTTTTTTATGTCATATGACATTTCTAACACTGACGATTGACAAAAAAATAGATATGTCACACTAAAAATAGACGTCATCATCTAAATATATGCAAACAAGAATAGCATTTTGGAAATTGTTTTAGTAAATAAGATAAATATATAGAACTTTTAGTTTAGAAATGATGCAACAACAGAGTGAGCACCATTATTCTATTTACTTAAATATATAGTACCTGGATTTCTTTTTGGTCAATTTCGTAAGCTAAATCGATTTATCGTCCCCGAAACACTCCAAACTTTCAAGAAAAGAGCGTACTCCTTCTTAAAAGGCCGGCAACGCACTTGTAATGCCTCTGGTATTACGGTAATTGCTTACCATCAGGCGATACGTCTGCACGTTTGCACCCGATTCAATAAAAAAAGCATATAAATCATTGGTGCCGTTTCCTACTTCCAAATTACCTATCTAAAATACTTACAAGAATTGGTCGTCTCAAGGTATTAGATATAATTATGTGTGATGTTACTTTACTACTACCCACAACCGTATTGATCTAGTCCTACTTCTATTACGCCCACTACTTTTTAACCGACTTTAAAAAGGAGGAGGTTCTCATTTCGACTGTTTTTTTTATGTTTCTTACCTCATAACTTTCGACTGGGTGAATCTATTTTGATGATTCTTTTTTGATTTGATTGAACCCGCGTTACATTTGAATTTGGTCCAGTTCTTAAAGTCATTTTTTTATATAAAATTATTTAGCAGTAGTGTCATAAAATACGTATTTCTTACCTGGCCTTCGTTTCTCATCAGATCAGGGAACACAGAGCCTGAATATCTGTTGTAAATACCATTCAAATTGTAATGAAGATTCATATCAGGACCAATGTTTGCTTTGAGCAGTTGTTCCCAGATTCCACCTAAAATTTATAAGCATAAATTGTTGTTTGTAACTGCTACTCGGGTCAGGTGGAGAATTGATATTCGATCGTAGGTAGTTCATAAAGTTATTGATAACAACAAAGCTATACGTCGAAGGGTAAAGGATTTTTAAAAATAAACTACGTTGCTTAGGTCCCAAATAAAATTGGAAACAGTTCAACACGTCATTTTATCTCTCTTTCTATCATCTATCTTATCGATACTACGTACAATGGCTCAATTAAAAGGCCAAGTGCGGAAACAGATATGATGTCATCTTCTTTGAACAATGATGATGAACATTACCTTTGTCGACTGATACGATGGGTCTATTTGATTGCCACGGATATTCGCCATGAGCTTGGAAGTATATGGCATACGTCGATAGCTACAACAGAATAGTAAAATTTAGCAAACTTCCGTTCTTAATAAGCTGATATTTTAAATATTTTCGTATATTATAATATGGCATCTAACTTCAAACAAAGTAGAGTTTGTACTATGACTGCTAGGTACACTAATAGAATAATTATTTATTTTTGTTTAAACATAACATATTATACATAGAAAACACCCAAACTCCAAAACAAACATTTGCAGATCATATTACAGTCTTTACGCCACACTTAGATGGCTGGTAATTCACAACTGTGCGCTTTTCGCGAAACTTTCTGCCTCGCACAAAAAAACTGTGGAATGAGCTAACGCCTGCGGTGTTCCCGGACCAATACGACCTTCAAACCTTGAAGAAAAGAACGTACTTCTTCTTAAAACGCACTTGTGACACCTCGATACGTCTGTTCGTTTGCCACAATTCAATAATTAAAATTAAACTTGGATGATAAAGCTACACACGATTATTATTTTTTTGTAAATTTATCTAAAATGTATTCTAGCTAGATTCATTTATGGCCCCCGAAACCACCTGCGGACTCCAATTTCATTAAAATCGTTGGAGCCGTTTCCAAAATTTACATAATGAATATACAAGACTTGTTCATTTAAAAGTATTAGATAGATTTTGACGAACATTTAAAACGAACTCGAGATCTCAGCACAGCAGTTGCATACGCCACCACCGAGGCAATCTTTATTACCTGTGTGTAGTATAATGCGAGCCAGTACTTTCCACCATGACCGACGAACGCGGTCTCATTGGCATCCATTAGGCCTATTGGAGTGTCTTGATGTTTCATTTCTTGGTATATTTGGAGATTACAGCCGTACCTGAATAAAACGAGGACAAAAATAAACCTTACATATGAATAGAAAAACATTTTATATTTTCTTATTGATTTGTTCTTTATCTCCGCCTACATAATTTCTAAAAGCGTCATATCTCCCAGGGGCTTTCACAAGCTTCTAGGTGGGAAGAAATTACCGCCGTCATATCAATACCTACAGTTAAAATCGTTATTTACGACACGTGGAATAGAGCGAAGGTATGTCTTGTGTCCTTCTGGAGTTTTGGAATGAATGTAATAACTTAGGTATATTTAAAAATAAACACCATTCGCGCACTCACCAATCAGGGCAGGCTTTTAATATATCGTACGGAGCCCTATAATATTCAGCTCTTCGTACAACCGGATTACGTATGTTAAATCTTTCATTAGGATCCGTTAGATTTATACGTTTTATTTTAACATCTCTACGTTCGCAAATGTAGTCGTAATGAAATTTAGGCAATGATTCTCCCCTTGCACAGTAAGTCTCTGAAATATAAATATTGAAAGTAATTAGATCAGTCTTCTAATTTTTTTAAAGAACAGTATTATCTCCGCGCGTTGATATTGGGATTGACAGCTAAGAGCGGTGACGTCAGTGAACCGTCAGTACAGTTCGCAACGGAGAAGAATATTGGCGTAAAGACCGAATAGTTGATGATTTATTTATCATCAACACGGCTGACGTCAGTGAATCGGACACAACGCACACGGAAACTAATTCTGATAATGATGATACAGAAAATATGAGTGGAATTGAAGAATTAAACTTCAAGACAAGGTTCAATCCCAATGTCAACGCGCGGGGGTTATATATCTGTTTGAAATAACCAACTTTTGTAAGTTCCATCTATCGAGTTGACTGCTGCGTACTTATCGATGCAATATCTGTAACCCAGCACTGTAGGGTACCGTAAATAAGGCACCTTGCAAGTGAAACGCCCTTCTTGATACATCGCCCCCTGAAAAATATACGACCGAGTTACTAGTGTTTTCGTAAACACTTTAAACAACACTTGGTTAATATTCTCTTCAGATAAAAAATCCAGCCTGCTAATCAAAATTATTTAACCAGACAAGTCGTTGTCATTAGATTTTATTGTAGTTTATTTTTCTCTAATTCAAGACAAGTCGCAAGTTACAGCTATCATTATGGTGTCAATGATCGCAGTATGATCTTCCATTTTGAATTACCCACCTTACAAATCACACTTCGTCTACCAGGCGGTCGGGACACGCCACCGAAGCAATAAGTTCTCGTCCCATTTATCATAATCTCAGTTGCTCCTATGTGGGAGATCAGCGTTATGCCATTTATTCCCGCGAGAGCGAAGCGCTGAAGGCCAGCGCGTTTCCGAACCTCCACATTATTCTTCATACTCATCGTGTTTACTATGGCCTGCCAGCCGTATACAAATTCGTGCATCGGTCCTGTAAAATCAGATATTGAACTGTGGCTTTGGTAACAGCACTCGCTCGGTGAAATGCAAAGACAGAAATTGTTAACACCAGTTATCTGTTATATCACACCGGTCGCCCAACATCCGAGTTTTCCCCCCATAGCTACCTCACGGCAACAAGTTCCGTGGAAGAGGTGATGGAATATAAAGAGTGTCTATACTCTGGAGTTGTTAATTAATTGGTGGTGGAATTACTTAGTTCTGGTAATCAGAAATTAATTGAAGAAAATAAAATATGTATGGCACTAGATTTGTTCATGTTTATAAAGTGACATGGTCTCAGGAGACTTGTGTTCAACATCTTGAACCTAGTTTGGCTATATCATAATCGTTAGTGATTCCAACTACTGAGCTTAAGAGTTTGATGTTATTAATCTACAAAATAAACTGTTTCAGAAATATATATATATTTGTGTGTCGTAGGTATATGAGATTTGATAAAACGCCTTCTTATAGATAAATAGTTCTTAAATTATCACTGAAGTTACAAATTATGACAGCCCTCTAAAGCCTAGTCAAGATAGCCTATTTAAATTTAAAGACAGTTCGATACCCACCTATGCCAAAACTATCTCCGTCTAAAAAGTTAAACATTTCTCCGAATTTGTCCGGCATAAGTCCGGAGATAATGGTAGAAATCTGTAACCCTTCATCGGGCATCATTGGTGGAATTTCATCAGCCGGGGTTGTGAATTCATGGTTGGATTGATTGTTGTAATGTGCACGAGCTGTGTCACCCTGTAGATTTAAATGTTTATAGTAATAAATGGTAACTAGGACTCAGATTATTTATAAATCCTGACCAGATCTTGCAGGTACCCGTAAATTTCACGAATGGGGTATATTCATAGTGAAAAGAAAGGACGCTATATCATGATTATGATCTTTGGGTCGCTTAACCAAGTTACGTGTGATTAGCGATTAGTAACGACTTCCCCAAACAGCATACATTTCTGTTATGTCATTAGTTATGTCTTGTGGCTATACCTATAATAGTTTAGCAAAATAGGGCAGAGCATGCTCTGTATGTTTCCACTTTACTCTCTTATTAATTAGATTCAAATACTCATTTACCTGTTCGAAGTAAAATATAGCTAACAAGAACAAAATTGTGGTCGACATCTTGCCTGTCGACCGTTGCCACAAAACTGCACACGTACTTATTACGCTGTTATTTCTACTAATTGGTTCCTTAGTTAAAAATAACAATTGAACAAGTTATATGTTTGATAAGCGTTGTTGATTTGTACTCTCAAATCAGTGAGAAGTCAAACTTTTTTCTGTATAAATGAAACCAAAGTAAATGATTCAAATTGTCACTATTCAGTAAATTGAAAATTCTTACAAAAATTTTTTTCTCATTATTTAGGTTTCAGGCACCACTTATTTACACTCTGAAAGTATTTTACTATTGTTTTTAAATTTTTGTGTATTTTCTTACAATTTATGACGGAGAAATTTACAAACAATTATGAAACGGTTCCATTTGTTTCATAATTGTTTGAAAATTTCTCCCAGAACCAAAAAATCATTTGTGGATCACGCTATGTTGAACGACAAATATGGGGATCGAATCTACAACCTTTTGCGCAGTACACTATGCCTAACGTGCACTTTTGCCTGAGGAGATAATTTTCTTCAGAAATATTAGCAGGTTATAAGTGGCAAGCATGGCGTAGAAGGCCAAATACCAACGATTAATATGTTTAAATATACGGGATATAGAAGGATATGTTTAGACAAAAATCCTTGCTAAGGAAGTGGCACCGAGAGATTCAGCTAGTTAGAATTCAATTCAAAAATAATTATGTCCAATCGAATTATTCTGCATCATAAGATGGAGAATAATTCGACTTGACGTCAACCAAGCTCAAAACAACTTCAATTCGAGGTTAGCAGTAATAGGAACAATTTCAAGTATCAATTTATACTGATAAACTCTGCAAGTTTAGACAACATGCTTTTTTTGCTTTTAAAGCTATTTTAAAGTTATGATATTTAATATTAGTAGAGCTTACTGTTCCGTGGGAAACTAATATTCCTAAAGACCATAGAATAAAATTAAATAAATATTACGATCTAACAACTGAACTTAACAAAAATGGCTATGTGGTTAATTTATACGCGGTAGAAGTGGGAGCGAGAGGTATACCAGCTAAATCTCTCTATAACCTTTTGAAAGACCTTGGCCTGTCGAGATCTGCAGTAAGTTCTATTTTAGAACGAGTATCCAAGGCTGCACTAACAGGTTCCTACCAAATTTGGCTAGGTAGGGCGGGAAACTCGAGCAGTGAAGGTGACCGTTGATGCGTATCTTAAAGGGGGCCTCCTTAAACCTACACCTAGGTCGTAAGTCCTGGGAACTGCTTTGAGTTTCTCCCTCTGCCACACGATGGACCCGGCACCCGCACGGTGAATCCATGGAGTGCTAAGAAGTTTGTCTCTATTTTTATATTTACAAAATAATGAAATAAGTTGAATTGTATTGTGCTATTTAGCAAAGCATTTATTGCTAGCAAAAGTTAGTAACAGTATAAAAAAGAGTCTGAAAATGTACTATCTTGTTATGATATTTAATAATGTCAACATTGTTCTCTATCTGTCATTGTTCTAATAACTGACGCTAGATGGCGTTAAGCGTAAGCAGTTTCGCTTACTTTGTACTGGGAGAATATATACATGACTAAAAACGTCCTTTCTAAAAAGAGGCGTATGTCCAGCAGTAGTCTGTTAAAAGCTGTTGATGTGATGTAGTACTATCTAAGGATCCACTAAAAACTAAAGGCTATCCTATTTCAATTCAGTTTAATATAATATTAGGGCTTTTGTCTCCAAATTTATCTACTTTTTTAGTACTTCTTAAAGTTTTCTTTAAGTAAGAACCTTACAAGAACAAAGAATGGGGGCCATTGTATGCACAGAAGATTCTTTCTTTCAGAAAGACGCAGTCCAATGGCAGAGGGGGGAACTACTACGCCTTGTTTACTACAAGATACGTCCGCTGTTACCTGAACCAGTGGAACATGTAAGTGGACTCTGATTTATATTTTGCAGGCCTCCATGGGCCGCAGTAGTCAGTTACTATTGCAGTTAATGGACAGTGTACTATCAAGTAACTTGTCTGCTCATTTCGCAGCCTATGCCAAGAAAAACGTCCGTCTTTAGTCTTTATGATCTCTCTACCCGTTTCCCAACTTTATTTGGAGTCGGTTCAATGAGTTTTTCTTCCTCCATGATCCTGTATCACTCGACAGTTCATTGCTTACAGGGAGTAATTCCTTTTACGCAGTCCATCCATTTTTTATTTAGTCGTCCCCTACTCTTATGTCCCTCGACTTCTACATTTAAAACTTTCATAACTACGTTTTGCTCATCACTACGCATCACATGTCCATATCGCGTTAATATGTTGTTTCTTAATTTTTTATCCACTTTTGCTACTTTCAGGCTTCGTCTGATGTAGTAATTCTTCACCTTATCCATTCTAGTCACACAAAAGATTAGCATTTCAGTCTCATATATATTATTGTTTAAACCATTTAGTGGTATAACGTTTGTCTACTGTTTTTTTTCTAACAAGGCTCTAACACTGACTGCCTCGGTAGCGTAGTTGCCACTACGCTGCCGCGTATGCGACTGCTAAGCTTGAGGTCTCGGGTTCGATTCCCGGGTATATTTGTTTCGGAGTTTGGGTGTTTTGTATGTATAATATGTATGTATTTACAAAAAAAAGTATATAAGTATTTATATCAGTTGTCTAGTACCGATAACACAAGCTCTGCTTAGCTTGGGACTAGATGGCGTTGTGTGTTAGATGTCCAGAATATTTATTCATTATTTTTTAACAAGATATCACTTCAATGAGAAGGAAAACTTGAAACAATGGTATGGTAGGCCAAACCCTTGAAGAGAGACCTTCGCCCAGTAGTGTACTGTCAAAGATTGTGATGTGAAGAAAACAAGGGATTTATCTGTTGTCCTTATTCAGCTTAATATTATTTTTTTGCATTGGCAAAGCTATATGTTGTGTATCGATTATATTGATTGTTAATAACCAATGAGCTGATATTAAGACCCGTCTAGGCGGTAACCAGTGTGTGAGGGATACAGCGAGACTACTGCTCTTCACTCTACAGTGTAACATGATTTACCCAAGTACTCTATGGCGAACCCTACACGACAATAAATATTGTGATAATTATCACGATATTTACTTTCGTATCTCGGGCCGGATCACAGCACACCCTACACCTACAATACGGATCGCGTCAGTACTGAAGCGTTCTTTGTACGAGGCAGACGTGATGGACCCTAGACGGAGGAAAATTAGAGCTTGTGTGGCAATAATTTTAGCCCTTTCTTTAAACAAACGAGTAAAAAGAAAGCGATGGATGAAGAATTGGCTACAAAGGAGAGAAAAGTATACACATCTGAATTTATTGGACGAAGTTCACCTTCACGATGAAATGGACGACTACGAAAATTACTTACTTAACCGTGGGAGAGCTATGCTTCGGCATGAATGGGTCGGCTCGACCGGAGTGATACCACGGCCTCACAGAAGACCGGTGTGAAATAGCGTTTGCGCTGTGTTTCACCGAGTGAGTGAGGATACCGGAGGCCCATACCCCAACCCCTCCCCCCATCCCCTTTCCCATCCCCCAAAGGTCGGCAACGCACTTGTGACGCCTTTGGTGTCGCGGGTGTCCATGGGCGGCGGTAATCGCTTACCATCAGGTGATACGTCTGCTCGTTCGCCCACTATTCAATAAAAAAAAAAAAAAAAAAAGATGCCTGATGTCTTTATTTTTATTTATTATTTATTATTTTTTTATAATTTACATGCCCGCTATTCCAAAGTTTTGGCATGGATTCTAAATTGAGAATAAACTCTTTCAAAACAATCTTGTCGCCTGTCATGGATTCTTGCTCGTGGCACTGGTTCACCGCGGCAGACGCGGTGTCACCGACGTCTCTCATCGCTGCCATCTCGCTGCGTACTGACACGATCAATATTGATGCGACACACTACACGCAAGATAAATATCACGATCCAAGATCTGGGATCAGATCACAAGGATTTCTAGAAATCCAGCGATAAATATTGTGATCCGTCAATACACTACCCTACACTTCAATAAATATCGTAATCCGATATTTTATATTGACGGATCACAATATGGATCTTCCGTGTAGCGTTCGCCTATAAGGTCGAGATGAATTGTATTTCTCTATTTTTCAACTGTGCGATTTTCCCGAAATTTTCTGCCACGCACAGCAAAACTGTGGAATGAGCTGTCGCCTGCGGTGTTCCCGGACCAATCCGACCTTCAAACCTTCAAGAAAAGAGCGTACTCCCTCCTAAAAGGCCGACAACGCACTTGTGACGCCTCTGGTGTTGCGGGTGTCCATGGGCGGCGGTAATCGCTTACCATCAGGCGATACGTCTGCTCGTTTACAACCTATATAAAAAAAAAAATTGCCTATCCAAGCTGATTCTGGTGATGGGTGTGACAATTCGACAAGTGGTGATACCACAAGCAGTATCTTTTGTATGAACTCGACTGCCTCGGTGGCACGAGTGGTAGCGTAAGCGACTGCTGTGCTTGAGGTCTCGGGTTCGATTCCCGGGTCGAACCAAATGTTTGTATGATCTGCAAATATTTGTTTCGAAGTTTGGGTGTTTTCTATGTATAATATGTATGTATTTACAAAAAAAAAAAAGTATATAAGTATTTATATCAGTTGTCTAGTACCCATAACACAAGCTCTGCTTAGCTTGGGACTAGATGGCGTTGTGTGTTAGATGTCCGGAATATTTATTATTATTATTATTCTCTTTATTCCATTTGTATATACATATCAATTACATTTTTAAATATACATATAAAACAAATACATTTAAAAATATAAAAAATAGTAGACCACCGACTTCGGGTACAGGGACCAAGAAACCGGTGGTTAGGGCTCCAAAGACAGGAACCCCCTCACTATACGTGCCGTGTCAAGGAGGACTGCCTTCTGTATCAGACCCTTGATCCAGCCCCCTAACGTGAGCCTCTTAAGATGTTGGTCGAGGCTCTTGGCTATCAATCCGTGAGCAGATACGACTATCGGAACAATGATCGCCGAATCCACATTCCACATATCGACAATCTCGTGAGATAAATCCAAATATTTTATTTGTTTTTCTTTTTCAACTTTCACGAGATTCTCGTCATGAGGAACGGCGATATCGACAATCATTGCGCGGCGCTCTAATCGATCCATCACCACAATATCAGGCTTATTGGCTACAATAGTCCTGTCTGTAATAATAGATCGATCCCAATATAACGTAGCACGACCATTCTCGAGAACTGGATCGGGCACATACCTGTAGTATGGTACCTCTGAACTCACAAGATTGTATTTAAGGGCAAGTTGCTGATGTACGATCCTGGCTACTTGGTTGTGCCTGTGCAAATACTCGCCGTTAGCAAGACGAGAACAACCAGAAACAATATGCCTGATAGATTCTCCAGGACGGTGACATGCCCGACAAATGTCGACCGTACCATCCTTCAGGATATATTTCCGGTAGTTACTCGTCATGATAACTTCGTCCATAATCGCACAGACAAAACCTTCGGTTTCTCCGAAGAGATCACCATACCGTAGCCAGGACGTAGATGCTTTGAAATCTATATCAGGCCCATTTAGGGCCCGATAAAATCGACCATGGAGTACTTTGCCCTTCCATACTTCTCTGCGATCATTAGTACTAAGTACTACAGGTTTGCGCCAATTCTCTTTAGCCAGAGCGAGCGGAGTGAGCCCGGTATCCACTGTAACTACACTACGATGCACTCCCACATCAGTTTGTTTATTATTATTATTATTAACTTCATTTAAATCTAAGCTCATTATCTTTTTAACTGCTCTAATTACTATTTTATTATATTTTATATTTTCAAATTGCCTTTACTTTTAAGCTTGCCAAAGTGAATCTACTCTGCCTGGTGGAAAGCTCGTTTTTTTTTATTAACTTCAATTAAAAAAATATATGCTGTTTAAATTTTCACGCCTTTGGTCGTGCAAATGTAGCATGTCTTATCTATTGGCAACCTGATGAACTACGATAAAGGAGAATATTAAGTCATATTCTTAATTCAATGTTTTCTTTCAATGCATTTACTCACACCTGTATCGCTAAATGGGGAACCAGAAGCGTATTAAAGTAGCTGATAAACATAGAGGTGAATTATTCGAATGTGTCAATTAGCTTTTTCATCTAATTTGTGAAGGGATCAAAAATTTAATAAATTACAATTTGTTACAAAAACATATATTAAATATTCAAAAACACCTAGTACAATTAATATATATAGTAAACTGGTACCAAATTACATTAAAGTTCTCCAAAACAGATCAAATAGAAAATCGCGAGATTCAACAAAACAATTATAAGATAATGATCAGTACATAATACATAATACTGCTTATATATGAAATTTTGTTGTAGATCCAAAACATTTGTGATATGCACTTAACAATTTAAAAATAATTACTTTTGAGAGATTTTGATTTGACTCAATTTCTACAAAATGAAATAGTAGACGGCAGATAGTGAATAGCCTGGATATTGTGATGTTTAAATTACGTTTTAAACGGTTCCGTTTAAAAACACTGCTGTCCGTACCTTAAATACGCGAGTTACACTTATTAAACATCTTACTAGCATTAAGTATATATGTTGTATTATTATACGTCTTATAATTAGTTCCAAGATACTTTAAAAGATTACATATTTGAGAAATTCTTATAACTATAGCCAAATCATATTATAATTTTAATAATAAAACCGAATAGTTCTTCAAATTAGTTTATCCCAACTAAAATAATAATCTTTACAAATCATACATTAAGAAAGGAAAAAATTTGGTAATTCAAATATTTCTTATTAAATAAAAACTAAATTTTATCACAACTAATAAACCGAGTGTCGTAAATCATACCTTAACTTTATTGAAAGAAAGTAAAAAATGGCAATTCAAACTTAAACGAAAATTTACGATAACTTATTATTTTTTGGTACAACGAACATTTACTTAAACTAGTGCATGTATCACAACTAACGACTTATCGCGAATAATTTAATTCACAATTAAATTTTTTAGTGAACTAACCATTTTTTTAATTTCTATCACAACTAAAAGATAAAGCCATGTCATACATTAATTATTATAATTATTAAAATGACCGTAACCGTTATAAGTAACAATAAAGTCTTTATTAAAACAAAAATAACAACCTTAGTTTCTAGACGTGATTATTATAGTTAGGTGATTATCTGATAATTACTTTAGAAAGTTAAAGATAAATAGTCTTATGATAATCCCATCAGAAATAGTGATGGTCTTCGTAAAGACTATTAAAGAATCTATACCGAGAATAAAATTGCAGTCATTTTTATGTAATACAAAATAAAAATCGACATATTAAAAGCCGGTACAGCACTGATTCAACGCACGCACTTTAACTAGACTCGATGACATTGAAATAGTGACTAAAAATACTTTTTTTATTGCCAAATGATAAAACAAGAAACAAGCGTTAGTTTTCAGCCGTTTTCTTGTTTTGCTGCAAACAAAAGTATACTGTCCAAAAGAAACCTATCTATTGGTATTCTTAAATGTTCAAGGATAATAATGTACTCAGCCTGATGGAAAGAATGAGCAGAATCTAAGAGTCTATCCATACTTATTGTAACAATGCAGCATGGTGACCCCACATGGCCTCTGTTCTCGCATTTCCCTACAAAAAACGATAGCACGAATGCTGTCATTTTAGGTTGGTCTTTTATGAGAGGGTGGTACCGTCCCGGTCGAGTCGGGCCGTTTGTGCTGAAATCAGTGAAGCTTATACATACCTTGAGAATTTGACTCGACGACTGTATCCATAGCCGTTAAAGCCTTATTTCAACTTGAAGGCGAATCAATACTCAAAGGATATTTTAAGAAATTATATATACATTGTAACTGAAATTAATACGTTTGAAATGTCCACAGTCTTCGGTTAGAATTTATCTCATAGAAAGCAATTTAACCTAGCGACTATGTCAAATTAATTTAACAAACAATTTTCCCCCGCGAATGCACTCTTGTTAAAGTCGATTTTGTGTATACTTTCGATATAAAAGTGCCAATGTGCTATGTCAAACAGTAATCTCCGTTTGTGCCTAAATAAATCTAGATCGATTAAGTGAACCTGATGTGACTCGGTAACAAATATTAATCCACGCTTTTGAATTTATCAAGGTATAAAATATACGTAGTAAGTAAGACCATGAACCGTCATTGAACATTGTACTTTGCCGCACCGGTCTTTCAGTTCTCACTGCACAGGACTGAACTTAACATGACTTAACGTACGTATTAGGCAATTCAATATAGACAACTATAGTCTGGCCACTGAGAGAATGCGTTTCTGACAGGTCGTGATCGAATGCTTTTCATAGGTCCCCAAGTAACATATATAAAATTTAGCTTTTAACTATAACGAAAGTAGAATTATAATTTATTAAAGTTTAGGGGTGTCTGGCAGAAGGTAGCAACTGTCATAAGTGTCTGGCAATGGATAAAGAGATTTCTAAAGTTATCTTTAAGAAAATATAAAAAAATTGAGCTTTATACTTTAACGAATTTAAGGTACTATTTTATACACCTTTACTACCGGTTACCTGCCCAAGTAACCACAACCCAAACTTCATAGTCTCTGGTCGTTCTTACCTGTAGGGGACATCCGCAGATAAACTTTCAGCTTTTATAAAATAACGAAGGTCTGGCCCTCGTGAGCTCTTATAATATAAGAAAACAGACAAAAGGAAAATTCTTTTAGAAAGAAATGACGTAGTTTTAAAAAGAATTACTTTTCTAAGAGAAGCAAAAAATATATATTTTCCAATAAATACAGTATTTTTATTTTCTTTCCCTTGGTTTCATTCAGAAATTACGATTAAATTTAATTCATCCATTAACAATTTTGTTAATATTGTGTTTGAAATATAATAAAATATATATAAATTGAATAACTATGCGTAATGAATGCTATAAATACTGTTACAAAATATTATTAATGTTATTCATGGTACATCACTACTCATGACGAATTTACAAGTGTCAGAAACGCATTCTCTGAGTGGCCGGACTATAATTCCGCACGCTTATCGCCACAGATAATGAGAAATATGTTACTACTGACTAATTTGAATGTAACTATTTATATTAAAATATGCATTGTAGCAGGCACAGTGGTGATTTGCCGTATGATAGAGGGTTGGGAATTTATTTGTACAAAGGAATTAGAAAAGAAGGGATGTGGCTTACGGCGGCTTGTGTTAAGCTCATACCGTAACCGCTTCGACAGAATCTATATATATGCGGGTACCTATTCTATGCTTATATATAGACGCGCTTAGCTTTTGGCAAACATGCTATCTTGATGTTAAGCAGATAATGTTCAGTACAATTATTGTGCAATCATCGCAGCAAATTGTTAATGCGTTACACAATTAATTGACCAGCCAATGCTTGAGTGATCAAAGTGCTGAACTTAATTATATTGGTATTAATTACTATCCTACCATGAATATACGTCTTTTGTCCGACGTCATTCCTGAAGTCTAAACCGTTATGTTTACCTACCCACGTTTACTTTATAATGCCTATACTATGGGTACTCAATTATATCGAGTTCAGGCAGTTTTTAGTACTAATTAAACACCTTAAAACAAAATAGGGCCCATTCCGCATACCTATGCGCAAGAAATACTTGAAATTATCTATTTAAAATTTGAGGCAAACAAAATCTGCAGGATAGAAGAAAACATTCTCTACTTAATATAGAGCGTTCTGAAGCCGTCCCGTCCCGTTACTGGGGACACACTTGTGTGTAACTGTTTATGTTACAAAAATCATAACTTTTACATATTTTTTATGGAAAATTTAAATTTTCTGTTTTTGAAGGTATTTTTAAGGAAATAAAGATTATTCTATAGTTTTTCTTGTTTAAAAATACTGGAAATTATCCATTTTAATTGTACGTAACTAAGTGGGGCTCTAATTTGTTTTGATTATTTTATATTAAAATACATTATAATAGCTCTCAAGTAAAAAGTGGAATAGAAATATATTATCATATATTTTCTTGGTTTTGAATTTATTAAATGTATATTAAAAAATCTAAATAATATATTGGCCTGTAAGACAATAAATTTTATATATTTTTATCAAGTTTATAAATATTTATAAACATAGTTACAGTTAGTATAGTAGCTATATATATATAGCTAGTTATATAAAGATAGTATAGTACAAATGGTGTATTTAAAATGGTTTTAAAAACTCAGTACTTATCACATTTCCAATATCAAATCACTAGTTGGCTGAAGCGTCCTACGAGTCAAATCCAATGGAGAAATGGTCACTAGTGAAATTGCGTTCGACGAATATTCAACGACTCAATAATAATAATACTTAGGTATATACAAAGCAGCACATATGTTCTCATTATATAAAGAACCTACAGCCTTTGATTTTGAAAAGAGAATTTATGGCACCCAAAAATGGCGGTTTCAACTCTGTTGTAGCACCTCTAGACTCAAATATTTTCTCGTAATCATTACTTGAACTGATTTCACTCAATTCGTTTTTCGAAGCTGTTGGACAGTTTTCCAGTTTCGGTGCCAATACTAGACTAAATGCCAGTCAGATGTGGCTTAAACACATACAGTACTTAAATGTAACGTATTTTGAAAGAAAAACATTTTTATTTTAAAAAGGGTTCAAAACTTTACCGTCAAACAGTGTAAGTTAATTGAAAGTCTACTTCGACACAAGTCTTTGACGCAGACTTCAGGAACAATTTAGAATTTTTAGAAACAATTTAGAATTTACAGAAACAATTCAAAACTATTTAAAATTTTATTTTCCCAATAAGCAAGCTAGTCTTGAACCACGATTCTCTTCGACGGCTGTGGTGAGTTTAATATTTTCGAATAAGTATACAAATGTATTCCGAATGCATTCGTATTAATGTCGATTTTGTGTACACTTTCGATATTAAAAGTGACGATGTGCTATGTCAAACAGTAATCTCCATTTGTGCCTAAATAAATCTAGATCCATTAAGTGAATCTGATAAGACTCAGTAACAAATATTAATCCACGCTTTTGAATTTATCAACGAAAAAAATATACGTAGTAAGTAAGACCATGAACCGTCATTGAACATTGTACTTTGCCGCACCGGTCTTTCAGTTCTCGCTGCACATGACTTAACATACGTATTAGGCAATTCAATATAGACAACGAATTCCTTAAGCTTATCCGCACAGATTATGGGAAATATGTTACTACTGACTAATTTGAATGTAACTATTTATATTAAAATATGCATTGTAGCAGGCACAGTGGTGATTTGCCGTATGATAGAGGGTTGGGAATTTATTTGTACAAAGAAATTAGAAAAGAAGGGATGTGGCTTACAGCGACTTGTGTTAAGCTCATACCGTAACCGCATCGACAGAATTTATATACGAGTATGGGGGTACCTATTCTATGTTTATATTATATATAGACGCGCTGAGCTACTGGCAAACATGCTATCTTGATGTTAAGTAGATAATGTTGAGTTCAATTATTGTGCAATTGTCACGGCAAATTGTTAATACGTTACACAATTAATTGACTAGACAATGCTTGAGTGATCAAAGCGCTGAACTTAATTACGAGTATATTGGTATACAACGACTCAATAATAATACTACTTATATACAAAGCAGCACATAATGTTATAACTATATAAAGAACCTATAGCCTTTAATTTTAAAAAGAGAATCTATGGCACCCTAAACTTGAGGTATCAACTCTGTTATAGCACCTCTAGATTCAAATATTTTCTCGTAATCATTACTTGAACTGATTTCACTCAATTCGTTTTTCAAAGCTGTTGGATAGTTTTCCAGTTTCTGTGACAATACTAGACTAA
The DNA here is from genome assembly GCA_916048165.1 of Spilarctia lutea. Lineage (NCBI taxonomy): Eukaryota > Metazoa > Arthropoda > Insecta > Lepidoptera > Erebidae > Spilarctia > Spilarctia lutea. The sequence goes on along the minus strand of OU696470.1, from coordinate 26,612,997 downwards.
ATGCCAGTCAGATGTGGCCTAAACACATAAAATACTGCGATGTAACGTATTTTGAAACAGAAACATTTTTACTCTAAGAAGGGTTAAAAGCTTTCCGAATTAATTCATTAGAAATTGAAAACTTTACCGTCAATCAGTGTAAGTTAATCAAAAGTCTACTTCGACACAAGTCTTTGACCCAGACTTCAGGAACAATTAAGAATTTTTAGAAACAATTAAGAATTTACAGAAACAATTCAAACTGTTTAAAAATTTATTTTCCTAATAAACAAGCTAGTCTTGAACCGCGATTCTCTTCTGGTGAGTTTAATATTTTTGAATAAGTATACAAATGTATTCCGAATGCACTCGTGTTAATGTCGTTTTTTTGTATACTTTCGATATAAAAAGTGACGATGTGCTATGTCAAACAGTAATCTCCGTATGTGCCTAAATAAATCTGGTGTGACTCAGTAACAAATATTAATCCACGCTTTTGAATTTATCAACGTAAAAAATATACGTAGTAAGTAAGACCATGTACCGTCATTAAACATTGTAAGTTTCTGCACCAGTCTTTCAGTTCTCGCTGCACATGACTGAACTTAACATGACTTAACGTAAGCATTAGGCAATTCAATACAGACAACTAATTCCTTACGCTTATCCGCACAGATAATGTGAAATATGTTACTACTGACTAATTTGATTGTAACTATTTATATTAAAATATGCATTGTAGCAGGCACAGTGGTGATTTGCCGTATTATAGAGGGTTGGGAATTTATTTGTACAAAGGAATTAGAAAAGAAGGGATGTGGCTTACAGCGACTTGTGTTAAGCTCATACCGTAACCGCATCGACAGAATTTATATATATGGGGGTACCTATTCTATGTTTATATATAGACGCGCTTAGCTATTGGAAAACATACTATCTTGATGTTAAGCAGATAATGTTCAGTTCAATTATTGTGTAATCGTCGCGGCAAATTGTTAATGCGTTACACAATTAATTGACCAGCCAATGCTTGAGTGATCAAGGCGCTGAACTTAATTTTATTGGTATACAACGACTCAATTATAATACTACTTATATACAAAGCAGCGCATAATGTTATAACTATATAAAGAACCTATAGCCTTTAATTTTAAAAAGAGAATCTATGGCACCCTAAAATTGTGGTATCAACTCTGTTATAGCACCTCTAGACTCAAATATTTTCTCGTAATCATTACTTGAACTGATTTCACTCCATTCTTTTTTCGAAGCTGTTGGACAGTTTTCCAGTTTCTGTGACAATACTAGACTAAATGCCAGTCAGATATGGCTTAAACACATAAATTACTGCGATGTAACGTATTTTGAAAGATAAACATTTTTACTCTAAGAAGGGTTAAAAGCTTTCCGAATTAATTCATTAGAAATTGAAAACTTTACCGTCAAACAGTGTAAGTTAATCAAAAGTCTACTTCGACACAAGTCTTTGACCCAAACTTCAGGAACAATTTAGAATTCTTAGAAACAATTTAGAATTTACAGATACCATTCAAAATGTAAAAAAAAATATTTTCCCAATAAGCAAGCTAGTCTTGAACCGCGATTCTCTTTGACAGCTGTGGTGAGTTTAATATTTTCGAATAAGTATACAAATGTATTCCGAATGCACTCGTGTATGTCGATTTTGTGTATACTTTCGATATAAAAAGTGACGATGTGCTATGTCAAACAGTAATCTCCGTTTGTGCCTAAATAAATCTAGATCGATTATGTGAATCTGGTGGACTCAGTAACAAATATTAATCCTCGCTTTTGAATTTATCAACGGAAAAAAATATACGTAGTAAGTAAGACCATGTACCGTCATTGAACATTGTACTTTTTCGCACCGGTCTTTCAGTTCTCGCTGCACATGACTTAACTTAACATACGTATTAGGCAATTCAATATAGACAACGAATTCCTTAAGCTTATCCGCACAGATTATGGGAAATATGTTACTACTGACTAATTTGAATGTAACTATTTATATTAAAATATGCATTGTAGCAGGCACAGTGGTGATTTGCCGTATGATAGAGGGTTGGGAATTTATTTGTACAAAGGAATTAGAAAAGAAGGGATGTGGCTTACAGCGACTTGTGTTAAGCTCATACCGTAACCGCATCGACAGAATTTATATACGAGTATGGGGGTACCTATTCTATGTTTATATATAGACGCGCTGAGCTATTGGCAAACATGCTATCTTGATGTTAAGTAGATAATGTTGAGTTCAATTATTGTGCAATCGTCACGGCAAATTGTTAATGCGTTACACAATTAATTGACTAGACAATGCTTGAGTGATCAAAGCGCTGAACTTAATTATATTGGTATACAATGACTCAATAATAATACTACTTATACTTTTGTGTGTGAATGGCACTCAGTCCCGGGCAGACCTTGAATGGTCAGAAGGTGCGAAGAATCCCTCGGCCAGCTGTGGGTTTAGAAAACCAAATGCTCGGAGAAGAGAAAGTCAGCGACGAGGCTCGCCACCCGTCACGTAATGCGTCTCGGAGGGGCGAACAGCGGGTTCTCGCTTTGCTACGCTGAACGTGTGTCAATAAGAAAAGAATATATATTTTGTGTATAACCGAGACCAAGAGAAAGGGGCAGGGCACGATGTCGTATAATAACCTGACAGTATTCTGGTCAGGTGTACCAGAAACCGAATAGAGAGCTAGACAAGGAGTAGGTATCGTGCTCTCTGAAAGAATGTCTAAGTGTGTGAATGGATACGAATGTTTGAGTAACAGACTTCTCTACATAAGGATCAAGGTGGGCCTTACAAAGCTTTTTGTTGTTGGAGTGTATGCTCGCGACACATCATAGCCAGTCGACGAGTTTTGGGAGGAGTTAAATGAGCTAGTCTCAAAGAAAAACAAAAGAATTAAAGAGTTGTCTTGCTTGGTGATTTTAAGAGATGCGCACAAAGAGATTCACAAGTTTAAATGGCAGAGAGAGGATGAAAAAACGTTGATAGATTTGATTATTGTGGATGAAAGACTAAAGAATAAAATTATAGACGTGAGAGCATTTCGTGGCATCAACATTGGGACCAAGCACTTTCTAGTTGTATGCAAGATATGGGATTTCTTGAAGCGTTGGAACTTGGAGGCATCAAAGAATTAAAGTGGAAGTGTTGAACGAAGAAAGTAAGAGATAGGAATTTGAGAAACACGTTAAACAGAAATTTGAAAGTGCATTAAATAAGCCTGAATGTGAGGATGATATTGAAGAATTATGGGAAAATCTGAAAAGTGGTCTAGTACCGTCGGCAACCGAAGTCAAAGGGGAAAGGGTCACGGCAGGAGTGTTTAAGCTATCGGGGAATCAGCCTTCTCAGTATCGTCGGCAAATTGTATGCTAAGATTTTGATTGAGAGAGTGATGAAAGAAACTAACGAAAAAATATGGGATATACAAGGTGGGTTTAGAAAGGGAATGGGATGTGTGGACCAGGTCTTCTCGCTCTGATCTCGAGAAGGCCTATGACCGAGTGGTAAGGGACGATTTATGGTCCACACTGTCTATGTATGGATGGATGGCCAGATGTTGCGGGCTTTTAAATCTCTTTATGAAAATTCTAGAGCCTGTGTCCGAATAAATGGGGCCTACACCGATTGGATTGACATCTCGAAAGGTGTCAGACAGGGATGTGTAGCGTCTCCCTGGCTGTTCAACTTGTTCATGGACAGTTGTTTGACGGATTTGAAATATTCTGAATTGGCATTGAGAATGGGAGAGTTATCAATCATATGCCTTCTCTATGCTGATGACCTGGTACTCCTTGCGTCGACGGCGGAGGAGTTGCAGGAGATGGTAACATTTATGAATAAGGAATTTAAAATGAAATGTATGAAAATGAATGTTGATATGAAAACCAAAGTAATGATTTTTGGAAGGGAAAACACTCGTAGTATGACTGATTTGAATATTAAGATTGAAGATGAAAGAGTAGAGCAAGTGAGGGAGTTTGTACATTTAGGATCGATGTTCACAAGGGATGGAGCACATGATGGTGATACAGAAAGGAGAATGAAAGCAGGAAACAAGGTGAATGGTGTCCTGCATTTATTTGTTGCTAACAAAAACGTGTCGAGAAGGGCACGTGTACGGGCCGTGTTTAGCTGTGCACAATGGTGTGCTCGTCCCAACTCTTATGTATGGCAGCGAATCTTGGGTATGGCAGAAGAAGCACGAAAGTAGAATAAATGCTGTGGAGATACGGTCCCTAAGAAGTTTGTGTAATGTGAAAATTAGTGACAGAGTTAGGAATGTAGTAGTAGTAAGAGAACGTTGTGGATTGAAAGAAGATGTAGTGACTAGGTTTGAAAAGGGTATGCTTCGATGGTTTGGTCATTTAGAGAGGATGGATGATAGAAGACTCACGAAAGGAATTTCTAGACCAAATGTGTGTGAAGTGTCGGAAGAGGTCGTCCACGGCGAACATGTGTGTTCAATATTCATAACATCATAACATTCGATACCCATCCGCCATTTCCCTTTTTTAGTCAGTAGTTATTAAATTAGTTTTAAATTAATACTTGGAATTGAATAATGCATATTATAATGAAATTAAGAAACAACTCATCTGAATAAAAATTCAGTTGATTTAAATTCGAAATAAAAGCAAATATATGACTTAATACTTAATGTGGAAATAAAAGTCGTACAACTTGTCAAATTTAGATGTACCGTAGGACGCATACGATTCAAATCACGCATTCTCCAAAACAATTGAGGGACAAAAAAATATGTATGATTCTAGATTTTTTGATCTTTTTGTTTCGACGTTTTTTACTTGCTCAAAGATTTATACCGAAAATCGGAAAAAAATATCGGATGTTAAAATTACAGTCAAATGCACAAAAAGACTAACATCACATTTCACTTATCAAGTTACTAACCTTATGAACCGGCATCAGTCTTAGGGGTTTTAGTTGAACTACTACTTAAAGCAGAGAAAAAAGCATGCAAGCTCTGTCTAAATGGACCATTGATAATCGACTTGGGTGAAAAATTCGAGAACAATATTTTCTAACTGGGGTTTTGGAACTTAGCTATTAAAAAGGTATAGTATCATATTTTATTGTAATTATTAACTATTCTATATAAATTTATAAAAAAAATGTGTGATAAAAATATGAATAAATGAAATTGGAGTAATTTTGTAATAACAATTTCCTTAATTTGACTGTTTAAGCAAAAAAGTCCAAGTTTTTGTTTGTTTGTTTGTTTGGTTACCCTGATGTCTGAAACGGGTGGATAAGGTGGATAGCTAGTATCAGAGTTTCGCACGAAAATAACAAATGACTTGGGACGGGCATAAGTAGTGTTACATAAAAATAAATGAATGTTATCGTATAGATAGAAACGGGAACAGAGACAAAAATACATAAATATCCTAATTATAACGTGAACTGCAACGTTCTAAAAACCTATTACCATATAATTTGCCTTAGTAATTATATGCCTTATACTATCGTAATGAAATTTAATCATGTTCTGATTCTACCGTCTACTGAGAATCTAGTAGTAAAAGAAGTTTACATATACCGTGGATTAACACTGGTACCGTAAATATCTAATTCTAACGTATTATATGTTAAACTGTTAGTAAAACTATCGTAACGATATTCTTAATTATTGAGAGGTGAGGGCTGAGAAATCCAAATCGTTTTAGGATCAATCTTTGGTTCGAAGTGCCGATACTGCTTGCCATGAGCACCATACATTCATAACCTCCTACCTACAGGAACGAGAGATACAAAGTAGTGTCTTCAGGTATACCCGCTTGTTATTCTTACTCTTAGCATATTTTAGTACCATTCTCATAGCACCCATAGAACGTCGCCTAAATGTAGTAATGCCTAGAAGTTTCGATTTTGATTTAAAAACTTAAATACCGTCTAAAAATTTAAAAAATTTGGATTACTAAAATGTGGGTAGTTTCATTTTATTTGGGAATATCAATGGGAAACGTAAATCGATAGCTAGGGTTCTGTGCATTGCATCAGAAACAAACTATCCTAATTTAATCTAAGAATGTTCTTATTCTATTGTCTATTCAGCTCGAGCATTTAGTACCTGGTGCAGAAAGTACAAAAGCGAGAATCGAGGCAAGCTCGCGTGTACCGTGGAACAACACCGTTACACTAACTTATCTATCTCTAACGTATTATATGTTAAGCTGTTGCTAATAATATCCTTAAGATATTCTATATTATTCAGAGTTAAAAAATACAAATCGTACTGAGAATAAATTTCGATTCCAAGTGCCGATACTGCTTGCCATGAGCACCATACATTCATAACCTCCTACCTACAGGAACGAGAGATACAAAGTATATCTTAAGGTATACCCGCTTGTTATTCCTATATATTATAGAACCATTCTCATAGCACCCTACAAAAATACAAATTATATCTTTAGAAAGTCTTATGGAAATAGAGCATATTGTCGTAACCACTTTGCAGAGACTAACATTTATAAGTTAATTTCATAATTGAAGTCACATTATAAGCGGATAAACTATCCAAGAAACACTATTTTATAGATCCTTAGTACATAAGCTCCTTACTGAACTGGTTTATCTTCAGTTTCGAGTTTTCAACCATGATTATTTAAGCAATGTATTACAATTACATTAATTCTACGAGTTACGTACATGCAACCCCAAAACGTCGTCCTTAATACTATCATAGTTCAGCCATTGAATAAATGTAATCATATTAGAAAAGATTTCATTTTATTCTGAAATCAGTATTATAATTAATTAAATAAATAATATAATATAGACACATATAGACATTAGTGTCCGAACTTATAGCTAATGGTGAAGAGTGAGATGCAGGAGTGACGTTGCATCTCACGTTTATTCTTCTTTGTCTTCGACAGCAGAGAATAATAGCTTCTGGCAGATGTGGGTGAATTTTGCTGCAGACAACATTATTATATTAATATCACAGTTTCTTGAGTCTCTCTGCGCTATACTGTGTGAATAACCATCGTTATTACAGTCCTTTACTGAAAATAGTATTGTGGTTTGTAATAATTCAAAGTCATTTTCCTCCTTGTTAAAAGTTTTTACAGGAAAAATATTTTAATATTAGTTTGTGTAAAATACTTGATGGCAGCCTATAAACGACGGAGACACCCACAGTCTGCTCGCAATATGTTAGAGTGTACGAGTATATATCTATATACAAATAGAGAGACTACGACTTACTTGATACATCTGCAACGAACTTCGGCCTGTACCTAATGAAGGCGTAGTAGACCGGCACACCAGCCAGAGTCATGCCAGCGCCGGCGAGCACGGCCCACGGCTGGCTCAAGATCGGCACAATTAACAGCACCGTACTCACGGTTACGAACACGACGGGCATCCAGGTTTGAACCTGTACATTAATATTACTTTTTATTTCAGTTTTACTTTGTTTTCTGAACATTACTTTTTACCTAAAGTTTCATTGATATTAAAAACTATATTGTTTTTTAGTGAAAATATTCTTCTTGGCAGAATTACTTTTATGGCACAAGGTGCAAACAAGGAACAGGTGATCGCCAATGTACATCTGGAACTTTAGAATCACAAGTACATTGCCAACCATTAAGTCCTCTTAGATACAGGAAGGAAGGGAGGTTTTGAACACCGGTAACTTGGCGAATGACTGCACGGCACTGCGCCAAGTGTCGTGCATTCAATTCCCACGTGGGACAACACTTTGCGTGATTCGTAAATTATTGTTCCGAGTCTGGGTGTTCTTCGTGTCTGTTTCATGTATGTTTGTGTTATTTTATGTGGTTACATAGGATTATTCCTAATGGCCGACAATCTTACAAAATAATGAAGTTTGTAATAAAATTAAAATGAGGAATGTACATAAACTTTAGAATACGGTGGTTCAGTACGATACGTTCCTGTCAAGCGTTTACATAACGAGAGGTAAAATTGCACCAGTTAATTAATTTGTACCTTGATTGGGCGAGCCAGGTGTGGTTTTTTATAGCGTAGCCACAACACGGCGCTGCAACTGAGAGTGGTGAAGAATGCCTCCACTACCGTGCAGTAAGTGATCAGAGAAGTCAGGTTATCCGGGATTAACATTATGATGGACATTATCATCTGGGAAAGAAAAAAAACTTTAATATACTGTTCTTGAACATTTGTGTCAACAGAGTTATAGACACGAGCCGAATATTTATAGAAAAAATCGATTGATGTGGACTGCCCAAAATCGGGATGGGTGGCGCCCTTAAAGGGAGGCAATAGGCTGAACGCCCAAAAACAGTAATATATTTTCGGTATTGTATTCAGAACTTATTTTAAACAGCATATACTATTTTGGATTCCCAGAACAAAATAAGGGCACTTATGAAATTAAATGAAACTTGTTTATTAAACTCCGGAGTAATATGTTTACATGAAATTTCATTTGTACGAGTATCATCAAAATCTGTGAGTTGTCTTAACTATTTTCAGTGTAAATTAATAAAACATTTCAAGAGATGAAATGAAACAGGAATGTCAAAACTTATGAAAAAACCACCTACTAAATATCATATGCTGAAAAATAAAAAAACGAATTTAAAAAAATAACAAGAAAAGTTAACATTACAAAAATGGAGATTTTAAAACTGTTAGCAAATGATGTTAAAACAAATCGGTACTAATTCATTATCATTAAAAACATCAACACTATTTCGTATATTTTATTTTCCTTTTAAATACTTTTTGAGTTATATTAAAAAATATGTGATGACCAGATAAATACTAGTCGGCATCACGGCATACTCGTTGCCAGAGGTGCGAAGTAGCTGTCAGAAGCTAGTTTTAGAATATTACAAAAGATATTTAAAAAAAAACTTTGGTTAATTTGCCTCACTCAACATAAGTCGTATTATTAATCATTAATTTTAATTAACTTTATATGGAATAGTCACGCTGTCGTGTTTATACTCGTACCTAATATTTTAACTAACATTTAACCTCAACCTGGCTGGAATATAATAAACAGGCACAAAAGGAATATATACAATTAATTATCGAGACATACTATACATAAATATTACTCATTCTTCATGATAATATATATATATATATATATATATATATACAGGTAATACTGCTATGTGTATCCTTATTAAGTACTTATTCTTGAGAAATAATACCGGGCAACAGAAATTATTATATTATTAGGCTCTTAGGCAATCGCAAAAGTATTTGAATTCGACGTAATATTGGAAAAAATATATTAATTAGTAGTAGCTTTTGCGAAGCTTCTCAGACAATCTCGACTCAATTTCGAGCGTTCAATTCGTGGGTCTATATGGCAAGTTAAAAATAGTTAGTCGCCAAGTGGTTAAAGGTTCTTCTTTTGATGAGATGGCAACCAACTAATCAGCTATTTCTGCCAATGTCAAGTAAAGTCTTCAAATCATAAGTCTTTCGTCGTGATGAAATTTAATGATTAAAAATGTGGATGAGATGAAATGGGGACTGTCTTTCGAAAAACAAAAAACGATCTTCAATAGGGAACATGCATAAGATTTTTATTTGTCTTAAATATTTTTTTCTAGATTCTTTATTGTCTTTGAAATGTACTTAAAAGGTTTTTTTTTATTTAGGGATTATTTAAACCCAGACAATTTTTTAAATATAAAGTGTAAATTAAGGGAGGGCAATTCAAACTTACAAAACGCGTTCCTATTGGTCGAAACGAAATGTGATATAGATGATCACTTCATCGAAACTATCGGCGTCGAAATTCCTACTGTGTTAGTAGTGTTTGTGAGAAAAATTACCTACTTCTATGATTTTTAAAGCAATTAAAATTGCAAATACGAACAATGACGTTATAGTCAGTGACGTCAGTGTTTTAAATTTCACTTTGAAAATTAATTTGACTATTTTCAAGTCTATAATGTTTTTCCATGGCCATGGACACTCGACAACACTAGAGGCGTGGAGAGACATATCAATATGTTTTTCTAGGTTATGGTGATGTAAATGATCACAACAAGTAAATAGACTAGCTACTTTGAAAGAAGCATTGTAGCAGACTTCCTAGTGCGCTGTTGAGATATAAACTTTGGAAACATGCTTCACTGACAGCCAGCGGAAACTTGAACGTATCCGATCGAAATTAAATTGTGGTACAGACACAAGAGTACACGGCTAATATCTGAAGATTTTCTCAGTAGCTAGCCGAATTACTAATTTCTAGTGCTCTAAAAGGAACCAGTGTGTCTGAATGTTTAGCATACTTACATGTGTCGTCACTAGTTGAACGAATATAATAATATGTAAATATACAGTGGACTCCCAATGATTTGTCTTAATCACACAATGTACACAAACAACAGGCAATACAACACAACCTAATGTGGGAGTTGTCTTTAAAAAAAAAAAAAAATACAATTAAATATTAACTTACCAGGAAGATGAGTGACGGCAAAGGCGAATAGCATTTCAAGTTGATGTGCGCCAGCAACTCAGGCATGTGACCATTGCGGGCGCCAGCGAAACACATGCGAGACGATGCCATTATGTGTACAGAGAGACCACCTACTATTGCTATAGCGACCAACGTAGGCATCGCCCACTTTACAGCCCCCAGACAAATTGTTGCGAAGTCCTATAATGATATTAAATTTCAGTATCACAACCTTCAGTATCTGTCATGGTTAAACTAGAAGGTAACTATTACAAATTTTGTAATAAACTTTTACCCTATGTATCAACAAAATTACAACTGTGACTAAAGTCAGTGTTCACTAGAAACGATTAGGGATATAATAAATAGTCTGTAGTTTTTTATTTAATGAAAGCACCGTATATACTTTCACCAGCTGACGCACGCAACCTCGTTTACGTCTCTTATTGCCCGAAGTGTAATATTTTTCCCCGGATTTTGTAACATTATTCATTAGTGCTCCGCTCCCAATGGTCTTAACGTGATGATATATATCTCAGCCTATAGCATTCCTCGATAAATGGACTATCCAAAACGGAAATAATTTTTCAAATCGGACCAGCGGTTCCTGAGACTAGCGCTTTCAAACAAACAAACAAACTCTTTAGCTTTTTAATATTAGTATAGATATGCATTAAAAGAAAATGCTGTTAATTTGAGATTATAAATAGATACCTGAATTTTATATATTTGCATAGGTATGCCGTCTAGATACACTAATTAATTTAGTTTAGTAATATCACAAAAATAACCTAGTCCCGGCACCTACATACACACCTACACACTACAACATACCTACATCATTTTGCATAATACCTTCAAAGCCTTAAAACGCTAATTATATAAAATTAATATAATAATACGTATTTATCAATTAATCCTCTTAGCGTAAACTTCAGGCGTTTAAACTAGTGTTTGATTTACATGACCTTTAGGTTCAACGATAAATTGAGATAAACGTCTTATTTTTTAAATCAGACCGTTCTATTTATAAGCTCACACGACTGTTGATCTACTGTCATCCGCCTCTGAGTATTTTACCCAAACTAGCTATCGGCTATCAAATAGGGATGAACTTCGATTTTTGGCAGAGCAACTGGCATTTATAATCCATATTAAGCAATTTCTAAGTACCATGATAGACTTGAACTTTTAATAAACAATCACTTCATATTTAATAATAAAATACTCACGACAGCTATAGCCTCGGTAGCCAGCACTCCGACAGGTCCAAGAACTGCCAGGTAGGAGAGGTTGGCCAAAAGATAAATACCGGTAACCAACGGCAGGGACACATAGATAGCGCGGGGAAGGTTCACGAATGGATCTTTCAGCTCCTCGGTCATGAAGTTCAAGTAGCTCCTGTAGAAAGAAATTTTATATTAATATTTATTCTAGTTTCGTGATTTGTGACGTGTGAGACTAAAACGTTGTTAAATAATGCCATAGTTTTCGTAAATATGTTCTAATCCTTCCTTAGATCAATTATTTTGTCTTAAACGATGAATAAATCGGTACAAAGTAGTTGTAAGTATTTGAAGGTTCTCTGAATTGTCAGACCTATCTGGTAATACTGGCACAACAATAGTTTAATATGAGGCTGTACGCACAAAGGAAATATGTATGTTCTCGAGACAGGTGAGTCTGCGAACCGGTTTCCCTAATCCGCTTTAGTTTCTACCAAAATTGGAGCTGCGCAGTGCTCGATAACAAAAGCAGCATTGTAGTGTAGAAACGTAAATTACTCCTAAATTGCAGTTCTCATTTCAGAAGCACTGTTATTTAATAATACGCACAGTTACATTATATGGATACGAAAACTCAAAACTTAATATGTAATAATATGACACTAGAAGGACGAACGCTTCTCCGCAGTATTAAATTTATGTTGAATATTCTACAATCGACTTCAGCGGGCAAATCTCAAATAAAAGCACTTTTATCAATGTTCCTAAGCCAATTAAAAATTGAGATCTAAATAAATAAACCTTAGAAAACATTTATACGATATTATACACCATGTATGCGGGGAATGATTGCCTCATTGGCGTAACGGTTGACAAATGCGACTGCCGATCAAGAGGTCTCGGGTTGGAATCCCGGCCCTAAAAGTGTTAATGAGTTTTTCTGATAACAGAAATGCTTAATAACAAATACTCGAAGTTTGGGGTCAGAACCCCCGTGCATCGAAGAGCACTTAATTTCGTCGGTCCTGTGTCTAATCCCTCCCCGGTTGTGTCGGATAACCGTCCCATTATGAGAGTGAGGGAATAGAGAGTGCACCTGTGTTTGCGCACACACATGTGCACTGTATAGTCTACTGAGTAATTAGCTGGTCTTCGTTGAGAATGGCTGTCATTGCCGAAATCGGCTAGGAGTACATTATTATGCGAGCAAATTGACTTTCAGCAAATTTAAGAAATACTTTCATATACCTACAATAGTTTCAAAGAAGCGAATTTAGGATCATTCATCTTAGGCGTTAATTAAGAAAATAATTGACTCGTTAATCATAGGTTATATGTGTGAGTTGCTATTTGCGCGCTGATAACGTTCGAATATCAGTAGTGATTGATAACTGGTGGGAAAATATTTATAAAGTTGTAATATTGTGCACAGCACAAAGTTAAATAACGTCAGTAAACTCAATTACACGCAAGCTGCTGATAACACGGTCGACTGGATTCAATTATGTCCACAGTTTGTTACGATGTCACGTTTTTAATCGCAAAATTTTAAGCATATAACTAAAGAACATAATTCAAAAATAGATTAAATTGACGTGATAATTTATAATTCATCATTATCATCATCAGCCTATCGCAGGCCATTGCTGGATATAGGCCTCTCTAATTATGTATTATTTTTTATTATTTAAGTAAAACTAAAAAGTTTTATTCGACGTCACTTAGAATATTTACTATTTAATAACCACCTATCCGCAGCGAATCGTTATTCAAATAATCTTCAAATATCGTTTAAGTTTTATGAATAACTAGCTGACCCACGCAACCTCGTTTGCGTCTTCTACTGCCCGTAGCGTGAAAATTTTCCCCCGTTTTTGAAACATTCTTCATTGGTGCTCCGCTCCTATTAGTATTAGCGTGATGACATATAGCCCATAGCCTTTCTGGATAAATAGACTATCCAACGATTATCTATTCCAACGCACATACGCAAACTGTTTTGATAGATATGATGGAATTTGAACTTTATATAATAGCAATAAAGCTCAAATTGACTTTACGTTTTAGTTAGAAAACGTTTGTATGGGAAAAAGAAAAGGGCTGTTTTTAGGGCTTTTCCGGTCATTATTCGAATTTTTCCCGTAAAAACCATCCTTGAACTTCAACAAACATTTAAAAAAAAGAATTGGCCAAATTGGTCCAGGCGTTGTTGAGTTATGCGCTTACCAACACATTGAACGATTCATTTTTATATTATAGAAGATAGATAGATAGAAGATAGATAGATAATAATTACCATTGTTTATCTTTTACAATTTTACATTCTTAAACAAACGAAAGTCAATGCTTCTGAAAGATAATTATTTCTCTTTTGTACAGGCATATTTTTAATGAAAGAGAATCGAATTGCATTCGAACACGGCGCGGAGTCTGAGCTCGATGAACTGTGTAAACAAATTATTTTTTTTTAATTAATTTCTCAGATCCAATCACGTTTAATAAAAAAAAATAATATAGTTTGAAGTTAAAAGGTACAATTTCTAAAATTTCGACTATATCTTCTAAACCCATGCCGGCGTCATGCACGGCGGGTTTAGGCCGGCGGTTATTCCGTCGGCATCATTATTCCGAGGGCATCATTTCAGTTATGAATAGCCGGCGGCTTATTTGCGCGGCAAGCCCCGTAGCACGACCACCCGCGGCATGGTGGGTAGGAGCCCTAAAACATCTCGCGCGCTAGTTATTCCATACGTGTCGCAGAGGACTTCGGACACAAAGAACACCCCAAACACAAAGCTACAATTTCTTGATCACACTGTGTTGACCATGTGAGGTTCGAACCCACAAAATTCAGCGAAGTAGTAAGCGATGAGTTGACCGCTTAAACCACAACGCTACAGGTTAATATGATTTTATTTTAATATTATTTTTCATGGTAAAAATAAGGTGATTAATAAAATCAGTTCCTAGAAGGAGTAATGACCACTTTTGGTATGGCTGTCAATTTAATTGCCCCTTGTGTTTCTGATTTTAACAATTTCAGTTTTATAACATACTGATAATAAAAAAACTATACATCGACTAGCAAATTAAGATTAGTACAATTTTAGTTCGTTTTTTTTTATTGTATTTAGGCAAACGGTTAAACGTATCGCCTGATGGTAAGCGATTACCGCCCGCCGCCGCAACACCAGAGGCGTTACAAGTGCGTTACCGGCCTTTTAAGAAGGAGTACGCTCTTTTCTTGAAGGTCATATTGGTCCGGGAACACTGTAGGCGACAGCTCATTCGACAGTTTTGTTGCGCGAAGCAGAAAGTTTCGGGAAAAGCGCACAGTATAGATGATTTACTCCATATGTATCGATATATATTCATATTTAATTTATGAATTTACATATTGTTCCCTACAAATATTTAGATTTTACTCAAATTATATGTATATATATATAAAAGGAACTAATTAATTTTACATTACACCGTTTTTATTGTTTGTCTACAATGTGCGCGTAAAATAACATTCCGTACATATTTTTTAAATTTTGATTAAATTTATATGGGCAATGAAACACCTCATTCATTAACATCGGTTTAGTAGTTAAGACGCTATGGTGCAACATACATACTGCAAAAATCATAGTAGTAGTGGGATTATTGTGAGATACGATTGCACATCAGTAATATGGAAACACTTATTTGTCGTGTCATGTCACTTCAACTACGCCATCGACGTCAAAAAATTATTGTTCGATATAACTGATGACAGTGAACTTTTAACTTCCGAATTTTACCCATGTGCCATAATAAGCGGCGATTATGAAATAAACCTTTTAGTCTAGTCGACAAGATGAAAATGGTACAAAATAGAGATCCTGATCTTAAAATTATGTTGCAATAGCTCTTTGGATCCGGAATGACGCCTAGAAAAAATTGCAAAAGTTATAAACAATTAAAGATGAAAAAAAATGGCATTTCGTTTTTTGCCAATATTTCATAAACTATTGATATTTAAGAAATTGAAAAAAAAAGATTCTGAAAGAGGAGGAAATTTCCAATAAAAAACTCCTTACTCCCGGAACTCTATTATTTATAATTTTAATTTAACGCTGAAAATAGGTCTGCGCGCCACATATTTAGGTGCACGCGTGGCTTCGAAAGCGAGTACGGCACATTATTTAATTTATTTAAGGTATTGAATTATTTTTTTAAATTTGAAAAAATTATGGTGTGTTCTGAACACTATTAATAATTTATTCCCGTGGGAAATTTTACTAAATTTAATTTTTCAACAAGTTAAACAATTGTTAACCAACAACATTTTCTCGAACTACCGTTTTAATTGTAAGTGAAAAAAAAATGTTTAAATAATGGTCGTAAAAAAAATTCGCATCGTAGAACCTTTCTTATATACATACCTAACAAGATCGCGCCACAAAAGTTATACTTTGTTTATAATAATTTTTTTACTTGAACCACATTACTTGGATTTTTCAGTTTTTGTTTGTTTAGTTTAGTTTTTTTTCAACAAAGTATTTTTTTAACTTTTATGGCGCGATCTTGTTAAGTATGTAGGTATGTAAGAAAGGTTCTACGATGCGAAATTTTTTTACGACCATTATTTAAACTTTTTTTTTCACTTACAATTAAGACGGTAGTTCGAGAAAATTTTGACTAATTTTAGGCACGCCAGCAAAACGTGTTTAAAAAAAACTAGAAAATCGGTTAGATAGCTTCAGAGATCATCGTGAGCAACAACGTGACACGAGAATTATATATCTCGTACTTTTACTTTCTTGCTTAATTCCTATTAATCTAAGCCGGATGTTAACTATTCTATTTTGGGCACGCCAGCAAAACACACGATATTTCAAAAGGAAAAACGTGTAAATCTATAAGATTGTTTCGGAGATCATCGTGGGCGACAACGTTACACGAGAATCATATAATAAACTAGCTAACCCACGCAACTTCGCCTGCGTCTCTTTTCTATCATGCTCGGCTTCTATTGGTCTAAGCGTTATAGTAACTATTCAATCTTAGGCACGCCAGCAAAATACGCATTTAAAAAAAAGTGAAAATCGGTTAGACAGTTTCAGAGTTCATCGTGAGCAACAACGTGACACGACAATTATATCAAACAGATAGACCAGCTAACCCATGCAACTTCGTCTGCGTCTCTTTTCAGTCATGCTCGGGTCCTAGCGTGATGTTAACTAATCTATCTTAGGTACGCCAGCAAAATACACATTTAAAAAACGTGAAAATCGGTAAGATAGTTTCAGAGTCCATCGCGAGCAACAACGTGACACAAGAATTACAATTAATATAATAGCCTAGCTGACCCACGGAACTTCGCCTGCGTCTCTTTTCAATAATGCTTGGCTCTTATTGGTCTACTTATTAAGGCACGCCAGCAAAAATCACTTAAATAAAAACGTGATAATCAGTTAGATGGTTTCGAAGTTCATTGTGAGCAGCAATGTGACACGAAAATTAAACTTAGTCTTGTCATAAATATTGTTACAAAGAAAAACAAATTTATTATACGTAATATTTAAAGCCCGGACTTAGTCCAAAGAATAATGGCAGTTCTGCCAGCCTTCTGGGTACGGTCCTTACCAGTGGACGGCAATTTGAAGGAATACTACGATGCTTAATTTTGTATTTACCTCATTAAAATCTGTTGCGTAGTTTGATAGATTAAAGCGTACAAGAATAAAAATTTACTTCATTTTATACCACTTCAAGATTTATGTGTAGTTCTTTTTTACGTAGGTATTTGTATTGATGACTCGTCATGACGTTTAAAAGAATGTGCGAAATATTCAAACCAACAAGAAATGGGGTATAATTTTTTGTCCAAAAACTGTCCGATTCTTTAAAAAAATAAGTTTCAGAGAGGAGAAAATTTCAAAAATTTAAAAATACATTTTGATGAATTTTTTTTTTAAAAGTATCTTTAAGTTTTAAATTAATTGACAATATTTTATGAAAAAAAACATTTCAATAAGTCGTTGCGAGCATAAACAAGGGGTTGGTTATACTACGGCAGTGAAAGAATCTGCAAGAAACCGATTTTTTTCATAGTTGATACAAATATATTGCAGACATAATTAACAATAAAAGAACATCATTCTTAAACCGCGACTTCCAGATATGAAGCTCAAAACATTATTCAAATTTTGATAACCGTTTTATATAAATAAACTTTGTGTAAAAAATCACTGTATTTCGTTTTTGGTGGTTTAAGAATCTTGTTGAAGCCGCTAATTTATATTTTTATGCGAATCAGACCGACGTTACTTCCATTTAAACAAAAAATCAATATTATACCTAATTAATTCGGGAAATAATCTTTTAGAACTTTAATAATAGCAATTTCAAAAATGATAATAAAACAATACACTTACTCCAAGTTGTCTTGATTTATTTTCTTACGCCTGTTACACGAAGTTTGGAGACGTGCAGAGCTATCACCATTACATTTTTTTAGTTCTAAGAATAGTCAATAAATAGCACGCGTTGCCAACTTTTTGATAACCCTAAAGTGGCACATTGAAAGCGACTATGGCTCAACTCGCATTAACGCAGTCGCGGTTTAAGAATGATGTTCTTAAACCGCGACTGCGTTTTAAGACTGCGACGCAGTCACGTCACCGCACGAGGCGGCCTGACTGCGTCAGGTGAACTCGGCGTCTAACGTGTCACAGGCATCACAGCTCGCGAGTTTTATACAGCAACGTGCGCCTCCTTTCGGCTACCGTAAAGCGCAGACGCGTAATTTCTCTATCACAAATTTATACTTTAGTGATGAGAAAATAGAGATGAATATTCTCTAAGCGATAACAAGTCGTCGCTTCGACTCTGCGCCAGTGTGAGTTGAGCCTAAACTACAACAATACACCTGAACTGGAAGTACTGTAGGTGTAGGTGTAGGTAGGTGTTGCAATAAGTTGCGGCATGTCCTCAACTGCGACCAATCAAATGCATTGCCCCAACCCTACACAGGACATCAGTGTAGTACTATAAAGTCCAAAAAAGGTTCCCTTTTATCTGGGGTTCTGTTATTAGGAAAGTGAAGTCTGAAAAAAATGAATTGTCAAATAAGAAAACTATCACAAAGTTGCAATATAAAACATTTTATTAAGTCAGAAACAAAAAAAGTCTTCCATGGAGAGGCATGGTAATTGTTGGTTAAAATGGGTATTTTCGACCAAAATAACACAAGTTAGATCTTACCATGGGTATCATGGGTTCCAAAATCATTTGTTTCATATGTCTTGTAAAACTATGTTTGTATGATTGTTGTAATTATTTGAATAAACTAATAATTATTATTATTAAAATGGTACCATGGTACCTTTGCCAGCAGAAAATCTTTTTTTTTGTTGTTTACTGTTTTGTCAATTTCAATTTCAATTGTCAAATTCACCGAGTCAAAAGAATAGAAAAGACAAAGAGACACTATTATTCATACTTGTAGCCGAAGACGAATATTAGTAACGTTATAAAAGCGAATGTAAACTTGTTTTATCTGTACTCATTAATTGTTACAGATTGAGCAAAACACACGGGCAAAATTAGTTTTGAATTAAGACCCTGGACAAAGCTTCTAAGTCCAATTGACAAATCTCTTCGCTAGCCCTTCAACTTGAGACGAAAGATTATTGAAAACTTTTACTTGGAATAAAAGGTTATTAACTCCGTTCAATGCTCGTCTGGAAAATTTTAAATTAATATTGCTCTTCGATAGACGATACATGATCTTTAATTTACATATGACAGCCTTCACTAACTAACTTGCCCAGATCCGGTACCTTAGCGCGCTATTGTGTCTAAAACTAAAGTTGTTTAGTCAATGTAGATTTAAGATTAACAACTTAGGCCTTAACTCTTCAAAAGCCCCAGCGATTATATATCTTTTAACGGTCTCGAACATTGGAGTTAAGTTTTTAGAAAAAATATGTGTATGGAAAATTAGGTATTAGGAGATTTGTAGATTTAATTTCATGTAAGAGTTATTTTTCAAAATAAAGTACCTCCATTAGGTAACTTGTTTTGAAATCAAGCCCTTTATTGTTTTCTGCGAACCGTCCTTATTCTAAAGCATGGCCCGCCCACTGACAAAAATGTTCCAATAATTCTAATAATATACGTTATCAAGAAATACTTATAGGTGGGTATATATTATAACGGGCGCGTATTTCTTGACAGGGAAAAGCTGCGCACAATATTTAATATTGATTGACAAGTAAATTAGCAAGAATTATTTTGATGAATTAAATAAATAGTCAGGCTAGTTTCCAACAGGCCTTGCATGTAATGGAGTAGGTCTGCTAGGCTTCTTGGAGGCACTGGGGTAGCACGAATAATGCCAACCCACCACGCAAAATAGGCGCACTGAATTCGTCGAGTTGCGGAGACCTAGCCCGCGAGTTTCAAGTTCAAATACATAATGGAGTAGTGTACTTTGGCATATATTTCATGGCATATCACTCGACGTTTGTATTAGGGCAAGGGTTCCGAAGTAGCAACAGATTTCCTACACAGAAGCGGGTCATCTACAAACCGCGGCCCGAGGTACGTTGGGGTTCGAGGGATTTCCTTTCGAGTGTGCATCTGGCTCCCCGGCTTCTAGTGTACCCGAGACGTTGTACGGTTTTTAGTCGGTTCGAGTTCGACATAGCTACCAGTAGGTGGTATCCAAGAGGATTGCCGCACAAAAAAAACGGGATCCGAAGCAAATCAGCTGTACTGTTAAGTGTTCTAAACGTCTGAAATGTAAGTCCATCTTATTAATATGTACGTACCTACATAGGTTTATAAATAATATAGATATTGGAAATAGTAGGACTGAAAAGTAATAGTAAAGCATAAATAACAGATCTGTTAATATTATTATTTATATGAAAATGTTTCTATTGTTGAATTTACTTCTATTTGTTGACAGAGTGTAAAATCCCTTCAAGTATCCTTGGGAATATAGGAGCTAGGAGTACTCGTATGCGGTCATTCCACCAGTTCACCACAAAATAGTACTCTTTTCTTATCGTTTGCGGCTTCAGAACAGTCACTGTCATAATTTTCCTAGATCATTTTTCCCTAGATAAAAGATTCTATAGCAGATAAACTGAATTCTATTTTCGTACTATCCTTCAGTTATTTTCAGCTACTGATTCTGCTCCCAGTAGTCTTTAAAGAGAGGACAGCATTATCGTCTAAAGGTGCATTACTAGTTAGTTTCAATGCTTTCAATAACACAAGTTCTAATTATAATAATAAAAATAATAATTCTTTATTTCAAACACAAGGTTCATAGGTAAATTACATCAATAGATAGAAAAAGAAATATATTTTACTTTTAATTATTATACTTTTAATTTCTTTATTCTTGGAAAAAAGGGAGTATAGGGGAATTAATGGTTTTAAAAAAACCGGCGAAGTCGTATATTATATATTATATAACAACAAATTACTGATTTTCGAAATTTTTCTTTATCTGTACTATAAGTCGTTGCTTCGTAGCAAATTTAAAGATACTGAGTTCACAGGTATGTTTTGATTCCCTTGTCAAAAATTTGCAGCATAAACGGATGAATTTTTGATTGCGTTGGGTAAAAAGTTTGATTTTTTCACAGCTCCATGGGAAATAAGACCTGAGTATTTGATATGAATTTCAACTTGATACCTCCACGCGTTCCTCAGAAAATGGGTCTTGACAGACAGAGAGACGGACATCAAAGTGATCTTATAAGGGTTCCGTTTTTTCTTTTTGAGGTACCAAACAATGTTGTTGCTTTAAGGAAACTCAAGCATCCATAGAATCAGAAATTTAAATATGTTTTACACATACACACACATAAATATTAAATATGGAAAGTCAAAAAGAACCGGGACCCTATTACGTTCATGGCCGTCCAAATTGGCTGGGTGAACAGGAGGGTTCTGTGGCAGCTGTTGTCTACGCGGCGGCTCATGTCCTCTTTGTTGCTAAGAGACGATAGTATAAGATTAGCAGATGCAGGATTAGGGGAATCACTACAGTGTCTGTTTTTCCCCTAACCGGAGTCGAAGCGTTTTCGAGGTTTCCGTACTTACCTAACCTTGGAGACATGGATGTGGCGTTTATTATAACACATAGTCCATTGTAGGGGAATACGCAGGTATAGATTTTATTAAAAACCTCTAACTAGCTTAGCCTGATAATGACTCTTTAGTTGACAAATTACACATTCTAACAATGTTCTACGCAAGGTCACTGTTTATAGTTTGGATTGGGTGATTGACCTGTTTCTTAATATAAACTTATATGAAACCGAGTGCAGTTTACATAACACATTAAGTAACATTGTTTCTAACACTGGTCGAATCCTAACAAACAAAAACTAGAGAGAGTAGTTGACCAACATGATTGATAACGATTTTTGTACTCCTTTTCATAAATTTTACTTGACCTCATGCTGTAGGTATTAATGCAGTTATGTAGACAAAATAATATAGAGAATAAATTGGACTATAAACATTGAAAATTGAACTTTGAATTCATAGTATAAAATATATTATCATAGTATAAAACTTAATACAAGTTATCTCATTACTTAGCAAGGGCTTTGGTTGCGACACCTGGTTAGGCTCGTTAACATCTAAACATGATCCAAATGCTCAGTTGTTTTTATTTTTATTTTTAAGTTAACATTGTAACTATTGATGAATAAACTATTATTATTATTATAGTGCAGTACGATCCACTTGCACTGGTGGATCGAGATGGTGGATCCTACCATATCAATGGGTGTTTTTTTGGTTGACTGAAGTATCATAAAATTTTAACATTGAAATGTTTCTTCGTAGTCAAATTACGTGGATGATTGAGTTGCCAAAAGATGCCTCTCGGTGATGATTACAAAATAAGCGAAAAGTAATTTTAAAATTCAAATATTTTTTTCTAAAATAGCAAAAATGACGAAAGATGCGACGTCTTTTAATTACAAGGTTTTATTTAGTTTTACCTGTCCCATGTTTGCCTGTTATCAAATCGTGCAAGTTAAATTTGATCCACTGCCCGATTTCCCATATGAAATATACCTTTAGTTCTGGTGACTATGCAATTATATACTCGTATAATAGCGGCGTACATATTTCTGAACAACCCACCCAATGTGAGTATCAAATGAAAGAGTGTAAAGTTTTTTTTTAATAAGAAGTAATATAAGCTTGTATTTTAAAAAAATAATTAAATTAATCACTTGCTCGATGTCTTTTCACGTTGATTCGACGATGTCCCGAAAACAAAAAGTGATCTCTCTCTATTACGGTCTAGGCAGGAAGGTGCCCTAGGAATTTTGGTTACGCGCGTGCTTTTGTATTGTGACCCAGCGTGTTTTAGACATGGGATTGTTTATTTAAGGTTATTTTTTGTATTGATTCTATTTGTGAAGTTTAATATAATAAATTAATGTAAAATCAAATAATTAAAAAAAAACAAATTCATTTTCAATGTACTCGAAGGTCGTGAGAGGCACGAGATCTGTGGATTTCTTTCAGTTATTGTTTTAAAAATATTAGATTTTTATAACGTGAATATTTTACTTCCACCGAAACAAAACTATGTGGTCAAACAATAGAATTATTTCGAAACGAACGAAAATTTGTTTGTTCAGTGTATTTTTACATACTAGGTATTGTATTTCGACGAAAATGCAAAAATAGACGTTACGCTAATCATAATGTTATGAAAGTATTCAATAAGATTAATTAAGCGCTAGGATAGTACCGTCAGAAACGAGCTGCTTCCAGACAAATTAGTTAACATGAGTTAGAATTGCGAGCCCACTAGAAAACAATGCGCAACAAACTGCGACCAGAATAGTTAGGTTAGATTAACGACTCCGTCAGAAACGTCTCGCTACCGGAAAGAGATTATAATTGTGACCCCATTAAGTATGCCAATTAGTACTTCAAGTGTTCTCAAACATTGCTTTTGTGAACACGGCGTTCTAATTATAGAAAGGTTATACACCTTTTTGTTAACAATCTGTATATCAACAAAATATTTTTCCTTATTACGTAGAAGTCTTATCTTAACCTAACAATATGTGGTTGAAGAACATTTGATTTGTTGTTATAGGAAAATTACGTTTTTTTTTCGAAGTAAATATTTTGCGTTTTGATTATTCTAAGAAGTAATAAATTAGATTGTTTTATGTGAAAAAAAAACTATACTTAGTCTTGCCATAAATTCTGTTTGAATTGAAAATAAACAAAATATTACTTTTCAATTCGGACTGTAATTTTTATACGATTGTTCATAGTGTTTTATTATTTTCGCGTGTTTTCGTGTGTTTTCTTATATTTAAGAAATGTATCTTATACTTACTATATTGTAAAATATTTTATGATATTAAAATAGAGTGGGGGATAAAGAGAACCAAATCGCTGTGATTGCATTACATCAAATATTTGTGTACCGGGTTATTCATAGGTACAATTAAACCTCCTCTGTTTGTGACAGTAAAAGATCTTGTCGTCCACTTAGTGTTCGTACGAAAAAGGCGATCAAAGCAGTTGACTGCCTCAGTGTCGCGGTAATAGCGTATGCGACTGCTGCGCTTGAGGTCTCGGATTTGATTCCCGGGTCGGACCAAATGTTTGTATGATCTACATTATTTGTTTCGGAGTTTGGGTATTTTCTATGTATAATATGTATGTGTTTACTAAAATAAGTATATATGTATTCATATTAGTTTTCTAGTACCCATAATACAAGCTCTGCTTAGCTTGGGACTAGATGGCGTTGTGTGATACACAAACGCCCGAATAAAAAGTAAGGAAAACAATTCGAAGAAATCCTGTACGAAGATAGCAACTATATGTCGCGTATTTTAAAAGATGACTTAGGACTTGAAGCCTATAAGAGACGCACTGGTCGCTTCATAATGATAATATAAAAGAATAGGGTGGTAAAATCAAAACAACAACTTAAGCTGTACGCAACCCCTTCCTGAAGAAAAGTACCGCTATCCACGTCCCACCCACGATAGTAAGTAAAGCGCTTTAAGTATACTCCTAAAGATCAAGACGTGGACAAAATCTTGTGCAATATATTTTTGCAACGATCAATCACTTTAAATTATTGAAGGTTATACTCGAATAGTCGCACCTTTCTAAACTTAAAAAGTACTAAGAACCTAACGCCATAGAAATTATGTTCCCAAGATTTATAAAAATAACACATAAATTTATTACAATAAATCGAAGACGGAATTTTCTTGATTTAATTGGGCGTAGGTAGTACCTACGACGTTTTCCTGTCATTTCAGTAAATATCAAATAGGTTCGTCATTTGAAGCTCGAGCAATTCGAATTAATGGGCAAAATAACAATAATGTTTATACTTTGAATGAAACGAGGTATGATTTAATAAAAATGATCCTTCTAACAACCATTATATCATGCCTATAGCACATTTAATAACACGAGTGTGATTAAAACACTGTTTAGCAGTAAAGAAGCCGAATGAGCTGGAAACTCCGCTAGTAATCTTGTAACCTTTTATTTTCAGTATAGGTGACCGAGGTTTGTTCACTATTTGTGTTAGTAAATTTTCTAAATATGAATCCAACCTAGATTGATTTATGACCCCCGAAACCTGCATACTAAATTTAATGGAAATCCTTGGAGCCGTTTCCGATATAATAAATGATATTTATTTTGTAAGTAAATCTTTTCAGATATTTTTACACGTCGGCCTTTACAGCTAGAAGAGGCCGGCTGAGGTCGAAATTTTTTTTTTTTTTTTTATTGAATAGTGGGCAAACGAGCAGACGTATCACCTGATGGTAAGCGATTACCGCCGCCCATGGACACCCGCAACACCAAAGGCATCAGATTTCCTTTAAATTTATTAGGTAATAGTCCGCTTGTTTGCCATGTTAATGGTATAAAAATAGTGCACAAACAACTGATGAATTCAAGCAACCGTCTCTGCTTTTCAATCAACACGCGAACGAATATATTTTCCCTTCAAGGAAATCACTGAGGAAATAAAGAGACAATTTCCTTCAACTTCAACGCGCATGATAAAATGAAATATGGAATTAATTACTAAAACTACAAGTACATTAAGTTCTATTTCTCTCTTCTATATATTCATACAATAATTCCGTCCGACAATTTTAATGAAATTCTAGAAGATGTTCTTCTAGAATATAAACTTCAAAACTCAACTACGTTTTTTATTTCTGAATGGAACATAATATTTTCTAAGAAGCTTTCGAGTTCAAAGAAGTTCCGTAATACCGTGACTACAACACAATGACAGTGCTACAACTTGCATCCTCCTCTAAGCTGCTTTAGAAAACTCTGTACATTTAATATTTGAGATGCATTCAATCCCAACAGACTCAGTACATAGACTTTCACAATTGTAGTGTGAAAAGAATATTTACTAAATATATTTCATTTTGTAAGAGGTTGTCCCCAGTTTTCATTCAATTTATATCCGCTTTCATCAGGTCTACATTTCCGTTTTAAAGAAATAAATATATTTTATACAATATCTGATTCTACCTAGTACGTCTGAAAGACTGTCTGTGAGGTGTAAACGTATAGTAAACCCGATGAAAGGTACACGACCAAAACATATACACCTATTAAGCGAGTTTTATAAAATTCAATGAAAGATTTGTTGTAAATTTTTGAATCGAGTAATAGGTTTAGTGGTTAGTGCACCTAACTTCTAAGTCAGAAGTAGTGACATCAAATTCCACCCAGGACAAATGTGATAAGAACGATCAATTGTTCTGTACTTGTGAGTAATTTATCATTAATACATAAATGTGACCTGTAATGTATCTTCTATTATCTACCTATCTTTATCATGCAACTTTGTACATATATTCTTGAAGGTATTGGATGTAACATAGGATACTTTTTATTGAATGCGAGCGAAGCCGCAGGCGAAAGCTATTATTATTATAAATGTGATTGTAAGTTTTTTTTTTACGCTTTCCCACGAAAACTACTTAACAGATCATCATGAAAATTTGTACACATATTCTTGGCGGTATTAGAAGTAGCATAGGACACTTTTTATTAAATGCGAGCGAAGCCGCAGGTGAAAGCTAGTAGTATATTTGTTTATCAGCAGTCTGGTTACCATAGAACAGGCTTTGCCTTGTTTGGTATTATCTTAACATTATTTTTGTCCAAGGAAGGACTGTGACTGGCGGTGAGGCGATGATGATCATTGTAACGTAGCGAAGCGAATACTATTTTTAACCCTAAATACTACGTTAATGGAAAAATAACTATCACGGTTCATGAGATACAGCTTGGTGACAGACAGACGATCATCGAAGTCTTAATTATAGGTTTTACCCCTTGGGTACAGAACCCTAAAATGGAAGTCTCTGAACGCAATTTTTATTAACAAAATTTGAGATTTAATTATTACTTAATTATCTTTTACTTGTTATATTACTAACTGCACGGTTGGCCGAGTGGTTTCAGCGGTCGCCATGCCGCTTGCTACTGCGCCAAGTGTCGTGGGTTCAAATCCCACGCGGTACCTACAACACTTTGTGTGATCCACGAATTGTTGTCCCGAGTCTGGATGTTCTTTGTGTCCGTTTCATGTATGTCTGTAAAGTCCCCCACGACACAGGATGTTTATTCCTAATGTGGGAGTTGTCTTTAAAAAAAAAAAAAAAACCCTGATTCATAAAGGTTAACATTAAAACTAAGCAGAGGTTGCCAATCCGAGTTTTTAACTTACTTTTTTACAGTTTTCACCATGCTGTACTCAATATTTTACAATATCAGTCTACCCATCATGTAAATCATTTACAGTTTTCCCTTCAAAACGATCAATAAAACTGTTAATTATTTCATACCGACAAAAGCCTGCATATTTTCCTGCATCGCTCGTGCCTACTAAAAGCGAGCTACTACATACAAGTTATTGCGCTCAATGTGAACCACATCGACACGTACTTCGGGTAATAAAAACACTCGAAAGAACAGGGAATATTTGTAAAAAGAGGAAAGGCTCGGGTACTTTAAAGCTCGGCGAAACGATGCAGGTGTACTCGATTGACTGTAGAATTCCGACCGCTTTCAATGTCCACTTTTGTTGTACGCTCTTGTATTGGTTTAACAAGGGGTACAAAGAATTTGATGAATGTTTTTATATAGAATGCACCGTACTAATAAAATATGCACCGAAAATTTCTAAATATTAAAGTATTACGCCTGTAGTGACAGCGAGTATATTGCTGTCAGCCGGGCTGGTTAATAATAAGAAAGAGGAAAGTTTTATTAAAGTGCAAAAGTCAGGTTGAATATATAAAAAGTTTAGGATACAATAGTAATCTATATATATTAAAGCGAAATATCACTCTCTGATTAATCACGAAATCTTAGAAACTATAATAGCTACAAACTTTAAATTTGGCTGGTAGGTTCCTTACAGGGTGTAGACATCCAATGAGAAGGAATTTTACGAAACTCCACCCCTAAGGGGGTAAGACGAGGCTGGAAGTTTGTAACTAAGTCCTAAGTTTTTAAAGTAAGAAACTTGAAATTTCAAATGTATGCTCTATAGAAAATAAACCCTCTTCTGGGATTAAAACGGGGGATGGTAGTTTCTATGAAAGTCCAATTTTATTGAAGGTAAAGTAATTATGGCAGAAGGATTTTAAATGGTATTTAAGTATAAGAATTATCATATATACATGCTAGCTAAGCCCCGTGGTGTCACCCGCGGGGAAAAGTTAGTATTGTATATGTATCTATCTACCTGTAAATCAATATAGCTCTCGCCTGCAAGTCTGGGCTCTTCATCCTAAGTATTTTATTAATTAACTGAGACAAAGAGTAGAACGCTTAATGTAGCAGAACTAATTAGCAGCAATTTTTTTTCTATTCTTTAAAAGAAATATGAAGCTCGCTGCAACGGGCTCTGCTTTATCTGAGAGCTTTTTTCTTGAGAAAGACTCTGTGGCTTTAAGCTGTATTCCCTTAAGTAATTACTTAGTCACGAGAAATTAATTAGCGGACAATCCATTGAAAACCAACAAAACAACATCAAAGTGGAAAATAATGCAGACAGGATAGGTCTTGTGTCTTGTAATTATGTATATATAGGTATCTGGGTGTAATGTACTTTTAATATATATGCTGTGATTGGACGCCATAAATATTATTTATTTATTTAAACTTAATGTCATGGGGCATTCTCTACCACGTAATCTTTAGGTTGAGGAGAAATATGATGCTACATTTTTTTATGTATGGCAATGCCATAGTGTCTCTACTCTGCCTGATGGAAAGCATAAGAAGAATCCAAGAGTTAGGTCACCATACTCATTGCCTCGGTGGCGCAGTGGTAGTGTATGTGACTGCTGTGCTTGAGGCCTCGGGTTCAAATCTTGAGTCAGACCAAATGTTTGTGTGATCTACAATAATTTGTTTCGGAGTTTGGGTGTTTTCTATGTATAATATGTATGTATTTACAAAAAAAAGTATATAAGTATTCATATCAGTTGTCTAGTACCCATAACACAAGCTCTGCTTAGCTTGAGACTAGATGGCGTTGTGTGTTAGATGTCCGAAATATTTGTTACTATTATTATTAATTAAGCATGGTGACTGACACCACTACACCATAGCGGTCTAATGATTCTTCTGCATCATTATGAATCCGGTCTCATATAATAGGTCTTTACCTATGAAATTGCGTTTCTTCAGTACTGGTCATTTCAAATAAAAAAAAGTTTGTAATGGCTCTGTATTCTAAATTCAAATTAATTTTGTTTTAAAACCATGACATTCTATTTACAAACTCAGTCTTTTGTTTTTTGATTAGCGTTGTATTTTCATTACATTTGAAAATTTTTCGTCATAATGGATACTTTAAAAATTCGTGTAATTATGGAATATGAGTTCCGTCGTGGCACCAACGCGACACAAACGGCACGTAACATCAAAAACGTTTACGGAGAGAACTGTACAAACGAACGCGCAACCCTTTATTGGTTTTCCCGGTTCCGTTCTGGAAATTTTGACTTGAAAAATGAAGCTCGTGGTCGTCCGGAGACTTTGGTTAACAATAATGAATTAAAGGCGATTGTGGAAGCTGACGAAACTCAATCTACAACTGAGCTAGCAGCAGCTTTTAATGTAAGCATCAAAACAATATTGATCCATTTGCGACAAATTGGCAAGGTAAAAAAGCTTGATAGATGGGTGCCCCACGACCTTAACGATCGCCAGCGCCTGCTTTCGCTGCTCAACAGGCAAAGAAATGAAGGAATTTTGAAACGAATAGTTACGTGCGACGAAAAATGGATTCTGTTCGACAGTCGAAAGCGCTCAGCAAGTTGGTTAGACCCTGGTTCAGCACCAAAGCAATGCCCTAAACCAAAAATGACCCCTAAAAAGGTGATGGTCACTGTTTGGTGGTCTAGTGCGGGTGTGATTCACCACAGCTTTTTACAAAACGGCATGAGCATTAATGCAGATGTGTACTGTGAAGAACTGGAGAGAATGATGGAGAAGCTTGCACATCTGCAACCAGCTTTGGTCAATCGGTCGTGAAGGAGCAGTGAGGACACTGCTCCTTCACGACAACGCGCGACCCCATACTGCGCAACAGACAGTCTCCAAGCTGCAAGAGCTGGGGTTGGAAGCTCTCCCTCATCCGCCATACTCACCAGACCTTGCACCTACCGACCATTACTTTTTCCAAAATTTAGACAACTTTTTAGTGGGTAAAAAATTCAATTCCCGAGAGGCAGTACAAAATGCCTTTGAAGAGTTTGTTGCCTCCCGTCCAGCTGATTTTTACAAGAAGGGCATCAATAAACTGCCAATGCGTTGGCAAAGATGCGTCGATTGCATGGGTGATTACTTCGAATAACAGAAATAAAAAAGTTTGAAAAAATAAGTACTTTCACTAATTGCATACAAAACGGCAATTTCATAGGTAAAGACCTAATATGAAGGATGTTTTATTCGACAAACAGAAGACTTCTCAAAATCAATAGTGAACTGTCACGCTTCTCATCAATGGTTTCTCAGGACATCTACAAATCTGACATGAGACCCTCATACCACACTTGGTACTGGCTAAACACACTAAGAAAATAAATACAGCGTCTATAAAAGTCAATTTAATCTTGAAATAAATATGATTCCGAAAAACATTATGTAACCATTACCCTGGAATCTTAGTAGGTATAGTCATTATGTCTATGGCATGACATTATCTTTATCACAGAAACTCCAAATGACCTCCAAAATAAGAAAAGAAACGACGTATAGTAAAGAGTTTGTTACCAAGCAGAAACGATCTTTTGTGTTATACTAGTGTTATGAAACCCAAAAATGCAAAGTCTGCAGAATGTTAGTTAAATAATGTTATAGATAGATATTATATTAAAAGGACAGTAGTTTCCTACCTTTTACTCTGAAAACCGTTCTACCTACGAACTATCTTGATGAAAAACGACGAAAAACGAAAAAACTATCAAATAAAATTCCACATAATGTTTGTATTGTTCGTACGAGCGCTTCATTTTAATCTCGATTCATCAATACTGAAAACAAAATATTGGGAAACAATGAAAAATGTTCAAATCGTTCAGAATGTTTTAAAAGAATGTTCGAGATAGCTCAACGCTTCAGTTTCCCTCGCAATCAAACAACGATTGAATCTCACTCCACCCACAGGGTAAAACTGCATTCTATGCCTACTTATGAACATTCAGAATAAAAATAGCAATGCGTAGGTACACCCCATCGAACCCTCGCTACGGGGGCACCCTTGTCTGGTCATGCATACATCATATATGTTTATATAGCCACAATTTAGGGTACCTAGACATATAGCCAAGAAAGCTATAGTTCACTGTTGCGAGCGGACCGGGTATATAAATGGCCGCTTGTTTATTTCTACATCAAGTAACGGTGTACCGATAAACACGCTCGTACACAACTATCAGTTTAATGAAACCATACCCGAAAATCTCCCCCTTGTGCGAACAACGCATATGTATCAATACGACACCAGACTGGACTGAATGAATGGCGAAATGTAATCCCTTCATAATTAAAGTTTGGAAAATAATTTTTAACGTGCATCTGCGCAGTATATTTTTTATAAAATCATTTACGGTTACAAATATCAGTGGTATACAAACTATTAAAAGGCACTTAAACTTTTAGTGTTGCCAGGAATTCTGATCTTTTTTTTGTATGAAATAGTATCCTCACTTACAAAATTATGCGAACAACTTTTGATAGTATAAAAATTATAATCATTATTGAGTATTAAAATATAATATCCTTTAAACATTTGATTCTTAAATGGAGATGTAGTTTTTCAAAATTACATTACTCTAATATCAGGGACGTTTTACTTCGTCGTTAAAAAATAAAATGTTACTGAGTGGTTCCAATTATCATCTATGGTCTCTTTTCACAAAGGAATAGGTAATTAGAATTTTATGGACATACACAAATACATGTCGAAAGCAGACATTTTAAACCTAATAGTAACTAATCAAATACTTTACCGTGTTATAAAGAAAAAAATTAACATTAGCAATTGTTTTCTAGTATTTTTTATTTTTATACTGAAATATCATTCGGTCGGTCTCTGGTGTAACATTTAATATTTAGAGATAGGATAAAGCTCTCCGCCTTCAATATACAATCAACACCTACGTGTAACAATTGCGTGAACACAACAATATTACCGTGTGGACATCGCAACACAATTCAATGGCAGAGAACCGAATTAAGAGCTATATAATAGCTGCTGATAGAATCGCTTGTTACCTTCTCTTTTGTGAAATTAGACATTTGACATAATATTTCTGAAGTGGTATCTTCTTTAGGCGCGTGAAGCACTTTGTAGGTGAACAACAATAGTGAAACTCGCGTCATCGTCAACGCACTCTTTCCATGTGCTATTTTAATAGTTTTAAGTTTTCACTTCCCTCTGCAGTCCTCATGACTGCTTTGTTTTTTTTTTTATTCCTGTCAATATTGTCACTCCGATAACCAAATAAATAGCTGCGTGTGACGTGTCATCACAGTGAGTATAAAGTTTCATCTATTATTTTTTCAAATTAACATGTGCATCATTGGTTGTAATTTAAAAACTAAATGAATAGTTATTTCGAACTTATTTCATTAATTAATCGCGGGCCAGCGTACTGGGTAAAACAAAAGTCTTCGATCAAATGGTTACAAGAACCCGCCCCATCGGTAGGTTCTAACACAAGCATAAGTTTGCATTAAGCGTAATAACTTACCTAGTGCAATTACAATAATTAATAGTGACTGTGTTTCAAATTTACTCAGCAGTATCTTAAAAAATGTCTTCTATTCTCGTCTAGAACAATCTATACTAATATATGAAGCTGAAGAGTTTGTTTGAACGCGCTAATCTCAGGAACCCCTGGTCCGATTTGAAAAATTCTTTCAGTGTTGGATAGGTCATTTATCGAGGAAGGCCATAGGATATATATGATTACGCTAATACTAATACGAGCGGAGCACAAATGAAGAATGTTTAAAAAACGGGGGAAAATTTTCACGCTACGGGCAATAGAAGACGCAAACGAGGTTGCGTGGGTCAGCTAGCGTATAAATAAAACATCGTATGTTTACAAGCGCTCGATAAAAATTTGGGTTAATTTACTGTCGCTCAGAACCGCTGGGTGACTCGGAATAGATTTCGTTTTCTGTCTAATATACAGATTAGATAGACATTAATAATTTGTGTTAACAAAACAATATTTAAATTACCTAGTTTAAGTAGTACGCCTTTTATTACTACGTATTATGAAATAAAGTCCTCCGCTTCGTCTGTCTGTTTGCGAAAAACTCAAAAGCTACTACACGGATTTTTATGCTGTTTTCACTTATAGATTGAGTGATTATTGAGGAAGGTTTTCGTATATAATTTGTTAATTTTCTGAGTATATTGGCTAAAATATCACAATATTTGTCGAAGACATCTGAAAAAATTAAGCCGGACACCTTAAAGAAACATGGGCTATATTATATTTTCTGTAATGAACCCGTGCGAAGGTGGCTAGTATTGTATATGTAGGACAAATTAAAAATTTATCTCTTACTATCTGTTTTATAAAAATCTTGAGAAATACATGACACTTACGCCTTAAACCCTTCAACAAGTCATTTACCATATCGCATCACTTTAAGAAACTGCACCCCGAGGTTGAACAAAGGAAACTTTCCGAATGCTAATTGTAAGTGGTTAAGACAACGTACAAAGCCGTCTTGTTACAGTGCCATTGAAAATCTGAACACGGAATGAACTGTGTATTTCGTTCTTTTTCACGCGAATTACTAATCTACTCTCGTATACGCACAAAGCCGAACAAAATATTATTTATTTTAAGAAACTTTCATTAACCTATTAACTTTGTATTGCACTGATGAGAACTTTAAGTGTTGCCAGGAAATCTTTATTTTGGATGAACTAGTACCCTCACTTAGAGAATTATGCGAACAACTTTTGATAATATAAAGGTAAAATCATTTCCTTAAAACATTTGATTCTTAAATGGAGATGTAGTTGTTCAAAATTACATTACTCTAATATCAGGGACGTTACATGGCGAGTTCTAGTTTTACTTCGTCGTCAAAAAATAAAATGTTATTGAGTGGTTACGATTATTATCTATGGTCTCTTTTCATTAGTGGACCACTTCAACAAATCTTGCTTTCTCAGAATGAACGCAACAGGTAAACAACTAATCAAATTTCGATTTCGTTTGAAATAGTTCAAAAAAGCAAATTAAATTATTCGACGTAAATTTCGTACTTTGTAAATATGAATACGCATTCAAATTTCGTAAACAGATTTCGTTCGAAATGAGAATTTCACAGACAATAATCAACTAAATGAATTTTAATTTGTACTAGCAAAATATATAAGCATTTTAGATAATGAGATTATGTTTCGTGGAATTCTCTCCTCAGTTCTACATAATAACTGTGATGTCCTTTCATATCCATTTGAGCATGGCATTGTAATTAACCAAAATATGTCAACATACTATTGAAAGCAGTGACATATCAAGCATGTCAAATTGAATCGTATGCAGACATAAACTCAAAGCCGGTGGGCGAATTACCACCCCCTTTTCCTGCTAGTGAAGTACCGAGTAATACGATATTGCTCCCCCCACCCTGGCTTTGGTGTGGCTACCTGTTATTGACTTATCTATAAATATATATACATGTCAGCGAGGGTTAGATCCGCTGGTCGAAACTGATTACGCCTGTCTGTCTACGATTTTGTTCATAGTTGAATAAGCAGCGCCATGATTGCAACGCATGTAACTTTGTGACAAATAAATTGCAATCAGTTTCGGTTTTTGGCAGTTGAACAGTTAACAATAAGGGACAAAAATGTTTTTTAACCACATAGGGTTTAAAGTACACTTTCCAAATTTGTTTATTCCGTTGTTAATTGGATAGTTGATATTCGTATTATTGCATATTACTATGTATTTAAATTTGTGGTAGGTACTCGTAATTATTGTCCACAAATAATAAAATAAATCAGAATTATCTATTGAAATAACCTGTGGTTAATTTTGTTGAAACCTGAAATTAATCATGTATTAATTTCTCTTTTCTGAAGTAGTTCAAAGAGAAGGGCGGGAGTTAAGACTAGTAAGTTGTAACAATACTCTTCTGTATTTTATGTATCTAAAGCAAGGATCCTAATGAGGTAGAAATAAATATATTTCGTAAAGAGGTAATAGATATAAATGAATATAAATATTTCATACAAACATTTGGACCCGGAACATACGCTACTACTACGGCCTACACCGAGGCAGTTAATATGCGCAAGGAACAGAAGTGTTACTGATAAACATATTTTAACATATTCGACTACATTGACCTAATAAGTCATATCGTTGCAGAAACTTTGAAAATCTAATTTATATTTAGAATCAAGAACACTGATGATTTGATGACTTTAAAATGATCTATCATTATATACCTAATCTCAAAACAAGTTTCTTATCTAACAGCATCAAAAATAATACATATTAGCACAACACAATGAATTTTACATAGATTTGCATAATAGGGAGTCGGGAGATGACTATCAAGTCAAATCATTATCATTTTATTAAACTTTAAACCGATAGACGAGGTTAATTTTGTATGTAATACTATGGCGTCACGTCGTACCTATATTGTCTGTTTGTTTGCTCTTTTAGTCGTACTCGAGGTGACACTCCGTATTCTTAATACGTCACCCCGCAGGTATTAAATTGATAATGTTCGACTTGACTATTCGAGTTCTACTTTAAGGCGTTACATTTAATGGTGGGATTGAAGTCATTTATTACAAAATGCACCTAGTGTTGGACCTATATCTATTACTTCCTTATAATAAAATATTACAAGATAATATAAAAAGCTTCCATATCTCTGGCAACCTCGTCTTCAGCACAGAATAGGAAAGAATAACGCATTCTACTGTCGAAGGCCAAGACACACTTTTGGTTGCTGAACCAGTAAAGTATGTAAGTAAGTAATAAAAACTATTGTAAATCTACCACTTACCATCCGGAGTAGGAGAATATTCCAGAGTAGAAAGCGACGGACCAGTCGCCTACAGAACTGGTAGTGCCCGACCAACCGTTTTCAAAGTGCTCCACGCCACCTGCGACAAACAAAAACAAACGTTATAATCATACCCTAATAAATATTCATACCGATAAACTCAACACAAATATTGAATACCTGGTTATTTTTGTAAGCGTGGAAAATTATGATTATCAGTCATTATTGTTAAAGTAGTCATAGAAGATGACATGCTTATTTAGCTAAAGTAAAAACCTCGCGAAGTTTTAAAGTGCAAAGACTACGTAATCTTGGTGCTACATACAAAATTTAATCGATCAAATAAACAATCCAAGCCGAGGATCGAACGAAGTGGCGTGCAATTGGAGAGGCCTATGTCCAGTTGTGGACTGCGATAGGCTGATGATGATGATACAAAGTCACTCAGTAAGAAAATATATAATTCTCGTGTCACTTTGTTGCTCATGATTAACTCCGAAAGGATCTAAACTACTTCAAAGTTTTTTTTAAATTTGTGTTTTTCTGGCATGCCTTGGATAATTAATATTGCGCTTAGACCAACAGGAGCCGAGCATGATTTAAAAAAGACGCACTCTTGCGTGGGTCAACTATTAATAGATAAATTACACCCTAACACAACACAAATGATTGTGCTCATCACGAAAACAAGGTGGTAATTGAACCCACGTCCTCTAGCATAGATGCCAGGATAACCAACCACAATCTATATGTAGGTATAGTTTAAGTGTATTATAACTATATTTTAGTTATATAGAACTATATCAACTAGAGCTATATTTAAAGATTCATAAATCTGAATTACTATTCAGATATTGATCTCAACTCTCGCACTACTCATACTTTTAATACGAGTAGAAACAACTGGATGACCAAGCTTGGTATTTTTTATTTCGGAAATTTTCTAAAAATGAAACCTAGTTAGGTCGATTTGTCGCACTCGAAACCCCCTGCGTACAAAATATCGTAAAAATCGTTTATACCGGTTCCGAGATACAGATTATTGCTAATTTAAATATATTATGGTAGATAGATTACTTTGATAGAACACAGTATGTTACACACATATTGCTACGTCTATTTCTCCAAAGTGGTGGGCAAATCGGATTATGCAATATTCTGCAACTATAATATTATTCCTATTTACGAAATAGAAGGCAAGCTTTGTGCCGATAACCAAGCTCATCAGGGATTAGATTAAATGCATTAGCTAAGGGCGGGTGAAGGCCTGAGAGTAGGGCAATCGATGGCAGTACATTAGCTTAGGGCTTACACATATGGAGATTATGGGTTAGAGAAGCTATATTCTACTTCGGCATACTGCCTTAGCTCAAGGTCTAAACTTCTGTTTTTGTTTGTAGTTTGTTTTTTATTTTAAAATGAAACATACATGGGAGACAAAAAGAAAACCCAGACTAAGAACAATGATTTATAGATCACACAAAGTCTTGTCCCAAGTGGTGATTGAACCCACAATACTCAACGTAATAGAAAAGGATGAAGCGATCGCTTTAACCATTCCGCCCTCCGTGCAGTCATTTCTGCCACTTGGAATAATTATAGGTACTTATTATTGAAATATACATCTATACTAATATTATAATATTATAAAGAGGAAAGATTTGTACCTATTTTTTTTGTATGTTTGTATGTATGTAATGAATAGGCTCAAAAAGTACTGGGCCGATTTAAAAAATTATTTCACCAATAGAATTGCTACATTCTTCCAGTTTGACATAGGCTACATTTCATTTTGAAAAAAATAGAAATCCTTGGTAAAATTTGAACAATGTAACCGAAGGTGTAGAAAAATGAGTCTTAAAATGTCTTTCGTCGAATGCGCTGCAGAAAATATTAGCGATAGAACAAAATAATGTACAACAATATTGAAGAACATCATATTGTCTACAAAAAACTCCGCGGTAGCATATGTCCAACTATTGTAGTTATGTCACTACAACAACTTTTTTCATTTTAAAAATTAATGAAAATGCTAACCAAATTCAAACCATGCTATTTATGTGTTTATATTAATCCTTATCCAAATAAATTATTTTATGGTCAAGACCATTTAACTACCTATAAAATAGTTTTTAAATTATTTAAATTGGACTTTCCATTCAGAAGATATTACGAATTAAAAAATTCAAACAGTAAATAAACATCCGAGGCAGAACGGTCAACATAGACAACAGGTGGATCGTTCCATATTCTCCAATTTTATTGCGATTTTTTAATGCTCACATAAACGTTGAATTCTGCCATTCCGTCCAAGCAATTAAGTATATTTGCAAATACATCAACAAAGGATCGGACCAAGCCACTTTCGGTGTCAGAAATGCTCACGACGAAGTGGAAAATTATTTGAACGGACGGTACATTAGTACATCGGAGGCAGTGTGGAGATTGTTAGAGTTTCCTATTCACGATCGACACCCCACCTTCGTACACTTGGCTGTACACTTAGAAAATGGGCAACGGGTATATTTTTCAGCTGAAAATATACAACGTGTAATTGAAAATCCACCAAAAACGACTCTCACGGCGTTTTTTGACCTGTGTCGCAGTGATGAATTTGCCAAAACGTTACTCTATCATGAGGACGTTATTCGAGCTTGCCTTAAATCATCAACTTTATGGCAATCGATTGAAACTCTTAATCTGCGCACAAATATGAGAGCACATTTAAGTGACAATGACGATAATAATTTCTCACAAAAACTTCTAAAACTTGGAGACGGAAAATTACCGTCTCCGATTGCAAACAGTCCCCAGATATTGTTGGATAACGAATTGGGTCAAATCGTTCAGAGTCTAGAAATTCTTGTGGACACAATATATCCGGACATACAAAATCTTACGGAGAGAAATTTCAATTGGCTCTGTTCGAGAGTGATAGTGTCCCCGCGAAATGAATCGGTTAATGAGATTAACAAAATTATTATGGAAAAAGTACCCGGTGAATTTAAATCTTACAAATCTATTGACACAGTATGCAACATCGAAGATTCAGTGCACTATCCACAAGAATTTTTAAATTCCCTGAATTCTTCCGGCTTGCCGCCCCACGAACTACAATTAAAGGTAGGCACTCCCGTAATGCTGCTGAGGAACCTATGCCCTCCCAGCATGTGCAATGGCACGAGACTTCTGGTGAAGGAATTGCGGGAGAACGTCATAGTAGCCACTATAATCACCGGGGCCGCGGCCGGACAGCTCGCCCACATACCGCGGATCCCCATGATTCCTACAGACTTGCCTATATCTTTTAAGAGGTTACAGTTTCCTCTAAAAACATAATTTGCCCTCACAATAAATAAGTCCCAGAGTCAAACATTTTCGATGGTTGGCATCGACCTAAGAAAAGAATGCTTTTCTCATGGACAACTATATGTTGCCCTTTCTCGAGTGGGATCTCCTGAAAATCAATATATTTTGTTGCCATCTACAAATACCAATGCCAACGTAGTTTACAGTGAAGCTTTAAGATAAAAACTGACAAATATAAAAGTAAAAAACGTAATCACACTAGCTGACCCACGCAACCTCGTTTGCGTCTTATACTGCCCGTAGCGTTTTTCCCCGTTTTTGAAACTTTCTTCATTGGTGCTCCGCTCCTATTAGTAGCAGCGTGATGATATATAGCCTATAGCCTTTCGCGATAAATGGACTATCCAACGCAGAAAGCTACATTATCCACGAGTAACATAGGCTATATTTTATTTTGGAAAAAAATAGGGTTCCGTAAGATATTTGGGTTTTTCGGACACAAGGTGTAAAAATCAACCAGAAAAGTTAATTATTTTGCGAAAATTTTCATGCTACGGGCTATATAAGACGCAAACGAGGTTGCGTGGGTCAGCTATGTTTTATATACAACGTGTATTTAGTATCAGCATTGCACCCGTGCGAAGCCGGGGCGGGTCGCTAGTATTACATAATTTAATATTTAGTAACTGGATTATGCTTTTCTGAGCTAAATTTTCTAAAAATGAATCCTAGATAGATAGATTTATCGCCCCCGAAACCTCTTGTAATCTAAATTTCATGAAAATCATTGGAGCTGTTTCCGTTGTTACACAAGAATTGCTCGTTTTAGGTATAAGATAAGCTGTAGTCATTGTACTGCAGTAATAATGTTAGAACATTTATCTCTACTCCACGCCTCTGGAATTCTCCCTTCGAACAGGACAGCGTTAGAAAGCTTTTGGGGCTCCCTCAGTACGGGTTTACCTCCAGCCTTGAATAGTTCTGTTGTAACGTCTCCAGGGGCATTTCCATTTTTCAGCTGTCCAAGAGCCATCTCGATTTCGTCAGTGCTGACTTCTAGCAGATCTTCAGTGTAGTGTCGTGTTAATGTGGCTTCAGAGCCTTCATTTTCGGGACATTGCTTTACCATAAAAAAGTCTTGCTGCAATGCTATCTACAGCATCAAATTGTTTCAACTCAAACTATAGAGAGTTGCACTCAAAAATACACAAAATTAATATCAAGACCGGTTAAATTCTTGGATTATCTTCAGTAACACACACAAGAACTAAGGTAATAAGATATAGACAGGTTGCAAGGTGCAGGAATAGTTGGGAGAAAATGTTTAAGTTAAAGTTCGTAACATTGTTAAGCAAGAACAATCATTTCATGGCGCTAATAAGTTTAGCCAAGTTAAACAGCGCACAATGAAGGAGAATATTGTAAAGTGACTTTAACTTAAGAACTTAAGTTTTCTTTCCCCCTTATGCTGAAAAGGGGATGAATAAAGGCAAGCAAAAGTAACTGTTGAGTTGGGAGGTGACCACGGGTCACCTCCCAACACTGGTGGTTGTGGTCACTTAAAATCAGGTGACCCTGAATATACGTAGGCACTTCCTTCATTAATATATATTTTTAATTGTAAAAGCATAGTTCATCATCATCAGCCTATTGCAGTCGACTGAACATAGGACTCTCCAATTGCACGCCACTTGATTACAAGTATAAAAGATTAAAAAATATGAAGAGTTAAACAAGAAACATGTTCAAATTCATTTGTTTATATGATCGTGTGACTGACCAAGCGATACAGTGAGTATAGTTCTCACAAGATAATGTCCACGTATAATCGCGATCTGAAGTGTTATAAATTCGACCATGTATGTCTTACTATTTCGCATTTAAGAGCAAAACGCGTAATTTTTTTATGAATATTCTGATAAAAGTTAGATCAGGATTTTTTTATTTATCATCACCAGTTCCTCTTGTTGAATTTCAAACAAATGGAGATGATATACATACACTTATCACCGACTAATGCAGGAGTGACAGCACCCTGGCAACTTCGATATTGAATATATTAAAGTTGCCATTGGTATAATATGATAATAATAAAAAAAAATAGATTTTTTTGTAACCTTATATACTTCTTTGAATCTATATGCTTATCTTAAAAGTGATGTTTAAAAAAAAACAAGAAAGGTATTATTATTTGTGCATAATCCACTATTAAATTTTTTAAATTATAAAATCTGCACGTTTTAAAATACAGATTAATTAATTACAAAGGCTGCATAAAACCGGCTTGCTCTAGACTGTACTTCACTCTATGAGCCAATAGAGAGTTGACAATGTTAATTATGCTCATGAATCCTTAACAAAACACAATTAAAAGAATGCGTTGCTTATTGATCCAACTTCAGTTCATGACTCATCATTTCAAGCAAACGAAGCAATTAAAAACGAAGAATATAACTTGCATTTAACGATACATTACTACTACGTACTAATTTGAAACTCAAACTTTCGAAGCGCGACAGACAAGTGTGCCAATTCCAATATGCATAAAATATAAAAAAAATATTTTACTGCACACGCCAGGGGAATATTGAAATCTGATTTGAATGGACCAACTGGACCTAAAGTCCGTGTATTGAATTGCGAGAATCACAGATGCTATTCAAATAATATATTTCTATATAGTACAGGTTTGTTACCTTTGCGAAAGTTTAACGGACACAATTGCATCCAAATTCAAGAAGCTTTATGTACCTATACAATCATAATAAAATGAAACCGGATTTAAAAGATTATGTTATTTGTTCGGCAGCTCGGGACCGGCTGGAAAGAAATATTTTCTGTATAGTAGAATTATTATTATGAATGTGTGTAAATTACGTCTTTTAACTTTGTTCTATGTAAATGGGATATTACATCAGTTTTGTGAATTATAATTAAAAAACTAGTAGCAACCCAGGCTTTACACGGGGTTTTTACGGAAAAAACAATACTTAGTCTGGCCATAAATACAAGCACAATTAAAAATTAACAAAATATTATTGAATTTGGAGTCTGTCATTTATATACTATTGTTCATTGTCTTTTGTTATTTTCGCGCCAATATATTGTAAAATATTTTTTGATATTAAAAAGGAGTGGGGCGACAAAGAGACCCAAATCGCTGTGATTGCATTATATCAAGTAGGTATGGAGCCAAAAACAATTTTTAAAATCCACCATACGATTTATATTA
The DNA here is from genome assembly GCA_916048165.1 of Spilarctia lutea. Classification (NCBI taxonomy): domain Eukaryota; kingdom Metazoa; phylum Arthropoda; class Insecta; order Lepidoptera; family Erebidae; genus Spilarctia; species Spilarctia lutea. Next base: position 26,570,140 of record OU696470.1, on the reverse strand, counting down.
GTGAAATGTTTGTGTACTGGGTCCCTGATAGGTATATTGAAACCTCCTCTGTTTGTGATAGAAAAATATCTGGTCTTCCACATAGTGTATGTATAAAAAGGCGATCAAAGCAGTTAAGAAAATAATTCGATGAAATCCTGTCCGAAAGCAAAAGATTTTATCTCGGGAGATGAAGAGGGCACATAGAACCATGTCGCGTATTTTATAAGATGACTTAGGACTTTCAGCTTATAAGAGATGCACTGGTCATTTCTTAACTGATAATATAAAAAAGAATAGGGTGGTAAAATCAAAACGACTACTTAAGCGGCACGCAAAGGGAGGTCACAGAAAATATTTTTTTGAGAATGAGTTTATTTTTACAATTGAGCAATATTTTAACAAACAAAATGACCGTATTTATGCTGAAAGCTCTAAAGTAGCGTCCCAATTAGTCAACAGAGTACAACGTGGGCATTATCTAACTTCAATGAAGGTATGTGGGGTGTTAGCTATGAAGGAGTGACAGTCATATTTTTGTGAAAAGATATCAAAACATCAGCACAAATGCATCAAGATACCATTCATGAGGGGGTAGTTAAGCCCCTTAACAACAACATGTTCAATAACCAAGAATGGTCTTTTCAGCAAGACTCGGCGCCGGGTCATAAAACTCGATCCACCCGATCTTGGTTAGAAACGAACGTTCCGGACTTCATCAGAGAAGACGGACCGTCATATAGTCCTGACCAGAATCCACGAGATTTTGATTTTGATTTCGATTTGAAAGAGTGCGTGCTCCATGCTGCTATTGATAACTGGCCTCATTTAGTTACAAGATAAAATATAAACTAAACCTCTACAGTTTTGTGCATAGTATTAACACCAAGGTTAAAAAACAAATAAGCTACACAGACATACAACAGACAGGTACTGCGTCAGTATTTCAGGGCCCAATGTTTGGCAAACAACAACACAACGAGATCAAAGCGTTTCATTCAATTTATTGGCACACTAATTAATAGTATAGTGGATGGAGGGGTGATATTGAAAGAGGGTCCTGATAGAAAGAGTACCGACAATTTGGACGGTACTAATTAAATTGTATCTAGGTACAGACGTGTGCCACACAAATGAAATGAATGCGTGGACCAGACTTACAGTGGGGAATTCGTACACAGAGTGGATACAATTAGTGAACGTTTGTATCAAATTAATTGCAACAACGAAAGAGGGTTGTAAAATTCGTGGAAATAAAATATACTTTTCATCCCCCATCTCAGAAAGAGTTTTCTTTTTTTGCACTGCGATATCTGAGTGCAAAAGCCGTTTTTATCCGCTAAAGGATAAAGTAAATTGAATTTAGAACATCGTGTGCACTAAGTTTGTGAATTCAAAACATCATTAAACCTATTTACTTCTATCTCCATAGTGCCTAATTTATCATACAACCTTTCTTAATTTATTAAAAACTCAGACTCGGAACCTTTTTGGTGTACTTTTTTTTAATTTGCTTTGCCCGCGCCTTTTTCTTTTCTCGTCATATTATTAAAAACTTAGGTTAAAATAAAAACAAGAAACTTGAAAACAGTTGAAAAACCTAAAATAACTAAGTCTAGCGACGAGGAAGTTTATATGATGCCACCAGAACTCACTGAAACTGTTAATGATGTGAAAAGTATATTGTGATTATAGATGCTTTTTTTGCATTTAGTCATTTCGTCGCTGAGGTGGGATGAAACATTACGTGTTGCAGTCTAGTGCAAAAAAATATTGATGACACTACCGTCACTGATGATGGTATAGTCCCGGAATATGAAGTTTCCCACTATTGACTATTTATACTGGAGCTTTACAAGACCTTTTACATCCCCTTTGTTTTTTAAGCAAATGTGAGCGAATATATTCGAAAAAACCGAAGAAATTTGTTACGTGACCAAAATTGGAAATCAAATGGTGGGTATTCAGATTTTGCTTTTTCAAATAACAGTTTGAATTCAAACAAAACAAAGTGACGATTCCGATACTCCATGCACACGACAGGTACTATTCACGTCAATATCGATTAAAAACAGAGCAAAACGGCAAAGGTAAAATTTGGACATCTACATAGCCCTCGATCTAAAAAAAAGATTTGGTCTGTTTGTCTAAGTTTGTCAGAAAAAATGGCTGTTATTTCTAACAAATTCTAGGAACCCCCAGACTGTATGACCCCCAGGCTATGTCAGATTATTTCAATTTACAATACCCGACAGTACGCCCCACCCTCGGTAGGGTGGCAAACGCTACAAAGTTACGTATCACAGGTATGCACATTATGTGCGTAGTGCACCTTCGTGGTAAGTGACTAAGTCTAAACATCAAAGCAGTGCTAAAAACGTCTGACGCTTAAATAAAACTAGATTTCGTACCAATATTGATGAATAACCTTGTAAGTCCTGTAAATCTAAAGTCAAAGCCACGTGTAAATGTATATAATATACCTTTTCGAAGGTAATATTGAGTTACTTTCTATGTGCGATAGGTTTACATCTTATTTACGTATATTTTTATTGCAAACAAAATAGAAACTTAAAAGTGAAATATGTGAAAACTTTGAAAATTTTACGCCAGTCTCGATACAATATGGTGATCGACAATATTCTTTGCTTGAACCGACAGAAATATCGAAATAATCCAACGTACAGTGATTATAATACCCAATCTAAATAATACTCGTACTTAAACATTATAATTAAGTTTAACGTGATTTGAGTTATTTTCTGACACTGACAATTTGACATATTCAGGTATTATGTAACAATAGAAGTACAAAAATAGACTAGAAAAAAACCTTTATCTAATCTAACTCACTAAGCTGTTACGTGGTTTTGCACCTTTTTTTATGAACGCGTTAATTCTCTTAAACATAATATATTACGGAACGCAATTGTTAAAAGTTATTTAAATTTAACTATCCGCCTCTCCTGACTTTAATACTATACCAAAGATATCAAGTCCACTGTGGTGGACGTGTCAAAACGAATGTCTTAGATTAACCACGTTCATCATCATGTCATTAACTGCATTGTTTCTATTGAATGTCTATACTGAGTGTTTGGTTACAGCTTGTATACGTCTGCTACCAAAATGCCAAGTTTGTAGCTCCAGCATCTTTATCTCAGAATAGGCTCTATCACCCGTCGGAAATATTTGCGCACCCTTTAAGTCTACCAATGGCTGTGTGGGGGAACGGGTATAATGTTCCACCCAACACAAAGGGAGGATCCTCCGACCAGGCGAGGTGATCATGCCTGGCGGGCTACTGCCCAACAGTTGATGTTGGGATGTTGTATATATGATAATCGGCGCGGGAACTTTATTTGCGCGATTCAGGATTGGTAGTTACTCCGTGTAGTGTAGTTTGTAGGTACAGTGCGTTACTTCCTAGTTCAGTGTATCTTCGGTAGATGGCGATGTATGTGGAGGTCGCCACATCACTCCCCTCCAAGACTGGAGGTCGATATATGTTGAGTCAGCTGTCTGTGCTCTGATGCGGAGCTTGCCAGTGCCAGGAGTGAGTAGTTCCAGTGAATCGGAACTGAATGCCGCAAGTTCCAGTGAGTCGGAACTGAATGCCGCTAGTCCCAGTGAGTCGGGGCTGAAGTCCGCTGATCCCAGTGAGTCGGGATCGCATGCGGTGCGCGGTGCTGCGGTGAGGTCCCCAGTGAGTCGGGGCGATTGCTGCGTAGTGGCTGGCTGCTGCGTAGACGGGAGAGATGTGCTCTGCTTACATGGACCGTAGGTGCAGTGTGCTGTGCCTAGACGCTGTAAAGGCCGTAGGGGTTACCAGGCTGGAGCGGTCGCGTCCTGCGTGTGGTATATCCCAGTTGAGGCCGAAGTTGCTGGCTGGCTTGAGACTTGCTATGGGAGTGAATATGATGGTGGCGCGGCTTGAAGGCTGCTTCCAATCACGTCGGGGTCACCACTGTGGGGGAACGGGTATAATGTTCCACCCAACACAAAGGGAGGATCCTCCGACCAGGCGAGGTGATCATGCCTGGCGGGCTACTGCCCAACAGTTGATGTTGGGATGTTGTATATATGATAATCGGCGCGGGAACTTTATTTGCGCGATTCAGGATTGGTAGTTACTCCGCGTAGTGTAGTTTGTAGGTACAGTGCGTTACTTCCTAGTTCAGTGTATCTTCGGTAGATGGCGATGTATGTGGAGGTCGCCACAGCTGGAATGCGCTTCAGCTCTCGCTTCCCCACGCATCGCCCCGCCTTCGCCTATCTAGTAACTTTGCCAACGCAAGCGCCGACACATGTGTATTATTATTGCTTTCGTAATCTCATTCTTGTTTATTGTTTCTCTGTTCAATGAAAATTAACTCCCTAGTTTGCATGACATTAAGCCAGGTTCACAGTTCAGGACGGGTTGTACGTTGATTTGTCAAGCGGGCAGTCATCATCATTAACAACAGCTTTTAATAGTCCACTGCTGGTCATAAGCCTCTTATTCAAAAGGAGTTTTTGGCTTACTATAATAATAAATAATAAATCTCTTTATTGCACACCAGATAAGTAACAAAATTAACTTAACAACTAAAGCTTAATCTTCGGAAGTACAATTGGCGGCCTTATCGCCCGGAGGCAATCTCTTACAGGCAACCATGGGATGGAAAGAAAGAGCACGCATGAAAAGTATAGGGTAGTGCCTGGTGTATTGCAGAAAGGAAAACGAAATTAAAGTAGAATATATACATTTCATAAGGTAATAATATAATGATAATAGTAACACGTAGTGTGGAAGATTGAATAAATACATACAAATATTTAAGTGAAACACACAGTTATTTCATGGATGGAGACATCTTATACAGAGATTTTGGAGTCTTTCAAGCTTATTTGATTGGTCTTTAGTGAGATCAAGATAACTGGCATCAGCATAATCAAGGATGGGGAAAAGAAGGGATTGTGCAAGAGCAATCTTCGTAGATGTGGGTAGAAAAAGTCTGCGCAAAGACCTTGCAGCGGCAAACATTTTGCGACTTAGCTCTTGTAACTGAGGACCCCAGGATAACGTATTATCAATGTAGATCCCTAAGTTCTTTACTTTTTCACTGTACGGGATAGGTGTGCTATTGCAAGTGACTTGTGGCAATTAATGGCAATGATAATGACCTGAGTCTTGGATGGATTAATTTTCAGGCCATAGGCGTTGCTCCACCTAAAAAATTTGTCCAGGTCAGCATTGGTGGTGTTAACAGCATCATTTAGATTATTAGGTGATGTATAAATTTGGAGATCATCCGCGTACAGGTGGTAGGAAGAAGATAAATCATTCGTGATGGTGTTAATAAAAACGGAGAAGAGTAGGGGTGAGAGTACGCCGCCCTGAGGTACGCAGGCTATAGTGCTACACCAAGAAGAAAGAGTGATTTCAACACTAATGCGCTGCCGGCGACAAAACAGGTAATTGCGAAACCAGTCAATCGCCGTTGGAGATATGTTGAAAGAGCGTAGTATACACAGCAGAAAAATCAACGGTGTTGAATGCATTGCTGAAGTCTAACCGTGTCAGAACCGTAAGCTGGCCACTCTCCATACCAGATCTGATGTCCTCCGTAATATGAACTAAGGTAGTAGTGGTGCTATGTCCGGGTCGAAATCCGGACTGGAGAGGATTTAATAACTATACTTACTACACTGGCCATACGGATTGGTATAGGATGGATGCCAGTGGTGTAACTTTGTACTCCTCATCCATCACCACACAGACAAGTCAGTATTTTATGCAAATAGTAAGTAACAACAAGTCACCGAGAAAAAAAATTAGATGGCTTGAAATTGACATTGGCTTATCCTTTAAAATGATAAAGTAGAGAATATTAGTTCTTAAAAAAACAAAGATCCTTACTTCACCTTTACTTGGCATTCTAAGCTGATTATAGTCTTTACTACGATACTAAATAAAGGGTTTGAAGTTTGCTGTCTGTGTTTACAAAAAGACGAGTTGGATCATTTGCCAATTAAGGTGTCGAAGTATAATATCTTGTAACTTTATACTAAGTTAACAGAATAAGTTTTTAAACTACAGTTTTATAAGTTATATTTAAGTTTAAATTTGCGCATTTATATTAGTGATGCAGTAAATTTATTTTGAGTCTAGCTAAATCGAACCAAGAACTTTGGCAATAAAATACAAATTCATATATTTTAGACAAAAACATTAAACACAAACTAGCACGGTCAGGAATGTTCTTTGTATGGCAGTCGTCAGCTCGTCAGCTTTTGTCCGATTGTAAATTCAAAACTCAAAGCTTCCAGCATATTCGTTTGATGTATTTAATAATACGATACCTAACATCATAGCAGGCCATGCTTTTGTTTCTACACTGAGCTCTGTCACTATCCAAATTTTGCAGCTGCAATTTTCGATTCGGCCAAAAATTTGGAACAAAGAGTGTCGCATTTTTGAAAACCCTTTTATCAAACGTGTACGGCTACGCCTGTTACAGACACGATCGATCCGAAAATGTTATTAATTTTGTTACCTGTACAAAATTGATCCATTTTTGTTTGTGCGGAAACGCCTCTTATACCACCCGCTGGTGGCATGTAGGACTCGAACAGACTAAAACCGCACGCCGTCTCGGGTACTAGATGCCGGGGAACCAGGTGCACCCTAGAAAGGAAAAGCCTGGAACCCCGACGTATCTCGGGCCACCTATACTTTGTAGATGGCCCCTTTCTGTGTGGGAACGCCAATGTTCCCGTTACTGTCCCTCAGCGCGCGCACGCTTCGCAGCGTCCGCGCCGTCACCCGAGCCTGCTTCTGCTTAGGGTGACGCATGGTCTCATGTGTCACCCTCAGGCTTGCGCTTATGGAGGACGGAGATCGTTCTGCGATCTCCGGCGCATGAGTCGCCTGCGGTGCCTGGCCCGTTCCCGGGCCCGGCGCACCGGGAGAGTCCCAAACTTCTCCCGGTCCCGCTCCGCCGTCTCTTTGGCAAGCATAACTTGCTAGCAGAAAGAAACGGCGAAGTTCCACGCGCTCTCGCTGCGCAACATGGGCGCAATCATGTTACCGAGCGAGAGAACCACCATCCCGATGGCAACCACGAGATCACGCCTCGGCTCCCCCCACGCCAGACATTCTGCCAGCGTGTGGAGCGCCGTGTCCACGGTCTGGCCATCGCAGTGGTGGCACTCAGGCGTTGGCTCCTTGCGGATCAGACACAGTTGCTCTCCGAAGCATCCTTTCCCAGTGATCACCTGTATCAGCCGGTATGAGAGGGTACCGTGCCCATGTACAAAATTGATCCTGATGTAACTTGCATTGTCCAATGCAAAAATACATGACATTTCAATTACGAGCCCTTATTCAATCAACCACAACATAGTAGCTAAAACCGTCACATGGTTTAATCTGAATGCTATTCACAGAGACTGCCGGGGGCATCGGCTGATAATTAACGAATACGTGTATGCTACAACCTGATAGCGCACTATCACCTATAAGTATACGTATATACAACACGGATTACCATGCAATAGCTTTTAGTGAGAAGCTCTTAAAACCCATCGTAAAAGTACCGCTTTTGAAATCCATCAGAACAAAATTCGTTTAAAGAACTAAAAGCCTATGAAAAATGCATAATGGACAGAGGGAGACGCTGACGTTATTTTATCGAAGATTGGGTTGACAATGGAAAATTACTATTTTATTTTATAGGTGGAGTAAAGTAAAGAGTAAAAGATGACGAAACGTCAAGTCAGTGTCGGAAAATTAATAATAATGGTGGTAACTGTTGTTGTCATCACTAAAATTTGTTGTTGGATTATTACTTTAATCTCATCAGTTTACAGTCCATTTTTGGATATTTCACATCTCGGCTTTCACTATATTTAGTTCAGTACCAACTAAAAGTTGATCAGAGTACACGCTTGTATATTAGTAAAAAACTAAACTAAATTCTAAATGTAAAAATCATAACGTAAGTAATTTATTCGGCATGTATTTAAACAACGTTTAAGTTTAGTGCGACCTGTCAAGTTTTACGTTACACGTTTTAAACGTTCAACACAGACACACAACACAAAAAATAAAAATAATAGTCTAAGTTGAGTAATTTAACTAATTTTGATAATGCCAAAGCCAATTTAACTTTTTCAAGTAATAAACAAGCGTGTGCCTCTCAATAAAGTTTATTTGGTACTGAACTAACACAGTAACAGCTGAGATGTGAGATATCGAAAAATGGACAGTAAGCTAATAAAATTAAAGTTTATAATCCAACAACAAATTTCAGTGGATTTAAATTTAGTGATGACAACAACAGAATTACCACCAATGTCTGTTCTTCTCATCCAGTATGTTCTTGACAGAGCGGTCGTGATCATTATGTAATAGCAGTTTTAGGAGATATGATGCGTTTCATGACTTTAGCCACTGCTGCCTATTCGAGATCATCCTGCTGCAATCGTTCACCGAACTTCCCACAGCAGACTTTGATCTGGTTAGTCCAACGCGTAGGTGATCTTACGCAAGGTCTGATGCCTTCCTCTCTTCCTTGAACGACAAGGCGCTCTATGGATTATTCGCCACGCCGAGAAACATGTCGGAAGAACGTAAGGATGCGAGATTGTACTATTGAGGACAGACGCTGCTTGATACTTAGTTCTTGGATTATCAAGACGTTCATTAGAGAGCTGAATCAGTTGTCTGCAAATATTCAAACCTGCTGCAGACGAGACCACAATGCCCACCTACGTGGCATATGTGAGAAGAATGTCTGTACACGTAAATAAATAAATCACTGGCACTGACTTTATTATAACTCCTGCTAAATTATTTTTCGTACACATTTTAATAGTTCTCAAACTAATATTAAAATTCCTAGACACTTGACACTCATTACAGCTTGTCTCAAATTTTCACACCTAATATGGTTAGCCTAGCATTATTTATTATTAGTCCGTTACCCCGCATGCAAGCATGTCTGCATTTTGAAAACAAAGAAGATGATTAAAAAGGTGTATGGCGGCGTGGAGTTATTCACGTACATAATTAAACATTTTCTGAAACTTTTACTGTACGTAGGTAGTAGGGCTTTTTTATTTGTTACTCTGATTATACTTGGAAGGATTTGAAAAGTGAAGCATAAATGATGATGTTTCGATGCATTCATTTTTGCATATAAAATGTATTTTAAAACTTGTGAGGAGAGATCTTGTTTAAAATTCTACTTATAGGGTGTTTTTTTAAGCTAGATAGAACTTTAAATTGTAAAAAGTAACACAAAAAATTAAATTTTGATGAAACTTTTTTTTTTATTTGTTTCAGTATACTCTGACAAATCATCATGAATAGACTCACGCTTGAACAACGCTACGAAATTATCCAAATTTACTTTGAAAATCAGCTCATTTTTGAAGAAATAAGGTCCGATGATGCCACCAGCGTGAAAACCGCACCATACGGTGCATTTTTCTGGATGTAATGGAGTCTGTAGGGTCTGTTGTGGATTGGTCTCACTCCATATGCGGCAATTTTGCTTATTAACAAACCCGTTAAGCCAAAAATGCGCCTCATCGCTGAACACAATTTTGCGATAAAACAGTCGTCTATAAGTTGCGCGAATCGACGACTGATTTTCAAAGTAAATTTGGATAATTTCGTAGCGTTGTTCAAGCGTGAGTCTATTCATGATGATTTGTCAGAGTATACTGAAACAAATAAAAAAAAAAGTTTCATCAAAATTTAATTTTTTGTGTTACTTTTTACAATTTAAAGTTCTATCTAGCTTAAAAAAACACCCGTTATAAGAAGCTGTTGTGAGTAAAGAAAAACTTAATGATGACGTTACGAAAGTACTCTTATGTACAAATCTGTACAGATTTGAATAGCCAATAAGATGTAGCTTATTTTTAAAAATTGTAACCCTACAAAAAACTTTTGTCTTTCATCGATATTTTACGCGTGAATGAGAACCGAATTTTTCTATAATTATGGATATTTTACGTGTGAACATGAACTGAATTTTGCTATAATAATGGATGTTTTACGCGTCAATCTGAACCGAATTTCAGTATATAATAAAACACAGGTTGTTTACCAGGCCGCTTGTTCAACAGTAACAATTCTCACAGGAATCGGCGATTAACAGGACGTGTTAAACAACGTTTTCAATAATCTATTAATTATTATCCTGTTATTTACACGAACACAGTGAGAGCTTATAGATTATCAGCACGAGTAGTTATGAAAACCACAATCCGTACAAATTTGTCATTTGTGCTGCCTGCAATTGTGTATACTAATAACCGCAGGATTGTGAGCGGTCACTTTCAGTTATATCACATCTATTGCTAACCGCATTCTGTTTGTAGAAAACCTTGCCAATTATTTTTAAAGACTTCTAGGTAATAATTTATCTTGTGTTGCGAAAATATTATTATTTGTATTCTGTGGATTACTGTCGTATATAGTCCGTGTGGTGACGAATTAAGAATTTGAGTGGCACCGACTCTATCCACCGTGGGTGTCGTAAGAGCCGACTAGGGAAGTAAAAAAGGAGGGCATTAGCATTCCCAAGAGAAGGAAAACTTGAAATGAAGCATATACCAACAAGGTTGGCGTGATATAGTAAAAATAAACCTCCCAAATCTCTTCTTAAAAACCAGCCAAGAGATGTTAGACTATAAGCAGTGTTAGCTAATTTATTACAAGTGTTAAATCAATAAAAGCTGCATCTAACTGTACCTAGTAATAGAAGGGTTTTTTGTCTTGTATGAAATCTGCTAATTATATGAATTCACTGTGTTTCTGACTCCATATTTATTTTAGACTAACGACATGATCCGGCTTCACATGGATGTCTTTAAAATTCTCCCCTACTCTAATATGAATATATTACACAAATAAACCTTCCTCTTGAATCACTATCTATTGCTGAAAACTGCATTAAAATCTGTTGAATAATTTAAAAAAAACCTAAACCACCAGAAAGCGGAAGCGACTTCATTTCATTAATGTTTAAAGATAAACATACCACACAAATTTCATTTCCCGCAGACAGTAATAAAAGGTTTAAAAAACCAATCTTTGCAATCGTCAATGTTTGTGATGGGTGCACGATACCTGTAGGGTATCGCTCGATACCCCTACAGACTCAACGAGTAAAAAAATCAACCCTAATTCACGTGTAGGGGAGGTACATTCAGCTACAAAAATAAGTAAGTTGACATAAACAAAAAGCCATTACTATGTCAATCTATTTTTCCAGAAAAATATGATTAATCACCCTATTTTAAAAGTCTCAGTCGTGACTAGATTCACGTCTGAGACTTTTTTAAAACTGATTTTAAGAAAATACTGTATTATTGAACGCCCCTTGAGACAAGATACACTTACCCTTAATCAAGTGAGTATAGATCAGTTAATCTTTGTGAATAGCTTATTTTAGAACGAATGATGATAAATGTGCGAGCGCATATCGCCAGACTTCTTTATCAGCGGCCAATTTAAAAAGTACCTAAGATGGCGCGTCTGCCGGTTTTATTAACTAGAAACATAATTAACTTTAATCCGTAAAACCCTATCATCAGTATTTTACTAAAGAATTTAACAAAGATGAAACACCGATTCGAACACTCATTTACATTGCATCTCTTTCATTGCATAAATTTACGTTTTACACTTTTTATTTGATATTCCATGCCGTGTGACGTCCAGGTTGCCATTTGCTCTTATTTTAATACGTCAGACGGCGCAGGGCAGGGGGCAGACGGGCATGGCGCAACTGTAAGGGTCCCTTGTTGGGGCTACGGAACTTTTAAAATCATTGTTTGTTTGTATTTTATATATCGCCGTGCCGTATTTTGAAACTTTACAAACACGTTGCTTTCATTCAAAGAAAAAGTTGCCGAGGGGTGGAAAAATTACTTCTACGCGAGTGAATCCCGGATCAAAAGTTAGTCGATTATAATAAAACACTCTTTTAATTGGCATGGTCTGGCAGATGTTTCTATGGCAACGAGCGCGAATAATTGTGGCGACCTCAACGGGAGCGTACAAGTAAGTGTACATAAATATAGTTTAGAAAAACAAAAATCTCACAGTGGTCTACTAGCAACCTTGCATTACGTATCTATTCCTATTACGACGTATCGCACCTGTAGAAAAATTATTTACAATATATTTATGCGTCTATGACCTATTTTACAAGGAAAAAATATGTATTGCTTGTAATACTGACTGTCGGTCTTGTGAGTATAGCGGTTAAACATGACGGCTAATAATAATCGTAAGTTGTTTTCCCATCCAGAACAAATAATCGTCTGATGAGCACAATCTGTTTAGGAGTAAAACTTATCTATTATGAGACGTATATATTTAGAAATAATACATACACATATATAGTTCTAGGTAAGTAACTGTACCGTGCTACACTTCGTTGTGTTGTAATTGCATTGACAAGAAATTATGAACGGACGCAAAATATACATAAAAAACACCTTTGAACAATGTTGCTTATAGGGTCAAAGTACATTTTTATAAATATATGTGCGAATGTTTGTTAGTAGACAGGTTACCATAGCACAGTCTAATTTGAGATAACACTGCCATGTGTGAGATGTATGTCAAGCTATTTCATTACTACGAAATACGCTGAGAGCTTTAGGGCTAGTTTCAACAGTGCCTGATATACTTTATCTGACATATTACACTAAAAAATAAATAAATAAATATTTTGGACATCTAACACACAACGGCATCTAGTTTCAAACTAAGCAGAGCTTATGTTATGACAGACCAGACCATTGATATAAATACTTTTTTTTTTGTAAAACATATTATACATAGATAACACCCAAACTACGAAACAAATTAATTTGCACATAATACAAACATTGGAATAAATTATATTTACATTTATTTACCCGGGAATCGAACCCGAGACCTCATGCACAGCAGTCGCGTACTCTATCACTGAGCTATCGAGGCACTATTTAACAAAAAAAAAGTTGCTGATATGTATAAATTTATCTGACATATTTGTCTGCATTAAAACTTGTGAAACCAAAATCTGTAGTTCTCTGACAGATATATTCATTTGCTATATCAGTGACTTTTCAGTAAAGGGCGAAACTGGTTTTTAATATTGTACGTTTACTCACCTTTGCACATCCATATAAAGCCGCCAATTATGATAATGACCAGCGCAGCTATCTTGGTAAACATGAACACGTTCTGTATCCTCGTCGTAAACTTGACATCGTATGCATTTATGAATGTAAGGAGACCTACAAGAGAAATCGATTTAAGTTTCATAGTATAAAATGCAATGTTTATTAGAGGGCATCCGCAAATTACGCCACACGAATTTCATAGATTTTAGTCATCACATATTGAGACACCGTGGTGTGACGTCACATGTTTTGTAATTAAACATCTAGAAATTATTAATTTAAAACAACAGTAGGTACCGAAATTAAGCTTATTTCCATTTCAATTAATTTTCAATAAAATAAACATCAAACCATTTTTAATCAAAATCTAATTGAAAACAAAAAGACTTAACAATTCATATATTGCGTTTTAATACTTAAGATGTGATAGTGATAAAATGTGACGTCACGAATTTGAGTACCACTCAGACCCCTTAGCACATAATGTCACACTTCATCGATCCCCTCACTCCTCAACCGGTGACGTAATCTGGATGGACGGCCCCTGGCACATATGTGCAAACCAGTCTTAAAATAAATATAGACTATACATACGTAAAAAAATAATGATCGGTCTATTGATAAACAGCAGTCGCCATAAGATCGAATTTAAAAAAAATATTCTTATAATAAAGCTTATATCGATGAAAAGCAACCCTCGATGTTTTTGTCACTACCTACGCTAAGCTCTACAATTGTTTGCACAACAAAAGCATACCAATTAGAGAAATTGAACACAGCAAACATACACATAACGTTATATTTATACCTGCGTAATTTCCCTACATCAATCCTAGGTTGAGTAAAGAGCAGTTTTACATGTATTAAGCTGGGTATTATAGAACCCAGACAGGGACAGACAGGGAGAAGCTTAACACCCACCTCATCCCACGACAGACTACACTCAAAGCCTCGCCCTCGTTCGCTTTCGAAATTTTGATAGAGCTAATAAGAGGGCAAATTTTTAAAATAGTAGGCACAAATGTTTGGTAATGGTTTGTATGTTTAAATTTTTAATATGATTCATAAGCTGGTTCAGCTTACGTAAAACTGAATCCTGATTTACCGTTTACTTTATGGACGTTAAAGCCACAATATTATCGAGAAATTAGTTACATCGACTTGCGACCGAAGAACGAAACTTTCCAGTCTTGTCAGTCAGGTTAGTCTTTCAAAAAACAGATGTTTAACTAAATTAATGTAGTAATAAAATGTTTAATTTTTCTATTGTTAATCGCCGATACTTGAACTTGTGTCTCAAAGAATCTTTTGACATATTTTTTTGATATTTATTTTTCAAACAAATTCACCTCAACAAATATCAAATGTATATGGAAATCGATGTGTATATTAGTAAATGCAGTTACTATCGGGCTTGATAGTCATTTATCTCACTAATGCCGCCTTACTTAGTCTAGGACACACACACATCAATATAAATAATGCAATCAAACAAAAAAGTGTGAAATAACAACCTTCAACAAAAGTCATTTGAAATGTCTGTTTTTTTCCGACTGATATTCCGGTAAACCAACTAAATCGAACTTCCAAGAGGAGACATAAAAAGACAAAACATAAGTTATTTATTTTTCGTTAAATATGTAATTATTTTAAAATTCACGGCTCACGCGACATGCGATCGTAATAACTACAACGCCTCCATGCGTTTGAACTCGAGATCAACAGCCGAATCTGAGCACCCAACAAAGGTCACGAGACGAAACAGAGCTTCAACCTTTGCAATATCTATTTTCTATCAGCTGTATAAGCCGACTGTGTCTTGACTGTTACGCTCAAGTGTCTTACACTCAACGGAAAACTTGAAGTCACCCCGCACTCATTATTGTGCTCCCACCTTTACGGTTTGCTTGTTGCGCTATTGTTTCAACAATGTCTTTATAATGAAAAGTTATAGAGACATGAAAGGTCTTAAATACTTGCTTCTTTCATGAAGCTTTTCTTCAAAAACGTTCAATACAACGGGCCGGTTGGCCTGATATTTTATCATTATTACGTACTTGCTTATTGTGCTGTTATAACTGTGTTCCAATACCGGTCTAAAGTTGACCATAACCAGTAAGTGTTTAATCTTTATCAATGCTTTCTGATAAAATCTTTTAACTAATAGAAAACGAGACAAGAAAATATATATCTGTTTTGTATTTGCCTATTTATGTAAACATCGATGTTTGTGTATGTACACGTACATTAAAGATCGTCTATTAGTCGAAATTCAACTATAATGTATTCATTTTTTACGAAATGATAGGAAAATACGTACGTACGTACGACGAGTTGAAACAGGCATTCTTCAAAAACATTGGGATTCCACAGGTTGTGTAGTGTCTACACTTGTTTTCCCGAAATTTTCTTAGAATGCGTACTAAAAAATTCTCTTCCCCATCAAATTATGAGAGAAAAGGAACAGAGAGTGAACCTGTGTTTGCGCACACACTTGTGCTAGGCTAGGAGAACACATTTATTATTATTTTAATAATTTATAATATACATTTTCAATCAATAACGCCAATAACGCCGTGTAAGTGAAATTGTTCGTGACAAAATGTTGTACGTTACTATTTACATGTTGTAGATAATTTCTTAAGTTGCGAATTCATTTTGTGTTCTTAACAGTTTTATAGATTACTAGCTTTCACTCGCGGCTTTGCTCGCACTTCATAAAATGTATCATATGTTACTTCTAATATCTCCGAGAATATGTGTACAAAGTTTCATGACGATCGGTTAAGTAGGTTTCGCGTGAAAGCGTAACAAACAGATTTACATTCCCATTTATAACTATAGACAGAAGATAAATAGATAGTATAGTATATATTATGAAGTATTATGTTAGTACTGAAATTAGCAATGTTTAGCAGTTTTAATTTTCGTACACCTTTCGTGTAGAACAATTACGCAGTGGTAACGTACGCGACTGCTGTACGTAAGGTCTCGGGTTCGATTCCCGGGTAGGGCCAAATGTTTTTATGTTTTTGGGTTTCTATGTATTTCGATAAAAAAGTATAATATGTATTTATATCAGTTATCTAGTATCCATAATATATTACCCATTATACCTATAGATAAAGAGTGAGCCATAATCCTTAAACACCTTTTAATTTTTTCTATTGTATATTTTACCTTTGTCGGGTGTTCAGATGATAGCTTTAATAATATTTTGAGGAAGAGCCAGAAGAGGAAGAAGCGTAATTGTCGTTTATCTTTAAAATCCCTTTCATCAATAATTTAGAAACATCAACCATCCTACATCCACCCATCGTTCCCACAGCTTCCTTTGCGTCCGCAGAATATCGACTTCAGAAGCCCAGATTGGAGCATTGTACTGGCATCAATATCTGTCCATATTTTTCCAGCCCCAGTCTACAGGGTCGCTGTTTTTACCGAGCCACGACCGGAGCTGATGGAAGACTTGTCAGCTGTGGAAGCGGCTTGTATGTTGTTGAAGCAATTGAAGATAAATTAAATTTACTCTTTGTTACGGACTTGGCCAATCTTAAGCTTTCACGATTCGGCAATGACGCCTCTTCCTTCTCCAGTTATCACTCAAGTGAAAAAGTCAGTTGGTGCATTTTGGAACATGTTTTATGAAATTATTCACGTTCCTCTTAAATTTGTTATCTTTCTTATTTTGGTTTATCCCGGATCAAAAACGTGACTCGAACCTTATAGCCGGCTATACCGCTATTTATTTATAGAAATCATTTATATCAAATTGATATATTGTTTAAAGCTTTTTAAGTAAAATACTGAAATTTAAAACCAAATCTCGTTCGTTACTGTTCACATGATATAGATAATTTATTGAGCTGCTGCTTAATCATTGTCTTTCCGATCAACGCTGGCACCGTCTTACTCATGTTTATTCAAGTTATTTTTGAAGGAATATTATGCTTGGGAAAAGTAGCTAAAAGTCACAGCAATTAATTAAGTAAAAAGTAAGCGTCATAGAAAAGAGACCATTCAATTCTATCGAAATTTTTGATTCATAATAATTGTTAACACTCAACACAGACTTTATAAATTATCTTGATTTGTTGCCGAGTGAAGTGTTAGCTGAAAGCTAATTTGTATCAACTTTTGAAATACAACTTACACAGAAGGAATATATTGTGTATCGCAGGCAACCTTACACACAAGAATGAACCGAATACACAGAACGCTTAGACTATAGTCGTTCCAATAGTTTATTTAACTTTTGACAGCTCTAATACTTAATCAAATAGTGATACCCTGACCCGTTACCTATTCGATTTCCTTCATCGATCGCTTTTATGCATTAAGAAGTTTTAATCGATTTAACAAACTCATTATTTTATAGATAATTTCGTACTTCATATTTCTATGTGTTTCAATGTGCGACCTCCTTTGTCAAAATAAAGAAGAAATGGATTAAAAGAATGTTGTTCAAATATGACGGTTCTATGTCATGAAAAAATATATAATAAAAGGAACTGAATTTTCAAAATGTATTATTGTATTGTGTTGTAATTCAGTGGTTAATATTGTATTTGTTAAACTATTGATGATCTTTATTAAATCTCTCTATGTCTATTTTAAAATAATCTACAGTATTTCAATGAGTAACCTTCAATATAGTTGAGTATTTATATTCCTCCGTATTGATTTATTTGTGAATTCTCACGTTTGGTTGAGTTGAGCGTATCGTTCCTGCCTTCGTTACTGTCAAAATGCCAAAAAAGAAAGTACTCAAAGGACAAACAAGAGAGTTTGTCTTGCGACTTCGTGAATACTTTGAAAAGGAAAGCCGTAATGGTGGGCCTCTTATACCAGTGACTCAAGTTAGAGACCGTGTTGCAGCAGCATTAGGTATTAGTGCTCCAACAGTGGCAAAAATAACAAAAGAAGGCTACGGCAGCAGTGGCATGGAACAGAATAAGCTATCTACACCTAAGAAAAAACGTCCGCCTAGTAAAGTTACAGCCGTTGACAATTTTGACGCTGATGCTATTCGTCGTCATATATACGACTATTACCAAAGAAAAGAGATTCCAACATTAAAAAAACTAACACAATCTCTTCGAAATAGTGGTTTGTTCCGTGGTCAAAAATCTTCTCTGACAAAGGTATTGAAAGACATTGGAATGTTATTCCAAAAATGTGACAAACGAAAAATTTTAATGGAACGCAATGATATTGCTTTGTATAGATGCGATTTTTTAAGACAAGCAAAAAAAATAGAAGATTGGTCGAATGTTGTTTTCACAGATGAAACTTGGCTCAATGCGAATCATACGCTGTCAAAAACTTGGACTGACAACACCGTTGGCTCCACTTCTACAGTACCAATGGGAAAAGGCGAACGACTGATTATTTGTCATGCAGGAACAGTAAAAGGATTTGTGCCAGGCGCTCTATTAGCTTTTAAATCCCAGAAAACAGGAGATTATCATGGGGAGATGAATTCGAACGTGTATGAAAAGTGGTTCAGAGAAATGCTTACATCACTCGAAGAGCCATCAATAATATTTATTGATAATGCACCTTATCACTCTCGTCAAATTAATAAAATACCAACACAGGCCAACAAAAAACATGAAATTATAAACTGGCTCCGTGACAATGGCGAAGAGGTGAATGAGTCCCTACTAAAAGTAGAGTTAGTAAAGATATTAAAAACAAAGAAGCTGCCAAAACGATACGTCATAGATGAAATGGCAGCAGAGCATGGGCATACCGTCCTCAGAATTCCCCCATATCACTGCCAATATAATGCAATTGAAATGATCTGGGCACAAGTTAAAGGATATGCTGCGACGAACAATACAACTCCTCCTTTCACCGCAAGAGAAATGCTGAATTTACTGAAAAATGCGTGTGAAAAAGTAACTCCAGAAAACTGGGCGAATATTGTAGAAAAAACAAAGAAGGTGATAATGTCGGATTGGGATCGGGATGTTGCATTCGACAATTTATCTATCCAAGAAATGATAATCAATATTACTGAGAACTCAAGTGATGATGATTCCTGGTCATACGAAGAAGACGATTCTTTATAATTAAAATTAGTATTACAGTACCTCTTTTGGTTGTTTTATTTTTAATCCGTAAATTACTACGAATTTCAACATTTTGTACCTGTTCATTACAAGTAGGTACCGCAGGTAGTTTTTATTTGAACCAACTATAGTAAGTCTAAACAATTATTTTAGATTCATTAATTTGCGGCGAATACATTCGATCCCATTACTAGGTACGAGTACGATGGAACTGTTTTCATTACGCAAATTATTTATGCATTGAAACAGAGACATTTAGGGCATTTTAATGCAAAATAATAAAGCTTTTTACGTGATTTGATATAAAATATAATCACAATAATTTTATTGTATGTTTTATTAATATAATCGATAATCGATTTATTTCAAAACCGTTTTATAGTCTGTGGTCATTAATTACGAATGACACATCCCTAAGTAGGCGGAGCCCGCCCATAAAGTACAGTATTATCTGTAGTACATTGTATCAAAAATTATTACAAAACTTTATGTGCGTGATCTGTCAAAAGTTAAATAAAGTATTGGAACGACTATACGAGTAAGTACAACAATGCGTGGGGCACACATAAAACGAATTGATTACATAGAATTAAAACGCAGGTATGGCCAACTGTTGGTTCCACAGTTTGGTGAACAAATGTTTATAAAGTGACAAATTTGAAGATTGAGCAATCATCGTCTCATAAAAATATCGCTATGAATAACCAACCTATGGCAAACAAACATCTTCATCATCTTCTATTTTCATCATTCTTATCTTATTGAGAATCAGTATTAGAATACCCGAAGTCCACTGGATACACAATTCAAATGTGTCATATATGCAATAGAAGTATGTTTGAATGTCATTATCATTTTCAACAACTTAGAACAGTCCATTGCTGAGTATATAGACCTATTCATAACAAAGGAGATTTGGTAGAAATAATAGTGCGAAATAAAAAATGATTTTATTAAAATTTTTCGGAACATACAACCATTAATTCTCGTCTGTTTTAATTTTAATTTGATATTTAGTGACGGTGAATAATTCAGTTGGTTCATGTTGCCACTTGTTTTATGAAACAGTTCACGTTGCTCTGACATTTTCCATATTATTCATTTTAGTTTATCTCGGATCAAAAACCCGACTCGATGTCATTATTCGGTAACTGATTCCACTTATATGAAATATATTTATCGTCTAATGTTATTTTACTAGAAAATATGTCAGACCATTATTATTAAGGGCCTTTTGAAGAATACAACCTTTTGAACTCTACTTTTTACCTTCATCCAGCGGTATAGCCCGCGGTTTTAGTTGAATTTGCATCAGATATTGTTCACTATTTCATTGACTTCGATTTTCTTCAAATTATTTTTTTTACATAATACTTTATTTACTCTGTACTAAATGAACTTTTTGGTAGTAAAAGCCCGTCAAAAACTCTCCATTTATCTATTATAATATAATCTTTTGAATATTGATAACGCAATATTGCTATTCATTAATTATTGACTAATTTTCTTAGTTTCTAACTTGTATATCACAATGTCTCAAGGTCTTTATTACATAATTTCCCTAGTGGACATAATTCAAGGTCATTTTCTAAATCACATATTAACTCTGTCCCCGGTTTATTTAATGGACCAGACTGTGGTTTTGGATCCAGTTGACTCATATCAAATACTTGAGGCAGAATCGGAGAAGGAAGTGGCGTAGTTATCGGTTTTTCATTATTAAAATAATTTTTGTTTAGTTGCTTCAAGTTGTTTTCCTACATCCACACATCGCTCCACAGCTACCTTTGCGTCTGCAGAATATCGACTTCAGAAGCTCAGGTTGGAGCTTTGAACTGTCATCAATATCTGTCCATGTTTCCAGCCCCAGTCTACAGGGTCGCTGTTTTTACCGAGCCACGACCGGAGCTGATGGAAGACTCGGCAGCTGTGGAAGCGGCTTGTATGATGTTGAAGCAAGTGAAGATAAATGCTTTCACAATGCGGCAATGACGCCACTTCCTTTTATAGTTTGAAGTTAATAGTTCAGTAGTTGCATATTTGTACTCGTTTTATGAAACAGTGAACATTCTCTGACATTTGTCATCTTGCTATTTCATTTTATTCCGGATCAAAAACTCAGAACTAGTCGTTCATATTCATACACTTATTTATTTCATTTATTCCAATCACATCAATTGATTTATTGTTTAACGCTTTATAAGTAAGTGAAATAGTGAAAAGGTTTGCTACAAAACCTTTTTCGTTACTGTTTTTGAGTTTTAAACAATTTTCTTAACAGTTTTAAAGATGATGTTATTATCAAAATTAGCAAAGTTGCAGTTGAAGTAGCCATTGTGATATTCGTACACTATGCCAAAAAAAATTAAAAAACCTTACCAATTTTTTTTTTATAAATTAAATAAATAAATATTTCGGACAGCTTGCACACGATGCCATCTAGTCGCAAGCTAAGCAGAGCTTGTGTTATGGGTACTAGACAACTGATATAAATACAAATATATGTTTTTACATATTATCCATAGAAAACACCCAAATTTCGAAACAAACATTTGCAGATCATACAAACATTTAGTCTGACCCGCGATTATTAATATTAATTAATATTATATTAGCTACCAGAACTTTCGCGGTTCCACTGAGCACTACTTTTTTCAGTGAGACAATCGTGTATCTAACTAATGTCTGTTTAGTTATTTTTAAGGAGTATTAAGTGATAAAAAGTTAGATAAAAACAGGGTCTAGTTGCCACGATCTCCATCACAATTTCCTCGCGACCAAAAGTGAATTTGGAGTGATCTAAAGATTAATGTCATAACAGCACAATTTTAGAATTTTCGAACGCCTATCAGTAGCACTAACTGTGTTAGTTTATCCGTCCTGAAATTAATGGTGACGAAGATAGACAATTAACATTTACAAAACACGACATGAATTTCATACAACTTTAGAGATTTAGTAACGGCATTCCTTCATAGTCGAGTCAATACGTACGCTATAACCTATTAAACTATGTGCCATAGAGAAAAACATTACGCATATTGTCCGAAATCTTTTTTTTTTCTCTTTATTTTAAGGGGCTTTTACCCTATTAGGGTATGCCAGCCCCATAAGGCCTTAAGATAACCAAATTTCAATTGTCCGAAATCTATTAACCATTAAGTAACATTTACATCAAATAAAGTTGGTTGAAATTTCACATACTTTTAGGCTCAGCGTGCATTTGTTAGGGGACGTAATTTTAGTTTTTAGATACCAATAGTAATTATTTATTATAAAAATCAGGAATACAATATTTTCTATATTTTTAAATCTACGATGAAGTTATAAAATTAATTTACACATGGCACCTTGAAGAGCACACACAACTAAAGTACATACAGATAGACAGGTAGTAGTTGAGAGAAAGTTGCTATTGCAAAGTTTTTATATTGTTAAACTTCAACAAATATTTGAACGCGCGAACGCGAAGTTAATACAAGTTTAACGAGCATAGGAAACTAGAAGGTATGAGACGCCGCCGGCTGACAACGAGGCAGAATATTGTAAAGGCTCTTAGGAATAATCGATGACAGGAACTCATCGCCGAGTGGCTTATAACGAGTCTGTAGCCCCACTCATATTTTAGCGAAATACTTGTAGAACAATGATGTTTAACAATCTTCGTATAATATCGTCGTAATAAAATTTACAATTACAATGAACATTTTCAAGTCAATTTCATATAAATAAACCAAGGAACAAACAAACGTGTATGGTATAAAATATAAAGAAATTCAAGAGAGTTAGAGAATTTCTTGGTATAGTCTAAAAAACCGTAATTATCTGTCCTTGATGATAATGCAAAATTACAATTTAATCCAACTGAACACATTTCGTCACATGGAGTAAACAAATTGATCAGTCTCACAGCAGTAAAACATACACTAAGCGCCCCGTACACGTACAACACAATCACTAGGGAATGCAATCTCGTTTTCGCGAGATCTCGTTCTCGCGAGATCTCGGCCTTTTTTAGCGAGATTGATCTCGGACGAAAAAAAGGCGAGATCTCGCGAGTTTAACGAGATTGCACTCGTTCCCTGGAGGCATTAATCAAAAAGGAAATGAATTTATATGAGTTCGGGGGTCTAAAGACCAACTTTGAAAGTTCGTGGATAACTGCCTGAGATCTGTGTTTTTTTTTTAAGACAACTCCCGCATTAGGAATATACATCCTGTGTCGCGGGGGACTTTACAAACATACATATAACGGACACAAAGAATACCCAATACCCAATACTCAGGACAACACTTTGTGGGTCACACAAAGTGATGTCCCACGTGGGATTTGAACCCACGGCACTTGGCGCAGTAGTGAACGTTTAACCCACTAGGCCAATCGTGCAGTCATTCCAACTATGGTTCCAACTAGCATTGAATCTGAAAGGGCATTCTCAGCGGCTGGTTATCTGGCCAACAAAATAAAAAGCCGTTTAGCAGACGATTCTTTGCATATTTTGTGCTTCTTAAGGAGCTACTTTCAAAATAATTCGTAATAATGGCTTGTGATTAGAACTGAACAAATCTTTCATTTGATTGATATATTTTATTAATTAATCTGTATATCTAATGGATCTACTGAGTAGATATAGTTTCATTTAATTGATAATAATATCTCAGTGTAATAGTCAACATAATTTAGACAATAAGTTTATTTTTATTTGACTTCTCGCTGTTTTGCTTTTCATAAAAGAACTGTTTTATTACTAAAAGATTTTTGTTTGATATTAGAAGAGAAGACTGGTTGTTTCTTTTATTTGTTATTTAATAGATACGTATGTCAGAGTTTACTACTTAGAAGTTTATTAAATCAAACAATGTTTGATACATAAAAGTCTAGTGAAAAAATATGTTTATCATATAATACTTATTATTGTTTGCCTAATTTATTCAAATATTGTGATTATTTGCAAAAACACACCAAACTGCTAATCTCGCGAGATCTCGATATTGGCGAGATCTCGCAGTATTGTTATTCATAAACTCGCGAGATCTCGCTTGAGTCCCAATCTCGCGAGATTTGCATTCCCTAACAATCACTGTGACATGTAAATCAACAAAACCGCATTGACTTTTACCCTCGAACGTGCCAGCATCCAACCGGAGGTATCAAATATTTGTTCTGGTTTGCATATTATAACCTGCTATTATAATATTTATTTTACTTTTCTAACTTCTATTTACCGGACTTATGTAATTTGCTATAAACTAGGTAGATCTAGATGAGATCTAACTAGTTATGTATAATAAGTTACTACCAAAATAAGGGTTGACGAAAAATTCGACAAAAACCTTAAATATTGTCAAAAACTTAGTACTATAAACAATTCATGAATGTTGGTTTACGTTTAGATAAATAATTTGCATTTTTTTTTGTGGTTGGTTTTCAAGAAGTATTGTACCATTTTAGATTCATGGTTAGATGCGTAATTTTTTTAAAACATTTGCCATAGTAGTGACCATACATTTTTTTTACACCACGATTAGTTAAATTGCCCTTAAGAAAAATCTTTTAGAGTTTTGAAGAAAAGAAAAAACTTTCATTAATTTTCGTGTAAAATCTACAGGTGTTATGGATTTTCTAAGAATTGTGATGGGTAACGGTGTTACTTAGGATGCTGATACAAAAAAAAAACTGAAATATTTGGAAAATTGTGGTGATGGTAGTTAAAAATATCTTAAGAGGTGTAAATTTTTAAGAATTTAGGTTTTTTTTCGTAATTTAAAAAAAAAAGAAGATAATTATTTTTTATCATTTTTTCACGAGTAGTCACGAGCAGGCCGACCTTCTGGTACCGGCTTATCGTTGAGTTTTGGGACACGTTGTATACTCAAGTATCCAGTTCAGTTGAAACTTCTTTCAATAGCTCAGTACAAATTGAATAAATAATATTATGGTTTTATCGAAAAAACTTACGTTGGCGCGTATTAAGTAAAAATGATTTCAAATTAGTATAAAATAAAGTCGCTTTACGGATCTTCATGTTATACCCGCTAGCTCCTAATCCACACAATAGATTGTGATGATGCTACAATATCAATTAGATACTAATATCTTGAGGTTATGTATATAATAAAACCTAATAAAAATTATTGCAAGCAGAAACGAACGACGTGCAAACAAATCGCTAAAAAATAAATTGACGCGCTTACGCTAAACTTGAGAGATGATAGGGAATGATGTAGTTAAATCCGCGCATAGCCAGAGCGCGTCACTGGTACATGTATCAGTATGTATAATAAATAAAAATATGATTATCTTATCGCGTCTGCTACTGCGTATATTTATTTCCAATAAAATGATTCTCACAAAGTTTAAATAGGGGGATGTTATGGAACTTCGTAGACTGTACCTAAACTATCGGATATCGAGAATAATAAATATTTTCGAACTGATTTAAAAGTTTGAAATTAGTTTGGTCGATTCAGATCGACTTTGATCTGTTAGGCGACGCTATTATTATTTACATGGAGCTGAAATGTATGTTCCATGTTATTTACGTTTAATTGAACGTTGTTTTTGCTAGTTAAATTAAGTTCAATGTTTACTTATAAAATTCTTGTTTTGTAAGTAATGTAGAAAAAAATAGAGCAAATCATTGTCTATTTTTATTTTCTTATTGGTATGCCTATCCGTAACATCCCCACTTTACGTAAACTTTTTACTTCAGCTGAGACTTTGCTTGAAGTTTCTTGTATCAATGTCAATGCTTTTTTAGTAAAAAGCTTTACTGTAGTTGCATTGGTCTGATGTCTCACCTACCATAACTAAAAACGCGCGCTGAAATAAAAATTAATATCAACGTATACTTACATATTGTCGCGGCCGCAATCAACTTCCTGCATATTGGGTGTATGGGGCAATCAGGAAAAATCGGATCCAGAATATTGTTGGCAAACGTTAGAGACATTATGGCATTCGTGCTGGGTCTGAAACAAAATAACTACGTTGAACTTCTGTATTTTCCATATTGCTGAAAGTGTTGTCATACACTTGTTAATATAATTCATCACAATATAATTTTGTTTTTATAGTGGAAGATACAGTGGGCAGGGCACATAGCCCGGAGAACCGATGGCCGATGGGGCAGAAAGTTTCTTGAGTGGAGACCACGTGACGGTAAACGCAGCGTAGGAAGACCTCCCGCGAGATGGACGGACGACCTGGTTAAGATCGCGGGGACTCGTTGGATGCGGGCCGCTACCGACCGGTCAATATGGAAGTCAATAGGGGAGGCCTATGTTCAGCAGTGGACTTCTTGTGGCTGAGATGATGATGATAGTGGAAGAGATTTCGACAAGGAGTTCTTTTCTTGATTTTCAAGTGTCACTGTAGCCCAAATCCATCCCCTAGTTTTAGGATGGCACTCAAAGAGCTGCTGGCGGCAAGAGTCACGTACCATCAGGTGACTTCTTCGTTTACCTGAAAACTCAGGAATAAGAAGTTAGGGGAGCATCTCTCTCTTTGTAGAATATGAACTCCACCATTCAAATTGTACTCAAAGATTAGTGTTTTTTTTAAGAACATTATTGCAATGAGAAGGAAAACATGAAACAAACCCAATTTCAACCTGTCCTACCATGGTCGTATAGTAGGCCAAAATCTCCTTACAAGGGAGAGGTTCTATGTCCACCAGCTACCACCACTATGTGCAGTAGTGGACTGTTAAAGGCTGTTCATTATCTACAAAAAAGAGCAGCAAAACGCTTGTAACACCTGAGATGTTAGTAGGAACACTAGCATCTCAGGTGAGGGGATCAACCACTTTAAATCAAGCCGGCTTGTTTGTCCCCGCTGTCATAAAATAGAAAATTATATACTTACACAAAGACCAAATTAGCATCCCACAGGTAGAGGAAAGCTGGTAGAGGTCCATATGCTTCGTGGATGTAGTGATAGTCCCCACCACTCTGTGCCAATGCTGTACCTGTTATACAAAATACTGGCATTATTTTATGGAACTTTTTGATATTATAAACATGCAAGCAACATTACAGGAATTAAGTTAGCTTAGAACTACTGTAGTTCATCTTCCTAGCTTTTATTATTTATAATTTTATTTGGGTTCGGCACAAAAAGCCTGAATATCAGGTTTTCTGTGGACCAACTGTCATCACAACCTTGAAAGTGAACTGAATTCAAAAGTTGAACTAATGGTCAGCATATTTAAGGGCACTGACTTCCCTATAATTATTGCTATAATTCATTCATATCAATTTATGATAGCCAGGACTGATTGCTTACTGTGCCTCTTGTAAGAAAAACCCAAGAAAAGTTTTTACCATACCTGGTATTGAACCCAATACCTCTAGATTGGCAGTTACATCTCTGACTAACTACAATGGTATGTTGATTTCTTTCTCTGGTGTAAAGTCATAGTTCTTGTGCTGATTGACAAAGGACTGCAGCCTAACCTTTCACATCAGAGTTCTCAGAGTAAATAATCATATGCTGGAAATGGTCTGTCATACATTTTAGGCTGAATCTTAGAATTGGACTGAAAATGATGATATTCATAAGAACGGGTTAGAAAACCTATCAAAGATGAAAGGTTTGCACATAAAAATTAAAAAAGTTTAATACACCAGAACAAAAGTTGTCAACACTATCAAAAGTATTTATTGGGAGAACCAATATGGGTTTGTGAATATCTGCAGCAATAACAATAAATAAATTAGGCACAGTGGTAGTGTATGCAACTGCTGTGCTTGAAGTCTTGGGTTTGGTCGAACCAAATGTTTGTATGATTTGCAAATTTTGTTGCCAAGTTTGGGTGTTTTCTATGTATAATATAATTTGTATGTATTCACCAAAAAACATTATATATGTATTTATATCAGCTGCCTAGTACCCATAACAGAAGCTCTGCTTAGCTTGGGACTAGATGGTGTAGTGTGTTAGATGTCCGAAAAATATTTATTGGTATGTGTATTTAAACCTGACAATTTGACATTCTAAATTAAATGAAAGGATATTAAAAGTATTTCATATCTTATCCTCATCAGCCTGTTGCTGTCTATATGAATGAAGGCCTGCTTCAAGAAGCAACAACAAACCTAGACTATATAATTAAGAATTACTGAACCTGCGACACGACAATAACTGCAGGCAATGCTGTGAGGCAAAGCTAGTATCTTTATAAATTAAGGCTATGTATTATTTAGATGTATAAACTATATTATTGTTCAAGTATCATCAAAATCCATTCAGTAGTTTTTGCATGAAAGAGTAACAAACATTCATACATCCATCCATGCTTACAAATTTTCAAGTTTATAATATTAGTAGGACTAACTTCCGATATATCTGATGAGAATCACACTCTGTAGAAAAAATAATATATAGTTATAGGCACAAATAGGGTCGTTTAGAGTCAAAACAGTCAATGTAAATATTATACACACACAAGCAAACATAAAACAGACATTTAAAGCAAATCCACTGTTTAAACCTATATAATTTTAAGCTTAACTTACCTAGTTCAGCGTAAGATAGAGCTCCAAGGGTAGCCAAGCCTCCACACGCTGCCCAAACAGTCAGAGCCCCATACACCGAGCCAGTCTGCTGCAGGACTTCTTTGGGCGAAATAAAAATTCCACTACCAAAAATTATTCCCAGTATTATAGCTACCCCTTCTAGCAGACCTAGCTGCTTCTTCATTTTTACTTTGTCGTCGCTCATTTTCAATTAGTTTATTTTACTTTATCGCATGTACCAAAATACTACTTTTCACATAAGACGTCTCGCAGCTCCAGGTACGCAAAAGTAACCTGAACCAACACTATTTTAATATTTCCTATTATACGTTAGGAAAGAGATTAAAACCTATTGTCAGAATTAAACAAAATAAAAAACCGTCGCCAAAATAATTAAAAACAACCCACTTATGTCAGATATTGCACGCGATGTGAATATTCGCGCTGATTCCTACGCATATGAAACGACCAACATTTAACTATACCGCTCACGAAGTGAAGTATAAATAATATGGCATGGTCCTACTCCCGCTCATACTATGCCACAGAGTATGTACATTTGTATAAATATCGATATGTTGTTCTTTGAAATAATCAGACTTTATGTAATGCAAAAATATTACCCTCTATTTTTAAACATATATGAGATTCTTTACCGGCTTCAAATTTGATATTTTAAAACTTTTAAGCGTGAGGTGTACCACTATAATAGAATAAAAGCGACTTGCGACATATCTATTTGACATATTTTTTGGGAAATATGTTAGGGACATAAGGCCAAAAAGAAAGGTGACTTCAACACAGACAGAAACACGAAATATCCTTTATCAAATAGATGTCCCAATCATTACGATCAGTCATAAGCATTATCGAGCTGTCTAAAATTCAATATAAATAATAACTCAAAAATCAGTTAATAAAAAGAGAACATGGTATATCATTTTTATTTATCTAGCCTATTGTTTACTTTAAATATGTTAAAAATATGTGCTTGGCTGTTATTTTTTGTCAATGCAAATGCACAACGCATTGGAGTTAGACCGATACAATTTTAATGTTGGAATGAACACCACTTTTGTGTTTGTGTGGGTGGGTGTGAGCGCAAATGTGTGTGCACGTATGCATGCATTATGCGCATAGAACCACTGAATCCACAGAACACTTTGCACAGAACAATTGGATATGCGTGTCATTTCTAGATTGTTATTTTCGTAATAAATAGTAGATTTTCCGTTTTCTCATAGTCTTATTTAACCAAACATTTATAAACTACTAGCTGACTTATGCAACTTCGTCTGCTTCTCTTCAAAATAATTTTTTTTTTCCTAATCAGTAAATTGTGATATAAACTATCCTATCTCTCAAGTTGGATCGAACTGCACATGGTGTGCGAATTTTATTATAATCGGTTAAGTGGTTTAGGAGTCCATTGAGGACAAACATTGTTACACGAGATTTATATATATTAAGATGAACTGAAAAGGGCTATGCTCGGCGTTTCTCTTTGAGCGTCATATTTTTCAAACCAAAGCTGATACAGAAATTCTAGACACAGATTTGTAATCGTCATCAAAAATTTAACTAATATCAATCCAACTCAATCATCAGACAAGCTGTTGTAAAGTGGTAACAGTGTTATCTGTACGTCTAGGTATACAAATAAGTAAATTAAAGTCTGATAATAATTTCAAACTCACAACTTTCCACTAAATGCATACGGTACATAAATAAAAAAATAAATTTATGAACTAACAAGACTGTCCGGCTAATCTCTGAAACGTCCAGACCGATATTGACGGGACTTTCATTGGCAGATAGTGTAGTAATTTAGGATATTGTTCTTAGACTAGCTTCTCCCCTTGGATGACACCGCGGGGATCAGCTAGTTTTGTAATGTAATTAAATTGTTTTTAGTAGGTATCAAGTAAGTAGCTACACATAAAGCTGAACTTTCTTCCTTTGAGCCTTATTGTCTAACTAAGCAGGAAACGATTTTCCGTCTACTATGGTTAAGGTATATGGTTAAACTTTAATTTATTACAGTGAGTGACTGCCAACTGATCTCCTCAACCCAAAAAGCACTAATGGATTTAGAAGTTCCGTAAAAACTCTTTTTTAGACTTCTTAAGGCTTCAACTACTCATAACATGGACTAATAGCTTAAAATTCTCTCGGCGGCGTCTCAACTTGTTAAGATTTCCCATCCATAGATTGAATTTGCTAGTATTGCTTATTCTGTTACCACCGAGCCGCGCTATATAATGTAGATACTAGCTGGCCATCGCAACTCCATTTACGTCTACTATTGCCCGTAGCGTAATAATTTGCCCCCGTATTTAAAACATTCTTCATGGGGGCTCTGCTCCTATTGGTCTTAGCGTGATAATATATACCCTATAGCCTCCTCGATAAATGGACTATCCAACTCTGAAAGTAATTTTTCAAATCGGATCACCGGTTCCTGAGATTAGCGCGTTCAATTAAATAAACAAACAAACTCTTCGGCTTTATAATAATATATTAGTATAGATAAGTTTTATTATACGAATGGGTATAAAACAGTTTCACACTGACACCCATGGGTTAAATAGGGGTGGTGACAATCTGTATTCTTAACCCGTTTCGCCAATTTGGTATAGTAGGCCAATGTCTCTTTTCTACCAGGAAGCCTACGACTAGAAGTGGACTTTAAAGGCTGTTCACGAAATATAAGGGTACCTACCCAGTTCACGTATAAAAGGCTTTTGCTTTTAGTCCACTTATATAATTAGGTACTAGCTGACCCTCGCGACCTCGTTTACGTCTACTATTGCCCGTAGCGTAATATTCATAGGGACTCCGCTCCTATTGGCGTTAGCGTGGTGATATATAGCCTATAGCCTTTCTCGATGAATGCACTATCCAACACTGTAAGAACTTTTCAAATCAGACCAGCGGTTTCTGAGATTAATGTGTTCAAAAAAACTCTTCAGCTTTATAATATTAGTATAGAAGTATAGATTACGTCAAATTATGTCCAATGCTATTTTATTTAAAGTTTATAAATAAAAACGAATCACCGAAATATATGTACGCGCTTAACTTCCGATCTTCTGCACCAAACTTGATAATTCCATTATGTCAGAACAAGGTTGGTTTAGAAGAAAATTAATTACTAAAATAATAATTTCGGGCTTAATTACTAAAATAAGCTTTTCAGAAATTTATAGAATATTTAAGACAGAAAAATATAATTTGCCGGGTCAGCTAGTTATTAAGTAAAAATTAATTTTATTCTGAAAACAAATTTTATTACGATTATTCCAAATGGTTTTAGAATAACTTGGGTGTTATTTCTGGATCAGCGTCAGGATAGTATTGTAGTAGATCTGCTACAGGCGCCTCTTGATCTTCGTAGAAATCACATGCCAATAGATATTCTCGTTTTGAATAATCGTCTCCTTTGCAAAACATTTCACCTGTAATGTTTAGTTTGATAAATTAATCGCATTCTAACCCAGTAACAGACTTGTAATACAATTTATTATTGCAATAAACAAAAACGTATCATAATGATTATGTGTTCTCACGCTACGGTACACATTTGTGAGGTTCTATATGTATTTAGATATTTTATGTTATTATACCTTCGATATCCATTATATGAACAGCGCTTTTAGCTTCAAGGGCTCCTACGCAGTAATGTTCTTCTGTTAAATCTGGATGCCAATACATTATTGCGTCTCTGCAGGAAGTACCAGCAATAGGCAAAAGAATCCGATCCTGAGTAAATCCGCAAATTACTTTTATAATAAAATAGTAACTTAAATTAATATTAAATAGATATACTGTACCTTGCATATAATTTTATTATTTACTATAGGTTCTTTAACTTCACCAGTGCAAAAGAATTTTCGTTTTTTTCGCATGATTAGTGTGCTTACCTCAAGCACTGTTTTAATACTATTACCTAAAAACATATGTTAGCATTTTAGCGAATTGGATCGGTTGTTTTTGAAAACATATTCAATGTCATTATATAATGTTTAGAAACCTTTTTCTCCATTTATTGCCTCAAGTTCTCGCATGCCGCGTGCTTGTGTTTCTCTGCTATTCGATTGTTTCATATAATTGGCTAATCTCGTCATAGCCTCAACGAACTCGTCAATCGGTCCTATTGATAAAATAAAATTTAAATTAATACTAAGTACTACTAATTAATTACGTATAATTGTTATAAATATGTGCTACTAGCCTGTTCCAAAACTTGATCCATCTAAATAATTCAGAAATTGGTAAAACCTCAAGGCCTCATCAGATTCAATTTCATCCATTACTGGCCTCTGGAAAGATTAATACAAATCTTATTAAAGTGCGTCATTTTTGATTTATCTAATATATACGTTAAGCTTTAAAACGCACTTCCGGTAAGCAATACTGAAGTGTGCCGTTGCGTTTCACCGTACGTTCATTTGTACATGACAATGCATGATATCAACGCTCTCACGGCTAGACGTCTACCGTTGCGGTAAGCTCGAGACTGCGGCACACCGCATCGTTCAAAAGCACTAGAAGAACGCACGCACTAGGATATTGCTATTCTGAATTTTAATTAACTGTGGTATGTTTGCCACGGATACATATATATTTATATACGTCAAATAGTTCCAGATGCACTGACGATTGCAGCCGCAGTTCTAGGTAAAATAAGATGGCGTGGCTTGCAAAAATGTAGGGTGCCGTTACGGTTGACTGTATATATGCTTTCTTGTCTCATATTTCGATACATCGCAAGTGCGTTTCAAGTCTCAGGTTTAAATAATACCTACAAATTTTCCACTCCATGCCCCAACATCTGAATACAGCGAATTTACTCTACTTGGCATCCAATCCAACGACGACCGAGCAACTAAAACTGGATGCTAATAACAGAAAAATAAATATAAGTATTTTATCCATATGTTAGCTTAACTAACGCTTTCTATAAAATCATATTATTACCAATGATGGCAATTTAGAATTGACATTCTTGCAAACCCAAAAAAGAATAAGTGAAAAAACCCAAACAACCGTCATTGTATATTGGTAAGCCAAGTCTGAGCTAAATAAAAGTGAAAGTTCTTGGCTCGTTAAAAGTAATTGAAATGCATAATAGTCAATTTACATTCATGGGTGGCAATTGATAAGTATCGATAAACTAATTGCTTCGATAAGAGTAGTTTTGTTATTATTCGAATTTACACTTGCACACTATACTCTGGAGCATAAAGAAACAGATGACTACTTTCAAATATAATCTTTACCAATAGGAAACAGCTGAATCCAAAACACCTTGGTCCACAATAAAAAAGTCGTATCTAACGACTTAGAAAAAGACCTCCAACATCTTCTTGTTGAAATCAATGTAGTGTAAAATCTGCTTTATGTTATTTTAATTTTATTTTATGCATAGCATAGAAAGTTAATAATCTCTAATAAAGTAGGTAAATGTAACTCATAGTTGAACATTTTTTATTTTATAGATTGGATAGGAATTATTATAAACTAACTTGCATGCCAAACCGCGGCTATGGCCATGTTTAAATTGATTATCGCGGTAAATAGTAGCCTGTTCCATGCAAATCGGTTCAGCGATATTATTCATTTCCCATATAAACTTCTACCCCACTTTTCACCTCTTTAAATGGTAATTTCTAGGATAATAACTATCCTGTTTCTTTTACACGAAGGATGATTATAATTATTATATAAAAAGTATTTCGCTCAATAACTTCATTAATAATGAGAATAATAAATGGGTTCCCAAAAGAGTACCGTAGTCACAGGTATGCAATCGATTTTGAATAAATTGTTTGCAGCATCTCTACTGTTGACAGATGCAAATAGTAAATTTTTAGTCTGTATTATGTGTCAATCTATGTCACACACTACGCGACAAAAATTTGGCGCCAAGTTACTGTTTCTGTCAGTTAGTAAGATATCGTTAGGATCTAGTTTGTATCAGCGTTGTATAAATATTGTAAATTATTCTCATTAAAATGCATGTACGGGTTCGCATTTTTGGCAAGCCAGATACGATTCTAGTTGTCGAGTCGAAACTGACAAAAATTGATCAGTTCAGGCGGATAGTTAAGGATAAATTCGGTGTTCAGCCTAAACTTCAGCGATTGTTTTACGGCGGTAAATTGGTAAGTATCATTGTCTTATTGCTCTATTCTAATTTTTTTTTGTATTCTATTTTTAAAGATATCTTCACGTTAAATTATTATGAACGTATAAGTTAGCCTCAATCACTTTACACTCTAGGTCTTTTTGTACAAATGTAAAATGATTACAACCATCTGCTTTTTACTTGAAATGTGTTAGATATGAATATGTTGTTTCCATTCAAAACAACTACCTGCTGTATGAGAATATACCCAAAACCAATAAAGCACTGTATGTACTTGGAATATGTTTCTGAACAAACAAAGTTAGTACAACGTGTTTAACAAGTAGCAATTACCTGTGTAATTCTTAAACTATTGTTCTAAACCTACCGAGATTTAGAACAATAGTTTCTTTTTAGTTGGCCCACTGTTAGTACAACTAAAGAGTAATGATCTAGACGGCTATATTATTTTTAGTTCTAACAGTAGGCCACTTGAACTAGTCAACAACTCTATTGTGTGGTAACCAGAGCCCAAACACCTCCCTTTTCCTTACTCTAGGGGGATGTCCTCTTCTGATAACAATGTCCATGGGTGATGTCTGGCACTTACTATCAGGTGAGCCATCTGCCTGTTTGCACCCTTTGACATATAAAAGACTTCATCAATAGCCTCTCCTTAGAAAGGTGGTTATCGGCTTCCATACCACACAGACCAGACAAGTTGGCATAGGGTCTGTTGCAAATTCCCATCTTTTTGCACTGTTACTGCTTGTTTAGTTTGCTCCCTTAGCCATTCTTACATAAGGTTGGTAATACTTCATATTCTTAATCCGACACACAGATAAAAACATTTCATATCTTTAAATCAACATTAAAGTTAGCTTTAGCGTTAGCTTGATATGATTCACTATAGCTTAGATGCTAATTTGAGTTGACAGTCATCTCCATTTAATCTATCCATTATACTAAATTATTATGACATCATTTATTAATATTTATTTAATGTATAATTATCATTGTATCAATTAATTGTCATTAACTACCATTACATAATTGGAAAGAGTAATACAATACATTTTTCTACCTAAAATTATTAAAGTATTTTTAGTGAAATACATTTTTTGGCAATTTAATAAAATGTTTGTTTGATATCATATTTTTTTAATACACACACACACACTCCGAGAGCCATATTTATGCACATAAGAGCTGGATTGATCTGAGTAATTGTCTGTGTGGTGTTGGATTAAGATTATGGAGTGTTACCACCCCTATTCATCCCATAGGAGTTGGAAGGGACAACTATGGAAACAAACTATACAAGACAACATCACTGCAGATAGAGTGGGTGCGGGCTGGTCCAAAATGTTCAGAGGACAACCAGTATAACTATGTAAAGTCAGTCTAATTTGAATTAACGAACAAGCTGGTTTGGAATGTTCATGAGCAGCCTGTAATAGAATACGTAATAAAAAAATTTAAACTAAGCCCCAAGTAAGGTCACCTAATAATTGTAAACATAGTAATAGACTAGCTTTAAAACGATCTGTGACACGTCACAGAATGCAGAACAAAAAAAAAACGTCACTGCAAAGAGGAACAAATCTTTAAGCATAACCTAAACCAACCTGTATAACCAGTGTGGAATTGTTGGCCAAAACTTTCTTTCTAAGGAGGCTTAAGTCCATCAGTGGAGTGTTAAAAACTTTTGATGATGATGAGTTTTACTATGACCCCACAGAAAACCGGTGTGCTCCTATTTCTATTCTGGGGAGAGAGGCACTGTCAAGGCAGTGGACAGAAGTCTCCTGAGTTCTATGTGTCCATTGATATTTATTATTTATTGATGGCATTATTGACTACCAATCCTGTGACCTTATACTTGTAATAAAGGAATAACACTAAAAATTTACAGTTAGAATTTTCTTATGATTTCAGCTTGAAAATGGCTATACATTCCACGATTACAACATCAAACTCAATGATGTTATTCAACTCATGGTCAGGGCGCAACCAGAAGACAGTCCTAAAGAAAAATATGTATCTGATGAAAAAGAGAATAATACTGACACAAAGGAAACAAATTATAAAGGTACAACTTTTAGTTTATTTTGCACTTACATGATTATTATATGAAAATGACTATTTAGCCAACATATTAGTTGCAAGTTATTCAAACTATATTCTTTGTATTTTAATTAAAATAGAAAATACAATAAATTAAAATGTTATTAAAAGTTTTGAGAAGATTTTTATTTACATGAGCATCCCTCATAGGACTAGCTGTTAGTGTATGTGACTGCCTAACAAGAAGTCTCAAAAAGTGTGGTTGTATATAAAAAAAACCTTTCAACACTTTTTGTATTGAAATGATGTCCGTCCTGGTTGTATTTGAATTTCTATGGCAGTCATTAGTTGGGCGTCAGTATGTTTGTACTGAATAGCTCAACCTTCGAATTGGGTACTAGAGTTTTGCCCTCAGGGTTCCGATGCTCGGACTCGAACTCAGACGGACATTGAAATATTGATATTCAGGTAAACCGGGTTGAACTAGTAGCCGAGCCCAAATAATATTGGGGAAAAGAAAGAATAGGAATATGGAATTTTATTTTCACTGTAAATTTTTTGTGACAGATGCAGAAAGCAGCCTCTATGAAGTTGGTGACTTAATAGACAAGAGAGATAGAGAACATGGGGCGTGGCTTGAAGGGAAAATTACTAGAATTGTTCACAATCCAGACATTCCGCACATACCTGATAGAAACAGTACATGCTCAATTGACACTTCTATATCCAATTTAGATAATAGTCATAATAACCAAAGTTTTAACAAAGAAAATGATGTAGAAAATAAACCCCCTAGTGATACAACAAAGAGTGATACCCCTCCCAAAACGAAAAGTAAAGGCATTATTAGATATTTTTCGCCAACATCTAAACAAGTTCAAAAGAAAACTAACAATAATAAAAATACAGATGAAGTCAAGCAATCTATTGATGATACCTTACTTTTTAAAGTTCAACTTGATGATGAGTAAGTAGTTTTATTTTTATGTAAGGCCTTACCAAAATAACACTCTACCTGATGGAAAGCTTAAGCAGAATTCAAGAGTGGTGGCCACCATACTTATTGCGAATGCAGACTATGCAACAATGCAGCATGGTGACCCACTCTATGGCGGCCTAGTGATGCTTCTGCATCATTGGGTCTCGCAAACCAACGAAACACGACAGCACGAACGCTGTCATTTTACGTAGATCTTCTATGCGAGGGCAGTACCGGCCCCGGTCGACTGGGCCCGTTCGGGCTGAAATCAGCGTGGCCTTGCTACCTTGTATTATTACCTTAAAACTACCCCCAAGAAGTGCAAACTATCCTGGTCTTCGGCAGTCCTCGTCCATCTGCGTAAAACATACCTACATAATGTTTTAGAAAACCATATCTGTGTGGATTTGTGAATGTTATAGAATGATTTTTGTATATTACTTTTATTTTAGTGATGAGGACTCTAATTTATATTGCAAGTTGCAAGAAATAAGACCTCGGGCAAGGACCGAGATTCAAGTCAACGATCTTCAAGTTGGCCAAAAAGTTATGATAAACCACAATACTGACGAACCATTGGAAAAAGGAGTCTGGTATGTACATTTGTGTCTATCATTCTTTAAAAAAATATATTATTGCTTGCATTGGTTATTTTAGTGCTTGCATTGGTTATTTTGCTGCTTGCGATTTAAAACTAGGTATGTTTGATGAAGAAAAAGATAAAAGCCAGAACGTTGCTCATTTCTGTGTATTACGACTTTACATAAGTATTTCTATACTAATATTAAGGATTCTAAGTTAGCATCCTCACGGCATACTTTCCGCCAATTTTTAGCATCGCTGCGAGGTAAAATCTCCACACGGACTTCAGTTCACGTGTAAAGTCAGCTTCATCCACGCCTAATAAAAATTTAATTAGATTGGCATCAGTGGTATATTTAGACCCTCTTTTTTCAACTGTTTTTGCCAAGAGCTAAGTGATAAGCGTGAAAAGTGAGCGAAGGATTCTTGGCAAACAGCTGCACAATCCGTTTGTCCTCTGCGACTGATGACTTTTTCATATAATTGGAGGGTATTTTGGGCCCTTCCGGATGCTTCAAAGCGAGAAGCATACGCGGCACTCATTGTAAAACATAATATTTTAAACAACAAAAAGTTGAGGGAAAGTTTAGGTTTTTTTACAATGCATTATAGGCAAAGGATTGTTTTATTCAGCCGAATATTAATTTTTATAAATTACATTACAAAATTAAAAAATATGCTGGTCACGTTCTTGTCAAACACACTGTATATATATATTTTTTTTTATTATATAGGGGGCAAACGAGCAGACGTATGACCTGATGGTAAGCGATTACCGCCGCCCATGGACACCCGCAACACCAGAGGCGTCACAAGTGCGTTGCCGGCCTTTTAGGAAGGAGTACGCTCTTTTCTTGAAGGTTTGAAGGTCGTATTGGTCCGGGAACACCGCAGACGACAGCTCATTCCACAGTTTTGCTGATTATATGTATAATAATATTAAATGGTTCATTAACAATAGACGGTATGTCTCTTAGCGACCGCTGTGCGTAGTAGATGATATCTCGTTCAGTGACTGGTAAAAATAGTATTGACATATTCTCTATTGAAGAGTTCTGATTGTAATATTATAATGTACTAACGGTTGCTGGCGACTTAGTTCACATAAAAGTTAAAAATATATTATTTGTAGAGTTAGACTCTACAATGAGTGAGTATATGAGCTGTATGAGTTATTTTTATAAGTAAGAGTGGAGTTTTAGAATTAACAGAATGTATTGTTATTATTTGAATAAGGATTCATATTATGTTTTTTAAAAATAACATAACATAACGACAAATAATGCATTATTATAGGAAAAAAAATAAACCATTAAAAACATTATAAAGCCGAATTTGAAAGAAATTCTTCAACTACAATTGTATGCATGTACAATTAATGTATTTACAGGTATGATTTCCAAATATCAGAAATTAAGAAAATACGCTCCAACTACGAGCTGATTGGAACATTGTATCTGGGTCCTGATGCTGTACCTCAGAATGACACTAAAGCACGTGTCCTGGACAAGATATTTGCTATTGAGCAGGTTGTACCTATTGCTAAGAGAACTGAGGAGTATAAAAAGATGATGATCACACAACCTGACAAAAGTAAGTTGAGTTCTTCACTTGGTATGTTCTGAATATATTAGCTTTTATTACATTGTGTGGAATACCTTATGCCAGTAGTAATAGTAGACTCCTAAATAGCCAAGGTCAGGTCAAGACAGTATACCAACAATATTTTTATTTTAATACGGGCCCTCAAAAGCTGGGTAACTTCATAAGTAGATGTGTAATGATGATGTAACATAATAGGTCTTTACCTATGAAATTGCGTTTCTTCAGTACTGGTCATTTCAAATAAAAAAAGTTTGTAATGGCTCTGTATTCTAAATTCAAATTAATTTTGTTTTAAAACCATGACATTCTATTTACAAACTCAGTCTGTTTTTTGATTAGCGTTGTATTTTCATTACATTTGAACATTTTTCGTCATAATGGATACTTTAAAAATTCGTGTAACTATGGAATATGAGTTCCGTCGTGGCACCAACGCGACACAAACGGCACGTAACATCAAAAACGTTTACGGAGAGAACTGTACAAACGAACGCACAACCCTTTATTGGTTTTCCCGGTTCCGTTCTGGAAATTTTGACTTGAAAAATGAAGCTCGTGGTCGTCCGGAGACTTTGGTTAACAATAATGAATTAAAGGCGATTGTGGAAGCTGACGAAACTCAATCTACAGCTGAGCTAGCAACAGCTTTTAATGTAAGCATCAAAACAATATTGATCCATTTGCGACAAATTGGCAAGGTAAAAAAGCTTGATAGATGGGTGCCCCACGACCTTAACGATCGCCAGCGCAACGTACGCGTCGAGACCTGCCTTTTGTTGCTCAACAGGCAAAGAAATGAAGGAATTTTGAAACGAATAGTTACGTGTGACGAAAAATGGATTCTGTTCGACAATCGAAAGCGCTCAGCAAGTTGGTTAGACCCTGGTTCAGCACCAAAGCAATGCCCTAAACCAAAAATGACCCCTAAAAAGGTGATGGTCACTGTTTGGTGGTCTAGTGCGGGTGTGATTCACCACAGCTTTTTACAAAACGGCATGAGCATTAATGCAGATGTGTGAAATAGTAATGATGTGATACTGTGAAGAACTGGAGAGAATGATGGAGAAGCTTGCACATCTGCAACCAGCTTTGGTCAATCGGTCGTCCCCACTGCTCCTTCACGACAACGCGCGACCCCATACTGCGCAACAGACAGTCTCCAAGCTGCAAGAGCTGGGGTTGGAAGCTCTCCCTCATCCGTCATACTCACCAGACCTTGCACCTACCGACTATTACTTTTTCCAAAATTTAGACAACTTTTTAGTGGGTAAAAAATTCAATTCCCGAGAGGCAGTACAAAATGCCTTTGAAGAATTTGTTGCCTCCCGTCCAACTGATTTTTACAAGAAGGGCATCAATAAACTGCCAATGCGTTGGCAAAGATGCGTCGATTTCATGGGTGATTACTTCGAATAACAGAAATAAAAAAGTTTGAAAAAAATAAGTACTTTCACTTATTGCATACAAAATGGCAATTTCATAGGTAAAGACCTAATATTAATCCAAATATGTTATGGGGTGACGCTTAGATAGATTTTTTTATTTGAAATCAGACTAGTCTATAACGTTTCTTATGCAATAGTTTTCTATAACCTTTAGTTTCTAGTAATGTTTAGATTGTCCTTTGTAGTTTTGTTTTAACTCTGATGTGCATGAGGTCTTGGGTTCAATTTCCGGGTCGGACCAGATACATGATCTGCAAATATAATAAATAAATAAACATTATATTTGTGTCTTCACAAAATAAGTATATATGTATTCAATCTAGCTTTCATAGTACAAACACTGCTTAGTTTGAAACATTTATTATCATTAACGACCCTTTTCAGGTGTCACTTTTTACCACCTACTTGAGTAATGTGTGTTATTGATTGATAATAGTTGTTGAGAAACTTGTATATGTGTAGACTTGCTATTAACATTGTTTCTAATATTTGTAGGATCCGTGCCACTGAACTGTTTAACATGCCGCGATGACGAGGACACGCCGTGCAAAGACTGCGGTTGTTACTTGTGTTCGGGCAAGGAGTTCCCAGAGAAGGTAATGTAACAACATAACATCTAAGAATGAAATTGCCGTTGAAAGTGCACTCATAGCCCAGTTGCACTCAGTGACCTGGATGGGTGACTGCTGATGGCATATTATCATGAGTGTCTCCGTGATTCGAAAGTCACGTTAAGCAGTCGGTCCGGTTGTTATCATAGGATAACATTCTTGAAGCTAAGTTGGAGGCCTTTAAGCGGCTTAAAAACCTCCAATGGCAAGATGACGTGGAGACAACATTGTTTTGCTAGTCCCCAGCCCACACTTGGCTAGCGTGGGGGGGGGGGGACGTATGGCCTTAACCCTCTCCTGAGAGGAGACCCGAGCCCAGCAGTGGGACGTTATGGGTTGTTGATGATGGTGATTGTTTTGTCCTTCATGAATGTTAATTTTTGGCCCTAGAAGAAATGTATGTTCCTTCAACAGTGGCAAAAGTATATGCAAAATATAAAGAACTAACTTTTGTTCACGGCTTCGCCCACGTATAAAAACTAGTCTATGCCCTTCCTCAAAAAGCAAAGTATCTGCATTCCAAACTTCATTGAAATCGGTGCAGTGGTTTAGTCGTGAAAGCGAGAC
The DNA here is from genome assembly GCA_916048165.1 of Spilarctia lutea. Classification (NCBI taxonomy): domain Eukaryota; kingdom Metazoa; phylum Arthropoda; class Insecta; order Lepidoptera; family Erebidae; genus Spilarctia; species Spilarctia lutea. Next base: position 26,527,400 of record OU696470.1, on the reverse strand, counting down.
AGACGGAGTTACGTTCGCATTTATAATGTTAAAAAAGTATGGATTTTTTTTAAATGTGAAATATTGTTGTTGATTGAGAAGTATAAACGTAAAACCTTATCAAAAGTTTAATTAATTTTTCACCGACTTTAAAAAGGAGCAAATAGCAATCTCTCATTTCGACTGTTGTTGTTACCTCAGCACTGCATGAACCGATTTTGATATGAAATGAAATGGTGATCCCATTTTAATTAGATCCAGTTCTTGAAGTCAGTTTTATTTTTGTTAAAATTTTGTATTATCGTAAACTTTGGCGCCTGATACCGTCACGTGAAGACGGTCGTGAGAGACCTATCATATTTATAAGAATGTAAAAGTTAAAGTAACGGATAAAAACCACAATTCTAATTCTACAGATAGTGCTTTGCGATGAATGCAACAACGGCTACCACATGATCTGCCTCGAACCGCCACTTACTGAGCTGCCCGAGGAAGATTGGTATTGCCCTTCGTGTAAACGGGACCCTAATGACGTCATAGCACCAGGTGCTGCCAAGCAGACTAAAAAGTCAATTAAGACGAGTCGTGACTGGGGCAGAGGAATGGCCTGTGTAGGTATGTAGCATTGACAACCGTTATGATCATTTAGAACAGAAATACTTGATCTAAGGCTTCTTACGCACCATGCTGGCAATTGTTTACATGAATACAATAGGCTAGATGACTGTATCGTCAATAAATACCAATGTCTCCATTATTAAAACGAATATTACAAAACATCTCGAAAATATAATGATTACAGGTTTTCATTTCTATTACAAATTTTAAATGAAATAAGTTTATTTCATAAATATATCGCTCAATTGAGTAGTCTAAAACAGTGACGTCACAAGTATGTATTTAGTACATCATTACTAAGGTGTCATCTACCCTATTATTTAGACCGAATAGGCATGTCGTCGGTCAACACAGAGAAACATCACAGGCCAGCATGGTGTGCAGAAGGCCTTATATCAAGTATTTTTCCCACCTAGCCTTATGACGTCCATACATAGTTTCTTTGTAGGTTCATCTTTATTTAGTTTAGAATGACAGTTATTGTGAGGTGCCCCAAGTTATTTCTGGACTTTGGTTCGATTCCCGGGTCGGACCAAATGTTTATTATATTTATAATTATTAAAATAAGAAGGAATATACGTATTTATTTCAATTTTCTAGTACCCATAGTACAAGCTCTGCTTAGTTTTAACTGCCTCGGTGGCGTAGTGGTACGCGTATGCGACTGCTAAGCTTGAGGTCTCGGGTTCACATCCTGGGTCGGACCAAATGTTTGTGGAATCTACAAATATTTGTTTCGGAGTTTGGGTGTTTTCTATGTATAATATGTATGTATTTACAAAAAAAAAAGTATATATAAGTATTTATATCAGTTGTCTAGTACCCATAACACAAGCACTGCTTAGCTTGGGACTAGATGGCGTTGTGTGTTAGATGTCCGAAATATTTATTTATTTATTTATTTATTTAGTCCAAAACTAAATGGCGTTGTGTGTCAAATGTTCGAAATATTATTTTACCAGCTGTGCCCATTACTTCGTACACGTGACATTTGGATTTTCAATTTTTTTTTACCGTTTGAACCTACCCTGGGCAAAATTAGCTAGATCGGTCCAGCCGTTCTCGAGTTTTCGCGAGACAAACTAATAACAATAGTTTTTTTATAAATAAGAAAGAAGATTAATTAAAGGGTTTTACAGGTAAAACCAAAACTTGTGCAATGCCGCCCAACCACTTCGGACCAATCCCCGGCATCGAAGTTGGCATGTGTTGGAGGTTCAGGATACAGGTACCTACATATTATGCACAATCAAATACTTCGTATTTATTATTTTAGAAGGAAAACATTGTATCAAGGATGTGGTACTTGTGATGAAAATAGATTAGAATACATGTAGAGTATACTGAACTGAGTGATTTGTGACATTGATTGCTAAGTTGTCAGGCGTGGGTTCGTGTGTAATAAGTACAAACTTATGTGCTGTTTAGATGTAAATTATTTTTAATAGTATAATTTGACCCAATGATGCAGAAGCATCACTAGGCCGCCATGGTGTGGGTCACTATGCTGCATTGTCTGCATTCGCAATGAGTATGGTAATCATCACTCTTGGATTCTGCTTATGCTTGCCAGCAGGCAGAGTAAGGTCATTTTGGCAGGGCCATACATTACCGGGGTGGCGGCGCGAGTTCTCTAAAGTGCTCGCGCCTTTTTATAGAATAGAAATATTAGGGTTCCTACTCGGGAGGGGGGCACCTAAAAACAATGGGTGGCCCGTGGTACATCTGGGTTCCAGGGATTTCCTTCCGAGGGTGCACCTGGTTCCCCGGCATCTAGTTCCCGAGACGGTGTGCGGTTTTTAGTCTGTTCGAGTCCGACATAACCACAAGTGGTATCCGAAGAGATTTCCGCACAAAACAGGGCCATACCGTAAAAAAATATCTGCAATGTGATTATCTTATTATAAAAATATTGTCATGTTTATCAGTAGTGTGGTTACCATAGTCTAGATTCTGCCTTGTTTGCATTGAACATGTTAGGATTATTATTCACCATGATTTCAAGTTTAGACGTCGTTTATATTTATTTAAAGTTAGGTATAATGAAAGGACGGGCTATTAAACGGCGTTGATCATGATAATGGTGATGGCATTATGTTTCAGAACCAACTATTAGTGAAAATACTGTACAGCTGTTGTCATTTATTTTTCTTATTATTGATATTGATTATAGTTGTCTGAGACGGGCGTACATCGGCCTCCGGTATCTGGAATACACGGACGGGATGTGGATGGAGCATACAGCATCGTATTGTCCGGTATGTTGCTTATAAGTAACTCATTTCTTTTAAATTTTTTACTTAAACCATCCTTTGATCTTAATACAAAAACTATTTATTTTAAATTATTTGTTTGTTGATTTTCTGGCATTGGGACCCAGTGTGAGGTTATTTCATATCGATGCAAACGTCAACCTTTCGACTTTACAATCGATAAAGATTTAAGATTACTTACGCTAGATGGCTGGCAGGAGCTGGATGCAAAAAGCCCTAAATCGATTGGAGTGGCGTGCAATTTGTCTAGTAGGGGACTGCAATAGGCTGATGGTGATAAAAAAAAATTGTGTCACCATTACGATTGATGTAAAAAAACTCCTATTAGACCCTCGTATCACCTCCCATGCTTCCGAGAACACGTTAGAACGTTGACCGGTGGTCATGAACACCTAAGTCAGTAGTTATTGGGAATTTTGTGCCCTCAAATATACTGACAACCAGTTCAGTTGCGGAGGTCCGAATGCCAGTCGCTCCATAGAAAAACTGATATTCAGCTAAAACGGTTTCGAACTAGTATCCGACCCCAAATCATCTTGGGAATAATAAAGGCTATGAGGAAGACCATCCACTGATCACCTAATATAAATATCTAAGGGTCATTCATCGTTGGTCAAGCGGTTGGCGTATGCGAATGCTGATCATGAGATCTCGGGTTTGAATCCCGTGTCGGGAAGAAAAGTGTTATTAATTTCCTGATTATAGAAATGCTTAATAAAATTAGGGTTTTAGTACCCGTGCCTCGTAGAGAACCATCGGAAAATCGTCTAATCGGATTATGAAAGTGTGGGAACAGAGAGTGCACCTGTGATTGTACACATTTGTGCTATAATAATTATGTCTTGCGTAGTTAGCTGGTCTCTTTTGAGACAGGCGGCCGGGACCGAGCTCGGCTATTATAGTATTAACATCAACTTTTTAGCCGATTTCAAAAACGAGTAGGTTATCAATTTGGCCGGTTTTTTATGTTTGTTACCTTTTAAGTTTCGACAGGGTCAACTTTGATGATTCTTTTTTTTATTTGAAAGCTGGTGCTTCGCTTGTGGTCTCATTTCAATTGGGTCCAGTTTTTGGAGTGGTTTTTTTTTGTTATAATTTGTTAATTTCTCAACGTTAATCGCAGGTGGTTACGAAGACGATGTAGACCATGGCAATGAGTTCACGTACACAGGCAGCGGTGGCAGAGATCTCTCCGGGAACAAACGAACGGCCGAACAATCCTGTGATCAGACTCTCACAAGAGAAAACAAGTTAGCATTTATTTATTTATTTTTCGTTTTTCGGAATACCAACCACCATCAAAACATACTTTCTAGATTCTAAAATTAGTAATTCTATTTGTGTGTGCTAGTGAGGATTCAAATGGCGATATACTGAGAAGAAACTTCGAGAAAATTAGAAAATGAAATCAGTCTGCTAGTTAAATTTCTCATATATAACTATTATGTACATATTTTTAAATAATTATGCATCTCATCTCATCATATACAATTCCGTCCCATTCAATTTCAATATCTCTTCTAATCCATTATCTCGCAACGCCGTACAAAAATTATGTGACAAGGGAGAAAAATCGACGGTTCTTACTCCCTCCCCTTTACCTATACTCAGTTGGACAGCTTCCAAGTGACAGCATAGTGCTAAATGTTATTGTTTTATGTCCCTGTATCTTTCTAAAAAAGTCTCCTGGTGGTTCACATGACACATCAATTTTCAATACGGGCCCGTAGTCTATGAGGTTGTCCAGTAATCTCCAGATCTACTAAATCGATCTTGAAAATTATTTTACTAGTAGAAAACCACTTTTTTTTTTACAGCGCTCTCTATTCCAAACCTAAGCAGAGCTTTTGTATGGGTACTAGACAACTAATATAAATATACTTTGTTTTTGTAAATACATGCATATTATACATGGAAATCACCCAAACTCCGAAACAAACATTTGCAGAACATACAAACGTTTAGTCTGACTCATGAATCGAACCCGAGACCTCAAGCACAGCAGTTGCGTACGCTACCACTGTGCCACCGAGTCAGTTTACATTATTTGTGAGTGTCAAAGTTAATGTATAATTATTAACAGGTATTTACAAGTATGTTATTAAATATTTACCGGCAGTCTGGTTACCATCCAGACTTTGGTTAGTTTAAGGGCAGACTATCGTTTGTTAGATGGGTCAAGTCATTATTCTTATTGGTACCAGGGCATTAGCTCGCAACTGCGCAGTAAAACAGATCACAGAGGAAGGTGGTGATGCAGGAGACGACTGGAGACATGGGAAGCCAGTACGCGTCGTCCGATCATACAAGATGTTGAAACATTTCCCTAAATACGCACCAAAGGAAGGAATCCGGTATGCTTTTAAGCTTTCTTGTTAAGATATTAAAATGAAACGAATGAAAAATTAAAACCCTTGATATGTACGTATTTTAACCAGCCTCAACACTAAATGAAGATACGGATAGTCACACTTTCTCGTTCAAGCGTCACAATCTGATTATCGACTTTTCGTCATCTTCCCACGCTGAACTTATATTTATTTGAGTTCAGTACCATGAGTTTTCCTCTAAGTTTTGACCCACCAATTACTTCGATTCGAACTGCAGTCGGGTACATAAACCATCATTGACTGTTTGACGTAAGCTTATCTTGAGAAAAGAGGTTTCGGCCTACTATACCACGCTAACCAATCAGGTTGATTAAAGGTTTGTTTCAAATCTTGTCCGGTCGTGTTAATAACTGCAGTTCCCGAACCCTTCCCTCTCAGGCGCAGAGTGGCACACCGTGTGGTTTTAGTCGGTTCGATTCCGACACACCACCCCGCCGCAAACCCTGGTGGGGTGACGGCCCTAGGGGGTTTCCACAACGTATAAAAAAAGGTTTGTTTCAAATCTTGTTTCTCTATGCAGTCATCTATCCTGTGTACCAAGCCCTCTTAGTAGCTCATTACGACATCTACTGGATGAATACGAGTGATTGCACTCTCAATTCTTAATGCGTCGCTTCACGGTTTTATGTTCTTACTACGGTTGAATTCCCTGATCCTTACAAGATCCAAGGCTATAAGGATTTAGCCTTTTATTTAGATTTCAGTCTTTGACAGTCCACTGTTGCACATAACACTCCCCTTAGGAGGTTTTGGCTGATTATACCACTTTGGCTAGACGCGTTGGTGTAGAGTTAATTTCAAGTTTTCCTTCTCTTTGCAGTGATGTTCACATGTATAGTACACCAACCACACCAACGAAATGATACTTGAATTCTCTCTCATCACAAGTATGTAAATCAAATGAACGATCCGAGGCTATAAGCATTTATGGCTATAGTTTTGCTCAAACCATAAAACGCTCATTGTTTCTGATTGAAAATAAATTTCAATAAATTGAATTGTGATTGTGGTGAAGGAGTTCAAATACAACGTCTGACGAAATAGGGAAGATTGTTTAATGTTGCTATCTTAACTTGGAACTAAGTACTAAGTACATGGTGTTGCCATTTATGAAAAATAAATATAGTAGTGCCGATGCCAGATATAACACTTATAGTATTACTTGCGTAGGTACGACGGCATCTACAAAGTGGTCAAGTATTACCCAGAGAAAGGTCTGTCTGGGTTTCGCGTGTGGAAGTACTTGCTGCGGCGTGATGACCCCACCCCTGCTCCTTGGGAGCCGGGCAGCAAGGAATACCCGATTATAGTAAGTGATTCTTTTATTTTTTTGCAAATGTTTGTTTCGGAGTGTGGATGCTTTTTATGAATGTTTTTAAAGAAGTATATAATAAGAATTTCATCAGTTTGAAATTTGTAACACACAACGCCATTTACAACGTCTAAATAAAATATTATTATTGATTCTTAAAATGTACAATAATGTATTGTTTTAATTTCCTACCCGCATAACTAGCTAGCTTGTTAGTCCAAAACTAACTGAACCCCGCGGTGCTACCCGCTGTACAACAATAATCGCGGACAACGCCGCGAGGCGAAGCTAGTATCTTTATAAATTGTAGCCTATGTGTTAGTCTGATGTATAAGCTATATTATTGTAAAGTCTTATCAAAATCCATTCCGTAGTTTTTGCGTGAAAGAGCAACAAAAATATATACATACTCGCAAACTTTCGCGTTTATAATATTAGTAGGATATACAGGGTGTAAAAAGAGTACTACCGAAAACTTGGGGGTTGCAATCAGACCATGATACTGAATAGGTTTAGCGAAAAAAAAAACGCAAAAAAAATATAATTTACCTAAGTCCTTTTATGTTTTTTTCTGCTTACATACTCATAGTACAACATAATAGGACCCAAACTACCTAATTATCTCATTTAGAAAACCAAAAAACAAATAAAATCAATAAAACAGCGATGTATTTTGATAAACAAACCAGCTGGTCGGGTGAGTGCAATGACCTTGGCCGGGCGCAGGTATTCAAGTAGCTACGCGGTGCACGCAATAATACATTACTGGCTTGTGGAATTATTAAAAATCTTGACACATTGTTTTTTCCGGCTACAATTTTTTTTAAGGACAACTGTTTGTTTTTTTTTATAAGTTTTGGGGTGCTGGATCAGCCCCTTTCGTTTTCGGTAGTCGTCTTTTTACACCCTGTATATGCGAATGTTAATTTTACAAATAAAATACTTTTGGCAGTAACAGTTGAGATTTTTTATTGGTATGTCCCGGCCAAAATGACTCTACTCTGCTTGGTAGAAAGCATGAACAGAATCCAAGAATAGTGGTCACCAGTCATTGCGAATGCGAACTCGCACAGCATGGTGACCCCCACAATATGGTGGCCTATTGAGATCCTTCTGCATCATTGAGCCTCAGGACTCTCGGTCCAGATGACGTCATTTCAATACATTCTTGATTAGAACCATTAATTGAACAATTCAGTAGCTACAAAATATGTGAATCACGTTAGCCTTTCTATAAAAGCTTTTTGTTTACGCATTGAATCAATAAATAAAAACAATTAAAACCAAATAATTTGTCTTTCAGTATCCAGATGGGTACTTAGAGGCTGAAGCCGAGAAGAAAGCACTCAAAGAGAAGAATAAAGGCAAGACAGTGAGCAAATCAAAAGGCAACAAGAAACGTGCCTTGAGAGAAAGCAACCAATCAACCACAGAGTCGGAGGGAGATGCCTCACCACCCGTTAAGAAACGAAAAACTGTTCTCGAACGAGGTAAGAGTACGCTTAAATTAAAACTGCACGGACGCACTGCGTTAAGCTGTTGTGGGTTCTAATCACACACAGGTTAGGTTAAAGTGCTATCACTTTGTGTGATCCGCAAATTGTGTTCTGTGTCTGGTTGTTCTTTGTGTTCGTTTCATGTATGTTTGTAATACCCTGGGACACAGGATATTTTCCTACTGTGAGTTCCTAAAAAAAAAGCCACCCAGCAGGGTTCGTGGGTTCGATTCTCGTCCAGGATAAATAGTTGTATAACGAGTACGATCTTTTATTCTGTATTTGGGTGTAATAAATTTGCTAAATGTGTTTGTGTGTTGATATCAAATGAGATACTAAATATTGCTTAAAAGTTAAAAGTAAAATTTTACTACATTTTAGAATATGTTCTACTTTTATGTCATAACTTTTTAATCTTTATTTTTTGCACTGGGTATTGTGTTGTATTTTTGTCTGTATTGTTAATTTTAGTCCTACACTATTGCATTAGACGAAATCTGTATTTATAGTGTATGGTATAAATAAAATTTATATTTAATAAATAAACTTGGTCTATGATCAAACCTAGTTACTCAAATAATGGAGACTTCAAATTATTTAATTAGAAATACTACATTTCATTATAAATTTGCTCCTGATAACGACTCTACACGTTATAAAAAAAAGTTCATCTTTTATGGTTATCCACTTTTAGTCGTCTACGGCGATGCCAAAAGGAAGAGTAATAGCTTTGTTAGTATATTGTTACGAGCTGGGTATTGATCAAATTAAAGTAGTCGATTAATTACCAAAAATAACACAATATTTATTAACAACACTTTATACAATAAGAAATCACTAAATCACTTGTTAGACGCACTAGAAGATCTCTTCGATGTTTATCCGCTGTATCGTGAAACAATACTGTCCCTACGGCCAACACGTTCCGCTTTTATATGGCCGTGGAAATTACTCGAAACTACGAAAACATTCGATCGAAGTTTCTAGGCTAAATAGATTACTCTAGAGCTGCTTGTAGCGCCATCTAGCGTCGAGTAATCGTCATAATGCACACAGTTGCGCGCTTTCCGACACTAGATGGCGTTGTCCTCGACAGTTCTCGATTATTCTAGTGGACACGAGATTCATCTGGTTATGGCGCAACACTGCCCCCTCCTAAGACATGCTCGTCCCGAGCATTATCGGTTCCATAGTATCGCGCCAGTCGATCTACATGAACTATCTTTGGGGCGCCTCTTGGACACTTCTGTATCCGGTAGGTAACATCATTGATTTTAGTGACTACCCGGTATGGCCCATCCCATTTTGCTTGTAGCTTCGGAGATCTCCCTTTACTGCGAACTGGATTATGTAGCCATACTAGCGAACACTCTTCGAAGCCCTTATTATTCGCTTTCCGGTCATAACGGGTTTTCATCTTTTCAGACATTTGTTGGCCCGATTGTCTGACATGCTCATAAATGTCATTCATCTTGTTCCGCAAGTCATTCGCGTACTCCGTTATACTTCGCGGGGTATCAGGGGGTATTCCAGTGATCAAGTCTGCAGGCAACCGTAGTTCTCTTCCGAAGTTTGCAAAAGCTGGTGTTACGGAAGTACATTCGTGGACTGCACTTCGGTATGACAGAAGAAACGGTTGGATGTGTTTGTCCCAATCTTTTTGCTTACTTTCAACTACTTTTGCCAGATACCTCTCTAGTGTTTGGTTAAATCGTTCCACCATTCCGTCCGATTGTGGGTGGTAAGAGGTGGTTCTGGTTTTGTGAGCACCCATCACTCGACACATTTCTTGAAATATTTGAGACTCAAAATTTCTTCCTTGGTCACTGTGGATTTCTAAAGGCACTCCAAAACGACAGAAGACTTCGTGCACTAATTTATCTGCAACTGTTGATGCCTCTTGGTTGGGAATGGCAAAGACTTCTGGCCACTTAGTGAAGTAATCCATTACGACCATGAAGTACTTGTTTCCGCTTTCACTTTCAGGAAACGGTCCTGCCACGTCTATAGCAATTCTTTCCCAGGGTGCACCAACATTATACAATTTCAATGCGCCTCTGCTACGTGTATGAGGTCCCTTCACGGCCGCACAACTGGTACACTTGCGACACCAGTCCTCAACATCATCACGACAATGAATCCAGTAGAATCTTTCCCTTATCTTTAACAATGTCTTCTTAACTCCCATATGACCTCCTGAACATCCGTTATGGTAGAGCTGCAGGACCACTGGTATCTTAGCTTTAGGAACAACCAATTGCAGATGACAGCTGTCTCCTCGAGCGTTTTCCCATTTACGGCACAAAACTCCATCCTGGATGACTAGACTATCCCATTGAGCCCAATAACTTTTCATGGTCGAGCTCAGTGATGCAAGCTCGCTCCAGTGTGGCTTAGGAGTCTCAGCTTTAATCCACTCGAGAATTGGTTTGATATCTGCATCCTCTTGCTGTGCTTGCTGTAGGCTTTCCTTCCATTCGTTGCTAAGGTCCGTCTTTATCGTCCTTATAGGAACAGCTTCCTTTACTTCTTGCTTGGCATAGTGCTTGCAGTCTTCAGGGCAAGGTCTTCTTGATAATGCGTCTGCGTTACCGTGAGACTTTCCACTGCGATGTCGGGCAGTACTATCAACCGCCTTATTCTCCTGAAACCGCTCGTATTCTCTTCCTATGCTTCGCTTAGGGCAGCTGGACCGAAGGTGACCTTTTTCACCACAGGCGTAGCATCTAGGGCTGTACGTCTTAAATCGGTCCCGCACCGGTGATGCCACATCCTCCCGGACCCGATGAGACCGATGGTCTTGTCTCACAGCTTTCACCTCCAAAGCAGGGGCCAGAGCGTCCTTGAGAGTTTCATGGTGCTCAAGTCTCACAGCAGCTCTACCCTGCTGCTGTCGGGCAGTACTATCAACCGCCTTATTCTCCTGAAACCGCTCGTATTCTCTTCCTATGCTTTGCTTAGGGCAGCTGGACCGAAGGTGACCTTTTTCACCACAGGCGTAGCATCTAGGGCTGTACGTCTTAAATCGGTCCCGCACCAGTGATGCCACATCCTCCCGGACCCGATGAGACCGATGGTCTTGTCTCACAGCTTCCACCTCCAAAGCATGGGCCAGAGCGTCCTTGAGAGTTTCATGGTGGCCAAGTCTCACAGCAGCTCTAACTTCGAGGTCACGAATGCCATCGATGAAAGCTTGCACCAGATTCCCACCAACGAGCGTAGGTGCAGACTGGTATGCTTTACGGACCAGTTTCTCAACTTCCAGAGCCCATTGTTGCAAGTTTTCACCGATGCGTTGGGCACGATCCTTCAGCTGTGCACGAAACACGTGCTCCAGATGAGCGTCACCATATCTTGCCTCCAATGCCTCCAGCAGTTGCTCATAGGTAACCTCCTTATCTAGGGCTTCGAGGACGGTTAGAGCCTGGTCTCGGAGACCCAAGGTGAGCGCGGTCATAGCCTGATTCTTAGTCCAGCCGTTTACCTTCATAACAGCCTCAAACTGAATCTTGTAGGCTGACCACGAAGATGTTCCATCAAACGGCGGTACTTTGAACCCCCGCACCGAAGGAGCAGCAGTTACTGTAGTCGCCACTCCGTCTGCAACTTTAAGGTTTCCTAAGGCCTTCTTCACGTCAGCAATTTGAGTTTCGGCCTCAGTGATACGATTCTCGTGTTGAAGAACCTGATCCTTCACTACCTTGATTTCTTTGCCGAAAGTCTCATGTATACCTTTTAACAAGAGCATCTGTTCCTCCTGGCGGCGGGCCTGCTCCTCCTTGTCCCGCTGCAGTTGCTCTTCCAAGCGGCGGGCCTGCTCCTCCTGGCGGCGGGCCTGCTCCTCCTGGCGGCGGGCCTGCTCCTCCTTGTCCCGCTGCAGTTGCTCTTCCAAGCGGTGGGCCTGCTCCTCCTGGCGGCGGGCCTGCTCCTCCTGGCGGCGGGCCTGCTCCTCCTGGCGGCGGGCCTGCTCCTCCTTGTCCCGCTGCAGCTGCTCTTCCAAGCGGCGGGCCTGCTCCTCCTGGCGGCGGGCCTGCTCTTGGAGCATTGCCATTAGGGCCGTGATATCTGGAGATGCTGCCGATGTGGACGGCGTGGTTTCCATAGCTGGCTGCTGATCTTCCGATGTAGGCAGTTGTGCACTTCCAAATCGCCTCTGATCAGCCTCTTGCTGGCGCTGACTCCTAGTTCGGATACCTTCCGTGTCTTCCTTTGGTAAAACCGGCATACTTTAATCCCACTTCTGACACCAAATTGTTACGAGCTGGGTATTGATCAAATTAAAGTAGTCGATTAATTACCAAAAATAACACAATATTTATTAACAACACTTTATACAATAAGAAATCACTAAATCACTTGTTAGACGCACTAGAAGATCTCTTCGATGTTTATCCGCTGTATCGTGAAACAATACTGTCCCTACGGCCAACACGTTCCGCTTTTATATGGCCGTGGAAATTACTCGAAACTACGAAAACATTCGATCGAAGTTTCTAGGCTAAATAGATTACTCTAGAGCTGCTTGTAGCGCCATCTAGCGTCGAGTAATCGTCATAATGCACACAGTTGCGCGCTTTCCGACACTAGATGGCGTTGTCCTCGACAGTTCTCGATTATTCTAGTGGACACGAGATTCATCTGGTTATGGCGCAACAATATGTATGTTCTATCGTAGCGGTTATCTAGCTAAACACCTGCCCCACTAGACAAGTTACAAGCGTTTTTCTTTCTACAATCGTTAACGCTTATATATGGGAGAGCTATGCTTCGGCATGAATGGGTCGGCTCGACCGGAGTGATACCACGGCCTCACAGAAAACCGGTGTGAAATAGCGTTTGCGCTGTGTTTCACCGAGTGAGTGAGAATACCGGAGGCTCATACCCCTTCCCCTATCCCCTTTCCCATCCCCAAAGGTCGGCAACGCACTTGTGACGCCTTTGGTGTTGCGGGTGTCCATGGGCGGCGGTAATCGCTTACCATCAGGTGATACGTCTGCTCGTTTGCCAACTATTCAATAAAAAAAAAAAAAAAAAACTCGTGTCATTGGCTAATACTTTGTCTAAGATTAGTCTAGGGGGTTGAGTTGATTTTAATGAATGGGGGTGTTAATAGATTCCTAATAATGGTATAAAAATATATCAAAAGTTTTACATAGATAGATTTTTAAAGTTTTACTTGTTCTAACTTAACAGAGGGTAAAGCTGTTTAGACCAATTCTACCATTACTACATTGAAACACAAACGTATATTAAAAGGCTTATGATTTAACGCCACGGTCAGCCTAGTGGTTAAAGCGGTCACCATGTTGCTTTATACGGGACAAATGTTGTTGATATTGTTCTGAGTCTGGGTGTTCTTTGTGTCCGTTTCATGCATGTTTTAAAGTCCCCTGCGTCACAGAAAATAATCCTAATTCGAGAGTTCGCTTTATAAAAATATCAAGGATGAATAATTAATATCTAAAACAATAATATTAAATAATGTTGGTATTTTTGTAAACAGCTGCAAAGAAGAAAATACAAGTGGAGAGTCCAAAAAGGAAAATTGCAAGCATTTTTATAAGGAGTCCCGATGCTAAGAAAAAGGAAAATGGGAAAACGACTATGTCCAAAGTAAATAGCGGTCTTACTACTGAGGAAAGAGAGGCTATTTTGGCCGATACACTCAATAGCAAGCTATGGAATGAGTGCCTTATTGTCTGTGAAACTAGGAGCAAAAAGGTATTTTTTATGACTATTTGTTTAAAATTAGACATACTACGAATAGGGATTTGAGAACGTATGCCGAATATTCGGCGAGTCTCTTAGCCGAAACGCTTAATTTTCGGCGGCCGAATATATAGCACATAGTATTTTTGATGGTTTGGGTGTTTGCTATGTATAATATGTATGTATTTACAAAAAAAAGTATATAAGTGTTTATATCAGTTGTCTAGTACCCATAACACAAGCTCTGCTTAGCTTGGGACTAGATGGCGTTGTGTGTTAGATGTCCAGAATATTTATTTATTTATTAATAGGCATCTCCTTCAAAAGGTGGTTTTGGTCTACTATACCACACTAGCCAGTCTTGTTGTTATGAGGTTTGTTTCAAGTTTTTCTTCTCCCTACAGTTGTCCTGTATAGTTTATTTCCTTACTTATCTCATAAGACACCTATAGAATAAATTGGGGTAGTGAAACTCTGTATTCTTAATCTCTCAGTACACAGAGCATTGTGTAATGTTTAAAATAATGTTTTTTTTCCATTTCCAGGAGTTTGTAGAATATGTGTCGCAAATGTTCCTGTGCATAATCTGTCAGGAAGTAGCAATAAGTCCTGTGACGACGCCCTGCTTACACAACTTTTGTATGGTAAGTGCAACTTTTTATTGTTGAGTTATAAATTGGCTACCTAGACCTGAGTGATACCGTATTTCGTTGCTTTTCTAAATATGTGTAACATCCGGCTATTGGTTGTGTACATTGCACAGGCTTGTTTATGCACTTAATGGATACCTATTAACACGTCGCTCTCGTCAGCGGCTCTCGCATTACTAACATGGTGCGTACGAGACTGTTCGTCTGAATGAATGAGTGAGTGAGTGTATGAGTGACCGAATGAGGTGACTGGATAGACGCATACACTACAATATGTATGAAATTAAAAAGTATATAGTCTATGTACTATTCCAGTCTATAATCTATATTTATGCTAAATTTCATCCATATTATTTCAGCCGTTTTTGATTAAAATAGTAACAAACATCCAAACATATCCTCACAAACTTTAACATTTATAATATTAGGTGGATTTTATCGATCAATCTTGCTTTCATAGTACAGGCTCTGCTTAGTTTGAGGCTAGATGGCGTTGTGTCACTGTAGTTTAAACTTCCCCTCTCGATTTTGAACTCAAAAACGGTAACACACTTGTGAATGTTAATTTGCAGTCTATGGGTCTACTATCAATAAACTTAATTTCAATGTTTAATTCTTTAGGCTTGTATCAAGCTGGCTTTCAAATCCAACGGAGCTCATTGTCCATGCTGTCGACAAAGCTTGGCGAATTACGAAGTAGAACCTAACGAGGAACTCAAAACTGCGCTTCGCAGCATCATGGCAGGCTACGATGCTGGCAAGAAGTAGTTGTAATGTTACCGCAATACACGTACCGCAATATACGTTACATAAAAGACTTAGATATTACCAGGAACGTACTTCGTTTAACTAGTGTAAGATATGGAAACTATGTGATGACTATAAGTTAGTTTTAAGTATGTTTTATAGGGTAGATTACACCATAGACAAATAAGTTACTTTTTATCATCTGACAAAACGCTCACTTTGTATGAAACATGTACTAAATACAAACTTGTGACGTCACTATTGAGCGATATATTTTAATGTTAATTTCATTAAAATTTGTAATAGAAATGAATAGCAATGATAATTATATTTTCTTAGATGTTTTTTAATATTAGTTTTAATTAAGGAGACATAATTATATATTGACGAATAGTTACGTACCCTATTACTTTTTCATGATAGTCACCGGTCTAAAACAAAAGTATTCAGACACGCGGCTTTTGTACACGTTATGTTGAAGTGATATTTAGATCTGATGAGGTTTTAATTGGGTAAAGAAGCACATGATTCATAAAAATTTGGTTATATATAAAATCAATATTTTTTTAAATGGTTTCCTAAACTAACATTGACTGATCTGCCGAGGTAACAGACAGGGGAATTAGTAATATTTCGCAAGTTTTTTCTTATCGTACACACTGCTCTTTATCTAAAGAGTGCATTTTCTTGTTAGATTCTAACAAGAAAATGCACTGGAATAGAATCTAACAAGAAAATGCACTCTTAATTTACGTACACGTATGAAACCTATTTAGGTACAAGCTCGTTTGACGTACATTCTAAATAACCGATAAAAAATTACGGCCTTTGACTTAATGCCTTCTAGATTATCATTGCAAAGATGTGTTCAGTTTAAAGCTTGTAGTACTAGAGATTAAGGTGTCGGTAATCACTTGAAGTTTAGGTGAAACGAAAAAATCACGGCTTCTTCGTAAAATAATCTATCAATGGTAAAAACTGCATTAAAATGTTATAAACAGAAACAGACTAAGCTGTAGGATTTGTTCTACGCAAAGAAGATATTCGCCACTGAGTAGTAAGGGAAATAGTATTGTAGCTCCTTGATACCGACATAGATTCCTTTTTAAATTATTCTAATAATATAATTGAATTGTCTGCCAATAGTTTTTGTATTTTCTTTATTTATTATGTTCACACCTTCCAAGAAAATCCAATTTCAACATGTTCAAAATCATGATTCGAAATTACTGTTTTTTTTTTAGAACTTGTACCTTTACATTCGACACATAAAATATTCATTGCCATTTTTTTTTCCGCATTTTAGTTTTGTAAAACTTTATTATAAGTAACTACTACCTCAGATAATCATTATTTACTTAGTTTTAATTAATTAATAAGTACATACTAGCATTTGACTTCGTCCTTGAGGAATTTAACAATAAAGTAGCCAAACTTATTCTTTGTAACATCTGTCTGTGAAAATCTCTTCAAAATAGGTCTATCCGTTTCAGAGATTATCCAGCACAGACGGATAAAAAAAAGGATTTTTTTGTTAGATGTACAAATTTACTTTTATATGCATTTATTGAGAAACGGTTAATTTGAAATTACAAGCAGACTTCAATTTTATTGATTTGTATAGATATAACAAACCTGGTTTTTGATTCGACGCAGTAGGATTGTCACCGCTCAAACCGCTACCCACAGGTTGCAGGGTAACTATAGAGAAATAACACATAAATAAATTAAAATTTATAAATTTTACATTTTTTTTATTGTGTAGGGGGCAAACGAGCAGACGTATCGCCTGATGGTAAGCGATTACCGCCGCCCATGGACACCCGCAACACCAGAGGCGTCACAAGTGCGTTTTTTTTAGTGCGGCCTTTAGAGGTTGGTGGAGGGGAGGGGTAAGGAGGAGGGAGGGGTGGGGTATAGGCCTCCGGTATCCTCACTCACTCGGTGAAACACAGCGCAAGCGCTATTTCACACCGGTTTTCTGTGAGGCCCTAGTATCACTCTGGTCAAGCCGGCCCATTCATGCCGTAGCGTGGCTCTCCCACGGTTTGTTCTTCTTGTTCTTGTTTGTTCTTCGTACATTATTAATATAATACGATAGTACACTTTGTAGAAATCAATGAAATTAGTCATCTGATACTTAATCAGAGGTTTATCCTAATTAAAATTACGCAATATATTTGTTCAGTGTGTCGCTAGCCAAGTTGGTATTCTACAATCGTAAACGACAATAGAACACTAACAGATGTACGAATGACGTAATCTTAACGCTAAGTCACGTTGTCCAAATAAAATGTAAACCAATAATACAAAAGAATAGATGCGTTTTTGATTTTAGAAAGAGAATTGATACGAAACCTTTCATCTTAGCGAAGAGTGGTCGTGATTGGTGAGTTAGTCTGTGACGTTGTAGTATTGGGTGATAGTTTTAAAAGTTCGTAGATAATAAACATTATTTTTTAAGTATGAAATCGTTAATTGGATTTATTTAGTGTCTTCGTTTTTATAGTAAAAGTGTATTGATGTTTTAATTACAATACCAATCTTAATAATAAAGGTTTAATGTTTCCAAATAATATAGTAGGTAATAATTATAATAAAGTTGGAGAACGGAATGGGATGGTCTTACAAAAAATGTTATTTTATTAATTTGACTGTAATGCAGTAGAGTTAAGAAACGAGTGTTTTAGAGTTTTATCGTTTTATAAGATAATTACAGTATTTGCGTCGTTCGCTATCTTTGTTTGACCACCATAGTTTTAATAAGTCCTAGGCCAATAGCATGGGTTGACTAAGTTATAGCTAATTATGTTTTTAATGATACTTATGATTGATAATGTAATTATGTATAATTATGTTGATTTTTGATTAATAAACCATGTTATATTTTAATATCCAAGTTTTATTTATAACAAATAAATACATAAATATTTCGGACATCTAACACGCAAACGCCATCTAGTCCCAAGCTAAGCAGAGCTTGTGTTATGGGTACTAGACAACTAATATAAATACTTGTTCCTTTTTTTTTGTAAATACATACGTATTATACATAGAAAACGCCCAAACTCCGAAACAAATATTTGCAGATCGTACAAACATTTGGTCCGACCCGGGCATCGAACCCGAGACCTCAAGCTTAGCAGTCGCATACGCTACCACTACGCCAGCGAGGCAGTCATTTATAACCTTTACTGAAACTTTGAACAGTTTTTCATGCATGGCTCTGCCTGATGGAAAGCATAAGCAGAATCCAAGAGTGGTGGCCTCCGTACTTATTGCTCGTGCAGACAATGCCGAATGGTGACTCAAACCGTGGCGGCTAATAATTCCAGATATTTTTTTATTCTTTTGGCACTAGAGCTAGATGCGAGATACCAAGGGTCGATGTTAGTGGCAAATTGGAAAAGCCACTAATATATTCATACATTTACAACTAGAAAAAGTTAAAGACCCTATCCTATAACCGGACTACAAAAAACTTATCCCTTAAATGCATAATGATGTAGATCTACATCGTACGATTAAATAGCCCATGGCTCAATATGCTGTGTTCAAAGTTGTTCTTTACAACTTTAAAAAAAAAATGATATTTATACGTTTGATTTCTGAACGCAAAAACCAACTTTTGACAGTTAATTTTTTTTAAACTTGGTATTTCAAAAGTTTGGCGCGCAACACAAGTTACGCTGTTTACCGCGGATATTACAAATTCGTTTTTTTTTGTGAAAAGTGGTGAAAACTGTAACGAAAATTTGTTTCTGAAAAGGATAAAAGGTAAGTGTAACGTTTTTTTTTTTTTTTTTTTTCTCTTTATTTTAAGGGACTTTTACCCTATTAGGGTATGCCAGCCCCATAAGGCCTTAAGTTAACCAAATATCAATTATATATTATACGCTAAACTATACAATTTAATAGCTTTTTCTGATGTCGGTATAGCCAAAACACTTTGAATTATACCGACATCCAAACGATTCAGATGTAACTGCTTTATTACTACATTTCTTTTTGATTGATTCTTGACACATTCCATCAACAAATGTTGAACATCGTCCACAATATTACACATCTCACAATTTGGTGAGTTAGATATACGCATTAAATATTCAAATTTTTTTGATGGAATGTGTCCAGATCGTAATCTATGTGCTATTGTAACACACGATCTACTTATTTCTAAGTTACCGAACCACGGTATATGAGGAGGTTCGGACTGAATAGTCTTGTACCAAATTCCTTTTATTCTAGACTGTTCATCAAAATATTCTTTCCATTTATTGTAACAACTAATTTTGAATTTATGTAATAGCTCGGAGTAATGTGGTTTAATGTTAATATTATCCCCTTCCTTTACCGCTAATTTAGCTAATCGGTCCGCCTCCTCATTGCCCTTAATATTAATGTGCGATGGTATCCATTGCAATTTCAGATTTTTTGATACACTGATATCACGTACCTTTTTAATTATTACATAGGCTATCGGTACACCTCTGTAGCCAGAGGCGCATCGAGCCAAATGCTGTAAGGCACTTTTACTGTCTGTAAAAATTACAAAGTTCTGGCCACATGAGTCACTTATACAATTTAGCGCTTCTGAAATTGCAACTAATTCCGTCGTCATAATTGAAACAAGTGAGCAAATTCTGTACATAGCTGAGCCATTTGGACAATGATACGCTGCACCAATACCATCAGAACTTTTAGAGCCATCTGTATAAAAGTGTATCCATCCATCGTACATAACATTCAACTCTTGTAACACATCTAATCTTAATGAATTAAATTCGTAATCACGCTTTGATTTTTGAATACAATTTAAATTAGTACTAATGATATTATCTAAATCTATATAGGACATCCAAGTGTCAAGACAAAACATTTCAAGTCGATAGGATGAGTTTATTTCAATATCCTTAACATCAGAATGAGCATATAGAAGTAAGGGTTTCTTTTTAGTTCGCCAGTATCTACTATCTGATATTAAGTGAAGATCGTTCAACAGTTCAATAGTTGGATTATCAGTCCAAGATATTGCTTTCGAATAATATTTATCAGCTAGAAATGTTCTCCGCACGAAAAGCGGCTGTATGCATAATTCACTTTCCATAGCATATACTGGCGTGCTTTTAATAAAACCTCCTATTATTCTTAAGGCTTGATTTTGTATCTTGTCAATTTTATACAGATGGGTCTTTGCACAACTACCATAGAGGAAACATCCGTAATCAAATCTGCTTCGTATTAGGGAAATATAAATTGTTCGTAAATGTTTAGTGTGAATTCCCCAGGTAGGCCCCGCCAAAACCTTAAGCAAGTTTAGGAATTTAGAAGTTTTCTGTGAAATTTCATTAATATGCTTTTGCCATAAAAGAGATCTATCTAGCCATAAGCCCAGATATTTAACGCATTCCACAGACACCAAAGGTTTGTCATCAATTTCCAAATTAATTTGTCTTCTAATGCGCCCGCGACTAAAAATACAAATTTTAGATTTTACAGCTGATATTTCTAATCCAATGTTGTCTAGGCCAGATACCATTGAGTTTGAAGCTGATTGTAATTTTGCCCCACATACTTGTATGTCTTTACCACCAATAAAAATAGCAAAATCATCAGCGTATTGCGTAAACTGCACCTCATTAATTTGATGACAAACCTTGTATGTAGCTATATTAAATAATAAAGGAGCCAAAGGGTCCCCCTGAGCTAAGCCCCTATGTGTGTATCTTGTATAATGGTTTTGTATCTCACTCTGGTTTATATTTATATTTTTTAATTTTAACTGTCTGTCACTTAAAAAGGACCAAATATATCTGCATATGCTTTTACCTACATGCAAGTCATCGAGAGTGGTAGTTAACTTGTCAACCAAAATATTATTATAGGCATCTGTTATGTCGAGAAAACACGCGACTGTAGGTATATGCTTTGAAAAACCTTGTTGCACGTAAGTAACAAATCTTGTGACACAGTCCAAACAGGAGTGAGCTTTCCTGAATCCAGATGTATACGGGGATAGGATTGTTTTATTTTCAATAAACCATTCTAATCGAGCTACCAATATATTGTGGAAAATTTTACACAAACACGTTAATAGTGATATTGGACGGAGCTTCCCCTCATTGCTGGTATTAATCATAGCTTTCGGAATTGGAACAATTAATATAGTACGCCATTGTTTAGGTATGCACCCTGATTGGAATATTGCATTATATAGTTCAAGTAAACATCTTTTAGCTACTAGGGGGAGATTATGAATCATTGAATAGGTAATCCCATCACTACCCGGAGCAGTATCTTTTCTTTTTATACATTTTTGAACCTCTTGTAATGTAAAAGGCGATTCCAGTAGTACGTTACTTGATACAAAAGATGGCGTTATATTCCTAACTGAATCTGGCGCAAGATTGTAAAGTAACTCTTTCTGTTTATCCTCAAACGGAATAGAGCGAGATGGTTGACAATATCCCTTGGTCCAACGCATCTTTTGCCACATATCTGAGACAGAAGTAGTGCTTTCGATATTACTACAAAATAATTTAAAATGCTTAGATTTGGCTTGTTTGATTAATAAACGAGCTTTTTCAACTTTATTCTGAAGCTTTATAAAGTTATCCGGCGAAGGGTTTTTCCTGAAAGAACTCAGCGCCAACCTACGTTCAGCAACTGCTTCAGATAGTGACGGATTCCAATATTCTTTAGGTCTAAATTTGCTTGTGGGATTTGTACATAGTTTTTTGAATGGGATATTACGTTCTGCGGCTAAGCTAATCTGAGTTTCAAAATAATCATACATAGGTTGAATATCTGTTGTAAGAAAATAATTACTATCAAGAGCTGAGAATGTCGTATCTAGATCCGATTTGTATGCTTTCCAGTTGGCCAGTTTAAAATTGCGTTTTTTAGTGAAACTCGGCATGTCTCGATAATTTAATGATATTTTAATTAGAAGGTGGTCACTGCCAAGATTTTCGTTAACTACTTGCCACTTAGTAATTACCGCTATATCTGAGGATGCAAAGCTAATGTCGGGTGAAGTTTTTTGTATTTTTCCATTGACTAATTTAATTCTAGTAGGATCACCATTATTGAGAGAAATGAAATTACTATTTAGAGATGAATCTAATAACTGCGTGCCCCTGTTGTCATTCCTATACGACCAATTTGTATGATGTCCGTTAAAGTCCCCTAAAATCAGAGCTTTTCTTGACATTTGTGAGAACAAACTATCCCAATCACCCGGTTCCGTACGTACTGACGATGGACAATAAATACAAATAATATTCTCTAAAACTTTACAGTTCAATAATTTAATTTGAATAGCTTCTATTCCGGTATTATTTAAGGTAATGGGACATACCTGAACATTGAAGGACTTATGAATTATAATGGCCACTCCTCCATATGCGTCATGTCTATCATTCCTAAAAATATTGTATCCACTGATGTTAATAAAATCCGTATTTAAATCTAGCCAAGTCTCACATACTGCAGCGATGTGTATTTTTTCCCTATTAAGAAGCAGTTCAAAATCTGCTAACTTAGGCTTTAAACTTTGCGAATTCCATTGAAATATATTTACTACAAAATCTTTGAATGAACTATCCATCAAATAGGTTAAGAATTTTTTTGAATAATTGCTCACTATTAAAGAAATTACAAATATATGATTTTAACTCATGGACTACCATTTCAAATATTGATACAATCTTATCTTCAAGTTTATCTTTTGAAAAAAATATATCTTTCATTTTATCAAATATGTATTTTAATTTAAACCCTTTTTGCAATTTCTCTTCATTATTGCCAGTTTCACACCTTTGTAAAAGTTCATTACTCATACTTTCTTGCTGCGTATGTATGGGACAAGGTTCTGTATTTTGATTTTTCTTACTGTTTTTATTAGTAGATTTCGATTTAAAGCTCATATTTACTTCATCCTCTTCTCTTTCACAGAAATCTTCTCTCAGATCTTCTTGTGAATTTTCTACTGAGTGTTGTAAGTTACTAAATCTGTTTTGCCTAAGCGGGGGGAACGACTTTTCCATATTATTGTTTAAATTAAACATTTCCTTTGCTCTCATATATTTTGATGTCCCATTATTTTTAAGTAGTATATCCAAAGCATTCTTATAATTTATATTTTCTTCAGACATAATAAAACGTATTTTCTTCTCTTTCTAAAAAATAGGACATGTCTTGTCAAGTGACATATGTGGGCCCTTGCAATTAAGACACTTAAATATCTGAGTTTCACAATTACTGTGCTCTTTTCCGCATTTAGGGCAAAGTATTTTATTATTGGGACAATATTTCCTGATATGGCCAAATTTCCAACATGCAGAACACTGCATAACTGAGAACATATACTTTTCAACTCCGAATCTGCAGCCGAAGGCATATATATATGGAGGTATCACAGCGCTTTTAAAGCATATTCGAACAGTCTCGCTGTCTACCCATTTACTTTCGAAGTTCATTCTTCTCATTCTTTTAATAGACAATATTTCAGCTGAGCTGCTTAAGGATCCAAGGATTTCTTCTTCGCTCATTTCTAAGTCCACCCCTCTAATAATGCCATAAGATACCAAATTTTCATCTGCAAAGTTTACTCGAATATCTAAATCTTTAAGCTTCTGACTACTAATTACCCGCTCTGCCTGCTCCTTGTTATTTAAACGAATAGAAACCTTAAATGGGTTTTTGAATTTAACATTAGTTATTCCTTCAATTTTTTCACTGTGCAATAATTTTGCCAAAGCCATTTGTTTTGGTAATATTTTTAGTGAGGTTATAATTATTTCAAAACTACCCTCAAGTTCCGCACTTTTTTGATTGCTACGCGTAGAATTTATATCAGGCATATCAAGTGAATCACTCCTTATGAGTCTCTTTGACTTCCTCTTAGTAATCGTTATAAATCCCTCTTCGCTACTCTCTTCACTCTTGTCTCTTTGCCTTTTCTCAATATTTAAACTTGGATTACTCACCAATAAATTACTATCCCATTTTGACATATTTTGCAGCTCCCTTTCACAATTATTAATAACTATTGAATCACTTTTCTCCGAATCTTCTTCTTCCATACTATCGTCACTCATTCTCGTATACTTATTATTAACAAATAACAGATAAACCGCACTTGATACTTGTAAAGCGAATAGATACAAGCTCTCGGCACAGCGTATCGCGCGTGAATGAGTGTAACGTATTTATGTCATAGTTCTGATAATAATGGTATGTTTTGCGAAATATCAGTTGTTTTGTTGGTGATGTATAAATACATCACTATGAAAAATCAGTACTATTGCAATTCAATATTTTACTTAGAGTTTCTGAGAAGTATTCGTTATTATTTTTGTATAAATTGCAAAAGTGTTGTGATACTAGTAAACATTTATATATTTTTTAGTTATAGAATCTTTTTTCTATAAATATAGTAATAATTATTTTTTATTTTTTTTGTAATGATGGCGAAGCAATTACAAGAGAGGGACATCGAGGATTTATTGGCTGCATTGGAAGATGGTAATGTGTCTGAAGATGGGTTGGATGATGAGAATGACGACGAGGAAGGATTTTATAATGACGCCAGGGAAATCATGGAGGATTTGCTGGGAGAAGACTTTGCCAACGACGATGAAGCTAGTGACGAACCTACTCCTGAAGTTGGACAAGTTTCAGAAGACAGCGATCCGCCTCTCATTGCAGATAAACAGGATATTCAGTTTGACAAACGAAAACTAATTTGGAAAATAGGTAACTTATCATACGATGAAACCTCAATAGCTCATGAACCCAACCCCATAGATGAAAACATTTTAGATCTGGACACCCCTTTTTTTTTCTTTTAGCCATTATTTTACCCCGATTTTTTTTACAAAAAATTGCTAACGAGACAAATCTATATTCTTGCCAAAAAAACCCAGCTCATCCGATCAACATTACATGTAACGACATAAAAAAAATTGTAGGTATTCTTTTATTTATGTCTGTTGAACATTTTCCGAGTGTGCGGTCGTATTGGAACGAAAAGTTCGGTTATGACCCTGTAAAAACCGTTATGCCTGTCAATAAATTTGAACAAGTACGAAGTTTGCTGCATTTCAACGACAACACTAAGCATTTGCCGAAAGAACACCCGGATCATGACCGGTTACATAAAATCAGACCTGTAATAGAGCACCTAAATGAAACGTTTTCATCGATACCTATAGACCAACGTCTCTCTATAGATGAGCAAATGTGCTCTACAAAAATTGCACATTTCCTCAAACAGTATCTACCAAATAAACCACGTAAATGGGGATACAAGCTCTTCGTTTTGTGCAGTCTTATGGGGTACGCATACCGTTTTGAAATTTATTCTGGGCAAGATAGCCAGAAAGATAAACCAGCAGGTGAACCGGACTTAGGAGTAACGAACAATGTGGTTTTACGCTTGGCGAGGGTGATTCCGAGGATGAGAAATCACATCGTATTTTTTGACAATTTCTACACTTCCTTGCCTCTCGCGTATTACCTGGCAAAACAGGGTATTCACTGCGTCGGCACTGTCCAGCAGAACAGACTTCCGAACTGTCGTCTTCCAGACAAGAAGGACTTATTGAAGACAACAGTCCCTAGAGGAACACACGAGGAAAGGACAGCGCACTTCGACGGTGTTGATTTTTCAGCAACTGTATGGAAGGACAATAAAGTAGTAACGCTATTGTCAAATTACATAGGCTCTCAACCAATGGGAAAAGTCGTGCGTTTCGACAAGAAACAGAAACGCAAGGTAGAAGTGCCTTGTCCCAAAATTGTACAGGAGTACAATATGCATATGGGCGGAGTGGACCTGATGGATAGTTTCTTAGGACGCTATCGCATCCGGGTTAAGAGTCGCAAATGGTACCTTCGGCTATTTTACCACCTTTTAGACTTAGCAGTTATAAATTCCTGGGTGTTGTTCAAAAAGAACCGCATTGCAAAGGGCATTCCCAAAAAACAACTTCCAAATCTTGGTCAGTTTCGTAACGAATTGGCGGATGCCCTTTGCAATATGGGATCAACCGATGGCAGCAAAAGAGGACGGCCAAGTAATGCCTCTCTTGATGAGGAATTGCGAGCAAAGAAACAAAAAGGTCCTAGTCATCCAATTCCAAGTGTTGATGTAAGGAAAGATGGCATTGATCATTGGCCTGTCTTTTCTAATCGTCTTAGGTGCAAAATACCTAATTGCAAAGGTACTACACAATGGTCATGTTCTAAATGTAACGTACCTCTTTGTCTGAATGCGAGAAATAACTGTTTTAGATATTTTCACCAGTAATATTACCTAGATATTAAACCTCTTTTATTATTTAATTGACATATCAGCTGATTGGAACCTATTTTGCATAATGATGTAGAAATATATCAACAATATTTTTCGAAATAAAATATTATTTTTATTTCTATGATTTTTTTCTTTATTTTTCCCATAATCTATGGAACTCTTCCCATCTATTTCAATTTATTGCGGAGTAATACAAAAAATCATGCATTTAAGGGTTAAACCAAATTAATATAGCCTACGTCACCTGGGATATTATTACAAGTCTATTGACACCTCATTCAAAAACGGTTTAGTAGTTTTGGAGCTACGGTAGAACATACAAACAAACATAGACTTACAAAAATATTCTTCCTTTTCGCTTCGTTATAGTCGGGTAAAAAGCAAATGTGACGAGAGAAGGAACATTCTTCTCACAAAAGACTGATTGAGACCGATTGCTGGATAAGTCTGTTAAGGTTCATATGGTTTTTTTATGGACAGCATATCAAGCATACGCAATAAAGACTCCGTGAAGAAAAACCATTGGGTCTTGTTCGCTTGGTAAACGACTTGGGACTGGGAGTCATTTTCCAAATGTTATAAAACTCATTATTGAATCATCAAGTCTCAACTATCAACTGGAGGACTTAGCGAGGAGGCAGACGGCAGGACAGCTGGACAAAATTAAATTTCAAGTTTTCCTTGTCTTTGCAGCGCTGTTGTCCTGCTTAGTTTGCTCCTGTGGGGGAAAGGGTGCTATTTCCCACCAACACAAAGGGAGGATCCTCCGACCAGGCGAGGTGATCATGGCTGGCGAGCCACTGCCCAACACTTGATGTTGGGTTGTTGTATACATGATAATCGGCGCGAGAGCTTCTATTGCGCGTTTCAGGATTGGTATTTACTCCGTGTATCTTCGGTAGATGGCGCCACACTCCCTTAGTACACCTATTACTACACCCAAGGAATAAATGTGGGTGGTGACACAATTTTTTTTGCGTCACGACACCGAGGAATTATTGAATATTAAAATATACATAATTTAATAAAGAAACCGATAGAATCTTCCAAGTTAGATGTCTTAAATCTGTTAAAATTATCTAGATAATATTTAAGGATAATAATAAGCGATTTATTTTAGTGTTCTAACTAAAATAAAACGCTCAGTTAGATGAAGGAATGTTAGATAAGATGAAATGAAGGAATAAATAAAACACTCTTAAAATTTAATACTTTATTTTTATTTACTTGATGTTTCTCTCCGAAATTACATTTGATATTGGCAATTGCTTGCATTAGAAACATCGAAATATAAATTATAACAATGATATTATATAGCGGGTGTGACCCGTTACACGTGAGCACAATTCCACTGTTATGTCAAACACACAGTACACACCGTCACACGTTACAAGAATCTATGTAAACGCATCCTAATAAATATATTAACAGCTACTAACATCACAGTTTCTATCAATTGGTGACCGGAATACGATTGGCGGTTTTTTTTTATAAATAATTCATTATACATTAATTAATTAATTACATTTTAATTATATAATTTAATAAATATTACTAAATATAGGAACTGATTATGTTCACTTTGATTTTATAAGTTAGAAGAATTAGAACAGTTAAATTATTTGAAGAGACATTTCTTCTATCTTCTATAACTGCATTAAAATGTCGATTATAGGTACTATTTCATTTCATAGCTCATAAAATTTAATTACGCAAATCCGGTCACTTTACAACCAAAAATAATAGGCAACCATTAGCAGGGACTGACAAACTAAAAGTATTTTGTGATCTAATAGAATAATATTATATTTAACACTAATCTCATCATCATCTTTTGTCCCGTGATGTAATTAATTTAAGTGTGGCACGATATGTAGCATACCTACTACGAAATTAGCACATCTTGAGGAAAAAATTATGTAATGGTGACTGTTGTCTTGTGGGGATATAGGTACTAGTATATCCAACCAGACTAAAGGATCTTTTTATATGTATGAGCCCGCCAAAGTGACTCTACTCTGCTTGATAGAAAATCCGAGTAGACTAGACTTCAGGAGTAGTGGTCACCATACTCATTGTGAATAAAAACAATGCAGCAAGGTGATCCTCCACTATAGCGGCCTATTAAGATGCATCTGCATACAACCAATGTTTGAGGTTGAAGTTTCTGAGTATATGCTCCAAAAAACGTTGGCCCTTAGTGACCCTCACATGTATTCGTAAGGCAGTAATAGACACATATATATTTGACTTCTACATAACGTAGTTAGTGTATACCACAAATATCTCTTAGCTAATATAATTTAATATGTTTTAAAATAGTTGCCCGTCCTTTTTCTATTGTATGTAAGCTGCTCATGTAGGAATTATAAAGAAACAGTTATCACACACAATAATCACCATCAATATAACTAGTATAAAAGCTAAATGTTTAATAAATGTGGGGTGTAAAACATTGACAAAACATTTACTATGTGAAATTAATATCTACTTTCATTGTACTTACTTTACTTTAACTATTAAAAATGCCATATTTTTATTGTACCATCAAAATGACCAAACTCTCACAGCTTTAGAATAAACGCATAACAATATCGTAAAATATTTTTTTTCTATTTTTAACAATCGATTCACCAGTGTTCTAGCCTTACAACTTCAGTGATGTGTTTATTTACTTTCCAGAATTAGACGTAAGTAAATTATAATTAGAATAACGTACGGCTAACTATTAAAAAGTTTACCTGAAATTAGGGGTCTTCCTTTTGTTTATGTACTTCATACAATCACGAATGCGATGCAGTGGCTCGAATAGATGTCGCGTGCAAACGTTTGCTATAAAGATTGCTAAAATGATTACAGTTTTTTGTTAATAATTGTCGTAACCATTTTATATTGCTTATTCTAATTACTGGGTCGACTAATGGGTACGCCACCAAGGCCTCTTCGAAATACTAAAGTTTCTACGCCCGTTCTCCAGTTCGGAAAATAGCCTTAGCCCCTTCGCCGTATCTATTTCTCGTAGTCCTTAAGGACTCCATTTTGGCGTTCTCTCTCTACATCTGATGACTACATTCAAATTGAGGAATGGCTCTCCATAAAAGAAACTAACTCAATGTCGCACACATTGCACCGACTACAAATAAAATTATGGGGAAACAGAATTAGGATAGTCGTTGTGTTACGAACTGGCCAATAGATGTTGTACGGACATTAATACCCGGTTCCTATATTTAACGAATCGTCATCGTGTAAAAATTTTCTACAACCGACTACGAGACGTAAATACCATTCCTTAATTATTTTTTTTTATGGAACGATTTTACCTTACGCCCCGTATAATGTACTACTATTCGTACCTAGAACGGATCGTTTTTCAAATATAGGAACTGGGCATAACTAAGAGAATTAATAGAACGTGTTTAAGTCCTAACTTTACATCCATGCGGAAGTTGGATTTGTTTAAGAAAAGATAAAGAAATTAAAAGTTTGGTCATAAATACAAAATTAAATTTCTTTAACATTTTCAATCAAATAAATAGGTTTAGCAAAAATATTATTTGAACTTAAGCCTGGACTTAGAAGCCTAAATATAATAAGAAAGGCAGGCTATGAAAGGACTTGGTAAATGCATTTATCTAAGTAGTTACAGTTGTCGGCTAGAACACACTTTGCAATGGTTAATCATGGCAATACGAACTTAGAACTACCTACTTACTTTACTGCAACTTTTTTGTAATGGGTATTTCTTCAACTTGTCAAAAATTTTACGTTAAAGAATATTCTAGTAGAAAATTTAAACTTTAACTGTCCAATTTCTAATATACAACTTTAAACCTTAACGTAACAAACACAAAGTATTTAAATAAAAGCTAAATATAACATTTACCTATTCACCACCACTTTTGTACGTCACAATTGTAATGTATTTGTAAAATATTATAAAGTAATATAAAATAATATCATAACACTAATATAAATTGTCTTAAAATAATATGAGTCAACAATTCATAATACATCTCTTATTAATAATACCATAACATTTCAATGGAAATCTTCATCAAAAATATTTCAATACCTACTTGTACACGGTACACAAAGTAAATACGGGTTTTTGATGGCACTAATTTGATTATTTAAAGCCGACCTCCGTCTTCAAGGGCTTAGTGTTTCATTGTGGATGATGTGAGTTTTGTTCATGAGGTGTTGCTCAGGTGAGGAGCCAAACTCTGCAATGATTCGGTCCAGCGAAGTCCACGTTCCTACGACCAGCCCCAGGACACCAAACACGACCACTATGGCGTTTTTGACTATCATTCGGATGCGTTCGGACCGTGAAACGTAGTACCAGTAGGTGCAGCTCTGTATGAAGGCCGGGAAGGCGAGTCCAAGAGCAGACAGACACAGGGCTCCGAATAACGAGATGAAAAGCTCGAGGGAGGGGACCGCAGCGGCGATACCGACTGTTGACAAAATTTTGTTACATAATCTGTTTTGTAAAACGCCTTAAAATACAAATCACTGCAGACTATGCATGCCTATAACTACTGAATATTTTCAATACTTTTTTTTTCTTTTTCTCAAGAGCTATAAAATTGCGTGAATTCATTACTTTTCACACTACTATTTCATGAAAAGAATTTTAGCGATATCAGTGATATGATCTCAGTTCTTAAAATAGTTTGTAATAATGTTATTTAAATTTAATTAATGTTTATAAAGCCCGACTAAAAATTCAAATTAAGGAAATGTCATGTACTTCGATTTTATAAATACTCGTAGAATACAATATACTTACAAGTCATAAGAACGATCGTAGTTCTAAGAAGATACTCCCAAATGAGCCTATGCTTGCTGTTGAGAAGGCGAACACCGATATAGTCGGTCCACACGATGTCAATAGCGACGTAGCAGGCGAGCCCGTGGGTGATGTATATAGCAAAAGCAAGGAGGCATTGTACCACCGTTGCCAATCTGGAAAAAATGGGAAAATAATCATTTTTCTAGTTTTTCATTATAACTTTTGTTCATACGATCATCAACAGCAGATTTAAACAGGTTTCCTATTTGGTTGGTTCCCTTCCCGTAAATACCGTTCCAAAATTAATTTTCTATACTGTCTGTCTGTCAACTATAATACGTACAATATGCTTACCGTCCGTCACTGGTAACCCTTCCATCTGTTAGTAGCAAGCCGTCAGTAAGTACTCGTAAGTTAGCTGACGAGTCGTTTTTATAGGAACGATTTTAGCTTACGCCTCATATAATATACTTCTATTCGTACCTAGAGCGGATCGTTTTTCAAATATAGGAACCGGGCATTAAGTCGGCTTTTACGATACCGTGAAAGTCGGCTTTTACGATACCGTGAAACTTTTAGTGACTCAACTGACACACGTATCCTTAATCTGTCAGCACACGAAGTGTTGTATCAGTGGTATTCAAGCTAAAAAACAATATAAATAAAATGTAGCACTCACATTTCTGTTTCAGAAGGTAAGTTGAGCGTAATACTGCCTTCTGAGTCGTCACCATATCGCAGGTAGCCGAAAAGACCCATACCCACGTAAAGAACGATGATGCTAACCATAGAGCAGTTCAATACACCGAACTTACTCACAAAGTCCCTTGGAGATTTCATTTCATTCTCTAGTGGAAGGATCTGGAAATAAATTAGATTGGTTTGTACAGAAACTGTCGTAATTCTCTACCTGAGTTAAATCACTAACATTATTGGAAATAAAATTTAGTATGACATTTGTCTTGACAATTGAGACATTAAATTCTATTGTTAAGGACTAACAATAGTCTAACAACTACATAAAATAGTTTATAAATTGTAACATTATAGATAGTTATGTTATGTGATGTTTGTAACGATATTCCCAGAAAATATTTCATTACATCATGGTTTTATGAGTAAAACAAACAAAAAAATATTATTGACATCATGAAGCTGTCAAAGGGTTATACTTAAATGTTTAATTTTTCTATTCAGAAACTCTCCAAACATCGTATGTTTCTGACAAATAACTCCAAAAGAAATGTAAAGAATTCTTACCACGCCAATAGCTTCAAGAGCGAACAATACAGTGCCGAAGAACAGAGGGAAGTTGGCCAGTTTTCCAGCTGGAACCTTGCCCTCCAAAGTGGGTACATCCTCGAATATGTAGTAGAGGATGATGGCGAAGCCTGTGATGGTTACCACGTTGGCGATCGCGGAGAAAGGTGCCAAGTACTTTAAGTCTCGCACGTAGTTTATGAGTATCAACGGCAGTAGAACGCACAACATCACTTGAAAAACTGTTACGTCTAAATGAAAGTGTTTTGACAGCACGAAGTAAATGTTCTCTGATACGAAGACGACGTATACGCAGCAGGTACCGATCTGGTATATTAGTAGAAAGACGTTAACCACGTGTCTGTGGACAACATAATTAATTTATTAAAATACAACTTCCGCATTACAAATATAGTTGGACTTTAGTTCTTTCATCATAAATTTAACAAACAAACAATATACAAATTTAGAACAACAATTTGTGGAGCTCATAAAATGTTATCCTACAAGGAGATCGAACTCACTACTACACACACCGGCGCATTAGAAAGCGCCGAGGCGATCGCTTAAATCAAAACACCAGCCGTGCGATGTTCTTCAGGCAGTCAGTATTCGAATTTATATTCGTTTGTGTATTTGTATTCCGTTACCAATCACCTAGCCAGGTTGCTTTTTTTCAATTAAAGGGAAACACTACACATCTAATATATTATACTTACGCAGCATAAGGAGCACAGGCTTTGCACCAAGCTGGACCTTCCGAGAGAGCTGCCTCCGCAGCAACTGTGTACGACATGGACGGCACTTTTCTTCTCTTGCAGAGAACATAGCAGGAGTCTATGAGGATATGTATGCAGTAGGTGCACAGAACCCCGATGATCACAGTACCGATGGAGCCGACTACGTAACCAGCATTGGCGAAGGCGCGAGGCATCGCCAGGATGCCCGTGCCTAAACTACCCTTCATTAGATGTAGAAATGTTTCTATATTCCTGTTGACAAAGTTAACTAATGAGAATGTTTTAAATTTAGTTTCAAAGTTTAGTTATCATAAACCTTTTAGTCCAATTTACTCAGAATTCGCACTCAATAGTTTGAAGGTGTTTGCGTGTGTGCGTGTGCTGCGTAAAATGCTTACAAGTCAACAACGCGCTTGTGATTCCTGAGTTTCAGATCACTCACTTCAGAGCAGTCAAATTCCATCTGATGACGTCTCTTCGTTTGCCCTACATATTTCTAGGGAAGGAAATGAATTCTCCATCTCCAACTTATCAGTCAATATCACTAGCCACAAAATCAAATAGGCGAGTCAAAAACACAAGAAAATTGTAATCATTGAAAATGCGAATTCTGATAGATAAAGTTCTAGTGTGAAAATATAGTAATACGCTTCACAAAGGGAATATTAGGCATGAAATTTGCTGTTAATAATTGAGTAGCCGACCATATTGAATAAGGTCACGTCTTTGATGTAAAATGGGTTGGAACTACAATTACGTGAATAATACAGGCTGACAGCAGCTGTCGACAGTCTCACATCGTTCAACCTCGCGTAAACTCTTTTATTATGACTTATAATTGCAAGATTTATTCTGACTGATATTATAATATTATGTAAAAGAGAATTATGATGCTTGACAAGTACAGTAGTCATCATTACGAAATGTCTTAATTATATTGTCTGGGAAAGGATTTATCTGACTGTATTGAAAATTAAAATATGGTTTAAAAAACTAAATAAATCGGCCAGTTACTGGTACTAGTAGTAGTTTACTGATATGGCTCCTATGCACCATAATTATGGAGAACTGAACTATTGCGCCGTTGAGTAGCAATTTATGCCTACAGCTTAACATTTAGCACGCCACCACACAATATAATACTTATTATATTTTGATGTTCTGTATAAGTAAAGTTGTTGTTTAAAATCCTTAACTACATCATTATTGTGATTATTTTATGTCCTTCTGTAATATACTGTTGCAAAAGGACATAAAATAGTCACAAATTTTAACAACAAAAAAACCGACTTCAAGAGCTGGACGAAATTGAAATAGGACCACACTGGAAGCACCAGCTTTCAAATAAAAAAAAGGATCATCAAAATCGGTTCCCGAAAGTTATGAGGTAAAAAACATTTTAAAAAAACAGTCGAATTGAGAACCACCTCCTTTTTTGAAGTCGGTTAACAAAGCAATAAGTTACTAAACTTCTTTTTAGCAAAACAAAATATACTTTTCTACGTATGAGTTCAAATTTATGATTATTTTTCACACTTAATAAAAATTAACATATCGTGCACTAAATTAAAAACTTTAAACTCGAGAAAAAGTAAAAAAACGATGACTCGACTACATAAAACTTTTGATTTAATATATACAGGCCATGTCAACTGGACCATTACTATGAATCTGTTGGAACTTGAAACATACAAACATACATAGACTGTCAAAATTAAAGCCTTCCTTTTAACTTCCTTCCTTCCTTTTGACTTCGCCATAGTGGGGTTAAAATTTGCCGTGAAGTAAAAAAAGGTGCATAAAGCTATAGAAATCCAGTATGTTTTTTGATCTGTCAGTATAAACTTTTACACAAATTGCGAGATAAAATCTACGGACAGATTTCAGAGAGTGCCTCTGTGGCGCAGTGGTAGCGTATGCGACTGCTGTTCTTGAGGTCTCGGGTTCAAATACTGGGTCGGACCAAATGTTTGTGTGATCTACAAATATTTGTTTCGGAGTTTGGGTGTTTTCTATGTATAATATGTATGTATTTACAAAAAAAAAGTATATATGTATTAATATCAGTTGTCTAGTACTCATAACACAAGCTCTGCTTATCTTGGGACTAGATGGCGTTGTGTGTTAGATGTCCGAAAAATTTATTTATTTATTATTATATATATATTCAAATACTTGTATTATAAAATATTGATAGCGTGAACTAGACAGTACTCATTACAAACTTGGTTGGTCATAATACTGTGAAAGTTTTTGCCGAGTTCAGATAGGTAGACACGTTTGCGTTAAATTAATCGTTGCGATGGCTTAAAGTAATCACTTAATGCACATTTATGTGAAAACAGGTGCCTATAATTGATTCTAAGAGGAAAATAACTTCTGTGTTGGATGAGGAGATATCTACGACCTGCGCAGTAATTGAGGTCAAAACGTATAATTACAGACTTGTGTATATTGTAACAAGCATCACACTAATAAAACATTTAAACTCAATATTATTGAGACAGCACGTGGGCCACGGGACCATCAATTACATTGTATTTATAACGTTTTTTTCCACAACACACGATAGGTAGTTGCATGCCAATAAAAGCACCAACGATGCATCGGTGCGTTCGCAACGAGATCAAAGTGGCGGCAGAAACGTGAGGCTCCTTTGACATGACGTGTGTCATGTGTGTATTGCACGAGACACTAATAATTGTTTGCACTCTTTAACTCTTGAACTACAACAAATAGATATGCGTTTTCTGTTACTTCCTACTCTCAGTCTATAGATTTTTCATTAAATAAGTATATATATATATATATATAGGTATATCTGTAGCCTACCAGATAGTCTAGTAGCGATACTAGTAGTACTACTTGTATTAAACTGGCAGTCCTATTAAGAGGGTACTAAATCTTACATTTTTTTTTAAATTGTCACCAACTTAATTACGGCGACTTCCACATATAACACAACAATAACCTACTACAGCGCCATCTACCGAAGAAACACTGAACTACGAAGTAACGCACTACACGGAGTAACTACAAATCCTGAATCGCGCAATAAATAATTCTCGCGCCGATTATCATATATGCAACATCCCAACATCAACTGTTGGGCAGTAGCCCGCCAGGCATGATCGCCTAGTCGGAGGATCCTCCCTTTGTGTTGGAGGGAGTTGTTCCCCCACACTGCTGAATTATTTAAAAAAGTTCACTGACATTTTAATTATAGTTAGTTTTTCGTACTGCACCGGTTCTCTTCTGACTATGTACCCAAAACCTTATTAAATTATTGCTCATTTAGTTCAGAATTTATCCGCATGGACAGGGATTAAGAATATAAAGTGTCACTACCCCTGTTCATCCCCTAGGTGTCGTAAGAGCCGACCAGGGGAGCACACTATGCAGGACAACATCACAGCAAAAAGAAAGAACTCCTAAAAAAAAATTCTTCTTCGGATGTATATTCAGAATATTATCAAGAAAGGCTCGCCACGTATTGAGTCGGCTCGACTTGAGTAATAATACCGCTTTACATGAAACTGGCGTGAAGTAATTCTTTCATTATTGATCACGAGAGAGTAAAGGTTTAAAGCTCTATTCCTCTGGTACGTGGAGGTTGAGAGGGCACAAAGAATAGCAACAGTATTGTTACCCTTAAGAAGCCGATTTCTGAGGAAATGACTTGTCTGCTCTTATCATACCTATATGGAATTAAAAACTAAATGTGGGTTATATTTTTTAACTTAAATATATTGTAACTGTTATGAAGCCGTCGCACAAGTTATAGTTTTCAAATTTTATGTTAATGTTGAAAAATCTCGTAAAGACAATGCACACTTCTACATTTAAAAAGACACAGATACTGGTCATCGTCATCTTAACCAAAAGACGTCCACTGCTGAGGATGGGCCTCCCCCGATATTTAACGGCTTTCTGCCACCTTCATCAGGTGGTCGGTCCACCTTGTGGGGGTAGTACCAACGATGCGTTACGCGTTTGCCACTTAGCTTTATGACCCTTTTGACTGTAGGTATAGGCTCATGCCATTGATTATTTAATAATTATGTAACAAATATAGCTTACGTTACTATTAGAAACAAATTTGGTAATAACACATTTGACTTACGTTGTAGGATGGTCAACTACCCTGTTGTCATAGGGTTCATATTCTTCAGTGTCTTGCATATCCTTCTGTTTCATATTGACTAGGAAAATTCCATTGTCTCCAGGTCGTTTCTTCTCATCCTTCACCGGTGATAGGCTAGCAGACAACAAAAGATATTGATTAAATACTATAAATAATTTTCATAAATAATACGTGTTTCAAAATCTGAATGAACTCCGTACATTTATAAGTCTGACTTACATTATAACACTTGTATGTATGTATTTGAATATAACCAGTTTGTTGATGAAATACAGAAAGAATAAGGTTACGTGTAAACATACCCTTCCATAGTAACTAATAGTTTGATATTGCTAGGAGACGTCAACTTATATCGATTTACAATTAGGCTTCAAAATACGTTAGTGCACCACGGGGTTCGTTACCAAACAGCTATCATCGGGGTGTCCGCGCAGATTTATTAGATATTTATGTATTTGGGTTAGTGCTGTGGTGTTGAGGCAAATGCAAGGAGTTGGTCGAAACTGCACCGTATTATATCGATTGTTTACAACATACAAATATATACGAGTATTACTGGGCCAAGGTCCCTGTGTACCTGCCCCGTATAACTACGTAAGGGGGCGGTACAAACAATAGAAGAAAATTTATACTAACAATAAAATAAATAACGAATTCAATCGAATAAAGTCAAAGAAGCTAAACTAAGACCAGAGGAATTTCCAGAATGTAATATGTGTATTATGCTTTATTATGTTTTTTTTTTTTATTGAATAGTGGGCAAACGAGCAGACGTATCACCTGATGGTAAGCGATTACCGCCGCCCATGGACACCCGCAACACCAAAGGCGTCACAAGTGCGTTGCCGACCTTTGGGGATGGGAAAGGGGATAGGGGGAGGGGTGGGGGTATGGGCCTCCGGTATCCTCACTCACTCGGTGAAACACAGCGCAAACGCTATTTCACACCGGTTTTCTGTGAGGCCGTGGTATCACTCCGGTCGAGCCGACCCATTCATGCCGAAGCATAGCTCTAACATCGCCTTTGTAAAATAATATATTTACCTAAGAAGGTAACTAACCTATCTGTTCAGGTTATATTGCATGTAAAATACACAAAAAATTGTCTTAATTTGATATAAATATTAAACACTGTTTTTTTTTAAATAAAGACTTAACAAAAAACAAAAACAGAAAAGTAAGTGTAAAAAATTAACACTGTTAACATTCATTGTTCAATTTAAAAAAATTACCAACAGTCTGGAAATTCCCCTGGTCTAAGTTTTACTTTTTGAACTTTATTGAAGTAACTTCGGCTCTATTAATATTTATAACAATAAAACAAAAGAGTACTGTAAACCCTGACATCAAATTTAATCATTGATTGGGTACTTGGTTGAAATAGAGGTTAATTAAGACCAGGTATAATAAATTGTTCGTGTTTATCACACAATTATGTGCCCTGTACATAGACCCATGATCAGTCGTTGCTAAGAAACCAGCCCTACTAGCCTAGTCGACATAATACTAGCCAATAATACAAGAGAATGAAAGCAACAAAAAACCAGAATCAACCAGCCATATTGGTTTGATTAACAAACTACCTAGATAGAAATCAGGAAAAAAAGTAAAATGTACTTTCCAATTGTAATTATTTTTAAATAATCAATGTGGTACATTTTGTTAAATTACTTGCTCCTCTTAACTATATCAATGTAACCGCTCATTGTCGTCATACCTTAATCACCCATTGTAAAATGACGTGGTGTCACAAACAGAAGACCAAATCGGAAACAATATAGAAGTATGGACTTATTATTTCCGTAGCCATTGATTTGTGTTTGTCTTAGTCTGCCGACTGTGCAATTAGGGGTGTTTACAAAAACTTGGTATCTTTTTTAGGTCAGGGGATCAAAGCAGGGGACCCTAGTGGATGGAGCCAATTATTGCTAGACTTGTCAGCATTGGTGAAACGACTACACACAAATGAATAAAAGAAATTATATTTATTATGCAGAAGTAGATAGGTCTAAGCTTATGCTAGCGCTAGAAAAATTGAAGGGAACCATCACCTGTCAAGTCATCGCGTTAGTTACAGAGGGTATGTACTTCGAAACGTATGCTGTCTCAGTCCCGCTCTTCAAATCGTATATGCACACACACGAAATGAATATTGTGATGATATGAAGGCGTAAAATATCGTGAAATCTATGAAACACTTTGTTTAAAATTATTTTAATGGGAACATACTTTAATATTGTGTTACCATATTTTAGCGATACCATTTTCTTATAATGGAGTAGCGTTTAAAACCAATGTTAAATCATAGATAGGCGAGTATTTCTGCTGCTGATTTGAGATACAAATGTTTTAGAAGAATTTTTAAACACAATATGTCAAAATACATATTCCAAGGTTTATTCCCTGTTCCTTTTTAGTGTCCTATGAATATCAAATAAATGTGTATTTCTATCTTTTTATCAACATTTTTCAATTACCTTTGTGGTAGAAAGTCGTCGGGTTCGAAAGAAGGATTGACCATGGGTCCACTCTGCCGACGCTTCCATTCTTCTGGCTCCTGCAATTAAATAAAAATATGTTAAAACTTAAAAAAATATATTTTAGTTCAATAATATAAACATGAAAACTCACAGCTTATTATTGAGGCAGTACGAACTTAATTTAATACGGTCGGCAATAGTAGACGTAAACGAGGTTGCGAGGGTCAGCTAGTAAAATAATAATACTTTATATAGATACCAAAACCACGATCCACGATAACTAGACATGTGTAATTTGATCTTACAACTAAAGCAAGCTACATAGTATCAAAATGTGGGCAGGCCCACATAGTATTTGTAAAGTTATCTTTATTTATTGCAGTTAAAATATAAGTTCAACCATGAAAGAGCCAAGCTGCAGCTCATACAGGCTGTCTCGCGCGAAGTTCACCGCGTTTTTACACAGAAAAATAACGTTAATTACCACCACGTTCAGTACACGTGGTGACGGAAGGTGAATACAGAATGTCTATCATCTTGTGAGTGTCGTAAGAGGGAATAAACTATAGCCACGAAGATAGATAGATAAGAGAAGTACGAACGGGCCGGCCCGATCTTTCACAGAAAACGAACCTAAAATGGCAGCATTCGTGCTGTGTTTTGTGGGTGACCAGAGACCCAATTATACAGAAGTATCGCAATAGGCCACCAAAGTGTGGATCACTATTGCATTGTTGCACTGTCTACAATCGCATTGAGTATAGGACTCTTGGATTATCTTCTCTTGGAGACTCATGCTTTCCAACAGCCAAAGTAGAACAACTATAAAGAAGTAGAAGTACATTTATATATAAAAAGCTGTACCAACCCTTCTCGTAGGGTGGTAAAGAAGGATAAAACCTTTCAAAGCAGAATTTTATGTCCAGCCGTGAACTATTAAACCTGTTTATGTGATGATGTTGATGAATTCTCGTCTTGTGATGCAATCATGCAACGTTTAGTTTATTTGTTAATTAATCCCATTTTATAAAGATGCTACATATAAATATGTCTGCATCAAAAATAGCTAACAAAACATTATTATACTCCAAATACCAGCTTGAAATAATTGTTTATTTTTTACCTTTCAATGGTAGTGGGCGAGCCTCCGATACACGTCTGTGACGGAGCCGTGACGCCACAGATTTGTATCAAAAATAGACGGGGCATTGGAAAATTTTCTGACAATTCTGCTTCTTTTTAATTTTTGTTGCATTATTTGTAGCGCATTTACACAGTCTATCGATGTTCTATGATATTAATGGACATAAATATATAATTGTGCTTAACTAGATGATAATATATTTCTGTCTTTATATCCAAATCCGTTAAGACAGACGTCTATCCACACTTTAGCATTTGTAGTTTACTTACTGTAGCATTCACCAGTTAAAAATATATCTATTTACGAATAATGAGCTCAATTTTCGTGACTCTGTCTAAATATAAATATTTTATATTGTTAGTGAACCCCACAAATTATGCCACAAATGACGCACGAATTTCCTTTCTAATGGTAATAAACTGAAATCTTTGCCAGCATTCTATAAATTATTAACAACACTACATACCGGCCCTAATCATGATAATATGATAACTAGACGAACTCTTAGTGTAACATAAATATTCAAGAATTTTTTTTAAATCGGCCCAACGCTTAATTGGATTTAGAAACATACCCACGCTCTGAAGAATTATAAATATTTGACACTAAGATGTAGATACTTTAGAAGTTCGCACAAACCTCCACAATGAGTAGTAACCAGAATGTTAGCATATCATGTTGCCAATCTTGGTTAAAGGGCCGCGTTATGGTGCTTAACCAACATATTACTCATGGAAAATTTCCACTAAACGACAAGGCCTCTTGATCTAATAGTTTTCTCAAACACCGCGTTCTTAAATAAATATATCTAACTCATTATAGCAAGTACGAGTATGATAGCTATTTGTTTGGCACCCGCGTAATGGTTTCTTACGAAAATGATTAATTTCTTGGCATATCTCTCCGAGAGAGAGTTTTAATCAAAGTGTCACTGCAAGTATTGGCCAAATATGTGTCTAATCTATCTATTTATATAAAAATGAATCACTGAAATTGTGTGTCGATCGGAAGTTATGCGCGTATAACTTCCGATCGACTACATCAAATTGGACAATGTTTTTTATGTGTTCAAGAAAATTATAAGTTAATCGGGAGTGTATTTTTTTGACCATTGCTGTAGTACGCTTGAGAAGCTGAGGCAGGCATTAATAATAAAAAATAAACTCTCCAGAAATTTAGAAAATATTTACGATAAAATAGCGGTACGAAGTTCGTCCGATCAGCTTGTTTATAAGATACTAGCTGTTGCCCGCGGCTCCGCCCGCGTTTATGTCGGTTTTTTCGTGTTTTTTAGCGGTCGCGGATATGTGACTGATGCAAAAATTTGATAAAAACAATCCTTGATGCGGATTATATATCATTCTAAAATTTCAGATCGATCGGTGCAGAACTTTTTGAGTTTTTGAAGCGTACACAAACCAACATAACATTTTTATTTATATGTATAGATTGAAACAGGTGGCAATTCCATCATATCGTGAATTCACTGATCCGCACAACTTCGTGTTTGAAATAATTATTTCCCATTTTCGTATTATAATGTTATACCTATCGTGATGTTAGTCTATAGAGACATTTGCTGTTCAACAACCAAAATAATTAAATTCGAGCTAGTAATTTCTGAGATTAGCACATTCAACTGAGAAAGCCAAATGTGAATGTGAATTTGTTTGTTATGCTAACCACTAAACTAACTTTAAAAAGTCTTTCACTAATGGAAGACTTCGTTATTAGCGAGTAACTCAGATTACATTTTTTTTTTTTTTTTTAATGAATAGTGGGCAAACTAGCAGACGTATCACCTGATGGTAAGCGATTACCTCCGCCCATGGACACCCGCAACACCAAAGGCGTCACAAGTGCGTTGCCGACCTTTGGCGGATAGGAAAGGGGATGGGGGAGGGGTTGGGGTATGGGCCTCCGGTATCCTCACTCATTCGGTGAAACACAGCGCAAACGCTATTTCACACCGGTTTTCTGTGAGGCCGTGGTGTCACTCCGGTCGAGCCGACCCATTCATGTCGAAGCATAGCTCTCCCACGGTAAAATACGTTTTATCGGCCTAAACGACATACACGCGGGTGGAGTAGTAGGCTAAGCTGGTGTTAGTATAAATGATTAGGATAATGAGTTGGCAATGGTTTCAAGCGTTATTAGACATCAGGTAAACGCCGGATCTCCTACTATTTTGTCATAAAAATTTGAAATAAACTTACATTTAAATATAGTATCTAATGATAATATAATATCTAAATATGCTATCCAATGCTGTGTAGTTCTATAGCAGTCTAGTCTATTTTAAGTAAGAAATTCCTAAAAAGCCAGCCACAATTTTTGTCTTGCCAATAATTTTGCCACTCAGAATCAATTATGATTCTGTTTCTTTCATGTCTAAGTCAAACATTTCTCAGGTTTGCAACATTTTTGTATGTCAGTTTGTTGCAGCTTTTATGTGCCGATTCGACACAGGACCACAATTGGTTTTGAATATATAGCTAATTATTATTATGATCTTTAGAATAATTAATTAATATATTATTAACTCTAGACGGTGTTCCACCGCAAGTTATTTAATCTATGTCTTCAAAAACTTCAGGACACTTATGACAACTTTTACGCATGTCGCAAAATGTATCGCCATCTTTTAAAGTGGCAAACCCTTCTCTAAACCGATTGTGATAAATGTTTGAAATATTTAATTATAATTCTGTGCCTAGAACCTGAAGATATAATAGGTCTCTCTAAAAGTAATTCCCAAGTTGGTAGCATCTAAATTTATTACTGTACTTATATAATTATAGACCACTGGTGCAACCAGCT
Source organism: Spilarctia lutea (assembly GCA_916048165.1). NCBI lineage: Eukaryota > Metazoa > Arthropoda > Insecta > Lepidoptera > Erebidae > Spilarctia > Spilarctia lutea. The sequence continues at coordinate 26,483,520 of OU696470.1, read as the reverse complement.
GTTTCAATACCTCATCAGTCATATTTACAAACAAGTATATTTGGACGCTGCCCAGCTGTTTGTTGTCAACCCGTGATGTCAGTTCCGTTACTGCTTTAATTAGAAAATTATTTGTTGTTATGTATTTCTTTTAGGTTATCAATCCCTACGATCCAGCCTGTATCAGAATTAGATTATAGTGAAATATTTGCGAAGTTGGTATATTCATGCATTTAAAATTTGATGTGTAAAAGATTTGTTGTCGTTCCAACTTCTGTAATTTTCTTCTGATTAATTTCGTATCAAGTTCAGATACAGTTTAATTATTCCTAGGTCTTTCCGAGTGTTATAATTCGGTTTATACTTAAGTAGTCACGATGACTCTTCTGTGTGTTTTAAGTTCCCTACTAAGTATTAACCTCATAAAATGATTAACTTGTAAACTATTTAATTTTAATATATATATGTTTGCATATAGATACTAACTAGAACTATTTCATAAAATATGATTTGAGGCCGTTAGATTCGAATGATTTAAAATGTTACTACCCGAATAGTTGATATTTATTTTTGGAGTACAAATACCTAAAGACGTATACAGACATGTTTACATATTATTGTTGCCATAAGAAGCGATGTCGTTAGTACACATAATATTTATAGCTTTTATTTATTTATCAATGAGGTTATGTCACGCTGGTTACACATTGGCCTTATATTATTTTGTTATTTTGTTCAACGTTTTTGGGAATTCGCACCTGTATACCTTAGGATCGTGATACCACAATTTGCGTTCAATTAGCCTGTAGCTAAATTTGAGGGTATTTAAGATGGTTCTAACATTGTTTCGAAGAAGACGGAGGCCCTATGCATAGGACTTACAAATGTTTGAAGTGTATATCACAGTAAATGCTTTAATCGTAATTACGATAATTTTCATTTATTTTGATTAAAAGGAACAAAAATAATTCAAGCTTTTTGATTTTAGATGTTAAATTGATTTTTTATATTAATATGCTTTAAATGAGTGACATATTAAGTGCTACACCGGTGTCATTTGCATATACTTAGTCTGGCCATAAAAAGGTATCCAAACATCGGCACAAGTGTATCAATATACCTACCTTGAGAAGGCAGTTAAGCCCCTTAACAATAGTATGTTTAATAACCAAGAATGGTTCTTTCAGCAAGACTTGGCGCCGGGTCATAAAGCTCAATCCACCCAATCTTCGTTAAAAACGGACGCTCCGGACCTCATCAGAGTTGAAGACTGGCCGTCATCTAGTCCTGATCTTAATCCAGAGTGAGAGAGAGTGGGGCTTGCTCTAAACGCCATAATTTATTGGAGTCCCTAAAACAATCCATACGATTGGCAGTGAAAAAATACCCATAGAAAGAGTGCGTGCTGCTATTGATAACTGGCCTCAACGTTTAAGAGACTGTTTTGGAGCCCAATGGATATCACTTCGAATGAGTTTTATATATTGTAAATGGTTTTTCTAATAATGTATTCAACTAACACACTGTATTAGTAACAAATTGTTACGTACACAAAAAAAATGTTGTTTTTCTTTGTAACAATATTTATGGCAAGACTAAGTATTTAAGCGCATACTCACTGGCCTTAGCCGATATTAAGCAATCTAATGGCTACACGGTGACCTTGTTATTATTGAATTAAGTAATGTTTATTAAAGTTCTGACAAGAAAAAATGTAGGTACTTTGGAGACACCTGAAGTACTCATATATGTACTCGTAAGTGATATTAATAGGACCCGTCGTCGTTATAAACGGATGTTTTGATTTTCGAATGAATTCGTTTTTCACAAATTCATTTGTGTATAGTATTTTATAAAGGTCCCAACACACAATCTTTTTTCTAATTGTACCGTAAAACGTTTTTGTAAACTTTGAAGTGGTATCCTGAATGTAGGAATAATTATAACAAATATCATGTCTAAAGAATTAAGATCTTTCGGTGGATATCGATTAATAAATAGGTTTTACCTATAATATCCCTTAAGTCAATCTATCTGTTTGTTCAACTTTATCCAATTCCATTTAGTCAATTTGAGTAACAAACCACACATACAAATATCAAACAATACATACAACATTTAAAGTTATGCATCTCAGCCACCGATCTCATGTCATTAAGAATACGAATTCAATTTAAAATCACAGCTTGTTAATGTGGATGTCAGATATTGCAATGATTGGCGCTTGAATTGATTCATTGGATAACCGGTCTATTGTTGTGAGTTGAAGATTTATTCAACACCAGAGGATGCAATCACTCAATCAAGCAAATAATATAACTTCGCAACAATTCATAAAAGAGATATATAACTATATACACTGGGTATAACAAACTTTAAATACTCGTATAGTGAAGCAGTTTTCGATCGTGTCCTATAGAGGCCGAGGTGTTTCTTATACATCTCATTCGTTGTGAGCATGACTTATCTTGTTGTATGTAGTTTTACGTACTAATAACAGTTACCGATGGTTTATATCAATGGTTTCATATAATACCCACAGAAAATAGGATTTTTACAATTCTTTTGTTGGTTGTTCTCCGAGTGAGTGATGTCACTGGAGCCCTTTTCCCGTAGACTCTATGGGAGGGCCATCAGTACTATTATTATGCCTAGCTAGCAGACCTGGTAAACGTTGTTCTGCATTATAAAATTGAGGGTAGAAAACTTAACGAACACATTAATTTTTCAACTCCGTTTCATTTTTTCTTCTGACATTAACAAACACCACAAAAACAGAATTAGCGTAATTGGTCCACATGTTCACGCTTAATGCTGTGACCAAGGGAATTAAACATATTTATTTTGAACTATTATATAGAAATCCTGGACATAAACACAACAGGCTGATGATGATGATGATATAGAACTGATCTTATTCACCACTAATCACACCGTTTGCAGTGTGTTGTGTGGGTTCATTTCTTCGTACAGAAGACACGGCTTTGCCCTAGAACTCTTTCATTTTATCGGCATTGTAGGTCATCATGTATAAAGTTGTCCGTCCGTTCAATCACGCAGTCTGGACATAATGACCGCCTTCCTGCCGGCCTATGCAACTAACTCAAGTATGTTCACACGCGTCAAGAATGATTCTCAACATCCTCCGGTTGTGGTAGGTTCAGAACTGACTCAAACTAATTTTGATAGGATATACGAGGAATAACCTCGAAGGACAAACCTATGTCGAGCAATACAGGTAGACTTTTAAAGGGTGTTGGTTTGTTTGGGGATGTGAATTTTTATATTCATTCACCCCATAATGTGGGGCGTCATTGGATAGATCTTTTAAAAACATTAAGGGAAATAAATACAATATTTTAATGAAGGTATCCATTTGCAACTTAGCTGCTAGTCAAGAAGTCTCGGGTTCGATTTCCGAGTCAGGCCAATTGATATATCGTGTTTTTTGTATATGAAATTCTTATTAACTTGCCCGGAGTATGGAAAATTGCGATGTTACCCGGCCCATGCCTCGGAGAGCACGTTAAGTCGTCGGTCCCTGTTGCCTTGAACATCTATGATAATCGTTGTTAAGAAGTCAGTGCCCTCAAATAAACTGACGCTAGTTTCAACCTTCGAATTCAGTTCACCCTCAGGGTTGCGGAGGTCTGATGCCGGTCGCTTCGTGGAAAGACTGATATTCAGGTAAAACAGATGGAACTAGTAGCCGACAACAAATAACAAAAGGCCGTAGGTCTTAAAGCGCTGATTTTTGTTCGAGTCGAGCGTTCTCCTCCTTTATCCTAGGCTATTCTATTCTATCACGATAGTAGCATATAATACAACGAATTTTAAAGTAAATCACCGCTAAGTAGGCCTCATTCGTTTACGAGTAATATTCGTTTAACTGTATTATTAAAAATGTATTATTCGAAATAACAAAAGACCTTACTTATCATTGTGCTAACTATGAAATTCGACATAAGGCGTAAGTCTACACGCACTTAAATAGTTTTTTCATAGAATATCTATTCTATTCTGTGCGTTTAACACTTGTATAAAACCCTATATGTGATATTGTATGTTAATTATTCCAAGTACAGAATTATCCATGCGTTTCAAACCATCAACAAGGCTTACATAAAATATACCATATATGTTGTTACTTTAAAACCATTTATTAACATACATTAACATATGTATTGTCGGTATTTTTCCTCACACACAACGCTAATAACTGTTTTCTGTTTGGGCAGAACAATTCTACAAGGAATGACTTTCTTGCTTTGAAGTTATTATAGTTATTTTATATCATACTAGCTGAGCCCGCGGTGTAACCAACAACAATTTTTTTTTGTGTATATATATATAACTGACCGACGGAACCTCGTTTGCGTCTTTTATTGCCCGTAGCGAAAAATTTTCCCCCGTATAGTGTGTCGCAGACTTTTTTGAGATATTTATAAGATCTACAATTAATTAGAACATTTTGTGGTTCTATCTTTTATAGTTTACGCAGCGTACGCAAAATAAGTAACTTTTCTGGTTGATTTTTTACACCTTGTGTCCGAAAAACCCCAATATCTTACGGAACCCTATTTTTTTCCAAAATAAAATATAGCCTATGTTACTCGTGGATAATGTAGCCTCCGAATGGTAAAGAATTTTTAAAATTGGTCCAGTAGTTTTTGAGCCTATTCATTACAAACAAAGTTTTCCTCTTTATAATATTAGTATAGAAATATATTTGTTTAGTAGGTACCTATTACAGGACATTTTTATGATTAACATCTTTGACACAAAGAGTATGTTTGTCAAATGAATGGAAAACTATTTTATAGCGCCACTGTACAATAAGAAACGTAATTAAGTGATGATGGAAAATTCTTCGACTGTGACGAAAAGGATGTGTGAGTCAACAACTTATTCAAAGATTTATTATTTTGTTTGTTTTTCCCGTGTATTTAGTAAGAGGTACATACTAAATGTTGCCTATTGTTTGGTCAAATATTAAAAATCAATCGTGGGAAGAAACTTTTACCTATATTTTATCTGATGATAGTGTTAAAGCTCAAGATGAACAGAGAAAGAAGAATTTTATAGCTAATTTATGTACTTTTAAAGCTTAGTTGAAGGCCTTTAGGCGGCTTAAAAACATACAACGTCAAGATTATATAGCTACATCTTTATCTTGCCAATCCCCAAACCGCATTCGTGCAGGATTGCCAGGGCATGGATGGCCTTAATCCTCTCCTGAGAGGAGACCCGAGCCCAGTAGTGGGACATTATGGGTCATTGATTATGAACTTGCTTGCTATGGTAGGATTGCCAGTTTTGACACTTTGACGATTTGGAAATATTAAAATATGGTCTCAATTCTTTTTTCCAGCTGAGAGCTGCTGTAACCCTTATAATGGCTCCTTTGTCGCCCTCTTTACATTCTTACTTCATACTGTCTTAAAAATAATTACATTCAAGAAGGGCCATTGTCGGGAAACCAGTTGACCATAATAACAGTTTAAAAGACTAGATAGAGAAATTCTCAAGATTGAGATGAATGTATGATTATGATAGAACTGAGTGTGAACCTTCTACGAGATCTACTTTTACTTATTCAAGGTTCTAGTATTTACTGTAGCTCTAGGCAACATATAGAAACTAATTAGATCCTTATGTAGATTTTCGGTACGAAACGGGTAATCAATTATATGTTTTTGATTGCATTGATTGATATATTATAATTTAAGACGGTAAACAGATCGCCAGACAGCTAATAAAAATAAAATTGCATTCCTTGGCTTCACAAGTTTTATGTGATGAAATAAATACATTTTATCGATTGTTATCTCACTTCTAATAGTCCAGAGATGGACATAGGCCTTTTAACCGTGGGAGAGCTATGCTTCGGCATGAATGGGTCGGCTCGACCGGAGTGATACCACGGCCTCACAGAAAATCGGTGTGAAATAGCGTTTGCGCTGTGTTTCACCGAGTGAGTGAGGATACCGGAGGCCCATACCCTAACCCCTCCCCCATCCCCTTTCCCATCCCCCAAAGGTCGGCAACGCACTTGTGACGCCTTTGGTGTTGCGGGTGTCCATGGGCGGCGGTAATCGCTTATCATCAGGTGATACGTCTGCTCGTTTGCCCACTATTCAATAAAAAAAAAAAAAAAAAAAAAAAAAAAAAAAAAAAAAAAAAAAAAAAATAGGCCTCTTGTTAAAGAGGAGGAGCCTACTATAGCACGCTTGCCGGAGTGGTCGGTTTGTTTCAAGTTTTCTGACTTTCTATGTGACATTATTCTTATGAAAAGGGTTGTAACACCCTATATTCTTAAGCGGTCACTACTCTACTTTACTTTTTACCCATAAAATATTAACCACAATGAAATTCTAGCTATATTTGAATGGTTTCGGATGAATGAGTATTGCCCAAGACCGGTAGTAAGTGTGATTTAGTCTGCATTAGGGATGTTGCGGATGCCAATTTTTTCACATCCGCGGATGCGGATGCGGATGCGGATTTTTAAAGGCTCACATCCGCGGATGCAGATGCGGATGCGGATGTTTAAAATACTATAAAAATACAGTTTATGAATATCGAATTAAAACAATTACTTTATAAAGTAATTGTTAACATTTTATTAGGGAGCGTTCAAGTATTACGTAACGCAACTATTGAAGATTTTTGAACCCCACCTCCCCCCTGTAACGCATCGTAACGTTTTACGAACCCCCCTCCCCGAAATTGCGTTACGTAATACTCGAACGCTCCCTTATATGTTCTGTAAACTTTTCTTTATTTTTTAGTTTTTCTTTAGCCGTTCTCCAAATTTCATTGGCATTTTTTGTCTCAGTTGCGCTGGCAAGTTAGCATGAGAGCCTTTATAGACCGAGAACAGCTGAAGATACAAATCTCCCTCTTTTGAGGACATTACAGTATTAACACTATGAATTCACTTTAATAACACCAACTGACTACAGGAATTTGCCTCTGCATAAACACTAACGAATACTAACAACGAAAACAATAAATAACGTACAATACAATCTAGGGATTCCCCGTGAAATATAAACGAAAAAGTTTGCCAACATGCGGGAACAAATTACTAATGACGACCAGACTAATACAATCGAGGGATTCCCCGTAAAACGTAAACGAAAAGGGTTGCCAATTTGGGAGTTTTAATTCCCTATTTTTTTATTTAAAAAAAGAAACAGTGTTACGTAACGTGTTATAAGAAAGACCCCTTCCCGCCCCTGTAACGCATCGTAACGTTTTATGAGAACCCCCCTCCCCCCCAAATTGCGTTACGTAATACTTGAACGCTCCCTTATTGAAAATTAAAATTAACTATAATGCTCTTATTTTTTTAAATTATGTAACAACAAATGTTCGTATTAGTAAATGAAGTTAAAAATAGGAGCATTATACTTAATAAAAAGTAATATTGCCGCCTTTTCTGATTCAAGGCGTTTACGGAGCGGAACATCAATTAAACCAACGCTACTAAACAGTTGTTCACTAGGAATACTGCTGCTTAAAAATCTTCGCGCGGAATCAGTAATTTTCATTATTTTAGGCCCTTCGGCATTGGTATTAGGAGAACCAGGAAAAATTATTGTCAGTATTTATTATAATCAAAGTGTTTGGTGTTTAATTGGTCATTAACACGTGCGAACGGCACTCGCCATTCGCTGGCCCCGCCCAATTTCTTTCTTGTCGCAACTTGTATTACATTCTCATCCGCATGAACATCCGCATTGATTATTGCGGATGCAGATGCGGATGCAGATGTCCAAATCCATGCGGAAGCTCCGCATTTGCGGATGCGGATGCGAATATTCGCAACATCCCTAGTCTGCATGGGAGGCCTTTGTTCACCAGTGAACAGAGAGAGGCTGGTGATAATGATGAAGATTCAGTTAACACCATCTCTTAAGTTTACGTTTTGTGAGGTATAAACAAAAAAAAAGGCAAAAGAAAAACTACTTTTTATACATTTTGAAGCAAGAATAAATTCAAAGTGGCAGTGATAGACATTTTGTATTTGTCTTCTTATAAATAACTCTATTGCATAACGTACATAAGCGAAATGTTTATTTAAAAGAGATATTTGGCAAGTACATGCTTTGGATGACTGATGTACTATTTGAATACATTTTAGTTACATCGTATTATATCAGTTTTGCGTTTAAAATTCGCAAATAATTAGACAGTCGCATTCTGGAATTCCACAGCGTATACTTATATGTCACTTAAATAAACTATTTATTATTACTCATCAAAAGAATCGCGTAAAAATAATTGCATTGTGCCGCAGACTCCTCTAGCTCAGTTCACGCTGTAGCACTGGCTTTCAGCGTGTATTACCTCCTACAGAACACACAGATAAGAATATTCACTATGTCAAATTGAACACATAAATAATTCTCTAAAGGGCAATGTACAGCCAGAAAGTATACCTGATAACACATTAATTATTCCAAGTGTTCCGATATCCAGATAAAACTGAAAGCTAATTTATAATTATTTTTATATAATAGTGATAGCATAGCAACATAGCGGGTGATTTGTGGCCCGACGACAGGCGGAGGTATAAGTCTGAATGAGCGCTTTCATGAGACAAATTGACTCCGTGGCCCCTGTATGATTCCACGTCGCATATACCTCTACGAACATCAACTAGTGCACATATTTCTTCAAGAAACTACAATATTCAAGAAACATCGAACGGTTAAAACATTATCTTTGCGTCTTATCCCAACCTTGATAAGAAACGCAAATAGGTGTTTTTCGTACTTTCGTTTCACAAGTGTTGTACAAAATCTAGTTGAGTCGAGCAAAATCGAGATAATTATAACAACATGACAGATCTTCCTAACTTAAAATAGACCAATCAGACCGCTGTTAAACATACTTCAATATATAAATATACTAGCAGAACCCCGCGGTGATACCCGCTGTACGACAATAACCGCAGGCAAAGCCGCGAGGCGAAGCTATTATCTTTATAAATTGTAGCCTATGTGTTATTCTGATCTATAAGCTATATTATTGTCAAGTTTCATCAAAATCCATTCAGTAGTTTTTGCGTGAAAGAGTAACAAACATCCATCCATCCATACTTACAAACTTTCGTGTTTATAATACCTATTAGTAGGAAGTAGGATTAGCGCGCGCGATACTGGAGCTAGGTTATAGATGAGATGTCTGGGCCTGTTTAAATCTTTTAGCATATAGAGATATAGCATCTTCTAGATACCATGAAGGCTCGCGGGTGGTTATATGAAGGTTAATGATGATGGTTCACCAAATGTGATCTTCGGTTTGGAATCTTTCCTTGTGGTGACGGATTAAACATGTACATGTTACCGCTCCTATTTATTAAGTGGGTGTTGTAAAAGGCGACTAGGTTACATAACTAAAAAGAGAAGGTAAAACCTTGTAATAACCCGTTAGTCCAGCGGCCAGAACCTCATCCAGAAGTGGATCATTAAAAGCTGTTGATGATGTGATGTCGTCCGTCTAATATCAGACCATTTTTGACCTTTGATCAACTCCTGCCAGTTGATATCTATTATGTCAGGCAGGACTTTCAGGACTATTATTGACAGGCAGGTCTTTATTGAGATCTTCTAGGCAATACTATGCTAACGAGCATAATTGAAAAGCTGATAGTTTCAAGTTACATTGAAGTAGTATTAAAATAAAATGGACCCTAAGATTACAGAGTAAAGGCAGACGAACATAGCGAAACTATTTAAGTTATTTTATTAGAACTCTAAAATCATTTCATTAATATAATCATTCAAACTGCCTCGATGGCGCAGTGGTAGCGTATAGGACTGGTGTGCTTGAGGTCTTCGGTTTATTTCCCGAGTCGGACCAAATGTTTGTAAAAAATTGTTTCGGTATAAAAAAGTAAGTATGAATGTATTTATATCAGTTGTCTAGTACCCATAATATAAGCTCTGCTTAGTTTGGGACTAGATAGCATTGTATGTCAACGAACAAATTATTTACTTATTTCAAATTCGCAAATACTAGTACGTCTATTATTTACTAAATCTATATATTTTTGCTTCTGATTAGCCGATTTCTGTAGTAAGGGCTATGTTATGTATGTTAAATTTGTTACGTCTTCTAGAAATAATGACTAATATCGCAGATACAAATAAGGAAGAGAACGGCTGGTTCAACAATGATAAAGTTTTAAACATTTTATTCGGCTTAACGTAACATACAACATGTATATATTTTCCTTCAATAAAGTATTTTATGGAAAGCAAACGCATCTTTCACCATTTCATACGGAAATTGTAAAAACTAAATGTATCTTATACGCAGCTCCACCGATTTTACGTTTACAAACAGTAATTACGTTATATTTTATTACATATGTGTAATTTTGATGGGCTTGTTTTGGCAAATGATCCATAAACCGAGCTAGGTTCGCCGCCAGGATATATACCTATACGTCCTATATACCTCAGCTATTTAGGTACATAAAGGTTAGAGCTGTGGGCTTATGGACAGTATGACACACTTCAAGGTTATTGCCTACATAATGAATAGAAACGGTCGAAGTGCGATCGCCAAGCGATCTTTAGTTAATTTTATTATGAATTTCATTAATGCCGAGACGTATAATATTATATATCAAGTTATATCAATGCTAGTGTAATCGATTAACATTTTTTTGTGCACTTATGTGGGCCAAGGCCATATATAATTAAAATAGTCTACGTACGTAATAGACGCGAACACGTAATTATTGGCTGTTCTAATTCCGTCTTGTGTGAAATTCTTACAGTATCCGGTGCATAACTACATTATTTACCTTATCATCAATGATAACATCTAAACATCTAAATATTTATTACTAGCTGAGCCCCGCGGGACAAAAGTTAGTCTGTCTAAATAAAAGTACTAGTAGTCTAAGTTACTCCCTATATAATCACCTATTTGCCAGTGAAAGTCCTGTCAAAATCGGTCCAGACGTTCCAGAGTTTAGCCAGAATAAAGACAGACAGACGGATGGACATACAAACAGACAAAAATGGTAATAAATGATATTTTGGTAAATGTATCGTCTATACACACATAGTTAGTAAAAAGCGGTTATTTCAATATTACAAACAGACACGCCAATTTTATTTTTTTGCATGGATTTAATTTTATATCAATCTATTTTACTAGTATTTCAACAAAAGAAGAATATAATTAATGTTGTGAATATTAAAAAAGACATCTATATTAATAATATTTAAAAGCTGAAGAGATTGTTTAGTTGTACGCGCTAGTCTCAAGAAAAGTTCGATTTGAAAAATCATTAAGCATTTAGTCCGCCTGTGCAACAATTATGCATGAAGACTTAAATAAATCTCTACGCCTAGACCGATTTTGACAGGAATTTCACTGGTGGGTAGCTACTTTTTTTAGACTAGCTTCGCCCCACGGCGTTACCCGCGGTACGACAATAACCGCGTGTTATACCGCGGGATTCAGCTAGTACCAAAATAAAGTTTTAAAATACATAGCAAACTTATTTTTAGTCTATTTATCTTTTGAGACACAGAACAAATAAACCCTGCTAATAATTGTGATAACTACCAGGTATTAAACACATATTGTGCACATATTTGCGAAAGAATGACAGCAGAGTTAAATGCCAAAACATCATTCAAATTATTATTAAGATTTTAATAACTACACTTTGCGTATTCAACGAGTCATCGTTCGTCCCTTTTAAGTTCAAATCATTCACAGTCTGCGAATAGAATCTCCCAAGTACGAGTATATTAAGCTTTTATTGCACGCGGCGATGGTGGGGGCGTGTCGATGACAGACGCGTCAGAACTGCGTCGCACTTTTCTCAATGCAGCAGACAGCAGATACGCATGCGGCAGGCGCGGCTCGACCCCACTTCGCCTTAATTGCCGACTTGATTCCATCACAGATGTTCACTTGCGAAAAGAAATGTCTATAACTGGTTTTCGAAACACCGGCGGTCCGCTGTTTGTTTACTGCACTTTTGCAACGTGCAGCCGAATTTTAAAATTTTACTAAAAAACAAGACCCAACATTGCCTCACAAGTTCATTGACTGCAAGGACTTGCACCAACGTTACTTTATAATTTTACACAAAATTGGGGCGGTAGGTATGTCGGTGTACCTATCATATCAGAATCTGTCTGTGCAGACACTTTTATTTAAGAAACGTCAATTTTTTATAGATATTATTATGAAATTATTATTGAGATAGAGGCTAAATTAGAATTAATTATTATGTGTTTACAATTTTATAGTTTAGTAAGTAGTAGGTTCCTATTTAGTTTGTAATTTTTATTTTTGTTTTTACTATAGGATGTTGCCTGCCCACGTCATGACTACCCAGTTAGAACTTTATTGACGTCTTGTAATTTGATATTAAACAGACGGATTGCGTATTTAGTAGGTACAATCTCACATCAATACACAGATCTTTCATTAGCTATTTATTTTGGTATGTTTTCATACCATATTATATCCTGTTGGAATATCTATCTGTTTTACAGACCATTGAGCTTTATTAAGTTAATTATAGTCAAAACTGCACAAAGAAGTAAGTGTCACTCCGACAAGCGGTATCAGGGGCAATGCGATGCAAAAATATTTGCGTCTATTCCTATAAAGTCTTATTTGACAGAAGTCAAGCGTAGTTTATATAATTAGGTTATCATGTTATCAACAATTCCAATATACCATTTTGTGTGTTGTGATTAAGCATCGGTTACGTGTGTGTGTGTGTGTCCGTGAGTAACACTGCCTGTGATTATCGACAAGATATTGCGCGGCGGGCACCGCACTAATCACCTGTATCTATCATTATGTCACGTGGTTAGTTTAGCCTAAGGCTCGTTTCATACCAACCAACCACTATGTTATTTCTTAGAAGACAATTCCCGCCGTAGGAATAAACGCAGTACAAGAACAACCAAATATAGATATGGATCTTCACAGTCAGTGCAGTAGGAAGAGCGATGTGACCGCTAATATCATTCGTACAATGCCTCAATGAGCAACAATTTTGTGTCAAATTAGTATACCAACGTCAAAGTTGTCATTTTACCAACACAATTTTGTGTAGGACATCGACCGACCATTTGCACTTGTATGTGATTGATTCTTTTTTGAATCCTTAGAATTGTTAATCAAATATTGTGAGACCACCTCAAACAACATTAGCAATAAAATGAAACAGCCAACGTTTACAGCCGTGCAATTATTTTGACATGGGTTACATTTTTAATAGAATATTGTTTCGCTAAGGAGAAAAGTCTGTCTGAAAGAATGAACATAGACATATGTTTGTGGTCCGTGTAGTACATACTTAAACGTAAAAGGATTAACTTCGATATAAAAACAATATTTCACATGTAAATTAAATCTATAGCGTCTTCTTACGGTATGGATTTTAATTAGTATCTTTATTGCAATCAATAGTAAACTTATGATTAAAATTGAGAGTTTAGTAAGAATTTGTACGTAATTGGAATCATCTATACTAATATTATAGGACTATGGAGCCATATGCCTTGGGAAAGGTGGAGAAGGATGATACTAATATTATAAAGATAAAGATTTTGTTTTGTTGAAGGTTAATCTCAGAAACTATTTGTCAGAATAAAAAAAACAGGCTTAAATAGCTCATTCATCGAGAAAGACCATACCACTATATAACATAATTCTATCGCCAATAGGAAACGAGTATAAGTAAAAACATAAAAAAATACTGGGAAAATGTATTCCATTTGAGTGACATAAACGAAGTTGCGCGAATCAGCTACTCAATTATAAGATGCAAGCGGTTACCCACTTTACTGTATCAAACGTCTTGTTACTAAGGTTACTTTCAGTAAAAAAATAGTAATTAAAGAAGATATTGGCTATTGTATTCAAAACAGACATTAATTGGTTTTTGCGCTAAACAACGATAGACTCTATGACAATGATATTGTTGTCATAAATGCAATCGGAACTAAAAAGTTCGTACGTCCCCATTCTTCTTTTATTTTAGTAAAGTGATTTCTAAAATGTCTGAGATTCTAAGTTTGTATTTAGATAACAACTGTTTTTATTGTGACATATACCTATTCAATTTAAGTCAATTCTTCGCATTTACAACGTCGTTTGACAAGACGAAACTTATTTTTAGTTTGGTTTAATGAGTCTTCGAAAACAGAATTAGCACCATTGTTATTTATTTCTAGATAGTAATAAACCAATGATTTCCTTGGTTCAATGAAGTTGAGCTGTTAGTGACTGTATGGACACCTTCAGGAGTTGCAAGGGCGTTCTAGATTTTGAGGTGGGAGCGGACTATTTTCTCAAACAGTTAGACTTTTAAATCAACAGTTACTTCTAGTAATTTATTATCTAATGATAATAATAATATTACTCATATCGTGCCTCGGAGCACGTTAACACGCCGTCGCAATCCCGAACATTTATGACCATCGTTATTAGGCAATCAGTGCCCACAAATATACTGACAACTAGTTCAACCTTCGAATTCAGTTCGCCCTCAAGATTGTAGAGATTTGATGCCATGTAAAACTAGTTGAATTAGTAAAACCAGCCGTCCCTTAATAATCTTGGAAATAACAAGGCCATCAAGATTCTGATTTATACTTTGACTACTAATAAAAATATTTATATTTCCTTTTTTTTCCTTTCCAAACTCTACTTACCCACAATATTTATCCAATTTACCTGTTACTAAACCAGTCTTTACAAGTTGGCAATTCCATTATTGGTCTACCGTTTTCTTATACGACTCCATACCTTGTCCAATTACACGACTAGACATATGTAAATGTTACCTTATATTGCAGTTTTTAAGATAACCAAAACATTTTTTTCCTGTTCAAACAGGATAAGGAAAACTTAATGAAATACTTTTGTGTTCATCATATTTCCCCAAGGCTATTCAAGACAACCAGTCCTGTGCTGCCCGCGTCAAACGGCGAGACCTACACCTGGTCGTCGGACCACCGTTTAAGCGCCTAGCTTTACCCAGACCTACCTACGTTTTCAGTAGTACTCCAGGACTTTTGGGGCCATTGGCCGTCTTGCTGCGAGCAATGTGTCTCTTATAAATATCTTAAACATTAAATCAAGCCTTCAGAATTCAACCTAAGAGATAATGAATCAACGAGCGATTTGGTACGCCTTCGTACCGATGTTAAGATGATTCCAAGCTTATTTAAAAAATAACGTGCCTAACACTTTTATAATTGTAAAAAGAAAGCATTGCTATATAAATAATGTTTTCACTTAGTGGATACAACTTTATAAAGTTTCATAATAGTAAATAGTAATCATGTGTATCACAGAGATAGACACAGAGGGCTAATTATCTGTAAATTATTTGTCTGCGATTGCTGTGTTGAAACATACTTCATTACGTAAGAACTAAGCTCGCTAACTAGTCTAGACAGGAGCCCTATTTTTAAGCAGCGATACACATATCACGCTGTTACTATACACCGTACTTATAACTTTACACCGTGACAACTTGAATTACTATACATATATAATTATACTATAGATACATAATATGAAAAGGATAGGATTTTAATATTTTTATAAAAATTTACTGTTTACAAGAAATAAACCTTATTCTATTAAAAGGGCTACGAAACTCAATCAAGTGGACTCAATCGACTGCTTTGACGGTGCAGTGGTAGCGTATGCGACTGCTATGCTTGAGATCTCGTGTTCGATTCTGAAGTCGCCAATTATACGATCTTCAAATATATGTTTTGGAGTTTGGGTGTTTTCTATGTATATTATGTATGTATGTTAAGAAAAGTACATATGTATAAATATCAGTTGTCTAGTATGTATAGTACAAGCTCTGCTTAGTTTGAGACTAGATGGCGTTCTGTGAAAATGTTTGTATAAAGTTCTCTAAATATAACACCTATGTACTAACACATACATACAATACATAAAAATATATATGTATACAATCATATATGTATTTTTATGTCCATTAAAATTCAAAATTTTAAACGTTTCTTCGGAAGGAAACAATTCATGTGTATATCTAGAATAATTTGGCAAACAAAATTAGGTATATAAGCAACTGTGTAAAGTAATGAATAATCTACAACAATGTTTTTCGGATTGCATACAAGCCATAATTGTGGGTATAATCAGCATGAGTCACCGGACCGGTGTGCAATGCAGTGGTAGAATCAAGGTCCAGTACTCCAGGATAGTGGTCTGCCATTGCCTGATCGGATTCACAAACTTAATAAAATAAATATATGTTTCGGACATCTAATACACAACGCCACCTAGATTTACCGTGGCAGAGCCACGCTTCATCATGAATAGGTCAGCTCGACCGGAGTAATATCACGGTCTCACAAAAAACCGGCGTGAAATAGCGCTTGCGCTCTGTGTTTCACCGAGTGAGTGAGGATACCGAATTATGAAAAAGTAATTGAAGATTTTGTTCAATTATTTCTGAACATATCACTATCTTTTTATTAAAACTAGATGTGGCTTGTTGTATGTATTGTAATTGGGTCATGTACTATTTAAGATATATTTGAATTGCGATTATACATACAATAGAGTAGGCAATAACCTCTAAAGACTGATGATGAGGGGTAAGATAGAGGGGAAAAGACCCAGGGGCCGTAGCCCGTTGCGTTGGACAGACCAACTTTTGCTCTACTGTCGGCACTACGATACATGCTGCCCTACACATTGCTCAAGATAGAAACAAGTGGCAAGATATAACTCGCAGAATGGCTCTAAACCGGGGTCACGAGCCTCAGAATTGAGGAGGATAACGACACAAGGAGAAGGAGGTTCATATGTAAAAAAATATTTTTCTGCATTTCTCTTATACATTAACTACGAATTGGTCATGAATTAAAATATCTTGTACACACAACCAGTACAGTACAACCTGTCTAAACGAAACACAATTGTATGTTATACTTGTAGGTACTTATTACATTATCACGTTAATTCTATATTATATACTTAACCAAATAAAGTGTCGATGCAACCAGTCATTTTAGTATTTAGTTTTAATGCTAACCAAAGGTAATAAGCTCGAATCCCACACACGACAAATAATACAGCGTAAAGAGCGATAATTTGTTCCGTGCTTGGTTGAATTATATATATTTAACAGTTGACCCACACAATTTTGATACGTCTCTTTTTAAACATGTCCGACTTTATTGGCATGAGCGTAATGTTAACTATCCTTCTTAGGCACGCCAGTAAAACACACATTTAAATGAAACGTGAAAATTAGTTAGACAGTTTCAGAGTTCATCGTGAGCAACAACACGATACGAGAATTGTATACAATAGTTATACTTATATTGATTTTCGTTTAGTTTGACAAAAAGTAAGCATGTGGTGGTGTTGGGAACACGTGCTTCAGGACGTGGTGTCAGGCACTGGTCCAATTGCACATACCTATGAAATATTTCCGTACTATGACCGTCGCCAAAAATTAGCACACAACATATGTTCACATATTTTGATATCGGAAGAAAGTAATTTATTTTACCTACCTACCTACCTCTATTTCGGTTACCTACTATCTATTATCACTTTACTGCTAAGTTTTATTTAATATTTTCCATCTATACTAATATTATAAAGAGATACAGTTTGTAAGCTTCTTGGATTGAAGTGTGTAATCTCTGGATGTTCTGCACCGATTTGGAAATTTATTTTACCAATAGAATGACACATTATTTGTGAGTGTCTGAGGCTATATTAACCCAAAAAAAGTCTGGAAGATAGTAATTTTAAAGTATCATCACGCTAGAAAAACGAGTTAAACAAAACAATAGCTAGTTAAATACCATTCGGATTAATTTAACGATCAAAGTAAATTACAAAATATATTTTTCAAACTGACGAATTTATATGCAAATTTTCAATATAATTGAGGATATTTTTTTGCAGTTGATTAAATTAAAGATGGAAATACCAATATTAGAAAAATGTAACAATAATTTGTATTTATTGTACAGCTTTACTAAAAACATCACAATATTTTTTTATCATCAACACTAGTTTGTCTATGATTCAACCATAAATTATAATAGACGTTTTAAAAAAATAAACAATTTTTCGTATAATTTGAAGTAGGTATTCCATTTGTTTCAAAATCTATTTATAATTACATTTTAAAGCCTGTGTGTAAAATAATAATTTTGTTTTTTATTCCACCTCAAATTGCTTTGTACAAAATTATACCAATTATTATACCAGAAACAGAGGCCGTAGTGTTATTAAAATCATCACGATACAGTTTTTTTTAAATATTTGTCACATATTTATTTGTGTAGAGTCAGATTTACGGACAATGGTTTATTTTCTGGATATTCTTGTACTTTATACAATTATTGTTACGTTTAACTTATAATTGCATTTTTTTCTGCTTGGGAAGGTTTTTTGGTGCCACCTAGCAAAGGAGCAGACGTATCGCCTCATGGTAAGCAATAACCGCCGCCCATGGACACTCGCAACACAAGGGGCGCTACAATTCGGTGCCTTTTAAAATGGAGTACGCTCTTTTCTTGAAGGTCGTATAGGTCCGGAAATACCGCAAACGACAGTTCATTTCATAGTTTTCTTGTGCGAGGCAGACAGCTTATATTTATATATTTATTAGATCTTAAAGTGTTACTGTGCGTGATTTTTGAGTATAATTTGTACACACACACATGTTTTGTGAGCCATAAAATCCCGTACTGACTTGTCTAGTACTCTCTGAATCTGACCTTCATACATTGAAAGAGTTGAGTGCGATTTCTATCTCTTTGCAGGCTTGCCGAAACTGTTTGGCGCCTGGCGCGCTCAGTTGCCACGCGACTGACGATCATTTGTCTCTCGCTATCTCACACTCATTCAGTTTTGGCCGAAATCTTAACTATTTTAAAACTGTGAGTAGGAGACTGCATGCTTGCCAACGATATGTACAATTATTACTTTTTGTTTTCTGAAGTATTTCGAATACATATCTCTCCTCCTTGACATGGTCGGTCAAAAGTCAAAACAGTTTTTTATTACATACTCAAACGCCAAATAGTACAACACTTCATTTTGCCTAAGTTCGTTGAATTGAAACACACGTACATACATCGGGTTTGCATAATTACTAACTTCTTTCCATATAAGTAGGCGCGCGAATTCTTAACAGAGATGCAATCATTTATCGTGTTCCCTTGATGGAGCCGAGCCGAGGAAAGCAAGGAAAATTCCCAGGCGGGTGGTCATACCGGTCGCGCAGCGCCGACCGGTCTCGCGAGCACACTTACTGCATTTCTACTGACGCTTGTTTGAGGCCAACCCAAACACCCGTCGCCGACGTCGCTTCGTAACCACAGTCCTTGCTCCTCATTGACTCTTCATTTATTTACTCTTTATAGCGTTGCATTTATCATAGTAGAAAAAGTAAACAACTTTTTTTTTGTGAGCGAAGAAGCAGTTACTATAGATACAGGAAAATACCTTATATTCATAGTATTAATCCCATATGTGTTGATAAACACCAGGTACTTTTGAAATATTTAATTTAAAAATACACATTAATATTAATTTACAGAATGAGATTGTAACCGACCTTGGTTAAGTCCAAGCCCAACATGTGGTGTGAGTATCGCTATGCCATGTAGTGTATCTTTACAATAGGTTCTATGTATTTGTTTTGTTTTTCTAAATATATCATGAACCAATTTTTTTATTTTTTAAATATACGGGACATTGGGAGTTACCTAATGAAATTGGATTGCGCAAAACTTGGTTTGGTTACTAATATGCACACAGACACTAAAATTTTATTTATTTGTATGGATAGATTTGCTTTCTGTTTTGTTTTTGTAGTCAATCAGTTGTGTTGTGTTTTACTTAATATTCCTCAGAACTAGTAACATTTAATGTGATTTCTGTGCCTATTTCTATAATATTTGCAAAACAAATACCTACATATTTTTATGTTATTTTTACTCAATATTCTCGGTTTTGTTGTGACCTGTTGCTATTAAAATACGGATGGAGAGGCTCTAGACCTTATGTTATAAAAGGCACCTGATTTATGACATGTAATTATATTGTTTAACGCAGATTGTTAATATTTTTGCTATGGTATCTAATCTACCAATTATCTCCGGCTCATTCCATTGAATTTTTGGTTAATTTAAATAAGAATAAAACATAATTTGTTTTCTATATAAAATGTACTTTGAACTATTTCTACTCGTACCTCTCCATCATATTATACACTAGCTTAGCCCGCGCGGTGTTACCCGCGGTACAATAAGAACCGCTGCTGAAGTTAATCTAAAAAAGTGGCCTGAGTTACTCCTTGTATAATCAGCTACCTGTCAAAGTCTCGTCAAAATCAGTCTCGCCGTTCCTGTGATTAGCCGGAACAAACAAACAGACAGACATAAATATTAAAAATAGTTTTTTTATGTAAGTACCTTATATACTTTCATATTTAATGAAAAGCTGCTAATTTGAAATTACTAACAGACACTTCAATTTTCATTTATGTATTTTGAAATTTCAGAGTTAAAAATTTTGATTTGGAAATTACTTGATACCAGACTCATGACGCCTAAACTTAGTAAATAACTATGTCTAGTATTAGCTACTTTTTAGGTGAACTAATCTGGCCGGCCTTTCTAAAATACAACTTTATCCTTGAAGCACGATTTATAAACATGATAAATGCGAAGACAGAACGACAACGCACACCTAGTTTGCTCAGCGAATTTTATTATGAACTAACTTTGGAGGATTCTAAACGTAAAAAATTGGGTTTCTCTCATTTGGATATGGGAATATTGATTTTTTACTACATATACCAAATTATTTTTTTACAATTCTGTCTGTTTGTTACGGCTAATCTCTGGAACGGCTGGACTGATTTTGACGGGACTTTCATTGATAGGTAGCTGATGACATAAGGAGTAACTTAGGTTATTTTTTTAGATTAATTTCACCCCGCGGCTTTACCTGCGGTACGACAATAACCGCGAGTAATACCGAGGGATTCAGCTAGTCTACACTAATATTATAAAGAGGAAAACTTTGTTTGTATGTTTGTTTGTTTGTTTGTAATGAATAGGCTCAAAAACTACTGGACCGATTTTAAAAATTCTTTCACCATTCCAAAGCTACATTACCCACGAGTAACATAGGCTATATTTTATTTTGGAAAGAATAGGGTTCCGTAAGATATTTGGGTTTTTCGGACCCAAAGTGTTAAAAATCAACCAGATAAGTTACTTATTTTGCGTACGCTGCCTAAACGGTAAAATATAGAACCATAAAATGTTCTAATTAATCGTAGATCTTATAAATATCTACAATAAAAGTCCGCGACACACTATACCTATCTATGTCGAGTGAGGCACAACAACCATTTTTTTATTTAAAAATCTTGAATTTTGTTTGTACTAAATTTAAACGCGTTTATTTTACTCATGCTATCAATCCTTATCAAAATAAATTATTTCATCACTAACTACAGTTTATGTAGATAATATTTGGTCTTTGAATGATAAAAATTGGACGTTTGGTTGTGAAGTTATGGCAAAATTAAAATATTACTAATAGAAGCGGAGCACCAATGAAGAATGTTTAAAAAACGGGGGAAAATTTTCACGCTACGGGCAACATAAGACGCAAACGAGGTTGCGTGGGTCAGCTAGTATAATATAATAGTAAAACCTAAGGCGCTGATAGAAGGCCTAATAATAAAAGACAGTGTGGTTTAAATCCATTTCAATTCAACCTTGCCACTTTATACCTAACTTGAAGGTTTTAACTCAAAAAATATCGTGAAAGGGAATGGTATATAAACTACACGTATAGCCTAGTGGTTTAAGCGCTCGCCACGCGGCTTTCTACTTCGTATTGTGGATTCACATCCCTTTGTGTGCTCCACAAATTCTTAAATGTTTGTAAAGTCCCCCACGAAACACGATATATTCCTAGTGTCCTGTTCGTGAGAGGTATTACAACATTTCAAAATAGTCTTCAGAGAGTGTTTATTTGAGTGCCGTATTTAAATTTGCATTAATTTAATTGTGGTTTCAGAAAGGCTACGTGTAAAAGACGAAAAATTAATTAAAAAAAAAAACACGGCTTTACAATGTGATGTCATGAACATAATTAAATGTAGATGAGCTCACAATCATGTGAATATTTTTCTGGATTTTACATTTTTAAACATAATTAAAAAATAACTTGCTGCTAATTAACATACTTTGGCATTCATTTTTGGAAATCGGTCGCGTGAGACGTAACAAATACACCAATTGTTTGGCAAACAGTCTACAGCAATATTAATTAGTTTACTAATTAGCTAAGTATTTCTTTTTTGGTACTTTTTTTTTATTGTATAGGGGGCAAACACATATTATACATAGAAAACACCCAAACTCGGAAACAAATATTTGCAGATCACAAACATTTGATCCGACCCGGGTATCGAACCCGAGACCTCAAGCACAGCAGTCGCATACGCTCCAACAGAACTGATTGTAAAAAATCTTTTACTATAGTCCGGCCGCTCAGAGAATGCGTTTCTGACACTTGTAAATTCGTCATGAGTAGTGATGTACCATGAATATCATTAATAATATTTGGTAACAGTATTTATAGCATTCATTAGGCATAATTATTCAATTTATACATATTTTCAAACACAATATTTATAAAATTGTTGATGGATGAATATAATAATATTATTATATAATATTATTGTTGTCAAATTTAATCGTAATTCCTGAATGAAACCAAGGGAAAGAAAATAAAAATACTGTATTTATAGGAAAATATATATTATGAAATACATAGTTTTAAGATTTCAATAATGTCAAATCAAAATTTAATCCGACTCCGATTCGCTTGAGGACTCGCTGTCATCTTCACCAACATGTATTATTATGTTATTGTCAATCATAGTGTCTATACGAATATCGCGGTCAAAGTTATCAAATATATTTTTTTAGTTTTTTCAATCACCTTTATCCAGTCATCTCAAGACAAGAGACGACTGTTTGTGTATATCACAAAATGACGGTCCTCACAACGCTATTTTGGGTTGCCATTTTTTACCAGAAATATAAAGGAATAAAAATAGTTTTTCATTTATTTTTAATTCATCTGACTGATATCACGACAATTATTTTCTTAAGTTTGGTTTGGTCGTACCTACATCGTATTATAAACTATATTAAATATGTATTAAGTACATTATACACACTCTGGAATAATTTCTCTGATGTCCCCAGGAACTTTAATGTCGTTCGTATAAATGCCCAAAGCATTTCGGCACATTTCCCTGAAATGGTGACAACATTCGACTGTACGACATCCTTACAAACTTTGTAACTGATTTTGTTATACTGTTTTTTTTTGTGTATTCAATAAAGATAAATAAATAAAAAAATAAAATTATATATTATAAAATTAGAACGTTTTATTTAACAATATATCGACCGACAGAATACATTACGATTACTAAAATACTCAGTTAAAATTACCTATTAATTTCTCTCATCACTACAAAAACAAACGTTTGACATAACCTTGAAACAGCGCAGTTTGACGTCGTTAGACTTTTAAAAATTATTGTTCTTAAAATTATTAATTAATTAATTGTTAATAACTTTAGCCCAAGATAAAACGTTTATTGTACGTTGGCATGATTATTTAATTTTTAATGTTATTACTCATTATTAAGGTTAATAAAAGATATTTAAAATTTTGCCATAAATTGTACGCCAGTTCAAAGTAACATCGCCCATTCGATCACGACCTGTCAGAAACGCATTCTCTCAGCGGCCAGACAATAATAGAAAGCCACATTATTTATGAGTGTCATAGGCTATATATTCGACATATACGCGGGTGGAGCCGCTAGCAAAAGCTAATATTTTACTTCAGTTGAAGTATATTACCGGTATGTTAATGTCACGTGAAATTTGTTGACAAATATTTATAGTACAGACTACACGTCTGTTGAATGTGTTTTCATTGCCAACTTTGCTCATTAGACGCATACCTATATACTCAACCTTTAAAAGTTTGTAAAGGACAGATGATTGATTTCTTACGGTTGAAATATATAGATTAAATTAAAAATAGTTCATATTTTCTAGTTTCTTATTATATTTTTAAGCAATTTGAGAATAGCTGACTGTAACGATAGCGGCAGTCACTCTTTTTATTCTTACTTTTAATGAGCCTTTTCTGAACTTGATTTTAATGAACTACTACATAATCAAGATCAGAATTCTAAACTTCTCTTAACTACTTCTACTAGCTTCTACTGTGTGGTTTGGGTAGTTTACGACTGAACTTTTTCAATATAATTTTACCAGAGCGAACACTTAAATAATATTATTATTGTCTATTCTTTTATTGTTGATCGAATAACAAGATACAAATACTAAAAGTAATGGTAAATCGTAATTCTTTCTCTCATTTGCTAAATAAAAAATTGAAAAATTAAAGCTAAGTAAATATTTGCATAGCATTTTAACATATGTTCAAAATACATGTGATCAGTATATAGAGAGCTAGCAAACATTAATACTAACAGTTTGCGCTATGTAAACGTTCTTGGCCAGAATAAAGTTACTCACAAATCGCAAACTGGTCTAAAGCATATTTCCTTGCAGTTCTAATACCCACAAGGAAACATTGTTCTCAATAAAAATAACTTTCAGTCTCAAACTATATTATGCAGAAAAGGCTTTCTCGTAAATCTAAGCAGTTCTTTTCGTTGCTTCGTCTCACTGCACATCTGTAAGCCAAAACCTTGGGGGAGGCCAATGTATAGACTGGGAGGGGTCCGGTCGTGTTAATAACAGCAGTTCCCGGACCCCTCCCTTCTCAGGCGCAGAGTTGGCACACCCTGTGGATTTAGTCGGCTCGATCCCGACACACCGCCCCGCCGCAAACCCCGGCGGGGTGACGGCCCAAGGGGGTTTCCACACGTTAAAAAGAAAAAGAAAGGCCAATTTATAGAAGTGGACGTCCTTCGGCTTAGATTATAATAATATTTTGTATACTATTTGATACAAAGAATAGTCCATCGTACAAATTCAATTGTTTGTTAGGAAAACTCAATTCAAAACACACTCAATGTAACATTCCAATGGTCCGTTAACTTAAGTATGAACCTCTCAAGTGTTCTAAGCCTACGTTCAGCCGCAAATCTGTGTTCTTGGAACTAATCTAATCAACAATTTAATTGTTGTTGAATACCAGCTGATGGATATTACGACGCATTAACGTTGTAAAAAGATAAATTGATGTACGAACCACAATTACCTAACTAGTGATCCGAGATAAATATTTACTCGTATATCTATAAAGTACTAGCTGATCCATGCACCTCTCCTATTGATCTGAGTGTAACGTCAATTATCCTATGTCCACACCAGCCAAAAACACACATTTAAAAAAAACATGAAAATCAGTTACATCATTTCAGACTTCATCGTGAGCAACTACGTGACACGAGAATTATAAAGGTTTAATAGATTTAACTGACAATAAGCAACTAATCTCGAACAAAGGCATAATAATTAAAGCCGAAGCCTTGATACAATGATTACAATTTTATTAAGATATAAAAAAAACGTTAAAATCTATTTACAGAACGGGAATTATTCAAATGTTAATTAAAAGAATTGCATATAAAGTAAATGGCTAAAGTTGTTCTGACTTTATGTGTAAGTGAAGGCAATTTAAACGCTAAACTTACTTTAATTCATAACTAAACACTAACTATAAGCCATATTGTATTTGTATTTGTAACCATCTTTAAACCATGTTGTATTTCGTTTGAAGTTAATCGGTGAATTTATGAAGCGTGCACGTTTATTTTTTATTATATATAGAGTAAATAGAGTGTAAATAGTACATTAAATTAGGAAATGTACGAAAATAGAAGATGTTACTACAAGAATTAAAAAACTTAAGTGGAGATGGGCAGGACATACAATAAGAGGCAATGAGAAATGGAGTAAAAGCATTATATTTTTGTATCCAAGAAATGCTAAAAGCAAACGAGGAAGACAGTACCGAAGATGGCACCTCGGAATAAAAGTAACAACAGGAAAAGAATGGACTCAGACAGCGCTAAATAGATCAAAATGGAAGGAGTTAGAAGAGGCCTTTGCCAAAGTGGGGCAAACGGACGATGTTGTCGATGTCGTTGTTTCAACAGATTCAAAAGCAATTTATAATTAGGAAAAATTGCTGTTGAATTGTAAAGATTTTGTCTGAATAAAGGCTTATTATTATTATTATTATAGTTCATTAAATTATAGTAGAATCTAACGCAGACACACTGCGGCATCCTGACAAGCTCGAAATTATTTACGCATACGAGTACATTACATTACTCTCTTTCATCAGTGAGCGTCGAGACGCGAAGAGCGCCAAGATCTCTGTCAAATATTTTGTATGTATATAAATAACAATGGTTAATACGTATTAAAAGAACGTGAATGAATAAGAAATGTAGCGCAGTTTATTTATAGAATTATCATATGCAGGATATATATATAGGTTTGTGATGCTTCTGAATATTATATTCCTTGTATATTTGTACGACTTTGCATCCGTGTGGTTATGTATTAAGAATACGGAGTGTCGACCACTATTCAACCAAGACGTCGAGTCTAACAATTTGTGCATCATACAACGTTTTGTCTTTAACACCACTGCGCCATAAGTGCAATCAAGTTATAGATAAGGCTGTAAGGTGAAGCAGGTACCTATCGAGCCTTTCACTTGTATCTGTTTTCAACTGTACGCACTAAAGGTAAAATGTCATTGTTAGTCAAACAAGTCGGTCCCAACTGATTTTATGATTTCCTAATACGAGTATTATTTATATATACTTAGTAGTCCTCAAACAACATACGTACATATAAATGCATTTAGGTAGTTAAAAGCGGTTATATTCTTTCCAATTATCTTTGCACGTAGAAAGTAAATGCAAATAAAAATAGGTAAAAAAACTTTTTAAGTTAAACGGTTTTATGTTAAACATACATTGCAATGTTTAAGATAAATGTACTAAAAACCAAAAAATAATAAAATAGATACAGTCGTGGGAATTATAAACATATGCATAGACTAGACTAAAATAAAACCGTGGGGTTAACATGGAGTGTATAACTATTGGAATTTCCATGAGCAAGAAAATAGTAAGTAATTTCCTCACCGTCTGCGGGCCAACTGCCTAACGACGAATTAAACGATTCTTCTATCGCACATTAAGTCGATAATTTGTAGACAATTGACGTGCCCCACGGTTTATTTTAGTCTAGTCTATGCATATGTTTATAATTCCCACGACTGTATCTATTTTATTATTTTTTGGTTTTTAGTACATTTATCTTAAACATTGCAATGTATGTTTAACACAAAACCGTTTAACTTAAAAAGTTTTTTTACCTATTTTTATTTTCTAGTTTTTAGTTTTTATTTCGCATTCTGTTTAATTCATTTAGTGCTTCATTATTTCAATTTTTTATAGTATATTGTATTCTGCTTGTTGAGCCCTTTCATTTGATACCCATATTGATGGGATTGATAAAACCTACGTTATCCGCCATTTTGTAGCGGCCGCCATCTTGGATTTCAATTTTTTGTAGTATATTGTATTCTGCTTGTTGAGCCCTTTAATTTGATACCCATATTGATGGGATTAATAAAACCTACGTTATCCGCCATTTTGTAGCGGTCGCCATCTTGGATTTCAATTTTTTATAGTATATTGTATTTTGCTTGTTGAGCCCTTTCATTTGATACCCATATTGATGGGATTGATAAAACCTACGTTATCCGCCATTTTGTAGCGGCGGCCATCTTGAATTTATAATGATAATGAATAAACATAATTGTATTGTCACCAAAATCCAAAGTGTATACAAAATTTCAGATTAATCGGTTGACAGGAAGAGGGTGAAATTTGAATTACTAAATTTGACCCAAGAATAAAATAAACGGGGTGAGCTAAATAAAACCGTTTAAAAAAATAGTTTACAAAAATATTACTTTGTGACGAAAATCTATGCCCCTTACCTGCCCCTGTAATTCTGTAATCTATACTAATATTATAAAGCTGAAGAGACTGTTTGTTTGAACGCGCTAATCACAGAAACCGGTGGTCCGATTTGAAATTCTTTCAGTGTTGGATAGTCCATTTATCATCCAACAACAATACAGACCAATAGGAGCGGAGATTCAATGAAGAATGTTTAAAAAACGGGGGAATATTATTACGCTACGGGCAATAGTAGACGTAAACGAGGTTGCGTGGGTCAACTAGTTAAGCATAGAATTTCGAATACCACCTCCCTTAACAGGTCTCCCTGCTCCTACTCTCTTAGAATGGTTGCATTCCCTTAGTACCGCTAAATTGGAATAAGACTATTACTAAAACAGCTGAGAAGCTATACAGTATAATTATATGTATGTGTTTATATACCATTGTATGACAAACAGTAGTATTCCATTTTAATGAGTGCTGATAAATAAATCAGTGTACAAGTTACAAGCTACACAAGTACAGGTATTGAATGCGGAATAATACTTGTTATCCTTCGAATGGTAGCTTATATTTGAGGGAGCTTGTTTCCATTATATCATAAGCTGTGACGGACAGGCGTGACAAATGAAAATGTAAGAAGTATTTTATAAAATACTGTTGGAAGTTTGTTTATCATTTATGAGGGCAACAACGACAACATATTTTTGATCACGTTAGAAAAAAGAGCAGAATATACGCTCTCAAACTAAACTGTTCGCCTCTTCCGCCCTGTGCCAATCTGTTATAACCTTGAACTCATTACCAGTGCACGTGTTTCCCTTCCACTATGGGTTTTTAAGTGCTACGTTAATGTGGGTCAGCATGCTGCATTGACTGTATTATGACCATCACTCTTAGTTTCTACTAATGCTTGCCATCAGTCACGGTAGAGTCATTATGAGAGACTCTATAAAAAAAAAGAAATAATTATGCACCATTTCTCATTGAGGCTCAGCTGCTATTAGTCATGCACAATGTTTATAGCCTATAGCCTACCTAAATAAATGGATTTTCTAACACTGAAACAATTGATACAGAAACGGTAGTGCTTAGATAAGTGTTCTCAATATAACAAATACCTAATCTTTACCATATTAGAAGCAATTTATAGATTACAAATTCCTTATCGTAGTATTATGGACACCTTAAAAGTTAGTGGCGCGTGAGACATATGCTCGTGTTTAAAACCATTGCAGGTTCTTCCGCATTAAAGTAGGTACGTCCATTGGCATAGTTTAAAAATATCCATTTAAATCAATTAACAATCAATTAAGATGATAGGAACATTATTTATGTATGTATCGACTTTTGAGAGGCGATTAACCTTTACTAAGCGACGAAAAGTAAGTAAATAGTCTCTCAAATCAGACAGAACGAATATATAACCTCCTGTTTTTGCAACATTTTTCACTGATGCTTTGCTCCTATTGACTATAGGGTAAAGATATGTAGCCAATGGCTTTCTTTGAGAAATAAGCTATCAAACAGTATTGGAAACTTTCAGTTCGAACCAGTTAGACGAGATTAATGCATTGAAATAAACTCTTCGGGTTTATAATTTAAGAACAGCTTCGAAGTACATTTTAAATGAATAATGTTTTAAGTTGGGTTCTTGGATTTCCCCCTAATTTCGTGTTCCAGGTGTACGACCCTGACCTTCTAGAGTGTACACTCACCAATTCAT
This sequence comes from Spilarctia lutea, assembly GCA_916048165.1. Lineage (NCBI taxonomy): Eukaryota > Metazoa > Arthropoda > Insecta > Lepidoptera > Erebidae > Spilarctia > Spilarctia lutea. The sequence goes on along the minus strand of OU696470.1, from coordinate 26,453,713 downwards.
CCGTGATTGGTTTACCTTTCCTGGCCTTCTTGTCTCCCTTTCTCTTTTCTCAATTGTTCATGGCCTTTTTTTAAGAGTTAATTATGCATTAAAAGACTGTCTTAAATACAGTGAGGTTTTTCAATACTATAAATATTAATTCGACGGCTTCTGTTACCTTAGATACAACAACAAGTAGTTCATGATTTAAAATATCTCTTTGTGATCGTGGGTCCTTTAAGCGTCGCGTGAGGTACTGTCGAATTAATAAATATAGAATATTAAAATGGAAACTAATTAAATATATTATTATTTGTATATATTTTGACAGTCAAAGTCACTACCATTCTACCACTAGAGATAATTTTTAATTATTTGACTGCCTTGGTGGCGCAGTGGTAGTGAATGCGACTGCTGTGCTTGAGGTCTCGGGTTCAAATCCTGGGTCGGACCAAATGTTTGTGTAATTTACAAATATTTATTTCGGAGTTTGGGTGTTTTCTATGTATTATTTTACATGTATTTCCAAAAAGAAAGTATATATGTATTCATATAAGTTGTCTAGTACCCATAACACAAGCTCTGCTTAGCTTGGGACTAGATGGCGTTGTGTGTGAGATGTTCGAAATATTTATTTATTATTTATTTATTTATTTTTATTTAGGAAACAAACAATTGCGCGGTAATAAGTTACAACATATACCTTATATTTAAGATGTTCTATTAAATTAATCATGCAACCAGCACTGTTATCCACAGAATAATATTTCTCATCAGTACATAGTGCTAACTTGTCAATTATAAAAAAAACAATACACAGGCCGAGATTAGGTTACGTGTTTTTTTCTTTTTCGATGAAATGGCAACCAGCCGATCACTCGGATCAGCTATTTCTGCCAATGTCAAGTATTTATAATCTTCAATTATCAAGTCTTCGAGTCTTCAAGTCGTGTCGTCGCGATGAAATTAATGATAAAAAATATATAAAATGTGGATGACATGAAATGGGGACCGTCTTTCAAAATAACAAAAAACGATCTCTAGGTTACGTGTTGATAATGTTCTAAAATACGTCTTTTACATTTTGAGATCGACAAGTGCAATTTAACTATGTCAGTTTATATTTGTCAGAAGTGAAATATATATCAGACTATGCCGATGTGTTATTTAAATCCAAAATCTATATCTTCTTAATAATATTAACATATTAAATCATTCCCATAGCAGTGTTAGACCAGAGATATTAAGATCCTGTTTTACAGAAAATTAGCATAAGTATACATATCATGTCTACTTGAACTTCTAAATTTGTAGACATATGTATATAACAAATTAATACCATAATGTTATGAATAATTCCAGAACACCCAGCTCAGTAAATACATTGTACATGTTTTTGTTTGACCTGCAAATTAAGCTGTGCGAACCTACATCCTATTCGTACTAAGCTAACATGGTTTTTTCACTAACTTCAATAAACTAACAGTATTTGATTATTCCACATTATTAGATATTACAGAGGCAATAAATATTGTAAAAACAATTTTATTTTAGGTATTAGGAATACACGTTATTTAGCAAGTAGTTAGTAGAAAAGTGTTATGGCTGAGATGATGATAATGAGATGAAAATGCAGTTATTTTGGTAATAAATCGCGGCCGAAATAAATCAACAAGTTGAGGAATCTTTAAATTTGAACACTTATGGAAAAGTGAAGATGTCGGCAATCTGTCAGTTAATCAAAGCGAGCTAGTCGATTCTGATAAGTGTGTTGGCGCGTGTTGCATTAAACTTTATAGACATTTTATTACTAAGAACATCGTACGATATTAAAGGCAAATCCAAAGATATCTATGTATTTAGGGTTCCCTAGTGCTAACAAAGACCTTGATAAACTAGCTTTTGTCTACGGTTCCGTCCGAGTTGGTAATCGCAGCAAAGAGTCGCCGAAGATCTTTCTCGAGAATCAAAATATCTCTATGGCAAATTTTACTGAAATCAGTGCAGCGGTTTGGCCGTGTAAGCGTAACAGACAGACAGAGATAATTTTGAATGTATAATATGAGAACTTTCACTTCTCAGACAGGGCAGTGTGATCCTAAACTAGACTGAGTATGTGCTGTATTAAATAACATTGCTGATTAACATAGTGAAATATTAAATCTATATGAATAAACAATTAAAATAAAAAACTTTTTAAAAATAAGCTATATTGATATGCCCCATAAAGAATAAATCAAATGATTCCAAACTCGAGGGTGTTGCGACGTTTCTTTGTAGAGTTCCTATGGCCACCTTCATAATATTGCATTGTCACGTTGTATACATTTGCTTGCAAAATTTCAGCAAAGTCATATGAAGATTCCACCCGAAAATACTTTCAAACATTGCAAGTTAATAAAAAGCTTGTAAAAATGAATAAATGAAATGTATGTACGCGCATAACGATCGATTGCATCGAATTGGATAATTATTTTTAGGAAATGTGTTCAGGAAAAGGGTTAGTATGGATTTTTTTTAAAAGATGAGATCTTATTTTTTTTGTCCGCGACTGTACACTACCAGTGGGAAGCGGAGACGGGCATTATTACTAAAAATTGTGTTTCATAAATTTAGGAAATATTTACGAAACCAAATGTGGCGGTACGAAGTTGGTCGGGTCAGCTAGTTATGAATAAATAACACCCAGACATAGGTCAATTGATCATCGCACAAAAAAATATTATGGATGGGACTCGAATCTCATCCTCTGGCTCAGCACTAAGTTGTATGAATGCGCATTACTTAGCATAATATTTTATATAAATTTTATTGAAAACCAACCAAAAGTTTTAAATGTTAATTTTCTATATACATTATTATTTTGTATATGAATAATTATGATAGCTTATTTATTCATTTATTACTGCCTTGCAAAGCAATTAGTACAGCAAATTAGTATAGAACAGAACAACACCAAAATTATACCTAACCAATCAAAATTGGTATCAACATAGAGATTATATATTGCATAACACTCGCGTCGGCTTGATCGGCGCACGGCTTCTTTACGAAAAATATAAATAATATAGCCTGTGGTACTTTGAGAAGATGTGCGACTCAATTTTGTTCGACGTCTGCAACAAATATCGTTACATTTTAGCCAATCCGTGCAGTAGTTTCCGACTTTATCGCGAACAGACAGACAGCAGCAGCGATTTTCGACATTCAAGCTAATATAGGTGAGTTCATCCATTTTTTTTTAAATGTAACATCTGGTTATCAGAAAGCTTTAAGTCGATCTTTACCGGCTCTTAGATCATAATGGCATAATAATATCTGTCCGTGTGCGGCAAGACTAATTTATTTATGTACCTACCATAGATAACAAAAAGCTGTCTAGAAAGTATGAAGGCTCTTATATTAATCACTACATAAGCGTTTGTATATACAGAATTATAGAAATACAAATGGATGGATGGACGGATATATGGATGGATAAAACAAATGGATAGCCTGGATTTCAGTAACATTCGAGCTGGTCAAGTTCTTACTGGTAACTAATTATTACGAATTGGTTACTTTGCAAAAATCTTTTGTTAGTACCCAAGGTATCAAGGACAATTAAAGCAAAAATGTAAACATGTGTATAGTTATATGTGTGAGTGCTTATATATATAGTTTATATCTTTTGATAAAGAACTTATGTTTTCAGCCTTCGTGTGTGTATAATACAGTGCGAATAATAAGAAAGATTACACTTGAATCAATAAGCATACAGACGTTTTATACATTACGTTTGATGTGACTATTATAGGTTAGGTACTACATTAAGATTTAGTGCTCCTGACCTCTGTACAGAGGTGGTGAGTTCAATTTTCATTTATAATAAATTTGTGTAATTTAATCGGTGTCTGTGTGCAGTAATATACAAGTACGTTAATCACCAGTCTGCTTAATAAATATTTAATTTTGCATCAGACGATTATGTGAATTTTCAATTCATTTTATCTTATAGTTTTTTTTTGATAGTTTTATATAAGGATGACTAAGTAGTTGACACCCAAAAAGTGCTACAAAACTTCGATATAACTTGGGTTGAGGAGCAATGAATGGTGTGATAGCATGGCAGGTGTTCTCAAACCAATCGAAGTTCAGCAGACCCCAAGTACATGAAACAAGAAACCCCGCGGGTATCGTCGTACTGCGGGTAACGCCGCGGGGCGAAGCTAGTTTAAAAAAGTAGCCTAACTTACTCCTAATAACATCAGCTACCTTTCAGGGAAATTCCTGTCAAAATCGGTCGTCCAGCCGTTCCAGAGATTAGCCGGAACAAACAGACAGCCAGAGTATATGTACCGTGTATACATACATATGCATTTAGTAAAAAACATACACTCAAATTTTATTTATTTGTATAGATAACTATATCTGCATATATTTCATAATCCATTGTGGTGCGCATTCACAAGTTTAATGTAATCAATGGCGTTACTTGCTGCCCGCGTAATTTGATTATCAGGCGTATGCATACTGCGGATATGAGTAAGATTCGTTACAAATAGCGCTTCAACAATTCAAGTACAACATTGCACGTTTTTATTCGTCGTTAATGACGAAAATAGTACTAAAAGCTGTGTAATAGTCTAAAATAAACATTTATTTAGAACCACGCTTCGAATCATAGGGTCCCTCGATCACTGATAGGTACTACGGTCTCACAGAAAACTAGTGTAAAACAATTCTTCTCCTCGTAGTTCTTCACTAGTCCCTAGGGTCAAATTTATGACCTGTCGAAAAACTACAGGACAGGTGAGTCACTGGGTTGCGCTCGGATGGGTCGGTTGGTAGTCCCGGGATGATAGGCCGATGTGGGGGTGTAACTAACAAGGTCTTTGCGGGTAGGCCGCAAGGGTGACCGGTCTCCTAGTTATGCCTGAGTGAAACAATTCATTTGTTGCTCTTCACCAAAGGCTATTTACCTAGGTATTTTTAATTAAGAGTCCATAGGCAATGGTACTCGTTTACCGTCAGGTGATCCGTCTGTTCGATGCCAAATCGAGTTTATAAATATCCATAGTCACGTTATTTGATGATCGATTCAACCCCAAATTTTCAATAACAGCTTGTATGGCAAAAGAGCGGTTGACAGCTAGTAGATATGCCATAACATATTATAATAATAGCTTGTCATAATCAATTAGTAAGACATAACAAAATCTAAGTCATCATATGTAGATTTTCATACAAAGCGACATTGGTTTTTTGTTTGGAATGTGGAAAAAAATTATATTTACCTTGTACCGACTATAATTGGGTAATACTCGTAATGTAACCTTTTGTTTTGGCATGTAAATTATGAGTTTAAAATGTTTGAAGAAAATTTTAAACAAGAAACAATGGTTTTACATCTCGATTAGGTGAATAACATCAGCTTACCACTGCTGAATGAAAGGTCTTTAATAATTTTTAAGAAATGACGTAATTTTTTATTAAAGTATGCCTGACGTGTATTGGTCTTCAAACTTGCATTGTTGTATACGAATTAATAACAACACAAAAACACACATAAAACTAAAGATTTAAATTATCCATTAGACAAGATATTAAAAAGGATTTAAAGAAATAAAATGACTTCAACGCAAAATGAAATCGAATATTAGCTATGTGTTTGTTGATCTCAAATTTACTTGTTTTTTTTATAATCATAACTTAAGCCTTCTCAATAAAAAATATGAACTTAGTGGTTTAGTAATACACAACAGAAATACAAAAGTGAAACGTCATATTTTTAAGCGACATCAAAAAGGTGGAGGTTCTCAATTTGACTGTATTTTTTTTGAATGTACCATGTTTGTAAATTAATAAATAATTAAGAGTGTCGATTGGGTAAACCGATTTTGATGATATTTGTTTTAAAAACTGGTGTTCCCCGTGTGGTCCCATATCAATTTGGTCCGGTTGTTTAAATCGTTTTTTTTCCTTAACTGTTTTTATTATCTCAGTTAAAACCCGGTCAGCTTGATGTAAACCAACTTCAAAGTGGATGTTGCCACTTTTAATTCGATTCAACAAAAATAAGACTATTCATTTAATGGAGTGGCCCACGCTAGGGCTAAGTGCATGCTTTTGTGAGAAAACATGAGTGTTAATGACATCGTGTGGGTGTGAATCAGATGTCAGATCCGAATGATCCGACCTCCATGTGCTCGCTACGAAACCCTTGATCATGGAACATCATCACCTTGTGTAGATTAAAATACTTCTATTTTGTCTGATGAGATGGCAACCAGCCGGATTACCTATTTCTGCCAATGTTAGGTATTTAAAGATTTTGTTGTCATTAAATTTATGATAAAAAATATAAAAAATGAGGTGAAATTACGGACGGACCGTCTTTCGAAAAACAAAATACGGTCCGTGAGATAATATGCAGCTTAAACTAGTTAATCATCAATTTTGACGGACGGGACACTTGGCCAACCTATTGTGATGTATATATCACTTTGACTGTGAAAATTATTGTGTACTTACACAAAGGAAACTGTCCAAGTCACATTTCAACGCCTAACACGAGAGCGGTGACGTACGACACCTCTTTCAATTTGCACATTGCATCATAATTTACAAAGTGAATTTCACAATATGCGTTTTAAAAATGTCAACTGACTTTCGAAAAAACCTATTTAAACAAATATGGAACGTAATGTAGTCTAGATCGGATTGGACTTTGTATACGTAGTTAACAGTCAGGATTATGCATTGCGAGATTCAGATTGAATCTGTAAAAATGTGGTGTTTCTGGTATCCGAGTGGTTTTGACCACATATTCCTTGCTCATGTGTCCCCGATGTGTCGGAGTTCCTAATAAATTGTCTACCTCGACCACTTAAAAAATAGTAATTCAATTGTACGATAGCGTGAAATATAGTCCTTTCATAAGCCATCCTAGATTGATATAACAATTCATTGAGACATGCACATTTTTCAAATTAACGCCAGCCACCTACAATTCAATAATAAACATATAGTAAGAAATAGAAGTACAAATTCTTGTTAATTAATATTAGAAATTCGCCATGGCTTTTTGCAATGCCTCTTCGCTACGCCATAATCGAGCCAGCTCTGTGATAAACAATTTTTCTGTCAAGCTTTTTATGTACCTACTTCTGTCGTTGTGGCGCTATTGTAATGAATTTCCTCTCGTGTGATATGGCGGTTATAGACGTCAGTTGGTATTGGGTCAGGGCTGCTACTTGCTGATAAGTTTTTGATAGATAATTATGGTAGATAAATATCAGAATCTATATGAGGGATTGGTGAAACTAACCCTTATTGGAATAAATCTATACTAATATTATAAGCGCTAATCGTAGGAACGCTGGCCCGATTTACAAAAATCAATCAGTGTTGGATAGTCCATTTATCGAGGTAGGCTATAGGCTATTTATATATATCATCACGCTAATACTAATAGGAGCGGAGCACCAATGAAGAATGATTAAAAAACGGGGAAACGCTACACGCTACGGGCTACAGAAGACGCAAACGAGGTTGCGGGGGTCATCTAGTATAGTGTAAGTCAGAAGTATAATTAAGAAAGTAATATGTTGCTACTATATAGTTGTATTACATAACTATATACTACTAGTTGCGCCCAGTTACATTCAAGGTTCAAGTACGGGAACTCTTAATTTTTCAGAATTTAATTCCCTACGTGCTTTTTATCTCTGTGCCAAATTTCGTCCAGATTTGATCAGCAATTTATGCGTGTAAGAGCAACGAACTCGCTACGGGTGTAGGATTTACGATCTTTCATTTCTTTTATATTGGTAAAACCACTATATATTTTGTAAACAAACATATTAATTACTAGACTACAAAAAATAATCAGGTTTTAATACCCACTTGTAGACCTCGAAGCTGACTTTCTAGGCAATGGAACTACGTACGTGAATCCTTATTCTAAACGAATCTTTATGCGAAGAGTTTTACCAGACCTCATTCCAATTAAATTGTTGATACTCTACCACCACAGTCATCGCCACTTTATATATTAGACGAATGTCGCTTATACCTTTTCATAATCTACACGCACTCCTGTTCTCAAAATGTCAGGACACTGATGACGAATCTCAACAAGGTTGGAGGACGCCCTTCTCTTGATAGTTTCGAGGTCGTGTCAATCCGGAAATATTGCAGGTGATAAATTGTTCCACAGATAAGTTATGCGCGTCAAAAATTTAATTAAAATATGTTTACTTGCCCAAGCTTCATTTAAATTAGACAAAAGAATCAGTGTGGTTGACAAACATCCATTTTAATAGCGACCAATATTATTATATACATATTGTTTGAATTGACTTGCAAGTCATTTGCATTCGTTAATAAGTAACTTTAAAGTTTGTTATTTTTTCAATGTTTTATAGCTTTACACATTTAGCTACTAAGTGTTGATTTTGCAAAAACTCTGAGTGATAATAGTAAAACATTTTGAATAGCAAGTATGTTAGAAAAAAACCTTTTCATTTTATTGTAAGTTTGGCTGTATTTACAGTCACAATTAACGATTATTTTACTACTTAACAGTGGGTTACTAACTGTATTCAGTCGAATCACATATCTTTTTCACCTCCAGGTGAAGATTCATCAAAAAAAACAAATATTTTTGCGCTACTGTGTGCAAATTGAGCGCGCTTACTATTAGCGGGAAGGAAGTCATTGGCCAACTAATGAACACTATTTTTTCAAGACATACCCATAATTTAATTGAGGGTGGATATGAGCTGCGGTGATAGCTTACCGGCGGGCGATCCGTCTTTTCGATTTTTTATTATGGTATCGCCTGATGGTAAGCGATTACCGCCGCAGATCGACACCTGCAACACCAGAGGCGTCACAAGTGCGTTGCCGGCCTTTTAAGAAGGAGTAGATACGCTCTTTTCGTTTGCCCCTAAAAAACTATAAAAGTTGATTGACGGTTCCTAATACGATATAAGCACGATACAAGTACACGGTAAGTGTTGACAGTCAGTTTAAGTATCAAAATTGAATTGTTGTATTACATTTTCTTTAGGCAATATTCAACATCTTAAATCTATACTAATATTATAAAGAGGAAAACTTTGTTTGTATGTTTGTTTGTAATGAATAGGCTCTAAAACTACTGGACCGATTTTAAAAATTCTTTCACCATTCGAAGGCTACATTATCCACGAGTAACATAGGCTATATTTTATTTTGGAAAAAAATAGGGTTCCGTAAGATATTGGGGTTTTTCGGACACAAGGTGTAAAAAACCAACCCTATACGGGGGAAAATTTTTCGCTACGGGCAATAAAAGACGCAAACGAGGTTGCGTCGGGCAGCTAGTGTCAAATATATTATCATCTTCATGGTGATTTACCAAGTCAATAACCCGTCTCTATACAATCTTCTTAAATGACAATATTTATATATTGATAGGTACTTATTTCCAGCATTTATGAGTCAACAGTCAAAACATAATTATTTAGTAAGTCTTCGTTGTTTTATATTTGTTTATCGGAAACTGTTGTACAAATAAAAACTTGAGTTTAGCTATTCAGTAACGATTTTTAGGCACTTGTAATGCATCCTGTGTCGCTGGTAATTTTACGAACATTACGGTGGCGTAGTGGTAGTGTATGCGACAGCTAAACTTGAATTCTGGGGTTCGATTCCCGGGTCGGACTAAATGTTTGTATGATATGCAAATATTTGTTTCGGAGTTTAGGTGTTTTCAATGTATAATTTGTATGTATTTACAAAAAAAAAATATAAGTATTTATATCAGTTGTCTAGTACCCATAACACAAGCACTGCTTAGCTTGGGGCTAGATGGCGTTGTCAGTTAGATGGCCGGAATATTTATTAATTATTCATGAATCGTACAAAATAACACGTAGACTCAGAACTCCAATTTGTGGATCATACAAGGTGTTGCTTCGTATGGCGATCAAATGTTAAACACTCATACTATTTTCCTAACGAAAGATTGGACAAGTTTAATTTGTAGCGTGCAGCTATAAGCGAAAGGATTTATGTATTTCGTACTTTTCAATTTCGTATTAAGGCAATGTTAAAATTTTATGATTACCTACAGTTTCTATGGTGGGAGTAGTGGCCCGAACGTGACTACCGCCTTGCTAGTCTATCACGAATTATTTTAATTTGTATTTGTAGTAGTATTGATACTAATACTACAAATTCGAAAGTACAAAGAAAACCGCTGCAGAAATTACAAAGAAAGACAAGGGAATACGTTGATTCTTGTTGTACCAAACCTAGTTGTAATACAAATAGTTGATGTATAGTAAACACTTGTTGTTTTGGGTGAAATAATAATAATAATAACATCATCTCACAAAAGAGTCAGTCAGATCCCAAACTATTCTTTTCCTATGGAAACCAGACTACTGATAACTAGACTTATATTATTTTAAATAGAGATATATTAATTTGGATGAATTGTTATTCATCCAAATTAATGGAGTGTTCCCAAATCTGAACAAATTTTCATACTCAACAAAAAGGGCCACTAAACAATTGATCAACAGGCCCTTCACATAGAAATATAATAAAACGTGTACCAAACATTGCTACAACTTCCTTTGCGTAATTGAAACACTGCTAATTTTCCTCAGTTCGTTTACCTACAGTGTGTTTGCGAATGCCAATGTCCCTTGTCACCATTATCTGTATTGACACTTCAAATATTATAGAGAACACATTATTGATAAATGTCTATCGACAAACGCGTGCTGTTACAGTAACTGTTATCTAGCGACCGATTTCAATAACTTATCTCCAGTTTTAACTAGAATTGTAACTTTCACCGGGTTTTGAGAAAGGACTACACTCTTGTCTTAAAGTACAACTACAGTCCCCTTGTCTGAAATCGATTACATTTCCATTACTAGGAGCGTTAAACAGGCAGCCGACCAGTAAACATAATGTGCTCTTAAACATTACGCCTACTCCAAATTAAATGTGGAAAATGGTACGAAATTGTTATGCTATTATACGAGATGTGCAGCAAGTTTAATTGTTTACCTCACAATGTCACTAAGTTTAGTATTGCGGATTGCGGTTTCTACTGTGGAAAAATTATTTGGTGATTCATCGATAATGATTAATGATTATTACGAATTAGTGGTATAATTTGTTTAACCAACCGCAAGTTGAACAAGACCTGAATTCGATTTTTATTTTATGTGTTTCCTCAAATCACTGATTTTTATTAATTGATTTAGATTATTTTATTTAAAATAAACCCAACGTTGCGTCGTTCCGTTTGGTCACGTAAAATACTTCTCCTAAGGGTGGGCAACTCTTAACTTAATTGACAGTGTTTCACGCTTTATGGGAGTTGTGATGCGACGCTCAGTTAAAAAACTGATTCATTCAGATAAAACCAGTGGAACTTGTAGCCCATCCCGTTTAATCTTGAGATTAATAAAGGTTGGGAAGAAGAAAAATCCTATTATTTCAGTACTTCCTTAAAGTCTTCAGTTAGTTAGATAAGGTTTAAGGGTCGGCTACCAACATAGTCGTACTTTTAACAAAATCAATCACATCTGAATTTATTTGTTCCTGAGCTTTCGAATGTTTTGTTTGGCAAACGTTATTTTGGCCACCTGCCTGTAAACTGCGATCAGGTGCGAGTTCAGAACTAATGGTAATATTTTGCTTGAGCACGTGTTCTAGGAAACGTGACTTATTGTTACAGAAATATTGTCAGGAATGTTTGTAACTATACTTGATTAGTTGGTGATTTTATGGGACTTATTGTCGATAGTGATGTCACAATAATAAACTATACCTAATATACAAGTTATATAGAGATACGAGTATAGTGGAGCTCAAAGATTACATTTTAGAAAAGCGTTTGTGAGTTTTTCAAGAATTGACTGCTTGAAAGTTGTATAGTAATTTGTAAAACGAATGGGAAACGACTGAAAGTTCCGTAAAAATGTTAATGTCTCACGTGTGTTGAAAAAATAACTTGTTTTTATGTTATGATTATGCTTCCAAAGATACACTTATTCAGCTTAAATTGTTTACATGATTATGTAACAATAAAATTTATTTTATAAACGATGAAGTATTTTCATTCGTTTATTTCACGTTCCTGTCTCCGGGCCAACAAAACAAACAAGGTTCTATGAAAGTAGCTCTTTTTCGTGCTTCATAATCTATACTAATATTATAAAGCTTAAGAGTTTGTTCGTTTGTTTGAACGCGTTAATGTCAGAAAACGCTGGTCCGATTTGAACAATTCTGTCAGTTTTGGATAGTCCATTTATCGAGAAAGGCTATAGGCTATATATTATCACGCTAATACTAATAGGAGCGGAGCACCTTTGCAGAATGTTTAAAAAACGGAGCAAAATTTTCACGCTACGGGCAATAGAAGACGCAGACGAGGTTGCGTGGGTCACCTAGTATGAAATAAAACTTCTGTCGTACCCCTCGTCGAATTGAGAAGAGATATTATGGTATGATATGTGGTATGGTATAAATTGTCACTAAATACCATTTAGAGGTCTTAGCTTTCGTCAATGACAACATGTACTTTACCTAACATGGCATTAAGGAGTATTCGGAGGGTGTCTTCAGCAAGTTCCAACGTTATTACTCACCCTGGGGGAAACCACTCTAGGGGATTTCTTGTTTTATTCTTGAATGTGATGGCTGTAAACTCATAGACTTTAGGGTCCAGGGAGATCCCTACCTGGGCACTGGTACAACACTAATATATTTATCATTTGTTGAAAATTTTAACGAGTTCTATTTTTAATGACCAAGGATTGAGTACCACTCAATCATCATTTTTAGGTTTGGAAAAATGATGATTGAGTGGTACTCAATCCTTGGTCATTAATTATGTCCTTCTTCAAGATCTAATCTATCTTAATACCGAAATTAATCGTATAGACAGATTTATTTTGAATTTATAATATCAGCATTGAAGTATTATTACGAAACTACATAAAAGCCCAGTAAATACTTATTTTTGTAGCGGTTTTTATAAAAAGCAAACTGAAGTTGTTTTTGGTAACTGAAAGCGGTTTTCTAAACTAATTACTTCGTCTATGATTCTGCTTTAAACTGGCCGCTAATAATATTTACCCGACATTTAATTATAATTTTGAATGTAATTTTCAAATAAAGAATGCGCAAATGAACCAATTAGATTCAGCGTGTTTGTTAGATAGATGTTTGATGAGAGAACAAGTAAACATAGCTATGAGCTGGTGTTGTGTGGTGAATATTTATGACGGCGCGTGTTAACGCCTGCTCCACAAGTGACGCAATACGACTAATTATCATCTTATATTCAGTGTCAGTCTTTGAGTAATGCACTGAATTCTAACATTTTGCAAAATACATTTATCTGCATGATAATTAGCATATTTGCTAATAGTTAGAAATGATACTAGCTATGATTATTAATACTAATTGCCTCTTTTCATACTCATAATACAACACAAAGATGAACAACAGGGACTTTAATGCTAGTTAGTACTTGGGACACCTTCTTTATGAGGGCTCAGAATGTCGGTAGTAATGAAAGATAAACTGTAAACGTATGTAAAGGTGTGTGTGATACATGTTATTTTGAACAGCAAAAGGTGGTTAATCCAATTATAACAAAGGGATTGGACTGTACTAAATGTCATCGTCCTCCATAATCCATACAGCGAATAAATGTCTAACCAATCAATATTTTATAAATTAGTTGTGGTAACATTCCACTCTTGAAAAAGTTTTTAATTTGATTTAACCTTGGATTATTTAGCTCAAGCAATAATTACTAGAACACGCCAATGTAACATACAAGATACAAACCACATATTCTATTACGGTTAATCCTACTAATATCATAAACGCGAAAGTTTTTGAGTACGTAAGTGGGTATGTTTGTTGCTCTTTCACGCAAAAACTACCGAATTTATAAAGATACTAGCTTCGCCTCGCGGCGTTGCACGGGGTTATTATCGTACCGCGGGTAGCACCGCGGGGTTGTAGCAACATACGAAGGACAATGTATAACATTGTGACTGATTGTCAAATTTATATTCGACTTCAAAGAAAGGAGGCAGTTACGAAAACTTTCTTTATTGTTTTACTTATTTAACGATTTTTAAATTATTCGCCTATTTTTTTATGTGAGAGAGCACAATATTCTTTGAGAATATAGTTTCAAATAATTTATTATGATGTAGGAATTCGGTGACAACTTCTTAAAATAATTATTTCTGTTTAAGTATAAAGTTGAGTTAAGACCATGGATGACGTCTGCAGTTAGAGTATATATATGTTCCTATGACGCAGTGTACTATACGTGCTTATATACATTATTTACCCCATAGAGGATGCATGATCTTTACGTAGTACACGTTTATAAAGAAACTTCTATCAAAGAACAATAGGTTTGAATTACACAAATTGTTATCGCATGTAAGGATCGGAACCCACGACAGCCAACGCAGTAAGCAAATACTTAAACCTAGTGGTTTCCTAACGTGCGGTCCACAAAATAGTGTTTTTAATTGTACACATTGTGCACGTGACATTTGTATATATTGGAGACATTGCACTCTATCGTATACAGTTGAAGACCGTGACCTGGTACCAATTCATACTTGAACACTCAAACTGCGTTAAAGCAAGGCTAGATTTAAATTTATTCGATGTGCACCGGCGCGTCTGCATATAAACCTGTTTGAGTCTAATGAGTGCATAGAGGAGAGGAGTGAACAGTTCACGTGTACATCGTAGGACCCTACCTTATATGTAATAATAAATCTCTTTATTGTACACCAGTTGTAGTATGATTACATGGTAAACTTAAAACTATTATAAAGTATGTACAAGTGGCGGCCTTATCGCAATATCTTACAAGCAACCATGGGATGGAAAGAAGAGTAGGGATGAAAAAGTATATGGTATTTGCTGGTGTATTATTGGTGGAAAGAAAATTAAAATAGAGTTGACACATTTCCTAAAATAATAACAACACTTATCTAGTGTGACAGATTATACATAAAAACCTACCTACCTAAGTAGGAGCTCTGTAGGGTCACGGTGGTCCAGAGGCGTAAGTTGCATTCTCAACTAGGACAAACATCTTTGCGATGATCACTAATGGTGATTTATTAATGAAAACTAGCGACCTGGCCTTGCTTCGCACAGAAGTCATTGAAATTATCGGATTTCCTCTACTATAATAATATGCATCTATTACACGTAAATATTCCTCTTGAATCACTCTATCTATTACAAAAAGATGTATAAAATCCGTTTAGCAGTTTAATAGATCGAATCAAACAGACAACAGCAGCCGCTTAATTTTATACTATGTCAAGATTATTATTAAGACATGTATTAGTTTGTTAATTAACATTCTGATTATCATGACACAGTCTCCGTCTAGTTTGGAATCAGATAATCGTGTATGAGATACACCAAGACATAAATAAGTTTATAATTAATATTCTTGTGTAAATAATATAATGTTAGTGTATCGATTTCTAAGGCTCATAATTATTGTTTTAAGGCAACGCCCGCATTAATAAGATATCCTATGTCGCGTTCCGTTTCTTATATATGAAACAAATAACATTTTGACTCAGAACAAACATTAATTTGTGAACCAAACGAAGAATTGGCCCATGTAGGGTTTGAACCCACAACTACAGCGCAGTAGAGAGCGGCGTGGCTAACGTTATCCACTACGCTATCCGTGGAGTCGATACTGTTATATACTAGATATATATTTATACAACAAAATAAGTTATAGAATACTCTTCAAATAAATAGGATAGTTGACACATTAGTCAAATTTGTTGCTTTTGATCAGCTGTCAAAACGATAACTTTGTATGAAAAATGTACTAAATACAAACTTGTGACGTCACTGTTTTATACTACTTATTTGAGCATTCATTATTTGATAAAAATTTGTAATAGAAATGAAAAGCTGTAATAATTATATTTTCCCAGATGTTTTCTAATGTTCGTTTTAAGGAAGGAGACATCGGTATTTATTTACAATACAGTCAACTACACTATTGTGATATTCATTAAAACATTTTGTGAATTTTAAAAGGCATGTAAGAAAATAAAATGTCGTATTCTTAATTGCATTTGTATACCATGACTGAATGAAAAGTATTAATACTTTGTATCATTATCACCAACTGATAGAGATACACAGGAGGAAGAAACATTTATGTAGGTCAATTGGGTACCTGATATTGATGATAATAGTCTTTAATAATGTTTCGTATAAAATACATTGATAAACTGCCTCATTGACGCAGTGGTAGGTTACGCGATTGCTGTGAATAAGGTTTCGGGTTCGATGCCCGGGTCGGGTGATGATCTGCTGTATTGGATTTTCGGTGGTTTCTTTCTATGTATAATATGACTATTTAAGTATTCTCAGCTTAGCTTTCATAATACGAGTTCTGCTTAGTTTGAAACTAGGTGGCGTTGTGTGTCAGATGTCCATAATATATTAAAAAACGAGTAAAAAAAGGGGTCGTTGAACATGATTTATTTAATCCGGTTGCCGGTAAATGTTGCAGTTCAATTCAATTTCAAGGGTAAAATGGACCGGTAAATTAGCAACATTTATTAACAACTCCTTAATGGTAACATCAAGATTTGCATAGTTGATTTATAACCAAGATGTTTGCGATTATAATGAAAATCTACATGAATCTTGTGGCTAATAAGGGAAAGCTAGCGAGTCATTTTGAGACAGTCTAAAACGAAGTTAGTACAACTGTTGGATATACTAACAACAAGGCATAACGCTGTTTCTACAACGCTTTTTCTAAAACAGTTACATTCAAGTACTTTTGTATGACATAGAAGACAGAATTATTAATAAAATTACTTGTAAATTTTATTTTATTTATTTTTCACTAGCAGGCCCGACAAACTATATACTGCTATATTTTTCTTTAGTAAATATTTTCTAAATTTCTGAAAAACCTATTTTAGTAATTATGCTTTTTTCAGTTTCGTACAGGTAGTGAAAAAAAATCTGTTAAGTTTATCTTGTGATTTTCTACTATACAAACTTTGTTTTAACAATAACGAACACAAAAAAAAGAGTTATCCAATTTGGTGAAGCCAATCGGAAGTAATGCGCGTACATACATTTCGGTGATATCACATCAACATAAGTCTCACCTAAGAAAGGAGGTTTTTACCTTGACGAGACGAGGGTTGAATATAGGGGTTGTTTAATTTTGTTTATTCTATTAATATTTAAAATTGTAATTCGTTATTACACACAGACTAAAAATACGTAGAGCCTATAGTATAGTAACCAGCCAGGTGATAAACATACTTGTATGTTTCTAAATACAAACAGATTACAGATAAAGAACAGCTATACACACAGTAACATTGCTCATTATTTATCCTAGATGGGAATAGAACTCACGACCTTCTGCTAACTGTTAGGACCCCCAACCATTAGATGACTCGACGAACAGGCCCATTCGGATGTTATCAAATTGTGATTATTATATTTACAATATTTTATCAGAACATTTGGTTAAGATTTGCTTTTGTGGATTTTAGTTTCATTTATAAGTTTGTAATTGCGTATTTTCTTTAACCTTTATATAAAAATTATACCAATACTGAATACTTTAAAAGACACACTTTGTTTGTTCCTAACTCTTAGCTCCGAGAAAAATATATTCAAATAGAACTCGATTCATAAAAAGACAACTACATATATTCATATAAACAGTTTTTTATCTATTCTAATGGAGATTTAAACGTATGGCCTCGGTATTTCTACACATTGCAACTAAACGTATTCTACAACAAACATCCGAGGAAGTATTTCACACAGTTGATTTTTTTGTTAAACCTGGCAAATGGCCAGTTTTTTATTGCTAGGCAATCACTAAACGTACTTGCGATATGATTATACGTACATTATGAATGTATTGGTTACAGTTCATATGTGTAAAGCTCGGCGGTATTGAACAGATTAATGCAACAGATTGATTTTTACTTTTTCTTATGTCAAAACATAATTTCTATTTAAGTGTCATATATAAAACTTGAAACTGATAAATATAAACCTTGCTAACTAAAATTTGATACATTGTTAATTATAATTTGAACGTTTCGATTAATTTTTGCAATGTCTTAGTTATATGTCACTGCTCTCTACGGAGGGTATGCGGTATTGACATTGTACTACTGACGTGCGGATAGGGTTTATTTCGGTACGGCCGTGAGCTTCGGCTAGCCATTCATTTCGTCTCAAATATCTCAAAATGTATATTAAAAGTATGCATGTACGTAAACGTCACTACGCACCAGCGTATCGCACATTCGCATTATTATCATCAATATTAGTTATAATTAATGAACCTACCTTCTGGTTCTGTGCGTTGCGAGGGGTGAGGCCCACCTGGGACCCCATCTCGGCTAAAATATTCTTGGGCATTTTGTCACAGAACAGTCAATTCACAACAAAAATAATTTGATATTTGAAAGTTCGCGCGTAGTTGCACTTGTCGTGGTCCAGGTGACGCGAGGTGCGCGGTATGCGCGCAGACGAGCGAATGAGCGCGCGGTTCCGCTTGGCCGCTGTTATAACCGCGCAGGCGCACGTGACGTCACCGCCAGCGTGCGCAAGCGCCCACAGCCTGCACCCTGCACCACACAGCCTGCGACGAGCCCTGATCACCTCAAGGATTTTTCGTTGACGTCATTGCATAACAGGCCATCATTTTCCCCCGAATTCAAAGCACGTACCGTTTTAGTACTTTATTTTATTGTTCATCATTTCGCATTAATATTTTTATGTAACTTATTTCCTTATTCATTCATCACCTAATTAATTCGAATGGTTTATATTTAAATACCTATTATACGGTGTGATCTAGTCTCATCATCTTGTGCCTGAGCTACGCTAAGCGAACAGACTCTCATTTATTGAATACGGTTTCGTTGATTTACATTTGAAATAAATATATATCATTATAATTATTAAAATACATTTGTTGTTAATTTCCCACATTTACATTTAAATATGTTATTACCATGTGAAATGATAACAATAGAGATTAAAAAAATGTATAGGTACGAGTATAATTTTTGTTCAAACAGGACCTTTATGAATAATATTACACAGCGTTTTTGTGATAAAAATGTGTTATGTTAAACATCAAGCCAACTCGATTTGAAAGTAAATTTTGAGATGAATAGTCTAAGTTTAAGGTGGGACATGGGACTGCGGGAGATATGACTTCGGATTGGGACTAAGGGAAATATGAAACGAAATAAGTTTACATTTGCCTTTTTCAATTTAGAAATTCAAGTCATTTTGCACCGTCTATAAGAGGTAATCAATTGTTTATGGTTGCAAAGTAGAACTAGTCGCCAGGGGTGAGGGAGGCGGGGCGTTCTATGGTACACATGAAGCTGAGGTGGTACAGTGGCAGTGCATGCGACTGCTGTGCTTGAGATGTAGGGTTCGATTCACGGGTCGGACTAATTGTTTGTATGACTGTAAATGTTTTTAAAATTAAATCATCATCAGTTATGGCGTAGGCAACTTACAGAGGAAATTGCATCCGTATATTAACCGTAATTGAAACTGAAGATCATTTGGAATCAAAAGAACTCATGGTATATACTCGTATACAGTTTCCCTAGTGCACACCCAGGTAAAATTGTGGTTTCCACTATATTGTTTGTAAAGTTTTGACTGTTAGTCTGGTTCCGATTACTACGACTTTAATTACAAATACCTGTTGTAGGGTTTTTCAAAAACAACCCGTTTAAGGGCAAAATGAGGTAATAAGGTCACAAAGTCTTAAAAGCAATATGGGGTTACAAAATTTTGTTACAATAATTACATCGTTTTTAAATTTTAACAACGCAGACAAGAAATATCATCAATAATATAGGGTGTTTTTTTAAGCTAGATAGAACTTTAAATTGTAAAAAGTAACACAAAAAATTAAATTTTGATGAAACTTTTTTTTTTATTTGTTTCAGTATACTCTGACAAATCATCATGAATAGACTCACGCTTGAACAACGCTACGAAATTATCCAAATTTACTTTGAAAATCAGCTCATTTTTGAAGAAATAAGGTCCGATGATGCCACCAGCGTGAAAACCGCACCATACGGTGCATTTTTCTGGATGTAATGGAGTCTGTAGGGTCTGTTGTGGATTGGTCTCACTCCATATGCGGCAATTTTGCTTATTAACAAACCCGTTAAGCCAAAAATGCGCCTCATCGCTGAACACAATTTTGCGATAAAACAGTCGTCTATAAGTTGCGCGAATCGACGACTGATTTTCAAAGAAAATTTGGATAATTTCGTAGCGTTGTTCAAGCGTGAGTCTATTCATGATGATTTGTCAGAGTATACTGAAACAAATAAAAAAAAAAGTTTCATCAAAATTTAATTTTTTGTGTTACTTTTTACAATTTAAAGTTCTATCTAGCTTAAAAAAACACCCGTTACATAATAAATGAGTAGTAGGTATGCCCGTGGTACAGGCCTAAATTTTTGCAATAAGCATCACTCTTTTTTTGCAGTCGGGTAAAACAAAGTACCCAAGGTCCTAATTCTGATCTTAAGCAATCAAACTAAAAAAATACATCAAAATTCAACCTTATTCAGTACACCATATTATCGTTCAAATTTTTGGTGAGTGATACGAATCTATTTGATTGTTTCGGATTTAATAATTTATTTCTTTTATTTTGATTCTTAATTTTGTCCTCCATAAACTCGGCTTTCAAACTCAAATTTCGAACCAAAAGGAACCAGAGGGGATGAAGTTTGATCATGCTTAAAGGAACATTCTCAAGTTAGAAAATAAAGATGGTTTACATGGGCGGCGATAATTTTGTTGAAAATTTTATATTAAAAAAACTGATTTCAAGAACTCTACCAATAAGAAATGGGACGACACGGGCAGCACCAGCTTTCAAATAAAAAATAATCATCAAAATCGATCCCCCAGTCGAAAGTTCTGAGGTAACAAACATAAAAAAAATATTGTCGAAATGATAACCTCCTACTTTTTTGAAGTCGGTTAAAATACTGTTCGATTTGTAGATCTCTTACTTAAAATCAACAACGATGAATATTCGAACGTTGATGGAAATAATAATAAAAATAAATGTTTCGGACGGCGTTCTGTGTTAGACACACACAACACATCTAGTCTGAAGCTAAGCAAAGCTTGTATTATGGGTACTAGACAACTGATATAAATACATATTATACTTTTTTTGTAAATACATACATATTATACATAGAAAACACCCAAACTCCGAAACAAATATTTGCATATCATACAAACATTTGGTCCGACTCGGGAATCGACACAAGCAAAGCAGTTGCATACGCTACCCCTGCGCCACAGAGGTAGTCAAATACATATATATTTTTAAAGGTAACTGTCCCAAGCAATTTTTTGCATTTGAAGCTACGGTTTAGGAGTTCATTTAAATTAAATTTATTTAGATACTCCTGAAATTCATGATATACCTATGAAATAGTTGTGTGAACGTGTCATTCTTACTTGGAAAAAAGATCAAGTGGCAGATATTGATGGTATGCCGTTACAGTCTACTTTCGTAGGGGAAGAAATGGTATACACTTCTAAAGACACAGTGGTCAACGAGGATGATGCCATGAATAACCCTATAGAATTTCTGAATTCTCTGAAACTGACGGGTCTACCGTACTATATGCTTATGTTGAATGTTGACTCTTGGTATGTTGTTGCGAAATTCAAAAACCCGTTACTAATTTAAAATTATGCAATGGAATCAGGGTAAAACATAACACCTGGTTCCCCGGCTCCTAGTACCCAAGACGGCGTGCGGATTTAGTCGGTTCGAGTCCGACATGCCACCACAGTAGGAAAAAAAAGGAAAAAAAAAAGAGTAATGCACAACAACAGATAACACCAGGAGTTTATTAGGAGCACCAGGAGTATTTGTTATTATTATTAGTTGTCTTAACACCAGGAGTATCTGAGGGAGAAAGTTTAAATATTCCCTCAGATACCAATCTGAGGGAATATTTAAACTTTTTAATTTTACATAGAATATAATGGAAGCCACAATTTTAACTGGGTGTGCATAAGGAGAAACTGTATGTGGTTTACATAAGTTCCTTTAGTTCCAAATGATCTTCCGTTTCAATTTAAAAGATTGCAGTTTCTTCGGAACATCTGCTTCGCGACAACTGATGATGATTTAATTTAAAAAACTAAACATGTCTTAAGAACTGTTTGTTCTCAAATTTGCTGGAATAGATTTAAAAAATAATTGTTTTTCTCATGGCCAGTTCTACCTAACTTGCTCACGAACAAGCTTGCCCAATAGTTTAGTGGTTTTGGCGCCTGAATTAGTGAAGAATATTATCTTTAAAAAAGCTGCGTAGAGTTTTCTTTTATTTACTGTGTTTGACATTCATTCTCTCACTCAAAATCAAATCTAACGCGAGCGAAGCCGTGGGCAAAAGTTTATATACATATTACATGTATTTAAGACTAGCTGACCGACGCAACCTCGTTTGCGTCTTTTATTGCCCGTAGCGAAAAATTTTCCCCCGTACAGGGTTGATTTTTTACACCTTGTGTCCGAAAAACCCCAATATCTTACGGAACCCTATTTTTTTCCAAAATAAAATATAGCCTATGTTGATAATACTCATAGCCTTCGAATGGTGAAATAATTTTTAAAATTGGTCCAGTAGTTTTAGAGCCTATTCATTACAAACAAACATACAAACAAAGTTTTCCTCTTTATAATATTAGTGTAGCTAACTGCACGTATGGCGAAGTGGTTTAAGCGGTCACCTCACCGTTTCTTACTGTATTGAGTGTTGTAGATTCAAATTGGCTTGTTTCTGAATCATTGAAGAATTTAATCCTCGAATATTATTTAATGAGCCGAATCTTTTATAATATATCTCAGATACTCGATAGATGTGTAGTCAAACATTTGTCTTTTGATTGGTTGAATCAGAGCAAATCTTGGTATGTATGAGCATTACACTTAAACTTGAGGCAAAGAATGAGCTGTTAACATCACGTCAATAAGCGATAATCACGTATTCTCCGCTTAAAGTCACAAAATTAAGTGTAAACAATAGATACTAAGTAACTATAACTTCTCTACTGTATGGCTATGAATAGTCAGGTTGACAAGCACAACAACAATTGTATTTCCCCATATCTATGACTAACGGAATGACAACAATATTAATTTCTGAAACACAATAATTTTAATTACTGAATACTATTGCGTCGTTGGTCTGGTGGCTAGCGTATGCGACTGCCTATCAATAAGTATCGTTTACGTTCCCGAGTCGGACCAGAGTGTTGTATCGTGTTTTTCATATATGAAATTCTTAATATCCGGCTCGGAGTATGGAAAATGACGGTGTTTCCCGCCCGTGCCTTTGAGAGCACGTTAAGTCGTCGGTCCCGGTTGCCATGAACATCTATGATAATCGTTATTGAGAAGTCAGTGCCCTCAAATATACTGACACTAGTTTCAACCTTTGAATTCAGTTCACCCTCAGGGTTGTGGAGGTCTAAGGCTTTGCGTTGTTTGTTTGAACGCGCTAATCTCAGGAACCACTGGTCCGATTTTAAAATTCTTTCAGTGTTGGATAGTCCAGTCCAGGAAGGCTATTGGCTATATATCATCACGCTAATACTAATAGGAGCGAAGCACCAATGAAGAATGTTTCAAAAACGGGGGAAAAATTTCAGTGGGTCAGCTAGTCTTGGGATAAGGCTAAGTGGGAAGACGGAAGAAGAGTCCGATATTGCCACCACGGTGATATAAAGGGGGAATTCCGCACAAAAAAAAAGAAAAACAAAATGGAATCCGTCTATTATTATCAAAACTATCAAATGTAACCGTCGATAATACCATGAGGCGAAATTGGCTAGGTCCATAATGGAATATAATGACACTAAACGCTTTTCACGTTCACGTATTCACGAATTTTTTTTATATTTTTACCACACTTATCCATTGTAAATGATAATTTGACATATGGATTTACATAATTATATATATAAGTAACTTTGTAAACACTAATTCTATATTACAAATACGATATGTACTTAGTAAGTTATTTACGTAAAGACCTTTAGATTCTCAGGCAAATTATCCTCAATCTAATTTATGTCGTTTAAATATTTTATGTCAATACTATTCTTGGATTCTGCTCATGATTTTTGGCAGGTAAAGTATAGCCATTTTAAGTTGGAACATTAATTTGAAGGGAAAAAAAAAAATAAGAAAAAGTTGAAATAAACTCGACACCAAATTGTCTGGCCAGCGTGGTATAATAGGCTAAAGCTTCCTATCTAACGAGACTCTATGTCCAGCAGTGGACTATTAAATGAAGGTGATGATGATACAATTGACAATTGACTTCGTATGACTTTTGTATTACGTATTTTTTACAAACGGCCCAAAATTGGGACGGGAACCGGCTAACAAAACATAATATTCCGTAGTCGGGTTTACTGCCGAGCCTTTATCGAGATAGATAGGTAGGTATACAAATAAACTAAAATAGCCTTTTATTTCTTGGAACTAAAAGTTCATATTTGTATAAGTATTCAAGTTTGTATCATCATCATTTACTTAAAAATTGAAATAATTATGCAGATTTTCATTTTTTTATTGGTTATATTTTATACCAATTTAATATAATTCTCTTATCTCGTTGTTGCTTACAATGAACTCCGAAATTGTCTAACCGATTATCATTTATTGCTGGGATGTCTGAGAAGGATAGTTAACATTAGTCGTAGACCAATAAGAGCCGAGCATTATTTAAAAAATACTGTAATTTTATTAGGCTTTTGTAAATAATACTTTTTTAATGAACTAGCAAGAACCCCGTATGTGAAGCCAGCCGTGAGCCAGCTGTGTGTGTGACGTCGTCGGTCCAGCATGCTCAGGGTCTGCGTACCTTTCCGTAGCCGGTTGGTCGTGGCCATACTGTGTAATACATATGTCGGAAGTCATTCTAGCTGCATGGCCCGCTCATCTCCATGTTAATTTTGAGCATAACTTAGGGCATCAGGAACGTTTGTCTTCTGTATTTTCTGTAATTTGTTTATTTTTGTTAAACTCCTCTCCATACTTCTATGACTGTATCTTGTTTTTGATCTTGTTAGTGAATTTCCACGTTTGACAAGCAAAAATGTATATGTAGAGCAGTGTCCAGCTGTTAATGGAGATGTAACAGGGGCATTATAATAATTTTATTTTCTTCGCCATGTTACTTTTCAACTACAATTGACTCCATTTTATTGCTCTTCTTACAAACCCAATCTTAGCATTTGATTTTCCATCTAATGAAATGTGAAATCTGATAGGGTTGAAATGAATATTATTAGGACCAAAGTACTTGGACCAAAGACGAATGAAAAGAACTCAAACTCGTGGTGGTTGGCTTAAGGTTGTAAGGTTAGTTCGCTGGGAGGGGTCCGGATGTGTGAATAACAGCAGTTCCCCGACCCCTCCCCTCTCAGGTACAGAGTGGCACCGTGTGGTTTTAGTCGGTCCAATTCCAACACACCGCCCCGCCAGAAACCCCGGCGCGGTGACGGCCTGTGGGGGTTTCCAAACGTAAAAAAAAGGTGGGTATCTCAATGCCAACGTAAGCACGTGCCAATGACTGAATAATATGAGTGGGTCTAAATATGTCACATATCGTTAACTATCCACTTCAGGGTACCAGTACCATATGGTATATGAGCCTTTTCAATTCATTAATAAACAGAGTAGAGTCTTCCACCATGCCGTTGTTTATTTAGAGATGAAGCTCTCCGATGCTGGTCAAGCATACGTGACCCAAATAGTATAAAATCAATCAAAACTCTCCTTAATAAAGTTTAATTTTGAACAGTCTAGCTGTTCAAAGTCAGTTGCAACAGTGATGTGTTGAATGATATGAACAGACTGAGAAACCTGTGTTCAGTGTTAACTAAAACGAAAAATATAATATAAAAAGAGAAAAACTAAAATTCTTTAAAATCTTGATTTTATTTAAATGCATAAACTTGCGTCAAGAATAAGAATAATAGTAGAAGTGAGTAAATTTTTGACCAAATTCATTAAATAAAAATCGCCCAAGTACGTGTTCAATTAAGTAGTAAGGACGGTTTATTATTAATTTTACAATTTAAAACATTTAACAATAATAATTAAAACATTTTAATTTGATCTGATCAAATTAAAGTGTTTTAATTGAGACGACATTAACGATTTTGGCTTTCTATAGCGTCGAATTAGTTGGTCGACTATTTCTTATAAACCAGTAAATTACTAGTAAAAGTAAATGTACTTAGCTGTAATAGTTTCTTTTTAATACTCGTATGTTAATTCTCGTGGTTATTTCTTACTGATTTCTAAATATTATCATTTGGGTAAAAGACGGTGGTTAACGCTTGACTATCGTATAATTCAGCGTTTAAAGTCAAATAGATACCATACAATCGAAACATTGTTTTCAAAACCCTTATGTTTTTAAAGACCTCTCCTATAAACACCCATAATATGAGGTTGATGAAGTATTGGGTACACAGCAACTGCTTGTTCGTAGAACCTGTAGTACCAAGTCATTATGCATAAACTAATAGCATGATTTGGCTAATCTCTATATAGACTTCAATAGACAAATTATGACAATAAAACTTCGACTACTGCGCTGTCTTGTCCCGAGAGACTTGGAACTCGGGAGAGTTAGATTTATATAAGTCCCGGGATATTAGATTACGAGACGTTCCGGTACTAAAACTTTAGTTTAAGCTACCTCTCAGATTTCTATACTACAAATTTGTTATTATATTATCAACAACCCATAATGTCCCACTGCTGGGCTCGGGTCTCCTCTTAGGAGACGGTTAATGCTATACGTCCCCACGCTGGCCAAGTGCGGGTTGCGGACTGGCAAGACAACGTTGTAGCTACGTTATCTTGGCAAAGGCCACCAAACTAAGCTTCACGACTGTTGTCCTATACAACTGAACGTGACCTCCGAATCACGGAGACGCTCATGGTAACTGGTTATATTATTAAAATAAATTATCAATAACTAAAACACTACGTAATAACTATTGATAAAATTTATATAGTCGGGCCCTATATTAAGAATCTAGTGTCATTTCGTTCTTTAAAATCGGTCAAATTTTGGAATATAAACATATATGGACTACCAAAAATATACCCTTCCTTTCGGTTTGGAACCGTAGTCGGGTAAAAGGCTTAAACTGTGTTTCGATTGAATGTATGTATACTCGTACAGTAAGTCTTCGTGTATCCACTATGACGTGAGGCGCCAGCCCGAATTATTCGGATAGACGCACTATAAATAATCCGGGTCAACCTAATGTACGTCTCTAAGCTGTTAAACAAGTTATTTATACACATAAACAACGAATATTTCAACGGAAAATTTCATTCAATATTGTTCTAGTACAATAATTTCTTAGTAGAATATTCCATGGCCCTCATTCCGGTGATTATCCAGTAGTATGAGTAACGTTAATGATGGCAATTATCGCCTCTTACCGTTAAAATCCCTAATTCTACGATAAGTAGAAACGTAATTCGATGTAGGTATAGCCTTGTTACACGTACGTACTTTTCCTAGACCATGTCAGAAGTAATTGTAATGTTTTCTTTACCCAACAAAATAACGATTTGAGTTTTGAACACGTTCGTAGAATAATTCAGAAATTTGGCATTGGAAAAGGAATTAATAGTACGGTAAGTGCTCTCCTAAATTTTGAATTTTAGTTTAAGAAATCATTTTTTTAGATACTAGAACTAAAGCGATAAAGTTGT
Organism: Spilarctia lutea; assembly: GCA_916048165.1. NCBI lineage: Eukaryota > Metazoa > Arthropoda > Insecta > Lepidoptera > Erebidae > Spilarctia > Spilarctia lutea. The sequence goes on along the minus strand of OU696470.1, from coordinate 26,425,827 downwards.
GTAGATATTTTTTTATTGCTATTTTTTTAAAGTTCGCTATTTATGCTTGAACGTAGAGGTGCCCGGACACCTATCGTCTTTTATGTATATAATTAATAATTACTAAAGACCCATGCATTTTTGAATTAAATTTTTAATTATCCTTACATTGTAAAAACAGGTTAAGCGAAGAAAAAACAATAATAAATGAACACTCAGAAATATGTTAAACTTACATTTCCTTCCTACAACCATAATGTAATAGACGTCAATTAAACATCAAATGTTTATTGACTCATTGTATTCTCATATAATATTCAGTTGCAAAAACCAAATGAAACTTCTTTTCAACTAATGTATTAATATAAACAAGTTGAGATGACTAATGCATGGCGCTGAAGCTGTAAGCTCTGCAGGAAAGGATTGTGATAACCTTGAATATCTTGCGGTTTAATCTAACTCCACGCTGAGAATCCGTTCATTCAATATATAAATCAGTTGACAATACATTGAATGACCGTTTGTTTCTATCTATAGAACTTTCTCGTTTGATTTCCTAATAAAGTAATGATAGGTAGTAGGTATATATTTTTTTCTGATATGGGATTATTGAAATTAAAAATTGTATTGCAAATTCTCGGACGCGAGGAGACGGCACAATGCCACCACTGCGCAGTCGACTGGGACTCAGCCTAGCATACGCTGCAGGACTGACTCACGTGGGCGTCTGAACGCAAAGTCCTAGTCGACCCCCTATCCTACGAGACCTATCCCCACCAACAATGAGAGGATGAGAAGGACTGCGGCGTAGTGGTCTCTTTCTGTGAAGCTGTAATGCTCCAGAAACAGACCGCTGAACGAGATCGGAAGAGAGCCGATCCCGAGCATAAACAATACCTCAGGCGATACCACCCTTCAACAGGGTCGCAAGCTGCCAGAGAGAGTGGAGTGAATTTACAATGATTGGGCGGATAGGCAGGGGTAAGACCAGGCTTCCCCCCCGACAGAGTCTAGATAGGCGCGGTATCGATCCTGGGAAGAGGGGGCTGAATTACCATGTTCCAAATTCTCCTGAGAGCAGAGCGTCTCGGATCGGACGCTGGGGTGGTTTTTAGTGGAATAACCGTATAAATCCACTGATCGAGAGGAGCGAGGAGCCGAAGAACCGAAGGGATTTTCATCCCATTCAATAAAGAAGGTATGTATTAACAAGTTATCGAATATTTCTTTGATAATAATAGATAGTAAATAGTACAAAATGGTAACAGTAAATGATGTGATTTGATCAAAGCAAGGTATGATGTCACAGGTTGGTGTATCATGAACAGTTTCTAAAAAACTAACGGAGACAATAAAAAACGAAACGAATATAGAACATTTACAATTACGATTAGTTTATTTGTATTCCTAGAAATGTAGATATCTATCTAGAATTATCGAAGTACCTAGTGCTAGTGTTTATTAGATAATACAAACTTTTATATAAAACATTGAATTCGAAGATTAAAGGGGTCAAGGTCCTGCTACGCTTAGAGAGCACTATAAAGCATTGTGGGCATTTGTGAAGTGAGTAATCTGTCTTTGTAATTAAACTGTTACAGGTCTAATACCTACTTTACACAGACTATATTCTAGGAAAGTGTTTGTTAATTGTATGTTTTTATTAAGGTTGAATAGCTATTGAAACTACAGTCTGATCCTACTAATGTTATAAACGCGAAAGTTTGTGAGTATGTTTGTTGCTCTTTCACGCAAAAACTACAGAATGGATTTGGATGAAATTTTACAATAATATAGCTTATACATCAGAATAACACATAGGCTACAATTTATATCAATATGTACTAGCTTCGCCACGCGGCGTTGCCCGCGGTTATTGTCGTACCGTGAGTAGCACCGCGGGGTTCAGCTAGTTATTAATAATATTTCGTACATCTAACTCTTATGCGTTAGATTTCCGCCATTTAGTCCCAAACTAAGTGTGCTTGTATAGGGTGTTTTTTTAAGCTAGATAGAACTTTAAATTGTAAAAAGTAACACAAAAAATTAAATTTTGATGAAACTTTTTTTTTATTTGTTTCAGTATACTCTGACAAATCATCATGAATAGACTCACGCTTGAACAACGCTACGAAATTATCCAAATTTACTTTGAAAATCAGCTCATTTTTGAAGAAATAAGGTCCGATGATGCCACCAGCGTGAAAACCGCACCATACGGTGCATTTTTCTGGATGTAATGGAGTCTGTAGGGTCTGTTGTGGATTGGTCTCACTCCATATGCGGCAATTTTGCTTATTAACAAACCCGTTAAGCCAAAAATGCGCCTCATCGCTAAACACAATTTTGCGATAAAACAGTCGTCTATAAGTTGCGCGAATCGACGACTGATTTTCAAAGTAAATTTGTATAATTTCGTAGCGTTGTTCAAGCGTGAGTCTATTCATGATGATTTGTCAGAGTATACTGAAACAAATAAAAAAAAAAGTTTCATCAAAATTTAATTTTTTGTGTTACTTTTTACAATTTAAAGTTCTATCTAGCTTAAAAAAACACCCGTTATTATGAGTACGAAACAACCGACACCTTTTTGTAAAAACATACATATTATCCATCGAAAACACTCAAACTCCGAAAAAACATTTACAGATAATATGATCTACAAATGTTTATTTTTCTACAAACATTTGATTCGACTCTGGAATTGAACCCGGGACCTAATGCACAGCAGTTGCGTTCGCTACCACTGTGCCACCGAGGCAGTCCGTGGCGCAAAATGAAGTGAGGGTAGATTTCAGTTCATACTAGAAAATGAGACTGGAGACGTGAGCAAAGCTGCCTTATTAGCTAAAATGCAAGTGTTTCCCGTTGATTTTCTTTCTACAATCGCTAACGCCTTCATTCTATTGTATTAGTGGCTAGTATTTTGATTAGACCACGTGCCTTAAAATTGCATTGAGATAACATCATTCCCATACATATATTATTTTTGTACTAGCTAAAATTCATTAACACATTTTCTCTTTACAAATTTTTTTGAAAAAGATACTTAAGTATCCAATATACTTAAGTATTTTTTTCAAAAGAGTAAGCTACCTTCATTTACTATGAATATAGACAAATGAGTGCCGCTATTTTTACATATTCATATAAATTAACTCAAAATAAATACCTATATAATATTAAGTAAAGAGTAGCAAAATATCTCCATGCCAAATTTCATTGAAATCGGTGCATCGGTTTAGCTATCAAAGCGTAACAGACAGACAGACAGACAGAGTTATTTTCGAACTTATAGTACTTATTAGTATAGAAGGACCACTCACAGATAACTTCGTTTATTACAAATCTTGCATCTCGGCTTTTCATATTCGCAATAAATGTATCCCTATCTATATCTACTATTATGTGTATTAATGTGCGGTGTGTTCATAACGTTCGATACAAGTCTCACTTGTGTGTACAACATACTGGTTATTTCAAGATTCGCGTTTAATTGACACCACTTGACACGAAATATCGAAGTTTAAATTTGTACGTTTGAAATCTCAAACGGAACGTTTACCCTATTTATTTTCGGTTATTAGTGTCGGTGGTCAAGGTCTTTGCAACAGTTCCAAACTATGGAAAGTTAACACTCGATAATAAATACTCGTATTTCCATTCTCGAAGTAAGAACCACTGCTTAAACCCCTTGGAAGATTTATTTGAATTTTGGATTTCGATCCCCTTATGAAGTGTTTTTGAACACGCATTCATTCTAAGTAGTATAAATTATTCCCATATTCAATTTAGTTCAGCTAGTTAACAAATGAGTAAATTTAATTCAACTATCCAGTTCCACGTGGAACTTTTACAATCTTAAAATTTCGTAAATATTATGATGGCCCACTTATTTCATGTAATTTTATACTATTATACAACTTACAACTTATGGTAATTATCATAAAGTAAGTTCTAAGTTAGGAGTTAAGTAAGCTTAAAGCATTAAATAAAATATGTACTCTTAAGGTTTGCTATACTGGTTTTTCGGATTTTCCCAGTAACAAGGAAAACAGTGTTACGTATTAGATTTAGTATTGAAGATTCAGATTTTAATTAATGGAGTAACATTGGTGTTGGTATTCCCATATTTGTTGTCATTTTACTGTGTAAACATTTGCCTATGTTACGTATTTTGTGAATGAATAAGTGACGAGTTGCGTTGTACTGAGACGTCATTGCTTTTTGTTCAGATAGACGACCAACAATCACATTTGTTGGTAAATATAAATGATTCATGTTATCAAAAAACTAAGAATAATATAAAACGTATAAATTTAAATAAATAAATAAACATTATATCGCTAAATGTGTGTTCTAAGCACAAAACTAAAAAACATTCGACAATTTGGTTTTCTTTTTCGTGTCACAAGAAATGTTCTTTTGGAGAAAAAAGAAAATTAAAAAAATGTTTAAGTTATTTATTTTTTTATTGGACTGCGACAGGCATTTATCGCAGAACGAAGTTTTTCGGGGCAGCTAGTGTAATATAAATTCCTATTTCTGTAATGCTATAGCTGTTTATTTTAATTTATGTGAATCGGGTGGTAAATATTTAATTCTATTCAATTCCATTTTAATAACAATTAATTTGAATGAAATGAAATCTTCAGCCGTTACATTGGAAATGATAACATTGTGTGTGTAACGGTTGATTGTTGGAATTCCTGCCCAGGGCAATTAATTGTTTGGTGTCTCAGTTTAATCTATACTAATATTATTATCTCAAAATTAACTGTATCTGTCTGCAACGTTTACATAGTTAAACCTTTGAATCGATTTGAACTTACGGTTTAAGTATGTCCATGCCAAATATTATTGAAATCAGTGCAACGGTTTAGCCGTGAAAGAGTATAAGAGACAGACAGAGTTATTTTATTATTACTACATACTAAAGTATAAAACAAAGTCGCTTCCGCTGTCTGTCTGTCCCTATAAATGCATAAATCTTTAAAACTATGAAACAGAGTATGATTCAGTTTTCTTTAATACATATAGTGATTCAAGAGCAATGTACTACAGTATTGTACACCTTTAAAAGCTCTATTTTATTCCTTTATTTTTACTAGAAGTAATGGTTTGTTACCGAAGCGATTTTAAGCCACACAGTATTCATTCTTATTCAATAATCAAACCTTGTGGATACATATATATATACATATATACATTGTGCATTTAATATAGATCAATATGGCTCTTCACAGTATGTAATTTAAATGAATATATTCGAAGATATTACAGATTTTAAATGCACGAATAGTGTCGTCAGTGGGTGCATCTGAAAACTATTCGTGCGAAGTCGGGCGGGTTGCTAGTTTATAATATTAGTAAAAGTAAGTATGCATGTAAAACAGCAGTTGTACAGACTCTGCTTGCTTCTGACTCTTGAAGTGTATGGGTGTAGATGTCTATGATCATTAACATCCCATAATGTCCCACTGCTGAGCTCGTGTCTCCTCTCAGGAGAGGGTTAAGGCCATATGTCCCCACGCTGGCCAAGTGCGGGTTGGGGACTGGCAAGACAACGTTGTGGCTACGTAAAATTGCCGTTGGATGTTTTAAAGCCGTCCGAAGGCCTCCAACTAAGCTTCACGACTGTTATCCTACGATAACAAACAGGACCGACTGCTTAACGTGGCCTCCGAATCACGGACGGACTGTCTATGATCGATGGTAGTCATTGTCAGGCATTGAGGTATAGGCTGTGAAGCATCAGTTTTGTAAATAATTGTCCTTTAGATTCTTTTTTGTAAGTTTGTATAAATGATAGCATAAATTCTTATAAATGTATAGCTTCAACGTATGAAACAATGAATTTCGCATACGTATTAATACTATTAATTCATACATTCATGAAATTTTACGACTACCATTAATTTGCTAATTATATTATCAATTATTAAAAATATGACTGTGAGGACTTAGTAATCTAAATAATAATAAAGCTAAACTATTTAATCAAATAGGTACCTACATATTTTCACAGTAATTTGGGAAAAAAAGATGTATGAATGGCAACACTGTATTTAAATTATTGCAATTATTATTTTTTAATTTCGATTATCGCGTTATTTGTGTTAATTTTAATAGGTACATACAGACTATATATACATGAGAAAAGCTTTTCTTCTGAATTTGTTAAAGTTTTTTGACCTTGTATCGCATTCTTTCACTACGCATTTGCCCATTTTAATTATTGTTGTTATCACGTGTCACTTTGCCGTTTTTTGGTTGGCGCGATAACTGACGTTTGCTTCGATTAAGAACAAGATCTTACTTTAGGCCTGTGCATTTTTGGTTCGTAATAGCTAGTCTAGTGTATAATGAATCAATGTTGTCAGGTGTCCCGTTTATTCATTTATCTCCGTAAACCATAAGAAGTAGGTATCTATCTCATTAATACAATATTATTAAGCATTAATTAATACCGTACCGTACCGTACCGTAAGTTCTTGCGGTTTCATTGAAACGTTTCACTGAAAATAACGTTCGTTTCTGACGTACAAATGATAACAGGTGGTCATTGTTTGTTCCTATTTGGTTGGGAAATCATATGAATGCTATGACTGTCACGTATGTGCATTTTATAAATTGTTGCAATTTTTATGCTATTGGGAAATACGTCAATCTTTCGTCATACTCCTATTTCCTCGCCTGAGTTTTCCTTAATCTATTTATATTAAAAGCATACAAGGATTTGCACATTAGCTTGTTATAGCGTGTGGTGCAATCAGAATGTCAAATAGTTTTTTAGAGCAAGCCAACAAGCACAGACTACTACGGAGATTGTCGCTATTGTCATTTTAAAACTTAGGTACGAAGTAGGTACCTACATTCAAGGAGTTATTTTTTATATTTATGATGTGGCCCTTCATACATAAAAATAAATAAAATTGAAGTGTTTGTGCATGCATATGAAAGTATATGCGATACTTCTACATCAAAAAAAATATTATCTTTCTATAACGGTATCTGCGCCGATCGTAACGGGACGTTAACTGGCAGATAGCTGATGTTATGAGGAGTAACTTAGGCTACTTTTTAAAAAAAAAATTAGGTTACGCGAGAAACACAAATCAATAAAAATATTGAACAACATCCGATACAAAAGCAACAAAAACCCTGGTTAATACCGTGTATATATCTACGTATTAGATTTAGTATTAAAGATTAAGATTTTAATTCATGGAGTAACATTGGTGTTGGTTTAGGTAGAGTAACATTTGCCTATGTTACGTATTTTGTAATGAATAAGTGACGTATTGCATTGTACTGAGACGTAATTGCTGTTTGTTCAGATAGACGACTATCAATCACATTAGTTGGTAAATATAAATGATTCATGTTATCAAAAAACTAAGAATAATATAAAACGTATAAATTTAAAAAAAAAAAACATTATTCGATAAATGTGTGTTCTAAGCACAAAACTCTAAAAAACACTCGACAATTTGATTTTCTTTTTCGTGTCACAAGGAATGTTGATTTGGAGAAAAAAGAAAATTAAAAAAATGTGTCCGTAAATGATGGCATTATACTCGTTCATCAGGAACGTTCCATATCCAGTGTTGCCAACAGTTAAACTAGCTCTCCACTAGATTAAAACCACCAAAAAACCACTAAGAAATTTGGTACTACATTAAAAATACACTATCACTGTAAATCAACATAAAATTTATTCAATAACAACTATTCAAAATTAATTAATCTTCTTCAGACGAATCATTTTTGTCTGTACCATAATCGACCATTTCAGATTGATATAACTATGACTCTTTGATAGAAAATTTGTTTTACAATGGATTCTGGAATTTATAATCATTGCAGCATTCTTTTTCAAACCTCAACCACAACGTACTCTCAATAAAGCAGATAAAAGATTTAACCTCGTTCTATTTCTCTGATTGTTTTTTATTATATTCATATTGCTAAATAGTCTCTCAAATTCGGCATTAGAATGGGCAGTGTTCGGAGATTAATTGCAAAAGTTGCGTTAGCAACTTTTATCCTTAAACGTCGATTCTCCTTGAGTTCCTTTATCGAAATACAATACTTCCATCCAAAATTTTCCATACGTCATCCTGTCTTACCTTCGAAGAAGTAAATATAAAGATTACTAGTACTAGGGTTAGTTGCTGAGTGATCGCAGTTAATCTAATTTAAGTAATTGAATCTAAATTTTTTAAAACCACCTGTGTTAGTGGAAAATCCATTAAGTTAGCAGCAGTGTCTAAACCTGTCTCGGGCACATATGACGCGCAGAGACTATAGGAGGATAGTTTCTCGGTGAAAAGGCGGGAAACGCATATCAAGACGCAGGCGTGTGCGTGGGCGAGGCAGGGGGAAGGAATTGAAGAAATACATCACAACGAGTACATTACAAGTAGCGACGAGGATAAATTAATCGCAAGTAGACACATGTATTTTACGTAAATCTTTCAAAACTGTATGACGGCGCCAAAGTGCCACATGAAGCTTGTGATATTACTTGCTTACATGGCTATACTCATTTCTAAACACTGCTTAAGTAATCGTAATAGATATTTTACATGGTACAAGCGTAACAATAAGATTTAAAAAAAAATCATCAATGTACGATTGCCGATTTTTGCCTCGAATGAAATAACAATGATAATGGTAGTGGTGTTGGTTCCTGAGATCAAAACCGTAGTAATTTTATTCTAGTTAAATAAACACGAGTATACACTTCAAAATTTCGTAAATCTTTAAAAATTATATGATGACGGTAAAATGCCGCTACCAAAAAGGTCAAAGGCAGGTAGATGACACTGAGATCAAAGCGCTTGTTGTTATTTATTTATTATTAAGATCGCTGTTTTGTCTGGAGACATACAAACAAGGAATATATGAAAAAAAAGAATTGTTATTGGTATTTATTTTATTTTATACATTTTGTTTTGAAATTGTTTTTGGTATTTTATCTACATTTTTGGAGAGTCGCCAAGGTATATTGAGTACCTTAAGAGATGTTTAAAATGTATTTGTATTTGATTCACATATTTAGTAATTCTTTTTAAAATTCAGATGTTAGGCATTTAAAAATAAATAAAAAAATGTTGTTAGTAATGTCCATGATGTGGGTACATTATGGAAAGCAGGGTATAAATGCATTTAATAACCATTCCAATGAAACCTGAAATTTTATATAGCCCCAATAAATCCTTTGCAAATCGGTATTTATACGAGAGTCGACGATGTAGCGGGAGTTTTCTCAAAAGGGGCGTGACGCATGCAAATGCAATATGGCATTGCAACAAAACGGCTCTGACGGTTAAGAGGATAAAATATTATTTTTACAAGTTTCTAGTCAGGCTTAGCAGCAAGGTAATAAATGCCATTTTAATAGAGGTTCGGAAAATTTTGAAAATAAGAACGTGACTTATGAAATCAACAAAACTAATATAAAACAGGAAAATAAAATGAATAACAAGCAAAGATGAACAAAGTGCGGAAGTCGTTTGCATGAAGAAAATTATTAAAAAAATATTCAGCTGAAGCCAAGGAGGTTCTCTAAGATAGTAAGTAGCCTAGGACACTATAAGAATATATATTTTCTTTAAGAAAGAAGAAAACTGAGAGATTACGGAACATAAATTAGAAGAAGTTTAATTCATATAAATAAGTTAAAAAGTTTGATCTGATGTCAGACTCTCAGGTAAAACTACCTATCCTACATTAGTGTAGTTCGGGCGGTCAAAATTAAAAAGTAAATAAACTCAGAATAAAAATATATGAACAACTTACATATATAAAGCACCTAAAAAATGGTTTAACAATTACAACATCTTAAGAGTCATATTATTAATCCGTTAGAATCACAAGAATTTAGGCCCCCAAAAATAATGTTTTACTGTATTTTATACCATCGGGGGAAATTGAATTCCAGATCTGGCAGCAACACTGAACCTATTGTCGTCGCCGATGTGAATCCTGCAGGTATAGGTGACCTGTAAGTCCAAAGACGCTCAAACGATCAAACTTTATGCACGAATTCAAAAGTACATTGACTCCAACCATACAAATTTATCTATCGTCCAGGGAGTAACATTGCCCACTTCGTATTAAGAAGGCGACATTGTGGGCACCGCTTGAAAAAAAAGGGCCACCAGAAATATGTGAATCTGATAAACCCTCTACCCAGTAGTTTTTTTTTTTTTTTAAAAAACACATCTCCCACATTAGGAATAAACATCATGTGTCGTGGGGGACTTTACAAACATACATGAAATGGACACAAAGAACATCCAGACTCGGGACAACAATTCGTGGATCACACAAAGTGTTGTACCGCGTGGGATTTGAACCCAAGACACTTGGCGCTGTAGCAAGCGGCATGGCGACCGCTGAAACCACTCGGCCAACCGTGCAGTCTGTAGTCTGCAGTCTGCAGTCAGTAGTAGTTGATTAGTGCAATTTTGGTGGACGAAAGTTTGTGAGTAAAACTTTTGCCATGAACGGACCACAGCAGAAAGGCATAGTAGAAATAAAGGAAAGAAAAGCTTACACTATATTGCACTTTACCGTAGTAGGATAAGAAGGTTCACTAGAGCTAGAGACCAGGGTCCAGGTGTAGTTTTAACTACAGCACAGTATGTACGTACAAACGTTCTGCCATCGTAGTTAAATAGACCTAAACTGAGCTAACCCGGAAAAATATTGCCATTAGTGCAAATTTCAGTGCACGCCAATCGCAACGTCGAACGTGGACATAGTGACGATCGAGTTGAAGTGAAACAACTTGCATTAATCCCACTGATGACCACGTGCAAAATTTCTTTAAGGGTAACTCCTGCACTATGAACATATCTTGTGTATCGGAAACTTGACAAAATATCATTAAATTGATACAGATATTACCCGGATTCAGAATAACCATTTGTGGATCACATAGTACGTGAAAATTGAAGTCACAACGCTGGTGAACTGTGACCTAGAGAACGCTAAAATTACTTCACTTGATATTCGATGTTTGCTTTTTGTTTTCATTATATACAAGTCCCGCATTAGGAATGCACATCCTATGTCGCGGGGACTTTTGAAACATACATGAAACGAACTCAAAGAACACCCAGACTCAGAACAACAATTTGTGGATCACAAAAAGTGTTATCCCATGTGAGATTTGAACCCTCAACACGCAGCGCAGTAGAAAACAGCGTGGCGACCATTTAAACCACTAGGCTAACCGTGCTGTCAAAGTCATGTGTCAAGATATTAAAAATTTCCAAATATTAAACAAAGTTGCGGGAATGCCAGTTGTCATAAATTTGTCATTGGAAATCTCCGTGAACACTTTAAAACGCGCGGCGGTGGTAATGCAAAACGGTGCAATATAACCGGTGCGAGTCAGATCGATGTATTCTCGGCAGGATAACTCGATCTGGCTCGCACTGGTTATGACCAGTTCACGGAGCAGGGGCTAATGGGTCAATCAAATCGCTCTTCGCCCATCGCTAACAGTAAGATGGAGTTACCCCATACTGTTAACGATAAGCGATTTTTCAATGAAGCTATTAATTATTGAAAGATAGTTTAATAAATGAACAGAGAGAGAGTTCAGAGATAACTACTAACATTGATCTATTATGCACTAGATTAGCAATTATGAACCAAAAATGCACAGGCAGAAATTAAGAGATTTCTCTTAATCTAGGCAAACGTCAGTTGCCATTCATTCATCTTTTTTTCCCAAATTAGTGGGAGAGTACACATTTATTTAAATGATTTTGCTTTGTTCATGAGAATAAAGATATTTACGTATTACATATTGATATTAACATGATAAGAATTGACATTGATTTATAGTCATATAATTGATAATATAAGTAGTTAGCAAATTAATTGGAGTCGTGAAATATCGTGAACATATGAATTATTACCTACGTATGCGAAATTTCATTGCTTCATACGTTGAAGCTATACATGTACACTAATTTATGCTATTATTTATGCATACATAAAAATAAAAATTGTATCATAAAAATAAGTTAAAGTTAAGTTAAGTACAAAACTCATCTAAAAGAAAAATTGTTAACGAAGCTGATACTTTTTGTGTTTGTTTTATATTATAAACTTTTTAACAAAATGTGTTAGTTATACCTATTCTATTTATGTACATATTGTTTATGGGTATATTTTCATAGAGTAGTTAACACTTATCCGCCATTGTGATGTTTACGCTTTATCTTTGTCTAATCGTTGCGATGTTATACGCGTGTAAGTGAGACATGCGTATTTTTACTTTCAAATGTCTAATGGTTTCAAAGCCACATCGTCCTTATTCAAAGTTGTTACATTTTTTGCGACATGTGTTAATGAAGTTTGCGCCTCTATAGGTATATCTCAATACCTACTAACCACTATTATTGAGTCCCACTCACAACACTAGAAGCAACGATATAATATGCTATAAACCGTACAATTTTAGTGTAAAGTTATGATATTTTTAACTACTTACTTTCAACTCATTATTACTTATTTTTAACTTAGGTGGATCGGAAACAAGGGCCCTGAACCAATACTACCCCTGCCATCTGCTTGGCTGCGACGGATACTGCAACAAAACACCAAGGTAGAACACCAAATATATTGGTCCAACCTTTGTACCTGCAGGCAGACCAAGGAGACCCTTCCGAAGATCAACCCCAGATTGTCACGGAAGCTGATGTAACTCAAGAGGGCGCTGCTTCGACTCTTAATTGGAGCAATAACTGGTTATGCACTACTAAACAAACATCTTTTCACTCTAGGTGTAACAGACAGTCCTCTATGCAGGGTATGCATGGAGGCAGAAGAAACGGCCGCCCATGTCATCATGACATGTCCTGAGGTGGCAGAATACCGGGCGAGGCACCTCGGATCACCGAGGTCACTTCCAGAAGTCGTCGGCAACGTGAAGGGTCTGCTAGGCTTCTTGGAAGAACCCATCACGCAAAATAGGCGCACTGAAGTCGTCGAGTTGCGGCGACCTAATATAACAATTATGAATAAGTTTGTGAAATTCGCCAGCAGTAGCACCGCGGTAAGAATGCAGGTTGTTAATTGACAGTGGATCCGTACCGTTTAGACTTTGATAGAGAGCGCTTATTGATTGTGATGAAACTTTTCTGATTTATTATTGGTTGTATTCAGACAATTATCACATAGCCATCAATATTATGTACGTATAGTTTACTGATAGGTTTGCGACGTCTATATTTTAGTGGTTGTCGGATAGATAAAGGTTCAAAACTGATATTTATTAGGAATTCTAGTTTATATTTACAGAGTTACTGGTTAATTGCTATTCCCGTTACATCGTTTCTGACTGTTTTCACTAATTATGAAACACCCTATCCTAAATGTAACTGTAACCTGTATAAATCGTAAGGTGTCTCGCTCGCACGCACTGCATTACCTAACCATGAAGAACCAGGGACTTTTAGAATTGCGATCCCGGTCTTTGTGGGATGAGGAGAAGGATGGGGGAGGGGTTGGGGATGGGTCTTTGGTGTTCTCACACATTTGGTGAAACACAGAGCATAGCGTGGTTTTACACCGGTTTTCTGTGAAGCAGTGGTATCACTCCGGTCGAGCCGGCCCATTCATGCGGAAGCGCCTCTCCCACTTAATTTTATACGTAAAAATCAAATAATAGTAATAAAAAGACTTAGGTACATTTTTCAAAATATCTAATCTGACAGCAGAAAGTCGAGAATTCTTTAATTATATATGAGCCTGCCAAAATACCTCTACTCTGTCTGATGGCAAGCAGAAGCAGAATCCAAAAGTAGTGGTTACCATACTCATTTTGAATGCAGACAATGCATCAATGCATTTTAACGATTCGAAGCCATGAATATCACTACTTACATATTATAAAACAAAGTCTTCCACTGCGCCTGTCTGTCTGTCTGTCCGCGATAAACACAAAAGCTACTGCACGGATTTTTATGCGGTTTTTGCTTACGTAATAATATAGAGTGAGGAAGGTTTTCGTGTTAAATATTGGCTAAAAACGAATTTTGTTGAAGACGTCGAACAAAGCCGCGAATCTCAGAGAAACATAGGCTATATATTATTATGCGTGAAAACGTGCGAAACGGAAGCGGTTTGCTAGTATATAATAAAATTAGTTAACATTATTGTGTAGTACTTCCTATGAACTGTCGCCCTGACTTACCACGAAAGTCTTCAAAATTCTCGGATCTCCTCTACCATACTATGCATGTACTACGTATATGTATAAGCCTTCCTCTTGAATCACTATCTATTGCCGAAAACTGCATTAGTATCTCTTGAGTAGTTTAAAAGATATAAGCGAAGCGAGCGAGTTCTCCAAATGTTAAGTGTACTCGCCACTTTCTTCAGTATTAGGCAGTCACTTCCATGTCTCAGATGTAGCTACATTAGATACGTACGTATGTAGATATCCAATTAATAATGTTTTTATTGTACACTATAATAAATTGTACGATTGCGGATCTTTCTGTATTATTATCACAATTGTGGAATGTCGCATCATCCAGTTAAAGTGCTCCTGTAATATAACGTTACAGATTCCATCTTGACTTACCACGGCCAACGTAGATACCACGGCCTCACAGAAAACCGGTGTGAAATAGCGCTTGCGCTGTGTTTTATCGAGTGAGTGAGGATAACGGAGGCCCATATCTCATCCTATCCCCCATCCCTCTCCCCATCCCCCAAAGGACGGCAACGCACTTGTGACGCCCCCAATGTTGCGGGTGTCCATGGGTGACGGTAATCGCTTACCATCAGGCGATAGGTATGCACCTACACCATAAAAAAATAAAATCCTGTCACCCAAGCTGACGAGCATTCGCCTGTAATGAAACGTTTCAAATTCAATTTATAGCATTTAGTGTTCTATAATGAACTAATCATTTCGTAATGTTAGGTGAAGCGGTTGTTTTGATGAGCGTGAAAACGACATTGCTGCCATGTATTATTACCAAACCGGATATCTATGTTATAATTTGTATCAATATATTACAGATTGTGTCATTAAAGGTTCAGTTCTCCTCCTTTACATATGTAGGTAATGCTCGAATCTATAACGTTACATTACAGACGAATGCTCGCCATGAGGGTTATACATATTATGTAAGGAATGTTAAACCATATCTATTCCGTGGGAGAGCCTCGCTTCGCCATGGGCCGGCTCGACCGGAGTGATACCACGGCCTCACAGAAACTCGATTTAAAATAGCGGTTGCGCTGTGTTTCACCGAGTGAGTGAGAATTCCAACCCCTCCCCATTTCCCAAAGGCCGGCAATGCACTTGTAATGCCTCTGGTATCGCGGGTGTCCGTGAGCGGCGGTAATCGTTTACCATCATACGATACGTCTGCTCGTTTGACCCCATATTCCATAAACAAAATGTGGTGAGAGGTTAAAAACAGAGTGTCACCACGCTTCCTCATAAAACGCGATTAAAGGACAAATTATGCAGGAGAACGTCATTGGAAGAAAAAGGAAAACTTGAAACATCCATATGCCAACTCGGCTGGAGAGCGTGGTATAGTAGACCTATAACCCCCGCGCGTTGACATTGGGATTGAACCTTGTCATAATAAGAGCCGCGTGACGTCATCCATCGCAAAATGGTAACGCTAGTAACACAATCTAAAATTTTATTTTTAAGAAATTTAATTTGATAGTTTGATTGATTGATTTCAGTTGATAATTCTTGTAAATTTCAACTGTACTGACGGTTCACTGACGTCACCGCTCTTAGCTGTCAATCCCAATATCAACGCGCGGAGATAATAAGTATCCTTGACAAGGAGAGGCGTATGTCCACTAATATACTAATTATGACTGTTGATGATGAAGAAATGTTAAGCAGTAGCGTTAACGAAAAGGTAGTAAATAAAACACCAATGTGATTTAAAACATTATATTCCCATTGACATCAATGAATTAAAAATAAACAATTATTATAAATGAAAACATTCCTCCATATAACTATGATTGTAAAATTGAATTAATATTATAAATCGATAATATTCTACTATCGAAACATTGATATATTGTGATTATTTCAGACTTACATACTTTTACTACTTATTAATGACAAGAGCTGAGAACTAGGAATGTTTGTCACGACATTACGAAGAAGACAGAATAGAAATGACGTATATTGTCTATTTAATCATAAAAAAAGAAGAAATTGAGTATCTAATTAGACAGATAGAGAAAAAAGAAGAGTTTGAGTGTAAACAGCATGATATAATGTTAACATCTATTGTGCAGTTCTCACAAACAATTTAAAACATCTTAAATTTTCACTTATTTTTAACCGACTTCAAAAAAAGAGGAAGTAATCAATTTCTTTTTTATGTTTGTGTCATCATAACTTTCGACTGGGTGAATCGATTTTGTTTTTTGGTCCAGTTCTTGAAGTCAGTTGTTTTTTAGTTAAAATTTGTGATTATGTTTCTTATAATTTTGAAATTATTTAGGGGATGCGTTGTTATCAAATGAGTTGATCATTTGATAGACTCACCTAAGATGGACTTAAGAGTGTATTGGTGTACCATAAATAATCAAGGAACAAAATCAAATTTTTAGCGTATCAGAACCATCCTTCTTTAACCAAATAAGTGCTTCATATAGCGAAAAGCTAGGAGTTAAACAGTCTTCAGTACAGATAAATTGACAATAACCTACAATAGGGTAGATAACACCTTAGTTAAATTAGTTCTTAAATCATCTGTCCAAACGATAACTTTGTATGAAAAATGTACTAAATACAAAGTTGTGACGTCACTGTTAAACTACTCAATTGTTTAAAAAATTTCAATGGTTATTTTATTAAAATTTGTAATAGAAATAAAATTCTATAAAATTATATTTGCCGTAATGTTTTGTAATTTGTAATGTAATGTAATAGACATCGGTATTTATTTACGATACAGCCATCTACCCTATTGAGTGACGTGGTAATGGCAGTCAAATGACATTGCTAACAAGTCCCCTTGAGCTTTATGGCGTGAGCATATCATTTTATATCAAGTATCATATATAACCCTGCAAGTTCCGCACTGTGATACCTCGTATATCACCAGCGATTTTCATATTAGGTTCTTACTGTATAACCCGTCGGAAATATCTGCGCGCTTCACCTCACCTTCGCCTATCTAGTACCGTTGCCATCGCAAGAACCTATTGTTTTCGTATTCTTATTCTTGTTTCTCTGTTCAGTGAGATATTAACTCTCTAGTTTGCATGACATCATTAAGCCAGGCTTACAGATATTTCTGACAGGTTGTATATGTCTTCACCAATGTCTATCTATCTATGTGGATAAATTTAATTTAAATCTGTTCAGCAATCAAGGAGTGCGACTGTGCGCGTGTGCGAACACTTACAATATTGTTTTACGATTTATTTGAATATTTTTTTTAACTATATTTATAACTTTATTTATTCTGAATAGCGGGTGAGAGATAATACAAGTCAAATAATTCGACTTCAACCCTTTTTTGATGACAGATTTTAATTTATTTATGCATTTCATATATCATCTTTCGCAATATAGTCTTGAAATGAAATAATAACGTCATATATGTATGTTCATATCATAATAAGTGTGTGTACTGTTAAAATACACCATATTTTAAATAGTATAAGGTGTTAAAGGTTTTAAATGAATTTGTAATACATTTTAGTAACAATATTATACAGGTCCGATGTCGATACTTGTCTATTTGTGGCACCAGACCCCATTTCTATAACTATAAATTATATATCTATTAATACTTAGCAAATTTGGCCTCTAATCTTGGTATAAACTTAGATAATACATGTATAAATGTATCGAACGAAATACACAACATGTTTATTATTAAGATTGTAAATAAATAGAAATTTGGCCTTCGACATTTAGTTACACGAACGGACAAACACAGAATAAGACGATCAAGTCTACTAATCTTCAGTTTTTAAATATATTTACACGAATATAGGCACAAAAATAATATACATAACATTAATACAAAATATACAATACTGTAAATCAAAGCAGCGGTAATTTGACACCCTTTTCTTAATATTTTAATTGGAATGTATTATGTGTTGCTGAAATAGGTTGTAGCGAAACTTCTTAAAAATTATGCCCTAAACATGAATAGATGGTTAAGAACATATCCTTTCACTTTGTGTAAAGCTTATGGGAAGCACTATTTATAGTATGTCGATTATGTATAAACTGAAATATTGAACAACACGGTACGGAGTAGCCATACGGAGGCGTTCTCTTCTGTCAAAGTATAATGCCCAATTCCTATATTTGAAAAACGATCCGTTCTAGCTACGAATAGTAGTATATTATACGGGGCGTAAGCTAAAATCGTTCCTATAAAAAATTCGTTGAGGAACGGTATTTACGTCTCGTAGTCGGTTGTAGAAAAAATTTACACGATGACGATTCGTTAAATATAGGAACCGGGCATAAGCCCAAATGTGCCTACGCGTAACTAGTTACGACGCAGAATGCATTGATGTGTGCGTAAAAAATTGTTTTAATTGTTATGTGTGAGTTCGTAGTGATATGCGATTGTTTTTGTATGTGTGTGTATTTCCCCCCACAAAAAAGAAAGATCGCAAATGTGTGTGTGTCTATTAGAAAATACACTATGGCTATTTCTCTCTGTTCGGTGACCCGTGTTGCTCTATATAAACAGTATATTCGTAAATATTGCTTGGTTTTGTTTAGTACCTGACTGACTTCAGTACCAAGGTCACGGATAACTTTTTCTCTAAATTAAAATAGTAACACAATTACGCTCAGTCTGTTTGATTAGGCTCTAAAACAATGTTTTTGTTTACAGAATACTATTTTATTAATGAAATACTAAGTAGTAAAGTGCAGATAAAACCATTTTAGTTTTAATAATTAATTAGGTTTCGACGAATTGTGACATTACTTATTATGGGTGTAATATCTTTATATGTTAACATTATTATTGGTAAACAACAAACGATTTGTAAAACACAACGAAAAGTGTGCCATTTTGTAACTATTTATTTTGTTGTAAAGTTAATATATTTCGTTAAATTGTGTGAACAGTCTAATATACTGTTTCACCCGTGGTTTGACGCAATTTTTAATGGAAGATACGTCATAATTATCTGTCAGATAAACTATCTGAAACTGGTGAAACAGGGCTTAGGAATAACATGTTATATATGTGTTAGAAAATATATGATTACTGATTAGATTCGATTCGACTTTGTGTATCTATTTATAGTTATTTTAACTATAATTTAGCTGCTTTGTATTTTATTATACAACGGGAGTCGTATATAGGAAACTGATATTGACTAAATATGACATGGAACATTTAATAAATATCAGTAAAGTTTTTAGACACGCATAAAGTAGTGTCGATATTTTCTTTCATTATTCGGAGTTCAGTTAGTTTTAGCTACAACCGCTAATTTGAAGATCATTTAAAAATTTTCAAATTTACAAGTAATTAAATTATAATGATAACAAATTGTAAATATACAAGTATTTTGACTAGTAATTTTGTGTTAGAGAAATTTGTCATTAGAAGATCCCACCTTAGTTGTATAGTAACATTGACAATAGACCTATATACACTTACATATTTTCACGTATAAACAATTATGTCAAACAAACAGTAATGACTAAACAATACGTTGACTACTTCTCACTCATACACGACAGTGATCGTATACTGACTACAAATGCTCGCTGAGTACTTATATTTTGCCACGTACTGGGTATTCGCTGGCAGTGAGCGGTTAACGTTGTAGGTTTCATAGACAATGCATTTGAGTTGACTATGCTTTGTGTACCGACTTCTATGCAACGCGAATTTATTTAGAATTGAGAATGTATTTTATATCGGTATAAAGGATTTAATTATACCCTATACCACGGGTCAAAAACTTCTTTCTAAAGTGAGCCATTTGTCCATCAATGGACTACTAAAGGCCTGATTAGATTTGTATAAAGTTATATAAAAGTAAAATTAGAATATTACATAATAAAGACATTTTTTTGTATCATAGAGCCATCTAGTAACGTAAATCAGTAAACCATTGACTCGAAGCAATTTTGAATATTGATTCATAAACGTCTTGCTTTTCCCGTCAAAATCCATATGTTAAAACACCAGCCGACCATCGATAGCTACATAAAACGAACACGATTTTTTTAATCTAAAGATTTGGGATAAGATTATAAATTAGTTTCAGTCGTAAGACAGCAACATCTTAAACACAGCGTTCTGTGTTTATAATCAACTTAGATTGACACATTTACAAAATGAATCGCTATAATAATATAATGTATCTTATTATAACAGGCGTTAAGTTTATATTCCTGTAGTCGTGTCACGTAGACGTCACCTGCTTTCTTTTAAAATGGTCTGTGTCATAGTATAGCTAGATGTGTTTCAGGGTCCTGGTGCAGTACCGTGGCTAGTATCGCGTAGAGGGAGTGATCCCGGCCTGGTTGTGTCAGCAGAGAGAGAATGCGGACTTCGGACTGTGAAGGCGCTCCTTCCGCTCCCGTGTAGCGCGCTACTCTAGCCATTGCTGCAGCGCTTATCTGTAGTCATATTAGTATTATATCAGCTAAAGGATGTGTCCTCTCTTTACTTAATACAAATAATAATAATACGACCTTCAAACCTTCAAGAAAAGAGCGTACTCCTTCTTAAAAGGCCGGCAACGCACTTGTATAACGCCTCTGGTGTTGCGGGTGTCCATGGGCGGCGGTAATCGCTTACCATCAGGCGATACGTCTACTCGTTTGCCCCCAATACAATAAAAAAATACTTCTTCCTAGACTTTACTATTCTCAAGATTATTTAGGTTCGGCTACTAATTCAACTGGTTTAACTTAAAGTTCAGTTTTCCCAAGGAGCGACTGGTATGTAAAAGCCTGAAGGGCGAACTAATTTTGAAGGTTTTCAGTATATAGTAGTACAGGTTACTGACTTCTCAATAACATTGCCAGAGATGTTCATAACAACCGCGACCGACAACTTAACAACTAACTTTCATACTCCTAGCCTAGTTATTAAGAATTTCTTTCAGGAAAATCCCAATTACGCCTTTTGGCCCGAACCGGGAATTGAACCTGATACTTCATGATAAGTCATTTTCATATTTTTCTTTGATGCTCAAAAACTATTGTATAGTATTTGAGCATCAAAGAATTAAATGGGTCAGCTTCGAAGATATGCCAAGTCAGGAATTTCATCCGCTTGTCACACCGCAAGCCTTCTTTAAGCTTAACCTCCCCCCCATCCCCTCTGTCCCTAGAATTGGACGAGACAGGGGGGGCAACGTTGAACTTTAAACCAACAACAGATTTGTCTTTTTTTTTTTATTGAATAGTGGGCAAACGAGCAGACGTATCACCTGATGGTAAGCGATTACCGCCGCCCATGGACACCCGCAACACCAAAGGCGTCACAAGTGCGTTGCCGACCTTCGGGGGATAGGAAAGGGGATGGGGGAGGGGTTGGGGTATGGGCCTCCGGTATCCTCACTCACTCGGTGAAACACAGCGCAAACGCTATTTCACACCGGTTTTCTGTGAGGCCGTGGTATCACTCCGGTCGAGCCGACCCATTCATGCCGAAGCATAGCTCTCCCACGGTGTCTTTGAGTTGAAAGTGGCCATCAGGTTATAAATTTGCTCGTTTGTCCACACACCAATATAAAGTAATATAAGTATGTGCAAAGACCTTGTAGATATTGCACAACGGAATACCGACGTGGGATGTCGCTGGTGACATATAATACGCGCACATTAAGGACAGATGAGAAGATCGTTGATCTGGAAGAGGAGATGAGCAAGTTGCGTTGGGACGTAGTGGGTTTATCAGAAGTCCGCTACCACCGGGAGAGCGACCAGTCCCAGGGTTGTGTCGGGTTCCTCGTTCGCAGACCCCTCGAAGGAACTTGTGGGACACTATTGCAATATGGTTGTATTTAAATACCTGATACTCGTCGTCCTCATCGGTAGCTCTGCCTTCAGCGGCCTTAGAAGCTGATTTCTTCGAATGCGCCACACTCAACTGCAAGAGAAACATGCGATACAGACCTTGCAACCTTGTCTACAACACAACGAGTGATCAATATTTGTACTTCATATCACATGTAAAACTACAAAAAGTATAAAATAATTTAAATAAAGATGATATGATCTCAATTACGGCTAAGACTTGAATAATACTTTCAAATTCAAAACCATTTATTGAATTAGACACTAAGTAACACTTATAAAAGTTAAATTAAAGGCTACAGTTAAAAATCGTAGATCGACACAAACAGTATGTACTGGATAGTGAATGTAAATACTGTAAAAACATCAAAATGTACTGCTTGTGTCGATCCATAACTTCCAGTTTCCAGATGCGTAGAGCCTTATAAGAAGAATGCTGGCAAAGAAACTCATGCCACTTAAAAGTTTAATGAACTATACATACATATCTATATATTTTTATTAAAATTCACTACATACATACATACTGAAATACTTTGAGAAATCCAACAAATAATATTGTTTTCCTGTGGAATAAATCTCCCAAATAATAAAGAATGCAAATGTGCTCACCTCTACAATTTGACCATGATACGGCGCCAGAGTACAAGACTTGAGATCGATCATTTCAACTATACGTTCTGTTACAGGATCCGCTACCACCAAGTACTGAAAAAACACAACAACTTACATATTGATCCAACCTATGTGATAATAGGCAAGGTTGCCATCAACCATTAGTCATAGCAAAGTTAAGTGTAGTTTGAACGAGAAAAGTAAATAACAATGCAAGCAATTTGAGAGTCTTTTAAGCGGGGCATGAAATACTAAGCCGCCATAGTGCGGTCACCATACTGCATTGTCTACAACGAGGATGGTACACTACTATTTTTATAAAGACTTACTATTCGATGCGAAAGTTAGATGAAAGTCCTGATTAAATTTGTACAAAGTATTATGTTTATAAAATCGATATAAAAGCAAAAAAAGTTACTATCTTCATAATACCTTGTGGGTAATCAACAGTTGTAAGGGCGAGTTGTCGAGCATGACTTCGAACCCTGAGAGCGCGTGCAACTCGGCCAGGCGGAAGGTCCAGCGTACGCAGTCACGGCGCCAGCCCGCCGTCTCACGAGTCTCTTCAGAACTCCGCCTACTTCGAGGCTACACACAACACATTACGATTGTAAGACAATTTGTCTAGGTCATATCTTTATTAAAAAAGTTACACATATACCCCTATGTTGGGAGCGAAAAATACAGCAGGAGTTATCGATCAACACCAACTTTCTACGCTACTGAGCGTTACGCCTACTAGACACTAGAGTGGACTGCAGAGCTATAGCGCTTGTGCTGCCACCTCCATGATGTCCTTATCTTTGCAGTAATGTTTTCCAGCATAGTGTGCTCCATTAGTCGCCTCTTACGACACCCATGGGATGAGTAGGGGTGCTGACACTCCTAATACTTAATCCGTTACTACATCCAGAATCCCTCACCACACGGATAGAGTTCAAAAGGGATCTGGTATTCGTAACCGTACCGCAGCATAACTTTATGGCTTCATACCTGTAGAACAGGGTCCCAGCCCGTCTGCCGTAATAGGCCATGTCCTGCGTAGGCCACCAGGTCGGCGGTGGCACTGAGCGGTTTAGTGAGCGCGCCGAGCAAGCCCCGCCTTAAAGCTGCCGTACTGCTGTCCGTCTCGCCTACTGCCACACCCACTAACGGATGGTGAGCCAAGCCGCCCACCGCACCTATACGGATATTCAACATAAATATAATATTTGTTCCTCTTTACAAAAACATAACTCAAAAATCTAATCGGTAATGCACCTATCGATAAAACATAGACACGGAACAAATGATCGTGTTTCTCATACAATTACTTGTTCCAGGTGGAATTCGAAGTTACGACTTCTAGTTTAACTGTCGGTATTACTAAGTACTAGTCCATTACGCTAGTCAATATGCAATAGAAATATAAAAAGGGTCCCATCAATATTTAAGTAATATTATTTAAAGAAGAAGAAAGCGGTAAGGCGATCTCTAAAAACTACAATGCTATTTATGTATTCATAAATAAAAATATATTATTTACGAAAAATAGTGCTGTCTGTCTGTCATTTCTCATACAAGCAGAATCGACATGCAATAAATAGTAATGTCTTACCAAGTATATTAATAGCAAAGTTGGTAACGCCAGCCACAATGCCAGCTATAAAATTGGTGGGGAGTCTACGCCTAGCCGCCGCAGCTCTTCTAGCATGTTCTTCGTCCCCGGCCAACAGATCGAGGTTCCTGGCGAGGGAGCCGGCCCAAGCGCTCAGCGACCGGAGTAGCGCGGCTGCAGTAGCTGACGCGACGCCTTTGACTCCACCTGTCGCCTCGCCCAGTCGAGCGGCGATAGCACCCGGAGCACCCAACAGTTCTAGACCGCCAACCACCCAACCTGGTAGTTACGGAACATTTCATAATTAACTCTTCACCCTTTGTTTTGTTTAGTGTTTTGAAACTTTTTTACTAATTTTACCTTGATGTTTACATGAGACATATAACATCACGATTATTGTATTTTTCTAAATTTATTGTCTATGTGTGTGTAATATGGTGTAATATAAATATCACTATGATAATGTTTGTACCTGCTCCTAATATCGCAGCGGACAAGTAATGTACGGTGAGCGCATGCGTGAGTCGTTCAGCTGACGTCATCATGTCGTGCAGTTTGAACGCGCTCAACCGCAGCGGGCTCTGGTCCAGGGCAATGTACATCCGCACCTAGAATTATCATATACAAAATATTTGCACACAGTTTCATCATTGAAGATTTTCTTATTTATTTAAACTTGATGCACATTAGCTTCATTAGGAATTAAAACTGTGTGCGTGTATATATGTGTGAGGGTAAGTGTGTATGCATGTGTGTGTGTATGTATCCGTATATTCAGTCTTGGGGATGATGTGCTGGTAGTCATTGAAGGTTAGTTAGTAGATAGTAGCCACTATGGCTTCAAAGCCAACTACATAGTCATACACAGTTTTATTTTACTAATACAATTAGAACTATATAAAATTTAAGTCCCATACATTTGATTTTACAAGTTAGTTATGCATACAAATCCAGCTAATTAAGAGATCTATGAAATTAAATGAAGGCGATTTATGATAAATATGTATAATAAAGAATATGCTCGAAGATTTTAACATTTTTATAAATGTTATGGAAAAAGTCGAATAGCTTAGCATTGAAGGTACTTACAGCGGTGTGTAGAGTAAGTGTAAGGTTTAAGGGATGAATGTAGAGTAGTTTCAGACGCAGTGGCCTCTGAAGCGAACGCTCCTCAGGGATCTGGTCGGTGTCGGCACTGACTGTGGGTATCGCTAGTCGCGACAGGTCCAGAATTGAAGACACGTACGCATCCTCAAGGTACAGTGCGAGGCTGCCTAACAATATTTCTAACTCTGTGATTTCTGTAAACATATTTATACTTTATAAATATAATATAAATTCACAAATCGCACACACAATCGTCAGAATCCAAATTAGGAAGAGCGAGCGAGAATACATTTCAAGGTCAAGATCCAGGCTGATTTCTTACAAAAGATCTACCTAAATGTCAGATTGAATCTGAATCAGAATTGAGTTACACAGGGGAAACATCAGTTTATGTTTGTATCTTAGTGCAGCTCCGTCAAATGGGCAAGGGGCTTAGTTAGTACCTACTGTGGTTTTAGTGCCAATTCTCCATCAGAGACTTGCGTTTTTTCTTGTATTTTCTGCTGCCGCCCATAATAAATAACACCGTTATGTACTGCATCGAACACAAATTAAATTATGAGAATGAAAGATCACATACCTTTGTGGTGACGAGACACCACACTCCACTTGTCCACGTGAACTTTGACCATGACACTGGCCTCCTTGCATTTAGTGGAGAAGGCTGCTTTATCAGCGAACATGTTCCAGAGCGCGGGCCAGGGCTCAGCCTCCAGGGGGGAAGGGCGTGTGGTAGCCACCACCGCGAAGTCGTATTGACCGGTCTCGTATTGTAGGTTGTCTATCTGTACGTCCGCTACTGCTACTATTAATCTTGTTTTCTGTACACAAATACGAACAACTTTGTCATTATGAAAAAGTACACAATTATAAAAATATTATTTTAAGCAAGCGTGCCACCCAATCGGTCTGGGTAAGGGGTTGGTGTATTAAAGGTGTACCAGTAAATTATTATTATTATTACCTCTTCGTCATTGATGATCAGCACCGCGCTGCGGTCCATTTGAAGCGCAATCAAGGCTGGTTCGCCAGCATTTGCCGCCATCTTTATCACCAATCCCGATACCACGCAACGCAGGCTTTCACTTTCAGCTAACGTAGAACGGTCCATCTCCACTATTGAAAACAACAATGCAAGTGTTAAACAAATCGACAACCCATGTAGCTGATTTGGAAGTCTCTAGGGTTCCAACTTCAAGTAATAGTCGACGGGCCCACGTACAAGGGATTTCAGTGATTAATAACAGGCTGAAAGTTTATACACAGCTTCGTTTTGACGAGACACCCAACTTTAATCATTGGACCAAATTCTGATAGTGGCAGGAAAAAGCGGGGTAGGGAGCGAAACACGTCGATTTGATGAGTGTCCCAAATTAAATAATAACAGTTTCTAAAAATCAATACTCAATATGTAATAGATTTTTTTTGAGACCTACACTCGAAAAAGGTACCATTCACTTTGCACTTTTTCGAGTGTAGGTCTCAAAAAATTTACCATCAAATTTGTATGCCGATGCATTTTTTATGAAAAATATATATTTTGCAAGCCCCAAAACAAAAATCAGTTTGTTATTAATAAAAATGAATAAAATTTTTCAAGTCACCATTCTGACATGTTAGAGCTGGGGGTCACTCGGGAAGGTACCATTCACTTTGTATGCCACAAGTTTTTCTCAGTTTTCCATCGTATTTTCTCAAAGAATTGATGTTTAGAAACTATTATTATTTAATTTGGGACACTCATCAAATCGACGTGTTTCGCTCCCTATCCCGCTTTTTCCTGCCACTATCAGAATTTGGTCCAATAATAAAAGTTGGGTGTCTCGTCAAAACGAAGCTGTGTATAAACTTTCAACCTGTTATTAATCACTGAAATCCCTTGTACGTGGGCCCGTGGACTATAACGAAAGCTACCCATTCATGGAATGGTACGAGTACAATGCTTAACCCAAGATAAGCGTTTTCTAATAAAACCCGATGATTCGATTCAAGTCAATACATATAATAATGCAGCCATACAAACAATGTTTTTGTAAATATGTCAAATTATATGATAGAATAGGATAGATAAAATTTTTACTTGTTTCATAATTTGTTCTAATTAATCTTTACATAGAATAAAAAGGTCGTTTCTGTTACCTGTTCGCTTAGATCTATTAAACTACTCATTAGAGTTTAACATAGTTTTCAGCAATAAGTAGAGTAATTTCAGAAGAAGGTCCATTATGTTTAACACAAGCATATTACAGTAAAGAAAATACGAGAATTTCATAGACATTCTTGACAAGCCGGATCGGAATCGCCATAAAACATTAATATAAATTATTTTTTTTATACCATGTGTACATGACATGCGTATTTAAAAAACATTTATTTGACGTGAGCGTCAACTTTCAGGTGGCCACACATAACTGACTTACCTGGTTGTGTACTGTGGAAAGCCAATTCAGCCCGACTTAGGTTTATATCGCTGCGAACTGCAATCTTAGGACTCCTTCGGCGCCGTTTGAGTTTGAATTCCGATTCTGTAAACATAATTAAGTATCAATTTGACGTTGTAAGGTTTATTTTGTTTATTTATTACATTATGTACCAAGTAAGAATAATGTTGTATATTTCAAATAATGTTCTAAGGTGTGTAGAAAATATCTGATTGATAACAAATATATTTATATAATTTGTATACCTCTGTTGGTGCTAGTGCCGGGTTCAGCAAATGCCACAATGTTTGCTGACTCAGGTCTTACATCTTCTATGTCTGGGTTTGTCGAGATGGATGATTCTCTCTCCTTTATTTTCGCCGAGGAATCCTCTTGAGATTCCGTCATTTTGGCATCCTCTGAACTGGTAGGAACCTTCAACGGCTGTAATGATAATGAGTCTTCTGTTTTTCCTTCTCCACTGTGCAGTGAGAAGGTTTCTTCTTGTCTCTCGGGCAGTGTAACCACTGATAACTGTCTGGCCTTCTCCTGGGATCCAGTTTGTGATGGCCCTGCTGATCCATCATCTGCACCTGGTGACTTTTTTAGTTCTTTTAATGATGTATCCGGACTTCCCGCTGGATTTTCCGTTGGTGGTTCCGGTGGAGATGCCTTTGGACACATGCCCGAAAAGCCCGTGTCAAAGATGGCTGTATGTGTTAGCGGTTTCTTTTCGTTATCAGCTCCGTCCATTTTATTTTTACTATAATCTGGAATTTTGTACTCTTTTGGGGCTTCAAATACTGTAACATTAACAAAATAGTTAAAATAATTTCTAACAAGCTTAAGTATTTTTATAGAAGTCTTATCGTAATGTTTTCTAACAGATGAAGAAATACGGGAGTATTTCTTCATCTGTTCAGGCATTTTTTTTCAACCACCCTGCATACACGGGGTTTGATCCAAAACAGTGCGTGGTGTTGGAATCGGTTAGCGTATAGTGATACGTCTAACTTTTGTGACATACATTTATGGAATATCATACTTTTAAGAAAATAATTGCATTAACAAGTAAACGCTATATAAGCATTATCAACTTTATTATAACGTATCGTAGATATATTTTCACGCAAAAGTCGTCGAGTTGTGGAAATCCAGCCCACGAGAAATCAATCAATCAAACGCATCGTACATATTACATGCTCTCAGAGAGCGTACATACTCTTAATTTATTTATCTTCATTGCACAGATACTACAAAATAATAAAAAAAGTGAGTTACAGAATACATAAATATAGGAATTGGCGGTCCAATTGATTACGGAACGGCATCGTCCAGACAACCATACAAAATAACATACATTAGTATAATTTCATATTTCATGTGGAACGTTTGCACAGTAAGTGTGTGTAGGGAAGTCTCATCTATGTTACTTATTGTTATTAGATATTAGTACAAGATGACCATGATACAGGTAGGTGAACCAAGCCGAAGCATAAATGGTGCGGTTCGACCTGAGAGACACAATCATAGAAAACCGACGAAATTCATCAATTACCTAAAACTGGTTACAGTGAGGTACTAGGAACCTCTTCTCTCCCTCAAACAGTGGCAACGCACTTGTGAAACTTAATTGTGAGTGTACATAGGTAAAGGTAGTCCCCAGAGACCTCAAGTCAAAAACCCAACAGAAACGTCCGAATTAAAAAATAACTAGGTACTTACGTCGAGAGACGGCGTTGACTCGTTCCAACGACCTCCTTTTATCCTCAGATGTACGCTGTAATTACATTATTATATTACAAAACTTAATTTACTGCGAATAACTCGTATACGTTTTACTATTATTTTTAAAACAAAATAACAGGCTTTTTGTTTTGTTCAAAAGCACCAAATAAGGTCGAAAAATGTATTGTTTATTCGTAGGGTTGAGTTTCGAGCTCAATATGGCAAAACATTTGAGTCTGAGGTAAGTCATTGCCTCTATAAAATACATACGTCCAAAAGTTTCCCGACAAAATATACTTCAAGAAAACAGACAAGCAAAAAAATCCTGACACCAATAGCGTTAAATAACCTTAATTACTTAGTTAAAAAGTTATTTCGTAATGTCTCCTACATAGTTACAGCTAAAATATAACTTTATTTCAATGCACAAAGGTTGATTTTTTACTGTAAAACTATTTTTTATGAAATGAAACTACTTACTGGCATGTTTAAATCAAGGAGAGAAGGGCTCGAGCCGACTGCGCCAAAAAGTCTTCGCCTGATATCACTCGCAGACAAGTCACGCTTGAATATGAAGCAAGGAACATTTATAAATTATTATTATATGGTATCCTATTATATTTGGGCTTGTGTAAGATATAATTGATAGGCTGCCTCTGTGGCGCAGTGTTAGAGTATGCGACTGCTATGCTTGAGGTCGGACCAAATGTTTGTATGATCTGCAAATATTTGTTTCGGAGTTTGGGTGTTTTCTATGTATAATATCTATTTATTTACAAAAAAAGTATATATATATCTATTTATATTAGTTGATCTAGTACCCATAACACAAGCTCTGCTTAGCTTGGGACTGGATGGCGTTGTGTGTTAGATGTCCCAAATATTTATTATTATAAATAGTTCAGGGTTGTTTTTCATATTATAGTATATATATTATTATTATTAGAATGTTAATTTTTAATTTTACGTAGGTACTAGCAGCCAGTCACACCTACATTTTTTCTTCATTATCTGGTAACGTTGGAAGACAGACATACATGTTCTAATAATTCAATATTAATCCCGCGGCAGGATTTCTAACGTGATCCAACGCCTGTCTTTTTGATTACATCAAGATATTAATTTCAAAAGAGTGGCCATGTGTTTTTTTGCCTTTTTTTAACCCATCGGTTGCCAATCGGCACAACTATAAAATAGAAATTCGATAGATATACATTTACTTTTTAAAATATTTGACGAAATAATCTGTTCTATTTTGTGTTTTGTTCAGAAAGTACAGTCTTTTTTAAAAATAATATTCTCATGCACTTCATGTTGCTGGGGTTTTACAAACATTCTTTAAATGGACATAAAGAAT
Source organism: Spilarctia lutea (assembly GCA_916048165.1). Classification (NCBI taxonomy): domain Eukaryota; kingdom Metazoa; phylum Arthropoda; class Insecta; order Lepidoptera; family Erebidae; genus Spilarctia; species Spilarctia lutea. The sequence goes on along the minus strand of OU696470.1, from coordinate 26,394,967 downwards.
AATGTGTTTGTACCCACAACACTGAGTGCCGTGAAACGCCACCTGAGCAGTTGCAACTTTAAATAATTTCATAAATTATAATATTTATTTTAAAATAAATTTTACTATGGTATGACATCAGTCAGCCATGGAGGTTACCTCATCCGTCTCCTTGAGCATGAGTAGCGTGGAGTGGGGATGCGTCTCGACACACAGTTTGATTGTGACCCCGCCGTAGAACTGCAGCAGGTGTTCGCCGCTCGTTATGGCCACTGGCGCGCTCCACTCGTGGTATGAGCGCAACGAGTCCTCTGTACATGCAGGCAATATATTATACTGAGTAATTTAACTCATTTTGCTCAACATGTAACATCGGAAGGTTTCTTCGAAAGGAGAATTTGGTCAGATAGGTTGGTTACAAGATTTCTTTTCTCATTTTGCAGTGACATTGTCCAGTGTGCTGTGTGTTTGCTCCCTTATGCCCAGTTACTATATTTGAAAAACGATCCGTTCTAGGTACGAATAGTAGTATATTATACGGGGCGTAAGCTAAAATCGTTCCTATAAAAAATAAATTGAGGAAAAGTATTTACGACTCGTAGTCGGTTGTAGAAAATTTTTAGACGATGACGATTCGTTAAATATAGGTACCGAGCATTAATCACCTCTTACAATATAAATGGGATGAAAGGTCGTATAGTTGCCTCACTAATGGGATGAATAAAGGTGATAACAATCCGTTCACAATTCGTAACCACACGAAGAAATATTTTGCTTGTGTAAGAAATATATTTTAGTACAATATTTTCAAAACAAATAACGTCGTTTGATAGAATAAAACTAAGTTTTAGTGATTTTCAGTTTCATTTAGAGAAGTTTTGAACAACAGAATTAGCACCACGGTTTTCAAAATTCGAATTCTTTAAGGAGTTATCTTCTCTGTGAGTTAACACACGGCGTACATGTGTGTGTAAAGCTAGTTGTTTTATATTATGTATGTGTTGTTACAATGAGCATATTTACCAATAAGTTTGCCGAAGGACAGGACCGTAATAGCGGGTGCTACGGTCTGCGGGGCGGGGGGCGGTTGTGGGGGGTACCTCGAGCAGAACGCGGGCGTCGAGTAGTGCAACGCCGCGAAAGGCGGTACCACGCACCACCAGTTAGCTCCGGGACATTCCTCTGACAACTGCACATATTTTAACAATTAAGTTTAGTTATTTTTGTATACATTCTAGAATCAAACTCCCTTGTACTTATTCCACTATTTTATATATAAATAGTGTCAACAACCCAGTAAAAAAATATTATTAAAGAATATATTTATATGCATCGAAACACTTTATCAGTCTATTACCGTCCACTGCTGAACGAAGGCTTCCTAAAGAAATGCCAGTACTATATAATTTAATTTCAATATTAATACACTATTTTTTTTATGGAATAGGGGTCAAACGAGCAGACGTATGGAGGACCATACGTCTGCTCGTTTGACACCCGCAACACCAAAGGCGTCACTAGTGCTTTCCGGCCTTTAGGGAATGGGGAAAGGGATGGGAGGAGGGGTTGGGGAATGGCCTCCAATATCCTCACTCACTCGGTGAAACACAGCGCAGGCGCTGTTTGACACTGGTTTCCTGTGAGACCGTGGTATCACTGCGGTCGAGCCAGCCCTTGCGTGCCGAAGCGTGGCTTTCCCACGGTAAAACGGTTTTTACAGCATTAATATAAAATACTCACTACAACTTTAGCCGCGGATGTTTGCTCCTGTGTCTGGGGCGATGGTTGTGCCACTGAGATTGGCACGTGCGTGAGGTTGTGCACGAGGAACTGTGGGCAGGTGTCGTGCGCGACCACGATGAGACACCGACTGTCGTGCTGTATCTGACTCACTGTTACCGGTATCTAGAGTTGGAGAATATTATTAGTACATTTTAGAACATTAACAGCTTAAATTTGATGCGTGTATAACATTATAGTTGTGTTTTTAAATGTTTATCAAGTCTATTTTTTTTAATATTTAGTTTCGGGGCGCTAATCACAGTTTCCGACATAGAGTTGTACACGTATGTACCACTCGGTTTGGCCAGAAATTATTTCGGGATTCGCTAGCTCACCTTAAAAGGTCCTTGTGGTAGTTGTCCGAATTTTTTTTTCGCTGTTGCATAGCAAGTTCTTGAGAAAGGCTATTTGCTATAATAATATATCACCGTAACACCTCCATATATACATAACACTCCTAGCTGTTCCTTCATACCAGTTCTCGCTTTTGCTACTGCCCGTATTTTCATTCATCATACCGTTTCTTTCTTTTATACATCCTTTCACACTATCCAGGTGGGATTCTTGGCTACTCTCTATTTGTGTTTGTTCTTATTTTAAGGAGGTAATAAATTTTTACACAATATTTACATATTATATTATATTATTATACTTGCTGAGTAACGTAAAGGTACAACAACAAACACAGGTAATGCCGCGGAGTGAAGCTGGTAAAAGAAAACATAAAAGGCAAAGGATAACTTACAGATACTTGATGCTCGTTGATGAGTCCTATGGCACGTCGTATGGGCGGTACTCCGAGCCGCACGGGCACTGTCGTGTTCCCTGTGTAGTTCTCCGAAGACAACGCCAGACACACGAACTTGTGGAGTTCACTTGGATTGCCACCGCGCCAACGACCCCGCAAGTAGAAACGACACAATGCCGTACCGTTTATACTGGCAATAAAAGGATAAAATACATACACTTCTTAATTAGCGATTGCCTCGGGTCAGATTAAAAAAGTAGATATTAATAAGTTTCTCTAAGGGACTGTATTAGAAACGAGGTGATCCGGCAGAGAACCAAGGTCATCGACATAGCCCACAGGATTAGCAAGCTGAAGTGGCAGTGGGCTGGCCATATTTGCCGTAGAACCGATAACCGTTGGGGTAAACGGGTTCTTTTCTTGAGTGGAGACCGCGTCTCGGCAAACGTAGTGTAGGACGTCCACAGGCCAGGTGGAGTGATGATTTGCGCAAGACGGCTGGCAGGAGCTGGATGCGAGAAGCCGAGGATCGATCTAAGTGGCGTGCTATTGGAGAGGCCTATGTCCAGCAGTGGACTGCGATAGGCTGATGATGATATTAATAAGTAACAAAGCTTTTAGAATACAAGTTTTGTTTCGTTTGAAGCTAGATGTTGTATATCAGATGTCCAAATTCTTATTTATTTATCATTTGCTTTGCGGTCTTTGAAAACTGAGACAATGAAAGGGTAAAATATATAAGCCTAAAAGGATAAGTTGTGTCGTCTTGCTTACTTATTCACAGAACAGAAAGTAATGTAATTCTGTAATGTAATGTATATTTGTTATAAATGATTTTCGAGTATTTTCAATAAGAGCCAAGTCAAACGATCGTGTCCTCCGTATTTAAACAGCTTTTTCAACCTTAAAAAAGGAGGCGATGTACTGGGTTAACCGATTTTGATGATTCTTTTTTTAAAGCTGGTGCTTTCCGTGTGATCACATTTCAATAGTCCAGTTCTCGAAGTCGGTTTTTTGTTTGTTAAAATTTCTGATTGTTTATTTAGTTTATAATATAGCTTACCTTCCATGTTTAGTGGGTTTGACCACTTTGAAAGTGTTGGCCCGTAGGTAATTTACTTCCTCAACACTGGAGGGGACTGCAATGGCAGATACCTGAGGATCATTGTAAGAAATATTATGCATTTTAAGGTATATATTGTATATGTATATAATTTTGTTTTTCATATTTTAACAATTTATGGAGTATTTTTATTAATAGATGTTATCTTGTTAGTATTATTAAGTGTATGAAACGCCAGAGTTCCCTTAAAGCGATATTAATTTTATTTATATCTTGAAATTTAGTACATTTAAATTAATTTATCATAATGAAAAGTCAGTTATAGTCACACATATCTCAACTTTAATTAACGTTTAGGTGTACGTTTATGTCGTACGTATACGTCGTACGTATAGATTATACGTATAGGATAGGAAACATACCTGCAGGTCGATATTCAGCCTGTTGATAATCACATAAGAGGAGGTGATGCCGAATACGTTGATTTCTTGTTTGATTTCGTAGTACATGGTCAGCAAAGCAACCTGTTATTTAACAAGAATTTCCATTGATATAATATATGTGTTTTGCCTGAGTTTACAATTTATAATATAACATCCTTCCATCTATATATCTCATCATCAGGTATTGTAATTATTATAGATAAATTACACCCAAACACTTTACTTTATTTTGCATATGCACCTGCCATGTCCCTTACTGAACGGTGTAAAGATTGAATTTAGGCCATTTGCATTAGGTCCGTCTCGTGCCTAATGCCACATGATATTATCTGCCAGTCAACCTTTACACAGTGCACTGCCCGCATTATACGTTTAATGCGGGAAATGTAAATAAATAAATTTGGTACTGAGAGAGTGTGTTATTGTATTTTTTTATAGGAAAAGGATTTTTAACATAACAGCTCTATTTCAGATTAATTCTGACGAAAGGATTTATCTAGTTAATTTATATACCACACAACGTGACATGTGTTACTTTTCATCCCTAAAGACGTATTTTTGGCCGTTAAATTATAGAGCCAAGATTCCATTTGTAATATTTTATGTTATTTTAATGTTGGTAAATATATGCTTTCTTGATTCTTAAAATTCTTCTTATTCTTGAAATTTTGAATAAAAATAGTGATGGTCAAAGTTATGAATTGCGAAACGATTTAATAAAGCATGTCGAGCCTTTTACCTCCGAATGATTAAATTAGATACGGTCCCTTCGTCAGAATTATTATTATTTCTCATATCATAGAAGAATTACAGCCAGATATAGAACAAATGTACATCACATATACATTTGTCTTGGGTGGGAATCGAACCCACGACCTCTGGCATAGCCTTCAAGATAATTAACAAATAGGCCAATATGCCAGTCAGTTGTAATACATGAAACAGTGTTTATGAAGTTATAGACTTACCTTTTGATTGCACAAGACGGAGAAGTCCGCAGCGTGGTCGAGGGACACGTGTCCGGCGGGCAGCTTGCCGTACCGGCCGGGCTCTTTGGAGCTCACCTGCAGCTGTTCACTCACGAACGTCTCGCGACCTATCTCCACCGACATGAAGAACGGTTTCTGAAAATAAAACGAATTTCAATCAACGGCAGGGCACCATAATATACTGTACACATTATTTTCATTTATTAGTCCGCCAAAGTAAAAAAAGAATCTCAGAGTAGAATCTGCACCATACATGCATTCGCAATGAGTATGGTGCTGACAATGCAGCATGCATCCCCACTATGGCGTCCTATCTGATGCTCTGCATCTTTGGGCCTCCGGTCTCGCACTCACCAACGAAATACGAGCACGAATGCTGTCACTTTAGGTTGGTCTTCTGTACGAGGGTAGTACCGCTCCGTAGCCGGTCTAACCATGCTGAAATCAGCGTAGCTCTACAGCTTATTTATATTTGTAAGACTTTCCATTTAAAGATAAGAACAGGTTATATTTATTCCTTTGATTCAAAGAGAGCAGAGTTGTCGCTGAGTAGAGTTGTATACGAGTACTTACTCTGTTTTGGGATGTTTATTCTTTTAGAAAACAATAGTTTCCATGGGAGAGCCACGCTTTGGCCATGAATGGAAATACCGGTGTGAAATAGCGCCTGGGCTATGTTTCACCGAGAGAGTGAGGATACCGGAAGCCCATACACCAACCTCTTCCCTCATCCCCCTCCCCATCCCCCAAAGGCCGGCAACGCACTTGTGACGCCTCTAGTGATGCGTTTATCCATGGGCGGCTGTAATCGGTTACCATCAGGTGATGCGTCTGCTCATTTGCTCCTTATTCAATAAAAATATAATAGTATCTTTACTCTTTGTATTTGGAAATTACCAGAAAGGACTACCACAAGAAAACAAATTGACAAAAAACAGTAACACTGGATAGACAACAGAAAAGTAATAACATAAACCTGGTTGCAGTATATAGTCACACATCATCATCATCACAACTCTTTAATAGTGCTCTGGTGGACATAGACATAGATGATTTTTAGAAAGGAAATACTAGCCTAACTTCAATATTATCCCGTTTTTATTTTCTAAAATGTATGTATTGATGGCGTGCGATAAGAGTCAGCATGATGTAAAACTGTTATTTTCCAAATAAAATATAAAGTATGTATATTCAACTGCACGGTTGGCCTAGTGGTTCAAGCAGTCCGCGCGCCACTTTCTTCTGCGCCAAGTGTTGTGGGTTCAAATCACACTGGGGACATCACTTTGTGTGATTCACAAATTGTTCTTCTGAGTCTGGGTGTTCTTTGTGTCCGTTTCATGTATGTTTGTAAAGACCCCCGCTACCCACGATGTATATGACTAAAGCAGAAGTTTTTTTTTTAAATACTAACAGTGAGTATAGCAGAAGGCGGTGATATAGCCGTGCCAGACTTCAACACGCAGAGAGGCGCTGCGTCATGAGCTCGTAACGTCAGCGCTAGAGGAGCAGCATTACAGAGAAGAACCACCGGACACAACTGCACTTCGAGAGAGCAGCCTCCTCCAGCGCGGATCGCTTGATACCGTATCTGCAAATAACAATGTCTTTGTAAAACTTACTTGAGCCGGATACCCCAGTCGGACCAAATGTTTCTATGATTTACAAATATTTGTTTTACAGTAGTGGGTGAATATACCCACCTCGTGTATAAATCGATATCGTGATATAATCCTGAACCCTACACGTATGTTAGCTGTTAATATGTTTCTCATTATATCCATTATGGCTCCTCTGAGAATAGTGTTTTCACCATATTTACTTTGACAATCGAGTGCAATCTTTGAATTTGAGTTTGAATGAACCATCACCCAATATAACGTAATCCATCTAGTACTATAATCTATACTAAGATTATGAAGCTGAATAGTTTGTTTGTTTGAACGCGCTAATCTCAGGAAGCACTGGTCCGATTTGAAAATTATTTCAGTGTTGGATAGTCCATTTATCGAGGAAGGCTATATATCATCACGCTAATACTAACAGGAGCGGAGCAGCAATGAAGAATGTTTAAAAAACGGGGGAAAATTTTCATGCTACAGGCAAACGAGGTTGCGTGGGTCAGCTAGTATTAAAATACAGCTTCGAAAGCTCTTTATCGTTACAATAATAGAAAGAATTTTATAAAAAAAAATAGTACGAATAATGAACTCACAGTGACGTCACATCGAGGCTGCATCAGTGCTGCCTGCCAAGTCCCTGTGTGGTGCTTCGATACTAAAGAGTACGGCCAAGTCGACGGAAACGTGCGACCCGCTCTTTTCAACCTGTATTATAGTTTTTCTATTATTAGTATACAGGAACATTGAACAGTACTTTCGAATTGAAACAAAATTAAATTAATTTCCTAAGCGACCTTACGAATAATAATGTTCTTCTATTTCTAATTGAATCATTATTTCTTATGAGTGTGAGACAAACAATATTTGTCAAAACAGATCTCCAATTGCAATCACATCTTCGCTATTTTTGATACAAAAGAAATGTGTGTATGTATTTATATCACTTGTCTAAAACTCATATTACAAGCTCTGCTTAGTTTGTGACTAGATGGCGTTGTGTGAGATGTTCGAAATATTATTATTTGTGAAATATTCTTCACTATACATGTTACAATTTCAACCACACTCTCACCAGTTGTGAAACAATTTCAATAGAGCTTTGATTTGTTTGTACCTTTCAATTTAATTATAAGTCTATTTAACTACTATGTGTGGATAATAAATGTCAGATTAATAGAGCTTATTACAATTGAACAAAATAAAACACAGGTGTAGTCTACGCACGTGTTTTATTTTGCTTCATATATTTTGAACATCATTTCTAATTAGAAGTAAGCAATTAAAAGCTTACAGGTTTTTAGAATATTATTTCATTTCATCACCACTATATAACCAAAACACTGAATATTTGTTTTATAATAGGTTTAAGTCAATTCATCATAATCGAATAAAAACGTGACGCGTATAAATGTATTTTTTTATGTGTGGCTCTGCCAAAATGAGTCTACTCTGCCTTATGGAAAGCATTCATTGGTCGTGCAGACAATGCGACATTGTAGCATAGTGACCCCACACCATGGCGGCCTAGTGGTGTTTCTGCCTCATTGGGCCTTCGGTCTCGCACTCACCAACGAATCATAACAGCACAATCGCCGTATATAATCATTATATCGTAGGTACACAAAAATAGAATTAAAAAGAAACAAACCACGCCATGATGTCCTGTACGACTTCATCGATGTGCATGACAGGCGTCCGCTTGTCGAACACAGACACGTCCGTCACGCCGTAGTGTAGCGGCACCGCCTCACGAGTCACCGGACACTGAATGTTCCTATTTAAATAAACGTAATATAGTATAGTTCAAAGTGTTTTGGCTATGCTGACATCAAAATAGCTATTAAATTGTGCAGTCTAACATATAATAAATAAATTGGCATTTGTTTAACTTAAGGCCTTATGGGACTGGCATACCATAATAGGGTAATAGTCCCTTGAAATTAAGAAAAAGAAAAACAAACGTAAAACAAATCTTATTCAAACTTTTTACGTTTAACTACGTAAAATGTTTGGATAAGATTCATAATAATATAGCCTATATCACTAGGGCTATTATTAAAAATCTATTGACCTCATTTATTAGATGTGCACTTTTTCATTTTCTTGGTACGATATCTTTGGAGCAAAATTTACCGTGGGAGAGCTATGCTTCGGCATGAATGGTCGGCTCGACCGGAGTGATACCACGGCCTCACAGAAAACCGGTGTGAAATAGCGTTTGCGCTGTGTTTCACCGAGTGAGTGAGGATACCGGAGGCCAATACCCGGCCCTCCCCCTCCCCCCATCCCCTTTACCATCCCCTAAAGGTCGGCAACGCACTTGTGACTTGTGCCTTTGGTGATGCGGGTGTCCATGGGCGGCGGTAATCGCTTACCATCAGGTGATACGTCTGCTAGTTTGCTCACTATTCAATAAAAAAAAAATTCAAGAAACAACAGCTTGCATACTGTTTACCATTCATGTAATACTAACGATACGTCCGATGCGAGTCGCACTGTTTAATAACTGATATTCAGGTAAAACCGGTTAAACTAGTAGCCGACCCCAAATAATCTTGGGAATAATAAAGGCTAGGAAGATGATGATGTTGCAAGCTTCCCAAAACCAGATCAATCAATGTTATTTGAACTTATTTTTCAATGTCTCTATTACAGCAACATTTTCCAACCAGACGAGTCGGTATAGCGATTTTTTCAAGTTTTCCCTCTCCTTGCAGTGATATCGTCCTGTATAGTTTGCACCCTTAGTCAGCTCTTACCACACCCTCGAGTTAAATAGAAGTGGTGAGACTTCGTATTTTTAATCCTTCACCACACTATAGTCGTTCCAATACTTTATTTAACTTTTGACAGATCACGCACATAAAGTTTTGTAATAATTTTTGATACAATGTACTACAGATAATACTGTACTTTATGGGCAGGCTCCGCCTACTTAGGGATGTGTCATTCGTAATTAATGACCACAGACTATAAAAACGGTTTTGAAATAAATGGATTATCGATTATATTAATAAAACATACAATAAAATTATTGTGATTATATTTTATATCAAATCACGTAAAAAGCTTTATTATTTTGCATTAAAATGCCCTAAATGTCTCTGTTTCAATGCATAAATAATTTGCGTAATGAAAACAGTTCCATCGTACTCGTACCTAGTAATGGGATCGAATGTATTCGCCGCAAATTAATGAATCTAAAATAATTGTTTAGACTTACTATAGTTGGTTCAAATAAAAACTACCTGCGGTACCTACTTGTAATGAACAGGTACAAAATGTTGAAATTCGTAGTAATTTACGGATTAAAAATAAAACAACCAAAAGAGGTACTGTAATACTAATTTTAATTATAAAGAATCGTCTTCTTCGTATGACCAGGAATCATCATCACTTGAGTTCTCAGTAATATTGATTATCATTTCTTGGATAGATAAATTGTCGAATGCAACATCCCGATCCCAATCCGACATTATCACCTTCTTTGTTTTTTCTACAACATTCGCCCAGTTTTCTGGAGTTACTTTTTCACACGCATTTTTCAGTAAATTCAGCATTTTTCTTGCGGTGAAAGGAGGAGTTGTATTGTTCCTCGCAGCATATCCTTTAACTTGTGCCCAGATCATTTCAATTGCATTATATTGGCAGTGATATGGGGGAATTCTGAGGACGGTATGCCCATGCTCTGCTGCCATTTCATCTATGACGTATCGTTTTGGCAGCTTCTTTGTTTTTAATATCTTTACTAACTCTACTTTTAGTAGGGACTCATTCACCTCTTCGCCATTGTCACGGAGCCAGTTTATAATTTCATGTTTTTTGTTGGCCTGTGTTGGTATTTTATTAATTTGACGAGAGTGATAAGGTGCATTATCAATAAATATTATTGATGGCTCTTCGAGTGATGTAAGCATTCCTCTGAACCACTTTTCATACACGTTCGAATTCATCTCCTCATGATAATCTCCTGTTTTCTGGGATTTAAAAGCTAATAGAGCGCCTGGCACAAATCCTTTTACTGTTCCTGCATGACAAATAATCAGTCGTTCGCCTTTTCCCATTGGTACTGTAGAAGTGGAGCCAACGGTGTTGTCAGTCCAAGTTTTTGACAGCGTATGATTCGCATTGAGCCAAGTTTCATCTGTGAAAACAACATTCGACCAATCTTCTATTTTTTTTGCTTGTCTTAAAAAATCGCATCTATACAAAGCAATATCATTGCGTTCCATTAAAATTTTTCGTTTGTCACATTTTTGAAATAACATTCCAATGTCTTTCAATACCTTTGTCAGAGAAGATTTTTGACCACGGAACAAACCACTATTTCGAAGAGATTGTGTTAGTTTTTTTAATATTGGAATCTCTTTTCTTTGGTAATAGTCGTATATATGACGACGAATAGCATCAGCGTCAAAATTGTCAACGGCTGTAACTTTACTAGGCGGACGTTTTTTCTTAGGTGTAGATAGCTTATTCTGTTCCATGCCACTGCTGCCGTAGCCTTCTTTTGTTATTTTTGCCACTGTTGGAGCACTAATACCTAATGCTGCTGCAACACGGTCTCTAACTTGAGTCACTGGTATAAGAGGCCCACCATTACGGCTTTCCTTTTCAAAGTATTCACGAAGTCGCAAGACAAACTCTCTTGTTTGTCCTTTGAGTACTTTCTTTTTTGGCATTTTGACAGTAACGATACGCTCAACTCAACCAAACGTGAGAATTCACAAATAAATCAATACGGAGGAATATAAATACTCAACTATATTGAAGGTTACTCATTGAAATACTGTAGATTATTTTAAAATAGACATAGAGAGATTTAATAAAGATCATCAATAGTTTAACAAATACAATATTAACCACTGAATTACAACACAATACAATAATACATTTTGAAAATTCAGTTCCTTTTATATATTTTTTCATGACATAGAACCGTCATATTTGAACAACATTCTTTTAATCCTTTTCTTCTTTATTTTGACAAAGGAGGTCGCACATTGAAACACATAGAAATATGAAGTACGAAATTATCTATAAAATAATGAGTTTGTTAAATCGATTAAAACTTCTTAATGCATAAAATCGATCGATGAAAGAAATCGAATAGGTAACGGGTCAGGGTATCACTATTTGATTAAGTATTAGAGCTGTCAAAAGTTAAATAAACTATTGGAACGACTATAATAGCTCACACAGCGGTAATACTGTAATACCTTACCTATACTGAAAGGACAGGCTGTGTTTGTTGGCGGTGGTTCCGGGCGTCAGGAGATGTGTACAGTTCCCTCGTCCGGGCGTCGACTGAATTAACGGCGGCGGCTGATCTTCCGTCTGCGTTGGAGGTTGTGGTCGAGGCTTTTCTGTTACTATTAATACCTGAAAATTATCAATCGATTTATATACTGAATTTAATCTCGTGTCTTTTCTGTGGTAGAATAGGTCTGACGGCCAACGCATTGTTCCTATCAAGTAGTCCTACACGCTAACCTGGCTTGATGTTATTTATTTCTTCTCTTTATCATGCAAAATGTTCCTTAATACTAGCAACATTGTACTTAACTTGACCTACCTAATCTACAGAATATAATATAGCACATTCAAAGGGGCGATGAATCGACACACTGATTCAATTACATGCTATCACATGGTGATGTCACCGTGGTGACGTCACCACGGCAGCAGCTAATCTAACCCATTAGATATTTTCAAAATTAATATTTCTTTATAAGGTGCACATTAGAGGTAGCAATATAAAAGTATAATACTAACATCGGTGTCCAACGGTAGATGTGAGTGCAGAACATACAACGGCCACACTGTAGCGATGATCCGTCCGTCAGAACGCGCCCGGACTACGCGACACCACACTGATACATACTGCATATCACCCTCGCTAGGCACTGCACAACAAATATTCAATAAATAATACATGACAAAAAACAAATAAATAAATATTTCGGACATCCAACACACAACGCCATCTAGTCCCAAGCTAAGCAGAGCTTATGTTATGGGTACTAGACAACTGATATGAATTCATATATACTTTCTTTGTGAATACATACCTACATATTATACATAGAAAACACTCAAACTTCGAAACAAATATTTGTGATCACACAAACACTTGGTCCGACCAAGGATTTGAACCCGAGAGCTCAAGCACAGCATACGCATTATCTAGCACAGCGCCACCGAGGTAGTCAAATGATGGAAATAAAAAGATTTAAAAATACTCTTTTAAATGTAGGCATTTATTTTACTTTATACTTAGTGTAATATATACCTGAACCCTCTTATTCAGAAACGATATTTAACTTTACAGCAAGCAACGGTGCAATGGTTGTGCTATTAGATAGAATAAAGGTTTTTTGTTGTGCGCTATTATTTATCCGATTTCAAGGTTTTTAATTGCAGAAATTTTATTCAAAGCAAAATCAATGTCAATTTAGGGATGAATAGAAACTGTTTATTATATTTACACGCATTAGGCGATTTGATGTTATGTTTTTTTAAATACCAATGAAAGAAGAGAAAAAGAAATTCGAATAATATTGGACACAAATGATATCAAGAATCGGGCTCCTAGCAATATGAAATAAGCTTGAAACTAGTACCCTATATTCCCTGACCTCTAATATCCAACAGGGGTCAGGTGCTATAATAAAAATACAAATTATATGTCATTGTAAGGTCGGAATAAGATACTATCAAAACCTTTTTCATAAACGTTACTTAACTTTAAGCAACGCAACAAAATTTCAACTTTGTAATTAAAGCCTTAAGGTTCACAAATCCGCTGCTTAAAGTTAAATAACCTTTATTATGAGCTTATTACAAAACAGACATGAAGTATCTTACCCTTCACTAACCAAGGAACGTTTTCTTTCGGACATTCCTTCAGAGGTATATCACCCGACCATCCAGTATCATGATTTACGAACTTTATCCTGAAAAAATATAACTATAAGTAATATTGTTACACAAGGTTACTTATATCAATAATATGGAGGATACAGAAGATGTCTAAAGCAGAATAAATATCTTAGAACGTCCATACTATAGGCAAGTTTCATACCGACCCAGTCAGTCAAGTTGCAAAAGTTTCGCGTTGATTTCTTATTAACCGACTTCAATTTGACTGTATTTTGTTGTTATCTCATAACTTTCGACTGGGTGAACCAATTTTAATGATTCTTTTTTTATTTGATAGCTGGTTCCATTTCAATTTGGTGCAGTTCTTGAAGTCGGTTTAATTTTGTTAAAATTCGTGATTGTGGTTAATATTTTGTTTTGACTGTGACTTACCTAGTCGGTTCAAATATAGCCTCAACCCTAGAACTTTACAATGCGAAGTGTATAACTTCACTATACTTTTTGTTAGTTACAAAAGTGTGGTACTCACTTGAGCACCATTTCTGCTTCCGTGGCACACAGCACACTCCTCCCGACGTGCTCCGCCTCCATTTCATCCGAGCACATGGTCCGCCATTGACTTGCCTCGTTGGTTCGCGCGCGTACCTATACAAACATTTAGAAGTCCTATAGTCCTTTTAGTCCTGTCATTTAGTCCTTTTCTATTAGAAGGAATAGTTAAGTTAATTACATTTAATTGGCACTATCATTATGATTTTGGGTGTTGAGACGCGGTCTCTTACTCAGTCGGACCACTAAAGAAACCATTTACCCCTACAGTTATCAGTTCTGCGACTAATATGGCCAGCCCACTGCCACTTCAGCTTGCTAATCCTGTGGGCTATGACGATGACCTTGGTTTTCTGCCGGACCGACTAGACCGATAGCTATAAGATATATGACAGTTTACAATATCTTGCAGTCTTATCGTCCTGTATAGTTTGCTATTTTAGCCGGCTCTTACAACATTCACGACAAGATGAATGTGGAGCGCGATGTGGGGAGGCTTTGGATTCTTATTTTTTTTAACCGTCTTTAAGAAGAAGGAGGTTCTCATTACTTTCGATTGGGTGAACCGATTTTCATGATTCTTTGTTAATTTGAAAGCTGGTGCTTCTCGTGTGGTCCCATTACAATTTGGCCCAGTTCTTGAGGTCGGGTTTTTTTTTTGTTAAAATTTGTGATTATTAATTTAATGAATCGACAAACTTCTCAAGACACAATACAACATCACTTATACTTAGGCATTGTTATTGTGTGCTTACATATGTTCAACAACATAACCTTTACCATGTTATATAATTTGATTATTAAAACAAGAATACATAATTATTTATACTATAGTTAACAAATGATTGATTTTCCTTACGAATAACAAAATCTCGTCAAATGGTTTTATCGGTTAACACGATGACAGTATACAAACAGCCAGAAATTATCAAATTGAAACTGACCTTATACAAGAGGCGAAGGCGTAACATATTGGCTAAGGAGAGCCTC
Source organism: Spilarctia lutea (assembly GCA_916048165.1). Taxonomy (NCBI): domain Eukaryota; kingdom Metazoa; phylum Arthropoda; class Insecta; order Lepidoptera; family Erebidae; genus Spilarctia; species Spilarctia lutea. The sequence goes on along the minus strand of OU696470.1, from coordinate 26,379,920 downwards.
CCGCACAAATGCATGTATTTATTGCCACCTGTCTCTTCAACCTTCACGTGTACATATATCCCGAGACCGCGGCTCGATACCTCCTTTTCTTCAGTAGTCGGGTCTTCTAATCGCACTCGCGTCGAACCAGGCGTGAAAGACAAACCTGTGTACAATTACATTCAGCTCCATTAGCGTTTCGTTGAACGATTTTGGTCAAGGTTTTACAGTTTTGCTTCTATCAGTCGCGTACAGCGTCGTAATAATGAATAAAGCCGTCACGTCAGTATATAGTCGCATACGGCTGAACATGTTCCGAAGTATTGTGCTCTCACTACAAACAGTTCTATGTGCGATATATTTATAGTTTCGTTTATTGCAGAAGAAATAGAAATTAACTTCTTTGGAGAAATCCAAATTTGATGAGCGAATACCTGAAATTGGTACCTCAATTTGAAAGGAGTCGAGAATCCGTGTACCGCGCTGTTCCACCGCGTTCGACACTGTACGCGGCGGAACAGCGCTAATCTTTATTTATGGCACTCGCATGATAAAACCACATTTGTCCTTTAATCCATGCATACGCGTTTTTATGGACAGGAGCATAATATAGTTGAATAAATGTAAGTAGTCCCATTAGCATACATTAATTGTTAGTCGCAAGATACGAGTATAATGTAATTGATATTTTCGATAACCAAACGATACAGTTTAGAAACGTTAAGATTTATTAATAATTTAACACATGACGTGGTCGATAGCTCTCCCAAAGGGCATTTGCTTAGAAGGAGTTAGGTTGGCTTATATGAACATTAAATTCTTTACATAATTACTCGTCACTACACATTATAAAACAAAGTCCTCCGTCGCGTCTGTCTGTTCGAAACAAACAAAAAAGCTACTGCACGGATTTTTATGCGGGTTTAATAAAAAGATAGAGTGCTACTTTTATTTTAGACTAGCTACGTTCTGTGGTGTTACTCGCGGTTGTTTATCTGGAGGTACAATAATTACCGAGGATACACCCCGAGCCGTCTATAGACAATAATATCTAAGCTCGCCGCAAGATTGATGGTAGTGAAGAGTAGTTAAAGTAAACTCACTTCCAGACCAATGCCAGTGAGCTGTCGGATCGGCCAGAGCTAAGCGTAGCCTTTTTGGCGACATCGGACAACGCCATCTGTAACAATTAAATACAATGCATCACAAGGGAATACTTTAAAAGAATTGGTTGTCTATAAAGTCGGTTTACGTACGAAACGTGCATAACATACTTTTATGAATAAAATTGAATCATTTGCGCAAGCGTACAAAGAGCATAACGGGACTATGAGCGTAGCGGGACAATGAACGAAACGGGACAATGAGTCATCTTTTTTCGAGCGTGCAGCCAGCGTTCATAGATTTATTAGACGTTGTCACGTCAAAAAATTAAGTAAATCCAATAGTTAAAACTTTATGGAATAGTTACAATTATATTAATAAATATGTAATTGTACTCTGTCTCACTATACTGTGGCATATTGTGGTTGCAGTGATGAAAAATGACAACAAACAAATACACTGAATTATTATGCTGTATATTTACTTATTTATTTCATTATAATTAAACTCACCTGTACGCAAGCCTCACACCAGGCCCTAAAGGTACCACTTCATCAGTACCTTCTTGCCCGACCCTTAACGCAGAAGAACAACTATTATGTATCCAGAGAGACACTCGACCTTCGAGAGCTAACGTGGCATCGGAAGCCAACTCTTGAGGAGAACGCTCTTCAATTGATATCAGATCTAATGATGACTTATCTTCGTTCAAATACTGTAAAGACAATTATATTATGAATAAAACACACGACATTATTTTAATACAGAGCATAATAAGTTGTACCAAGTCAGCCCCCTAGCAATTCTACAAAGTACAGTATGAATGGGCCGGCTCGACCGGAGTGATACCACGGCCTCTCAGAAAACCAGTGTGAAACAGCGCCTGCGTTGTGTTTCACCGAGTGAGTGAGGATACCGGAGGCCCATACTACAACCCCTCTCCGTCCCCAAAAGCCGGCAACACACTTCTAACGCCTCAGGTGTTGTGGGTGTCCATGGGTGGCGGTAATCGCTTACAATCAGGTGACACGTTTGCTCGTTTGCCCCCTATTCCATAAAAAAAAAGTCAACGATATTAGAAAAACTAACAAATGCATGGGAATGAGGCCATCTCAATAGTAAGTCACGTGGTCGTAAAACAACATATTAGCTAATAATACAAGATAATGGAACCCTTCACGATTGTAGAAAGAGATTCGACGAGAAACACTTGCATCTTGGCTAAGAGGGATAAAGTAATTCATGCAGCATCATTGGTTTTGTGTTAACTATAAATCAAGGTACGATGCAACACTCAACTCAATTCAAACTTTTGTTCTAAGAATTGGTTACCATTTGTCTGCTAACTACCCCTTAAAATCATTAAAGAATAAAAATACAATCATAATGTTTTAAATAATTGTCATAAAACGCCATCCAGTTGCAAACTAAACTAATTAAATTGAAATGAAAGCTAAATTGACTGATACGCTATTACATATTTGCATATTATACAAACATTTGACCCGACCCGAGAATCGAACACGAGCACATCAGTGAGGCAACGAAATTTTGTTTTCAATTTTTCGTGAGACATTTGCTTTCAATGGAAATAGTTAAAGGCAAGTAGCACCTAAGATGCAAAGTAATTACCTCAGAGACAGCGTCACTCCAGTTGAATGAGAGAGCTTGAAGCGTGCGTAGCCTAGACACGTAGAGGCCGACTTCTACTGTTGACGCTGCGATGCGCATGCGAGGGTTGAGACCCATACCCCCAGTAACAGCGGCTTGAAGCAGGAAGTCGCTCACGAGCTCCTCCATAGTGCCAGTTGCACAGTCCAGTACATCGGCACTGTTAACCATTATCAATCATATATAGTTAATGAATATATTATATCTAGAATTGTAATGTTTTAAATCAAAATGCTCCATATAATCTGATAGCGCAGTGAAGTCGGAAAAACAAACCAACAGACATTTATAATTTACTTCGTTTGCGTCTCTTTTCAATCATACTCGGCTACTATTGGTCTAAGCGTGATGTTAAATATTGTTCGAACACTAGGCATGCCAGCAAAACACACATTAAAAAACTAACGTGAAAATGAGTTACATAGTTTCGGAGTTAATCGTTAGCAACAACGTGCCACGAGAACAATATATAATAGAAAGAGATTAGTAGTAATTTCTCGACAAAGTTGACAAAATCGGCACAATGATTTCTTATTTTACCGATTACAACTGAACAAATCTTCCGCTCTATCGGTTATATAGTGTAGATGGGTATTTTTTCTGCATAAAAATAATTTGTTAGTCCGACCGATTTGGATATGAAATTTACAATGGAGGATTAAGAAATAACATAGGCTACTAATACAGACTATTTACCGCGATATCCGACATACACGCTACCGGAGATGCGGTCAAAAACTAGTTTATAATAAACTAGCGGTCGCCCGCCCGGTCCAATTTTTATCATTCAAAGACCAAATATTATCTACATAAACTGTAGTTAGTCATGAAATAATTTATTTCGATAAGGATTGATAGCATGTGTAAAATAAACGCCTTTAAATGTAGTCCAAAAAAAATCAAGATTTTTAAATAAAAAAATGGTTGTTGTGCCTCACTCGACATAGATAGGTGTAGTGTGTCGCGCACTTTTTTGTAGATATTCATAAGATCTACGATTAATTAGAACATTTCATTGTTCTATCTTTTATAGTATGGGCAGCGTACGCAAAATAAGTAACTTTTCTGGTTGATTTTTTACACCTTGTGTCCGAAAAACCCAAATATCTTACGGAATTCTATTTTTTTTCAAAATAAAATATAGCCTATGTTACTCAGTGATAATGTAGCTTTCTAATGAAAAAAGAATTATTAAAATCGGTCCAGTATTTTTTGAGTTTATTCGTTACATACAAAAATACAAATCTTTCCTCTTTATAATATTAGTGTAGATTATTTCTAAAAATAAAAAGTATAGTGGTCTGAATTTCAGAAAATAAAACCATATCTATTCTAAAAAATATAAATAAGTCTATAATCACTTACGACAATGCAGTGTTGACAACGATTAAGGTCCCCGCCGGCGCGCCTAGACGTACATGATACTTAGAATTACGACCAAAGAAACTCAGTACACGGTGTCTTCTCATCAGGGGCCGGGACACGTAGTAGCCTTCCATTGCAGTCGCTTGGCTGGAATACAAAAAATTTTTTTTTTTTTTTCAAAATTCATACACAGAGATTAGAACTAACAATACTCAGGGCAGTAGAAAACGGCGTGGCTATTATGCCATCCGAGCAGTTACGTAAAAATGTTATTATATTGTAAAGATGCAGTGTGGTAATCTTATAAAGTTGACTCTCGACTCCCTGTAAGAAATTAGTGAAATTGGCACTTGCTATGAGTTCTGCTCTAAGACCTGCCCCTGACAAAATTATCTAACCACATTAACGTAAAATCACTTTATTATCATAGGCAATACTATTGTTGCTAATAAGCCGATCGACACAGTGGCTTCTCAAAACAAAACCTCGTTACGATCGATAAACTTCCAACAAATAAAGTTTGGATTTATTTCATAAGATTGTACATTAGTAGAATGTGCGTTTTCTTGCATTTAAGACAGGAGTATATAACCTAAGATCAACGCGATAAAACGATTGGATCAAGTCAAGTCGGCTCCTAAATTAAGGAGATTATTAGTTCTTTAAATTTATGGTATCTTGGATGTGGAGTATTGCCAAAACAGTATAGAACCTTACCTAGTAAAAGAGGGTGTGCTATTGTGCAAATGCACTTCAGTGTCAGCGACCTGAACGACGAATTTAATGCGGGGCAACACTTGCGGCGCGAAGTACGAGTCAACTCGCAACACGCCCGATAATTGTTCCGCCGTCACACCTTCCACCGTCTTAGGAGTTTCGTCGTCCATCACTGTGGTTACCTTTAACAATAAGCACGAAAAATATGTACGTGTTGTAAGAGCCAACTTAGGGAATAAAGAACTTGGGTTATGGGTACTATAGTCTTTCCAATCGTTTATTTAACTTTTGACAGATCACGCACATAAAGTTTTGTAATAATTTTTGATACAATTTACTACAGGTAATACTGTACTTCATGGACGGGCTCCGCCCACTTAGAGATGTGTCATTCGTAATTTTTGACCACAGACTATAAAAACAGTTTTGAAATAAATTGATTATCGATTATATTAACAAAATATATTATACATTATTAATATATTGTTATACTTTATTTTTTGGCATTTTGATAGTAACGAACGGAGGAACAATACGCTCAACTCAACCAAACAAAAAAATGGAGGAATATAAATACTCAACACGACGTATGAAAATGTGGATTATCACTGACATCAAAATGGCGTCGCGCGTCGGCTCCGCGTTCGGTGTTGCCGTTTAGTAATCGATAAAAGTACAATATTATCTATAAAATAATGAGTGTGTTAAATCGATTAAAACTTCTACATGCATAAAATCAATCGTTAAAAGAAATCGAATCGGTAACAGGTCAGGGTATCACTATTTGATTAGGTATTAGGGCTGTCAAAAGGTTAATAAACGATTGGAACGACTATAGACTACTGATATACATACATACATTTTTTATGTAAATACATACCTACATATTGTTGCGCCATAACCAGATGGAACTCAATTATACGGGAACGATCGAGAACTATCGAGGACAACGCCATCTAGCGTCGGAAAGCGCGCAACTGTGGGCATTATGACGATTACTCGACGCTAGATGGCGCTACAAGAAACTCTAGAGTAATCTATTTAGCCTAGAAACATCGATCGAATACTTTCGTACTTTCGAGTAATTTCCACTGCCATATAAAAGCGAAACGTGGTGGCCGTAGGGGCAGTATTGTTTCACGATACAGCGGATAAACATCGAAGAGATCTTCTAGTGCGACTAACAAGTGATTTAGTGATTTCTTATTGTAAAAAGTGTTATTAATAAATATTGTGTTATTTTTGGTAATTAATCGACTACTTTAATTTGGTCAATACCCAGCTCGTAACAATATTATACATAGAAAACACCCAAACTCCGAAATTAATATTTGCAGATTATACAAACATTTGGTCTGACCCGGGAATCGAACTCGAGACCTCAAGCACAGCAGTCGCATACGCCACTACTAAGCCACCGAGGCAGTTAAAAACAACAACAAACAAACAAACTACGTCAGACCACACGAGTCAGACAAGTTGATATAATATATACTCACGATTGTCAGCACTTTGTAAAACTTGTTAAAATACCTGACCAGTTTCATGCTAAGGTATTATCAAAGGAATTTGAACGGTTTATTCACGACTAGATTAATTAAACATCTCCTAAAACTCAAAAGCAAAAAATAATGAAAGGAAGTCTAAAAACTATTTTTCTTACCAATGGGTTCAGCCGCGGTATAAACTTTTCCGCTTGAAACTCGTAGGGTTCCGACCGCGGTTCCGGCCGCTCGCAGGTGCGGAAACGCCACATTGTAGAAAATACCGCATCTAGGTTTAACATTAAAAGCTTTTAACAGTTAGATATTGAAACAAAACAATGAAAATGTTACTAGCTTAATTAACTGTTTACAGAGCTTTTAGAGTGAGATTCAAACCTGCCTAATTGGAAGAAATTCCAAATGCAACTTAATTATAACTCTTGGGATGCCCATGGGCGTCGGTACCCATTGCCTTTTTAAAAAACATACGGCGTCTCCCGCATCCCGAATACACATGCGTGTCGCGGGGGGTTACAAACATACATGAAACATACACACAAAAAAACCCAGACTCAGAACAGCAATTTGTGAATCACACATAGTATTGTTCCATGTGGGGTTTGAACCTACAACTGTGGCCACCGAGTAAACCACTAGGCTAACCGTACAGTCAACCTATGTGTTCCTTTACCACTATGCTATAAAACCCCCGTGCCTCGGAGAACATGAAAAGCCGTCGGTCTTACAACTGATCTCTCCCAGTCGACTCGGATAGCTGTCCCATCGAATTATGAGAGTGAGGGAACCGAGGGTGCACCTGTGTTCACACACTTGTACACTATAATATCTGCTGCGTAGTTGGCTGGTTTCCGTGATTCATCATAAAAATAGCTCATATTTATAGTTGGAAAAAGATAGCAATTAATACAGGAATATTGACGATCATGAAAACTGATGAGATCATACCTGGTGGTCTACATTGTAGATGTATTTCTCTCGGCTCTCCCACAGGAATTTTGAAATACGTGTGAGGTTCCCATATGCCTAGTATTGCAATGAAAAGCTCCAACACGCAGTCTGTCTCTTTGTCCTGAGAACAAGTAAATAAATAATAAATAAATAAATATTTCGGACATCTAACACACAACGCCATCTAGTCCCAGCTAAGCAGAGCTTGTCTTATGGGTACTAGACAACTGATATAAATACTTATATACTTTTTTTTGTAAATACATACATATTATACATAGAAAACACCCAAACTTCGAAACAAATATTTGTAGATCACACAAACACTTGGTCCGACCCAGGATTTGAACCCGAGACCTCAAGCACAGCAGTCGCATTCGCTACCACTGCGCCACCGAGGCAGTCATGTAGTAGGTAATGTAATATGGTTTGTGGTTTTAAGTTATATTACTTCAGTATACTGGTATGGTATGCTCTTTGAAAAGGCTCCAACTGTTTCACAATCAACTGGACTCTGTTGTAGTCTACAAAAATATATATAACGCATTCAGTTTACTAAATGCCTTGTTGGTCTAGCGGTTGATGTATGCGACAGCCGCTCAAGATATCTTGAGTTCGAAGCGCGGGTCGGACCAAAAGTGTTAACGAGTTATTCTGAACAAGGCGAAGCTAGTATATTTACAAATTGTAGCCTAAGTGTTATTCTGATGTATAAGCTATATTATTATAAAGTTTCATCAAAATTTATTCAGTAGTTTTTGCGTGAAAGAGCAACAACTATACTCACTTACATACTCACAAACTTTCGCGTTTATAATATTAATAGGATTATGTAAATACTTAATAACAGCTCGGAGTTCGGAAGTTGGGCTTTGTACCAACGTGCCTTGGAGAGCACGTAACGCTGTCGGTACTGCGTTTAAATCTCTCCCCGATGGTGTCGGTTAACTGACCCATGGGATTATGAGAGGGAACCAAGAGTGCACCTGTGTTTGCGTAGTTGACTGGTGTCCGTTGAGACTGGCCACCGTTGCCGTAGCCGGCTAGGAAAACATCATATTCATCACAAACTGCTAGTCTGTTGGTTTCTAGTAGTTAGTGATCATAACCTACTTTTAAAATCGTTTGTTCCATGCATTTACCGACCAATAAACTAAATTTAGTTATAACATCACAGACTGTCTTTTTCGGCGTTAAACCATTAGATGATATTGTAGATGTTAATGTTGAGTAACCAAGCCACTAACAAAGGTTGTGTTCGAAGGAGTATACTGAATAAGACAGCAGAATGATGATAGAGTTATTGTATTCAAAAGATGACTGGCTAACTACGAAAACAACACCAGTATTTATACAACAATAGTAAGGAGAGAGTGAGTCAGGTAGCACACGTAAATGTAGGCGATTTGACATCTCTCTCTCTCTCTGTCGCACACTCACAGCAATGAGTTTGGTATGCGATGTTGCATAATGTCAAGGAGAGAGTGAGTCAGGTATCATGCATAAATGTAGGCGATTGGACATCTCTCTCTCTCTGTCGCACACTCACAGCAATGAGTCAGACAACGCGATGTAGAAAAATCAATACTAAATAGGTGAAAATATTAGAGTGTTAAAATGAACGATAAATGAGAATCATACTGCGCCGGGTAAGGGGAAGGCGATAATGCGTGTGATGGCTCGCGGGTGTGGGTAGCGCCAGGACACCGCGTTACCTCGCAGCATGATCTGATACGCCATCGGCAACTGACCGCCCGTCAGTATCTTGAAAGCACCGCTCCTAATTAACAATAAACAATTATTTTACAAAACAAATTACTTCTATATAATACTTGCTAACCTGCGCAATTTCGTCTGCGTCTCTCAAAAGAGTAATTTTTTCAGGTTTTTGTAACATTTGTCATTGATGTTCAGCCCCTATTGACCTTGATTGATTTTTTATAGCCTGCAACCTTATTTGGTAAATGGACTATTTATTACTATAAGAATTACCGATATTGGTCTAGGCGTGACGTCGTGACGAAGGAAAATAGAGATTACTTTAGAATTATATTTACATATATAAAGATACATATTAAAAGACAGTAAAAACTGATATCTAGGTGTTTTATTTCATCACTAGCTGGCTCACGCAACCTTGTTTACGTTTTTTATTGCCCGTAGTGTAATATTTTTCCCTAGTTCTTGTAACATTCTTGATTAGTGCTCTGCTCCTATTAGTATGAGCGTGCGCTTAGCGATGATATATAGCCTATAGCCTCCCTCGATAAATGGACTACACAACACTGAAATATTTTTTTAAATCGGACCATCGGTTCCTGAGTTTAACGCGTTCAAACAAAAAAAAAACAAACTCTTCAGCTTTATAATATTAATATAGATTAGCAGTGCTTACCGCAAGTCATCTTGATAGTAATGGTTATTGGGGTCTGTATCGCTCGAGTTGGACGAGTGTCGCGTCGAGGAGCGAGACAGAACACTGCGTTGTTTGTTCGACGATAACTGACTGCTGCTTCTCGCCTCCTACGTTAAAATGTAAATGTCGTGAAAAATCTATCACATTCTTAATTAACACGGCTCGCATAATGAGGGGATTCCTGTCTTTGAAGCCCTAATAACCGGTTTCTTAGTCCCTATATCCAAAGTCGGTGGTCTATCATTTTTGATATTTTTAAAATGTGTATTTTATTTGCTTTTTATATATATTTAAAAATGAAAATAATATGTATATACAATTGTAATAAAGATAATAATAATGAAACTATTAGTATAAAAATTCTTTACAAACCACGGTTACTAGAAGTTATTTATGTATAAAATTCATTTATTTAGATAAAAAGGTACAATAATTTAAAATTTAATTCTTAAATTTATAAACAAAGTAAGTTAATTAATATAGTTTCGATGAGGGAAACCTAACTATCATAAGAATGCATGTTATACTCTTATCTATATCGCTAGCAAACTTAACCGCGGGGAAATTATTTCCATTCAAAGACTCACAGTAAAGTTTAGAATAAATAAATGTCTAAAACGGTAACTGCTTTTACGGGACAATAGTAAGATATTTATATTATTAGACATTGCCAATAATGGGAATGAGCATTTCAACCATGGTATCATATTCATACATACATACGTATACATCTTCGTGACCAATAGCTTTCGAAAAAGTTCAAAGTTGCTTTTTAACCGCGTGCTCAATTTTGATGACCAAGCAAGCGAAGGATTCTAAAATTATAATCTTTGCACTCGACTGCAACACGTAACTTTTCATCTTACCTCAGTGAGGAAATGATTAAACGCAAAAAAATATATGGAGCGGGCAAAGCAAATGAAAAAAATATTTGCACCAAGAAGATTCCGAGTCTGAGTTTTAAACAATTTAAAAAGGGTTCTATGATAATAGAGGTACAAGTTATGTTTAATGATGTTGAAAACAATCTTTTCAATTCACAAACTTAGTTCACACGATGTTCTAAATTGAATTTACTTTATCCTCTAGCGGATAAAAACCGCTTTTGCAGTCAGAAATAAAATAAAATAAAACGTTTTGGTTAAAAATAATAAAAAATATTTCATAGATAATAAATGCACTGTACCTTGCTGTATAGAAGGACCTCGTCCAAAGATTTGCTCAATTTATTGAACGTGTTGATCTCTTCCGGCCTGAGGTCTAAGACGACACGGCCCATCTCCACGCTGACGGACACGGTCGGGTAGAGGGACGAAGGCCCGCCCTCTGCCCGACGCCACGCCTCCCACGTTGCATCGATCTCGGATCTATCACATCATTTATTTATATATAAATATCTATGTTGGTTACATATAAAACATAACAAAATATAAGTTACAAAGTTGTGGACGTAACAATTGGCCGTCTTATCGCTCACGGCGATTTCTTCTTCTTTAAGATGTATATTCCGATGAATACTTTTTTTTTGGTAAAATGTAACATTTTGAAACTTACCCTAACATGAGGGGTTGTAACAATATATGTCGTTGATCAGTGGAGGGGCCGCTGGCGATGACGAGGGCGGAGACTAGTGTCCTTGCCGTCACGCGCGGAGGTCGCGCACCCACCCCGATCTGACAACTCAAGCCGCTCCACCCCAAAGAACCCTCGCTGCCAGATAACGCCATCTGACTCGTATGCACCGTTATACTTTCTATGTTTTCTTGTACTGCAATGTTACACATATATTAATTACTAGCGGACCCAGCAAACACGTTTGCGTTTGCAAATCTTCATTAGTGCTCCGCTTCTATTGATCCTAGCGTGATGATATATAACCCATAGCCTTCCTAGATAAATGGGCTATCTAACGATGAAATATTTTTTGTAATCGGACCTGTAGTTCCTAGATTTCTAGTTGGTCGAGAGGATTTTTACTTATGCAGGATAATGCAAGAGCTCAGACTGCTGGTATAGTTTAGTCTCACTTAGCGGATGTCGTTATTCTTCTTCGAAATTGACTTGGCTGGCTCACAGCACAGATATGAAACCCATTGAACATGCTTAAATGGCAGTTTCCAGCACTGCCGAACCCGCCATAGACACTCAGTAAACCTAAAGTGGCTTTAGTCAGAGTGTCGGAGGAAATTCCTCAATTTCTCAATTTGAAGTCAAAAAATAGTCTAAAGCATACCAGAATGCATGCAAATCTATACTAATATTATAAAGCTTATGTTTGAGTGTTTGTTTGAACGCGCTAATCTCAGGAACGGCAGGTCCGATTTGAAAAATTATTTTAGTATTGGTTAGTACATTCATCGAGGAAGGTTATAGGGTATATGTCATCACGCTAAGACCAATATAAGCGGAGCCCCAATGAATAATGTTTAAAAAACGGGGGGAAATTATTACGCTACGGCCAATAGTAGACGTAATCGACGTTGCTAGGGTCAGCTAGTGTTCAATAAAGCAAGAGGCGATAATACGCATTGCTGAAGTAACTTTTGGTTGCAATTTTTAAGAAAACTTTAAACAAATCCTTTATTTTCACTGTTTTGCCAAATTGTTATTAAAACTGTAAAGAACTTTAACTAAACTTATGTTATAAACCCTTAACAGTTACAGTTTTGGACAACTTTTTCTGCCGGTGAGACATTAAAATCATACCTTAATTTTAATATGAGTAGATTTGTAAGAGCATCATGACTTACCAAGAAATTTTTGTATCCTGTACGAAGCCGCGTGATCATGATGTTTTCTTCGCATAAAGTCGAAATCATCTTCTTCGAATACTTTATCCATAATCTATAACAGATAATTACAGACCGTGGATAAATTAAGATGAATGTGTTTCATTTTTATTTCTTAAAAGACGAGTATTTACCCAATTCCACCAATTCTTTTAACGCGAAGCATGAAACTTAAATGTTATCAAGTGTCGCTAGTTTTTTGAACTAATTTGAAGCTGAAGTCAAGCTAAAATTGATTTTATTAACTAGGTAATAACAATTATTTCTCATGGCACATCACTCACTCACTCTCAGCGCTGGAAATTCTACAATAATCCTTTTTCTTTATTTTAGCTTTCTGCAATTCTTATCCATATCAATGTTAATTGTGGCAAATGTTATACTACTTCATTCGCAGTTTAATTTAATATTTAAATATATAATTAGTCTGGCCATATATACTGTTATAATTAAAAATAAACAAAATATTACTTTTGAATTTGGAATCTGTAATTTTTATAGGATTGTTCATTGTCTTTTCTTATTTTCGCGCCAATATATTGGAAATATTTTGTGATATTAGAATGGAGTGGGGTAGCATATCTCTATTTACAAGTGCACTAAAACATTTTATTAAATAAGTATGATGGAATATTTAAAAACTAACACTTACGAGAAAATATATGCTCATAATTCGTTTGAAGCTATCTGCGCATATTTCGATTTGTATAGGACGTTCTACGTCCAATCGGACCGTCCCTTTATGACCCGTTGCAGAACAGTATTGGCTACCTGTTAGGGAAAAACACATTATATAAATCATATAATTTATATCCACACAACAGTAACGTCAGCTCTGTCCCACTAGTCCTATGGTGATGTCACCTGATGGGACAATTTAGGATCCTTAACTAGCGACCCGGATTTCTTCTACCATAGTATGCATATAAACCATCCTCTCGAATCACTTATCTATTGCTGAAAACTGCATTGGAATCTGTTGAATGGTTTAAAAACCCTAAGCGCACAGGCGAAGAAAGCAACTTTATTTTATACTATGTAAAGATATAGTTCAATATCAACACGCAAACAGTTAGATCGTAAGCTGCGTTCAACTAATTGAGTTTATTGCACAAAAATCTTCCAATAAATTGACTCTCGATGATTGAAAGATTAGGCATTACTGCATAGTATAAAACAAAGTCGCTGTCGCTGTCTATTCATCACTATATATGCCTAAATCTTTAAACTACGCAACGGATTTTAAAACGGATTTTTTAACCTCTCGGGTGCGGCAACACGGATCCATGTTTGTCCCGTCGGTGCGGCACACACGGATCCATGTTTTCCGCAGTTAACTTGCATTTTAATTAATTTTGGGTATTAAAGTTATTATAATGAAGTCTAGAAAGGTTTGTTATGCATTTGCTTTATACGAACAACATTTTAAAACATTCGTTTGTCAAGTGCGCTTCAAGAGCCGTTAAAAAAACGAGTTCCAATTTCAAAGTTGACGATGACGCAACGCGATCTTTCAAGTGCCTCTTAAAATTGATTTTTTGCCGATAAGGTGGTTTTGAAGGTAGTTTGTTGTTATATTTTACTTATTATACTTATTTTAGGAACCACTATCAATACGAATTGAGGCATAAATCATGCGTAATTTTGAATAGTGTTACTCAAAAAGTTACCGAGTCTATTACCTATTGAAAAGGGCTTACTCATTTGAAGGTTTTTACGCATTTATTCTTATGTTTTTATTGATAAAATGATATAATTGCGATGAGAATCTTATATAGAATATAGAATAGCAACAAAAATGTGTTAGAAAAGCTAAATATTTAAATAAACACTCATTTTTTGCCTGACGAGCGAAATTAGACGCACTTATACACAGGGCTCCCACGCCATTACTGTTCTACATCATCATCAGCCTACCGCAGTCCACTGCTGGACATAGGCCTCTCCAATAGCACGCCACTTAAAATTGTATATCGCCGTTGATTCGTGTTTGCACGCAGCCTAGCGGGAAGTCCCGGAACTATTAACACCCACACATACACAGTAGTGACGGACAATGAACAAGACGTAAACTGATCTTTGTTTATGTTTTACTAAATTATTTTGTATTGACCATAGACTTTGTGTGTCACATAATGGAACGATCAGTTTGTTCTCTTTAGCATTCAGTCATTTTCATAGAGTTTAGAGAATTCTCAGAACTTAAAAATAATAAATGAAAACTGGTCTAGCAAACGAGTCCTTTTTTTAAATAACTTGATAAATAGGTTGTTTTTTTTATGTATTGTTCCTGTCTTTTGCACTAGTTAACTAAAAAAATAAATTATTTAACTAAAAAACACTATTTCTTCATATAAATACTACGTAATTTGGTGTTCGGCGCAAATAATAGTTTGATTGTAAAGTGACAAAATGGCGAATACCTCGACAGCGAAATGTGATTTTTACAAATATGTTTCTCAATGAATTTTTACTGCAGTTATAGTGTTTTTTATATCAGTAGATAGCTTAGTTATCGAACTTTATGAGGATAATAAGTAAAATGAATAATAAACCACATAAAATATTAAAATCATGTTTATTAACACAATAGGTGCGTAAATTAATACTTGGCTCAATTGTGAGTAAATAATACCCGTTCGGAAGTACCCGTTCGCGCATCCGAAGATATAATACTCGTATTACAGAGGAACACTGATAAATTTAGAGGTTTCTAAAGTGGATGTCGTAAATAAACACATTTTTTCGCGCTTACATTGCAAACGCTGGCTGCAACCTACGAGATAGACCTAAATAATGTGTAAAAGTATTGTATACCTTAAAAAGGTATACAAAAAAGTCCGCGATGGCATATGTCTATTAACAATATCCATCCCATAACAACTATTTTTTATTCCTTTCATTTTACGAGAAATAATGGATAATTTACGAAGTGATTTTAAGCAATACAGCATTAATCCTTATCCAATTAAGTACATTAAATACATTGGGCAGTTGATATAGATCAATATGGCCCCTTACAGTATCTAATTTAAATGAATATATTCGAAGATATTACAGATTTAAAATGCACGTGTCGTGTCGTCGCTGGGTGCATCTGAAAACCACCCGTGCGTAGCCGGGGCGGGTCGCTAGTGATGTCTAATTAAGAAAAACGGTTTTATGATTTTCGGAAGTTTCTCTTATTGTCTATAACAATAATATTTCTTTAAAATATAAAGTTTTAGTAGGAAAAGAATGCGATTTACATTTTAAGTTTAAAATTCACGAGAAAACGCTCGGTGGTGTCATGGCGTCTGCTTGTCAACGAGTGTCGATTATAGCCCTTATAAACAGTAAAGTGATCGTCGATTATATCCAAATAAAATGACGTTTATACAAACGTGACGTAACTCGGTCTGATTGGTGTTCAACTTAACATGGCGAATAGCTATATTTAGATTTATTATTTTTGTTAACCTCTCGGGTGCGGCAACACGGATCCATGTTTGTCCCGTCGGTGCGGCACACACGGATCCATGTTTTTCGCAGTTAACTTGCATTTTAATTAATTTTGGGTATTAAAGTTATTATAACGAAGTCTAGAAAGGTTTGTTATGCATTTGCTTTATACGAACAACATTTTAAAACATTCGTTTGTCAAGTGCGCTTCAAGAGCCGTAAAAAAAACGAGTTCCAATTTCAAAGTTGACGATGACGCAACGCGATCTGTCAAGTGCCTCTTAAAACTGATTTTTTGCCGATAAGGTGATTTTGAAGGTAGTTTTTTGTTATATTTTACTTATTATACTTATTTTAGGAACCACTATCAATACGAATTGAGGCATAAATCATGCGTAATTTTGAATAGTGTTACTCAAAAAGTTACCGAGTCTATTACCTATTGAAAAGGGCTTACTCATTTGAAGGTTTTTACGCATTTATTCTTATGTTTTTATTGATAAAATGATATAATTGCGATGAGAATCTTATATAGAATATAGAATAGCAACAAAAATGTGTTAGAAAAGCTAAATATTTAAATAAACACAAATTTTTTGCCTGACGAGCGAAATTAGACGCACACATACAAAGGGCTCCCACGCCATTACTGTTCTACATCATCATCAGCGTATCGTAGTCCACTGCTGGACATAGGCCTCTCCAATAGCACGCCACTTAAAATTGTATATCGCCGTTGATTCGTGTTTGCACGCAGCCTAGCGGGAAGTCCCGGAACTATTAACACCCACACATACACAGTAGTGACGGACAATGAACAAGACGTAAACTGATCTTTGTTTATGTTTTACTAAATTATTTTGTATTGACCATAGACTTTGTGTGTCACATAATGGAACGATCAGTTTGTTCTCTTTAGCATTCAGTCATTTTCATAGAGTTTAGAGAATTCTCAGAACTTAAAAATAATAAATGAAAACTGGTCTAACAAACGAGTCCTTTTTTTAAATAACTTGATAAATAGGTTGTTTTTTTTATGTATTGTTCCTGTCTTTTGCACTAGTTAACTAAAAAAATAAATTATTTAACTAAAAAACACTATTTCTTCATATAAATACTACGTAATTTGGTGTTCGGCGCAAATAATAGTTTGATTGTAAAGTGACAAAATGGCGAATATCTCGACAGCGAAATGTGATTTTTACAAATATGTTTCTCAATGAATTTTTACTGCAGTTATAGTGTTTTTTATATCAGTAGATAGCTTAGTTATCGAACTTTATGAGGATAATAAGTAAAATGAATAATAAACCACATAAAATATTAAAATCATGTTTATTAACACAATAGGTGCGTAAATTAATACTTGGCTCAATTGTGAGTAAATAATAATGCGATAACATTAGTTTAGTAATAAAATATGGCATAACCATGTACGCTTGTTATCCATCTTTTGAAAAATAATCACTTTTATAACCACCGAGCATTGTTTTTGAAAAGATTTGATCATTTTCGTACACCATGCACCGTGTTGCAAAATTTTGCAATTTCGCCGCACGGTGCATGGAACCGGAAGTACCCGTTCGCGCATCCGAAAGATTAATATACCTACTATTAATCTCGCACTAAATATGAAAAACAATATACGATTTTAATACTCTATGAACTCTGTGAATGATAAATACTTAATTGTAGTGGATCTCGATTACTGTCATTATGCCTATTGGCTCGACTTTAGTTCGAATCGCTTAGGGTCTATAGTTAATTGCATTGATTACGTATTTTTTTCTAAACTATTACAATTTATAGTTCACTGCGACTAAAAAAAATTATATGTAAAACTTAAACTCGATTTCTTGTATAGAATGTAGTAGATAATAATGAAACTTACTAGTGTTGGGAGCTACAATTTTCAATGTAGCGAGTGCGGGCGGTATATCTGTAACGGGGTCGGGCAAGCCTTTCGCAGTAGATAACAATACGGCATTCCAGTGGCCTTCGACCGGACCAACGCCGAGACCGGCGTGAACGTCGAACAGCGATACCTACAAATCAATCAATAAAAATAAATAAATATTTCACACATGTGACACACAACGCCATCTAGTTTCAAACTAAGCAGAGCTTGTACTATGAAAGTTATATTGACTTATAGTTACTATTTATTAAGTAATTATACTTATTTACTTTTTTGAAAATACATTTGAACCTGAGACCCCTTGCACAGCTGCAGCAGTAAATTGAACACTATTATTTTATTGAATTGTTTATGCCAATTAAAGCATAGCATTTTTAAAAGTTATGTTTAAATAATAATAATAATCTATTTATTGCTCTTTCACAAAGGTAAGTACAGATCAGGTAATGCAATACAATACGTGACAATTATTCCTTTGTGAGAGACTGGTGTCTATATTAGGAAAACCTGTGCCACAGATCACCAGGCCCCCACCTCTTGGACCAACTTGTTTGGTAGCTTCTTATTATTACATACCCACCAAATATTAAATTATATTATTGTATGGGAATATTATCTGCTGGCTTTTATCGTTTTTATTTTGAAAGAAGCTTGACAGAGAACTATTTAAAATACTCACTTGTAAATTCTTGGCATCCCTTCTTTTCCAATAGTAAAGGTTTGGTTGTTGCAGCGTGGCGTGTACAAGAGGTAAGCTGCCCTCGCTCATTTTGTCTTTTTTATTTTTGAAATGCTGAAAATGATTTTTACAATATAGGCTAAACAATACATGTAAACATGTATAGTCCATTCGTTTAGATAGTGTCGGTGTACCCGCACGCAATTGTGGTTATTGTTGTGAAATACGAATATATTATATGCTTGTGGGTGTATGCTGCAGGCGGGCCCTTTGATATTATGGCGGCATGCCGCACGTGCGACGGCGGCGGGATCAACGTGACCTTATCTAAGCTTAAAATGGGATTTTTTTAAAACTCCAGCATAAGAATTGATGTTATCCAAGCCGATTACGGCCACGGCCGCCAGTCTCAACGGAGACCAGCTAACTACGCAGGTGATATTATAGTGCACAAATATGTGCGCAAATACATGTGGACTCTCTGTTCACTCTCTCTAATCTAATCCGATGGGACGGTTAACCGACAGCTTTACGTGCTCTCTGAGACACGGGGGTTCAGACCCCAACTTCAAAACTTCGAGATATTATTAAGTATTTATATAATTAGAAAAACGTAATAACACTTTTCGCCCGACCCGGGATTTGAACCCGAGACCTCTTGATCGGCAGTCACATTCATTAACCGCTGGACCAACGAAAAAGGCATTAGAAATATATCCTGTATAGCAGAGAATTTTACAAACATACATGAACTGGACACACAGAACATCCAGACTCAGAATAACAATGTGTGTATGACACAAAGTGTTGTCCTATGTGGGATTTGAACACACAACACCTAGCGAAGTAGGAAGCGGCGTAACAACCGCTTAAAGCGTGCAAAACATTAAAGTGCAGCCGGGTAATACGTGCAATGTTTGTATGATAAAAGTCCTCATTTGGCCAAAAGCTAAAATGTAATGTCCTTAAAACTTAAAAAAATGGTGTAATCGGTTTATTTTGAATAATTTTATTGTAAATAAATCCCGCGTTGCAACGAAAACTGCACACCATTTTCGTAAAATAGTTAGTTAATTTAAGTATTGCTCACCTTCAATTCCATTTTAGCAGCTTCCTTCTCCGGTCGTATATCTTCTATGATGCTTCTGCTCGACCCATTCTTCTTCTCGTCTATATCTGCTTTGCTCGGTGTTTTTTTCTGTCGGTAATAAAACGTAACACTTTAAATATCTTGCACCTAAGTTGTTGCTAAAATTGACGGCCACAGAATAAATACAATCTGTTCTTTCATGAAACTATTTTGGATTGACGGCTAATTTCAACACAATCCTCCTTTGTGCAATCACTGGCCACCTATATTTTTATTTCAATATGTTTAAAAATTATCTGTCACTTTTCTTTTGTTTGCCACAATGGACGTCTCGCGGGAAGCTTACCGTGCTATGATTTTCTATGATTATAAACTTCAAGGAATCTCGAGATTTACAAACTGCTTTTGCGGAGTCTGCTCCTGCGTTAGCAACAATTACTTATTGGTTTCGTGAATTTCATCGTAGTCGGGAGAACTTAAACGATGACCCAGACCAATATATTGAACTTAAAACTAGTTTGAGTTATAAATCGAACATGAGATAGCCTCCGTTGCCAAACTAGGTACAAACCTGTATTTCGGCTTACGGCGCCATGCCCCACGGGCATTTCAACTTAAATAGTATTTAATATAATCGAAAGTATAATAATTCTAAATTAAGAAAAACTAAATGAAAAGTGTGAAGTGAACCTCTCTTTATGTGTGTGGATGTATGTGTACGTTGTGTGTAGGAGTGAGCGTGCACGTGTGTGTTCGAGAGAATGTATATCTGGTAGAGGTGATATACGAGGGTTAATAAAAAAATTAAAATGAGTATTAAACAATATACACTTAGTTGAACGTAAATAAAACTTTAAACGTACAAACTACGATAACACTGCTAGAACCTCATCAGTTGCCTTATATCCTAAACTTTGAAGCCAATCAGTAACCTTAAGTTTGCATTCTGTTTATTACAAGGGAAAATAAGGACATTACTATTTACCTTAAATAAAGTTTGTATACATAATTTCATACAATTATAAACACAAAAGTCACTATAATTAAATTTTTAACAATAAGTAATATATATTTAGCTTAAATAAACCTGTCTCAAATATGTAAAATTTTATTAGGCTATTTATTTTAAATTATTCAATGTCTTATCCAATGTGGGATTTGAAAATACAACACTTGGTGTAATAGAAAGGGGCGTGGCGACCACTTAAACCACCAGGCCGGCCAAACGTGCATTCAAATCAATTAATCAAACCCGATATCAAAGCTTCTGGCCAGCGCGGTATCGTACGCCATAGAGGGCTACGTTCTAAAATGGAATGTTATAGTCAACTAATGTTAAGAGAAATCTAACCATTTGTGGTGGTGTCTTCTGCGGTGGTTGCGATACGACTGGCTTGTTATGCGTTAATGGGATCCGCAAAGTATCTAACTCCGGGCTATTGTCATCTTTGACGTAGAGCGACAGTTCCAGCGTGCCCATCGTCATGAACACCTCCAGGTTATCCGACGGTTGCGACCTGCACATGAAAGTCATAATTAACAACAATAAACTATGTGTATTTAGTACAAAATTTGGAGGAGTATGAAATTTGGTACAGTGCAATTAAAATTTATATGGCTGAATTTTGACAACAGTTCGACCGCTAGTTACATTAAAACTACATAACATAAATAGTTACAGTTACATTAAACTTGTTAATTATCCTACTAATATTATCAACGCGAAAGTTTGTAAGATGGATGTTTGTTACTCTTTCACGTAAAAACCACTGAATGGATTTTAATGAAACTTTACAATAATATGGATTATACATCAAAATAAAACATAGGCTACAATTTATAAAGATATACTAGCTTTGCTTCGCGGCATTGCCCGCGGTTATTGTCGTACCGCGGTAGCACCGCGGAGTTCAGCTAGTTCGATTTTTTTTTAAATAATGGCACCGCGTTATACGTTACGCTGTTGTTTGAATCCTACTTACGATAGATCTGAAAATGCTATTGAAACGGATTTCTTCAAGGGCACATCATCTGCAAATGATGTTTTGAACTTCGAGGTGGTAGATTGAGACGCTATAGTCTCTACTCCGGAGTCAACGACTAAGTCTGCATCTGTTGATACAATATACAACTTTAAATATCTGATATGGAACAACGTTATAGTTTCTTCTCCAACCACACAACGCACAGACGTATGTGATGGAAAGCATGACCAGAATCCAAGAGTAATGGTCACCATACGCATTGCGAATGTAGAAAACGCAACAACAAAGCATGGTGACCCCACACTATGTCGGCCTATTGAGATGCATCTGCATCATCTATCTATCTTAAGCGAAAAAGGCACCCCAGTAACAAAAGAAATTGAGTTTTTCCAATCCAATTACCTACCTAAGAAAAAAAATAGAGAATAAAAAGGAAATTAAGTCTTACCATTGAAACCAAAAATGTTCATGGAGATTTTTGTACAAATGTATAAAAGAGGCATAGCCTTGGATACCTACATAACCATAACCATATAAGTACACAGGAAGTATATAGTTTACCTTCTGTAAGGATTGTGTTATCGCTATCGGACGATGCCACTTTTCTTATTTTAAGAAGTTCTGCGTACGGACAGACGCTGGACCTCGCCCGGTCGAAGAACATCTCCATTTTACTCTCTCTGTGAAATACATCAAAATAATATTAAAATAAATAATATAAATAACCATCAATTAACGTCAATTCTTCTCAATTTAAAAATTAGTCTTTCTTTCTGATCTTCGTAAATAGAAAAAATTACGAATTGTACTTTTTGGTTTACGTCGTCAAGTATTTAACATATATTTGTAAATTAAATATATTCATTTGAAACAATGTCCGCATAACAGTAGTCAGTGTAAGAGATGGCAGTGAGTGATAGCACAGCCTACAAAGAATACTCCAGCAGAGTACTATCGAAAAACTTGATTCATGATCCACTTCGATAAATCGTAAAACAACACAGATTTCGCTCCTACATACACTGTAATGTATGCCGCTCTTTGGACGTTTCAAATATTAACCAATCTACGTCAATACTGGTCGGAGATTTATGCAATTTTTATCTTTATCAATAACTGTTATAATTATGTTTTATACTCTTTGGAATTAACGATAACTCAGAACATATTTCGTGACTTGTGAACTTCGTTTACGTCTATTATTGTCTGTAGCGTAATAATTTTCCCTTGTTTTATTTGTATTATGTATTAGTCTTAGTGTGCTGATATATAGCCTATAGCCTTCCTCGATGAATGGACTATCCAACTCCGAAATAATTTTTCAAATCGGACCAGCCGTTTCTGAGATTAGCACGTTCAAACAAACAAACTCTTCAGCTTTATAATATTAGTAAAGATTAGTTTAGATAATTTTCTGTATAATTAAATGGCAGATAACAAGATCTTTACCATGAAAATGCATATTTACGGAAATATCGACCTCATTGTATTTAAATTTTGTGTAAGAAAGAAAGATTCGACATCGATGGTACAATAAAAAGATAAATAAATAAGGTGAATAAACTAAGTATGAATGATCTACAAAATATTGAAAGAACTCCCAACGTACCGTTCGGCGAGGCCTGCATGCATTTCAGTGTATAGGTTTTTACTCAAGACGAATTGTTCTACGCTGGCTTCAATGACGCAATCGGTGATGATGTTCACCTCGACAGCCGGGCCGCACGTCAGCAGGTCTCTCGTGAATAATGGAGGCGCCAGCACTAAGCACACATCCATACTGTCAACATAACATATTGGAATAATAAAACAAGGGCATTTACCAGTCATTTACCTGACAACACACACACAGCTTGCATACTGTTTACCATTCATGTAAAACTAACACCATTGTACCTGAATCAGTCTTTTAACAAAGAGTGGCCATAAGTTTCTTTGCCAGTATTCTTCTCATAAGCCCCTACATACTTTGGAAACTGGAAGTTATAGATCGACACTAGCGGGCAGTAGATTTTGGTGTCTTCACCGTATTTGTTTCGGAGTTTGGTTGTTTTCTATGTATAATATGTATGTATTTACAAAAAAAAAGGTATATAAGTATTTATATCAGTTGTCTATTACCCATAAGACAAGCTCTGCTTAGCTTGGGACTAGATGGCGTTGTGTGTTAGATGTCCGGAATATTTATTTGTTTCGGAATTTCTTCCAAGACTAAGTCTTAGAAAATGTCAGCGCCTTCTAGTTGTTGTCTGACGGGTAAAACTATCTTTAAAATACTATCCTTACAAAAACAAGTACAGTTTTAATAATCCACTGCTGATCACAGGTATGTCCTTAGAAAAATGGTTTTCGATTATAGTAAGTATTACGTTAATTGGCTAGACGGGTCAGTATATGGTTTGTTTCACTATTTGCCTTATATATATTTCCTTCTATTTGCAATGATGTTATCCTGTGTTAACCTTCAAGAAAAGAGCGTACTCCTTCCTAAAAGGCCGGCAACACACTTGTAACGCCTTTGGTGTTCCGGGTGTCCATGGGCGGCGGTAATCGTTTACCATCAGGCAATACGTCTGCTGTTTTGCCCCTAATATAATAAAAAAAGGGAAGGTAACACTCTGTGTTCATAATTCGTGCCCACACGAGAATTATTAACATAGGTACAATATTAATGCTCACGGGTAAAGTAATGGTGTGAGGGTCACCTCCTCAACGCTTTGGTTCCACTTGAGAGCTGGATTTGAGTTGTTCTTGTCCTTGTCGACAGCCTCCTGAGAAGGTGAAACTGCTCGGTTATATCACAGTTAAGTTTTAGGATAAATCGTATATAAAATGAGTGACACGCATTTTATACAATAGCTCGTTATAGTATCGTAAAATGTGAAGCAAGTAAAGCTAGCAACTGAAGGAAAGAGAGATAGGGGGGTTGGAAAAAAAATAGGGAGTAGTATATACATATATAATAAAACTGTCCGATGTAAAATATATACCTCTTCGAGAAGTTGTTTAAATCGCGCGGATCGCAGTTCGATGGTTTTTACAGTGATCTCGTACTGTCGGCCCTCGTAGTTCGTTGCAGTTCCTAGCCAGCCGCTATCGCCAGTATTCACCACGCGTCTGAATTAAAACATAATAATTTCTTTACTTTTTTCCTAAGAAAAAACTCTCGCACTTGGAATATATTATATGAGAATTTATGTGCATACATAATACGGACACAAAAAACACTCAGAAAAACAGTTCAATTTGGATCACACGAAGTACTCTCCCATGGAGGTTCGAACCCACAACACTTCAGAGTAGTACCAAACGACAAGATGATCGCTACGCAATTGGTGATTAAAAAAAAATGTATGGTTTTTGTTATAATCATATTCGCATTGCATTTCATCAATGTTCATAATTTAACATCCTAATACGAAAAATAAAACATCTATCGTCACTTATGTTAAATAAATTAGCATTTAAATAATAATGTTTGATTTTGACTCATATTGTTAACTTACCTACAAATTGGATTATCTGGATGCGGATTTATGCTTACTTTGTCGATCTGTAAAACAAAAATAATTAAAATTTTGTTTTGTTTTTCAACGGATCAAGATGCATCCTTTTACGGGTGGTATAACTAATTATTTTATAATATCATTGCATGCAAATGAAATAGGTCCGTCCGGTATCTATTCACCGAGGTTTGTGGCGAGGGGGGCTAAAGTCACATGCTGTGCTCCCTGAGGCTGAAATAGTAAGTCTAGACCAATTACTAATTTTACATAGTTAATTTTCTATAATCACAAATTTTAACAACAAAAAAAAATCGACTTCAAGAATTGGACCAAATTGAAATGGGACCACACGGGAAGCACACTCTTTTAAATAAATTACAATCATCAAAATCGGTTCACCCAGTCGAAAGTTATGATGTAACAAACATAAAAAATACAGTCGAATTGCGACCCTCCTCCTTTTTTGAAGTCAGTTAGAAAATATTACTTTATTAAATTAGAGAGGGGAGCGTGATTCAGTAGTAACCGCGTAGGTTAAAATGTTGCAAAGTTAAGCAAACCTAGCCAGGTCAGTCTATGATCGGTGGAGCATTCTTAACATATATATATGAGACGCCTAGTGCTTCGTTAACCAGTCGTTACATATATTTGGAGCTCTAAAAAATGACAATATCTAGTACTCAGTTTGTAGAGGTCTGGTAGCTTCATGTAAAAAATCCCCTAATTTGGGTTAAACTTACAGTAAAGACGAAAGTGTCATCTTCATCGGTATCCACGTCCTGCAAAGCGGCGGTGATCAGCACTCTCATCCCGCCAGCCGCCAAGTAGCAGAACGGCCAGTGTATTGTCGGACTCCTAAACACAATAACATGTATATGAAACCAGTGACACAAGCAAGAAGCTGAGAAGACGGCCGGAATTGGCAACATTAGATTTCAATGTGGACTTTTATCAGGGATGGCCCCACAGACATATTTCTGTCCTCTGCAAACGTGAGAGGGCTTGTCCTGTTTCACCCGCTTCAGAAATAATTGATTAATAGGTTAACGTCAAGAGAGGACTGTTTTAAATACTTATTGTATTTTTATAATCGAACTAGTTCCCCCGCGGCTTCTCTCGCATTTTAAAAAGTATTATTTGTTACTTCTCCAAAAATATGTATACAAAGTTTCATGATGATCGGTTAAAATTTTTCCCGTGAAAGCATGTCAAACAAATTTACTTTCACATTTATAATATTAGTGTGAAGCGTGATATACCAAGATTTTTACAGTAACGAAATTATTCACGGAGAGATAGTTGTAATGACTTGTCTTATTCACTCGAGTAAAAAGGGTAAACTATAAAGATGATTGACATGGTTTTTTCTACATCTTTAATTTTAAAAATTGATTTTGTGGAAGAAAAATCAGCTCCTGTAGCCAAGTTGACATTCTACAACCGGTAACGTTAGAAAACTAACAAACACAAATTCCCGCCTTTGGAATATATATATCTTGTGTCGCGAGGGGGGGGGACTTTCCAAAAATACATGAAACAGACACAAAGAACACCCAGACTCGGAACAACAATTTGTGGATCACACAAAGTGTTGTCCTATGGCGCCAACCGCGCAGTCATACACAGTCATAAATACATAAAAAATCAATCTACTCACTTTTTTTGTAGTCCAACCTTCATAGGACAATAGGCACGCGGCATGATCTCCTTTACGAGTGTCACGATATTGTCCAGTATGACAGGTTGTATAATAGCCTCCAGCGGCGCCAGCGTCGCGTAGATCTCCCACATCACGTCATCACCCTGCTAATTATATACATTACTGTCAGCAACTCAGCCAAAAGCCGTTCACTGATGGCTGTAACCCTCCCCCAAGGCCAAATAAAAAAGGTTTCTAGTACTGTATCAGATTATACGTACAAAAAATCGAAGTTCATCGAGCACAGAAAATTAGAGGCAGCTTCAAATCAGTACATTTGTTTTGGAGCTACCGTACCGCAGACACGTTAAACTTATAATACCCTTATTTTTGAGTCAGGTAAAACATAATTACAGTGGCGAAGGCTGACAGTAACACTAAAAGACTATTTATTTTTTAAGTATATATTTCACTAGTTGTATATTCGGTGTTATTCTTTTGAGTACTTACATCTTTTTTTTCTAATAATTTTGGATGTAGCTCTTGCTTCCAGCTGTCAGGTAACTGCGATATGCTGTAAGTAAGAATACAATTAGGTAAACACCTCATTTGTTTCAAGTTGAAAAGGATTTTATTATAATGATGCATGAATATCTCAACAGGCCGGCATAATGTGGGTCGCCATTCTGCATTGTTGCATTTTCTACATTCGCTATGAGTATGGTGACCAGAAAAAATTCCGTCTCCGCAAACGTAGTGTAGGACGTCCACAAGCCAGGTGGAGTGATGATTTGCGCAAGACGGCTGGCAGGAGCTGGATGCGAGAAGCCGAAGATCGAACTAAGTGGCGTGCTATTGGAGAGGCCTATGTCCAGCAGTGGACTGCGATAGGCTGATGATGATGATGATGATGATGATGGTGACCAGTAAATAAAATACTCGTGACCTGACCTGCGTGACTCGTTGGATGCGGGCCGCTAACGACCGGTCAATATGGAGATCATTGGGGGAGGCCTAGGTTCAGCAATGGACTTCTTGCGGCTGATATGATGATGATGATGGTGACCAGTACTCTTTGATTCTGCTCATGCTTTCCATCAGGCAGAGTAGAGCCACATATGCAGGCTCAAAAAAAATGTTTGTATCATGTTCTAATAAGTAGCCTACGCTACTTATGACATCAGCTATATGACAATAAAAGTTACATCAAAATCGATCCAGCCATTCCAGAGATCCCTAACAGACACAAAATTACAAATTAAATGTTTTTTCCATGCAAGTATCGTTTATGTGTACTTTTAAATACACCATCTTCATCATCAGCCTATTGAAGTCCACTGCTGGACATATGCCTCTCTCATTGTACACTAATATTTTATTTATTTGTATAAACTTGTTTATACTAACTGCGCTTGTGTGATGGTGACAGCGAGGAATTGGTCCTCGTCTTTGCTGCCAGTTGTCTCCCGTGCCTCTAACACTCGACCGCCCAGCACACCCGGCACCCATTCCTCATCTTCGTTGCTTTACAATAAAGACAAGTAGTTACAACATTCGGCCAAATAATTTAAACTTTAATATGACATATGTGTGTATGAGCGTGTACTCGTATGTACTTAATTATTACTACGGTAAGCATAAATAGCACTATATTCTGTGCCGTTGAAATTTTACAAATATAACAAACGAACATCCTTCCAGGCTCAAAATAACAATGTGGATCACATAGTCTTGCCTAGTTGGGGTTTGGGTGGTGTGGCGACAGTATAATCCACTATGCCATCCGTGCAATCATGCCTTTACTTATTTAATATGATGTCAATTTTTGGTGTTCTTCTTAGATATGATCAATTATATGTAGAAGGTCAATCAATACAAATTATCTATATGACACCAATCAAACGATATCTTAATTCTTTTTTTTTGTACAACTTCCCAACTAGGATTTGAGCAACTCTACATTATATTCCTTGTACTGTCTAGTACCAGACACGACAAGAGCCTATTTACAAACAATTGAGTGTCTCATCGCGACGGCGACAGACTTAATAGCAGGACTCTTCTGGCAGGCATACAAACTTCTACACTCGAATGTTTTGTTCCAGGTACTTACAACTCGTAATGTCTGATGGCCGCGGAGGCGACTTTCATCTTGAGCTGGTTGTAATGCGGCTGTATGTCCACCGTGGATATTATGTCATCCATGTCGAAGGCCAGTTTCACGGTACCGGATGACACAACCACTGTGGCGTGGCTCACTACCCATTGGCACATGAGGAATGTCGTTAGACGTTTTTTTGGAGCTATAACAAAAATATTTAATCGACTTTATTGTATGGAGTGTTAGGTTTATTATCTAATTGCCAAAACAGACAAGCAAAAACTTGGCAATGTACTTGGGACCCTTGAGTTGCAGGTGTCCGTAGGCTATGATAGCTACGCAGCCATAATCAAGCAGATCAAATTTTTTAATATAATTCTGTTATTGTATGAAAGTTTTCAACGGTCTAAGTGAATGAAATCTGTAACTTAACATTCAAAAAGGATCAATGTACCTTCTTGCTCTCGATCAAATATTTCAATTAATTCCGAACTTTTGCTGGGGGAGTCCTCTGACAAGGTTTGCACGTGGTCCTGCTCTGATACTGATCTGAAAATCAATTTATTGTCATGTTGTTTACTTCAATCATAATAATGTCACTTATCATCTTAATCGATCAACATTACAATATTTATTATAGTTAGTCTATAGTTTGGCTATACTTAATTAATAATTGTAATATATCTCAACCATCAAAAATTCAATAAAGAGATTGACTTGACCATCGCCTGAAAACGGAATGTATCTCACAAGTACCTAATGCGTATTATATTACATTTGATAGTTTAGTGCGATCTCTTTACGTTACGTTACGTTGTAACGTTGTACTTTTGACCAATATCAATCGTATCGGCTATTAGTAAATTTTTTTAAAAGTTATTTTATAGTAACTAAATAGCAATTTTAATCTAAATAATGTATTTCACAAAGACCAATATGGCTTTATGAAGGGTCTTTCAACAATTGATGCAGTTTCAACTCTTTTGAGACATATATTTAATGTATGGGAGAATTCGCAAGATGCGATTAGGTGTATTTTGCGATCTCTCAAAAGCTTTTGACTGTGTAAAACATAACACGCTTTTTCTTAAACTTAGGCAATATGGTGTTAATGTAATTGCTTTAGAACTAACGGTGCAGTCTTCTGGATTACCTGTTACTATTGGCGTTCAACAGGACTCTACACTGGGTTCTCTACTTTTATATTTAAAAGATTTCTGTGATATAGTTCTATTGCTGATGATATGTCACTTATTATCGTAAGAAACCCGTTCTTGACGACGGGAATAAGCTAGTGAATAGGCTTGTTAATTTAGCTACTTCCACAGCGTCATGTTCTATGGTATACTACTTTGGGGCAAGGCGGCTGATATTGAAACATTTTTATTCTATAAAACGTGACATCCGCTCAATGTAAAATTTAGGTGCTAAAGTCTCTCTTTGAGAGTTGTTTAAGGATATAGGTATTTTAACTGTTGCATTACAGTATATATTTTTAAATATTATGCTTGTTAGGCACCATATTAATGACTATAAAAATAACAGTGATATACACAATATTAATACAATAAACAAGTCTAAACGAGTCTTGTTCGAAGGTTATGGTGTAGTTTAAAATAGAATTATTATAGATCTAATCGACCTTCATGTATTCAAGTTTGCTGTAAAAAATATATTTATTAGGAAATCATTTGCTACCATAACCGATTATCTAAACGACAAACAATCATGGACTTAAGGTGTTATTATATACACATTAACTTCTTTGTCTTGTAATTAGGCTGGATTATTAGCAAACCATTGTTAGTAGAAAGTAATGCGTGACTTCATCGTGGGAGAGCCGCGCTTCGGTATGAATGAGCCGGCTCGACCAAAGTGTTTCCACCGAAACCACACAGAAAACCGGTGTGAAATAGTGCTTGCGTATATGTACTATCGACCCAGTTGAAAGGTGACCCACTTTGACAATTATTTTTTTTGTAATCATACATTTAGTTAGGTTTTCTTCGCTATTTGCACATAGTACGTTTTGGATATAAACAGAAATGCGTCATTACGGGTTAGATGTCAATGCAATTTAAACCTTTGTCACCACTGAACAAGATATATTTTTGATACAGCAGTCTTATTTGAATTTCAAATAATATAATCGTTTATAATCCAAACTCTTTTCATTGCGAAGAAAAAGTATTATAATTTGTAAAATGAAATGACATTATGTGTAAGATGTCAAGTAGTAGTCAATCTGAAAATATTAAATTAAAAATCTAATAATATATTTATATCTATAAACGAATCGTATAATGGCCAATTTGGTAGAACAAAGAGCTCGGATTGTAGTGCTCAGTGAGCAAGGTTGCGGCGTTAGAGAAATATCACGTGAGTTAAATATAAGTCGTTACACGGCCAGAACCTGGATCAGACGGCACACTGAAGAGGGTATCCTTGAAGACCGACGACGACATAATCATGGGGTTCGTCGAATCACAAACCAACAGAGAACGGAAATGCAACACCATTACGAAGAACATCCTTTTACTCGTACCCGCTATTTTGCAGCACGTTACGACGTTTGTCTAGAAACAATTAGAAATAATTTGCACCGCACTGGGCTGCATTACAGACATCATGCTAAGAAAGTTCATTTAACGGATGCACACAGAACTGCGAGATTGAATTTTGCACGTAATTATTTAGATTTCGACTGGACAAACATGGTGTTTGTCCAGTCGACTTCTAAATAATTTTAAATAATTTGACTTTACAGACGAAAAATCATTTCGCTCTTCTCAATATGGTCGCTTAACTTTGTGGCGTTACGATAACACGCGATACACAGAAGACCACGTAGTGCCTAACCAATCATCTGGCCGTATTTCAGCTAACATGTGGGCATGGATGGATGCTGGAAACATAGGCGAACTTGTTCCTATTTCTCCTCGTCATAACGCTATCAACTATGTCGATTTATTGGAAGAATCAATGTTACCGACTTTGCGAACAGTTTACCCCCGTGAAGATGTGCCAGTATTCTCCTATGTTCATGATAACTGTCGAGTGCATACTGCCAGAATTGTCTCAAATTGGTTTACGGAGCATGAAGATGAATTTACTCTCATTCCATGGCCGTCTAGGTCACCAGATCTTAACCCAATAGAAAATTTATGGGGTTTGATGGTTCAAATGTGGGATAACAGGAACGAGAGAACTAAAGAAGCAATCGAGCTGCATTGTAACGAAATCTGGGATTTCATGAGGGGAAGTGACATTTGCAGTCGTCTAATCGGGTCTATGCGTAATCGATTATTAGACGTTATTGAAAACCATGGCGCTTACACTCGGTTTTAGGTTTAACCAGTAATCCTACAGACCCAAACAATTGGAACCATTATAACCCAAAAATTAACTATTGAGAAGTTTTCTTTTTTATTCGCTTTACGAAGTGAATGCCATTATTTTTAATTTAATAATATGAAATAAACAAAGGTCTCTAATTTTACTGTTTTATTTTACTAATATGTATGACTAGCTGTCTCGACAGACTTCGTTCTGTTAAATAAATTCTTATCTATTTTTGTTCTACAGTACCCTATGCTACCTTTACGGTACCTCTACCCTCCTACCTCAAGTCTACCCATTATCTACAATATCTACACTAATATTATAAAGAGGAAAGATTTGTATTTTTGTATGTAACGAATAAACTCAAAAAGTACTGGACCGATTTTATTTTTACCGACCGATTAAATAGGGTTCCGTAAGATATTTGCGTTTTTCGTTTATATAATAGGAGCGGAGCACCAATGAAGAATGTTTAAAAACGGGGGAAATGTTTTACGCTACGGGCAATAGAAGACGCAAACGAGGTTGCGGGGGTCAGCTAGTTCGAAATAAAGTCAATCCTATGTCTCAAACAAATATACAATTAAATCTTTCCTAATATACCTATAGATAAGGACGTTCACTGGCTAACAAACTTTTTCGTGCAATACTTATCATAGTATACGTCTATGTCTATGTCATGGCTTTGTCAGTGCCTAGTAGAATGATAATGGTTCGTCACTTATAAAATGTATGTTCAAGCTAATTTCAACCTAATGGTATAGAATAATTGTATGAAAATGACTCTAAGGGGGGTCATGAATCACTTTGGTCCACTGTACCTAACAGAAAATTAAAATATTAAGCTTACTGTAATTAGTGTTCTTTCTTTCATGGCAATTTTAGGCAATTATCTATCTCGAAATTAAAACTTAATACATTGCGAGATTTTAATACAACTTCATTGGACCATGTCCCCTGACTTGTTTTTTTATTTCGTTGACCGTTTTACAAGTTACCTTTGAATATAATAATATCTAGGTATGTACCTATCTACACCTATTATCGCATTAATATTATCGTTCACTGCTAATATAAAGTAATCCTATATACTTATATGGTATTTTTTACTCGTTTATTTTAGTTATTCTTTGATTTATACACTAAACACTAATAGTATTCTATATTTGCTAGAAGTACCTTAGAGTTTTGATGATAGTTCAGTCAGTGTGACTGAGTGACATAATTAAGAAATTTTGACCAGTTATAATTTTTAAACTATTATTTGAAATTTAATGAAATTTGAAATATACTGTGACTTCTAGTTTTATCCACAACGAAGTTGTAGGGGATCGAAAATGGCCTGAACTGCTTCGACAAAAAGATGGTATGTTGTCGTTTTTTTGCTCGACTTGGATGAGGCAGTGCCATGCTACCTGGTAAAATATATATAAATTTAGAAGTACATATACGTATGATGAATGTATGTTAATAAACATCTGGTTAACATAGTACAGGTTTTGCGTAGTGTGGGATCTGACGACTGTGCGTGAGATGTGTGATTCTATTATTATAATGCCTATATCTAAGGAACAGCCGCGTGCAAAACACAAACATTTTGGCAACTACAATTTTAATGTCAGTTACGTAACAGACGGCAAGGGCCAAGCCTAAGACTTAAGAGAATCTGTATTTTAATTCGTGATAGCTACGAAATTTGGCACAGTTTAATCCTCATATATATGACGAATACAGAAAGCTAAAAAAACCCAAAACAAAAAAATACTCGAATTTCGACCACTCGTTTTAAGAAAAAGGAATTTTAGACGAAGAGTGAAGAAATAGTAGATAAGATGGGCAGGCAATGGTTTGTATAGGCCAGGGTATCAGTTAAACTAACTGGGATATATATCCGAGTCGTCAATATATTAATGAAACTGTTTTGAACTGTAAATAATTGTATATTAAGATCAGAGTATGATGACGACAAGTCTAACAGTACGAACACACCCTTAAGCTAACTTCCTATATAGGTTAATCTGTACATCGTAGATCTCGAGTATAGGTGACATATTTGAGTTGACTGATAAATTGCACCGTTTGGACGGACACGTGATGCAGTGCGTTGGAGTATCGTCACGGGGTCAATGACCGGTCACTTGTACGATGCTACATTGTACCACAAAGATATTAATTGACGTGTATTTATACAATATTAATTGGTGTATAGCGAAAATTTACGATTTTAACATCTGACATTATAACTGCGTATATAAATTGTGTCAATTTGGTGCGTTTTGAGATACAGAATGCGTAAACATTAATTATGAACATATACCAAAGGACCAGTTTAAACTAACATTTACTGGCTAAATACTAGTACTTTGTAATTCTATATTTTTCTACGTCATTCTATTGCAGAAATATAGTTCACCAGCTGGCAATTGTTCTAAAATACTAAATTATTTAAATCATGAGGATGACATAATGACAGAAATTTATATACATTCAGTTTATTTTCATACATATTTTTTCCACAACCGTAGCGCTTAAATTTCTAAACCGATTTTAAAGAACGAAGTGCCAATAGATTAGTAGTAGATAGTGGCCCAGGTGACATAGCTGAATATAATTTTTATAAAAGTTTTACATGTCCATGTTAAGATAGTTTTAACAGCAAGGTAACAGTACACTTACGCATCTCTATTTCAGGATAAACAGATTACAGATATAAATATATTTATCTGTAATCTGTTTATTGTGTATTTTTAAATATAATATTATAAAGAGATGAAGTTTGTGAGATAGTAGGGGTTATCTATGGATCTACTGAAACTTAGAAAATTATTTTACCAATAGAAAGCCATATTATTTATGAGTGTCATAGGGTACATAGTAACTCGGAAAAGTATGAAAGTTCGTCATTTTTGGGTTCCGTATCTCAATAGGAAAAGCGGAACCCTTTTAGATTCACTCTATAGTCCGTCTGTCTATCTGTCTGTCAAGTCTGTTTGTAGAGGCATCAAGTTGAAATTCATATCAAATACTCAGGTCTACTGTCTCTGGGAGCTGTGAAAAAATTAAACTTCTAAGCCAACGCAATCAAAATATACAGCAGTTTATACTGCACATTTTCAACACTACTACTACAGGGTACTTCCCTTGAACTCAGAATCCTGAAATTTGGTACAAATCAACGTATTACATTATTATATTATTATACAGCCATGCCTTTTTTCCCAGAGGGGTAGGCAGAGAAAAGTGATCTCCACTTTCTACGGTCCTGTCACACCTCTTTTGCTTCGTCCACATTATTATGGTACAGATAAAAGAAAAATTGCGAAAAGGATCAATTTTACTTACATCATAACTAAAAATTTGTGTATTTCGCTATTTTCATAAATTTTTCGAAACAAGGCATAATATACCTACAGGTTTGTACGGCACCCTCGGTTCGCGAGACCGGTTGGCCGGTTTTTAATACTTAGAAATACAAAGAAATAATCAAGCGAGCGAAGCTGCGGTCAATAGCTAGATTTAAACACAGTTAGCTTTTTTGAATCTATTTTATACTAGCTGAACCCCGCGGTGCTACCCGCGGTACGATGATAACTGCGGGCAACGCCGCGAGGCGAAGCTATATCTTTATAAATAGTAGCCTATGTGTTATTCTGATGTATAAGCTATATTGTGGTAAAGTTTCATTCAAATCCATTCAGTAGTTTTTACGTGAAAGAGTAACAAACATCCATACATACATACATCCATACTTACAAACTTTCGCCTTTATAATAGTAGTAGGATTGAGTTTCCACCAAATGAAATTAATAAATATATAATTTTCAATGATATCAAATCACTATGTTTTCATTCCTTATTTTTTATGTAATCCTTTAAATTAAAATCATTTTTTAAGAAGCCATTTGGCTAGTTTAGTTTTTAAAAGTTTTAAACGTTATTCCTTGAATACAGTCGGTAATTTGTTAAATATACTTAAATGACAGTTATTTAGAAGTATCTTGTATGTATTTCTAGATTGCTTCTTGGTTAAAAAATTTTGTTAAGATTTCTAGGTATACAATATCTCTTAACTAGAACTTTTTAAAAACTGGTCTGCAGCTATCCATAAACCCTGTCTCGCATATTATTATTGCTCTCACACACTTCTTTTGTACAAGCAACACCTTTTCAACTTCAACAGAATTTCTCCACAATAATAGGCCGTATGCATATACCGAAGATATACAGCCATGGTAAACACTGAGTGCTGCATCTGTTGAAACTGTTTCTCGGATTTTTTTGTTTTTTGGATAATGTTTTCTAATTTACTAATGAAGTAGTATTGTTACATACCTTGGTATGAATGATCTATGTGAGCTGCTTTGTCCCCCAAGCATGTTGTAATGTGATCCCTTAACTTCCTCAGTGTCTTCTTCATTCCCATCTTTTTTCATCAGCATACTGATGTGACTGAAGCCGTGAATTGCTGCAGCTACAGAATGGATCTGAAAAGATTTTGAAGAATATTAATCACTTGCTATGAGTTTTTAAGCTAGCTTAGGATCGTGTTTAAGGCTCGTATTTTAAAAGACATCTCAGTCGTGAATCTAGTTTTAAAACTAGTTTCAAGAAGAGATTGTATTATAGAACGTCTCTTGAGACAAGATTCACTGATCGTTGATCAAGTGAGTAAAGATCAATGAATAGCTTATTTTAGAACGATGCTTATGTCAAAATCGTCTCTCAAGAACAGATTTTGACAGATGTGATCTCTGTTCAACTGAGACAAGCTCAATCAAGGTAATTTCTAATGCCTTATACGAAATTAACGTATTTTATGATGATTTTTCTGAATAACAACGAAATATTTATTTTATCTTACTTTTTTTACGAAATAATTGCTTATTATACACATTTCAATACACTTTAATTAACACTTATTGATATTCAATTCACTTAAAATACACATTCAACTATTTATTTCAAGCAATAGTAACAATCTTTCAGTTCCTGATAAAAATATTACAATAATTTTAAAATAACAGTTTGATAATTCGACATTGACAAGTATTGATAACAATTTGAACGTTCCGTTATAGGTAGTATCTAGTCAGTTTTATTTTAATATTTATAGTATTTAATTTAGGGCGAACTGCTTCTTAATATTATATTTAAATTGATACACTAGCCAATAGTGTATTATATATAAACTAATAACCAATAATATATAAATTATATTTGTTAGATATGATGTGTTTAATATAATTAGCTGCGTAATACACAACAATAATTTCGACAATGCGGAAACGTAACTGAGAACAGACTTGTGAGTTGAGATTAGATATTGAAACTAGTTTCAACTGAGTAGAACTTAAAACACCTTCTATAATAAGAGCGACGCTTGAGATTTGATCATAACTTGAAACTCGTTTCAGCTGATCAGAGTTCAAACGATACTTGAGACGTCTTCTATAATACGAGCCTAAGTCTACTACTGGCTCTGACGGCCCAGAATAGGACGCGCCTATTGCGTACGCCGAAGGATTTTGGCGGTCAAAGACATACGCGGTTATAGCACCTTTTCGACAATGAAGTGCTCGGCGTAGATTATTAGCAAACGGCGACATTTGCCTATCAGAAGGCCACGGGGATGTTAGACGGAGAATACTACTACTGGTAATCTTTAGTTGCGTGATTATGATATATAACTCTTGAGGGTCTAGTGTTACTTTATACAACGTCTAATTAATGGTCCCGGTGACAGCCTTGGGTTTTCGATCGATTCATACGAAAATCTTCACCAATCGCAACGCTAAAAGCGCTCGACGTAGCAATAAATAAATAAATAAATAAATATTCCGGACATCTAACACACAACGCCATCTAGTCCCAAGCTAAGCAGAGCTTGTGTTATGGGTACTAAACAACTGATGTAAATACTTATACTTTTTTTTTTGTAAATACATACATATTATACAATAAAGAATAGCAATCGAACAAAG
Source organism: Spilarctia lutea (assembly GCA_916048165.1). NCBI lineage: Eukaryota > Metazoa > Arthropoda > Insecta > Lepidoptera > Erebidae > Spilarctia > Spilarctia lutea. The sequence continues at coordinate 26,341,744 of OU696470.1, read as the reverse complement.
TCCCACCAAATGCGGTCAACCGATCTTACTGGAATAAATTCAGACAAGAACCTCAGGGCCAGGAATTTAAAAAAACTAAAATTTTGCGCTGAGTCACGTAACCTCACTAGATGTTGCTTTTTGCGACATAGAGCCTAACAAATGCTTAATACCCGCATGATGCGAAAGCGTTACGCGAATGACAACAGTTTAGACTAATTGTAAATAGGTAATAAAAGAACCCACTAAGACAAACTAGGTTCTGTGAATAACTGAAAGAATACAAATGAAGTTCTATGGATATGTATGAAATTGAATTGAAGAAGAATTATTATCCCACTCCTAACCGTTGAGGAGTTGTACCTTCCATCATCAGCTAACTAAATAACTTGAAAGAATACGACTAAAGATTACGACGACGACGAAAAAAAATACATACATATGACATTTAAAAATTTATCCTCCAACTCCTAACTCTTAAGGAGTTGTACCTTACATCATCAGCTCATCATCATGAAATAATAACTACCAGACGCAAATACCGGAATAACTTTAGAAAATATATAGAAAACATAGTTCGTGTCTAAAAAAAATGAGGGTTTAACTTGATTTCCTTGGGATCCCACCTTCAGATCCCGCTATGGTGGCAATGGGACCACGTCGCGAGCATATCCTTTATAACACAAAGAAAAGTTCAAAATCGGTCCACAATTGACGGAGTCATAGGTTTTAGTTGGTTCGATTCCGACACACCGCCCCGCCGCAAACCCCGACGAGATGACGGGCCGAGGGGGTTTCCACAAGTAAAAAAAGGGGTTGTCTATAAGGCCTATATACAGCAGTAACGCACCCTTTTTTACGTCTTCTATAATCTTCTTTCACGCCCGTAACGTGAAAATGTTCCCCCGTTTTTGAAACATTCTTCATTGGTGCTTCTTTCCTATTAGTATAAGCGTGATGATAGCCGGCCTCGATAAATGGACTATCCAACACTGAAATAATTTTTTAAGTCGGACCAGCGGTTCCTGAGATTAGCGCGTTCAAACAAACTCTTCAGCTTTATAATATTAGTATAGATACCAAAGTTTGTTGACGATCATCATGATTCTACAAAAGTTCCTTTAGTGTTTCTCAAGAAACACTTAATAATGACTACCACCGTGACGCAGCGCTAGCGACTGCTATTCTCGAGGTCTCGGGTTCGATTCCCGGGTCGGACCAAATCTTTGTATGATCTGCAAATATTTCGAAGTTTGGTTGTTTTCTATGCATAATATATATGTATTTACAAAAAAAAGTATTTATGCCAGTTGTCTAGAACTCATAATACAAGCTCTGATTAATTTGGAAATAGATGGCGTTGTGTAAAAAAAGACAATTAGATCAATAGTAAAAATGAACAATGCTAACATAATTATTTCATTCCATTCATATCGACATGACACAAAATTATGCCATCGCATACATAATATGGTGCGGGTTGCAAAACTGTAATGTAATCAGTCATTCACCCGTCTTCAAATATTCTCATAACGTATGATAAAATCTCATATAATACTTGCTGATAACACTGATGCTGGAATAGACGAAGCTGGAATGCTGCTTTACGATAGTATGAGCCAAGAATCGCTACAGCAGTATTTTATTATTGTCAGAAAGAATTACCAGAAGGCGTTTTTTAAAGGTGTTTTTTTAGTAAGTTTAGTAGTTCCATAGGAATTCTTCAAGAACGCCATTATCCATGTGTAAACCCGAAACGCTCCGGTTAGATTTAAATGTAATAAAAAGAAAATGTATGTTTATAAGAAGTCAAAGAAGTTGTGCTGATGCCTGATCTACTAAATAAGCCTCAGCAAATCAAGCCTTAGAGAGGAGCAAACATTCTGAAACATTAAGTTACATAACACTGGCGCCACAATCAGGCGTGTTTGTCTATAAGCTTTGCTATAAGGGGAGTTCTACGAGGAACACTTTACTACAATTAGATACAGTTATGTATTTTTTTTCTAATATTGGGCAAACGAGCATACTTATCACCTGGTAAGCGATTAACGCCGCTCATGGACACCCGCAAAAGTTCACCCGCACTCGTTGCCGACCTTTGAAGGATGAGAAGAGGAATGGGGGTAGGGGTTCTGATATGGGCTTCCGGTATCCTCACTCACTCGGAGAAACACAGAAAAAAAAACACAAAGCAGTCATAAGCACTGCCGACAGAAGTGAAAACTCATAACTATAAACAAAAGGTTGTTTTAACTTACCTGAAATGAACACCTATGCTTTTTTTAATAGCGTGCAATAAAAAGAACTAAAAATTATTACGATTGTAAGTAGTAAATGGAAGTAAAGCTTTGATACTCCAATAGATGTCGCTGTTTTCAAAAAAAATGTAAACAATCTTTTTGATTTACAAAAGGTTTTGTGTAAGTAGAAAATCGTTATTTTAATTTATTGTAAATCACTTTAAGATACTGAAATATTAACTTTAAGTATAGGGTGTTTTTTTAAGCTAGATAGAACTTTAAATTGTAAAAAGTAACACAAAAAATTAAATTTTGATGAAACTTTTTTTTTATTTGTTTCAGTATACTCTGACAAATCATCATGAATAGACTCACGCTTGAACAACGCTACGAAATTATCCAAATTTACTTTGAAAATCAGTCGTCGATTCGCGCAACTTATAGACGACTTCGTCATTTGTATGGCGTATAACACGAACAATGCTGGCCTCCAAGGCGTCAATTGTTGCTGGTTTATCAGCATAAACCAGTGACTTCACGTAGCCCCACAGGAAATAATCGATAGGTGTCAAATCGCACGACCTTGGAGGCCAATTGACAGGTCCATTTCTCGAAATCAACTTATCGCCAAATTTTGATTTCAATAAGTCGATGGTTGCGTTCGCCGTATGGCACGTAGCGCCATCCTGTTGAAACCACATCTCCTCCGGTGTCAATGTCATCCATATTTTCAAACAAAAAATCATTGATCATGGTGCGGTAACGATCTCCATTGACCGTAACGCGAGCTCCGGCCTCATTTTTGAAGAAATAAGGTCCGATGATGCCACCAGCGTGAAAACCGCACCATACGGTGCATTTTTCTGGATGTAATGGAGTCTGTAGGGTCTGTTGTGGATTGGTCTCACTCCATATGCGGCAATTTTGCTTATTAACAAACCCGTTAAGCCAAAAATGCGCCTCATCGCTGAACACAATTTTGCGATAAAACAGTCGTCTATAAGTTGCGCGAATCGACGACTGATTTTCAAAGTAAATTTGGATAATTTCGTAGCGTTGTTCAAGCGTGAGTCTATTCATGATGATTTGTCAGAGTATACTGAAACAAATAAAAAAAAAAGTTTCATCAAAATTTAATTTTTTGTGTTACTTTTTACAATTTAAAGTTCTATCTAGCTTAAAAAAACACTCGTTATATAAAATCATATTGAGAAAGGACCACTATCTAGAAAAACGAATGCTACCAAAGTATATCGGTAGATGGCGCTGTTAACAATAAACATCCGTCTTGCGAATTTTTCGATCAGGACACGTGACCTGACGCCCTGACGCGAGTTTATACATTTTTACCCATTCCAAAAAAGTACACAGCGCCGCTAAAGAAGTTTTCACTTCAAAAAACTTTTGTTTGCAGTACAGTCAGCATCACAATAATTTGTGCTCTCAGGATGCTCAAAATTATGTGAAAAACATCATTTCAATTTTATATTGGCAGACATGGTACTTAAATTATTGTACGCATTCAAAGTGGGCTAAATATCTTGACTATCAGTTGTCAATATTGTGTTGGCTGACAGAGTGTTCATATTAATGTTATCAAATAAGTTGTTCTATGGTAAATATTTCTTTTGTTTTTAATATAAATTTAGTATCAGTAAATAAAAATACATTTAATAATAATTAAATGAATCTGTTTGTTATATAACATTTCTCGTTTGCGTTATCAAAATATTGCTATTATATGTAAATATTTTTTACTTTAGATTGTTTATATATTGACTTCGATTATGTGGTTAGAATTTCAAACTAGGTACTTTACGCGATTACGGCTATGCCAAAGGGAAGGGTAAGTGTGGTACTAGTGTAGTATATGTATTCCAATTTACAGTTAGTATATTCCACCGTAGCGCCTAAAATTACAGGACCGATTTTAATGATTGAGACGTCAATAGATTAGTAATAAAGTACCGAATGACATGGGTGATCGGCATGATTTTTACGTAGACGTATTATATTTATTAAACCTTGTCTTGTTATGTATATTTGAAGTAGCAAAGTTAAGCGTACCTATTTACTATAAATTAATTTTGATTTATATTGTATATAGTTATACAATATAAATCAAATCAATCAATAGTTTTATTGGTTACGGTAATCATTAACCATTATATGAATTACATTCCGACTCCCAATAACGATCATCTATGTAAAAAAAATAAATGAATCGCCAAATGTGTTGCTGACCGCAAAACTTGGGAACCTCAGAAAATTTCTCATGGCGAGCCGAGACCTAACAATTTCGAGGAAAATAGTAAATACAATTATTTTATTTTCCCCATTGGACTGTGACGGGCCTATAACTTTTTACAGAACAAAGTATGTTAGGGCAGTTAGTCTAAAATATCAGCATCATCATCAGCCTATCGCAGTCTACTGCTGAAAATAGACCTCTCCAATTACACGCCACTTAGATCGATCCTCGGCTTCTTGCATCCAGCTCCTGCCAACCGTCTTGCGCAAATCATCACTCCACCTGCCCTGTGGACGTCCTACACTACGTTTGTGGAGACGCGGTCTTCACTCAAGAACCCGTTTACCCCAACAGTTATCGGTTCTACGGCAAACATGGCCAGCCCACTGCCAGTTCAGCTTGCTAATACTGTGGGCTATGTCGATGATCCTGGTTCTCTGCCGGATCACTTCGTTTCTGATACGGTCTCTTAGAGAAACGTCAAGCATAGCCCTTTCCAAACCACGCTGAGCGACTTTGAACTTGTGCATCAGTCATACCGTACATTTAAATAAAAATATGTACTATTATTAAATTTAAGAATTTAATTATAAATTATATTATTATACTTTTTTAACTAAATAAATGAATTTTTAATTTTTGAATTTTGGCTGCATATGTCATTACGGGTAGGATGCACGCATAGAAGACTTTTGTCTTTAGGCACTGTGGGATAGAGATGAGAAGACCCGACAAAGCTTCCCAAATCCTGTCCAACCCCGCTGGATTCTGCAGTTCACCTCGTCCTAGCAGTTGTTTCTACCTAACTGCAAATTCTTTTCTCTCTAATTGCAAAGACTGTCCGAGGTTCACGTATTTTTGAACAACTTCGAGAACGACACCGCAACCGGTTACGGTAGTAAATATTTATTGAACATGACCTTGGTCTTGTCCAAGTTTATCTGTAGGCCGACGCGTACAAAAGAGTCAGCCAGGTCGTTCAGCATCTGTTGTAGATCCTGTAGCGTCTCTGCCATGATGACGATGTCGTCTGCAAATCGCTTGTGAGAGATGTATTCGCCATTGATATTGATGCCGCGCCCTTTCCAGTGCAACGTCTTGAAGAAGTCCTCCATTGCATTAGTAAAGAATTTCAGGGATATAACGTCCCCTTGTCTCACTACTCAATGCAATGGTATGGTACTTGTATGCTGACTCTATACTTGGACGGACATAGTGGCGGCTTTGTAGAGACATCCCAACACTTGGATGTATCGCCAATCCACTTGGTAACGCTGCAGGGACTCCAGAACAGACCAGATCTTGATTGAGTCAAAAGCCTTCTCATAGTCCACTTTGCTAGACACAGAGGCTGATTATAGTTGAATATACCAGATATTACACCGGAGACGCTGCTGCCTGTCACCGGACTATTTATAGTATTTAGTTACATCTCTTGGGATGGATATACCGCCATCGGTCGGTTGCCAGAGCCGCGTTTGTCGTTATGCATGGTGGTGAGGTTGGCTGGGATCGAAGTATTGTGGTTCGCCCACCTACAGTCTAAAATATAATTTCATGTATCATCATACCTACTTAGTATAATACAATCTGTTATGTTAGCTTTTTTTTTTAATTCATTAATTTAAAGAGTTTGATCACGAAGAACCACAAGAAACATGTTCGGTATTTCTTGTTTTTATTTTATTTTAATAAAATTCATTAAAACTAAAATAAATATCAAACGTATCATCTAATCGCAGTGAGCAATATGGCCGCCAGCTAATGTAAATCTCACATTGTTGTAGATGCTGTACGAAAGTAGTGTGACGTAAATTCGCCAGGTTCATTGCACTCGTAACTAGAACACGGCGCTCGGAATACGATGAATGAAAATCACGCATCAATTTTAAAAGGTATTATACAGATGCATCAATTTTCAGCATTTCGAAAGCTTGGGTTATTTAACTTTTCAAGAAATGCATTTATGCATGTGTCTTTTAGCGACTATTCTAGATACATGTTAGGATCACTTCTCAGTGTTGGATTATAACGCTCCTTCATTAATATAGTATTAAGTTAAATATCTTCATAATCTCGTCAACTGAAATATTATATTGTGATGTGTCTCTATTATGTAAATATTTATTGGTGTATTCGTCTATGTATTTTTATATAATTCTTTATATTTAATATTTATTAATGTATTAATCATGGCTTCTCTCCACAATACACATGCACCTAATATGTCTTTTACTGAACCATTCAAAATTTGACTGGTAGTTAATCTCAAATGGCATTAAGTCCGCTAAATGCAAAATGTGGATAATGCTGCCATTAATCAAAATAGTAAAAGCTTTTAAAACAGCTAACCCTCATTTATTGTTTGCAAGTGAGTTACATCACACCCAGTCCTCTTCTATCTTTGCAGCGCTCAAATATAGCTTCGGCCGAAATAGGACGACAGTTTTTCGCAATCACACTACCTCATGCATATACATTCAATAAGCGATAGGTACTTAAACGTAGATAATGACTAATTTTTATTTATTTAGGTATAATTAGAAACAAATCACTCCTTGGTATAATTAACTACATCACAGAAAGTATGATAAAAACAGTGTAATGATTTAGTAGATATACGAGCGACATAGAAGCTACGGTGTAAAAGGTCGTTTGTAGTGTCTATGTAACGCAGAAGCCGCGATGAAAATAATACAAGATCTTACGCAGTCTATTTTCCGTGCGCTTCGAAAACGCTGCGTTTTGTTGCAATTTTCTTAAATATCGGCGCGCTCTGCAACTGCCAATGTAATAAGAACCTAACGCGTGCATTTATTTGTTAATACTAAACAGACAATGTTGCTGATAAAAACTAGTCGACGCGACCCACTATCCACAATCTGCCGCTGACAGTAGAAGCAAATATAAGCCCTTTGTGTTTACCTATAGTGATCAAGATATCTATGAACAAATTCAATCAGATTAGAAATATAACTTTGAATAAATTTGTGATGTAACCGTTGTTAGAATCAAACTGCATTCAGCTTTCGGGCGAAATGTTGCGTGCGACGCTGTTGATCTTAATCTGTGTTCAAGCGCCTACATTAGTAGTAGTGGACTCGGCAAGAATACTAGGCATATTTCCGATACCATCTATCAGTCATCAGGTGGTGTTTAGAGCATTGATGCTCGAGTTAGGCAAACGTGGACATGAACTCGTCATTATTACCCCGAATCCTGCCCTGCCGGCAAACAGGGCGCCGGATAACATTACCGAAATCGACACCGGAGAAGCTTATCAACTAATGGGGAAGCTATTCAACGAAGCTCGAGGAAATAACATATTCAAGCGTGGAATAGTGATGGATGTGAATATTCTTTTCAATGAAGACTCGGCAAAAGGTATGATGGAACTGATTTCATATCAATTTGAACTGGCAGAAGTGCAAAACCTTTTAAAAGATGAATCACAAAAGTTCGACCTCGTTTTTGTGGAAGCCATAGCTAATTTTCATTTAGTAGTGTCCCACATATTTAAGGCTCCTGCTATTTTGTTCTCTTCTTTTTACGGATGTCCGGAACACTTTGAGACCATGGGCGCTGTCACGTGGCATCCTCTCTACTATCCTAACTATTTTAGACACAAGTACAAAAATCTTTCGTTTTGGGAGAAAATGGAAGAATTATACTTGGAATGGAAATTATACAGGATGGTGAAATCAGATCAAGAGAGAGAGAATCAGTTACTTAAAGAGCGCTTCGGGCCCGACGTACCTACTGTTCAAGAAATGCATAAAAATATACAAATGCTATTCGTGAATGCCCATCCTATGTTCGGTAATAACCGGCCTGTACCCCCCAGTGTGGTGTACCTAGGCGCCTTGCATTTACAACCAGTCAAACAGTTGCCAAAGGTAAATATACTTTTTTTATAATATTTCAACTATATATTTTAGCTTTAGTATTGCCGTAATAGGACGTAGTGTAGATTTGTCACTAACGCAATATCTAAAATTATTTTATTCATATTTTTCATTTTACTTCAACTTTCAACACAATATTTGTTATTTTTTCATAACTTAATTTTTCATCGGTTTTACATGCTCAAAATTTATAAATGATTGCAGGTACTATTGTAGTGTAAACACTTTTTTTAATTTACATTATTGTATTTCAATATTATTACAACCCATTCTTTTGAAGATCGGTTTTTATTTTGTTTTACTCATTGACACTTCATAGATTATAAGAGATTATATAGGTCACATTGTTTGTTTACAGGAAATAAAAGCATATTTAGACAATTCCACTCGAGGCGTTATATATGTGAGCTTGGGTAGCAACGTACGACCTTCAATGATGGATCAGGATTTGCTTGAAGCCTTTCTGAATGCGTTTGAAGCCCTGCCTTATGATATTTTGTGGAAATTCGATGGTGACCAGCTGATAAAGTTACCCAAAAATGTGAAAATCAAAAAATGGTTTCCCCAGAGAGACTTATTAGGTGGGTATAACAATTATAGATATTTTGCTACCATATTACTTGACAGGGAATATATTGAGATTATCTCCAATGAAAGTGAAGTTGTTTACATATCGTGATGTGATATGTCATGAATTCACGAAACATTCTACTCCAAATTTCAATAAGTTGAAAATAGGGATGAATTTTATTCTTTATTTTGTGTTCCGTAAGGTTCTTTAACTGCGTAACGGTTATAAAAATTAATCGTGGACCAGCAAAAATCAGGTCAGAAATATTTTAGAAACCTACCAATTGAAATGACACACAAATAATTCGTTATCTTATAAAGCAATGCCGAAAATTGACTGTGTATGTTGGACAATAAAGCCTTGTTTCATAAAAGTTTCGGATAGCTATTTCACAGGTGATTTGACCCCATTTATATGAAAAATAGATCTGTCCGGTGCGGCGGTCCATCACACCTTAATTTCATCAATGTTGATATTATTATCTGACTAGGCTGTTGACCAAGTGATTGGTGATGCTAACTGCCAAGACGGAGGCCGTGGGTTTGATTCCCACTCAGGATAAATAACAGTGTGATGAGTATTATATGTATTTATTTAGAAATATAAAGTATGTTTATCAGCAGCCTGGTCATCGTAGTGCATGCTCGGCCTTGACCGGTGTAAGGCGGCGGTGTATGGGATGTATGAATTCACCATTATAATAATGAGTTTGGTAACTATTTCAAGATAACCCTATGAGCTTGTATGTATATCTTCAGTGCACCCTAAGATAAAAGTGTTCGTCACACAAGGAGGTTTACAATCAACGGACGAGGCTATCGACTCAGAGGTACCCCTTGTTGGCATACCAGTGATGGCTGACCAGTGGTACAATGTCAATAAGTATATCGAACTCGGCATCGGCGTGCAGGTGGACGCATTGACGATGACAGCCGACGATTTAGTGAACGCTGTCAACAAAGTTATTGGAAACGATAGGTAAAACACCTTTTCTTTCCCTATCACATAATTTTTTTCGTAGTATACAACCTTATTATACAAGCCAAGTAGTCAAAACTCTTTGCAATAATAAACATTACGATGTGGAAGACAAGGCGGTATACGGATGGATACGTTAGGATTGCCAGTGTTTATAGACACAGTTGTCATGTTCGTAGTCTTGTTCACCATCTTGGTTATGTAAAGAGTAAAAACGGCGTTGTACGATATAGTTACAGGACAAACATCAAGCGTGTACGCGACGTGATAAACGATCAGCCCCAGCAACCTCTCGAGCGTGCCGTGTGGTGGACAGAGTACGTGCTGCGCCATGGAGGAAAGCACCTGCGCGCGCCCACCGCCAATACTACGTGGGCTGAATACATCATGGTCGAGATCCTCGCTGTTATAATTGGTATCACATTCGTCATATTCACATTGATAGTATACGTGACTTGTCGAATTATAAGCTTGTGTAAAAAAACGATTCAGGTTGTCAAAGCTAAACAAAGTTAGTTTTTCATATTTTCAATTGTATGAGCCTTTTTACTATTTACTGTTTAATGTTAAGTATAGTATAAATAAGTACTTTAATCTTGTCAGAAGTCACTTATACATTTTAGTGTATTAAGTTGAAATGCGCGCAGATTAACTGCCTGCTTCTATCCTAAATACTTTTCTTTTCTTAAGTTTAAAGTTCGTTGTAAGTTATATATTTCACAACTGCTAAAAAGTTGTATATAGATATTTAAGCGAGTGCGATGATCTGTACTTTGTTCTATGCTCGGCGAGATGCAACGCTATATTTTTTTACGTTTAAATAAGTATATATTTGAACTACTACTTATAATTAATTTTAAGGTTCTTATTTTTATTCCTTAGTTTTAAAAGTGACATAGAGCATTTAAAATTATTATTATTTGACACGAAAATATGGTATTCGTACAGACGTATGTGTTTCACGATTAATTAATATTACACATTATGGGTGCCAAATGTCCAAGATCGGGATAGTTGGCGCTCCTTGTGGTAGTTCAGTTCAGCAGTGGACGGCGGTAGATTGACTAATTAGATTATATTATTTATTTTATTTATAAGCATATCAACAGGCCGCCGGGTAACCAATGCCAACAACAGCATGTACTCGTATTGTCTGCTTCCGCAATGAATACGGTGACCACTACTCACAGAATTCAAATTCTGCTCATGGATAGCATGAGCCGGAGTAGACTCACTTTGGCAGGCTCATATATAAAAATATTTTCGTTATGTTATAATAGAACGATTCAATTTACTAATATTCTTACTGTACATGTACTGTTACATAAAAGTGATCAGTGTAATAGCTTCCAAATTCGCTTGCGTTCACATACAACATCGATCATAAATAATGTCATTTTATAGCTTTTTATATACACTTTAACAGTCCACTGCTGGACATAGGCCTTGCCGTAATCAGTCAGGAAATGACGATGAGAGGTCTCCGACCAACAGCGAGCCGAAATCTTCATTAAGTCGCAGTGAGGTTGTCCAGCGTAGTTTGATCCCTTAGTCGCCTCTCATAACACCCACGGGATTAAATGGGGTTTTGACACATGTAAATTTCACAAGGAGTATTATACATATCCACACACAATAGTTACGGAGTAGTGACGCTGATTCTGCCAAAGAACTTGGATCCCAAATGCATAATCATATTCAACTAATAATTATAATTAAAAAACAGCTAACCTATTACTGAGCTTTTAAAAGTGATTCAATTTGATATAGCATGTTGTCTTTAAATTTAAGAATTTATTATTAAATAAAGTTCTAAAGTTACAGGCGTTTTCTTTTAATGTTGCAATTCCTTAGTCAGTCTGTAGAGGGTCAAAAGGTGCATGAACAAGCCCTCATACATCTTTGAAACTGTTCACATATCGGAACCCTTATAGTTTTGTCATGTCCGCCCGTCCGTACTCGGCTTACCTTCCAAACGGTTAGTGCTAGAAATATGAAACTTTGCATGGATATGGTTATTTACCACTTCGACAAAGTGATAAACTAAAATCACAATATATTTTTTGGGTACCTCCCTTACACGTAAACTGGGGATGTTTTATTTCTCGGGTCTATCAGATAGTGTGGGGTATCCGTTGATAGATTTTTTTTAACATTTACAGGTTCCTAAGACGATCTAATGATTTAGTTAACCGCTTGCGATTCATGATAGTTGTCCATGTGATGAACTTTAATGGAAACCTATAACCACTTTGATAATTTTGTTATTTCAGAAGTTAGAGGCCTAAATTTTAAAATGCGCTACTTGCGTGTAGAAATACCAAAAAATTATGGTTAAACCGTTTTATTCAATTAACTTATTCACAGTAATTAATCCATTTGTACAGTATTTGTCGCCGGCCGATAAGGCTGCCATTTGGACATGGTTGTTTGTTTGTATTAATTGGTATACAATAAAGTTTACACCATTCTATTCTAAATCCCAACGGCGGCTTCTAAATCCACGTGCCACTTTGTTTGACTACGGAACCCTATTCCATGAGTGTTGCGTGTCAGGCCACGCATAGAATGGTGTTCCGTAGTCCGTAGAATGGGTTAGTCTGTTTTTCCACCACAGCAAATTGATGGAGTTTTTCTTAAGTGGGTCTGAGCTTATGGCCTGTACAAATTAAGCAGATAAGACAGTTGTATCGGGCAACATGCATATTTATATCGCAGAGCATGTATAAACATATATGTGTTACCGGCAATCTGCATGAATAAATGCTTTTTTTTTAATATTTCGGACATTTCACACACGACGTCATCTAGCTTCAAACTAAGCAGTGTTTGACAGCTAGATTGTCTGATAGAATACTTACATAACTTTTTTTGTAAATATGTACATATTATACATACAAAACACCCAAACTCCGAAACAAATATTTGCAGATCATACAAACATTTGGTCCGACCCGCGCAACGAACCCGAAACCTCATGCACAGCAGTCGCGTAAACTGCCACTGCGCCAACGAGACAGTCTGATTGCCTAAGCATATATACAATACCTAAAACGTGTAGGTATTGTGTGTAATATTATTAAATTTTTATTTTAGACTAGGTATTCTATACAATGCTAATAAGAAGTCAGTAATGTGCTATCTATGGGGATAGGTAAAAAACAATCCACTGAAACTGCACTGCTCGGTTGGGCTAGTGGTATTTTGTATAATACTAATGCGGGAGTTATCTTTTTATGAGAAAAATACAACTCAACGAATCCAAATGATTCAACAACAGAGTGGATCTGTGATGATCACTGTTCTAACTTAACCAAAACGTATGTAATTCTGAATAAAGTTGATTTTAAGCAAATCAGAACACGTTTCTAGATAGTAGTACGTAGCTAGGTGGTACCATAAAATTAATAAATACAGATCAAAATCTATTTATTTTACACATTGCCGGTGGGTCAGTAGGCATTCTATACAATCCCTAGGGATTATTTAAAATACCAAGGTAAAGTATTTAGATCGAACTAAGTGGAGAGGCCTATGTCCAGCAGTGGACTGCGATAACGCTGATGATGAAGTATGTAATGGACAATAATATGTATAACGTCCGCGGTGGCGCAGTGGGAACAAATGCGACCGCTGTGCTTGAGGTCTCGGGTTCGATTCCCCCAAATGTTTTTATGATCTGGAAATATTTCTTTCGGATATTTCCTATCTGTAACATACATACATATGTATTTGCAAAAAAAAAGTATAAATGTACGAGTATTTATATCAGTTGTCTAGTACCTATAAAACATGCTCTGCTTAGCTTGGGACTAGATAGCGTTGTGTGTAGGTTGTACGAAATATTTATTATTTTATTTATCATATTTTATATAATGCCTGGACTGCCTAGGTATGTTATACATTGCCTAGGTATTGTATAGAATACCTGAATTATACAGATTTCCGGTAACATATATAGACCTAATTTATTTAAATCGAGGAATAATTTGTGCAATATGTTAAGCAAACAATCTCTCAATATTTTTGAAGATCCGTTAATTTCGATAACTGATTTACTACACCGATTAGGCTAAACATTATCATAATCGTTTATTTAGTCACACACACACGTGTAAATTCTTCATGGTGTTTACGCCAGAGTCTAACATTACATATATATATATTATACTAGCTGATACCTCCACAACCTCGTTTGCATCTCCTATTGCCGATCTGAATATTTTTCCCCGTTTTTTTAACATTCTTCATTGGTGCTCCGCTCCTATTGGTCTTATCGTGACGATATATAGCCTTCCTCGATAAATGGGCTATCAAACACTGACATAATTTTTCAAATCGGACCAGTAGTTCCGGAGATTAGGGCGTTCAAGCAAACAAACTCTTCAGCTTTATATATTAAGTATTAGCTGTGCCCGCTACGCTACTACGTACACGTGACATTTGACATTTCAAGTTATTTCTAATTTTACACCTTTTAAACCTTCTCTGGACTACGACAAACATATCAAAACCAAAATCAGCTGAATCGCCCCAGCCATTCTTGAGTTCTAGCGAGACAAACGCACAGCAATTGATTTTTATATATAAGAGAAGATATACGAGTATAGATAGTAGAAACTATGGGCAAAAGCAAAAGGACAGCAACTTTCGCAGAATATAAGAAACAACATGTATGCCCATTCCCAATGGCATTTATACGTGCAAATACGCATTTAGGTATAAAAAAACTACGCCCAAGCTACATAATGTGCTCTGGGCATAGTCTCAACAAACCAGATTTGTTTTAATGTATATAGAGCTTTATGCTTATTAATCATTCTCCTTGTTACTTAGATACTATAATATATATATAGATATGCTATGAAGTAACTAGTCACATCCAGCTCCAGAACAAATGGATTGTTCTGATTGAAGTCGCACAATCAATAAATGTTAGATATACCTATATCTGTTCACAGCGTAGTCGAGTTGTCAAATCGATTAAGATAACACGTTGCACGTTGCGTTATCACAATAACTTAGACCTATACTTTGATACTAATTGCATCATGACTACAATAAATAACCACTATTGACTTTTAAACCGAACGCAATTATGTAATAGAATAAATTTGCCATCTTATCACATAAACTATGTATTATATTGAAACATATGTTAACCTATTACATCTAGATAAGGCAACAACCCAAAAAGATATTACAACGAGATTTATAGTCAATTAAAATAATGCTATATTGAAACTTGGCCTATACTTTTATATATCCTCTCTATCCTTTTAATTTTAATTAGATTAACTGTAACTAAATTGTACCTTTGTGAGAGAAATAAAGATTTATTATTATTATTATTATATAGATGATTAGATTAATTTTGTACCTAAATATTGCGCTGTGAATACCGTTATAGGTTACACTATCCTAATATTATAAAACTAAAGGGACTGTGTACTTGATTCTTTGGTTGAACACGCTAATCTCAGGAAGTACTGATTCAATTTGAAAAGTTATTGCACTATTAGATAGCCCAGATATCGGGAAAGGTAATAAGCTATCTATATCATGGTATAACAATATAATTCGCCAGGTATAGCACTCCGAGAAACAGTGGTCACGTGGGAGACACAAGCCTACGTCATCATCGCTATCGGTGGTTCCCTGGCTACATTTTGGGGAAAGTTGATTAAATATGTTGCTAAAACGTGGGAAAATTATTCCTTATGATAGCTGCCATTGCGTAAACTGTTAAAGTTTCAGAAAAACAATAAATGCATGAATTATTCCCCTCTAAGAGATCTAAAAAAGTTAGCAACAGCAATGTCAATCTTTTGAGGTTTGTCCAGTATATTCGTTTGTATGGTAACCAAATTTGTTAACGCTTTATAACATCACGCACGCTACGAGCGATGCGAGACGTAGACGTGATTGCGGGTGTCAGCTAGTAATCTATATAAAGCGTGGTTAAGATACTCAGTTGTATTTGTGCATAAAATGTAAATCAAATAATTCAAAAAAAAATACGAGATTCTCATTAACTCAATCACGTAGATGGATATTGCTGAACTTGGAATTGCGTTGAGGTTTCCACCAGGTTACTGGTCTGTACAACCGATATGTATTTACAACATTAATATGGAATTAGAGTGTAAACATAAATACGTAAGTAAGGTAGACGCAGGTAAAATTGTTAGGACACACTTAAGAATTGTCTGTCCAATTAGGACGGTGGATTGTTTCTATTTAAGGGTGAAATAAAATACTTCAGTACCTTTTACCCTCTTTGACTTATAACATTATCTAAGTGTTTCGATTTCGGGAAAAGTTGCTACTAAAACCGACAGTTTTGTTTTAATTGGACAATACAATAATTAATTCGCAGGATTAATTCAATAAAATAAAGCCAATCAGATAACGTTGTAAAAATATATTGTTTTTATTTAACACACGCGTTTTTGTGACAAACTTACTTTGCTTGAATTGAATAAATTGAATTACATTTAATAATAATAACATTTATTGCACAAAAACAAAAAATATAATACGTTCAACTTAACTAGGTTAAGTCAAAAATCGAACATGATATTGCGTGCGTTGCCAAACTAGGTAGAAACCTGTATTTAGGCTTACGGCGCCATTCCCCACGGGAATTTCAACTTAACTAGTTTTTCCAGACTACGTACTTTATAAAAGTAAGTACAATAATTCAATAGTATGAATATTGATATAAAAAATGTGAAAATGAAAAGTAAGTGAACCTCTCTTTCTGTGTATGTGGATGTACGTGGGTGGGAGTGTGCACAAGAGTGTACAGACAGGTACATGTGTGTTCGAGAGGATGTGTATGTGTTAGAGGTGAGAGTTCATAATCAAGCAACGTATCGTTAATGAGGATTCAACAATGTACCTACTAAATTTAAAGTAAGTAATTAAAATTTTAAACGTACATACATTGAATAACATTGTATTGAAGGTTCATCAGTATTTTAAATTGGAAAATTTACTATCTATTGGGGTCTTTACTTGACCTGTGGTCGAACTGATGTATATTTTTATTGAAATAAATATAGTTATGCAAATCTAAAAAAGTGTTAAATTATTATTAATAATCTCATTTATAAAACAATTGGTATTAGTTCTAATAAAACTCGAGTTTGGTAAATTTTGTTTTGTAATACTTATGAAAATTTTTGAAATAGTTAGTGAAATGAAAAATAGATTAAATATAAAAAAAAAGTTTATTTACAGTTTTTCAAAATTGGAGCGGGATGCTCCAATTCCAATGCAATTGTGAACTCGAGGTCGGTCAAACAATAGGGATATCAGTAGGTCGAAAATTACCTCGTCTGCAGTGCTAAAGTTTCGCCCACGAAGCTTCTTTTTACAGTTGGAAATAAAATCGCATGGAGCTAAATCTGGGCCGGAAGATGGGCTAACATTTGTACCCCCGAAGGGTCAAATATTCCATAGTTTTAGCAGCTTCGTAAGCATTATCTTGGTGAAATGCAGCAGTTTGCAATACAATAAATCCTTTTTATTCTAAAAAGATAACTCTCGCTTTAAGAATATAAATCCTGTGTCACGGGGGACTTTAAAAACATATATGAAACGAATACAAAGAACACCCAGCCTCAAACAACAATTTATGGATCACACATAGCGTGATTTGAACCCACAACACTTGGCACAGTAGAAAGCAGCGTGGCGACCGCTTGAACTATTATACCAACCGTGCAGTCAAATATAATACCCATACCTAAATAAAAGAACTATTCATGAAAAAACCATTCATTCATTTATACACTCATTTGCAAAAAAAACGGGCGGATTCGTTTTTCTTCCTGGCTGAAAAAAATAAAATCCCAAAAAGGTTTTAATCATTTGAACATGTTACAGGCCAGTTATAAAAGTGCCATAATGGTTATAAGAGTACATTCCAAATTCAAATTTTTGACTGAGCCTGGTTTTCAAAGAAAACAACTTTTAACTATATTTTGTGGCGCGAATTCCCTATAGTTAATATCGACTCTAATTAACTTTTTGTCAATTTTTATTAAATTGTCTGATGTCCTTGACATTTAAAAGTATTGTTATTGCTGTTTAGCAATCTCAAAAATGGTAGATAAAGTGATAAAAGCGAGCAAAATTATTGCGCTGCTTGAAGAAGATTGCAGCCAATGCTTCGTGGCTCAGATGCTAAATGTGAGTCGGTCAACAGTTCAAAGGACCTGGCAGCCCTATCAAGAGACCGGTTCCGTCAAGAGAATGCCTGGTTCTGGCAGAAAGACATGTACCGAACCACGGGATGATCGTTTTCTAGTTAGTCAAGCCTTGAGAAATCGCAAATCTTCTTATGTGGACCTCAAGAACAGCCTCGAAGAAGTAAGAAATGTGCCAATTAGTCTATGGACGGTTAGGAGGAGGCTTCTCGCTGCTAATATACACAGTCATCGCCCGGCACGCGGCCCTAACCTACTCCGTGGACATCGAGTTGCCAGGCTTAGCTTCGCTCAAAATTGTGTGTCATGGACTCATGAAGACTGGGATAGGATATTGTTCTCCGATGAAGCCAGGATATCTCTGCATGGTGAAGACCGACGTCGGCGAGTGCTACGTAGACGAGGAGAACGCTTTGCAGAGTCATGTTTGAAGAAATCACACCTTATGGAGGGGGCTCTGTAATGTTTTGGGTAGGAATAAATTCCATGGATCGTACGGAGTTAGTCTTCATCGAAAACGGTACACTGACTGGACACCGAGACATAACGGAAGTTCTAATTCCTTATGCACAACCCGCTTTAACCGCTCTTGGCGAAAACTCATTTTTTATGGACGACAACGCTCGCGCCCACCGGTCTGGCGATGTGGAAGCGTATATGCTAGAAGTCAGAATTCGTCGTTTGGACTGGCCAGCTAGAAGTCCGGACCTCAATCCCATAGAGCATGTCTGGGACGTTCTGAAGCGACGAGTGAGATCAGTGCAGCCGGCTCCGCAGACCATCAGAGAGCTAAAGAATGTGATTACCGCGGAGTGGGAACGTATTCCCCAAGAAACCATAAAAGATATACTCGCTAGCATGCCCAGACGAATGCAAGCCGTGTTTTCAGCAAGAGGGGGTCACACTCAATACTAAACTTTTATCTGCTTTTAATGTATTCAAGAAAAACAAAGAAATTAACGTGTTTTATTTTTATTTAGCGAGCAGGTACAATAATAGTGTTGAGAGCTTAAACATTATTTCTCAATAATTTAATCAAAATGTTATGATAAAACTGATGATACCTATTCCTTCCTAATTAATTTATGAAATTCTGAGGACAACAATACCTAAAATTGTCAAACAAACTAATAGTAACTATAAAATAGTTCTTTGCTTAAGTGCCCGTTTTTTTTGCAAAAGAGTGTATTATGTTAGCAGAATAAACAAGTTTGAAAAGAATCTGCAAAATAATATATGAAATGCTAGCTGACCTGTGCAATTTTGTCTGCACACAACATTATGCTCGGCTCCTGTTGGTGTAAGCGTGATGTTAACTATCCTTGCTTAGGCATGTCAGTAAAGCATATATCTATACTGATATTATGAAGCTAATAATTTTGCTCGTTTGTTTGGTTTAACGCGTTAATCACAGAAAGTACTGGTCGTATTTGAAAAATTCTACTTCTAATAGCCCAGTTTTCGGTTATAGGCTATATATCATCACGTTACGACCAAAAGGACCGGAGTACCAATGAAATATGTTGCAAAAACGGGAAAAAAAATCTTTTGAGAGCTCCCGTTTAGTGCGCTGCGTAAACGGTCAAAGCTTCACAAAAACCATGTAAAGAAATGTTTTCCTTTAAGTTCTAAAAAATGTCTGCTATCTCAATCTTGTACGGTTGACTCACTATAATCTTTACTATGATAAACAACGATGCGTTGTTAACATCACGCTACCGGCACGCAGACGAGTTTCGTGGATCAAATAGTTAAAAAAATGTGAAATTTCAGTTGAACATTTTCGGTTTAACACAACGTGACATGAATTCGTTTTCACAAGAATTATATATAAAAAGAAGAAATAGGAAACTGACCTGATCCCTTTCAAGTTTGATGATGATGGGCGGGGTGTCGGCGTGAAGATGCACTCCTAGGGACACGACGGGACCTTCCCTCACTGTGACCTTCTCACGAAAGTCGCTCTGTGGCTGCGCTAAATTTTCCGATTTCGATTCCTAGTAAAGAAAACCATTGATAAGGATTAGCTTGCTAACTATTCATTGCCTACTTATATGATTCTCGGGTACGATTCCTGCGTCAGACCAAACGTTGATACTATTTACAAATATATGTTTTAGTGTTTTCTATGTATAATATGTATATGTGTTTGCAAAAAATGTAGCTATTTAAGTATTCTATCAGTTAATAGAGCAGACATAGTAATAGCTCTGCTTAGTTTGAAGTTAGATGGCGTTGTTTGTGTCTGAAATATTTATTCATTTATTGTTCTGTCTTTACTTCAGATAGAAGATTATAAAATAATTCTAAGGTCACACCTTGGAATCAAAAAAAAATCATCAATAGCACAAAATATTTACAAAAATATTACATGTTTACTTGGAAAAAAAAGGATTTTAAGACGCCAAAGTCTAGTCACAAAAATATATGTATTTAGGTAAATATGTGTATGATTCGGCCCAAATCGCCGGGAATGGGATGTTTTAAGTTGATTTCATTGATTCTCTGCGCATGAAAATGGTTATGGGGCCTCAAACACCTCTGTAATTCTAGTGGCAAAGTGATCAAATGGTGACAATGCGCTTGTGACTCCTGAAGGTGTCTATTGCCAGCAAGTCACTTACGCGTCTAAACATAGAAATAGAACAAATTGGAGGTAAGATACCCACAAAAATATACTCCAATCGATTCTCAAATGTCGGAATCCCGAAATGTCAAACATAAATAACATAATTGAGAACCTTTATTTAAGTTGGTTTAGTAAACATTGTGGTATTCAAAGGTAGAATGATTCTAAATGGTAGAATATTAGGCAAACGCATTGACGAAAACCTATGCCAAAAAGAAAACTGCGAATTGATTTATTTCGATATTCAATCAAAGAACGTGTTTAGGTTCAAAAGAGGTTGCTTTAAAGAAATTCGTTTCTAAAAGGACCATAATTCTATAGCAACTAATTAATTATTTTGAT
The DNA here is from genome assembly GCA_916048165.1 of Spilarctia lutea. NCBI lineage: Eukaryota > Metazoa > Arthropoda > Insecta > Lepidoptera > Erebidae > Spilarctia > Spilarctia lutea. The sequence goes on along the minus strand of OU696470.1, from coordinate 26,320,630 downwards.
ATGTTACATAGTAATGAATTATTCCTACTAAGTATTTTATTACTGCTTTATGCATTTCAAATATAATTCATTCTGTTATTCAATAGGATTACATTATACAATCTAATAAACAATGTAGAACATTGCACTATATCTAATCGTAATTAGTAAACATTAAAATGCATAATAGACATAAAGTTTTATCAAATATAGGCAAAGCAAAGTAATTCTTCATTAAATATTAACGACAAATGGAACCGTAAATATTTATTTTATCATATGCAACTATTTGAGCTTAGCTTGCGCGACAGGTCACATGTTATCAACATTAGTAGGGCACGCACACATATGTGTGTTGTGTGTTTGCTAATTACTGTATCCAAGTGCTGCTACACTTCCATCGCAATCAGGTATAGCAACAGGTTTTGAAGAAGAGTCCTTCATTTCTCCGAGCGTTTTCCTTAACCTCTCGGGTGCGGCAACACGGATCCATGTTTGTCCCGTCGGTGCGGCACACACGGATCCATGTTTTCCGCAGTTAACTTGCATTTTAATTTATTTTGGGTATTAAAGTTATTATAATGAAGTCTAGAAAGGTTTGTTATGCATTTGCTTTATACGAACAACATTTTAAAACATTCGTTTGTCAAGTGCGCTTCAAGAGCCGTAAAAAAAACGAGTTCCAATTTCAAAGTTGACGATGACGCAACGCGATCTGTCAAGTGCCTCTTAAAACTGATTTTTTGCCGATAAGGCGGTTTTAAAGGTAGTTTGTTATTATATTTTACTTATTATACTTATTTTAGGAACCACTATCAATACGAATTGAGGCATAAATCATGCGTAATTTTGAATAGTGTTACTCAAAAAGTTACCGAGTCTATTACCTATTGAAAAGGGCTTACTCATTTGAAGGTTTTTACGCATTTATTCTTATGTTTTTATTGATAAAATGATATAATTGCGATGAGAATCTTATGTAGAATATAAAATAGCAACAAAAATGTGTTAGAAAAGCTAAATATTTAAATAAACACTCATTTTTTGCCTGACGAGCGAAATTAGACGCACACATACACAGGGCTCCCACGCCATTACTGTTCTACATCATCATCAGCCTACCGCAGTCCACTGCTGGACATAGGCCTCTCCAATAGCACGCCACTTAAAATTGTATATCGCCGTTGATTCGTGTTTGCACGCAGCCTAGCGGGAAGTCCCGGAACTATTAACACCCACACATACACAGTAGTGACGGACAATGAACAAGACGTAAACTGATCTTTGTTTATGTTTTACTAAATTATTTTGTATTGACCATAGACTTTGTGTGTCACATAATGGAACGATCAGTTTGTTCTCTTTAGCATTCAGTCATTTTCATAGAGTTTAGAGAATTCTCAGAACTTAAAAATAATAAATGAAAACTGGTCTAGCAAACGAGTCCTTTTTTTAAATAACTTGATAAATAGGTTGTTTTTTTTATGTATTGTTCCTGTCTTTTGCACTAGTTAACTAAAAAAATAAATTATTTAACTAAAAAGCACTATTTCTTCATATAAATACTACGTAATTTGGTGTTCGGCGCAAATAATAGTTTGATTGTAAAGTGACAAAATGGCGAATATCTCGACAGCGAAATGTGATTTTTACAAATATGTTTCTCAATGAATTTTTACTGCAGTTATAGTGTTTTTTATATCAGTAGATAGCTTAGTTATCGAACTTTATGAGGATAATAAGTAAAATGAATAATAAACCACATAAAATATTAAAATCATGTTTATTAACACAATAGGTGCGTAAATTAATACTTGGCTCAATTGTGAGTAAATAATAAAGCGATAACATTAGTTTAGTAATAAAATATGGCATAACCATGTACGCTTGTTATCCATCTTTTGAAAAATAATCACTTTTATAACCACCGAGCATTGTTTTTGAAAAGATTTGATCATTTTCGTACACCATGCACCGTGCTGCAAAATTTTGCAATTTCGCCGCACGGTGCATGTAACCGGAAGTACCCGTTCGCGCATCCGAAAGATTAAACTAGATAGTGGTCGAACTTAAGTCTACTACGATACGGTTGAATTTCCACCTTTTTTAAACGTAGCCACTGGTATCCGAGCTCCGTAACCGAAGCACTAGGTATATCGAAGGCTAAATCGAAGTTTTTTTTTTAAAAACAAATCCCGCATTAGGAGTGTACATACCTGTGTCGTGGGAAAATTTACAAACATACATAAGACGGATACAATGTAGGATTTGAAACCACAACACTTGGTGCAGTAGCCTACCTTTTTTTTTTACTGAATAATGGGCAAACGAGACGTATCACCTGATGGTAAGCGATTACCGCCGCCCATGGACACCCGCAACACCAAAGGCGTCACAAGTGCGTTGCCGACCTTTGGGGGATGGGAAAGGGGATGGGGAGAGGGGTTGGGGTATGGGCCTCCGGTATCCTCACTCACTCGGTGAAACACAGCGCAAACGCTATTTCACACCGGTTTTCTGTGAGGCCGTGGTATCACTCCGGTCGAGCCGACCCATTCATGCCGAAGCATAGCTCTCCCACGGTGTCCCTACCTTTGTGTTGGAGGGACATGATGTAGGGAAAATTATTGTTTTTTAAAATAAATATGTAACATTTAGAAGATAGTCACTAAAGTAACTACTCACCTCAGCGATTTTGTTTTCCTCTCTTTGGCTTCGTCTGTAATGTGAAAAAAATGAGATAAAAAATGAAAAGGTTTCAAATGAAGAGAAAAAGAACGTAAATTAAATAATTACCTCTGCGGGCCTCGGAAGAACTCTTTTAATGTGGTGGGTTTAAATTCCAATCCGCCAGTGAAGTATTTCGTCTTCTGTTGAGAATATAAATATACACTTTAAATATATATATTAAAGATTCAAATGCATACTAAGATTATAAATTCGAAAGTAACTTTGTCCTTGTCTGACATTTTGTTACGCTTACACGCCTAAATTGCTGCACCCATTTCAATAAAGTTGGGCGTAGAGAATCTTTGATTGTTTGAGGAAATACATAGGCTACACTTTGTCATGATAACCGAAATACGCGCGAGCGGAGCCGCAAACAAAAGCCAGCTAAACCCTTTCTCTTCTGAATATAGTAGAAGAGATTCACTTCTAACTCTTGAGTGTCTATGGAAGGCGACTACCACGGACCAAATACAAAGAGAAGAGACCATAAGCGGATAGGCCCCGTGATAAAATACAGGCCCTGACGTCATCCCAGTTGACGCGGCTCATGATTTCAGACTGGCAACGTTAATAATAATAATAAATAAATATTCCGGACATCTAACACACAACGCCATCTAGTCCCAAGCTAAACAGAGCTTGTGTTATGGGTACTAGACAACTGATATAAATACATATATACCTTTTTTTTGTAAATACATACATATCTATATATATAAAAATGTTATGTTGGTTTGTGTACGGTTCAAAAACTCAAAAAGTTCTGCACTGACCGAGCTGAAATTTTTGAATGATATATAATCCGCATCAAGGATTATTTTTATTTAACTTTTGCATCAGTCACATAACCGCGACCGCGACAAAACACGAAAAATCCGACATAAACACGGGCGGAGCCGCGGGCAACAGCTAGTTATACATAGAAAACACCCTAACTCCGAAACAAATATTTGTAAATCACACAAACATTTGGTCCGACCCATAATTTGAACCCAAGACCTAAAGCACAGCAGTCGCATTCACTACCACTGCGCCACCGAGGCAGTTAATCTTCTAGATCTGTATCGAACAATCGCAATCTTTATATTTTGTCGGTATCAAAAAAGTTAAAGTGTTATATTTTATCATGATGTAGAAACTACTCGGATATACATTCAGGTGCCATGAATGGCATCACATTTCATTTATAAGTAATTTTATAGGTAATTTAGCTTAGTGTTTTATTGAAATGTATTTATTGTTTATGTATCTATTCTTAACTAGATGGCAAAGCTTGGGACTTGGCAAACGTACGTTGAGCTAAGTATTGATAAAATACACCATAAGAAGATGCAGAGAATTAATAAATAAAAATATAACTAAACTACATAGCAACATCAATATCTAACGATGCAAGTAGTTTTGCTATTGGTTGGTAGATGGAAAAGAGTAAAATAGCACCCCCCTCACCCCTCCCCCCCCAAATTGTCACGAATTGCTTCGTACAAAAATCTCACTAGGGCGTCTCCTCTTTGTATTTGCTCCGTGGCGACTACGACACGATACTTATCATGTGTTAGTAGTGTTAGTTTCTTTTTGCAATTTCTTAATATACTTACTACTGAACTCACACAAAAAAACGACTTTTAAATTCTAGACACTTTGTTACGGCTAATCTCTGGAATGGCTAGACCGATTTTGGCGGTACTTTCACTGGACTTTCACTACGAACTGTTGTTGTTGTTGTTTTTTTTAAGACTAGCTTTGGCCCACGGTTTTACTCATGGTCTTGGTTGTTAAGGTACTCAACAATCGCGGTAACACAACAATAAACTATAAAACGTTTCTATATTTTATGGAAAAGAGGGCAAACGAGCAGTCGAATCGCCTGATGATAAGCGATTACCGCCGCCCATGGACACCCGCAACACCAGAGGCATCACAAGTGTCAAGTGTGTAATTAACTTTGAAAAATGAGTACCTTTGCCCTTTCGGTCTGGGTAGTGGCCGATGCGTCTGGTCTAGATTCAGGGATAAGCTGAATGTTCTTGATCTGCAACATTTTGGTGACAACGGACACGGTGATGGTGGTGGTGACGAGTTCTAGAACTGTACGTGGCAGAGCGAAGCCAGCTTGGGCTTTGAGTTTAGAGCGGAGCGCCGACCCTGAGTGGTCGCGCTCTATGCGGGCAGCCTCCAGCGTGTAGCAGGACACGTCTGCTATCCTGATCTTCCACGGAAATGACTCCTTCTCATACTCTGTAATATAACCAAACGTATAACTTTGATACTCAAAACTAGAGAGAGACATTTTATTAAGGTCCCACCAGTAGGACAGTTGACAACGTAGTCAAATTACTTACTATTATCAAAACTACTTTTTTGTATGTAAAATGTATTAATCTTTCGGATGCGCGAACGGGTACTTCCGGTTCCATGCACCGTGCGGCGAAATTGCAAAATTTTGCAGCACGGTGCATGGTGTACGAAAATGATCAAATCTTTTCAAAAACAATGCTCGGTGGTTATAAAAGTGATTATTTTTCAAAAGATGGATAACAAGCGTACATGGTTATGCCATATTTTATTACTAAACTAATGTTATCGCTTTATTATTTACTCACAATTGAGCCAAGTATTAATTTACGCACCTATTGTGTTAATAAACATGATTTTAATATTTTATGTGGTTTATTATTCATTTTACTTATTATCCTCATAAAGTTCGATAACTAAGCTATCTACTGATATAAAAAACACTATAACACTGCAGTAAAAATTCATTGAGAAACATATTTGTAAAAATCACATTTCGCTGTCGAGATATTCGCCATTTTATCACTTTACAATCAAACTATTATTTGCGCCGAACACCAAATTACGTAGTATTTATATGAAGAAATAGTGTTTTTTAGTTAAATAATTTATTTTTTTAGTTAACTAGTGCAAAAGACAGAAAGATGTATTGTTCATACATAAAAAAAACAACCTATTTATCAAGTTATTTAAAAAAAGGACTCGTTTGCTAGACCAGTTTTCATTTATTATTTTTAAGTTCTGAGAATTCTCTAAACTCTATGAAAATGACTGAATGCTAAAGAGAACAAACTGATCGTTCCATTATGTGACACACAAAGTCTATGGTCAATACAAAATAATTTAGTAAAACATAAACAAAGATCAGTTTACGTCTTGTTCATTGTCCGTCACTACTGTGTATGTGTGGGTGTTAATAGTTCCGGGACTTCCCGCTAGGCTGCGTGCAAACACGAATCAACGGCGATATACAATTTTAAGTGGCGTGCTATTGGAGAGGCCTATGTCCAGCAGTGGACTTCGATAGGCTGATGATGATGTAGAACAGTAATGGCGTGGGAGCCCTGTGTATGTGTGCGTCTAATTTCGCTCGTCAGGCAAAAAATGAGTGTTTATTTAAATATTTAGCTTTTCTAACACATTTTTGTTGCTATTCTATATTCTATATAAGATTCTCATCGCAATTATATCATTTTATCAATAAAAACATAAGAATAAATGCGTAAAAACCTTCAAATGAGTAAGCCCTTTTCAATAGGTAATAGACTCGGTAACTTTTTGAGTAACACTATTCAAAATTACGCATGATTTATGCCTCAATTCGTATTGATAGTGGTTCCTAAAATAAGTATAATAAGTAAAATATAACAACAAACTACCTTCAAAACCACCTTATCGGCAAAAAATCAATTTTAAGAGGCACTTGACAGATCGCGTTGCGTCATCGTCAACTTTGAAATTGGAACTCGTTTTTTTTACGGCTCTTGAAGCGCACTTGACAAACGAATGTTTTAAAATGTTGTTCGTATAAAGCAAATGCATAACAAACCTTTCTAGACTTTATTATAATAACTTTAATACCCAAAATTAATTAAAATGCAAGTTAACTGCGGAAAACATGGATCCGTGTGTGCCGCACCGACGGGACAAACATGGATCCGTGTTGCCGCACCCGAGAGGTTAATCTTTCGGATGCGCGAACGGGTACTTCCGGTTACATGCACCGTGCGGCGAAATTGCAAAATTTTGCAGCACGGTGCATGGTGTACGAAAATGATCAAATCTTTTCAAAAACAATGCTCGGTGGTTATAAAAGTGATTATTTTTCAAAAGATGGATAACAAGCGTACATGGTTATGCCATATTTTATTACTAAACTAATGTTATCGCTTTATTATTTACTCACAATTGAGCCAAGTATTAATTTACGCACCTATTGTGTTAATAAACATGATTTTAATATTTTATGTGGTTTATTATTCATTTTACTTATTATCCTCATAAAGTTCGATAACTAAGCTATCTACTGATATAAAAAACACTATAACACTGCAGTAAAAATTCATTGAGAAACATATTTGTAAAAATCACATTTCGCTGTCGAGATATTCGCCATTTTGTCACTTTACAATCAAACTATTATTTGCGCCGAACACCAAATTACGTAGTATTTATATGAAGAAATAGTGTTTTTTAGTTAAATAATTTATTTTTTTAGTTAACTAGTGCAAAAGACAGGAACAATACATAAAAAAAACAACCTATTTATCAAGTTATTTAAAAAAAGGACTCGTTTGCTAGACCAGTTTTCATTTATTATTTTTAAGTTCTGAGAATTCTCTAAACTCTATGAAAATGACTGAATGCTAAAGAGAACAAACTGATCGTTCCATTATGTGACACACAAAGTCTATGGTCAATACAAAATAATTTAGTAAAACATAAACAAAGATCAGTTTACGTCTTGTTCATTGTCCGTCACTACTGTGTATGTGTGGGTGTTAATAGTTCCGGGACTTCCCGCTAGGCTGCGTGCAAACACGAATCAACGGCGATATACAATTTTAAGTGGCGTGCTATTGGAGAGGCCTATGTCCAGCAGTGGACTACGATACGCTGATGATGATGTAGAACAGTAATGGCGTGGGAGCCCTTTGTATGTGTGCGTCTAATTTCGCTCGTCAGGCAAAAAATTAGTGTTTATTTAAATATTTAGCTTTTCTAACACATTTTTGTTGCTATTCTATATTCTATATAAGATTCTCATCGCAATTATATCATTTTATCAATAAAAACATAAGAATAAATGCGTAAAAACCTTCAAATGAGTAAGCCCTTTTCAATAGGTAATAGACTCGGTAACTTTTTGAGTAACACTATTCAAAATTACGCATGATTTATGCCTCAATTCGTATTGATAGTGGTTCCTAAAATAAGTATAATAAGTAAAATATAACAACAAACTACCTTCAAAATCACCTTATCGGCAAAAAATCAGTTTTAAGAGGCACTTGACACATCGCGTTGCGTCATCGTCAACTTTGAAATTGGAACTCGTTTTTTTTACGGCTCTTGAAGCGCACTTGACAAACGAATGTTTTAAAATGTTGTTCGTATAAAGCAAATGCATAACAAACCTTTCTAGACTTCGTTATAATAACTTTAATACCCAAAATTAATTAAAATGCAAGTTAACTGCGAAAAACATGGATCCGTGTGTGCCGCATCGACGGGACAAACATGGATCCGTGTTGCCGCACCCGAGAGGTTATCTTTCGGATGCGCGAACGGGTACTTCCGGTTCCATGCACCGTGCGGCGAAATTGCAAAATTTTGCAGCACGGTGCATGGTGTACGAAAATGATCAAATCTTTTCAAAAACAATGCTCGGTAGTTATAAAAGTGATTATTTTTCAAAAGATGGATAACAAGCGTACATGGTTATGCCATATTTTATTACTAAACTAATGTTATCGCTTTATTATTTACTCACAATTGAGCCAAGTATTAATTTACGCACCTATTGTGTTAATAAACATGATTTTAATATTTCATGTGGTTTATTATTCATTTTACTTATTATCCTCATAAAGTTCGATAACTAAGCTATCTACTGATATAAAAAACACTATAACTGCAGTAAAAATTCATTGAGAAACATATTTGTAAAAATCACATTTCGCTGTCGAGATATTCGCCATTTAGTCACTTTACAATCAAACTATTATTTGCGCCGAACACCAAATTACGTAGTATTTATATGAAGAAATAGTGTTTTTTAGTTAAATAATTTATTTTTTTAGTTAACTAGTGCAAAAGACAGGAACAATACATAAAAAAAACAACCTATTTATCAAGTTATTTAAAAAAAGGACTCGTTTGCTAGACCAGTTTTCATTTATTATTTTTAAGTTCTGAGAATTCTCTAAACTCTATGAAAATGACTGAATGCTAAAGAGAACAAACTGATCGTTCCATTATGTGACACACAAAGTCTATGGTCAATACAAAATAATTTAGTAAAACATAAACAAAGATCAGTTTACGTCTTGTTCATTGTCCGTCACTACTGTGTATGTGTGGGTGTTAATAGTTCCGGGACTTCCCGCTAGGCTGCGTGCAAACACGAATCAACGGCGATATACAATTTTAAGTGGCGTGCTATTGGAGAGGCCTATGTCCAGCAGTGGACTACGATACGCTGATGATGATGTAGAACAGTAATGGCGTGGGAGCCCTTTGTATGTGTGCGTCTAATTTCGCTCGTCAGGCAAAAAATGAGTGTTTATTTAAATATTTAGCTTTTCTAACACATTTTTGTTGCTATTCTATATTCTATATAAGATTCTCATCGAAATTATATCATTTTATCAATAAAAACATAAGAATAAATGCGTAAAAACCTTCAAATGAGTAAGCCCTTTTCAATAGGTAATAGACTCGGTAACTTTTTGAGTAACACTATTCAAAATTACGCATGATTTATGCCTCAATTCGTATTGATAGTGGTTCCTAAAATAAGTATAATAAGTAAAATATAACAACAAACTACCTTCAAAACCACCTTATCGGCAAAAAATCAGTTTTAAGAGGCACTTGACAGATCGCGTTGCGTCATCGTCAACTTTGAAATTGGAACTCGTTTTTTTTACGGCTCTTGAAGCGCACTTGACAAACGAATGTTTTAAAATGTTGTTCGTATAAAGCAAATGCATAACAAACCTTTCTAGACTTCGTTATAATAACTTTAATACCCAAAATTAATTAAAATGCAAGTTAACTGCGAAAAACATGGATCCGTGTGTGCCGCACCGACGGGACAAACATGGATCCGTGTTGCCGCACCCGAGAGGTTAATTAATGTAAAGAAATAGCAGAGAATCCTAGTGGACGCTGTGTTTTAAAAAACTTCAATATAACTCTCCTAGGAGATGAGTGTGGACAAATAATTCAAATAAATCCCCAAAGGGATTAAAGCAAGGGATTCTAGTGGACGGAGTCATTTGGACAGTCAAGATTGACTTAATAAAAACAAATAAGAGAGAAAGTATTATAAGATTACACTTACTTTGATTTATAAATGTAGGTCCATCATGACGTAACTCCTGCCACAAATGTTTATTTGCCGAGTTTGAATGCATTGCTATGCGCCCCAAACTGTAAAATATACCACAATGTAACGTACATTTGTAAGAATATACACGGGCGGGGTTAGTTAACTAACAAATCATTGACACATCGGGTAACTGAAATGTTAGTGAGGTTTTTTTTCGTTTTCTGTTTTATTTATTGTTCTTTTAATCATATATTTCGTGTGTTTCGGCTTTGTACCAAGTAAGAACACCTTGTATAACAAGCAACAAAAATAGTTTAAAAATCTATAAACAAAACGTGTAAAAACGGCCCGCAGAGGTAATTATTTAATTTACATTCTTTTTTCTCTTCATTTGAAACCTTTTCATCTTTTATCTCATTTTTTTACATTACAGACGAAGCCAAAGAGAGGAAAACAAAATCGCTGAGGTAAGTAGTTACTTTAGTGACTATCTTCTAAATGTTACATATTTATTTTAAAAAACAATAATTTTCCCTACATCATGTCCCTCCAACACAAAGGTAGGGACACCGTGGGAGAGCTATGCTTCGGCATGAATGGGTCGGCTCGACCGGAGTGATACCACGGCCTCACAGAAAACCGGTGTGAAATAGCGTTTGCGCTGTGTTTCACCGAGTGAGTGAGGATACCGGAGGCCCATACCCCAACCCCTCCCTCTATCCCCTTTCCCATCCCCCAAAGGTCGGAAACGCACTTGTGACGCCTTTGGTGTTGCGGGTGTCCATGGGCGGCGGTAATCGCTTACCATCAGGTGATACGTCTGCTCGTTTGCCCACTATTCAATAAAAAAAAAAAAAAAAAATTAAAATACCTCTGGGCGACCTTTTGTTTATATTGATAACCTTTCACCCGGGCCAATACTACGAATCTATTGACACCTCATTTATTAAACTCGGTTCATTAGATTAACGCTACTGCCAAAACTGGCTAACCTAACCCGTATTTGGGTAAAGCGAGTTGATTTTCCTAGAAAAGTGTTTACCTTATAGCCAAAACTCTGTGAGCTTCAATAGCGTGTCGTTCCATTGCGTCACGGAGCGTGACGCAGTCCACCGCGGACACCGTGCTCGTGGTGATATAAACCTGTATCAGCCCCATTTCCACGTGGATCAGCATGGCCTTGAGCCGTTGATGGACCGGCAGCAAATTCTCTCCTTGCCACCATTTTTTGGAAGGCATCTACACATTAATAATAACGTCACATATCTCACAACCGTAGTTCTAAACTAGGCAGATCCTGTACAGTAACCACACTACTGATAAACAAATTTGCATATTTCTAAATACATATATATTTTAGATTAATTACACCGAGACACAAAACTAATCCTAGGTGGAAATGGAACCTACCACCTTTGGCTTACTCGTCAAGATGTGTTGATGAGCCAGGTCAGATAAACAAACATTTCTAAACTTCTTTTTTTAAGACCCAATAGTCCCAGAGTAATAGATACAAAGTGGTGATAGAAGGATCATCAAATTTTTGGTATCTCATGTTTTGAGCAACCAACTTTGAAATGTTTTTTTAGTAATATGCTAGAAACAGAAATCGTAATAACTGGGTGTAACGTTACAACAAATGTTATAAGACTAATACAGTGATCTGATTCAAAGGAGCAGTAAAATTATATTTTTAAAATTGGAATAGAGACTTAGCACATTAACAGTACCGGTACAAATGACATAAAATCAAAGAAATAATGTACTGAAGTTGAAAGTTTTTATGGGATCCATTGGTGATCCATTATCCATGATGTATTCAACGACGATTTAATTTTCCATTAGATACTGATTTCATGATATGTTTAAGAGATAATTAGTCTTTTTGAAATACACCTATTTTATTTTTCATTAAAAAATTTCGAAGTGCTGTCCCTTCCCCCATCTTTTTGTGCGTTGCTTCGTCCTCTTTACGCAAAAAAACTGTTTCACCAAGACAAGTATCAGAAACTCCAAATAATATTCGTTTGTTTTAGTGACATTAATTTTTTTTCTAGCAATTTTTTGTAACGTATATAAAATTTTCATTAGATGCATTTTTTTGTTAAAGTAGAAGTAAGAGTAGAGAGAAAAAACATTCTCATTAAATCCATCATAGATCTGGCCAATATTGAGAATTAACCAAGTTAAAGACTTAATACATGCTGATCGATAAATGTGCTCTACTGATTCTCTTTAATAAGCATTTTTTTTTGTTATGTGGTAAATATTTACTCAGACTGATCTACTAAAAAAGAACCTAAACCACCCTAAGGAGCCTAGAAATGTGTAATGTGTAATCACCCCCATTGAGAATATATATATATATAGGATGAACGGTTGTATAGAATCGTCATTTTCAATGTTAGAAACTGGCAATAATAGCTAGTTTTCAATAAAGACCTACCGCAAATCTGGTTTGTTTCTTTTCGCTCGGCTCGCTACTTGAGTCCGCGCTCAAGCGAGGTCGGACGTGCACTAGTTCAGCGCTCGACCCGCCCTTGTTGCCTCGCCCGCCAGCGCCACCGGACCACTAAATCAACACATTACTTCAATTATACCAATCAAAATTTAACTGCACGTATGACGTAGTGACGGTCACCTCGCTAGGTTTAACTGCGAAGAGAATAGTGGGTTCATCTGATTACAAGCTATGATTCCTCAGACACGAAAACCGGTCACACGTATAACACATGGGCATAGCCAGATTTTAGTTTCAGGAGGGGTTTCAAGTTAATAAAATGACTATGCTTTAACCGTAGAATTATTAAAAAAATGAGAGGTTAAAAAATAACAACAGTGTGGGGATCCAACTCCAACGCGATTGCACTTTTAATACAAAGATAAATAAATAAATATTCCGGACATCTAACACACAACGCCATCTAGTCCCAGAGCTTGTGTTATGGGTACTAGACAACTGATATAAATACTTATATACCTTTTTTTGTAAATACATACATATTATACATAGGAAACACCCAAACTCCGAAACAAATATTTGCAGATCATACAAACATTGGGAATGGAACCCGAGACCTCAAGCTTAGCAGTCGCATACGCTACCACTACGCCACCAAGGCAGTCAAAGTCAAAGATATAAATAATAAACAAAAAGGAATTACCGATAACTTCCGTTTCATAAACTGCGACGAGCCTTTTGGTATGTTCGATAACGAAACTGACGCCATATCTGCAACGTTAACAAGAATAACATTGTATCTTTATCACCCGGCCTATTAATATGAATCTATGGACACTTCATTTATTAAAATCGGTTTAGTAGTTTCAGCGCATTTTTTTCTTTAGAGTCAGAATACCTATTGGAAGTGTCAAAGACTATTAGTTTACAGAAAAAAAAATAGAGAAGGGATGGGTTGATGCCTGGATGAATGTTAGTAGCAATTAGATTTATGTACTCATAAATCTATTACATCACCTATATTACTATCATTACAAATATACTTATTTCAAACACGACTCTGTACAATTAAATTATTGTTTTAAAAACTACAAAACCAAATGCTTAAAAGGAATAAACTAAAAACAGAAAAACAAGTGACTGACTAATGCATTGTTTTGTAAACTTACTAAATACTTTATGGTGCTATAAGAGGTGACTAACGTAATTTTAGTAGATCTTTCTTTGCCCGTAAATAACAAAGTATTGCTTGTCCCCGCTCGTAGCACCATAAAGTATTTAGTAAGCTGCTCCCCTCCCTTTTTCCCTCCTTCTGACGCAGTGGGGTATAAACTTATAAGTAAAATTATTATTATTATGTATTAAGTATGCAATAAAATAGTGGCAACACTTACCGACAGGTTTCATAACGGGCTCATACGCCAGCCATGCGATCAACAGCGGGTCGATGGAAATAGCAGTGGGTTCCGCCCAGAAACCGAGGTAATCGAAATAATTTGGCCCCGGCACATCACACCATTGAAACGCCATCCGCAAGTATGGACTATGTAAACAAACGCGTACTCTTATTAAATACCTTATTACTGAATTAAGAAGGTACAATATTGAACGAGCGTTTATTTTAAGATATAGTTACAGAAACTAGTTTTTTTGTCGAATATAATAAAAACATTACATTGAAACTAGCCTAGCCCTGCGGTTACATGAACAACCGCAACTAGCGCCGCGGTGGCGAATCTAGTCTAAAAATAAGTATCATTAGTTACTCCTTATATCATCAGCTATCTGCCAATGAATGTACGGACAAAATCGGACCAGCCGTTCCAGAAATTAACTAACAGACTTAAAAAAATATTTTTATGTAAGTACCATATATACCGTTATATCAAGAGCTATTAATTTGTAATTACAAACAGACATTTCAATATTATTTGTACAGATTTAGGTATGGTATACTAGTATGTATATTTTTGTGGTTTCATTTTATTATGTGATAAAGTTGGACTTACGTTGTCGACGGAGCGTCTGGTGCCGAGAAGAGCCACGCCTGCTTCACTTCACCGGGTTCTAAAATACACATGAAAAGTATTTCAATCAATTTCCAAGTTTACGTGTGAAACGATAATTTCTTGTCACTTGTTTAATCAGTATCGATCCGTTACTATTTTCTTAACGCAAATAGACTGTAGCGAAATATTTAAAAGAGTCAAAATGCACCTTACTAGCCCGCCATAGTGTGGGTCATCAAGCTGCATTGTCTGCATTCGCAATGCTACTGCTACAATTCCACTCATGCTTTTCATCAGGAAAAGTAGTAAAAAGCAGAATAAAAATATTAAAAACTTTCTTCAGCACAGATTCACAGAAAACCCCAGTGCATGGTGACCATACCTATAGATTGCCTTAATTCACAAAAAATTATAAGTATGTCATCATCATCATCATCATCTCAGCCACAAGAAGTCCACTGCTGAACGTAGGCCTCCCCTATTGACTTCCATATTGACCGGTCGGTAGCGGCCCGCATCCAACGAGTCCCCGCGATCTTAACCAGGTCGTCCGTCCATCTCGCGGGAGGCATAAGTATGTACACAATATTAATTATCCTAAAAAAATATTTCATTATTATTTAAATATACATAGTAATTGTGACTTGAATAACATAGTGTGTGGCGCCCTCTTACCAGATGGCAGGACAACTTGTGCATGAAAGCCGTCGGCGACTGAATGCCAAATTCAACAGACCGAGCTCAGTGGTGTAGTCCAGCCACTGGCCAGCATGTCTAGCAGTGGACTGCAGCGGGCTGATAATAATTGTCACTTACCGGGCTCATGGAAAGCTGTGGCTCTGGCAGACTGTACTGAGACTATAAACGTTCTAATGTTCTTGGTGATGTAACCGCGGGCAATGAACTCCTCTAGCGTGAAGTCTAGAAGCACAGCCTCTGGTAATGGATAGTATTTCAGTTATTAGTACAATTTACAAACAATATTTACATACATTTTTTTACTTGTTTTTCTGCAGTTCAATGTATCTCAAGAGCGTTAGGTAGAGATGTGATAACCATAGGTAGAAGAGCCACGTACATTTCAGAACGGTTAGGCCGGCTCGACCGGAGCGGTACTATACTCACACTTAAGTGACAGCATTCGTTCTGTCGTGTTTTGTTGGTGCATTCACTGAGTGTGGTGACCACTACTCTTGGATTCTGCTAATGCTTTCCATCAGGCAGAGTAGAGTTACTTTAGCAGGATCATTTAAAAAATACAGAGAGATGTAGGGAATATTGTAACAGTAATAATGTAAAACAACGACTAATCAATAACTAACAATGTCTGTTGTCAACAACTTCTCAAGTACTTCTTACTTGAGAAGTTAATCTATATATATGAAAATGTTATGTTGGTTTGTGTACGCTTCAAAAACTCAAAAAGTTCTGCACCGATCGAGCTGAAATTTTAGAATGATATATAATCCGCATCAAGGATTGTTTTATCTAATTTTTGCATCAGTCACATATCCGCGTCCGCGAAAAAACACGAAAAAACCGACATAAACGCGGGCGGAGCCGCGGGCAACAGCTACACAATATATAGACGGGCGGTTAATAATAAACCACCCGTTTATATATATTATGGGTAATAAACAAATGATACAAATAGAAACATACATTTTTAGACACATACTAAATATATAAGACCCAAACTCCGAAACAAATTGCAGATTATACAAATATTTGGTTCGACACGGGAATCGAAGCCGAGACAGTGCGCAGTTTAGCAGCTGCAGTAACATTTGTTTCCGATAGATACTCGTATAGTCTGGCCACTGAGAGAATGCGTTTCTGACAGGTCGTGATCCAATGGGCGATGTAACTTTGAACTGGCGTACAATTTATGGCAAAATTTTAAATATCTTTTATTGACCTTAATAATGAGTAATAACATTAAAAATTGAATAATCATGCCAATGTACAATAAACGTTTTATTTTGGGCTAAAGTTATTAACAATTAATCAATTAATTAATTTAAGAACGATAATTTTTAAAAGTCTAACGACGTCAAACTGCGCTGTTTCAAGGTTATGTCAATAGTTTGTTTTTGTAGTGATGAGACAAAATAATACTGAATTGTAACTGAGTATTTTTGGAATCGTAATATATTATGTCGGTCGTTATATTGATAATAAAACGTTCTAATTTTATAATATATAATTTTATTTGTTTATCTTTATTGAATACACAAAAAAACAGTAGAACAAGATGAGTTACAAAGTATGTAAGGATGTCGTACAGTCGAATGTTGTCACCATTTCAGGTAAATGTGCCGAAATGCTTTGGGCATTTATACGAACGACATTAAAGTTCCTGGGGACATCGGAGAAATTATTCAAAAGTGTGTATAATGTACTTAATACATATTTAATATAGTTTATAATACGATATAGGTACGACCAAACCAAACTTATGAAAATAATTGTCGTGATATCAGTCAGCTAATTAAAAATAAATGAAAAACTATTTTTATCCCTTTTATTTCTGGTAAAAAGAATTACTTTTCTAAGAGAAGCAAAAAAAATTGATAATTGGGACAATGTCGTTTTCATTGACGAGACATGGCTGAACACCAATCACGAGCTTTCTCATTCTTGGACAGATGACACTCAAGCGTCGACGTCGAAAGTGCCAATCGGTAAAGGAGCACGTCTCATAATATGCCACGCTGGTTGTGCGAAGTATGGTTTTGTGGAAAATGGTTTATTAGCATTTGAGTCAAAAACTACTACTGACTACCACGAAGAAATGAATGCGGCTGTATTCAAGGAGTGGTTCCAGGATGTGTTGCTACCTGGCCTTCCAGAGCCTTCAGTTATAATAATGGATAACGCCCCTTATCATTCGGTGCAAATAAATAAAGCACCTACTCAAGCTAATAGAAAAGAGGAATTGGTGGCTTGGCTGCAAAGAAGTGGCATTGACGCAAATATGTCAATGCTAAAAGCTGAGCTGATGAAATTAGTCAACGACCATAAGCTATCAAATATTCGATACGAAATAGATGAGATGGCTCTGGAGTACGGTCATCGCGTTCTCCGAATTCCTCCATATCACTGCCAGTACAATGCCATAGAGCTAATCTGGGCTCAAATTAAAGGTTATGCCCGCCATAATTATTCTCCACCATATGGCATAAAAAAGATGAAGACGCTTTTAAAAGAAGCATGCGAAAAAGTCACAAGAGATGACTGGATAAAGGTGGTTGAAAAAACTAAAAAAATGATATTTGATGACTTTGACCGCGATATTCGTATAGACACTATGATTGATAATAACATGATAATACATGTTGGTGAAGATGACAGCGAGTCCTCAAGCGAATCGGAGTCGGATTAAATTTTGATTTGACATTATTGAAATCTTAAAACTATGTATTTCATAATATATATTTTTCAATAAATACAGTATTTTTATTTTCTTTCATTCAGAAATTACGATTAAATTTAATTCATCCATCAACAATTTTGTTAATATTGTGTTTGTAATATAAAATATATCTAAATTGAATAATTATGCATAATGAATGCTACGAGTATAAATACTGTTACCAAATATTATTAATGTTATTCATGGTACATCACTACTCATGACGAATTTACAAGTGTCAGAAACCCATTCTCTGAGTGGCCGGACTATAGTATAGTACAGTAGTACATGAATGCTTACCTTCGTCGTGTAGCGCGTCTTTACCGAGGGAAGAGTGCCTGAGAAGGACTGACGGTTTGTCCTTGACCAAACTTTCCATCGCACAGTACGCCGCTTGCAGGCGAGCCCACGATCCGCTTATGTTTAGCTCCCCTGTAATTGTGTCTTATTAGTCCCGAACTTATTACCTCATTAACGAATATATCGAATCGAAAGATTGAAAACTGTGACATACTGCTTACAATTTAACGTACTATTTTTCATTATATTATGAAATAAAACCGTTAAATCACAATTTGACTTGATTTATGTTTAATTTTTTTATGTGTATTTGATTCTTATTCACACTTGTTACTATTGATGGATGTTGTGACAGCTGAAAATGTTGTGCATTTCAACCAGTTATTAGTGAATTTTCTTAACAGTAACTGGTATTAAAAGAGAATGAGATTTTTTTTGGGATCGGACCAGTACTTCCGAAGATTACCCCCTACAACCACACAAACAAAGTTAGTAACTTTACCTCTATATAATATTAGTATGGATATAGCTACTTACTTATTTTCATCAAATAACTCATATGAACGGACTCTTTCTTTTCGAAATATGACTTTTTCAGTAATATATGCACTACTAAATGTATATCTGCGCGTGCGCAAGGTTTCTGTAGTGAGTTATCCAGTGTTGTTAGGAGCATCTGAGCTTCTTTGATTACTGCATTGATGTGGGCGCGGGCACCTTGCCACAGCGGACCGACGTCTTCTGGTATTTGGCATGCGGCTGAACACACCCTGCGAAGAGAAAATATTATTTAATAGCAACAATTTGTTTATAGAGGCCAATAAGTAGATGGTTCACTCAATGGTAGAATTCAGAGAGTGTGGGGCAAGGCTCTTCGATAACCTCAATCGCGTAAAAAAAAGCACCGAAAAAATATTTGCTATTGGCTGCCTCGGTGGCACAGTTGTAGCGTGTGCGACTGCTGCGCTTGAAGTATCGGGTTCGGTTCCCGAGTCGGACCAAATGTTTATATGATTTACAAATATTTGTACCCAAACTCCGATACAAATATTTGTTTCGGAGTTTGGGTGTTTTCTATGTACAATAAGTATGTATTTGCAAAAAAAAAGTATATTTATCAGTTGTCTAATACCCATAACACAAGACCTGCTTAGCTCGGAACTAGATGACGGCAACCGTGCAGTCAAATTACCTGTGAGGATACAATGGTGCAGTGATCGTGACAGAGACGTTGGGTAGTTCGAGTCCCAAGACGACCGGCGACTTTATCGGCTTCGACGTAATAAAATGATTCCACGGGTACAAGCGGAACCGCAGCCCGCGCGCTTCGAACGTGATCCGACGCTCTGGTAAGTTGTCCATCAAAGATTCACATTCTTCAACGGTTAATACACGCGTCACAAATTCTGAAAAATAAAGAATACCCTCAAAAATATTTTCGGAAATCTAACACAACGCCATCTAGTCCCAAACTAAGCAGAGCTTATACTTTGGGTAATAAACAACTGACACAAATACATTTAACTTTTTTTTGTATATACATACATATCGTTTAACACGCCTATTCTATTATAATAGAGAAGCTTTGTTTCGTGATATTCCAATTAAATAGAGATCTAATTCATATTTCCAATATAGTAACAAAGTGTATTGAACTTCATCACATTTTTTCCTAACATTGATACATATAACCAAACTTAGAAAAACAATTTGTGTCACACAAAGTGTTGTCCTATGTGGGATTTGCGCGTGCGACCCCTTATACTACTAAGCCAACCGTGCAGTAGAATTTAAGTTTAAAACATTCATAATTCGATGAACATAAAATCTATTTTATTACTATAGAACAAAGAGTATGTTACCCATATCTGGTGCTTCCACTTCCTTGAATATCGACCGGATTGCCATAAGCCGATGCACCAAGCCCATACACAGCCGCAGCTCTATCGGCTCTAATTTCACTTTCATGCGACATTGTTCCACCCAATCGCTGCCAACAAAGATTTAATAAATTTCTGTGAAATGTTTATTTTGATTATTTAAATATTTAAGGGAGTGTGGTACAGAAAATTTATTTATAGGCTTCTGTAGCCACAATAGCAATTTGACCCTTATTGTTGCGTCATGTTCGTGTAGTATGCTAAAACCTTCTTGCTAAAATAAGGCTTATCTCTAGGAGCATAATGTTAAAGGCTGTCAAAGATGATAAATGATATCGATTATATATATTATATTTATTATCTTCTTATACGCATTTAAAGCGCCAAGTATTTCTATTATAATGTATTATTTTAATGGACAGTTACATTTTTAAAAATTATCATATAGGGGGCAAATGTTCAGGCGTATCACCCGCAACACCAGAGGCGTTACAAGTGCGTTGCCGGCCTTTTAGGAAGGAGTACGCTCTTTTCTTGAAGGTTTAAAGGTCATTCCACAGTTTTGTTGTGCGAGGCAGAAAATCGCACAGTTGTGGACTGCAAACCATCTAGAATATCTAGATGATGGGGATGAAATTTCTGTCGCGTAGGACGATGGCGGAAAGAGGCGGCAGGGATCAATCCGAACAATTCCTCGGAGCACTCCCTATGGTAAATGCAGTAGAAGATACATACATTTGTGTCGCAGGAGACTTTTATGAAATACACACACAAAGGATACAGAACAATTAGTGGATCACCAAAAGTGTTGTGCCATGTGACGATTGAACCTACAACACTCAGCGTAGTAGAAAGCAGCCCTCAAACTACTAAGTCATCCTTGGATTGATATAAAATATTAAATATATGTTTTCAGTAGAAAATTATCAATAACTATTTACCTGTACTGGAAGTCCTTGGGTGGATTGTCATAGGGGTTCATATACGGCAAGGGCGGTGTGCGCTCGTGTAAAAATTCAACATATATAAGTGGCCGCATTTTGCCAAAGAGGTCATAATCTTCGGCTGTCTCCTGCGGTTCCTCGGTTCGGGTGTCATTGGACGGTGGAGGCTGATCTGCTATTTCTGCGTTACTGTTCGGCACCTATAAACGAACACGTTCCTATCAACTTAGGGCAGGGTATTAAAGATGTTTTTCGGAGATATTGTCCCTCAAGGCGGTATTCTCTCACCTCTCCTATTTTCCATTTTCATTAACATTATTACCCTAAAGCTTCAGTGTTCCTATCATCTATACGCTGATGACTTGCAGTTATACTATCAAACAGAGTTGTGCAATGTATCGTCCGCGATTTCTATTGTAAATAGTGACCTGGCAGCTATTAAACACTGGTCCGATATGTTTGGTGTAGCAGTTAATCCAAACAAATGTCAGGCTATAATCATTGGTAGCAATCGTATTATCAGCCAGCTCAACCTTGCTTTACTTCCACCAATTACGTACAATGGCATAGTTATTACATATTGTGAAAATGTGAAGGACCTCGGATTGTACATTGACACGACTCTCAGCTGGAAAAAACAAGTTGCATCCGTGTGTCAAAAAGTCACAGGCTCGTTGCGGGTCCTCCACAGACTGAAGAACTTCCTTCCATCAAAAACTAAGGTAATGCTTGTTCAGACCCTAATATTCCCAATAATTGACTATGGTGATATGTGTTACTTTGACCTGAATGCAGATCTGCTCAATAAGCTCGACCGTCTTCTCAACAATTGCATTCGATTCGTTTTCAATTTACGCAAATATGATCACGTATCTCAGTATCGCACCATTTTGAATTGGTTTCCTATTCGCACACGTAGGCAGATACGTGCATTGACTACCCTATACTCTATACAGTTCTCTCCAAATTCTCCTTCCTACTTAACCACACAACTACAATATTTAGGTGCAAACCACGCTAAGAACCTCAGGTCTTCAAACAACCTACTACTTCACTGTCCCACACACAGCTCTGACTTTGTACACTCCACTTTCCTCATACAGTCTGTCCTGCTTTGGAACGCACTCCCTCTTGAGATCAGAATGGCAAAAACACGGCAAGCTTTCAAATATATGTTGCGGAAACATTTTCTAAACGCACTGTCAGAACCACCTTAATTTCATACTCTCCCTTTCTAAATTTTATATTATGTATATTTATATATGTATAATTGTAAAAATATGTATATAAACATTTATTTATTATATTAGAATCAGTATCACTATTACTTAATGTATGTATGTATATTTATATTTTTTCTTTTCTATTTTTCAATTACAGTTATTTCTGTGCATCTACCATGGCTAGCTCTGCATCACCCTAAGGTCGACTGGCAGAAAATGCCTTTGGCATTAAGTCCGCCTTTGCCACTTTTGTGCATAAAGATTTAAATAAATAAATAAATTTACATAGAAGATTTTATAATGACACAATACACCCAAACTTAACAATCTTTAGCAATGTTTTTTTTATTGAATAGTAGCATTGCCGACAATTGGGGGATGGGGAGTGGGAATGGGGAGAGGGAATGGGGGGAGGGGTTGGGCTATGGGCCTCCGGTATCCTCACTCACTCGGTGAAACACAGCGCAAGCGCTATTTCACACCGGTTTTCTGTGAGGCCGTGGTATCACTCCGGTCGAGCCAGCCCATTCATGCCAAGCGTGGCTCTCCCACGATTTAAAAAATGTTTCAATGAAATCAACCTTTTGTAACACATTGTGATGACCACAAGCGATATTAAAATGAGGAAATATTAATTGCATTATCATCATAATCATTAATATACGTCCGATCCGTAACATCTTTTGAGACAAGATGTGCAATCTGTGAGTGTCTTCGTGAATAGGGACGGAAATGTGTAACAGGAAACTAACCGCAAAGAGCGGGTTCTAGATTTGGTTATCGAATGATAAGTACGTTATGAGTTGTCACAAACTGGTACGACAGGATAGGGTAGCTCAAACTGAAGTAGTAGTACGAGGTGCCTGATTATATTATAGCCACAGGGCATTGGTTCATTACCGAATGTTCCAATTGCTAAACGAACATTCCAACACGACTGCTTCCTTTCTTCTAATCTCACAATATCATATGCAATAAATGAAGCCCGTTAGGTAAGGTAATATTATTTCAGCAACACCGATATTAAATCATCATCACCGACAGCCCGATACTAAATCGCAATTAAGAAGTTCTCGCAGCGATTTTAATCCGTCACTATAACCGTTACTGATAGTAAGTATTGATCACAAATTAATTTAGAAGTAATGTTTACGCGACTGTAAAAGAAGGAGGGTTATATTTTTCGAGAGAGCCTTAACGACTTGCGTTTTTTGTGAGTGGTGTCAATAGAATCATCTTAGTCGTGAAAGTGACACTGGTTACATTAAAATTAAAATAAATAAAAAAGTGTGTGTGCGATTCACACACGATAGAAGTGAAACTTCAGGAAATCGACAAAAGAATGAGACCGACATTTGGTCTCTCGCTCTAGCTTACGAATTAAAGGCAACTTTTTGTATTTGTGTCTCTTACCTGTCGTTTTTTCCGTTGCATCCAGTTTCAAATCACAACGATTCTAAAGAATTTTCACTTCAAAAATATTTAAAAACTTTTCAGCTTTCTATCTTCTCAGTCTTCAACGAATTTAATAAAGATGGCAGATAATGACGCGGTCGGTTTTTTTTTTTAATAATTCGTTATTTGTTGTACTGGCAGCAACAGTAATAATGCGGATGGTTCAAGATCATATATATAGATAGTTAGCGTCCTTTGGCGACGGCATTTATGATGGTGACAGTGTACACTTACCTCTTCTGGCGTAGGGCGATACTCTTCACTCACAGCCTGAGCTTCCTCGACTTTATAACTGGTGATGGACGGTTCGGACAACACCTCTTTGGGCCACGTCCAAGGCTCCTCTGTTTCATCGACGTCTATTTTTTTTAAATACTTCGTTGCTTGATCAATCGACTGAAAAAATATAATAAAATGTATTTTAATCCCATTTAATGTCATGCCTATTTTTACACGCTTTTATTAGTTTCACATGTATTTACGTTTGTTTGTTTGTAACCGACTCGTTTGAACTTAATTTTGACCCACTTCAAACGGTCAGATTTCATTTAAAGTTATTAGATTTATCGAGGACCGATGACAATACAATAATATAAAAAAAGCTAAGCAGAGTTTGTGCTATGCTAAGCTTTTTTGGAAAAAAATCTTCTGTGCGTGTGTATGTGATTACGCCTTCTAAGCGGTTGAACCGATTTTAATGATATTTTTTGTGGCTATTTCTAAAGATACAAGAATGGTTTAGATTCACAACTCGATCCAATTTATAATGTTTATTTAATTATTATTTTATTTAGGAGAATATTTTGCGCTTGACACGAAACGCACCTGCGCGGTACTTTCGCTGGACGTCTTGACAACGAGTCAACAAGGCCGTCACTTCTCATAAAAAAACAATTTATGTAGATAATTGATTCGACCCGCGGCATTACCTACGGGTGAAGTTATATCGCGGATACATAACTCCGAAACAAACATTTGGTCCTACCCGGGATTCGAACCTAGGACCTCAACACACTCCAATATAACAACTTACAGCATCATAATTAGCAACTCCGCAGACACATTTCCCGTGGGACCGTAGGAGCAGGTCCCTCGCACCGAAGCGCAGTGACATCGAGGTGGGGTAGCACAGGGAACTCTTCACCACGCCGTGGGAGGCGCCTACTTCTATCACGCTACGGGAACGTTTTCTATTCAGTCCATCAACTATCTCCATGACCTGCATATATTTTGAAATATTTTTATTTGGTTATTATATATTTAGCTTAAAAAACGATTCTACTCAGTTTGACCGACTTAAAACTTTAGAACGGCTAAGCCGATTTAGTTGATTGTTGTTTATAGGGAAAAAGGTTAAATTATTAAAAATTAAAAATAACTTGAAAATCCAAATGTCACGTGTTCCGGAGCGGGCACAGCTCGTTATTAATATTTATACTGATACCTATAAAATCACTAAGAATTCCAAGTGACTGTTTTACTACCAAGTATTTTAAGTAAACCCTCAATAATAAATTAATAAAGGAAGGATATTCAATCATCATCATCACCATAATCCCATCGTAGTCCACAGCTGGACATAAAATTTTAATGTTACTAAAATTAAAATTAGTAAAGATTCTAAAGAGGTAATACAAAGTGGTGTCAAACTTTAAGATAATATTGTAAGCCCCGTCAAAAAGTAAGGCAAATATTTTCAGTACATCTACTAAATAAAACATAAATACTGCACTCCTTACAATCAATATTTATTATTCTATTCAGTTTACTGATCATGTTGATGATTTACATAACATCAGCATAGTGTGCAGTGCAGTGACAATGAATTAAAAAGGAAAACCCGTGTGGTGTAAGAAATAATTGTATGTTTTCAAAATATTTGTTTACTCATACATAACCGGCAATAATAATAATTAATTGGAAACATTTCATACACGACCATCTTATACCAAACTAGGCAGAACCTGTACTATGGTAACCAGAATCCTGACAAATATACCCATATATTTCTAAATACCTCAATTTTAACCAGACACAGGAAAAGTTATCGTGTTTATCACAGAAAGTTTGTGAGAATCGAACCCACGACTTTGGGTTTAACAGTTAGGGTCACTATCTATTAGATCAAAAGGCCAGTTATATAATTTCATATTTAACACCCAACAACACAACACTAAATGGTTTCTGTGGCACGGAAACTCTGTTTAAATTATGTAGATATATAAGGTATATTTTACTTTGTCTAAAGATTCCTGTCACAGAACATTAGTGAAATAAAAAAGTTATGAAGCATACCTTGAACACTATCGACAGATCATCTAAAAACGCATCCAAATAAATCGGCAATGGTGTGGGTGACACCGGAATGTCTTCGATGCCTCCTTCTTTATCCATCCACGTCGGCAGCCATGACCACGCCCACTCGCTCCAGCTATTATTCGATCGCGAGGACTCCGCGGAGTTCGTCTTTGTTGCTATGGGTAGTTCTGTAAGCATTTACATAATTAAATAATAATATATTAATACACATTTGTAAACTGTCGTCGATAATAGTTTAATATCATTATTAACAGCCTTTAGAAGGAAATTAATGAACATGGACCTCTTCTTAGAATAAAAGTGTTGACCCACTAAACCACGCTGGCCAAACTGGTTGTTACAAGGTTTGTTTACAGTTTTTCTTCTCTTTACAGTGCTGTAGTCATGCGTTAGGTTCCATTAGTCAGCTTTTGCGAAACCCACGGAATGAACGAATAGGGGCGCGCTCACTCCTCCACTCTTAGTCACTATACGGATTTTTTGTATCGTGGACACTGTTAAATAGTTAAGAACAATTTTACGGGTAAGAACTCGACTGAGCCAGGAGGGGAGTTATGGATTTATGGCATCATCTTCCTGGCCTTCATTATTCCCAAGATAATTTGGGGTTGGCTACTAGTTCAACCGGTTTTATGAGGGTGGCTGAGGGTGAACTGAATTCGAAGATTGAACTAGTTGTCAGTATATTTGAGGGCACCGACTTCCCAATAACGATTGTCATAGATGTTCATGATAACCGGGACCGACGGCTTAAAGTGCTCTATGAGGCACGGGCGTGAAACACCGCCATTTACCATACTCTAGGTTGCTATTAAGAATGTTTTTTAAAAAAAACCCAACAGCAGTCTGACTCAGCTATCGAATCCGAGACCTCATGATCGACAGTCGCTTACGCTAACGCTAACCACTGGACCAACTAGGCAGTTAGAGCATATGTATTTAAATTTCTTTGGTATGTTTTGTAGTTAAAACGATTTGATGGATTTTTGGGTATGTGATGGCGTTGGGTTCGTCTTAATAAATTGTGACAGTGATAGTTGTGATTAAATTAGTAGCAAAGCATAATAACTCAATACAAATGAGACTACGCGTTGTACTCTTATAGGTTTCAATAACCTCCTAAAGTTAAACTAATAGTATAAACATTAAAGTAAACTCGATATTTGTAAATGTGCCCAATCTAGCAGCGGATGGATGTGGACTGCCCAGAATCAGAATAGTTGGCTGTCCTCGGAGGTGACCTTCATTCAACAGAGAACAGCGATAGGTTTGTTTTTAGATTAGTAGACTTTATCACAGAAAAGAAAATGGAACACGTTTTTTTGTTACTTCTGATAAAGAATGTCTCGAATGTAGACGAGTGCATAAACCAATTAGTGATGAAGCAGGAAATACCTTTATGACGATGTGTATCGACGATGTAACTAGATTAACATTAATCAGTGTTGTAAAGATTATATTTTTACAACCGATAGTTGCAGTCGAAACTTTTTACCCAGTATCTTTGGTTAAGAAATCATTGAGGAAGGTATTTGGTACGATATTTTGAGGTGTAATATTTTTTTTTTTTTGCATGTGGGAGGCCGGTCGTGAGCACTTATTTATAGTTTGGCTAGGCTTTGCCGGAGGACGGGTTATACGATTTAGCATTCCTCCTTCCTCGCCTGATAGACATCGGTCTGTAGGCGAATATTATCCCAGTCGTGTTAGTGTTCGTATTCACTTCTCTCGTTTAAATACTGTATTACCAGGTCTTAAAGAACTGTTGGTTTCAATTTCGTCCTGTAAGGTTCTCTCGTTTTCTTAGCGCTGTTTTTGAGGATTTGCCTGCAGGATTTTGCTTTTTTAGTGGGTGTTACATCAGGTTTGTTGGCTCTCACTCCGATTAGGGCATTATTTGTTCTCACATTCAGAGGGCGTGGGGTGATATAAAGATGAAGCTATTTCAAAACACCTTATTAGAGGGCTCTTCGGGAGCAGATATGGCTAGACTGCAGGCTTTGTTGCAGACTGACTCTGATGCTAGGTTGTACACATTGTCCTCGTTACCTCACCCCATTGACCTCTTTTGCTGCACGACGATTTTAATCAAAATATTTCCATGTTTACTCAAATATAATATTTAATTCATTGCGTCAAGGCTTACTTTGTAAATTACGGTGTAACAGAGTATAACGAAGGAGAAAGAGAGGATACAACTCAAAGTGCTGCACGCGTATGGAACTATTTTTAAGTGGGTTTGAGTTAAATCAGCCGGCGTCATAGAACTAGACTAGGCGCAGATCTATTGAAAGTGCAGCAACCGATGCTGCGGCGGCCCTAAAACCATTTCGTCTGCAGCTCCGCCCGCATGTGTATCGGTTGTTACGATAAATAGTAACCTTTGTTCTTTCTTTCTAACTCTTTGTCCGTTCTAGAATCAAAGTATCTTCACGCAAAATATCATTGAAATTAATGCAGCGGTTAAGCCGTGAAGAGAGTAGGCTAATACCGAGCGAAGAAGACGTCGCGGATTGCCAGAGTTTAGGGGTCTCTGCTGGCAGATTGATCACCGCGGTTGGGATAGCGGCCTAATTGCAAAAATGTGCCATTGGGTTACCCCGCCTAGATAGAGTGGGAGAAATAATTTTCCCCGGAACAGGGCCTGATAAGGCATGATGCTGATTTGGGGAGGACCTGAAAAAACATGGTCCGGATCTTCCCAAAACCTACTCTGGTCGGTCGTTGAGGTGTTTTTAGTGGAAACACCACATACTTCTGGCTCCTGTGTCGACGAGGAGCTGGAGATTCGAAAGGCATTTCTCATTGATAATAAAAAAAATGCATGAAAGCATAACAGACCGAGTTATTGTCGAATTTCAAATATAGTATGGAAGTGTAGATTGATTGAGTAAAGTGTACCTGTTTGAGAAGACAAGCTAGACTTGGATACAGCCGGTTGCTGAGCGGGGTCTTCAGGCACGCGCTCCTTCATCAGCCGCAGTAACAACGTCAGTTGGTCGCTCGTCACACTAAATGCCAGTTTGGTCGAACGGAGGGTTACATTCAAGCTAGAAGCTCGACGACAGTTCGCTGACACTAGCTGTGTCAACACCCTGTAAAGATACATCACTATATACACATTGTAAGTCATTTTATGCACATGCATCTAATCAACTAAGATACATCTGTATCACGTTCATATAACATCACACACACATACAACATTACGGTACGACTGCATTTATGACCCTTGACTGTACACCTACCTAAGATCTAAATGGCATCTGTACAGCAGCGGCTCCTGATAATAGCGTATTTTCCCATCCGAGTCAGCTTTGTCGAGACACAGTGTGAGGTCGTCGAGTTTCACCAGTCTCCTCACCGTCGGTTGGTACTGATCGATATCTGTTTCGTAGTTTAAAAATTATTAAGCGTTGTTTTGAGACGAGTAACAAATGCGCTAACTAGCTAGGCAACTCCCGCTGATAACGAGGGTAGGAATTAAAGGGAGGAAACGGGTTAGTTAGGGTTATCACTTATCACCAGCCGAACCCTCTTACTAGTTTGACCCCTATACCACTGGATTGAGTGTTGCCAGTAATATCATAAGGCACAGAGAAGTGGTCTCTCATAATGGGCCCCATAATAAGACTCAGACAACCAAAGAGTAATTAATTAGACATTGCAGACTCGAAAGACGAGATACGTCGCCATATTAAGGTCACCATAGTCCAGAGAATTGTCAAACTTAAGAGGCAGTAGACGGAGTTTATTGTTCACAAAAAGTAAGGACGATGGGGGGAAAGTTCTGGACTGTTAGCAACGTACTTAAAGATGGAATGTGGGTAAACCACGTTAAAGTGGTGAAGCTGTTGGATGCGATCAACACGAATCCGGTTGTTGTGGTGAACCTTGGAGTGGCCTATGTTAAGTAGTGGATGTTTTTCGCCTGAGATGATGATGCGCTTAAACACCATGATGTTATAGTTTCACTAAGAATAGAGACACTTTCACATAGAGGCCAAATGTTAATATTGATTATAATCTATAGCTACTCGTACTACTAAATCATCGCGACAAGAATTTCATGTTTTTGATGTTGTATTTCATATCTATAACTAGTGTAAAGATTGTGGAAATTATGTAGTTTAAATAAGTTTCAGACCTGCAAACGAAGGTTCCCAGTTGACCCCAGCGCTGTCGATGGAGAGGTGTTTGACGTTGAGTGACAGAACTATGTCATCTTGTACATACTTCACGATTAGATGGTGTACTTTCAGCGCAATGTTGCTCACTATACGACGGACTAGTGCTTGCATATATCCTGGTGGCGCCTCCACTACCTGAGTTTTCCGACTGTTAATCATACAAAAAGACACTTAGATGATAGATGATTATCTCGGCTAGAAGAGTATACTATCGTGAACGCGTTAAATTCTATATAATTTATTACTAATTCCTAAATAAGTGTCCACTTGACTGCACGGTTGGCCTAGTGGTTTATGCGGTCCGAAGGGGCGACGTACGCGTGTGCCGTGCGTCGCCTAAATTGAGATTTTAACAGCAGACGGTGCCCGCTTCTGTGCGGGCAGGCGCTGGGAGGGGTCCGGTTTGCGTTAATAATAGCGATCCCGGACCCCTCCCTTCTCAGGCGCAGAGTTGGCACACCGTGTGGTTTTAGTCGGTTCGATTCCGACACACCGCCCCGCTGCAAATCCCGGCGGGGTGACGGCCCGAGGGGGTTTCCACACGTAAAAAAAAAAAAAAAAAAAAGTGGTTTATGCGGTCGCCACGCCGCTTTCTACTGCGCTGAATATTGTGGGTTCGAACCCCACACGGTACAACACGGTATCCATAAATTGTTGTTCTGAGTCTGGGTGTTCTTTGTGTCCCTTTACATATATTTTTGTAACGTCCACGCGACACAGGATCTATACCTAATGCGGGAGTTGTCTTTAAAACTTTACTTAGAAAATCATTTATAATTTGGTTTGGTCAATGAAGCTGAAGAAAACTTGTTATAAAATAAAATATTTCGAAAATAAAACGTAGCGGACATCTAACACACAACGCCATCTTGTCCCAAACTATGCAGAGCAGAGTATTATGGGTACTAGACAACTGATATAAATACATAAATACTTTTTTTTGTAAATACATACATATTATACATAGAAAACACCCAAACTCCGAAACAAATATTTGCAGATCATACAAACATTTGATCCGACTCAGGAATCGAACCCAAGACCTCGAGCACAGCAGTTGCATACGCCACCACTGCGCCACCGAGGCAGTCAAATAAACATTTATCAATGAGTTAACCATCGTTTATGTTTTTTAGTTTCAAGTTGATGGTACTATCACGTATCGTGGTACATTGTAGTTGCACTCATAAGAAATGAGGAACAAAACTGGCCTCTTAGGCAAGTTTCGCTTCGCATCGATTCTCTTTCTGCAATCGCTAACGTCTCTATTCTCTTGTATTATTAGCTAATATTGTGTTTTGATCACGTAGCTAAGCATAGATATATCAGAGATATATTTCCAATACATTTGTTAGTTTTCCATTAACATTTGTGGAATACAACTTGGCTTGACTGACATGAATTATTATTTTTAGAATTGATATAAATAAATTTAAATATTTTGGACATCTAACAAACAACGCTAAAAAAATCAACGATGTAAACAATCTTTGACGTAAACAATTTATGTCGTCTCTAAATCTAAATTTAATTGGTGCTCTTTATTAGGTAACCAATTATGCAAATACAGAGGTAATTCTTATATATAAAAATCAATTGCCGGTCGTTTGTCTTGCTAAAACTCGAGAACAGCTGGGCCGATTTAGCTGATTTTGGTTTTGAAATTTTAGTCGTAGTCCAGGGAAGGCTTAAATGGTAAAAAATAAAAATAACTTCAAAATACAAATGTCATATGTACGAATTAACCAGGCATAGCGTGGTCACAATAAAATCAAACTTACGCAGGTGGTGGTGGCGGGGTCTCATCCGGTGACTCTGGTGGTTTAAGGTTCAAGACGCATTCTGCAGAAAAAACGTGACTGTGTAAAACAACTCTTTAATATACATAAATAAACTCGTATAAACTCATAAGGGAATATACGTTAGTAAGCGCATCATTTGAGAGTGTCTGCAAGGAATATAATATGAACCTATTTGAATTTTTATGTCCACTTAAACCACTTTTTACGCGATTATTTACCAGATTGTATGGACATATGTGTATTTCCCCAGCCCGCGCTATAGTCTTAACAGCTTGGTGTGAGTTGAAGTTGAAGTGTCATTAGATAGGTCTTAATTGTGAAGGTGTGTCTTGTCTCCGTTATATGTATATTTGTAAAGTCCCCTGCGACACAGGATCTACCTAATGCGGGAGTTGTCTTTTAAAATATAACCGATAGATCACAAGATGTGTTCACTAACCGATGGTATCGATGGTTACGACTATTGGCTCCGACATAATCTTGGTCCATGGGACCTGTATGAGCAGCTCGTGTATGCGTCCAGATATCAGTGTGAAGGGTAGCGCCACCTCCCGTTGTAGTACATCTGGCTTGAGCACCAGATTGTGCAATGCTACACCGCCGCCCCATAGTGACACCTGGAAAATAAGGCCTATCTTCAGGATCCAAACACATTTATCTAAACAGAAAAGAGTTTTGTTAACACTCATCGTAATTTATACCATATCAGTATTCAAACTTCTTAAAACCATAAACTTTTATTTTATTATTATTAGTGATCCAAATCTCAATAGGAAAAAGCGAAACCCTTGTAGGATCACTTTGTTGACTGTCTGTCAAGACCCTTATTCTCAGGAACGCGTGGAGTTGTCAAGCTGAAACTCATATCAAATACTCAGGTCTACTGTCTCTTGGAGATGTGATGAATAAAAACCTACAGCGTACTTCCGATGAACTCAGAATCTTGAAATTTGGTACGAAGCAACGTCTTATAGCACAGATAAAGCAAAATTTGTGAAAAGCGTAAGTTTTTAGATACATCATATAATATACCTACAGGTTTGTACGAACCCCTTGGTTCGCGAGTCCGACTCACACTTCGCCGGTTTTAGGTAGGACTAAATAAATGTCCATGAAAAGTTTGGACATGTTTTACATGCTTTATTTTATTATTGAACAATGAGTGTTATGACGATAACTTGATTTTTAATGTAAATTACACATTGTATTTACTTTGTATATTTGAATGAAATAAAAGTAAGGGTTTTACAGGACGAAATGCGCCAAGACCATGCAGTCACAGCACAACTTATTATTATAAAGTTATGGTACATATCTATACAGTGGCATTTAATTCTGAATTACAGGTGAATAAACCTAGTTCAGAGGACAGAGTTTTTATATTGGTGCATACTTGTAAAGGTCTTAAAATGCTGTATCTGTGTCATATATTTTATTAAATAAAGAAATTATTATTATTATAATGGAGCCTCCAAAGTTATGGAATGTTTTATTCCTGCCGTCGCTATCATTGCACCTTTTAATTTGTATCACGCGTTTGCCGAAAACTATAAAGAACGTAATAATATCTCAAAATGAGAATTTAATGATTTCAGTCATCAAATCTAATTCGAAATCAGGATCAGAGTAAGACCAACTCTAACGTGTTAAGTTTGGTCTCATTATAGATTACGTTTGTTAAAGATCGATAGCGATATTATTTAGAAGTTTGTATTTTATTGTATAACAGTGGCACCTAGCTCATCTCACGCATAAGTAGACCCAAACTCGCACTAGAGGAACTGGATGACATTATCACACTCACTCACAGGTGTCGAGAAGCTATCACAAATTGTCTTCGATTTTGATACTGTCGCAGGACTACAAACACGCGCCGCGTTAACTTTTAAATGCTGGTCTTGGTCGCCTTAGGTTGCAAGTGACTCCCCAGGACGAGGATTGCTTCCCTCCCTTTGGGTGATGTTACTTAAAAATGACCGGTTGAGATCACTGCCGAGTGCTCACCGAAACCCCGAATAAGGACCAACAACTTTACACAACTCACATATCATAGAGGAAGACATATAATTAGAGGTTAATTACTAATTTACAAAACTTACCTGTGCGTTGGCTGGGTTGAAGTCTCGTACATACTTGTCTACATAGCTTAGGAGTATGGGAGTCACATATGATTCTATTTTAAACATTTTTAGTTAGGTGGCTATCGTTTAGTCATCCATATTATGAACATGATGTAACTGAAACAAAAGTTAAATAATGTAATAGATGAATTAATTTTGGTAAGTAGTTGTGCCACAAGCAGGTCTAATGACCAGGTGAAAGTTGCTGGAACCTGTTTGATGCGGGCAGCACATTACTGTTTGTGGAGTACCTTAGGGTCCATTTTTTTGCTGAAATGATGATGAATTAATAACTAATAGTACTACTTCCGACTAATATTACAAATGTGAAAGCTTGTGAAGATGTATGGAACTTTGTTACTTTTGCGCTCAAAAAATACTGAACGAATTTAGATAAAACTTGACAGTAATATAACTTATAAGTCCATCAGAATAACATACAGACTACTTTTTAACGTGATTTGCGACATATATGCAGATGGAGCCGCGACTAAAGATTGTTCAGTATATATCTTGGCTAATGTGCAAAGAAGTTGGACTACCCAACTACAGACAAATGTGGGAATGCCACAAATATAAAAATATTTATTTCAGTTAAACATGGTAAGAAAGATGTTACATAATGTTTTCCTTAACCGACCATAGATATATGATAAGACTACAACGAAGTGAAAAGGAAGGGCAATAGTTTTGGTAGTCTACATTATATGTTTGTATGCTCCTCAGTAGCACCAAAACTATTGAACAGATTTTAATGGATGAGGTGACAATAGATTTGTAATAATGACTCTGGTGACATAGACTATGTAGATTTTATTAAATTTTTGCTACTATGTATATAGAATACAACACATAACAAAATGTTTTGGGTAAATAATAAAATAAAATTAAATAATTTTAGCCATTTTATTAAAGACAGGCAAAGAATAAACACATTTTTTAGCCATTTACAAAGCAGTTTAAAGTCGGACAGCCTGGACAACAAACAATTTAACTTAACTTAACAGAGGCTAAGTGCGGGAAATTAGCCAGTAAAACAAATAACAAATAAACAAACATAGAACCTGGTACAGTCAGTTGATAAGGCCAGGATCATAGATTCAGATGAATGCAAACCTTGAATGTGTAGCACTGAAGAACACAAAGTGTTCAGTTAAATAAGTGTTAGTAATTAATGAAGGAAAACTTGACACAAACTTTATACTAACAAGGCTGATGGTGATCATAGGCAAAAACTACTTTTCTAGTGAAAAGCTAGGACATAGCTTTTCACTATGTATGTTTTTAATAGTCCACTGCTGGACAGCAGTGTACTATTAAAGACATACACAATATTGACATTTCCAAAGGAACCAAGGATAACATACAAGTATTATTATGTTTTAAATTAACAATTAATTAAGGTTTAAGCGGTCACCACGGCACTGTCTACTGTGCCAAGTATTGTGAGCCCCACGTGAGACAGCACTTTATGTGATCTACAAATTATTGTTCCGAGTCTGGGTATTGTTTGTGTTTCATGTATGTTTGTAAAGTTCCCCGTGATATAGGATATATATTTCTAATGCAGGATTTGACTATTTAAAAAAAACAACAATCTTCAATGTCTTTTTATTACTTTAATTGTTGTAATTAACTAATTTTACCACTATACTTTTAATGGGTGTACCCAAAAAAGTAAGAAAAAGCAATGAAAAAAAGAATCATCAAAATTGGTTCATAAACAACGAAGTTATCCGCAAACAAACATAAAAAGCATATTTACAGTTGAATTGAGAAACCTCCTCCTTTTTTGAAGTTGGTTAAAAAACCTCTGTCTAGTTTAAGATCAAATGGCTGTGAATAAGATACTGGCTGACCCACACAACCTCATTTACGTCTCTTATTGCCCGTAGTGTAACATTTTTCCCCACTTTTTGTAACATTCTTCAATAGTGCTCCACTCCTATTGGTCTTAGCGTGATGATATATAGCCTATAGCCTTTCCCGACAAGTGGACTATGTGTGTACACTTATTGAGTCGTCGATTCAGTGTCGGCACTGAAAGAAATCGGACCAGCAGTTCCTGAGATTAACGATTAAATCAAACAAACAAACCCATCAGCTATATATAATATTATTATTATAATATTAGTATAGATATTATTATTTTTCAATTGTTTTATGATACCTATATAAATAGTTTTAGATTAACATCGAATTTCATGAAGGATAATGATCTCTCATGTGTAATTTACATCATATTCAAAAGTATTGTTAAATATAATAATCAAAGAGTTCATATCAATGCTTGTTACCCTGACATGACAAGTCGAGAAAGTTTCACAGTTTCAATAAAACCCACTAAATCTAACTCTAGATTTGATAATTACTTTAGGCAAAGGTAGCCATTTATATCCAGCCTGAGCGTATCTTAGGTATCTCTGTATCATAATGCTATTATAATATTTAATTAATAGCAACCGTAAATTAAGGGTAAAAAATCTAAATGTTTTCGTAGGTACTGGATTTGGACATGTAAACAATATTACTTACTTGTAAGATATGACACGATATAATACGTATGGGATAGAACTATCCATTCATTTTAATTAAAGCAGCTATTTGAACTCTAGTAACGAAGTGAATTGATGGAAATTACAAACACAATTTGAAGACCAAAATATAAACAGACAAACACCGCACTTCAGAATTTTCTCACTCTTCTGAAGTCTCCTGCCAAATTGCAAACTGCCAACTGCCAAGTCTGCCAACAGGATTACGTGTTCGTTCAAAAAGATCAAAATGGGTTTCATTCAGAAATATCATTTAGTAATAACTACAGGTAGCCATAAAATATGTCATAAGATAGCTTTATTAAAGATTTTGCAGCAATTAATATTTATATTACTTAATATCATAGCATTGTCACCATCAACGACTGGTTCAAAGAATTCGAATACCCAATCAAATGCTTTTGTAAGTAAGTAAATTGAGCATTATTATTAATAAATATAACATTTTAAAAGCAAAGTCTTTAATTTTAAGCTTGAGTCTTCTGAACAATTGTAGCAATTCTTGTTTTTTTTCTCGGAGATGAAGTTATCAGCTCATATCGCCGCTGATGTCTTCTTCCACAAAAGAATACCCCAGCGCTCCTCACCCACTAGCAGTGCAGCAATGACTGTTGGCCGATAAGTCTAATCTCATCCGATTTGGTCAACTAGGATTACGAGTTCAGAGTTTTAGACGCATACATTGGTCAATCTTCTAGTGTAAGTTGGGTGGAATTCTTGTCAGCTGGGTTGTGGCTAGCATTGGGCCATCTCCTCGCATCCAGATTCAGGAACTCACCGAAGTATCAATGCTTAGTACCTGTATCAATGACGTGGTGACCAGGTGACGTGAACTCTTTCCTGACCTACCCATGCTTTGAGGTTAAGCAGAACGGCAGCGACAGCACGTTGGCGAGCATTAAACAGCTGTTCTGACTGCACGTGTCCATTCCTATCGGTGAGCATTCTGCCGCAATCGAGATCGTCTTAATCTTCCCCGCTCTCACCAGGTGGTTGGTGCGTGTCCAAATCCGCCAGGATATAAAAATATGGGAAAAGTGCCAAAATTGACGTTGTCTCCCATTAAATCCCATTAAACCCAAATGGCCACTACTACTGCTTGTTTTTATTCAGCTTAGTTTGGCAGCGGGAGGTGACCGATTAATGTTGTCTCACATCGGTGCTTAGTAGACAGTCAAGGATCGTATTAGGCACTCAGTAGAGCACCCTCTACAGAGTGATTTTTAAACTAAATTAGGTAACTGCTTCTGTATCCTGACAAAGGCTGTTACCTGAAAATAACCTCTCCCGCCTTTCTGCCGAACACATGAGAATCCTAGGACTACTATTATTGCTCAAAGATACAATGATTTTAATCAATAATAATTGGATTCAAGTGCAATCTCACGTACTTAATTTTAACATTTTCGCAGACCATGTCTCGCGTAGCATTAGTTTTCAACCATGTCGAAAATACAAGGTGACAAAACTGCCTCGTTTGTCTACCGGTTAGTTTTCTTACAAGAAACTGTCACTACCATCCCTGAATTTAGAAGTCCTGTGCCTCGGAGAGTACGTTAAGCCATCGATCATTGACGAAACATGCGATACTGGTTGTTTAAATTTGTCGCTGTTGAAGCAGATAATCTTTTACTTTAATGCAAAGCAAAAAGGTCACATTTTTTCCTAATTTCCTGAAAAAGGCAGCTTTAACACCTCAAAATCGTATCATATGTAACAAACAAGCAGATAGGTTAGTATCGATAGATAAAAAAATAGGTAACACTTTGCTGCCAGTGTGACTAAAAATTTAAAGTCAATAAAAATAGGCTTAGTAAAAATATTTACTCCGACCCCATATTCTGAAACTAGGACGGGATACTATTATACGGCTGAACTTCGATTTTTCATGAGGAGCGATTTCTAACAGATCTTTACAAACCAAGTAACGCGCAATTTCAAAGTTTTGCTTGAGATTCTGATCGTGATTTCCACGGTCTACCACCTATTTCAGTATAATATTTTAAATCAAATTTTTTTTTGGTGATAGTTTTCATTAAAATAAAATACGCACGTTATTTTTATGTAAACACTTTGTTTTTTGTAGCTAAGTTTTTTTTAATAAATAGATTCAAAAACGTTAATAGTGAAGAGTTGCTTCTGCCAGATGAGAGCAACATTTTCCCATTAGTTATCTGTTTTCCTACAACTCAAGTGAGTGACATATGCGAGACACGCACGATAGGAAAGGTCGATGGGTCAGTAAAACTGTATTTTTACAGTAGATTTTAAATGTTCCTCATGGTTTTTGCTCTTTGCTGTTATACGTTGTGATATTATGGTTTCGTTTGAATGCATGTAAGTTACTTTGTTTACATATACAACATTTTTTAATTAAGTTAACGTTTGTGTTGTCATTGTAGTGTTTTGTTGCCTTAGCATTATGTTTTGTGTATTTCGATAAAGGCTAAATATTTATTGAATTTCTGTTATATAATAGACAGGTGCGATGATATTTAAATAAAAACAACGTTGAAAGAATTACTGAACATGAACGATTTATTGTTAATCAAATTGTCAATGACAAAATCCACAATACTTAAAGTGCGTACGATTTTTGTTAGAACGCAGATATTAACATAAAGATGTGTTGATCGGGTCGTGTGTTGGGAATATAGCAAAGCTAATCT
Source organism: Spilarctia lutea (assembly GCA_916048165.1). Taxonomy (NCBI): domain Eukaryota; kingdom Metazoa; phylum Arthropoda; class Insecta; order Lepidoptera; family Erebidae; genus Spilarctia; species Spilarctia lutea. The sequence goes on along the minus strand of OU696470.1, from coordinate 26,281,228 downwards.
TTCTTTTCACTTAAAACATCCGAAATTGATACGTCTAGACTTCATTAATAAAATATTCATACAGTCCTTTGGAACTTAAGGCGAAAAAAATTGGCACATTTGGCGTATTTATTCACTATAATATATTTATATATGCAAAATAATACTTATTGTAAAAATAATGAGATCTTGATGAAGTCAGTATTATCATCAAGCATGGCATTGACTGATGGTACAGATTGTCTCTGCGGTGAGGTATTAACAATACAGAGTGTGATGATTCATCACTCACACAAATGCAAACTGTGCAGGACAACCTCAAAAGAAGGAAAGCTTAAGTTAAGTTACTTAAGTTCAATAAAACTAGTGTGGCATTATATGTCAAAACCTTCTTGTATGGAGAAGCCTATTTCAAGCAGTGGACTGTTAAGGCTATGGATTAACATCCTAAGTATGTAAGCACTGTACACTAGGGTGTCCCTTATATGGGAGATTTTTTTTTCCAAAATCGGAATGCATACCCTCTAACTTTTTTTTATCGTCCTAAACCAACATTAACCTGTGCCGACAGCGCATCGATTTTAAGAAATTGCACTTTTTAACTTAGTATGGTATTATACAGCTAAATCAATTAATATATATATATATATATATTTAATTTATAATCAAAAACTAAGTTATTTTAAATGTTTATTTATTTTAAGAATTGGAAATAATTAGTCCGTATATTTTCTCTTGAGGGTCTCTTTTCTACAATCTGGATACATATTTCTGTGCATGCAGCGTAGCAAATATTGCTTTTGCTCTTCGTTTGCCGTAATTAAACCATGAAAATCTTGCATTAGTTTTACAGCTCTTTCAGCTGTATCATTAACAGCTCTCAAAGCTAGAACCTTTCTTTTTGCCTCTAAAAAGGCAATATCTTCTTCCCACATAGAAATTGGTTTCTGAAGGAAATTCTTATTGATTCTTAATCGTGAAAATAAATAAGTGCTCTTGATTGATACAAAATCGCTCAATGGAATTGAGCTGAAGCTACCTTTTTCTTAATCGTGAAGATAAATAAGTGCTCTTGATTGATACAAAATCGCTCAATGGATTTGAGCTGAAGCTACCTTTTTCTTAATCGTGAAGATAAATAAGTGCTCTTGATTGATACAAAATCGCTCAATGGAATTGAGCTGAAGCTGCCTTTTTCTGAAACAACAAATAAGCAGAATTAATTATTAGTTTAGTAAAAGAAATTAAATAAATCTATTTATTTATTATTTACGTAAATATTTTCACTTACCATACAAATGATGAGGCATATCATCTTTTGACGGAATGTACCTCTTCCCAGAATTAGCCAAACTCTCTCTTTGTAAGTTTGTTATCATGTTTGCCTTGGTTGATTCATCAACTTCATCGTCAAAGAGTGATAAAATGTCAATTTCTTCCGATAAGTACCAAAGCGAGCTGCTTTAGAAATCAATTTTTCGGCAGTTTCATATTCCTTAGGCTTTTTTAAAAAGCCGGAAGAGCTCTCCAATTTGGTCACAGCCAGAAGTTGTTCTTTTTCTCCAAATGAAATAAGAATTGACAGGCGTTCTTCTTTTGAACTTCTCACGTCTGGCCCAGGTAATAGTTTTCCATCCCAGTGAACTGTCACCATTTCAGAAATATTATTCTGAAAATCTGATTTTATAGATTCCACTCTGTGTGTGAATGCGTTGAATAGCTGATTGGTTTATGGGAAAATCGTCACAGCTTAAACCTAGCGCTTCTATCACAGCCTGAAGTATACAGACAGAATCCCTTACACTTAATTGACATCTGTCTAAAGCTGCAACTAACTTGGGCGTGATAAAGTCCTTTCTTCCTCTTTTTTGGGTAGTTGCAGAGCTTAACTTTGATGTTGAAGGCAAGGGTTCCTCAAGGCTTTCATCAGAGCTGGAAGGCTGATCGCAATGTTCTTGAGTTTGAACAGAACTTTGTGTAGTATGAGATAATGATAAACTCGTATCTGAACGCATTCATTCTTGTCTTCTTTTTTCTTCTTTTAACTTTCTCTGTCTTGACCTTTCTTCTTTTTCAGCCAACTTTTTATCCACACCCGCTAAACATCCTAGAGGCTCTGGTTCTCTTTGCTTTTGTAAAAATATTTTATCTTCCTCTATCTTCATCAGTTGCAAAGCATCAGCGTGAGCTATATCGAACAAATTATCTAAACTGATTTGAAAGTCCTCCTCACGGCGCTTATAAATAACGTTCGACTTTTTCGATTTTTTTTGCAACTCTCTCCAAGTGCGGTGAAGATCCACAAGTTTTTTTACACAGTTAGGTAAAGCTCTAGTTGGGATTCTAGCCTATTCACTGCTGAATATAACGCTGTAACTGATCATTCTATAACAAACGGAACAGATATAATTCTTTAGAATTGTGTAACTGTATTTGTACTATATCAATATGGGGCCACAATCTCAGGTCACGTATATTTACTTTTAACTTTAAAGGCTATGGCATGGATATGTTGTCGCCTTCCTACCTCAAGAATTAATATCTTCATGCCAAATCTCAGTGAAATTATTTCATCAGTTTAGCTGTGAGAGCATAACCGACAGACACTTTGAGTATTATGAAGTATTATTTAGAGTACAAAAAATCTGTATCTTTCCCGTCAACTCACATACCAAATTTCATCTAAATTGGTTTATCACAACTAAAACTATATCCATACCAAAATTTGTCTAAATTGGTTAAGCGGTTGTTGAGAGTATTGTGATAAGATTTTACTCAAAAAACAATCTCCTCCACTATTTCAAAGATAGTTGTTATACTTGTGAGTTTAGTTTCTGAAGAGGTTCATCATCCAAGCTTTCCTAATCTGGGTTGGAGTCAGCTTTAACAATATAACACTTCTACCGGCAGACTTTCACAATCCAAGTACAAGCCAATATTGGAGTGCTGTAGCAATTCTGTTCTGGAACTTTTTTAGGGCTTGAAGTACTCATAACAATTGCCAGAGATGTTTGTATAGCAACCAAGAATGAAGACTTGACATGCTTTCTGAGACATGGAGGGGTTCCAAAGTGTTAAGAAAATAGTTACTCATGTATAGTCTTGACTAAGATCGCTTAACTTTGCAACATTTTAATTGTTTGTTTTCAAACATTTCCTATAATCGAACCTCCAGAACTATCTAACTGCTTTTCATGTTTTTTTAGATATGGGTTTTGCTGTTGTGACTAAAGCTATCTTAGGCATCCTATAATAGTTTACATCACACTTTGGCTAATAGAAGCCATGCATGAGAGAATAAAAACACATACATATTTGTGTTGGGTCAGTTAGTAATTATACTCGAAAAGAATTTGCAAGTGTCTATAATATAGTTATGTTTTGTGTTAGTGCTTTACAGCATGAGTATTGTATAATTGTGGGGCAGATTATATGAATAATCAAAGTACATTTTGTTTCAGGATAGATAACCAACAGAGCAAATACCATGGCTACAATAAACATTTTAAGAGTAACGTAATGTAACAAGCATAGTGTTAATGCATGTACAGGTCATAGTTAAGACATTTAGAGCTAGTCTAACTTGTGAAAGTTGAAATATGATTCGTATTTAGTAATACATAAAAGCTATGCTGAAATTGACAAACAGTTTTTACAGATGTCTTTGGTTTACTTGTGAGAAGGTTGACAAAGCACATGTATGGAGATTTTCATCTTTAAATTGTAATAATAAGACATGCGGCGCGACTTATACCTACACAGTCCTTACAAAACGGTTTCACACGAGCGCGCAGACTCAGAAGCAGCACGGCCGCGGCAAGAAGCGGTTGAAGATCAAGATACCTCCTCTGAATATAAATGACTTTGAGGCACGTCAACCAATGTCTAAATCATCGCAACCTTCTGTTAATCATGTCAGCTATGGAGGACATTTTGAAGTGTAAGTTTTAAGATTATTAACATATACATAATGTACTTGTAGTAATTTTTAATATGGATTTTAAATACCTAAAAAGTAACCTACATGAGGTTGATAGTAATTGAAGTTAAAATAAAATAATCTATCTGTAAAACCTCGAATTTCGTTACACTTACTGTGGAGATTTTCTGATTATTTATTAAAAATATACTAACGACAAGCCTATGACTAGTAATGTACTATTAAAGGCTATTGAATAAATAAATAAATATTCCGTACATCTAACACACCATCTAGCACCAAGCTAAGCAGAGCTGGTGTTATGGGTACTAGACAACTGATATAAATACTTATATACTTTTTTTTGTAAATACATACATATTATACATAGAAAACACCCAAACTCCGAAACAAATATTTGCAGATCATACAAACAGTTGGTCCGACCCGGGCATCGAACCCGAGACCTCAAGCTTAGCAGTCGCATACGCTACCACTACGCCACCGCCTACTTTATTGAATAAGATACGAGTACTAAGTTAAATTGAAAAATGTAGTAAGTTTTGTTGTTTGTTAGTTCTAGTGAAGAAGATGATTCGTTCGAGGAGTGGAGAAAGCAAACAGGTCAAGCGACGTCGTCCAACAATGTGACGAAATCCTCATTTACAATGCCGTCGAACTTCAGGTCGTGGGAAAACGTTTCTAAGAGAGGCTTCATCAGAGATGGTAAATATATAGTTCATATGAACGTTATACTAAAGTTTTCTTCATATAGTACAAGCAGAATCTTTTACAATTCATTTTCACTCAAATTAAATTACAAAACTAGTTGGAGTGACTGTTTAACCGGCTACTTTGCTGCTTTCCACTGTGCTTAGTGTTGAGGATAACACTTTGTGTAATCCATAAATCATTGTTCTTGATCTGAGTTTTCTGTTTCCATATCATGCATGTTTTCAAAATATGCCTAAAGTCTGTATGTTATAGTATAAAAATCTTGGCTCTCTGCACTATAAATTATCGAATTGCAATCAGGTACTGTAGGCTTTACACATTGTTGATTAAAATAATTAGGAAGAAATAATTAAACCATCTAGTTATCGCTAAAATAAACAAAACTGCAATATACAGTAATATATTTTCACCAATAATGTAACCCTGCCTAATTTTGTCCGTTCCTATTCAGCTTCAACATTCCAGTTCAAAGTGCTGTCATACAACATGCTGGCGCAGTATTTGTTGGAATGCCATCCATACTTGTACACGGACTGCACGCATCGTAACCTGAAGTGGAAGATTAGAGCGTCCCGCTTATTCGAAGAAATTATCAGCTATGCGCCAGACGTAAGTTAGAAATACACATGTAGAACATTCTCTATCACGGCAGACAGAGTCATAACATACAGGTCTCTTGCACATTTATCAGATTTTTCATATACATACTCTCACAGGTTCCGAGTACTTTTAAATAGTCATTTTTGCAGAATACTGTAGATCTGGTCTGTACGTTAACGTTTTTCAAGGCCTGCCTTTTGAAATCGCCTTATAAACTCTTTTAGTCAATTATTCTTCGCTAAGGCCTTTACTATCACGTATTATATTTATGTGGTGACAGATTTAGAATATAGAGTATCACTATCCCTATTCGTCAATTAGGTGTCGTAAGTAGACTCGTGGAGCAAACTACGCAGGATGACAACACAACTTCAAAACAAATATTTGCAGATTATACAAACATTTAAATTGAACCCAACAGTTCAAGTTCAGCAGTCGCCATTCGCTACCACTGCACCATCGAATCACTGCAAAGAGACCAACCCGTCTGGCCTGTGTATGCCAAAACTCCCTGTCAAATGGGAGATATATCTAGTTGACTATTCGGTTTTCTTTCATTGACCCATAACTAGTATAATTTTGTATTAAATTCCATCAACGGTATTATCATACGCATTTTTAACATACTACATATACACAATTTTAACATATAAGCTCAATTTAATTTTTCTTTTATATTTTAAGAAGTTGCATCAGTATGATAGTTAAATTTCTGTTTTTTCCGCAGCAGTGAAAGAAAAATATATAAAATAACTTATTTAAAGGGTGTTAAACTAATTTTGTTTAAAAAGAAGTACGTATTTATCTAAATAATTTATAAAATTACGAAGGCAAATGTGAAAAGTTCACATGGCATTACTCATTATTCTAGTCAATTATAGTTTTGGGTCACTTAAGAGTAGACCGTTAATAGGTTTCCCATGAGTAGGCGTTATTTACGTAATGTCGAGTTACTTGTAAGACAAAGCTCTATTGTGCAACAGGTGTTTGTTTCAATTAAGATATAAGTAAATTTCAAATATTTTATCTGCTCTAGGGGCACAAGTGATAGCGTACGCACTTGTTGTGCTTGAGACGAGTTGATTCCTGGTTCGGACCAAATGTTTGTATAGTATGCAAATGTTTTTTTTCGAAATTTGGACACCCAAATTCCGAAACAAACATTTAAAACAAATTAAATATGTATTTAAGTCATTTGTCTAATACGCATAGTAGCTATTAATACAACACCAAACTGCTTAGTTTGGGACTAGATGACGTTGTCTGTTAGATGTCCGAAAATATATTTTTCTTTCAGGTTCTGTGTTTTCAAGAAGTGCAAGTTTCGCATTTACAAAGTTTCTACTCTAGATTCGAAGAGATCGGCTACTTCGGCATATTCAAACAAAAGACGGGCCAGAGACAAGATGGCTGCGCTATCTATTTCAAGCGATCTGTTTTTGAAATGAAGGATCACGTCAGTGTGAGTTGAACATTTTTATTGTTGCTTTTATGTCCTCTATTCTCAATAGCTTTTCCTCTTCTTTGAAGAAAATACATTTAGGTATAGAAAGATCATGTCCTTGTTTTTTTATCAGCGATCTATGTCATGCGATCTTTTCTTTTTGTGATTGATATTCATTGTATTGCCAAATTTAGAATGTCTGCGACCTTTTTGTATATTCTAAAAATATTCAACGGATATATCGTTAAGGAGCACGCGTTGATGCTATCAATAGTAGGTACCTAATACATAATGTATATTATGTATTTTATTTCCGATTAGCCTTTGTTAGCGCAAGCGTTTATCAATTTGTATAGACTATAGACGTACCTAGGTATTGAATCTATTTTAATTTACTTTCAGTCATTCTGCGAGATTGTTGATAGAGCTTGCGTTTTTATAACAATAATAAGATTCGTTTTAAGATCAAGAAACACATTAAATTTTTAATAGATAATGGCGAATATGTCCAAGTATATAATATACATTCGTAGTTATTATCAACAGCCTTCAACGGCCCACTCCTGGACATAGGCATTATATAATGACATTATAATTATTTAATTAATAATAATTTTATAAAGTATCTAATAGATTCGTCTTAGTCGTGAGAGTGGCACTGACTACATCAAAATTAAAAAAAGAGCAGAAAAAAAACAGTTCTTAAATTAATTTAATAAAGATATTGACAAAGTTGGTTTTTTAAAATAATAAATAATAGTTAACATCACGCTCAAACCAATAGAAACTGAGTATGATTATTAAAAGACGCAGTCGAAGTTGCGTGGGTTAGCTGGTATTCCTTTATCTATACTAATATTATAAAGAAGTAAAGTTTGTGTGTTTGTTAAATTGTAGGGGGTAATCTCGGGATCTACTGAACCGATTTTAAAAATTCTTTCAGTGTTGGATAGTCCATTTATCGAGGAAGGCTATAGGCTATATATCATCACGGTAGTACTAATAGGAGCGGAGCACCAATGAAGAATGTTTCAAAAACGGGGAAAATTTTCACGCTACGGGCAATTAAAGACGCAAACGAGGTTGCGTGGGTCAGCTAGTATAAAATAAACTAGCTGAACCCCGCGGTGCTACCCGCGGTACGATGATAACTGCGGGCAACGCCGCGAGGCGAAGCTATATCTTTATAAATAGTAGCCTATGTGTTATTCTGATGTATAAGCTATATTGTGGTACAGTTTCATTCAAATCCATTCAGTAGTTTTTACGTGAAAGAGTAACAAACATCCATACATACATACATCCATACTTACAAACTTTCGCCTTTATAATAGTAGTAGGATAATAAATAAATATTTCGGACATCTAACACACAACGCCATCTAGTCCCAAGCTAAGCAGATCTTGTGTTATGGGTACTAGACAACTGATATAAATACTTATATTCCTACTTTTTTTTTGTAAATACATACATATTATACATAGAAAACACCCAAACTCCAAAACAAATAGTTGCAGATCATACAAACATTTGGTCCGACCCGGGAATCGAACCCGAGACCTCAAGCTTAGCAGTCGTATATGTACTATTGTCAAACTTGAATCGAGACCCACTTTGCCTATAAATCGTTGGAAACCGTCAAAACAATAAAGATTTCCCTACTTTACAGTGCATGCCGCACTAAGGATGTTTGAATATTAAGAAAGCTACGTCAATACTGGTCGGAGATCACCATTGCAGTAGATAATATATTAGAAAAAACAGTAACATTCACATTTTGAATTCATGCTCTTTGTAATTAATTATAATTCAGAACAAATTACGAAAAATATCGTACATATCGTTGCAACAGATAATTTATAATTTTCTGTGTAATTAAATGACAGATAACAAGATTGTTACCATGGAGATTCATATTTACACGAATGTTGACTTAATTGTATTTGAATGTCTGTACAAAAGTAAGGTTATGGTGGGTCACGGTTCAAATTTGTTGATAGTACATATGTTTGTGTAATCATGTCTAATGGCAGAATCATACAAAATTTTGTAGTATAATTATAAACAATCGCCAATGTACCTAGACATATATGAGACAGTTATCTGCCGCTTATTTGACCCTAAGTACTTGACCCATTTGCCTAATCTAATGCAAAGCGAATGTTTCTTTCAATACTTGATATGAGTATATATCGAATTAATATGCCATGGGCTTGCTAGCGAAGATTACATACACCTTCTTCGTCAATATTAGCAATAATTCAAAATATAAAATATCTTGTCGTTATCGGGCATACAGATCAATATGTTACAGGGTTAGGGTTCCACAGTGATGAGGTGCTTTATCCAACTGCTGAAAGCAAGCAATCGGCGTTTGAAGTTGCTGGCCTATGACTGACGGTATATTGCTGTTAAATCCAAATCTCGATTTTTCTCCATTTTATTGGATTTTTTTTTCAGCCCTTACAATTTGTCATCGTGGTCAATATTGATACCCAAAAATCGTTGCTTGGCGACACTATAGGCGACGGTAATCCTGTCAATGATAGTACTATGATCCGACGTCCTATGTTTGCACGACCATTTTCGAGAACTGTATAGGTCGGTCACTCGTGATGCAGTTACTCAACAGTTATTATCATCAACCTCTTGTAGTGTACTGTTCGACATGAATTTATTTCAAGGCATACAACAGAGCATGCTGTTTTTGGTATCCAGTCGCCGTCGGCCCACTTTCGCCGACGTCCGCCATCTAGCTAGAGTGCCCCTACTACGTTTACCAAGACCCGATATCAAGCCCACGACACTTAATGACGAATATATTGCCACTTTAACTTTATAACTTTCAGAGCTGCTGGTCACCTCGACATTCACAAAGTTATAGTTAAGAATATCCCAACTATTTAGATAAGGGTAAATTTAAGGAATGACGATATGTCGGCCCGACGTCAATAGTGCAGGCTTTAGGAAAGTCAATTTAAGTTTTCTTTCTGACCACTGCTATCACACAGCGTTTTTGTCGAGAATAGGTCAGCTATTGGCAATTTAATATTATTGCCGAGAGGCGGTACCAGTTTCCAGGCAGATATGGCTGCATGCATATGTATATATACACTTACTATCAGTTTGCCCCTATGCCATAATTAAATGTGCGTTATTCACTAAATCAAGTGGCTCAAACCTACTATAAACCAACTTTTTGTTGTTTCCCTGAGTCGTCTCTTTTTGTTTTTAGTTCACAGCAAATCCTGCAATTGAATCATGAAGGGTTTTCATAAAAATATCGTAAAAACTACTAATGAAGGAGACCATTAATTTTCATTTTTCTAGAAAATCTCGAACTGAATAACTTTTTTAACATCATCGCTGTGTCAGAGACTATTATCAATTTGGTACTAATTTAAGTTATGTTTTATGTGTGATTAATTGTGAGCTAAGCGAAGTCACTGCGAAGTTACATTGGTTGAATTCATTAAAGCTTATGCTTGCGTTGTATATAGAATCTAATATCTTTACTCTACCTATTAGCAAACGCGAGTCTTAACGACTAACTCTTGCGAAAGCAGATTTGCTTAAAATTGAGTATCTATTTGTCGCGTTCCGTATTCGTTTCATATTTTTCCATTTTTTTTTTATAATTTCATGCTGAAATGTAATAAGCCCTCGCCATATAGAATCAATCATGCATATGTTAGGCTAAACATATTATGGTTGATGCGAATAAATATAGAAACAAATTCTGTTTCACTGCACAGAGGAAGGAAGCTAAAAATGAAGTCGATCCTACATCAAATATATTAAAAAATAATTCCAATACTCAAGCGAATATTCAAGTCGATGATAATAAATATGTTAAAGAAAAGAGTAAAACATAACCTTACAGGTAAATTTTCTTTTTGGTTGCAGGTGGAGTTCTACCAGCCGGAGCTGCCGATACTCAATCGCGATAATATTGGCATTATGGTAAAGTTAGTGCCGCGAGACTTCCCTGAATCGACAGTAGTGGTCGCTACTACTCATTTGCTCTATAATCCGAAGAGAGCGGATGTGAGACTCGCACAAATGCAAGTGTTTTTAGCAGAAATCGACCGATTCGCCTACCATGACAATGGACGAGAGTGAGTAATATCCGGCTATCTCTTTCACCCTTCTATTGAGAGGACAGGTCTCAATTAGTCCGATGGAAATTGTGAGGCTATCCGTTTGCCATATGAACCACTGAATGTATTTAGAAGAACAAAACTTAAGGAATCTGTTCCTTTAGTTTGATTTATTTTAGTTGTTATAGGACTTGCTAACAGTACAATACACTAGGGGCTTCTATTGGGAGTACCATACTCATGCATAGAAATATCTTAACTCAGACCTTTGCAAACTCTCTTAGTCTCTCTTTTTCTTCCATCTCTCTCTCTTCCGTGATGTACATAGCTAGTTTATACCATTTTAGTTTGTATATTTATTTATTTTATTATATAGGGGGCAAACGAGCAGACGTTTCGCCTGGTGGTAAGCGATTACCGCCGCCCATGGACACCCCCAACACCGGAGGCGTTACAAGTGCGTTGCCTGCCTTTTAGGAAGGAGTACGCTTTTTTCTTTAAGGTTTGAAGGTCGTATTGGTCCGAAAACACCGCAGGCGACAGCACATTCCACAGTTTTGCTGTGCGCGGCAGAAAGTTTCGGGAAAAGCGCACAGTTGTGGACTGCCAACCATCTAGATGATGGGGATGAAATTTCTAAAAATGCTGAAATATTCTTTCACACAGTTTCTTTAAGCGAAAAACAATAGCCAGATACTTAGAAACATGGGGTATATATTTAGAAATGAACAATGTATGTTTATTAATTGTCTGATTATCATAACTCAGGCCCTGTCGAGTGTAGGCTCAGAGAGTCGTGTCTTAAGTTTTATATGAATGTTATATTTTGATTCCAGGTCAGGTCATCTCCCAATAATACTGACTGGCGATTTCAACTCCACTCCGGACAGTGTGGTCGTAAAGCTGCTAGATCAAGGTCATATAAGGTAAGTTACTACATCTATATAGATAGAAATGAGTCGTCAAATGTATTGCACGCACTGTAAGGCACTTGGAAGGTTCTTATGGAGAGAAATAACGTTAAAATTGCAAGGAAAATAGTCAAATAAAAATATATCTTGCCCTATACAAACCATTGAGTAAAATTAAAATATCTGTCGATAATGTCAACAGAACGAAGTCTATCGGGGCAGCTAGTAATGCATAAAAATGTATAGTCTACTGCTTAACCTATCTCCGAAGCTAGACATACACGTTAGGTACACCCTTATGTGTATGATATTTGACTGCCTCGGTGGCGCAGTGGTAGCGAATGCGACTGCTGTGCATGAGGTCTCGGGTTCAAATCCTGGGTCGGACCAAGTGTTTGTGTGATCTACAAATATTTGTTTCGGAGTTTGGGTGTTGTCTATGTATAATACGAGTATGTATGTATTTACAAAAAAAAGTATATATGTATTCATATCAGTTGTCTAGTATCCATAACACAAGCTCTGTTTAGCTTGGGACTAGATGGCGCTGTGTGTTAGATGTCCGAAATATTTATTTATTTATTTATTATAGATTTAGAGATGACAGGTTTACCTGCACAATTACACCCGTCAGGTAAGCTTGTTCAACATACACGCTCCAGTTTATCTGTAGAGTTCAACTGTGCAGGCAAACCTGTCAGGTATATCCCAACGTGTATGGCTACCTCAAGAGTGATTATAATAATTGTTCCAGTGCAACATCTTTCCGGGACACTTCTGATTGGAAACGTATCGGCGTGACGGACAATTGTCAGCATTTGTCCGTGTACTTAAACAGAAAAGAAGGGCGGACCACTGCCTTCACCAACATTAAGGTTTGTATCTCAAACTGCCTCAGTGGCGCAGTGGTAGCGAATACGACTACTATGCTTCAGATCTCGGGTTCGATAACTTCATCGGACCAAATGTTTGTATGATCTGTAAATATCTGTTTCGATATTTGGGTGTTATGTATAAATACACAAAATATATAAATATGCCATCAGTCAATCTAACTGCCATAGTACAAGCTCTTCTTAGTTTGAAACTATGTGCCGTTATGAAATATTTACTTATATATACTTCCTACAGTACAATACAACACGAATATAGTTGCAGAGTATAGTGGTTTAAGCGTTCACATCGCCTCTTCCTACTGAACTGAGTGTTGTGGGTTTGATCCCCATAAGACAACACATTGTGTAAAGTATCTTCCTTGCCTTCAACACCGGATACATACCTAAAACCAGCGATGTATTTGAATTTGAAAAATACTTATACTAAATAGAATTTTTAAATATTTTTGGCTAAGAACCAATAGCTACTTTAACCATTTTTATGTTTTTATTAACACATTTATGTTGTCAAAGAAGCGTCCGTTTGTTAGTCCTTCAGGTGCGTAATGTTGATTACATATCATACCTATACCTTAGGTAACTGATACGTAGACTAAACAGCATAGAATGTGCTTTGGGTTTCTAATAGCTCTTTGCAGAATGTTCATGTTATGCCTATGTTTAAAATAATATATATATCTTATAACCACATTGAAAGATAAAAATGAATAAAACAAGATCTTGGATTGTACTATTTTAGTAAATAATAATATTTTTTTTATACATTAATCAAACTCAAAATATTTTATTGTAGATCATAGGTATATAGGAATGGGCATTTGGGCATGCAATATTTCAAAATAAGAATGTTTGAAGAAAGATAAAAATTAGTATAATTAAAAAATGAATATAAAATAAGAAATATCAAAATTAATCCAATAGAAATGAAAGTAACGAAATAAGCATGATGACAGTAACCAAGAATCACTAAAATTACGTATTTATCTGAAGAAATGCGGTTCATAGAGTATAAAATCGTATTTAGTTTTAGTTATGGTGTAAATTATTTAACTTAAAATTTAATTCGCATTTTTTCCCTACTAATACTTTGTTTTTGTAAAAAATATGATTGTTTTTGACAATAGAAGATATTTCCGAACATCATAAAAACAGTTTTTCAAAATTTGTCATGCCTATTATAAATCTGTACTTGTAATATCGACAAATTTGAATCATGACCCTCCATAAGCTTACTTTCTTATAAGTATTTAAATACAAGTAGGTCGACGTTCGCGCTCTGCATGGCATGGCAATGACCTTGTCATTTAAATACACATTATCTAGGTATTGCAGTATCCAAAAAAAGCATTTGTTCCGAGTTGTAGTTCGTTCCAAACAGCAAGACTTAATTAGTGTTTTATCTAATGTATTATGTACTGCAGTAATGATAAAGTTAAAAATTGCATTAGATCTTCGACTAGTATTGGCATTAGTTAGCATGCAGGCAGTAAATGAGGGGATATCTTTGTTATTTTGACGGTTTCAAACGATTTATCGGCAAAGTGGGTCATAAATCAACTTTGTCGAGAGTACATTACTGTCACACAATTTCTTTATATATTTATTTTTCAATCTTTTCAGATTTATCATTCAGAAGTCTGCACATCCAAATCTCCTAGTTCATGTGGACAACAGCCTTTGTCAACGGACAAGTTCCGAGACATGTTCAACAGTGATATCATTAGGCACTCGTTAAGCCTCACTTCAGTTTACGACAAGTTCAAAGAAGCAGGGCCCGAAGCTACTACCTTCCAGGATTATTGGGTCACTGTGGATTATATTTATTTTAGGTAAGAGTTGAACGAATATATGTTACAAATTATAAATGTAGGTTTGTTTTGTTTTAAACAAGTAAATCAAAAAATAAAGTGTCTGTTTGTAATGTCAAATTAACAGCTTTTCATTAAATGCATATAAAAGTAGGTACGATACATTTAAAAAAATAAATAAAAAAATCTCTGTCTGTTTGTTCCAACTAATCTCCGGAAAGGCTGGATCAATTTTGACGGAACTTCGCTGGCAGATTACTTTTATTGATCTGCTGCGCCGACCGATTCCCAAATGTTCCCCTTCTTTGATTCTGACGGACCAGGGACCGAAAATACGACGTATTTGTGACTTTTGAGTTGTAAATGTACATAAGTAACAGTAGTCACTTACAGTCAAGTGCCCTGTCCGCTCGCTTACCTCCTACGTCATAAAAATAGTAATTTTTGCAATAAATACCAAAGTTTAAACTATTTAAAAATCACATGAATACGGATATGTAAAGTTTAGTAACCGTCCACTGAATAGTCATTATACTTGAACTATCAATACATGCCTTATGAACATGTTCACCTGTCCTGGCTGCTTATATAGCCAGGACACTATTGATATATTGACTGCTTCGGTGGCGTAGAGGTAGCGTATGCGACTACTGTGTTTGAGATCACGGGTTCGATTCCCGGGTCGGAGCAAATGTTTGTATGATCTGCAAATATATGTTTCAGAATTTGGGTGTTTTCTATGTATAATATGTATTTTTTTTAAAGAAAAAAAAAATTATATCAGTTATCTAGTACCCATAACACAAGCTCTGCTTAGCTTTGAACTAGATGGCGTTGTGTGTTAGATGTCGATTAGAAATATTTATTATTTTTTATTACTACGATATATTATAAGGAGACTACGAAAAGTTTATGCCGAAACTTTGTATGCGTCTATCACCCAATGGTCGGTCTGGTTGAGAATGCTGTAGGCCTTAAGTCCGCCACTGCGCCGAATGTGCACGATGTATTAAATAAATACGTGGTTCTATTGTTACAGTTACTGCAGTACGTTGAAGCTAGTGGAACGCCTGCGGCTACCGACATCAGCCGAATGTGATGTGCTGGGCCGCCTGCCTAACGAAGTGTACGGCTCGGACCACCTCGCCCTAGCCGCTGTCTTCGAGCTCAGGCCCTGCAAGTCCTCTTTATAACAACATACCTGAATTCCTCACACATGTGATCTTCTGCGACAACCGACAACCGACTTACCAATCATCAAAAGTTCTAACATGTCCAACAGTGACATCTGATTCGAAACTAGATGAGCTTCTACGATAGTAACTAGACTATATATTCATATATTACTAAATACGTCTATGTAATATAGGTAATTATATTATGAAAATAAATTTTATATTTATATATACAATAGATGACACGGCAAACTTTTAAAAAAAAAATATTCAGGTGTGGTTCACCCTTATCATTTAGGGGTATGAAAAATAGATGAAGGCCGATTTTACAATCCTTTTTAAATGTTTGTCAAAAACAATTGTCAATGTTTCATCAAGCATGTCCTCATAAGGAGCGAGTTCAGAACATTCTCGTCTATGGTGCAATATTGTTAATCATCTTCCTAGCCTTTATTGTTCCCAAGATTTTTTGGGGTCGGCTACTAGTTCAACAGGTTTTACCTGAATATCAGTTTTTCCACGGAGCGACTGGCATTAGACCTCCGCAACCCTGAGAATGAACTGAATTCAAAGATTAATCTAGTTGTCAGTATATTTGAGTTTAAGGGCACCGACTTCCCAATAACGATTGTCATAGATGTTCATGATAACCGGGACCGACGGGTTAACGTGCTGTCCGAGGCACGGGCGTGAAACACCGCCATCTACCATACTCTACGTTGCTATTAAGATAAACAGCAGTCCGGCCCGGGAATCGAACCCTAGACCTCTTTATCGGTAGTCGCTTACGCTAACCACTGGACCAAGGAGGCAGTCCAGTTGCCGGGAGGTGCGATATTGTTAATACAGTCATGAATAACGTATTAAATTAAAACAGTTTTTAATAAAACTATATTTAAAGTTTCTGATTTTAACATTTTAAATAAAAGAAAATTAGTATAAATATATAAGTGCGAATATGCTTACAAGTGAAGTTAATCAAAGTATATAGCAGAAGATGCTTGTATAATAATCGTCTGTTTGATATAGAATATATTGTTGAAAGATTATACAAAAGTTAACATTGTTGTTTTCAAATCGTTTTATATGTAGCAGCTAGTTGTTTACAATTTTGTTATCGCATTCGACCCTCGCTCGTCCCAACGATGCGTATAGTGAGATATACTGCCTCCATAAAAAGCCGCTAACAATCAATAGCTGAATTAAATTTTTAAGGTTCTTGAGTTTCCTTCATCTATTCTACGCTGTTACTCGTCAGTTCACAGCCAATTCCATTGTCTATTCTTACAAATGTCGTCACAATATTTTACTTTAATCTTAAGAATGTCTTAACTTTCTGGGTTTGAGGCTGTTAATTTAAAGACCGGCAGTGTATTGATTACATTATAGAGAAAGATTCATAAAACTACGTGTAATCGTTTTCAATCAGTGTGTAGTAAAGAATAAGTGTATGTTATTAATTTTTATAATCGATTGGTGGACGGCGAGCGATATGCCACGAATATAATAAGTGACCATTTCGATTTCAACTGCAGGCAGGTGCTTCTCTTGACTGTTGTCTCGTTGACCAGCAATCAGCTCCATGCAGAACACCACTTATTCTATTCACTTCTAATATCGTCAGCAATTATTTCTCTCCTTAGTTTCATCGTACGAGGATTGCAACGATATTTCACAACTGCTCAGCTAAAGACCGGCAGTTATATTATAGCGAACGCAATATGTCTCCTATTCATAAAACTACGTGTAGTCTCGTTGACAAGCAATATATAGTACAGAATATAAATATATATATTATTATAGTAAATTTTATTTATTTTTATAACCGCATGGCGGCCACCGCTGAGGCACATGACTTACTATGCAACATGTCTCTGATTCATAAAACTACGTGTAGTCTCGTTGACAAGCAATATGTAGTACAGAATAAGTGTATGTTATTTTTATAAACGCATGGTAGTGTGGACTGCGAGCGATATGCCATACATAGAATAAATATACGTTAATACAATTACCGCAACCGGACACCACTGATGCCTTACTATATTTATCTACTACATACTTACTTACTATATAATAATTATATATTTTATGAGTACCGACTATAATATGCACGCAAAGGTAACATCGAAACGCTAGACAGTGTAGATATTAACTTATAAATATTAATTTATGGCCGTGTTCTGTCGTCAGATCATTTGCTTAGTGTTAAACTCATAGACTATGTAACGTTAGACAGCTCGATTGTTTTTAATAATTCGTTGAATAATTAGTATTGAACGAAATACATGTAAAACTGAATTGAAATCGTAATATTGAAATATATATATTTAAATAGAATCATTCTTGTGTACGTTTTTAACATACTTTAAAAATTAGAAAGGGTTTTACTTTTATTTTTTGTGTTACGTAAAAATTCCACCATTTATGAAACGATTTCAAAAATTCTTGTTTATGGTATGGGATGGTATAGTTCTCATTTGGACGCATTCATCGTCATTCGTCGTGTTATAACAATAATTATTTCTTTCATATGAACAGTACTTGCCTTGCGATGAAAATTATAACCGTTACATGTTCACTCTATGTATTTATGCTTATAGTGCACATAGGACCTGTAAAAGGCGTGCTTTCGTGTAAAATTAGACTTGAGTTGTAAGATATTGACTTGGAAGTAGCTGTATGTATTAAATGTCTGTAAAAGTGTCTACTGTTTAGGTATCGTGTTGTCGCTTAACTTACTATATATACATATTACATCATACGTAATTATCTTATATGTACTTGTGGACGTGTTATTGAAATCTCCTACGTAGAGGAACCTTTTAGTTCATAGCGGTCAGTTGTTATTCCGTAGGCTAAGACCATTAATATGTCTAGATGATTTATACCTCAAAAATATGTATACAACTGTTGGCCACCAAACTCATTTCCGATATCATTGTGTGTGTAATCACTTTAACCACCTCATGTACTTACACATACACTAACATGATATGTTGTATGTGGTTTTAATTGCTTGGTAGTACTTCACCTAGACATATAAATAATATATTTAATATTTTTAATCTCGATCGTTAGTAATAGTATATAGTTGGTGTCGTAATTATATGGTTTCTCCCCAAAAAAAAGAAGGTAGGTTTAAAAGGGAAACTCAGTGTGTGGGCTTCAGGCAATAGTGTAGTACTTTCAAAATATACCACTAGAATTTTCAATTTAATACTTTTCCGTTTGTAAATATAGATGTTAGTAGAGTTTTAATGTTATCTGTCGAATAAACGTTACTTCTTATTGTAAATGCTCTTTTATTGCTTTCTCCCTCACTAACCAATTATATTTGCCGAATTATATTCACGTACCAACGGACGGTGTCCAACGGTGAATGATATTAAAAACTTATTGCTATGGAAGTAACATGGAATGTTCTCTGAAAACTAAGGGTGGTCCAGAGAGAGCTCAAATGGTTTGGGGGAAATGCGTGTTTGCAGTAATGTCGCCTCATCGCAAAGGGGGAAACTTCCGAGCAGACGAGGTCATCATGCCTGGCCGGCCATCATGCAGTATCATTGAGGTTAGTATGTAGTTTTGATATGGTCAGCAGCCTTAATCTATCCAGTACAGGACTTTGGCCTCTCCGCGGGAAGAAGGCTTTTGCCTACCACACCACGTTAAAAAAACGTTTCAAGTTGTTCCAGTTTCAGTGCAGTGTTTCTGGTCTAGCGGTTCTAAATTTATTAAAAGTAGATGTATTCACTACATATATTAATTCACTACATTTTGTTTACAAAGTAGACTCGGTTAGATGTGTGTATTACGGCTTACGGTGAGACGACCTAGAAACATGGACCCACAAAACAAAGCTCATGAGATGCGAAGCAAGACTGAGCGTAACCTTTCTTGAATACAGAAATTATGCCAGGCATCCGTTCTCCGGAAACTACGCCCTACAATGACCAACCCACCTGATGTTGACCAACTTGGGTTTCTGATTAACAAGTCCCTTTCTAGCTACGTCATGGAGTGTATTACAGGGTAACGTACCTCATTGTCAAGCTCACCAAGAGGTACATCATCAAGGTAGTGCAAGTGTACGCACTGACCTGGGGCCCACTCGGACGAGTCGGCCGAGGTCAGTGCGTGGTCTGCATCGAACATATTTGCCAGGATATGTTCGTTGACACATCGAGGGCCCTCCACTTCACTACTGTTAGTTGCCGTAACAGCATTCAACGTGTTGTGAACACTAGGGCATTACTTGGCCGCAAATAAACCACTGTGCACTGATTTGCTGATCTGATAAGCTATTTATTTCTAACAAGTCTCTGCGCTCTTTGGAAACTGTAAGTTATAGATCGGCACAAGCGGGCAGTAGAATTTAGTGTTTTCACATAATTTCACTTGGCAAACCATTACATGTTGTGGCGTCTGTTTGTGTCGATCTATGATTTATAACCGTAGCTTAAATTTAACGTTTATTAATGTCACTTAGTATCTTAAATGTATAAATGAATTTTAATTTTAGAACGAAGTTCCTTATCGCGTTTTGCGAAAGGGGGCTAGACTTAAAAAATTAAGACGAAAACTTGTAACGACACTTTTTGCTATAGTAAGCTATTGTAAGCCGTGCGGCGTGCGCATGTTTCTCTGTCTGTCCCTCTCTCTCTCTCTTATAGAAAGATAGCCAGATATTTTCGTTTCGTCTTTCTATTTCGAACTTCGTTCCATCCGGGTGTCCCTTGACACCTCTCAAGTTTTGATTCTATGTTGGAAGTACTGACTTTGTGCTTGCTCAACGTGAAATGGAAAGACAGCTCTTTCCATTTCACGGTCGGAGTCTCTCGAAAGGACAAAATTCGAAACGAAGAGATCCCTTAGAGAACCAAGTTTACTTTATAGTTTACTATATAGCTCTGAAAGTTGGCAATGGGCGGTCACATAGGTCGCAGAACACATAACTGCTGGAGTCTATACTGCTAACTGCGTCTTAGTAAACGTAGTTTAGGGCGCCCTCTAGCCTCGATGGCGGGATAACTTGCTTTGGATGGCCGGCGGGTTTGCATATTTTCTTAGTGTATGGTTAAGTTTATGAATAAACTATTATTATTATAAAAAAGAACAGCAGACTGTCCTTTTTATGGTATGTCTTGGGAGAGATCTATGTTCAGCAGGAAACAGCAATGGGCTGATGATGAATATGTATGCATTTAGAAACTGCCGCATTAGTCTAGCGGTCGACGTATGCGACTGCCAATCAAGAGGTCTCGGTATCGAATCCCGAGGTCGGGCCATAAGTGGTTTTGAGTTTTTTTGATTATAGAAATACTTAATAACAGCTCGGAGTTTTGAAGTGCTGAAGTCTAAACTCCTGTGCCTCGGAGATCATGTAAAGCTGTTGGTCTCGCGCGTGATCTCTTCTCGGTCGAGTCGGTTAACACATCGGATTATGAGAGAGAGGGAATAGAGAGTCCACCTGTGTTTGCGCACACACTTGTGCTCTATTATATCTCCTGTGTGACTGGTCTCCGTTGAGGCAGCCGTGGCCGTAATCGCCTAGGAGACCATCATCGTGCATTTAATATATAAGTTGTTTATCTCTCACACACTCTGGTTACTACAGTACAGGCTCGGCCGAATTTGGGTGTTATTATTAATTAAGTTGTCAAAGTAGGTATAGGTGTTTATTACGCCTCTGCTTTTTATTAGGCATATATTTTTATACTATGTGTATGTATAATAATAATTGGTATGTTGGCTATTTTTGCCATAGTGACTTCGGCTCTTTACTCAACCTTTTAGTTCTGTATGTGTAATTGTCAGCAGTTCTTTTTCTCTATGCCTACACGAAGTCAACTGCTGGACACAGGCCTCTTCTTAGACAAGAGATTTTTGTCTACTATTTGGTCTATTATACCTACCTAGCCAGATTGTTTTGTATTCTACATGTAACATACTTACTCAGACTTATAGGCTATAGGTATAGTATGTAGATTCGTTTCTCTAAACCTTTTTTAACTATATTTAATTAATAGGTATACTTGTATATGTATACGTAATGTTATGATTCTTGTAAGAGTATGATAACATGGGAATACTTATATATAATAAATAAAACACCATTTGTCTTTTTATTGAGTCATTTATACATTTCAGTTAACCAAAACAAAATCCATCAATTACGGCACAGCATAGTACTGTTACATTGAAACTTAGTATGAAATATGGAAAAAGCTCCAGACATACCATGGAATTTTTAGAAAGGGATATTTTAAGCAATTGTTTCTGTGTTGTAGTATTTGGACTGATAAAGATTATTGACACGTTATAAACCTCGGGTTTAAAATTAGTGTTCTATCCGAGTCAGCTGCCAAGTATCATCATTGATTTTAATCTATCGTTACTTTTAATGTCATTATTAAAAACGCAGTACAGGTGTACAGGTGTACAGGTTACAATAAGATCTACAGTCCAAAAAAACACCACAAAAGTTTTCAAAGAGATTTAACATCAGCATTTTCAGAAAGTAGTTCCGCTTAACATAATGCCTTCCTTCATTCAATGTGAGATGGCTGTACAATGGGTACTTCTGAATAATACAGTCGTTTTACACAAGCTTTAAATTACAATGTATCCGTAACATTCCTCATTAGCCGTCGGGCGTAGTTAACAACCTCCACATCAAAAACATGATTAGCGGCAGTAGTGCCGTCAAATATATACACTATGTGGCAAAAGTGATTCCAAATAAACAAATACAAGTGTTCAATAGCAGTGTACTACTGTATACATAATTTATAACTGGCGATGTATAGATGGTATTATGAAATGGTACGATGCGCACGCGCACTGGCCAACCGTGGAGCTTGGTTCTTAGCTGAATAAAACCTATTGCAAGGACTAAAACTTTGTTTATTTGTGAGTTCTTGAGCCACCTTTATCTAGTCCACGGCGAATGATCATTGCGCTTGCACGTAAGTCTATATTCATGTCGCCATTATCCTAAAGTAGAAATAAATCCGTGATTATAAAACTAATACCTAAGTCCAATTCAGCAGGACTGCAACGGCACTGTTCGTTACAAACAGATGCTGGACCTAAGATTTGATGAACTCCGAAACTGACTCATGAATATGGATTAAAATTCTTTTCTAAGTTGTTGTTTTTGCTTAGAGCTCATAATATTGCACCTTTGATTACGCTTTTAAGAATAAGAGAAGAAAAAGATAAAGATATCGCGAGTCACGTTCACCAACTCTGGCAAAGACTACGATGTCCGATTATCTTAGAAAATCAGCTAACATTAATTTCTTTTACAATTACGGCAGTTCATTCCAAGTTCACAAATAAATTGACTGTTATATATATATATTATAAGTTACTCATTATAAAACTAATATTGAAAGTGAGCATTGTCAAAAATTATATATAGGCCCTTATCCGTTCTTTACAATTCAAAGGTGCAATGTAAATAAATTCCAAGTAGGTAAGAAAACTATTTGTTGTTACGGCTTCATATATCTGCTGTTAAATATTTAATCATCTGCATCATTCATCAATTGCGTGAACATTGGTAATTTTTTGATTCACGAGCGACGGGACCGTTGAAATGTAATTACTGTGAAATATTGGTACTTAATTAGGAATAAATATATCTGTTGGCCAATTACTGAACCTATGTTACATTAACATACTATAGGAGCTAGAAAATGGTTTAATTCCACCATTACACCTATTTATCTAATAATACTGGATGGATATTAAATATAATAAATTATCGCGAAAAATTCAGATTATTTCATAAGATCTCATCATTTTTTTTTTGTTAGTATACTAGTCGAAAAGCTCTTAATATTATAAAACCCTTAATGTAATGTAAGAGGATAATGTCATTATGTACCTAGAGAGTTCGCTCCAATTTAACTTACATTAGTGATTGAATGAAATACAAGAAGTTGTTACATATAGTTAAATTTAAAATAATACTGTAAGCTCGCAGCCAGCGCAGGTTCGGTCTATTTTATGTTTGAGGCAACCAACAAAACTATCGGAACAAACTACCCATGTCTTCCTTTAGATTGTGTGCGCTTACCACATTTGTTTTTGTTCGATACATTTCCTTTTGATTTATATAATTACTGAACTTTATGTAGACTTTTGTAAATAACGCCAATAGTCTTACAAGAAATAAGATCATAAAAAATAATTAATGTAAACATTAATTTATCGATGCTGGTAAATAACGACAAACCATTGAGTTTTGTGACTTTATATCCAATAAGTATATGTATGAACACGCTTCGACCTGGACGGAGAGGGGGGCCAGTGAATCAGGAAAATCATACGTTAGTACCACTAGGATATACTTAATATACCAATTGTTAGTGCCTGTCACACTAATCGTATGTCAGCCGATATCCACAAACAACGTATAAAATGATTTGAGACCAGCGTGACAAGCCCTAGTCTTAACATTAATATCAGCGTTGCGATGAGTATTAGTGGAAGGTAAAGCGTAAGAACACACGTAGAGGCAGCTATCGGCAAGCTCAATTAATTTAAGCTTCATCAAGTCAAACGGCAGGTCCCATCGTAACGTTTCGGAATTCATACAAACTTCGGCCGCGCTCATCACTCAGACGAACGTATTCAAGCAAAACATTAGAACTGTTCTAAAAACTTAACGAATGTTTAGATATACCACACACTGCTAAAAGTTTGCAGATACCACCTAACTATAAACCTTAAATTAAATTGAATTTAATTTACAGATAGAATTACCGATTACAGTTGTTTCTTATAGACCATATCAAATACAGCCTGTAGTAACGGCCATTTCAGACTTCTTAATAAATTTAACATTTCCAACTCCTTCCTAACTACTAGATTGATATTACTCAATTAAATAGAAAATTGTGATTCCTCTTGTGAAATCTAAGTGGATCAACTATTTATTATATATAACTTAATATGTTTGTTCTTTTGGTTTCAGTAACGCAAAAATCGTTTGAGTATGTTTACGAAGTGTGATGGTTGAAAATTAATCTGTCTGTAATGTACCGGGCCCGTGTTAGCCGCCTCTTTATACATACACTACGTACGAAATATCAACTAATAATACTGTGCGAAAATTATAATACGCCTCTTTGAACTGGCGTAACTACAATTTTGGCCAACATGAGTAATTCACAATTTACCTCTATCTGTTTCTTGTATATGAGAGTCGACCACACAGGTCTCGCACGATTGTGTGCCATCACGAGAGCGTTACTGAAACTTAGCCCGCGGCACTTTCGAGCTCTACATGCGCTCCAGACAGTCGCTTCTGTCCGGAGCACCATTCAGCCGGCGGTCTCGACGCCATCTCAGTATATCATTCCACTTGTGACATTAATGCGCAACAACGCAGCAATTGTACTGCGGAGAAGAGTTAGAGACGCGAGACTAGTACATACTACACGGCTATCGAACGATAGGCGCGCTTGTCCCCTTACAGTTCATACAACAAATGTGTTATAGTAAAAATAGATAGGTTCCGAACGACCAAGACTCATTTACACCATATTTCTAATCTAAGTACATTGTGAAGCGAGAGACATCTAAGAAAAACACGTGGCATAACTCCATTTTGAGTCTGAATACTAATTGCTGGGTATCTAACTACCGTACATGTATTTACTATGATTAAACAGACACACATAATGTAAATGAGATTTAGTCACCCAATAAACATCACGCCATCACTGCAACACAACAGGAACGCAAACACCGCGATTGGCATACTGTCAACATCCGTAGTGCTGTATCTGTTGAACTTATATACTCAGTTATATTGTTCCTTAATAAAAGTATCTTAAAAAGTTGTAATCTTTAACTACGTTTCTCAGTTCCTGATACAATATGCCAAGTGCGAGGTTTGTCATGTTCGTAGTTTAGTTGGTTAGTTATTGCCGCGTTGCAGCATCCTTCACAAGATACAAAACAGGACCAGTGTGCTATCCGATTATTAAACTTTACACATACATTTATAACATAAGGTGCTTATTTCAATTTAAACTTGGTACATTAACATTGATGACATTTAATATACTTGTCGCAACAGCCTCGGCACATATGTAGGCCGCTACATGTAATGTAGCAAATACATCGTCTACTAACTCGAACATTTAACACAAATAGAATATATTGACAAATGAAGTATTCATATGATAGTCTTTACATGACTCAGAGAACCCGATTTAATATTCCATATTCAGAAGTTAAGAACGACGTTGCTTCAAGCAACGCGTTATTCAAACTATTGGTACATGTGGCATAACTGTTGGTAAGAACCGTTCTCCATCTCTCGAGATAATTACAACATCTCACGCAAGTTCTCTTTCAGGACACTCAAGAATATCATACTCAATTAATTTGCCAAATAATTCGTTTTTCTAATTGACAGATAATATTGATATTAATTACAAAGAAGACACTCAAACTATTACAATGTATATGTGATATTTAATGTAACCTAACTATTCCCAGTAGTGGTGGCCGGGTGTCGAGCTCAGCTCGAACCTCATATCGGTCGCGCGAGCTCTAACAGTGAATGCGGGCACACTTGACTACAATGCGCTTCTCTTCACCAACTTATTGTTCCATTCTGCGCGTAAAACAAGTCTCACTGTAGCACATACAAACAAACCACGTGTATTGCACTAATCAGACAGCACTATTCGCGACTCTCGCTGGGGCGGTTCTTTAGCAACGGCCAGTCACTGCTTGAAGACGGAACATTAGCTATTATTTATAGTCTATTACACAATAGTCGTTATGACTTTAACAATTAAACACCAATATACATAAATACGACATGAATCTTGCAACGTCTACGTAATGTTAACATTATCGAAATTAGTGTGTCGAAGGGAATGATTGGGAACGGAGATCAATTTTAAGATTTACAACTTTCAACTAGCTCTGTGTCAGTCCATCATCTCAGACTTAACTCTCGTGGGGTGCTCAGAAAGAGCAATGACATTCAAAACTGTTGCTTTGGTCACGAGTCAGTAATACATTTATCGGATACATGTTTCAGAAAGACGAAATGTTCGGTGGTGTAGAATGGACCGCTTTGGACAGGTATTGGAACCTTAAAAGTGTTCTCGCCTCAGTAGACGGACAAACGCTCGAGTCGAAGGATTAGTACCCAGTATAAGGGCAGCACTTAACTACTATCAATAACTACTAACTACTCTAGACTATAATATAGGGCGTAAATACTTATGTCTTTCATCTATATGTTTAAACGCTATGAAATGTGTTATAATGATATGATGAAAATTATTTGGATGTAGTCTATACCTAATAATTAATATGTTGATATTATAACCGAACTCTAAACGATACTTAAAGGACAGACAGATCGTAACGTAATTAGAATTGACAACTCACCGCATAGACATTGCTACCCAAAGTTAAAACCGACTTCCTTTATATTGTCAAACATTGTATCATCTGTCCTGTATCTGTTTTTACTACACTAGACTATATATAGTGGAATGAGAAAATGATATTGTTGAGTGAGTATACTCATTAAAGCCAAAACAACAACCAATAACCTGAGCGCACAGTTAGTGTCCACGAAAAGAACGAATAGAAAACGGCCAGTGCACAGCCGAGCTTTATAGTTCCCGAGCTACCTGCGTCGTAGATGTCGCATCTGTAACCTATCACTTACCAAACATACGTGTAATAAATTCATTCATTCTTCCTAGATATGTTTATACAGTGACATTATAAGCTAATACAATCCGAAATCAACCGAAACTGTAAATGTCCTCGCCTTCTGGCCGCGCAGTAACAACACTCTTGGCACACTGTGCGCCTCTCTACCGACTTCTGTTCTACAAATTATTTTAAGCTAACATTGATAAAACATTTATTATAAAATAACCACAATGAGGATAGATAACATGGCAATGCCGTCATTACAACTATTACATTTAAACAATTGTGTGTGTACACTTAATATGTGGTACATAGCCGAGACTGTTGCGCTACGCGGGGGGGGTTACAGGGAGTGCATAATGGGGACGGGTACATCAAGGGGGCGGGGTTACGTGGACACGTGTATTCAACAATTATATACTGAGTTTACGCACGACGATATACAACACAAATAACTTATAACTACTCGTCTTCCAGTAATTCCAATATCCCTCCACGATCGTGATGAACGTTTGGTAGTCCTAGCTGTCGTTCAGACATTTTCAGCTAACGATCGTTTCAAGAATTATTACGAGCTATTTATAAACTTCGCGCGTTTGCTATAGTATTGACGTACAGGGCACGGAATAGGGCATCTGTCCTGCTTCCGTTGGTCTGGAGGTCGGAGAGCTGCTCGGCTCTAGATCGGTGCCATAACGTCGGGCTAGCGATTGTCGACTGTGATCTGTGTGATCGCCCGAGTGTAAGTGTGTATGTTCGAATGTCAAGTCCGGGAAACGTATGGTCCGTGAGAGTTTTGTGGTTGGCAACCTTCGCCTGTTCCACTAAATACTCGTACAAGCAGTTCAAGCGTCAAAGCGACACTTGGAAAATGCTGTCCGCGAACGGGTCAAAAGTTTAGTAGGCCTATTTTTGATTTTTCGCCACAAAGAATGTATCTTAATTACTTATTACATGTGTCAATAATGTAGGTATAGAAAGTGTATTAAGCGGTATTGAAGCTGTCTCAATTATATTTACAATAGGAGGCGAGGGCCGCGGCGGGTCGCACTCACAGTAGAAGCGTATTTTAAAAAGAATTTATTTTTATTACATTTTATTATTTTTATAGTACTCAAAAAACTTTGTCGCTAATGTGTAATGTAATGATATTATTCTAAATAACGGTGATGTTTAGGGATTTACAATGAAGTTGCTATTTATAAAAGTCCACAAACAGATATTAATTTTGTGGACCACGGTGTGAGGGACCGAGTGTGTTGTGAAATGGTGAGCAGTCGGACAGTGGCAGGGTCAGATGTGTTGGATGTGAGTGGGGGAATTGGTCAGGGTAAAGGGGGGGTCAGAGTTGACAAGGTCGGTGGGGGTGGGGGAACTAAACACGGGTCACACGTAGCAGGGCGGCGGGGAGCGCGCCGGCAGTCGACCGCGCCACACTGCCTGCGCGCCGTCTTGCCCGCACGCCTCCCCTGAAACCAGAGTTAAACTCTATTTCACAACATAGCATAGAAAGCTCTTAGACGACAAACACATATCAGCCAGGTCGCCGGGAATAAGGATACCTTCCTACTCGCGTAACCGGTACCTACTTACCCTAAAGTCCACGCTTATTTGTCATAATTTAAATTTTCATGGCAGGACGCGGCAATTTGAACAGTAATTACACCAAAACAACATGTATACTACTCATCAAATACAATAGTAATTAATAAATGGATCTAGGTAACTGAAGATCTATTTCCAAGATAGTTCATTTTCTACCAATCGAAAATCCCATACGTTAGGCAGACACATACTCCTTCTAATCTACTCGAATATTGCCCGACGTGGGAGTAGTGCAGAGTCAGTGTTCAATAGAATTTCATAAAGTTTAAGCAATTTAGAAAATTTCGTTTTCCTATACTAAAACAATTACATGTTAAAAACATTCGATCACAATAATTATAATAATATTTGTGACTAAACAAGCAGCGCAATTTCAACACAGTGCACTTGTTGCTATAAGATACCAAAAAGCTACTGAGGGGCAGTCAAACCACGCGTAATTTACGAGTAGTTATGAAAAAAACTTTAAATTGGTCCGTTTTACTCTTATCTCTAATATACATTATTGCAGTGCTCACACTCTTTCTGTCATTTCTTGTAATCGTATAAATTTACAGGAATATATAGCGGTTATAGCTTCCAAACACAATTGAAGTTTTGTGAACAAAAAATATGAATTTATTAGATTTTTTATTTTTTTCTTCATAATTTATTTCAACTGAGCAGTCTAATGTAACTTTCTCGTACAATATAGGTTACATTAGTTGTTCCATGTCTGGGTCCGGTCGTGTTAATAACAGCAGTTTCCCTCCCTTCTCAGGCGCAGAGTGGCACACCGTGTGGTTTTTATTCGGTTCGATTCCGACACACTGCCCGAGGGGGTTTCCACAGGTACAAAAAAAAAGTTGTTACATGTCTATCGCACAAGTAACAGAGCCCTATTTGAATACAACGTAATGTTCTCGTAATTATGTGAAATCAGTTATAAGTCATATTTGTGCAGAACCTACATTTCAAAATGTTTTATTTTACCGTGGGAGAGCTATGCTTCGGCATGAATGGGTCGGCTCGACCGGAGTGATACCACGGCCTCACAGAAAACCGGTGTGAAATAGCGTTTGCGCTGTGTTTCACCGAGTGAGTGAGGATACCGGAGGCCCATACCCCAACCCCTCCCCCCATCCCCTTTCCCATCCCCCAAAGGTCAGCAACGCACTTGTGACGCCTTTGGTGTTGCGGGTGTCCATGGGCGGCGGCAATCGCTTACCATCAGGTGATACGTCTGCTCGTTTGCCCACTATTCAATAAAAAAAAAAAAAACTAAGCTAGTTTTAAGTGGCAGCAGAGCAGTCATAGGTCTTCCTTAACTAACATTTCTGATTACAATTGGATGTGGTCATTTAAATATTCAACAGATAAAGTATTGTCATAATTATCTTCCCGAAGAATATAAAGATAATTATATGATTATATAAGTAAATTAATTATATGGTAAAACTGTTTCAAAAATGCTATCGTTTTGGCAATCATCAGTTTTTTTACATAAATGGTGAAGGCATAAGCGTGTCACCTACTGGAAAGTTACTACCATCGGTAATTCGGGCCTTTGAGGGGAGTTAGTACGGGTTTGTTTTCGATTCAGAAATACTGCGGGCGGTCAGAAGAGAAGCGACGAAAATCCTAATAGGAAATTAAACCTACATTACTTCGGTGAAAGAATTCAGGATAGCATGTAGTTTTGACAATTGTGGACAATTTACAATTATGAAAGAATCCATTAGACGTTAGTTTAACAAATAAAATATATGTTGTGTGTATGCAACAGAAGGAGGAATAAGGGTCGAAATTAGTCTCTTCATTACAGACTTGACCATGTTAATGTTGCTTGATCTAATTAATTACTATTATAGGTTGCAATTGATCACATTGAAACAAAAGGTAGCAAAAAAATCCAAATCGATTGGTACAATGAAACGTTGAAGCTCCCCGTTCCTTGCAACCAGTTAAAAACAGTTTTTTAACTACAAAAGAGATTCCCTGGAAAATTCGAGTGTCATTATTTACAAATACTGCAAGGTTCTCGTTATCGAGCGTTGATAACAGGGTCAAAAACTAAGGGTGGTATAAGGGGGGTGTCCCGGATGACGAGCAGGATCGATGCGGCCTAGCCCTGTGCACAGAGAACATGACCGCGCGGGGTAAAGAGGCGATGACGTCACGGGCTCGCTGATGTCGCAACGGATATCGATCGCATGGCCCGCATCCATTCAAGCCTATTGCAAGGACACACGTGCACTGAACGCGAAGTGTGCACTTAATGGTGCCATTCGCATAACATTTCAACATCCTTTATAAAACGAACTTTTTCCACCCCATAACCTGTAATGCAATTGCTACCACTTGAACTCGAATTTGATGTATTTTTCTGTAGTACGTGATAAAGATAAACAACGAGTGACTGCCAACACTCTTTAATTCTCGACTCCAACTAAAACTCAAGACAGATGAGAATATTACCCCCTATTGTGCCAAAATAATAACTCCTATAACTTGACTAACTCGGGAAAACTTGCTTATTATCCATTTCTAGTGAGGACCTAGCATTGTTGATAAGAATTAGAAGAGCATTACATATGAAATTTCTCAGGGTCCAATATCTCTCATCGTTATAGTATTAAAATCAAAGTGAACAATTAAAGAGGTGTCTATTCCAGTGTTTAATACGACAGTATTTACATAAATTATTTAATTTGTTTCTTTCAATAACTTGCTAATGTTAAAAATATTTCTTACTGTTATTACAAATCCGTAAGTTTTTATTTATTGAATCCATAAATATAGGGTACTTTTAAATTATTCCAGATATAAAATTTCGTTAACCTATAAGTATTTCTGTTGTCAAATTAAACTGGTTACCAAGATCGAAGACAAAATTGATTATTATTAGATACGTGTACCTGGCTTAAGGCGCAAGTGCCCAGAGCGTAACACATTTTCCGTGTAACTCGTTTATACATAGCATGTAGATGCAGTAAAACGCCTTAAATGCTACCTACCATCGCTTTCATTGATGAGGAAGTTCGTAACATGTATCCACCGTCTACTTCCTGCTATGCCATTATATAACTAGTTTAGAACCGATGCGACGATTCCTGTGCTAGAAAATGTACAATCCTATGTACTTCCCTGTTGATGGTTCCTTTGTACTGACCTGAAGGAGTTGTAGCGTCTTGTGCTCATAATAAACTGTATCAATAGAAAAAATGTATTTATAATAAATAATACTATCTTAATCTAATAAAAAATTGATTTCGAATAAAAATATCAATTTTGAAAAAAGCTTTTTCTACAATATTCATCATAAACATTATGCAATATATGGTATAAAATTGTAATAATTAAATAATATGATACTAAAATTTGAATGAGACTTTGATTGTGATATTCAATTGTGTTTCATGTTTGCGTCAACACGCGCTATGGAACGCAACGTGCAGTATGATATAATATAGCCTGGGGCGCTGAGAGGTGCTTAGATCAAAAGTGAGGTTTAGTTCGCCAAAAGCCCTTATGCTCTAGCGTTCCAGGTAAACATAATTCAGAGTAGGTGTTAAATTTAGCATCAATAAGTCATAGCCAGCTCACTACACTACAAGTCTATTCTATCCGTGGCATCGTATACTGCTGTATGCAATGATTAAATTTCCATTATTGAAATATGCAATTATGAAAATAAGCACTGAATTGATAGTAAAAGTAGATTTTTTGTGGCGTTTAGTCATTTTTATTTTGATTATTCGTAGTTCGTAGATTCGTTCTAATTAGTCTCCTACGATGACTCACTGTATCTATTTAGCGAAAGGTTTCTAATTTGTTTTCTTTCTATAAGCGATCAGCTAATTTAAAAATACGATAGCAAAATTAGAGACTAGGAAAAGAGTGGAATAAAGGCATTGGATCAATATTAACCCTTTACCGAGCAAATGGTATTTGAATACCCTCGTAAGGCAACCTTAAACTTAAATTTTTGCAGTCTAAGCATTGTATAAAAAGCCTTGTGTTATAAAAGGCAAATTGTTTCAATAAAAAGCTCAGTGACCGTTTCAATGTACTATGTCAAAGCAGCTTTTTGTAGAAAAGCCAATTCATGCAAATATTGTACATTACGAGGGCCATCAGTCGCCTAGTAAAGCGTTAAATGGAAGTGAGGATGATGGATGGCGACCTGGCTGTAAGAGCGTGAATAACTCACCCGATAGTCAGACATCAGTCTCGATAGCTTCTGCGGCGTGCAAATTGTTGACGCGCACAGTGCAAGTGGCGCGGCGGCGGGCTTGATGCTCACGGCGTGCGCCATAGGCGCCATATGCGCCATGAGCGAACCCGTGGGCGTATACGTGTGCGTGCTCGCCGTGCGAGTGCGAGTGTGAGTGGCCGTGGCCGTGGCTGTGGCCGTGCTGCCGCAGCGCCAGCCGATGCGCCTGTACCGCCTGCTGCTTCTGTAGCTCTTGTTGCTGCAGCTGTAGATGTTCATGTATTCATTAGATATAGCACTGTCTACAATACTAATTCATGGAGTTATCAAAGAGATAATAATAATAGGGTATGGGTACCTTTAAAAGTATAACAGATTTCCACTCATAAGTGAATCTTTTATATTGGTAGTCTAAAGAAGTTAAATCTTTCCAAAAATGGGGAACGAATACCCAAGAAGTTCAGGAAGTACCCACAGTCTAAAACTCTTACTAATTAATGAGTGTCACTGTAACCGTAATTTTCAATTACATTATAAACTTTAATCTTATTAAAGTACAATCTGATAGGTTATACGATGTCAAATTGTAAACTCTTAAAAATCATTATTTAGGAGTTACAATTTGACATCAAAAAATTTCATAATTTTAACTTTATTTTATGTCTGCATACGCAATTACGAACCTATGTAACTCTTCTGATAAGTAGTAAAGTAATTTATAGCACTTTCTTGCGTTAAGTATATGAAGCTGTTGAAAATTGTGCATTATTTCAAAAACAGATGGTGCACCAATACAATTTGATTTTGTTGGGCTCATTTTTCCATATTTTACTCGAACACAACGAATTCCAAAAAAATGTAAATTGTTCGCATATGGACATATGATTCTTTGAACAGTTAAATAAGGTATGCTTTGGTTAAAAGGCAGTTGTTTTCGTATCGTATTTTCACAGGGATAAAAAGTCTTTCCATGAGGTTTAAGGTAGCGCTACGTCAACAACAACACCTGGTTAACCGGCTACTAATACACGAGACAGTGTGCGGTTTTTGTTCGGTTCCACAAGTGCTTGCTCTATGATTGTTCTTCCCCAGATGCAAAGTGAGATAAGTTGGGTCTCCGGTATCCTCACTCACTCGACACTCGATGATCAGAAACGAAAGAATTGCTTAGTACTAGTGGTCTGAGCGGTCAAAGAAACTCTCTGTTAAAGCCACCCCATCATTCATCAGTACATTTAATCTTTTGAAAAAACAATGTTCCTTTTTTAACAAATATTCCTCTAAGAAGCTACTTATTTAAGCTATACAAGTATTAAACATTTGACAGTTTCACATTTCAATTCTTATTGTATTATTATTTAATCAAGCTTAACTTTGACTTTTGAACAATTAATATCGATACCAAATTTTCAATGTTAAGGAATTCAAAGGTATGTATAACAATACGTTATTATAAATACCAGCGAATTCAACGTGTCTAACAATTGTTGAAAACCTTGTCGAAGTATAATTGAAAACTCCGAAAGTCATGACATTCAATACACAAATATTGATGTTGGATATCTTTGCATTGTATAACATGTTACAACTCAAAGTAACTTAAAGGTTATTTAGCCAATGGAACTCACGTTGTTGTATAAGTTCGCTCAATAGACCAAAGATAAAGGCAGAGCTGAGTAGGAGACCTTTCTATTTATGAACGTGGGCCCAAGAGTCACGTTGAAATAGCACCTACCTTTTTTGAAACGTTGCCTTTCTTACGCAATGGTCTGTCACGATATTATAAAGTACTTTGCTTTGTCAGTAGATGCGTAAAACGTTCGTCGTAATGCTGCTTTACTAAAGTAATCCTTAGACAATTATTTAGTGTTTCTGAATTTTTTTACTTTAGGTTCTATGCTAGACTCATAAAGCAATCAACAAGTAAAATTCTTCATGTTACTTATTATAATTAACATGAAGAACTTTAAGCATAACCCTTACTTTTTACCCAGTAAATGAGGTAACCTGATAAGGGAATCAGGAATGCGAATAGTGGCGACGTCAGTTCTTAATTACTTCAAACCTACAAATTGTAGTCCAAATTCCTGTCGATTTAAATTCATATTCTTATAAGAATTTATTCTTATAAAAAAGACAACTCCCACTTTAGGAATAAACATCCTGTGTCGTGGGAGACTTTACAAACATACATGAAACGGACACAACATCCAGACTCGGGACAACAATTCGTGGATCACACAAAGTGTTGTACCGCGTGGGATTTGAACCCAAGACACTTGGCGCAGTAGCAAGCGGCATGACGACCGCTGAAACCACTCGGCCAACCGTGCAGTCACAATTAATAAAATTACAATTAAATTACATGATACATTTGATATAGTTAGTGAACACTTACATGGTTGAGGCGGAGTGCGTCCTGGTGTTCCAGGGCAGCGATGTCGTCCACTCCGCTGGCCTCCATGGCAGTCTGCTGCTCTAACAGGAGGCGCTCCTCTTCTTGTAGACGACGTAAATTCGCCTCAATGTGCGAGTAGGGCAGCAACGCGTTTTCATCAAGCTCCATCATCTCAGATGAGGAGTCATCACTAACTGAGGATTTCTTCCGAATTGGCCCTGAAACTATCCCATACATTCGTACTCCAGTCCGTAGATGACTATAAGTTTGCTAGCTAGCCTTTTGATAATATTACTTCTAATCAATACTTTTTAGCAGGTTATTTCTATTGTTTATCGTGCTTTCTAACGAAAATCAAATTATAAACATTATTCTTATATTAAAAAAGTTCGTATAACTATAATAAAAATAGGTAATAACAAAACTGACACATCTCATTTACGGTCGATTGACGCTAAATCAGGCAGTATCTGTATTTATATATATTATTCGTATGTAGATATATTACTCCCACACAGAACAAGTGGTCGTTCTCATCGAATATTACGAACCGCCCAAATTATTTAGTCTGTTGAGATTCGTTAAGATATTTCTATGTTTTATGTGTATATATTTATAAAATAAAGTAACTATTTATTATATTTATTCGTGTTTTGCCACAACTAGCAACTCCATCCTTCCATAGTACAAGATCAGCCTGGGTTTGAATATTACTCTTTGGACCCGACTAAGTTGAGCTTGAACTTTTTGTATCAAGTGTGTTGTTTATTTACATTTAATATCACAGAGCCGTAAAACTTGACAAACGTTCCAAAATAAATAGGTAATTATGAATATATGAGGCGAATATGATCTATAAATATTGAATTTTCTACATATTCTACATGAATAAAAATCAGTAGCAGATAAATGAAAACAAATCGTAGTATAAAGTCATTCTGGCTAAATCTTATGTGCAAACACTCTAGCCTCATCTGATATAGGTATACTCTATTTATCGTTTGTTTATGTGCGGCGTTCAACCCGAGCACGGTCCAATAAACACACACATATTCGCGGAATACGAAAGATGTATCGCGATAGTACATACTGATATTAAGACTTTGAATTAAAATTGTTTTGATATCAGTTATTGATTAGAGAATCAATTGAAAAATAAACGACAGGTACTATTAAATCCACCCTAATGTTAGAGGGAGACGGAATATATTGTATGTAAATCAACTGTAAATCGAACGCAATGTTTGGCGGTCTGCCATAGCGTGCGTATCCGACCATTCCTTGATTTACAACTCAATTGTAAAACACGTACTTTCACATTATACCTACCTAATATTTAAAAAAACGTTGTTCAAATATCTAATATGCATTTTTTTATCGTGTAAACTGGCACGATAGTTTTTAAAATTTTAGTACGCATTAATTTTAATGTTGTTATGATTAATATTATTATTAATAAACTTTCATAAAAATAAGTACCTATATTTTGATAATTAAGTATTGAATTATGTCTGTTTTGTCATTATTTGTACCTAATAGAGTATATTGTGAAATGTACAGTCTGCTGATATCATCACTGAAGATCAAATTAACCACCTGTAGAACATATGTAAGACGACGTCACAGAAGCACTGTTAAAAAAAAAATTAACAACTTACATCTTAATTGCATGTAGCATCAAATAAAATATATACAAACAATAACGGTGTTGAGCTATTTTGGTACGCGTGTTTATCTAGTGACAAGGGCCATTCACATGCCAGCATGCAAGAGGGTGGGCCTATTCAATGGGTTGCTGGTATGTCTATGCCAAGATAGATACGGAGGGGCGCTTCGGGCTTAACGCGGTCACTAGGTGATTACTGCTGTTGCATTTACAAAGTAGTGTCAGAGTTATGTGTCGTTAGAATGTGACTGCACAGTTGGAAAAGGAAAGCCTGAAGCTTCACAACAAATCGTTAAATCTTTGAGAGGCCAAGGTTGGGCCAAAGAGATCATAGTGGCCGGATAAGATAAGTAAAACATGTTTTATCTTTTAGGCTGTGTGTAATCACTGTAGTACTATAACGTCATATAAATATATATAACTACCAAACTACCTACCTACACTACGATGCTTTTGAGAGAAAAATTGCTACACTAGCTACACTAGCTGACGCTAGACGCGTTCTCATTTGCCTAAAGGGTTACGTAATTAAACAGCGTTTATAAGACTCTTTTTTCATACGTACATATTGTATAAATAAAAAGCTATCGAAGTTGAAGATGTGAATTGAAAATCAGTAACTATTTGTTCGTGGACCTGCGGCGAAGAAATTTACATAGAATTTCTCTCAAGTTAACAGCGACCGCGGGATTGTTCGTCCGCCTTGACCCACTTGTCTAGTTATCCTCAGAACAAGGTCGGTTTGGCCCGGGGGAAGCTGCCGCTTTACGCGGGCTTATTGACTTCTCAGTGCTGTCTTCAAACAAATTAGAAAGGGAAAGCAATGTTCCTTTGTTTATATCTAAAAACAGATTCACTCATCTGCGTTAAGACTTAATTTCTGTATAATTTTTCTTTCATGTTAATATTTTGAAAATTAATCAGTGAAATGTTTAAGATTTGACCTTTTTATCTAATTACTGC
This sequence comes from Spilarctia lutea, assembly GCA_916048165.1. NCBI lineage: Eukaryota > Metazoa > Arthropoda > Insecta > Lepidoptera > Erebidae > Spilarctia > Spilarctia lutea. The sequence continues at coordinate 26,243,127 of OU696470.1, read as the reverse complement.
AAGGAGATGGCGCTTGTCACTTGTATTATAATATAATTAAAGAAGGCTCAGATGGCCTTACTCACTTATATTCGCGAGTTTTTATCAAATCAATTAAAAACAAAAAGTATAAATAACTCAAACATAACAAAAAAATTAATAACAATTTTTATTCAATTATTTTACATCACTTAAAAACTAAAAATATTTACACAAAAACAAAAGAACACAGTGCACTCGCTCGTCTCTTACACGGTAATATCACAAATATCGTCTCTGTCGATGTATTAAGTTCTTACAAAAGAAACAACAGAACAACACTGTCATACAGTCATTGTTCACTGCAGATGTCGTCCTTCTCATCGTGTTTGCCACCTGAAATTACCGAAAATCAACATAAAAGAGACAATAGACAAAAAAATACTAGTGAAATAAAAAAAAATACAAAAACATGCTTTCATATTTTATCGGAAAGCTACGCATGCTGTGAATGTGAATAATTTAAAAAAAAAGTGATGAAAAGGGAATTATCACATATGAACATTTAATGAGTTAATATACATTCCTACAATTGTTACTATCTGCTAACATCGCCATTTAACATAACGTCCTATAGAGTGATATATATACGGTGTGTGGTGTAAAATACTGGAACACTTACTCAAATACGGCTCGCCCATAGTCCCTGGTAGGTAAGGGCAGCTAGTAACATGATTGAAGTTTTGAGACTGCATTTCTTCTTGATCAGTCTCCCGATGGTAGAAGTAATTGAAGTTGGAGACGATGACGGGCACCGGCAGCGCAATGGTGAGCACACCAGCGATCGCGCACAGCGAGCCCACAATTTTGCCCCACACTCCAACAGGCCTGCACACCACAAGCATATTGTTAAACAGTGCCACATATCGTCACTCGGGCAAGCTCACTAGTTAAATATAAACTTGATGATATTCATGCATTGATTGTGTTTGATACGTACCATTATTGCTATATAATACAGTCAAATAATTTGGTCGTGAACATAATGGCTACAATATTTAAACAGTTTATATAGAAGATAAGACCATTCGCATTAAATACAGTCTAGGTCGCAAGCAGTTCCATTTCATCCATCACCGCACATACCCGCCAGCATGTTACAGTATTACTGTAACCTATATCTTTATAGCAGTGCATTTTATTGTTTATCGCCAGCTATCGAGTCCCTGTGACATACGAAACTTTGACACTCAAACATTTTGCCCAATTACATATCCCGTCTCGGTAATAAATAGCCGACACCAGAAATGTATTAGTAAAACGTTGTTTTTTCAATGTCGAATCTCACAGGGCGCTATATTTTAAAGAAGATTGAAAACAAAAAAGTATAGAAATTGGACTACTCCTAGAAATTAAACATAAAATGTGCTAGAACATAAACAATGACGATTGTTCTCATTCCTACTGTAACGAGCTCACAGTCATGCAAGAGATATTTTTACGTCTAAATGTAAATATCACTTATTTCTCTATCGAAAATGGCGTGTAAAAGCTAATGATCGAAAGCCAATGACAAAAGCAATGAATCGTACTGAACATCAATTTTACATAGTAGCACCTGTGTGTAAAATTTACCACCAGGGAGAGCACCGAGTTTTGTTAACAACAAGACGGAGAGAGAGTTAGACGCGATAAGAGCGTGCCGATACAGACGCACAATGGGCGCACCCAATCTATACCTTAGTAATGCACACTTTATATAAGAAATAAATGAACTGGTTTTATAATAAATTTGATATCGACCTGTGCGTATATCATAGAGCACCATTTTCGATGAGTTGATATTAGATACTTTGTAATAGCTACAACATACACAAGATACAGTTAACATCGGACAGGATACATCTAAGATAACGTTCAGCGTAAGCGTAACGGAGGAGCGTACATCGGGCGGAGGACAAGTACACGATGTAGGATATGCTATCACTGATTGAGTGCTGTGCAGCAACGGCTTCGTCACCGGTAAGCCGCTATATTTGTACTGTTCTCTCTCAAATTTATAACATCTTATAGGATATGCATTTTGAAGGGCGATAGTCACTCTGACGACTATTGTCGTTCGCCGACATGCAAGTGTGCGGTGTGTAACTGTAGCTCAATGGGAAATTTTACAACTTAGCTTCCATGTAAAACCTAATCGTTCAGGAAGATAATGATGACACAAGAGTTTAAAAAATAAATGATAACAAGACAATAAGGAACGTTTCCAAACGTGCATGTCTTAATATAAATGTGAATACAAGTTTAGTTCTTGGTGAACCGACGATAAAATCAAACTGAAGCTTATGTTGTTACATGATGTAGCGAAAGAACATCGCAGTAGTGTTAAATATACCGTTGCAAGGTTGTGGGATAAAATTAAATGTAAGGAGAACGAGAAGGCAGAAATGAAACTTAGGGTGAAGTCACTATCTCATACGTCATGTCTCCGTATCCTACGGTCGTCATTGTCACGACCGCCCACCAAAAAGCATCCGGAATCGACTTGAAGAAGCTATTTTCGCTTCCAGCTTCAGCGAAGTACACCGCCGACGAGAACAGCACCACACCTTGAAGAATAAGCACACACCAACGGAGAATACAGTGCGACATACAGTGGCAGGATAGCGAGCGGGACAGCGGGATCGGCAGGACGGCCACAGTCTAGGAGGGTGGGCTAGCGACATGATTTTACCTCATGTCACCATAGCCCACGGTGGTCATAGTTATGACGGCCCACCAAAAGGCGTCGGGAATGGAATCGAAATTAGAATCTTGTCTATCTTTATCAGCAAAAAATACAGCACTGGAGAAGACAACCACCCCTGCGAACACAGAATATATTGTGCAGGCTCTTCCACATTAGACGAGCGCCGTGCCTCGACCGTATCACGGCCGTGCCACGCTTACCCTACCAGCATTAGCCCGCCTTCATGTTATAAAGTCACCTTGCTCGATTTCTCTTGTTTTGGTGTGCTTGTTAAAATTATTTTAAGAACCTTACTAGATACTGATATCTTTAAAATATAGCCAAATAAGAGATATCGAACTATTTTTATCCATTACTATAGTTTTAGATAAACAACACATGTATTTTACATAATTGTGGTTTATCATTTTTATTAATCACCATGACTTTAAATCTAACGGAATAATTAAATAAACTTTGTGAACGTTTGTAAAGTTGTATGCATAATTCTACGTATTTCACACCTAGAAAAATTTGAAGTCAATTGAGGAATATGTATACGAGCAAAAAGAACATTATAACCAAGACGTGTGTGTAATGAAACGTTAAAGTTTGCTACAAGAGATGAGCTTGTCCTTTGCACTCACAAATGTATCTCTCTCTTATTTGACCACTTTGAATCCTGTTGATTCTTATATGCTTAAAAACACAATTAATGCAAATGACATAATAGTAATATGTAACAAAAAACTTACCGATGAACAGGAAAAATATGAGAAGGCCCAATTCTCTCATCGATGCCTTCAGCGTGCGGCCTAAGATCTGCAAGCCCTTGGAGTGACGCGAAAGCTTGAAAATGCGGAAAACTCGTACCAATCGAATAACGCGTAGAATAGCCAAACTCATAGCCTGATTCGTTGATTTGTCTTGTGGAGAGACGGGTGCCCGGGGTAAGTTTAACGTGTCCTCTTCTTCAGCAACCACAGTGGCCAAGGTGATGAAGTACGGAATGATAGCTATTATGTCAATTATGTTCATCACGTCTCTGAAGAAGTTGAATTTATTTGGACACGCTAAAAACCTCACTATCAACTCGAATGTAAACCATATTATGCAAAGTGTCTCGATCAGGAAAAATGGGTCGGTAATGTCAGGTACTTCATCTTCTTCAATCTTCGTGCCGTTGGTGGTGGTGTTGAATACCTTGTAGTGTTTGAATTCAGGCAAGGTCTCCAGGCAGAAGATGACAATGGAGAGAAGGATCACGAATACAGAGATGATGGCTACAACTCGTGCAGCTTGGGAGCTCTCGGGATATTCAAAGAGCAGCCAGATTTTGCGCTGGCGCTCATTGGAGGGCAGTGGTTTTTCCTCCTCCTTAATGAATCCCTCATCCTCCCTGGAATCAATTTGGATGGTTAACTATCCTTTTACTATAAAGTTCTAGTATTTTGCTTGGAAGTTTTACTTACCGGAACTTATTCGTTGCCTGCTCTCCGAGCTCGTAGAATTTAATCTCCTCGGAGAATACATCCAGTGGAACGTTTACAGGTCGTCTTAGTCGACCACCGCTCTGATAGTAATATAATATTGCGTCGAATGACGGCCGGTTTCGGTCAAAGAAATATTCGTTCCTACAAGAAATTGTTATATCATGAGTTAAGTATCGGTGGTTCCTGATTTTTCTTCATTTCAATAGTCTGGACACAAGAAAGCAATAACGTCAGGCTGAAGGTTTTTATGTTAAGGGTTTACAGAAGAAGCATTTAAAGTTAGTACATACCTCAATGGATCGAAATAGCGGATTCTTCGCGTTGGATCCCCCAATAGGGTTTCTGGGAATTGGTTTAGTGTGCGTAATTGGGTCTCGAACTTGAGCCCGCTTATCTGCAACAAAACAAAACATTGTGATATACACAATACAGTTACACGTATTTTAATTTAAGCTTTAAGGTCCAACAAAATTTATTGAATTTGTACTACAATATTATTCTTACACATTGGGTGGCCAATGGCCAGGTATAGTTTAGTTTTTTTTAGGTTTGGTGGCAAACGAGCGTCTCTTAATGGTTAGCGATTACCACCACGCATGGACACTTACAACTGAGATCGCCACCATTTCAGTACCTACTTCTGAATTGGAGGGAGTAGAATTTTAGAGTCCTAACAACCTGCCCATCATCATGTTTCTTTGTTCCATGGAAATGATGAAATTATCAAAGAGTGTTGAGGTAATTAGAGGCAAAGGCAACCAGGCAAAACCCTTAGCGATGACTCCAAAAATACAAATGAAGATACATTAAGAAAAATCATTCCCTGTCACCATCGGGTGATGAAAAATTATGTTTACTGTGATATACACCAGATATCCTTCATTTATATAGGTTCTCTTTTAATTATCAAATTAATAACTCAATGGTAAAATTAAAAAGCTTGCACTGAATTAGTCCGTTAAACAAAATTCATTTAGAGTCTTAATTAATTAAATTATTTATAATATGTTAGGTATTTCAATATTTTTTCTAGAACTGTTTTTTCTTAGATATCTGGTTTATCGAGGATTTTGTTAATCCACGAACTCATCTTTAAAGTTAAACTGCATATACTGCAGAGAAATACAATTTATAATTATCGTTTGATTTCAAACACGAATAGCCGTGGGAGAGCTATGCTTCGGCATGAATGGGTCGGCTCGACCGGAGTGATACCACGGCCTCACAGAAAACCGGTGTGAAATAGCGTTTGCGCTATGTTTCACCGAGTGAGTGAGGATACCGGAGGCCCATGCCCCAACCCCTCCCCCATCCCAATCCCCATCCCCTTTCTCATCCCCCAAAGGTCGTCAACGCACTTGTGACGCCTTTGGTGTTGCGGGTGTCCATGGGCGGCGGTAATCGCTTACCATCAGGTGATACGTCTGCTCGTTTGCCCACTATTCAATAAAAAAAAAAAGCCTAGAAACATTTCCAGTATAGTGCAATCACATGTAACCGATTTCCGGTGACAAACCCAATATGGAATCAGAGTCATATTAATAAAGAGTTGAATTTCAAATATTAATCGAAATGGCTAACATTCTGAACTCTTTGTCCGTCTGATAATCACACATATTTCTGTCCGTTTATAAAACAGATATCCGACTAAGTTTCATGTCGCCGTAATGCGATAATGGTCAGCAAAACCTCAGAACTCATAAATATCATTGCCAATTAAAATTATTATGATTGTCTAATTGGATATGCAAAGGAAAGCGCATTAATGTGCGCCACAAAATATCGCTATAAAGACTGTTATTGTCCATATTGTAGGACGATATAATGTGTACAGTTCAGCTACATAAAACACTCAATTTGAAAACACTTTATAAATAACTCTCGGCGCGGTGGCATAACTCACATTCGACGTGAGTACGTCACTAATACTCCGCACTCAACATAATGTTATCGAGTGCTCATTGATTGTCAATAATGTGGCGTGCCGGTGCCAGTGCGATACACCAACACACTGAATTTTTCAAGGTGTTTGACCGGTTTACAGGAACCGATTCGAGAGGCAACAGGTGGTGGTGGATTCTTGGAGTTACTTTACGAAGTTTATACTTTATAGACAACTTTGTAGATATGTTTACACTTAAGTGCGGAATACGATTATTGCAGTGTAAATGTTCACATTCATCCAAGTGTAGCTAATGTAATGTAAGTATAATTGTCTTGTTAGAGATATAGCGGTAATGTACTAGTAAAGAGTAATACCCATTATATTGCTTTATTTATGTTGGCTGTTACTATGAAACGAAAAGATTATAGCAAATTTATAGTCTTCACTATAATATTATAATGTATTATGTGAGTACGAGTTTATCTGTCTATACGGCTGGCATGACTTCCTTGCGTGAGCTCTAAATCTCTAAAATAATCCGTTTTTACAAATTTCACGCAAATAAAGCTACGGATACTTACGGTCTCATTAATTAATGTAATATACGAATATTGTTAAAGTTTAGACTGCAGTTGGTTGACGGAGCCGGTGTTTTGCTCACACAATTAATCGACATCACTTTTACATGGAGAAAATTAAGTGAACGTGAAATGTGAATAACGTTTAGAAGTACATTTCTATGTGGGTAGTGGATAAATTCGGCATCCATATCTGCTTCTATTTGCACTAGACCTTTTATATATTAATGTTTACAAGGCCGAACAAAACACATTTCTTAGCAACGTTTCACGTATTATTTCTTTAGGAGGCGTAGATATTACTCCGCAGCGTGGCTGGGCGTATCCAAAAATACATTTTATTGTGTGTTCCCCAAGGGCGGACCGAGTTGTATTGCAGCGAGCTTTTATGAAGAGATTTTAATTAATTTTCCGTTATAAACGTTAACCGCGAATGACTTCGTGTTTTAAGGTCGGGTTTCTTTTTATATTGTTGCTAGTCGTAACGTGTCATGGTGGCACGACGCGAAAATTAACATCACGAGTATTGCCATTCACTGAGTTTAACGTAGAGCTTTCGGGTTATAAATGATAGGTTTTAATTTAACTAACATATTACAATTAGTGTCATTCTTTGTACACTATTTACTGCATACAATGTCATTAAAAAAAAGGCTTAAAATCAAATTCCTGCCGAAAAAAATTATAAGCTCACTAATATTTTTTATTGATTCGTTACTTACGGTGTAATTTCGAACTCATCCAGAATACAGTTATAGATGTCAGAAGGAAAGACACTATAACAACACGGATGAGATGACATCATTCAGCATTGCATTAGGCTTCCACATAACACACGCAGCGTAATCAATATCAGATGCTAATTAAAAAGTTTTAATTCACACACAATCTCACATAAATACCACGTACTAATTAGTCGAGTTTAGATTCCACTCAAGTGTAACCATCGTCATGTAAGCTCAATAAACAGTCTGAACTTCGAGCACCAACAACACTGCAATGGAGCGCAACAAACGGAAATAGGAATGTAAGCCTGAAGGTAATCAGTTACGGACTGAAAATTTCCTATAAACGTAAGTGCGGTTGTTAATTCCCACGCACTTGCTATAATACGTGGCACTTACATATGCTGTTTGTCAAAACCGTGTAATGTGAGAACTGAACCGTACTTTTATAGACTACATCGAGTTCCTAAATCAAAGGATAAGGCATAATGATTTAGATCAATATGAATCATTTTATATTCTGCTCTGAAATGTAAGACTAGTTCGATAACGGTCTCAGTCATAATGTATTTCGACTCGACTTTAGCAACGTGTATCCTGACGCAATGAAAATAGTTAACTGCCCACTACCCGTTCCCCAAAAATAATGGTTTGTGTTTATTCTTTGAGTTTTGTGGTGAAGCAAAACTTCAAACGTTATTTACCAACAAGGCATTGAAACCGCTATAAATCAACAGGTAGCTACAGCACTACAATTATGATTCGTTGACCGACGTCCAGGGGGAAAATTAAATTGTACACGCGAACGTGGCACGAGTAATTGAGTTAAATCGATAGCAGCTTAGTTGAAAATTATTAGAAAACGTTGATAACACTGGTAGCCCGTTCAGACAGGTATTTATCAAGTTAACTTTACGTTAACAAGTTTAAATATTCTCTAGACAACCAAAACTGTAGAAAATATAAAGCGCTACTTATACGGCGCGTAATATTTTTTTTGGCAAGGCAGTACTGTTTTTTAAATGGCTAAATTGTTTTTGTTGGAAACGATAAGTGCGTAAGTGCCCCGGTTACAGCCGGTTACGGTATAGTTACAATTTTAACATTTTATGTTGACAACCCTTTCCTTACCTTCGAAATTTGATCATATTTATTCGTAAAAACATGGTCTTGAACAAAACTTACTCTGATACAGCAAGCAACCTTATTCTTTATAAATAATTTTAATGCTACGAGTATTATAAATGTGAAAGTTTAATTAGATACATGTTAATCAAATATGCAAAATCTCTGTATAGATCTAGATGTAATTTGGTTGTCCTGTTATGTTTGTTCTAGTAAAGTTCTTTCTTTTTTATGTTTGGCCCTGTTAAAATGACTCTACTCTGCCTGATGGAAAGCATAAGTGGAATCCAAGAGTTGTGGTCACCATACTCATTGCGCATGCAGACAGTTGTGCCTGATACTAATGGGGGAAAGATCGTGGTGAAGAACACACACATTTACATATTAACTTTACAAAGAGTAAAAATTTTAGTTATATAGTTTTCGATTATAAATATTACTCAACTACCTTAGTCGCGCGATATACGATACAGTGTATAACAAGGGCATGTACAAATCAACTGCCATATCAAAATCAGATTTGACATTGTAATATCATTTTCTAAGCGTGTCTCAGACTTTGATACCTGTTGACGTTTATATTAAAGGAGTACCCTTTCATTGTACATATTATAAGTATAGTTTCAAGTACGTATATCGATATACTGGCTTGTCTGATTATCGCTGGATTTATTGATATCAATCACTCGTCTAACGTCTGGGAAACGCATTCGACATGACATATATCAAGCCTTGGGCGTTTGGAAAACTAAGATGTACTACAACAACATTATTAACAACAGCCCTTTTTAGTTTACTGACCGTTCCGTTCAGTTGTTTCAAATATAATTGCAAAGAGGTTTAAAAGATTGAAAACCAACGCACAAACTTAATGAATTACTGCGTTTAGTGTCTGTGTTATCAGTACTGAAGCTACTAAATTACCCCACTAAAACATAAATATTTCTTTTTGACGTGTGTAAAACAAAATTTGAATATGAATAATACAATTTATTTAGAAAGTTAACAAAAGTGCAAAACGATAAAGTTCAGACGCGACCAAAGTCGGTGCCATTCGCGAGAAACAACGTTCGACTAAAGACATTGTACCTTAAAAATATTGTTGCTGCTGATTGATGAAGTCACATCTATGTGATAAATAGTCCATTACTAGTCATAGACACATTTAAGGAGTATCTCCTTAGCAGTGAGATTATGGCCTAATGATTAATTAATCCAATAATATCGTTAACGTGTAAGGAAAGTAAATCTTCAAAGAGGTTTAGTTATTTTAACGTGTATCCTACAATCGATTATGCTCTATCATGATCAATAGTTTTAAGTCTATTGCTAGACGTAGGCTTCTATTTAGAAAAGAGATTTTGGATATTTTCTATAACTATTAGTTTTATAGTGACAATGTATAATGTCTACAAAAATAATTGGCGCCAGAATCAGTTGTTGTTGTCCTTCATTATGAATATAGTGTTTTTATATCTTCATAACAACATTATAATCCATCTAATCTAATAGGTGCCGTATGAAATTTCTTACCGATTTAAGAATATCATTGTACATTAGATTAACAAATCGATTATCATTTAGAGGTTTATGATTTACGTACTAGACATGTACGACATACGAAAGTAGATAGATCATATTGTAATAAAACAAAGCATTCTTTCTCGATAAAGACCTCTTCAGCTAATAAAGGCAAAAGATTTTCAATAGGTGTTTTTGTTTACAGTTGGATGGCAGTTGAAATTTATTTTTTACTAGCTAACTCGGCGAACTTCGTACCGCCATACCTAAGTTTTCGAAAACTCGTTTTAGTATTTATGAACACCTCAGGGTTCCACCGGTATGAAAATATAACTCTTCCTGTGTCTTATAATTTTCTTCTATACAAACCTCGTACCGAAAATTACAAAAACATACAAAAAATTTGGTGCAACCGTTTTAAAGTTGTGCGCGTACATACATTTCGTCGATTCATTTTTATTTATATAGATTGAAAGCTTATTAACGTTTTGATTGAAAACGACTAGTAATTCATAATTTCTATTATTCGTACCTTTTAACGACTATTGATATAAAAGAGAATTTTATAAGCCAAAATCAGTCAATGGTAAATGAGCTAATTATGACTTATAATTGATGTGGAAAAAACATCTATTGTGTACATATTTGTTTCTTTTCTCTGTTTTTTAGGATTTAAATTTAGTAATAAACATTTGTTTATCTGTATATAAAAGGCAACTGGTACTGACTGACTGACCTATCAACGCACAACTCAAACCACTCAACGGATTGCGCTGAACTTTGGCACACATACAGCTATTATGAAGTAGGCGAGCGCTAGGTAAGGATTTTACAAAACTTAACCCCTAAAGGCATGAAAAGGGGTTTAAAAGTTTTTATAAAGCATTAAAATTAGGTAAGTTTTTCATTTTTAAATTTCATAAGGTTACCAAATTTATTTATTTATTTATATATAATAAATTATTAGTCGGCCTATTTATGCAGTCGTGTAAAAAAGTACCTAAAATCCGGAAACCGTAGATATATTCAAACTACTATGTATAATAGTAGACACACAAATTTAGAAGGCACACATTGGTCTTATTAAGAATAAATATCTCGATTTACATACGCCCTATTCCAGCTTTAATAGGCATAGGCTTAATCAACGGGTTACACGCCTGTTATGTTCTTGCAAAGTTTTAAACCCCCAAAATTATGAAATGGAACCAGGCTAATAGTCAAAGTTTTACATATAAGAATGGTGGAAGGCACAATTTTTACTGGGTGTACGTCTGGAGAAACTGTTTGTGTACCACAATTTTTTTTTATTAAAAACCATTTTACGTTTTATTTAAACGATTGTTTGCCCTCAAAGTCCCTTCGCGATGACACTAAATAAGTCTCAAGTATAAACACTCAAATTTTCTGGGATAAATTTAGAAGATATCTGCTCGCATGGCCAGTTCTTTGAAACTTGCTTACAAGTAAGTCCAATAGTTTAGTGGTTTTGGCACCTGAATTAGTGAACAATATTGTGCATAAAGACTTTTTGTGGCGTTTTTTTTATTAACTACACATTCATTACTTTATTCAAAATTAAATCTAAAGCGAGAAGCTAAGGCTAGTCGTATGATAAAATAAAAATAGCCCCATATTTTTTATGATTTTACATAAAACGATCTTGAGGTTGTGTGAGTTACGCCTGTACAAAGTTGTTTGTGATGAAAAGTCTGAAACGTCGAACGTTTCCTCTTAGATAAGTTGGATTAAAAATACATGTAACCGATTTGAGAATGACTAGATGTGACGTTACGCCAAAGTGATTTATACAAAATTGTACCACGTCTATCGTTATGACGTTTAACGAAAAAATATTGTATTGACTTGACGGTTATCAAACCGTCGTCGCTAAGAAGCAGACATAGACTATTAATGATTCATACCATAGCTAAAAGAGTTACTTCGTCGTAAATTTGTTTGTCGAATATCTACATAATAGCCTTCTTTGGGTTGGGAAACACTTATAACAGTAGGACAGAATCTTCTTCATTGTTAGCATGACCAATATCAAATTAACTAATCTTCTAATTGGGGCAACTGAATTAAATCTGTTAGCTTTCTAGGTGAAATCTCTTGTTCAGGCTTTATCATAATTTTGCCATGCTGATAGTTTCCTTATTTCGGATACGGCCTGAAGAATGAGTGTATCAAGTGCATGTTTTAAATGTTTTAGAGGTCACATACATATTATTTATGGACTGATGTTGGTTTGTATGAAAAAAATATATTTTATAACTTCTTTCAAAAAATTGTAGGTATTGTGTGTGCCTTTTGAATTACAGGTGTCTATATGCAGCGACAGTTATTTATCTTAAAATATCTTTTTTTAACATATCCTATTAAAGAAATCTAAACTATGGAAGTAAAATAATCAGGAAGTGTAAAAAGATGCCTTATCTCCATAAACTCAGATCGACAGCAATCGTTAAATGTATGTTCTGTAATGTGGACGGCGCGCGGCATATTGGAAACACCTCCGATGGCCAAGCGAGATGACAAACGACACTGGCACTTTCCATTCCTCCTTAATTATTTATTTGTATGAACAACATTGATTTGACTGTATGTGAAAGTATAAGTACCGCATGTAGAACGATGCACGCATTGAATATATACAAGTTTATGTTGTAGCTAGATCTTAGATGCCAGCTCTGGTTCAGTTTAGGATTCGCAATGTGTCCGATGATGTATGTGTAGTGTAGAATGTGTTCTATTTTAAATTATTATTCATATTTAAACGAAAAAAATATCAGACATCGTGATGGTTACTAAAAATACAGACACAACCATAATGTAACAATTTTCAGAAATTATCTCCATACATTAAAAAATCTCTTGCTTTTTACCTTCTCTTCTCCAACAACATGTATGTTTGTCTAAAATAAAAGTTAAACTTTTGACTAGTAGAGTTTTCACCTAATAAAGCGATAGGTATGAGCTACAATATTCCACAGAAATAATTTATTATCAAAGTATTTCATCTGCTGATGCTTAAAAAAGGATAACCTGTGCTTTAAGAATCAGAAAGAGAGAGGCTCAAAACCCGTCGTTTAATTTCATTTTATAAACTTATTGACCTACCCTATGCGGTACGCATTATACAATTGAAGTTTCTGCATGTGAAAATAACCGCACCTTCATAGAAGTCGCATATTATTTTTAATGTATTTACTTTGACCTTCCAAGGGACGTCACTCTTCAATGTCAGTGTCATTTATTATTCATTTGAACCTTGCTATTACAACTCGGCACCTACGTTTAACTTAACTATCAATTGCAGTTGCATTATTGATGCTCAGATCATCCAAAGGCCAAGGTAGCTAGTAATACCGTGTCACGTGCCGCTATTACAAAGACGGTGCTTGAAGTTAAATGATATTTATCGATACTACTAGAAATATTTACATAATATAAGAACGTGGCAGTAACCGGACTTTAATTAGGACTTTGATCGATGAACACAAACGTATTTCAAATATTAGTTAATAAAACTCTTTTTTTATTTTATAATTGTTATTGACTGATTAGAAATTTGATACATTTTGTTCGAAAGTAACGAAGATTAAGAAACACTTATAACAGTTGAACATAATCTTCTTCATTGTTAGCATGTTCGATGCCAAATTAACTAATCTTCTGATTGGGGCAACTGAATTAAATCTATTAGCTTTCTAGGTGAAATCTCTTGTGGAGGCTTTATCATAATTTTGCCATGCTGATAGTTTCCTCATTTCGGATACGGCCTGAAGAATGAGTGTATCAAGTGCATGTTTTAAATGTTAACAACATACATGTTGTTGGAAAAGAGGAGGTAGACTTCTCTTTTCCAACAACATGTATGTTTGTCTAAAATAAAAGTTCAGTTGTCGACTAATAGAGGTCCAATACCTGTTCTTTTATTTCATATTACTATTATAAACTTAATGACGCAAGAACTTCAATTGCGTAATGAATTATCAGTATTTACACTGTGTTTCTATGCTGCATGTGAAAATAACCGCACCTTTATAAAAGTCGCATATTATTTTAATGTATTCACTTTGACCTCCCAAGGGACGTCACTTTTCAATGTCAGTGTCATTTATTATTCATTTGAACCTTCCCATTACAACTCGGCACCTACGTTTAACTTAACTATCAATTGCAGCTGCATTATTGATACTTAAATTATACAAAGACCGTAGTAATTAACAATACTGTGTCACAATACCGCTATTACGAAGGGGTGGCTTGAAGCGAATGATATTTATCGATACTACTTGAAATAATATAAAGACATTTCAGTAACTGGACTTTAAATAGGACTTTGATCGATGAACACAAACGTATTTAAAATATTAGTTAATAATTTCGTAAACTCTTGATTTTTTATTTTATAATTGTTATTGACTGATTATAAATTTTATACATTTTGTTCGAAAGAAACAAAGAAATAACAAACGAATATTAAGAATTTGACTAGGACGTTATTAATGAAAAGAAATAAGTAGACTAATCAGGTAAGTTAGTTTCAAATTTTACGTGCGTCTCTTCTCTTTTCATGTAATTACCGATAAATTTAATATATACCTAAAATATTGTACTCCTTTGTGTTGAAGTTAGCTAATATTTTATTTACAGAGCACTCAAGTCGGCAACGGCTGTAACGTACTTGCTTACTAGGGCTGTGTCAATGTCAAGGAGGTTTAATGTAAACTTAATATGTACTAAAATACAAAAATCGATCTGGAAATTATAAGATGAAGAATAGATTATAACTGCTGAGAAAGTACATATTTATACATATACCAACATCATGACTGTTAAGTTTACATGCAAATTTAGTATATTAGTAGTCATATATAAGGTTTTTTTCCACCAAAAAAATCTCCGATAAGGAGAAATGTATGTAAAAACATATTAATGAGTGCCAATTAGGAAAACATATCTCTTCCTATATTGAAATACAAAAAATCAGAAAAATAACTTATCAAAGAAAGCGCGGAAAATATATGCGTACATTAAGATTGAGATAACTTTAAATACTAATACAATTAAATGTTTAATAAATGAGTGTTTGATGATATTGGAGTTATACGTCGACTACTGTTTATATTTTTCTTTTTCTTTAGGCTATTTATCTGAGTGCCAGCCCTGTTAGTAAGTAGCCTCGGATTAATTTTATTTATTCGATGTTCCTGTGAAATTCGTAACTACAAACTGACATCATATTTACGAAGGAAATATGAAAATATTTAAATATTATTTGCATTGCAATAATTTCTTTTTATAAATGTGTTCTGCTTACGAGAGATCACTTTCCTTCCTTTGATCAAGACAGATCTAACACTTACGGTACAAGTGGTTTGTTATAACCCGTGGTTGTAACTATTTTAGTGCAACCATTATAGAAGTAAATTTTATGTGTGTGTTAGTTCAGTTACAAAGATATTTGTAAATGAGCCCGGGCGGTTTCACAGCCTAGTTTCAAAGGCTGTTAATGGTTCCTCCAAACAAATTGTACGCGAAGAAACGATACACAACTTTAGTACCGTGCACAATTTTATTCCACTCAAATGCATGCAAAAGTATCCAGACCGTTGGCACGTAAACAAAGGAAAAATAAATACGATGCACTTAAATATTTGGCGCTCCATAATTCGAAATGCCACATTTTTTCAATTTCTTTTGTTTAACAATATTTACGAATAAATCCATTAGTTATTAATAACATTTATCATCGGACGTCAAATAAATATTCAATGTGTAGATAAACGATGTACCTACTGTATAAGGTTCACATGATAACTAATTGTTAATTAGAGGGCTCAATATAAAAGAAAGAAGATTTCGGGTCTAACGTGTTCTTAATTACGAGTGGTGTGTAAGACCTAATCGCCTTACTTTTGTCGCCAGTAATTATTTGTATAGATATTTATGTTATTGGTTATAATTAGAAAAGAGTGCTAAAGGTCAAAGCGCTTATGTCATCTAAAATGACAACTAGATAACGTATTGGAAAGAAACGTATGTTTGAAGCCACTAGGCTTGACTAATTTATGTTTATGTTCTATGATGCCAGTAAAATCAACAACGTTATTATCTTAAATAAATACGTTTTCTACTTTTATCCATTATTTTTTATTTTGTTAGAGTGCTCGTATAATTTATTTCATTTATAACGCCTTGAGTGAGTTAGTTTAGATTTACATTTTATCTTAGTACACTTACTAGATAAATTTAATAGAATTTTAAATAAATTATAATATACATTTTCTAGAAATTTTATGATGCTAAGGGCAAGTTTCTCCGCTTATTATTTGCCAGATAACTAGAGATTTCAGTTTCACAAGTCTTGGATATATATATATGTTCAA
The DNA here is from genome assembly GCA_916048165.1 of Spilarctia lutea. Taxonomy (NCBI): domain Eukaryota; kingdom Metazoa; phylum Arthropoda; class Insecta; order Lepidoptera; family Erebidae; genus Spilarctia; species Spilarctia lutea. The sequence continues at coordinate 26,226,716 of OU696470.1, read as the reverse complement.
TGTATAATTGGGAAGCTTCCTTAGAGCTTTTAGGCATAAATAGGGTTTTTTTATATAAGTATATAACCAACCTTTATCTACTTACTGTTAAAGTCCCTGATAGACAATTATGAACTTATCTGACAAATAAAAAAAATATGTCAGATACACATACGTATACCAGCAAATTTTTTCTACCAAATAGTGTTATATGGCAGATAACTATCTGCAACTTTATGAACGAACGGATGATACTGGCCTTTGACCTGCCAATGTAAAATAATATTGTATAGAGTGCTACTAATTAAGACGTCTGCCAACAACGTTCACGGTTTTGCATCTTTAAAAGAATACAAAGAGTTTTTGTAATTATTTTCTTGGAAGCTTTCGTTTGCAGACGAACTTCACTAATCCGGGAAGTTGACCTAAATCTGACATAAATTTTAGGCGACCACTACAAAGCTAAATTTAGGGTAGCTTTGCAGCTAGGTAGAAACCACTTCGAGGACGAAATGTTCCTCTAATATAAATAGGTGTGAAAATCGTTTCGAATTGTATACAGTTTTACTACTATCAGAAATTATGGCTGTGTTTTTAATAAGTTATTTAAATGTTAATTGGTTTATATTACAAAGGTTGTCTAGAACATATTGCTTCTTGCGATAAGGCTGTTCATTTTTCTCTTTTCTGATTCTGCTCTTAGGAGTTTTGTGGTGATACACAAATTATCGTTCTGAATCTGGTAGAGGTGGAAAGTTTTCCACGAAACAGGAATTTTCCTAGTGTGGGAGTTGTATTTTTAAGGAAAAATAAATATGTAAAGTTTACACGAACTTGAAATGTCCCATAAATATGTGGGAGTCAACGTCGTCCAACAAACACATAAGTGAAAGCATTTTACAGACTGCCAATAATTTTTTTATAAATGTGTGTATACAAGAGGAGAATACGATAAAATATGTTTTCTTTAGATAGTGCAATACGAAACAGTAGGTACATAGAACATTGTAAAACACACTAAATCTGCCAATCAGTTGCAAGAAAACTAGTACATACACTGATTTGTTATGTCTATTTGTCTATTTGTTTTCTACCTTTTATCGGAGAAGCTTTGAAGTCGATAGTATGAAAACTTGGTTAATTAGCTGTTGAGGTAACCGTCTTTTCACTTAGAATATGGAACACTTAGCCTTGCGTAGAATTCAAACGCATGTTGAGAGCTATGTTTTTACAGATGTAAGGCGGCTCAACGACAATAATACCACGGCCATATAGAAAACTGGTGTTTTAGATTTATTTTGTTCCTTTCACCAAATGAGTAAAGTTACCAGAAAATAGTAAATAAATAGTAATTCTTGGGCATTTAAAGAAACGTAACTCATTTTTGTCTTGTGAGTTGCATGTGTCAATGAGCGCCATCAATTACTTGCTACCAAGGCAGCACCTCTGTGCCATAAAGAAACATGAGAGACGGAACAAGATTAATACCACTTAAGTACGCAAACTTGTATTAAGAAACTCTTTTACAGCATTTCAACGAGGAGTGTGGTTACCACTTTTCTTAATTCTCATCAGTTTCAGGTGTCCATGGGCGTCAATAATCACTAACCATCAGGTGACCTATTATATATACCATATAAAAATAGAAAAAAGTTTGTACTTACATTGATCACTACTCTTTCGCAGAAGTCGTGGTCGTGTTGTATTGGTTCGAATGTTATTACACCCCCTTGGGGTGGCCTTCCCGGCTCTTCGTCGGTACTGCACAATTTCGGCAGCGACCTGCAACAACAAATAGATACATTACAACATATACTTACAATATACATACATACAAAGTAGAACAGATATCTCATTATCTTCTTTAATAGACCACTGCTGGACAAAGGCCTCTCCTTAGAAATAAGGTTATGAATAGATGTATACAGAAGTCAAATGAAAAATCTTTTAGTCATTGTGTTAAGAGGCTAGCAATTGAACTCATTTCTCGATCTTATCTAAATATCTGTAATTTATATCAGTTTAAGAACCAAACAGACTGACGCTGTATTAATTTGATACCAAAATGATATGAATATTTTATTGATTGTCTCTAGAGCGGCACGGAAAAGAAGACCTAATTTTCACATATCAAGTTCAAATTAATTAACATTGACCCTGTAACCGTCTAACTTATTAATATCATTTATTCATATTAATATTGAATTCGTATCTCGGGCAATTTACTCAATATATTCTAGCACTAAAAGGGTTTAACGAATCTTTATCTGAATGGAAGATCGGAATATCACACATCAAGGTAATAATTAACATTGACCGTGATGAATGTTACAAATTCATAACAATATTGATTGATCTTTATGATATCCTATCTCACGATAGTGGACTAGAGTCGACTGTATTGGACTGCCTAGTTGGCGCAGTGATAGCCTATGCTACTGTTCATGAGGTCTCAGGTTCTATTTCCGGGTCGGACCAAATGTTTGTATGATCTGCAAATGTTTGTTTCGGAGTTTGCGTATTTTCTATGTAAAAAAAGTATACATGAATTTTATATCAGTTATCTAGTACCCACATTACGAGTATTACTTAGTTTGGGACTAGATGCCAGTTGTCCGATAATATTTATTTATTTATAACTGCTTGTATTAAGACTAGTTTTTTGGTTGAAATTCATTTCCATTACAACTTCAATCCTTTGTTTTTGCGAATGCATTTATCTACTTGAAATTGGTATGAAAAAAAAAATTGTTTCACACCTATCTGCAGGTACAATATCTGAGTACATCTTTGTGCCCACTCGTTCATTCTTAGCGTAGTCTCTATCTAAATACAAACAGCTAGACGGCTACAGCCAAACGTGCTCAAATATGACACTTAAACTCACTTCAATATTTCCCATTTCTCTAGCCATCCAGTAGGGCTGGCGTCCATTTAATCACCAGTACCAAGTATCAAGTTGATCAGAGATCGCTGAACATTGCTTAGTGTTATTTAACATTATTTTAGGTAGTCGATAGGACTGCCGTATTGATATTACTTCTTTAAAAAATAAAGACATATTTATTTAGGGCAACCAAGATGATAAAGAGACGATAATGTATACAGTATTAAAGTGTATACAATCGTCACCACCACCCTTCAGTCTCACTGTACTTAAATGAATAATTGTAACACGATGTGGGGAAGGTGTGCGAGATGTCGTGTTGTAGTAAGGACGAGAGAGTTCTAGACTATCAAGTTGTTCCACCGTGACAATGCTAAGAAAGACATTCGTAGTCACGTGCACAACTGTAGTTAATACTCGTTATTAACTCTATAAATACCGAACGAGCTGAAATGTGTATATGATATGCTTCAGGCATAACTTGTCCCTCATTGAGCCCATCTCGATCTGACAACCAACACGTGCTGAAGGTTCTCGAATTAGTATATGCTCAGTATGCATATATATTTCATAATATTAGTCCAATTTACTGTTAACAGTGTACTTAAAAGTACATAGTTCTGAATACATTAAGTTAAATATGTACTTTACTGTTCAAAATTTGTAATTAAAGGGCACTACAATCTTGAATTTAGGATAAGTTCGAGGCGACCGATGTCGAAAGGAAAAGATGCTGTACTTATTTTTAACATTCTAATTTAATCTCATCAAATGCTAATTATTCTGTCAAGTGAAGGTGATAACCCTAACTAAGAGAGGTGCTGTAAAAAAGCTGCGTAGTCGTGTCGTCAGCACTCGCCGCGCGCGGGCGAGTCTCGAAACGTTGTTTTTCTAAGCCGTTTCTCCTTAGGTATCCAGCCGATCGCTTCTTAAAAGCTCTCATGTTAGAGAAGACTTGATGTCGATACCGAAGATGAGCCGATTAGGGCTCGATACTTACAACTTGACGACCATTTCGTTAGCAGTTATACGTCATTCTTTAAATTATTAACAGCTTGTTTGTAGTGGTATAAGTTTATAACTCTATCTCAAATGTGATTTTTATACTTATATGTTTTTTTTGCAAACTTATAAGTGTATGACAATTCAATTAAAATATGTCCACACAAAGAGCCTGCGCTCTTTAAAAGCTAGTGTTTTAAAGAAAAGAACACGACATTCAAAATATTGAACTGTATTTCTAGCAAAAGTATTTATCTATTCGAAAGGAAATTTTGAGTAAAGGGCAAACTACATTTCCAAGATTGTTTTTTTACTGAAAATTTCAGTAAGGAAGACTGAACTTAAAATAGCCCAGATTCAATGTAAAAATATTATTTCTTAAGGAATTTAAATGTTTTGCAACAATTGTAGGTATTGGTAAATTTATTAGAATTACAGAAGATTATATTTAAAATTTTAATTGAATATTACAGAAGACTAACATTTAAGAACCAGTGGAAGTTGCGTAACGTGCTTTCAATAAACACTTGTATTGTCTGATCTCGAACATTGATTTTGAAAGGTTACTGCCCACTTTTTCTGGTATAAATAGCTGGCATTCTAAATGTATAATTTACTATTATAAGAGAATGACATATATAGGTTTTATTAAAAGTACCTGGAAGACCGAAATTTTTTTTCTAAATAAATCCTAACTAGATAGATTTATCGCCGCCGAAATACCCTGCATCCTATATTTCATGAAAATTGTTGCAGCCGTTTCCGCGATTAGATTATATATATATATATATATATACTATCTAATACGTTTATATATATATATATATATATATATATATATATATATATTATGTTTATTAGGAAATAAAAGCTTTAGGTTTTTGTTTGCTTTCATCTCAGGTTAGGTAATATTTGTTAGGTACTCTATAGTTTTGATTTACTAACAAAGTATTAAAATTGTTTAAAATACAAGCCTTAAATGACCGAACCTGTTCATTGTAGTGATTTTGGAATTTAATTTTAAAAGATTTTTTAGCAACTATATACGAGTATTTAATGCCAAAAATTCATCTCGATCTTTCACTTATTCCGGAAAAGCTGTCAGACAGTTGCTTTTCTTTATTTAAAAGTATCCAATTGTCATTAAAGTGTCTTATATTTAACTCTAATTGTACACTTTAATATGGATATTTTATCACCAAAAAATTAACTATTACGATTATATACTGACGTATCTATTATGAGTTCAAATGGATCATATTCTTGGTAAAACTACAACCGTTTATAAATTAATGTAGAATTTCACCAATAATAATCTTGAGATCAGATATATTAAATAATATAAACAATATTATGAACGTGTTATAACACTCGTGTTATATAACGTTCATAATAATGTTTATATTATTTAGAGCAACCAAGTTGCTATTTTTTAAAGTTAATTAAAGTTGCTATTTTAGCAACTTCAATGCACTCGTGCATTGAAGTTGCTAAAATAGCTTAGAATTGTAATTCAGTTCATCGTTGAAAATTTTGTAGTTCTAAATCCAGGCTTTCGAGCCTTGCGACGTATTATCATCTCAACAGAAGTATAAGTGACAAATAATTTGCTAAATCCGCAATTACTCCACAAAAAGTGTTATGATTGAATGCTGTAAGTTGTTTAAGGGTTATTCGTTTTATGATCTCGTTACTCAGTTTGATAATACTAGAAACTTCTGTTAGTGACTTGTTTAAAATTTATTCATAGGAAGGAGGACATTTTTTTCTCATTGTTTTAAGAATGTCCCGTAGTCACCTAAATAAAAAGGGCAAAACCGAACAAAAGCTTTGGTTAAAAACGAACATTGATGGAAATTCGTTAATAAAATAAGTTGATTGTGCTAATAATCACTTCATAAAATCTAAAAAGCTCACTTTTTCAATTAAAATAAGAAAAGGCACAATACTGCCGATAGGAAAAAAAAATTTGATTGTTTTGAGCGTGCACTTTCGCAAAAACTTTAAATTGCAAATAGAATTGTCATTAAATTATCACTAACAATTTTCTAAGAGCACGACAAGTTTTTTTAATCAATTTCAAAACACCGATAAACGTTTAAACTTACTGAAATATATGTAATCTGCATTGTTGTACGAAGTTGTTTTATAAAATAAATTATTTAAAACACAATTAAAGGATACGTAAAATAAAATCAAAAACCAAAAATAAGACTCTTTATTAATTAATAAATTTAATAAAACAATTATTTAAATAAATTCACAAATACAAAAAACAAATTTTGCAAAACAATTACCAAAATAAAATGCAACACCATGAACAAAACAATTACTGTGTAATTAAAAATCGCCAAAACTCACAGTCGATTGTCAGACAATTGAAGCCCTGGTCGGTAAGATGAGTGGTTGATGTCGTCGGAGTACTCGCACATCTCCATGATCGTCGCCGAGAGTTACCGCTCTGGAGAGCGGTCTTAACTTGGTGGACGATCTCGATAGACTAACTGCTCTCGAGCCTCTGATAGTACCACCCCACCCCCCTGCCGAAGGCTCTCTACACTACCCACATAACTAAGTACCTGTGCTACCTTGTCGTCTTATAAATAGCTAGCTGTGTGCTTCGTGAAACCTACGGAAGTAATTTCTAGAAATATCGAGAAAGCAGTATAGTGCAAGTTGCACTTAATGTTATGTGACGTATTGGTATTGATTAGCTAATAAATATTCTATAGAGGATGACTGACCTTGATGGATGTTAAGGGCGCCTTAATTTTAATGACGTATAAATAACAAATTCAGTAATTGCACTGTGCAATGTCAGTTGGTTTAGTCAATTAATAAATGATATTATGCAATACTTTATACTCTAAGTACTGTTATATTATTTTCTAATTTACAAGGAAACAAAGGAGATGTCTAGTTTTGCTGTAGATGTGGGTTACTGGAGTACATAAACTTGCCTTGGAAAAAAATATTTTAAAACATTATCTGATTAAATAATCACTCGGTAGTAAGTCAAAGAAGAATTTTAAAGAGAAACTAGAATTTTAAATTAATATTACTTGTGGTCCCGGACATCTCGCTAGCAGCTAGATCAAGTAACAAGTGCGCGACCCTGACCTGCCAGAGCCTTTGCTAACATCGCACAATCCACAGGTACTAGCCATAATTATTTTCCTTTACCGTTAAGAAAATTTTCACGTTTTATATTTTCTTAATGGTATCTGTAAATTTATTATTATATGTTTAATACGTAAATGTTAGCTTTTACGTGATTAGCGTAGAATTGTAGTCGACAAAACCTACATGCCTAATTGTATTTATACACATGGTGAAATAATGCGCTTTCCTCTCGTCTTAAGAGTAAAATAAGAGACTCAATACATTTTTTGTCATTTTTTTTATTGCCCAGATGGCGCAGTGGTTTAAATGGTTACCTCGCCACTGTCTTGTTTGCGCTGAGTGTTGCCGGTTCAAAAACAACGCTTTGTGTGATAGACAAATTTTTGTCTGAATTTATGTATGTCTGTAAAGTCCCCAGTAACTCAGGAATATTACTAGTGCAAAAGATGTCTTTTAAAAAAATGGTTAATTACGTGAAATCTTTCTCCAAGTAGTGGGTTTTATAATACGATTAAAAAATATACACCTTAGATTAGACATAAGTTATTGAATATATCTTCGAACAAAACCATATGCAGATGTAGCAGCATAACTGCGTGTTTTCACCATTTCATGCCTAGTGATATACTTCTGCATGATCTCACTAGGTCGCCATAGTGTGGATCTCCATGCTGCATTGTCTGCATTTGTAATGAGTAAGGTGACCACGACTCTTGATCTCCGCTCATGCTTTCTGTTAGGCAGACACATTTTAGCAGTCATAACACGAAGAAAAACATGAACGAAGCGGAATAAAATAGTCAAATTTCAGTATTTTCACTACTACAATTTTGTTGTTCCTAATCTTTCTTGGTACAGGAGGTGAAGTTTGCAAGATATCATGACTTGGTGTTAAGGAAAAAAATAATTACAAAAATTCCAGTTGTTAAGCGTGCCCACTATTTGTAAAAAGTTCAACCTTCTAGCCTCCCACTATTTGTATAAAGTTCAACCTTCTAGCCTGTTTCATAAATTATAAGACTAATTTATGAAGAAAACTAACCTTTTTAAAAAAAAAATAATTTTATGTCCATCAAGAAGACATGATACTAAGCTACTCAGGAAATATTTGAAGCAAGCAAAGGTTGAACTTTTCAAAAAGAACGTGTCAAAGTGTGTTTGTTGAATGTATGTTCATTAAGCTCCCTCGACACTGAAATTTACCAGCTGTCGTAACAAAAAAAAATCCACACGCTCTTAGCCAGAGATCAAGGCCTTTTTAGAGATCAAGGCATCATATCTAATATTGAATTAGTTTAAAGGTAGTTTAAGTTGTAATAGTTTAAATTATACATTACAATAAATACGTAGGCTCCATTTATTTACAATCATACGTTTTATTGCATATAACCGTCAGTTTCTTAATAGATAATTTCATTATAAAGATTCAGAAGATTGATGAATTCCCTTCTTTTAGCATGCATAACTTAGTGCATTCGGAAAAATTGGATTTAATAATAAAACAGTCGATTTATAGAAAGATACAAACAGTTTTTTTTTCTATTTGTTTTATACATTGACGACTTTTAAGAATGGCCGTGACCTACAAATAACAATTCTGTTTTAAAACAACGCTGTCTGGTATTGTATGAGTGATAATATTTCGGACGAACGTCAACCAAAACACAAATCATACGAATTTTCTATTCAACAACTATATTTGTGCGTTTGCGTATTAACAAAGTGAGTTTTCAGGCAACCTCTAAAATAAGGTTGTTTTATAAATAGACGAGTGTTCAACGTACCGTTGGATTGGTAAATCATAATATATAGAAACAAGCTCACGTAGGCGGCAACTGCGGAGATGACAAATTGCATCTCGCTCCACAAACAGGATACCTAACGAAATAGTGTAAGGAAATGTGCTTTTAGTTATAATGAGGCATTCGTAGGAACATGACAAGTAATCATGTTCCTTTGTGGTTTTGTACAGTCGTTTGTTAAACATCACTTTGAACTTGAAACTCGTGTGCGTAGTTCATTGAATTGTCATTCAATTATGATTTTCAATGAGCTGTTTGAAAATTGTTGTATAATTGTCTACAACTGGATATAAAGTGATAAGGTTGAAAAATAAAGTTCAAGTTTGTACATCGTTCAATATTTGTTAGACATTGGAGCCGAAGGAAGACCCTGACATTGAGGGATTTGGTGTTGTGTGCTGTTTGTGGTAATCGCTTAACACTTGAGGCGATTGAAAACGGTATTTGTATCCAAAAATACTAATTTTAAAATACTTTTTTGATAGAAATGTTGAATGCACCTTGAGTTAATTTAGTACATTACGCAACGTTAGCGCTTTCTCTACTTGACATATTTAAATTTAGGTACACTGACGGTGCTTCGTTCAATGCCGATCGGTAGCCGGCATGTCTCCAAGGTTTCATTAAAAGTGGTCCAGTTGTTTCACAGATAGGCCGATAAACATACACATGGTATAATTATGAAAACAACAGTTATTGCAAACAAGATATTTATGAATAATTGGTTTGAATAATTTTAAGAGTAATATTTTTGTAATTATTTGCAACGTATAAGGTCAAGGCAACGACTCTTGATAGGGAGAGCTGGATAAGGCTGCATTGACAAGAGCATAGCTCTTAAGTAAATGATGATGACAGTTGTAATTCCATTGTATTAACTTTATTTATGGAATTGTAAAAATGTTACAATGCCTACGTGTATTGTCGGAATATCAGTCGTCCTACAGAAATATTTATCTTTTTAAAAATACTAACTTTTTTATTATTAGAGCGCACTTTATATCACAGTGAGATAGATACAAAATCCTCTTGTAGTTACAGCAATGTGCTTTGGTTTATAGTACATATTTACAAAATTAGTTTCCCCTATCAACAGTGGATCGTTAGCTAATAGTATTAGTGAGAGCGATGGTGATATATTTCGGTGGTCATGCAAATTCAATTATAAACAGGCCTGCTTTGATGAACGAGTAATCAAATTACATAGGCCAGTACCGTGCACTGACCTGAGGCATCGGCGGATCATATAGGTGTGTACTTTGGTGTACACCTACATAAATCTGAAGCGTAAGATAGGAGCTATTGACATATGTTTTATGTCAATATCTCGTATCTCACGCTTCAGAGCATATGTCTATTATTGACTATAGTGAACGTCGGTACACAATACCAAACGACTACAAAATATTGCTATTATTTTCATTTTATAAATTTCTTTTAGATTTTAACGCACTGGGGGGTTATAAAGTGTATTTGTACGCTCAAAATTTGTCAATCCGTTTTTAAAATAACACTCCAACTGCCCTAGCCTTGAATATCCATAGGAACATAATATTGTGTAAATAGTGGCGTCTCAATAATGTTGACATTTAAAAGCTTCCTAAGTACATAGCGTAGGCCGGCTCGTGACAGACTCTTAGCGGCGGGTCTTAACGCGCTCGGAGACAAATCTCCGTATCAGAACATAAGGAATATTAATAACTATGTGTTCTGTACAAACAGTATCTAATAATAAGCGAATTTCAGCGGTGAAGTGTTAGTGTGCGTGTTCCAACATAACAATAAATATCAAATAGTTTTTGTAATCATACTACATTGAAAGTTGATTTAGTTTTGTTAGAGAGGAAGACAAGCTTTTATCGGGTTTTTTATGCGCCTGGGTCGAGACCATGTCAGGCGGGAAGTGGGTGTTACTTGTGGTGATGTTGGCCTTGTAGTTGATGCTTGGCCTGGATATAGCATAATCTACGAGGGAGAGCAGTGAGGCTTATAAAATTAAATCTGTTCATTGGTACTTAAGAGACGGTTGGATCTAGTAACCTAAATATACTATTAAGTGACAGTACAGTGATAATAATTTGTTATCAAATGAGTATAATTCAGCCCTAAATGTTTTAATTCTTTGTCTTAGCGCAAGAGGCTTTTCGAAAGGCACCTATTCAATTTATACTTTCGTTGATACATTGAACGAGATCAAATTAAAACAAACCGCAATGATAGACCTCCGACTTAGGTCCAGAATCTAGACTCAACATGCATATGTAAACATTTGTAACGGCGTAGTGGTAAAATATCTAGGATTATATATCTTGAATTAAGCTAATGAATAATTTTTGCATTTATGTTTTACATATGTAGATAAAGACTGTGTTGACTAAAAAGATTCGTATGAAAAATATAAAAGTCCTGTTTCGCTAATACCACAGGCATCAATATTCTAACTAAGTCCTTTTCCTTTAAGAAACCTAGACTAAGTATAAACTGGGTCAGGGACACAAACAGTCCTGTGCTTAACACACAGAGAAGTTCAGCGTGCAGTCTTTTAATATTTGATTTAGCCGCTAGTCTCTGCATCATAAAATGGTACACGTAAACTAGATGTACCATTTGTTACAATTTTTGTACTTTAGGACGATTACGAATTTTATGGTTGTTGGTTTGTTTTTTACTGACTTAAAGAAAAGAACGAAGTTCTTAATTAATTAATTTCTCATGTTTGTTATTTCAGAAACTCGTCGCGTAAAGAACTTTTATTTATTTTGAAGCATATTACCGTTACACTATTCTGTGGAAAATGAAGAAATAAAGGAAATAGTTCATAATGATACCACTTTGGAGTTAGTTAAATCTTTTATTTATATATTTTGGGTGTGAGAATCACCAGATCTACACGATACTTGAGCTTGTTCTTCCATTGCCCGATTACCCTAAATGCATTTTAAATGAATCGTATATAAGAAGGTGTTACGCCTCAGTTATATCTATATCTTAACTAAGTATTAGTTCTTAGATAATTATTAACAAATCTGACCTTTTGTTGTTCATTAAAAGTAACTGTAAGTAGGTATCTCTGGATATTAATAAAAATGTTTCCTGTATGTTAACAACTTTTCCCATCGTATTAACAGTCTATGTTACAAAATAAAACGTTTTGTGATGAAGTGTTTGACAATTAAAATAAATGAAAAAAAAAACAAATCTTAAAATGTCAGTTTCAACTACTGATTAACTGCGGCAAAATGCAAAATAGTAGGAAACTTGAAAAATACATCTGAGGTATATGCGCAGTTTGTTGAGTGTGAAAGCGAGGTTGGCGAAAGAGAAAAGTTATAATGGGATCCTAATCCTTGAAGATTCCAACAATTCCTCGGTAACGTCATGACGGCGCGATATGCAAGCTTTTGAACGTAAGCAAGCCCTATGATTGTAAGCTTTGTTCACAGTTATTGGAAACTATGATTATAGTTAGTATTTATATATTTATTAATAAAGAGTTTGTTTTATGATATGACGGATATCCTGAACATTCTGGACAATAGGTTACAAAACCGCATTAATTTCTAATAAATCTCAATGGTAAAAGACACATCTGGAGTTGAATATTAAAAGTAGGTTACAGTTTTTTTCTTTTTATATATTTTAGCATCCAAAATGACTCTGCTCTGACTGATGGAAAGCATGAGTAGAATCTAGCAGTGGTGCTCACCATCCTTAATTGGAATAAGGACAATACATGCCGCATTGTCCTTATTGTGACCCACACTATGGCGGCCTAGTGAAACCTTCTTCACGCTCCGCTTAAAGGACCTGGTATCATAATGGGAGGGAAACACGTACGCTGGTAGTGAGTTCCAAGTTTTGACCGCTCGGCACAGGAAGGAAGAACCGAAGCGGCGAGTACGAGATCGTATGTCTACCACTCTGGAACGGTGATTTCCAAAGCCGGCACGTGTTGTCCTGTAGAGGCAGGGAGAAGGAACCAGTTGGAAGAGCTCTTCAGAACACTCTTTGTGATAAATGTAATTTGACTAACATGGTCGAGTTGAACGACAAGCTCCTGTCGTTTTTCCTCAATATCTGCTAGCTAGGCTAAGGGTGCCCAATATACCACCCATGAACTGTGCTGTCGTTTGCATAGCATAGCTACAGCATAGCAGTATCTCTGCTGCAACTAATTACACGATGAAATTCGGATTTACCTCATTTGTTTCTATAGCTCACTGATCATTCTATATAGATTCATTAAAATAACTTGAACCTTTAAAAATATCTTGGAAAACCACTGATTATTTTGGTAACAACCACGTAGTGTTAGCATTATTTATTAAGATACACTGCACCGTGTCAAGGCTAAGTGGTTAAAATAGTGCACAAATAGTTGTAGCTAATTAGAATTGGTCTGTAGCTTTGCTACGATCGATCGAGATATGTAGATTTGTGAACGTAGATTTTAGCAATAAAACGGAACGCATAGCACTTTGAATAATGGTATTTGATATTATTATTCGCGATGAAATATATTGTATATTCTCTTTTGTAACGATGAGAATAATTGTAGAAAAATGAAGGAGACCTGAAAGAGTATAGGTATATGTTATGAAGTGAAATTGTTAAGTTCATGCGACACATAAGATTTCCAAAGTAGGAAACATTTCTGGCAACTTATGTTCTGTACCTAATAGCGAAATTCTGAACTACCAACAATTTCAATTTCGCTCACTCTCGGTTGTGACGATACATTTCAAAATAATTTTGACTGCACGGTTGGCCGAGTGGTGTCAGCGGTCGCCATGCCGCTTGCTACTGCGCTAAGTGTCGTGGGTTCAACTCCCAGACGGTACCTACAACACTTTGTGTGATCCACGAATTGTTGTCCCGAGTCTGGATGTTCTTTGTGTCCGTTTCATGTATGTTTGTAAAGTCCCCCACGACACAGGATGTTTATTCCTAATGTGGGAGTTGTCTTTTTTAAAGTTGTCTTTTTTTTTTAAAGAAAGAATGTAGCTACAAGGTGAAGCGAAAGTAGTTGTCCTACTATCACTATTTTCGTATTTCGAAATTTGCCTTATTTCAAAATTTAGATTCCAACATTAAATACTGAAAGAGCATATTGTTCCATTATTTCCAAAGCCTTTTGTATTCCAGACGGAGTTTCCAACTCGAGATGAATACTGCGACTGAACTACAAGTGCCGTAGTGTGTAAAGCTTTGCGCTTCGCTATGACATTTGTGGGATGTAGTAACATATCCAGTTATTGTATTCTAGACACAATATATGTTACGCAAGTACTTAGTAATCTTAATTTACTTAATTACTTCGTTTTAGTACAAGCAAGCTGAACCCTGCGGTGCTACCCGCGGTACGACAATAACCACAGGCAATGCCACGAGGCGAAGCTATATATTTATAATTATAGCCTGTGTGTTATTCTGATGTATATATATACTATATTATTGTAAAGTTTCATCAAAATCCATTAAGTAGTTTTTGCGTGATAAAATATCAAACATCCATCCATCTATACTTATAAAATTTCGCGTTTATAATATTAGTAGGACTATGGAGCTGCAATGTTATTGTTTATATCGAGCATATGGACAAAGGGAGCAAACTACGCTGGAGAACATCACCACAAAGAGAAGGTAATCTTGAAAGAAACCCTAAACCAACACGTCTGGCACACGTGGTATAGTAGTCCCAAACCTCTTATGGAGGTCTATGGAGAGCCTTGTGTCCAGCAGTGGACTGTTAAGCAAAGGTTTCCATATTAAATGTAAGGCTGAACGCGTATGCGACTGCTGTGCTTGAGGTCTCGGGTAAGATTCCCGGGTCAGACCAAATCTTTGTATGACCTGCAAATATTTGTTTCGGAGTTTGGGTATTTTCTATGTACAATATGGATGTATTTAGTAAAAAAGTATTTATGTATTTATATCAGTTGTCTAGTACCCATAACACAAGCTCTGCTTAGCTTGGCCTAGATGGCGTTGTGTGTGAAATGTCCGAAATATTTATTTATTTATTATTAACATTTACATTATCTCACTTTTTGGTTTTTTATTGTTTTAAATATAATGTTAGTACTTGGACTTTTGAATGAATACCCCTTATTAAAGTATATCATTAAATTAACGGATAATAATGATGATTATAATATCTAATCAACTGAAAAGTGGAGTAAGATAAGGTAAAAGGTAGATTAAAACAGAACTGAAATACACTGTCAGACCTGAACCTTGTTCTGCCCTGAACTGCGTTCTTGAAGGTAAAGGCTTCCGATCAAATTACGAAAAAATTATATATACCTATATATATTCTCGTCGTGTACGATGCAACCGTACACTAAGCCGAGTAAGCATTTTACGTTACTCTGCTACGTATTATGAATTATATATTTATTCAGTACACGTTTATGATTAGCGGTGATCGCGTGTGATCCCTTGCACCTTTACAGAACATATCATTTTAGTCCTGAATAAATAAGTATATGTTATATTGTCACCGCATTATTAATTCGCAAATTACAAACTTATACACGTCGAGTCTTTTATTAGACTCTGCGTAACAGTTTAGTTTAGGTTCTACTTTCCCTTTATGCATATAAAAAAATAGCAATTTCATAATGGCTCAATGTTTTTTATAAAGGTATTTCAATGGTCTTTTCCAAGAAAACTCAAAAGTTTTGCAATTGTTTTCCAGTTCATTTTCTACACAAACCTTTTCTTAGAACTCTTGCAAGAAGCATTCAATGCCGAAAGTTTTCTTTCCATAATGCATACATTTACTAAATACATAAAAAAAATAAACAAACGAGAAAGTCTTGACTAGATTGCGGGAAAGCGCCAAAGTGACGAGGGAGGGAACGTAAGCTATGAGTTTCAAAATAAAAGAGAATAAATATAGAATAAGACGATGTATTTATACGAACGTTTGTAAAAGAAACAAACAAAAGCTAACAGATGAATGGGAGCACACGAACCGGATTCGCGAAGTTGAGCGCTCATACCAAATTATTTTTTATTTTTGTCTTGCAAATATGTCTAGAATTCGGCGTCTCAGTGCAAGGGATCTCGATTCGTGTGTCGTATTAATTGTTATCTTAATACAAGGGTCATAGAGTCATAATTCGAAGACGCTCAGGGTCATGTACGTGTATATGTTCGCACGTGTTATTACGCAGTTTATTTATCAACATAAATCCATTCATATTATCAGTTGCTCGTAAAGATGATATTAGAACATGATTTTTTGTAGCTAGTCATTTTCTGAATTAAACTATGAGAAGCGTTTAAGTTCAAGTCGGATAACTGTATAGTGCACACAATTTAGTTGCGATACCGGGAATATTATACCTCTATCATGCTTTGAACATGTCTTAACAGCGTATATTTTAGTAAAAAATATAGATTTATTTTATCTATCTCTTATTTGTTTGACTATTACTAATTTTGCTATTTTAAGGTGTTATTATAAATCTCCATTTATAAAAGATTAACTTATGGAGTTTCTTGTTCTTCTTCATCGGAATGATATTTTGCAATCGTGCACCTAGAGTCATTAATGTAACGTTTTGAAAGTGTCTGAAAACACCTACTTTAAATAAAAAGCTTTTTTTATGTGTGACCCTGCCAAATTGTCAGCTATTATTCAGCGAAAGTCTCATCAAAATTGATCCAAAAACTTTTGTGTTAAGTAAAGTTTTTAAATATTTTTTCTGTAAATATCGTATTTACTTTCATATATGTATCCCGTAAAAAGCTGTTATTTTAAATTACAAACAGACAATTCAATTTTATTTATTGGTATGGATTAAAACACACACACAATTACAATGCACATGTGTGTGTCGAAGTAGTACATTGAAGCATATAGTATATATCATCGTTCGGATTAATACTGTATGAGTCTGTATGTTATCAACAATAGGACATTGAAAAAGCGTAGGTATATAATATTCGAGTTTGTACTCGGTATTCGTATTTCTGGTAGAAATACAGTTAGGCTGCTGTGTCGATTTAAACCTTTGTTTCTGTTTTCGTTCTGTCGACTGTTCTCGTTACTTTTGCACTGTCGTAGAAGACTTGATAAGTTTTATAGTTTACTAGCTGTTGCCCGCGGCTCCGTCCGCGTTTATGTCGGTTTTTACGTGTTTTCGCGATCACGGATATGTAACTGATGCAAAAATTAGATAAAAACATTTCTTGATGCGGATTATATATCATTCTAAAATTTCAGCTCGATCGGTGCAGAACTATTTAAGTTTTTGAAGCGTACACAAACCAACATAACATTTATATATATATACATAGACTAGCTGAGACCCGAGTAAATGTAGCCTACTCCTTATATCATAAGCTAAGTAACCGTTCCGGAGATTAAATAAATAAATATTTCGGACATGTAACACATAACGCCATCTAGTCCCAAGCTAAGCAGGGCTTGTGTTATGGGTACTAGACAACTGATATGAATTCATATATACTTTTTTTTGTAAATATATACATATTATACATAGAAAACCCCCAAACTCCGAAACAAATATTTGTAGATTATACAAACATTTGGTCCGACCCAGGATTTGAACCCGAGACCTCAAGCACAGCAGTCGCATTCACTGCGCCACCGAGGCAGTCAATTCATTTAAAAATCATAGATGAACACATACAGACGCTGGATGTACTGGATTGTCGAGGCAGGTAAATACGGTGAAAACACCAAATTCTACTGCCCGCTTGTGTCGATCTATAACTTCCAGTTTCCAAAGTGCGTAGGGCCTTATGAGAAGAATACTGGCAAAGAAACCTATGAGCAAATTAACCAGATTAGCTGGAACAAACAGACAGACAAAAATTGTAAAAAATGATATTTTGGTACATGTACAGTGTACATATGTAGTTAGTAAAAAGTGGTTATTTTAAAATTATAAACAGACACTCAAATTTTATTTATTTGTATAGAAGATATTTGTATATATATCAACTTTCTTTAATAAACTTTTTATTGTTTCTCTCTCATAGTACATTAATTCAATATGAGAGACTGGCATCTATACTAGGACAAGCCTGTATGACAGACTGCCAGCCTCTCCTTTTTTTTAGTGCGGAAATCCTCTCGGATATCACCCCCTGGTGGCATGTCGGACTCAAACCGACTAAAACCGCACGCCGTCTCGGTTACTAGATCCCGGGGAACCAGGTGCACCCTAGAAAGGAAAACCCTGGAACCCCGACGTACCTCGGGTTACCTATGCTTTGTAGATGGCCCCCTCCTGTATGGGAACACCAATGTTCTCGCTACTGTCCCCCAGGGCGCACACGCTACGCAGCGTCCACGCCGTCACCCGGGTCTGTTTCTGCTAGGGTGACAGATGGCCTCATCTGTCATTCTCAGGCTTGCGCTTATGGATGACGGAGATCGTTGGCAGACTCTCCTAACTCTGGTTTTGTGCAGTACTAGATGTAACTTAAGTTTAACAATATAAAGAACTACTATAGAATGACAGTGAGTACGTCCATAGGTGAGAGAGAGTGTGGGCAAGTGTTCATTAAGTGTGTGTGTGTGTGTCTCTCTCTCTCTGTGTGTGTAAGTATGTATAAATACTAAATATTGGTAAAGCTTGTGACGTCATAGAGGGTTAGCTCTAGATCTACGAGTACTGAACCGATTTTGAAATTATTTTACCATTAGAAATGCACATTATTTGTGAGTGTCATAAGCTATGTACTAAACCAAAATGAATACTGCGACATATACAAAGCGTGTGTATGTCGTATATATCACAGTATTCATTTCGGTTTAGCCGCAGGCGAAATCTAGAGATATATATGTATTTATATATATGTCTATATGAAAAAATTTGATAACAGTAAATTCAGCTATTATATCCAGTCAGTTTCAAGCTCAACTTTTAAAACATCATCTAATATTCACCTCTCTGTGCGAAACTTACCGGTTTATAACAAACTTTAATATAAGAAGTTATGAATGCTAATGGTTTTTAAGAGAGTTATGAAAGGCGCTTTTGAAAATTCTTAATTGCTAATAGCAACTCTAAAGAGGCATTGCATTGAAATGATCAATAACATTCCGTTCAATTATCGTTACGCTGCACCGTTGGACGATTATTGAAAAGCAAATTTTATAATGCCAATTTATTGCCCTTTAATAAATTATCATAAAATATCATTTAAATAGAATAAGATTGAATGTTGGTAATGATATTTGGCTTCAGTTACAAAGTACAACTACTCCAAAGAAAAAAATCTGTGATTAACAATTTTTTCGTTACTTTTTACAGTGTGAAGTTACAGGAGACCAAGCCCCGTCACCCAAGGGTAAGGGGCAGGAGATGAGCCACAAAGATTGGTAATACACTCTTTGACTCTTGAGTGCAGGATGGCGATAGTCACAATCAGGTGACGTGAATGCTCATTTGCCATCGCCACCAGAAAAAAATGTTCATTTAATTTTTTCTTGCGTTTTTGTTTATTGCATATATAATATGTAATAAACAAAAACTGTAAATTGAGCAAAGATCAACCATTATGTTAAAACATTTCAAACGAAACCTATGTGTTATGAAACTACATCCTAAGTCTGCAGTTGTTACCACTCGGACGGTGTGCAGTATGGTGTCCTTGTGAGTAGGGGTGTTGGACGCCGCACCGCACGACACCACAGTGATGCGGCGTCTCAGTCGCGTTGCGACATCAACAAATAATGAGGTGTAAGTCTGGCGATGACCTGCTCATCGGCACTCGATCTAAGGTAAGTGATCCGTGACTCATACCAGGTAATTTAATATCTATATTGGTTTAGTTTGAGAGATATAATTTAGAAGTAATCTTAATGTCCGGGCTACAGCATCAACTGATTTACATTTACGACGTCAATCATCGATATTTTTACAGTTCCAAGAGATCGAGCAATCATGTCTCTGTTGTCGTATCTTTGGACGGGTGACTGACGCGGTGCCGCATCGCATCTATTATTTTACATTAACAAGATGCTGCGATAGTCAAAACTGTGAAGGCTATAGATACTTGGAAGATAATTGACTAAAGCTCTCGTTACAGGTAAGAATATTTATTGAATATTTATAAGGCACTTTAGTGCTACTGCTAGTACCGTTAGTTTTCAAACCAGTTTCAACAGTTCCTGATAAAATGTAAATTATATACTGATTAAACTCTAGAGACAACATTCACCAAACCAAAGATCAGGTGGCAGTTGTTAGGAAGTGATGTGTTAGTATGCGCCTATGTCCGACGCCAACCATCACTCACCAACACATAGCGAAGTAGTCCATTGCGATGCGCATAAACGTGCGTAGCTGCTCCGATCCTAGCTCGTCGTGTGCCGTCGTGCATAGCGCGACCAGCGACACAATGTCTAACGTGACGTAAACGAGACATATCCTAACCGCAGAATGTTTTACGACCGTTGAAAACTTCCGCCCCCGGAGATATCACTGCATCATAAGAAATCAACTCTGCGAATGTACCATCTACGGCCTACGAATATGGTATACGTACCTTTGGTCCCCGCCTTCCTCCGGGGCCCGGGGGCATTCCTGCCTCGGCCTGAGGACAGGCGTCAGCCCCCATTTTTCGACCAACTCTATGCGAGCAATGGTGGCTGCTCAACGTCAATATGTCATCGGCTCGGAGCAGGTGCGGTGCAGCGGGGACGCGGCGGAGAGGCCGGCTGACCCGCGGCGCCCCCTGGCCGACTCGTGGCGCGCACCGCGACCGCCACCTTACTCGCGAGCCATGCCCGCGTCCGCGACCCTGCACCTTACGCCCTGTCTGCCGCGGTGTAGCGCTACGCTTGATCTCCGCGCTGCTTCCCAACGGTCCCCATAATGGTTTAGATAGGCGCGCGGATCCGCGGTAGCATCGCACCGCTTGCTACACTGCGGCACGCCCGTTCGGCACCGCGGCCGCTCGCCCGATCCGTCTCGCGCACCGCGCACTCCCGGTGGATGCGCAACTTTGCCGCCGAACTAAGATCTCTAGTATGACGCGCGATTTATCTGTGAGATTGTATCGCCGATGGCGGACGATTACTATTAACTAATGTTATGTCGATTATGTGGGAAAAGTTCGATATGTATGGTTGAAAGACCGTCGATAGTGGGCGATGTCGTAAGCGACGTGTCCTTACGTAATGCGTATTCGGGGCGCGTGCGGCGGCGCCTCACCGAGTACGGCGAGTCATGGTCTCGACGGAGAGCGCGTGGCGGGCGCTAAACTCGGGCGAGCGAGTGTGTCGCCGTAGCGCGGCGGCGAAGTACTGGAGCGGGCGCGCGTGCGTGTTCCCGGCGCTCCCCATAATGCCCTTCCCGCACCTCGCTCCCACACCCGCTGTTCCCCGCACGCGTATCGACACCGGCCAACCACTGCATCGCGCCCGGCGCGGCCCGCGCCTGCCACGCGCCTGCCACGCCGCGGCGCTGCACACCCGCACCGCCTCACGCAACCCCCTACACATCACCGTCCCAGGAAAACATTCGCTTTCCTTACCGTTATTAGTGCTTCCTAGAATTGTAACTCACTTTCAAACGTTCACTTTTCGATGTTCCCGATACATATATGACACATTTTACAATTTTACTAAAGGTTGAAATGTAAGGCAACAGATTGCATGTAAAATAACTAAACTAAGGTATAGTTACATAAGTAAGTTTACATGGGCTGCTGCAGCGTCAGTCTGCTCCCACAGCGTGTCTTCCACCGTTGCTCTCGCCTACAAAACCGTTCGAAAGGGTGTGTACCCTATGTACGTATACGCTATCACCAGCGGCGCGATGCTGTGGTGCATCGGAGTATCAGAGCAGACTGGTCGCCTCCGATTCACACACTGATCTAGATAAAAGATTGCTACAAGTGCAACTTGCGCCAAGTAATTCAAGTTTTGAAAGTAGATATAGATTTTTTAAGCATTGAAGTCGAACCAGTTAGCTAATAAGCCTGCAGTAAGCGTAAATAAACAAAATAGCGCTAGGCAAAGCCAATGTATCCAGTTACTGCAATGTTTAGGTAATCATAGCGAGATGTACATCTCACGAATGCTATAAATAGCTGAAATAGCCTTTTGTCATTACCCAAACATCAAGAAGATACGACACTTGACTCCGTGGTCATTCGAAATTTCAACGTTAACCACTATTTCTGTTTATTTGAAGTAAACTTAGTCCACATTTACTATATTCTGCATGTTTACTCGTTTTGTAATCAAATAGAAACAGGGTTTAGCATATCAACGCAAGTCTATGAGGCTAACCCAAGTCGAGAAATAGGTCACTGTGCCGCCGTCACAGAACAAATCTGTTTATCTAGTGCATTAATTTGTCCGCATTGTAATATTGGGGCATGTATTGTAGCGAACCATTTACATATTGTTCAAAGTTATAATGTACATACATATAAAATTTTTTTTTTCATTATGGTCATTGTGACATCGGGATATGGTTTGCGAACTCCAGTAGATGTGTTCACAGGCCCTGAGCATTTTGCTCGTGTAATACGAAACGGGGATGAAAAAACCGAATGATATTTCATATCTTTTCAAAGACTATTTATTAAGATTCTTTGAAATAGTATACAGAAATAAATTTAATGTTTAAATTTTTTATTGATTGCATGTGCCCAAATTATGTTGATTTTGCATATGATTTTTTTTACTTACATATAGGTTTTTTCAGTATGATTTTGACCAATTTAAAGGAAGAAAGGATTAAATGGAAAATATATAGCGTAAAATATACACCCAAAAAAAATCGAATTGCCAACATCTTTTTTTTAGATGTTATTATCTATCGCATTTTATTAGACTTCAAAAAGGAATAAAGTCATTCTCAATAAACAGAGTAAGTTTAAACATTATCATCTAAGCAATAAGGTTCTATTTGATTTTATACGGCATAACTTTCTAAAAGAAATACGATGACCTCGTCCTCTACGCGCGTAGTGGAGCACCGGGCTACGGAGAAATATACCCAACGCGGCAGAATTACGAGCGAGAGTAAATCAATACACAGATTATACACATCCGCCATGTCCGCAAACATGAACTTTTACCAAAGAGTTTTCATCTACATTACATATATCTATACAAATAAATACAATTGAAGTGTCACACTGGAGCTAGCGGCACTCAGTTTGAAATTAAAAATAATAGTTTTTTTACTTAATGCATTTGAAAGTATATACGGTACTAACATCAAAAAATCGATTTTAAAATTTTTGGCTGTCTATCTGTTTGACGGAACTGTCACTAGCAGATAGGATATAAGGAATAATTAAGGTTACCTTTTTAACAATAGCTTCACCTGGTCGCGGCGTTACACGGGGTTGTTGTGATAAAGGTATAACAACAACGTCTCAACAACGGTAGCACCGCGGGGCTCAGCTAGTTCAAACATCTAGACAGACAGCTAACCTAATTACAGTAATTTAAATTTAAGTTAAGTAAATTTATTTATTGAAATGAAACGTGGTCTTTGACCCTTTTCTCATCCGAACTTTACAATACTGTATATTGTTACGTTCTATGGTCAAACCAAAAAAGGGTTTTTTCATGACTGAACTAGCGTACCAAGATACGATAGAAAAGATGATCATATAACTTATATAATCTTAGACAGTACTAATATTATATTATTGTTATTACATCAGTTTAATTAATGACCTAATAATATTAAAAAAATATAGTACTGTTACTCAGAATTTCAGTAATTCGCAGTAAAATTTTGCCAGGGATCTGAAGATCTGTGTTATGACGAAAGCTCTGTCATCGGACTCATTGAAATAACAGTCGTCAGGCTAAATTACCAATATTTATTTGAGTATTGCAATGGGAATATGTGCATCCGGTGACACACTTGTGTCCGAGATGTTACTGAAATACGTAATTGAAAGTAGGGACATTTTTAAATATATTCTTCATTTAGTTTAACAACATCTAATATATAAAATTCTCGTGTCACGGTGTGCGTAATTGAACTAATCCGAAACGGCCCGACCGATTTTCGTGAATCTTAGCGTGCATATCACAACATGTATTTTTCATCCCCCTAATATTAGGTGACCCATCCTTAAATTATATTATATTATTTTGAGCAAATTTTTTTGTTTTTTTTTTTATGATACAGCATACAAAAATACATACAACGCTAAATTTTCACCCCTCTTCAATCAACCCCTATTTGTTATTTATTAATATAAACCTTTAATTTTTTTTGCAACGTTTGCCGGGTCATCTAGTAATAGTATATAGTATAAAACTATGACCTGACTACGTTCAAACTTTTGATAAAATTTATAAAGCCTATGTCACCCGGGTCATTACGACTGCACGGTTGGTCCAGTGGTTAAAGCGGTCACTAGGCCGCTTGCTACTGCGTCAAGTGTCGTGGTTTCAAATCCCACGTGGAACATCACTTTGTGTGATCCACAAAATGTTGTTCCGAGTCTGGGTGTTCTTTGTGTCCATTACACGTGTGTTCGTAAAGTCCCCCGCGACACAGGAGGTATATTTTCAATGCGGGAGTTGTCTTTTTAAAATAAAAAAAATAAATAAAAAATATATTAGAATCTTTTTGACATCTAATTTGTTGAAATTGGTTCAGTGGTAAAGACGCTCCGCTGGAACATACGAGTATAAACAACATGGTGTCCTTTGTGTCAGTTGTATGTTTGTTTGTAAGATCCCCGCAACACTTGATGTGTATTCAAATTTCGAGAAATGTATTCATATTTAAAAAAAAATGACTAGGCCATAAAATATTATTGATTCAAAGACCTAAGCATAAATTTATGGTGCTGTAGTTTTCTACGTCACAACTTGCCAGTTACAAGCACCAAGATGTCGAAAGAACAACTAGGTATTAATTAAGTATCTAAATTGTGCGTGTGATGACGTATTTAGACGGAGTATCATAACCCCTTTTCATTCTATGGGTGTCGTAGGAGACGACTAAGCCTACGTAAGACAACATAACTGCAAATATAAGAAACATTTGAAACAAGCCAAACCCTCTTTCTTAGGGGATGCTTTTGTCCAACAGTGGACTGTCGATCTAACTATCTCAAGGGCAGAAACGCAACTTCTTAGTTATTTGAACTATTGCATATATTGAGGCTAGTTGATACACTTCACATTATTTTTAGGCCCGACCTTGTTGTCTCCAACGCACTCGTACGACCATTCATTCGAATTATAGTGAACATATTTAGAACTTTATTGTATACTATCTGACACGCGCCACTTCATATTACCCTCTCCCCCTCCGTCTCTTTTGAATTAAGCGTGATATTAACTAGCATACCTAGCTCATACCACACATTAAAAAACGTGTAGATCGTTTAAATAGTTTCGGAATTCATCGTAAGCAACAACATGATACGAGAATTATTAATAACATATTTGATTACTATTAGTAGGAGGGCTTGTCACTAGTTCGCTCACGTAATAGTTATGCGATCACAACCTGTCCTATACACCCGTACCTTAGCCTATAAATAGTCTTTTAACAATCTCATCTTCGATTCTTAAAGTTTATGGATGATAGAAATAGCTTTTCATAATGCGAGTCGGACCAAATTATAATTTGGAAAGCATAGTTTCTAAACTGCCTATCATTAGATTTTTTTATTTGGAGGAAGTGTTAATTCAGCAAATAAATTGTTTACTCCATTAAAAAGTTAATTGAAAAACAACTCGCCTTGATTGCTGTTATTTAAAATCCTTGTTCAGAAGCTCAGTAAATACTTCACCTTTCAATCAATCTTGCCTTTAATCAATTAAGTCACCAACTAATTAATAACACAATACTATTTCCTGCTACTTAAACACTAAACAAGGTTAAAACCACAACATTGGCAGATTTAATTAATATAATTATTGAAGGTGTTTGTTTATAGCAGGGGCACGTCGGAATATGATACGTTTGTTCTGTTCATATTTTATGATGTTGCTTAGACATAAAGGCACTAATGAACCCACATAACGACCCCTAAAAGAGACTTGTGCGAGGAAACTCGTCTTGTAAATTTGGCCTTTGTAATCGACAGCAGTAATTGGTTTCATTCATTTCTCAAAATTTCTTATAGCAGAATACTTGTGACATGATGAAAAATATACTCTTATTTTCAGCAGTGCAAAACGACAGGTTGATAGAAAAAATAGTAAATAAGTTGATGTAAAAAAATCCTTGTTAAAAAGAAGTTCATTCCATATTTGCCTTAGAGGCTTTGATAAGTGATCTATGCACGTCTTTTGACAGCCTATTACATATTCCCACACATAACAGCTTTACAAGACACAAGTATATTGATTTATATTTAATAAGCGAATGCTACGACTAGTCTTCTGGAATTATCGAATGCCGATCATCCAGATGCCCTAGAGCATATGAGAGATGATTACAAAACAACTGCGCGTGGAATTCATATGATTGCCGCCTGAATCTGCACCCACCTGACCTTCATGACATCGTGCCTTGCTTGCATAACTGGAGCGAAGCAGCCATATGCTAGCACTTACACCTACACCAATCTTAGTTAATGACGTAATATGTCTCGGTACCCTAGTTCGAGGGACTAACTGATATATTAGCGACGAGTTATTCATACCTAAATAAGTATTTAAAGCGCCGGACGATAAAAGATTTAATAATCGATATATTTTTGTTTTAAAGAAATGCTATGACATATTTTTATTAACGTATGTTTTAGACTCGTTTAAGACGATTGTAGACACAAATGTTTTTAAAATAGGTTTTTATTTCTATACTCACTACACACAGGTGCAATGCTGGTACTACATAATGTCTTTATATATAACGTTCACAGCTTTGTAATTTTAGAGATTACTCTTGATAAGTCAATAATAATTTTGCTTTATAAGGCACAGGTTCTGCCTCATATGGAATACTGTCCCCATTTTGGACCAATTTGGACCGCATTCAACGGAGAGTGACTCGAATCGTCAATTGCCAAGAACTTTGAATTCGGGTAGACCCTCTTGCGCTGCGTAGAGATGTGTTTTAGCTGTTTACTATGGGGAGTGCTCTTCAATTCGGATTGATCCCTGCCGCCACTTGCCACCATCTTCCTACTCGACATAAGTTTCATCCCCATCATCTAGATAGTTGGCAGTCCACAACTGTGCACTTCTTCAGAAACTTTCGGCCTCGCACAATAAAACTGTGGATTAAACTGTCACCTGCGGTATTCTCGGACCAATACGAACTTCAAACCTTCAAGAAAAGAGCGTACTCCTTCTTAAAAGGCCGGCAACGCACTTGTGACGCCTCTGGTGTTGCGGATGTCCATGGGCGGCGGTAATAGTTTACTATCAGGAGATACGATTGCTCGTTTGCCCCGTATTTCATAAAAAATGTCGTTTAAAAATTACCTTAATACCGACTAAGGTACACCCATACAATTTTGAAAAAATTGGTGTACATTTTTATGAAGTTAATTCAAAAGTACCACGGTTGTTTTTTACACTTAGTGTAATTAGTAATTAGCACGTCAATGTTTCACTTTTGTATTATATATTTATGTAATATAGTGTAGATAAATTATTTAAATCTATCGTTAATTTAGGTGCTTTAGTAGAAGAGCTTTTATAGAACGAGAGTTGTGCAAACAAGAGGCACATGACGTGAGGCACTCGGCGCCGCGCCGGCTCGTCTCGCCGCATTCATCTCCCCACTGTATCAGTGTCAAAGGTTTCAAACTTGGCTGTCTGAGCTGTATGAACGCTGATGTCAAGGACTTATTGACTCGAGACCGACGGCAGTCACAACGCAACGACGAACGTGCATAATACAAATGAAGGTTCGTTCGTTAGTCAACAGACGGTCATTGATCTTTGCTGAAAGAATGTCTATGCGGTTTCGTAAGTTTCATGTTTGGCCGTCCATTTCTGAGATATTTAATTTGTAATGTATGATGGCAAAAGCTCTTTGTGAATTAGTTAGTAATCTACAAGCATGATAACAACGACGTCCTCTGGGTCAGTAGTCATGATCACTAATTGGTTAGCCGCCAATTTGACATTTTAAATTAATTTTCTTATTTCATTAATGAATACTCTTAACTTTAAATATTATTATCTACTCGTATACTAATATCATAAAATGATAAAATATGTGAGGTTATATGGGGTTATCTCTGGCTCTATTGAACCGATTTTAAAATTTATTTTATCAATCGAAGGCCACATTACTTGAGTGTGTCATAGGCTATATATTAACCCGAAAAAGGATTACTACGACATAGGTACAAGCTGGTGGTACCGCGCGCCATAAGTGTAAATTATACAGATATAATACATCATATATCAAAATATATTCTGAGACTCTATTTGAAGGACATACTGTTGAAAATTCAACTTCTTTGCTCTTTCTACCAATGTGCATTAAGTATTTGTTTAAAAAAATGCAAAAATTTCGTCACTAAATAATAAACTGATTTAAGCACTTTCTTAAGCTTTAGGTATTTAGATTCGAGGCAAATTTGAAGACGTTCCTTAATTTCACACAACACTGAAAATATTTTAAGTGTATTTACATCACAACTCTGTTGAACTACATAAGTTAAAAATGATAGTTTTGTATGCAGGGTTATTTAAGCTTTAAAGTTACATAGATGGGTCACAATATTTGGTAAAATATATTCATTAATAAGTGTTATAAGGTTATGTGATATAGGAGTAGGAGCTTTCAACCGTCATACCGATATTGGTACAACACGATGTACTTTACTGCGTACGTGAGTAATAGCATTTTACATACTACTATCATAGGAGACGTCTAGGCGATGGTCATAGAAATAGCATAAACTATGTGTTAAAAACTATATGTAAAAGAAAATTTTGAAGTTGAACCGCAAACAAAAAACAAATGCAGGTAAATAAAACCAAGAGTTATCCATGACGAAACAGGTTATAAGGTCAAGTTTGTATTAGTAGAACACCGCTAGAATTTATGCATTTTTAAAATGGTCTACTTATTTATTCATTTCATCATTTCTAGACCGAGAAACAAGTTGCATACAAAATAAGCAGTACCAACTACATCTGAAATTGCAATGTCATCTACAATTTTAGATTGTTGTTCTGTTTCATTATTATATATGTCAGGGAATACTGCTGATGGATTTGATTAGAACACGAATTAAGATATCCAGACACATTTCTGTTGTAAATCTTTGCACTACTTTGATAGTGTGCATTCTTGTGTGTGATAGTTTAAGTAGGGACATTCAAAGCAGTGCATTAAATATTTGAACAGAATTAGTATTAAAATCGATCTGTCACAGTCATTGTCTGTGTGGTGACAGATTAAGAATGCGGAGTGTCACCACCCCTATCCATGCCATGGATGTCATAAGAGGTGACTAATGGAACTAATTACGCAGGACTACATAACTGCAAAGTGAAAAAATCTTGAAACAACCCGTCTGGTCAGCGTTGTTTACTAGGCCCAAAACCTCCGTGATAAGAAGAGGCTTATGTCCAATAAGGGACCATTAAAGGCTGTTGATGTGATGTCTAAATCAAGTTAAGTGTTAGTTTTTATGACATAGGTGACCTTATAGTAAACGAATACTATGGACCGCCTATAGACTGCAAGTGCCTTGCTCTAGAATGTAAATAGGTTAGAATTGATTGGTGAAAAGTAGGAATAAAATTACTTGTAATTTTAATACTACCGCGTTAAATACCATATAAAAACGAATTAATACATGAACAAGTTGTGACGAATAAAGAGTAACGAGATGTCCGATGTTTCTGAGGCCAGATTTAAGTATTGCTGTTGTAGATCCGCTTGATGTTATCACTATGTCGAGCTTCTACGGAATGGTAGCCCTATATTCGCGCAAAAAACGACGTCCTACCTCCTTTCAGACGATGTCACCTTAATAAAGCACTACATCATTTATCATAATCTGAGCTTAATTCAAGGAGCTTAAGTTTATTACTCGAACTGTTATACGTTAAAAAGTCTTGTGAATTTTTGAAACCAGCGTTTTCTAAGTTTATTTGTAATTAATTACATATTTTGTAAAATAAATACTCATTCATTTCAATGCTGAATGGTGTATTCGAACTTTGTACCGCCTTTTTTTTTCACGAATACCTCGTAAATTTCCCATAAACATTTTTTAGTAATTATGCTTGTTCAGTCGCGGACTAACAAAATATGAAATGTTCGGTTATCTTTTAATTTTCTTTCACACAAATCTTAACCTGGTAATAACAAATGCATCAATAAAAGAATTATCCAATTTAGTGCAGTTGGTTGTAACCTGTGCGCATACTTTGATAATTCATTTTAATTTATATAAATAAATAAAAATATATAAAACATAAGTAAAACATTACATTACAAAAAATCCTCACGATGAATGAACTTTAGACCTATATAATTTTTTGTGGCTGTAAACTACATACTGACATGTGGTTTACAGCCACAAAAATTATAAAGAAAATCTTGTTAACCAAAAAATTCAAATGCCGAATGAACTGAAAGTAAAAATAATAAATAATTTTTTTTCAACTTTAATAATTAACTTCTTAAATTACTGTAAGTATTAAGATTTTTATTATTTCTTTAAATTCAAGGTAATTTAGTGACCTTTGTTTATTGATTGTTTGGCGCCGACCCAAAACTACGTAGGTACACTTACATTAATTTAAGAACTTAGTTACTAAGGTTAAATAGAAATGTTTATTATTTTTTGTTTTTCAGATTTTTGGGGCGGTTTAATTTTTTTATTAAAAATATTTTATGTGACTTCTATTTCAAAAAACAAAATACTTGATAGTGATAACAATTATAGTATGTTGCCAGTGGTAACATAATGATTATTTTCCGGTACAGAAACGTTTATGTACACCTATGTTTTGTTACTGTAGTTAAAAAAACTGTAACTCATTAGGAGAATGCTATATTCGAAGACGATCTTAACACATAGTTGATTAAATTCAAATTCAAAATCATTTATTCAATTAAGAAACTAAGTGACATTTATGAAAGATAAAAATTATAGATCGACACAAACAGACCCACAGCATGTACTGGATTGTCAAGGTAAATTAGGTGAAAACACCAAAATCTACTTCCTGCTTGTGTCGATCCATGACTTTCAGTTTCCAAAATACGTAGAGCCTTACGAGAAGCATACTGGCAAAGAAACTCATTGCCATTATGTAGGTAAACCCGTATTCAGTTATTAAAGCAGAAGTGTTAAAACTTATAAACTGTCTACACAATTTGTGTACTGAATTATATTACAAAAAGAGAAATATTTCAAATAAATCAGAGCAAGAAAATTGTACTTATAAAAATTTTACCGTTTAACATAACAATTTTATCGTCTGACCCATTCCATTTGCAGTGACCTTTGCAATAAATTGGTTTGAGTCTCTTCCTAGCGAATCATCTTTAAGCCAAGCGAGAAATTGAAGTGCTGAGAAACGTTTCATGCGGACGCAATAATACCTTTTTTTAATGTATATGTTTAGTTTCTCAATATTTTATATTAGTCTAAAACTAGAAAAACTTGTTATTGGCTCTCTGATGAATAATCTGCTTTATTTTACTAACATATCTAGCAGTAAGTTTTCCATGAATAAATGAATAAATAAAATAATAATATCTTTAAGCAACTAACGCTAGAGCATGAGATTTAATGTTTAAATGTTTAAATAACAACAAAATAGTGTTGCAGAAAGGTCAGCAGATTTAGCTGGGTTGACTACAACTATCGTAAGATCTATATAATACGTGAAGCAAACGCTTAATACTCCTTGTTTACGAAAATCATGCATATGAGAAGTATAAAATTTCAGATAGTTAAAGTTTGTATATTTAATTAAATGAATTATGGTCGAATTACGACCACCAGTACTATTGAATTGTAAATGTCGTAATTAATAAAATTTATATTTAACTGGTTTAAATGAAAAAGGTTATTAAAAGAACGAGTTGCCAATTAGATGTTTCAATCTTTGTATTAATATCTATGCGTTGCGTGTGTATGCGTTAGTAATGATAAAAAATTAAAAAGGTAATAAATGTTCTTAGCACAGAGTCAGTCACTTTACTTTAAATCCATAAGTATACGCACAGATAGAACAAACATTGTGCAGTTGACGTGGTCAGCATTTCGTGTTTTATTTCATCCTATCGATTAAAGTTGTATCTTATATATACATACATATATATAGTATAGTAGTTTATTCCAAAATCGTTTAACAATTCTGACCAGACATTTGTTTTTTTTTATTGAATAGTTATAAGTGCGTCGCCAGTCTTTTAAGAAGGAGTATGAGCATTTCATTTATGTTTCGTGTGTCATATCATGGGCTAAAGGAAACTAAAAATTTATACTGTCGTTTAGCATTTAAAAGATGGACTTCATCTCGGTCTTATAGATATTTTATATGTCATTAAAGAGAAGGGTTTATTTATTGAGGCATATCAATCATCTATCTGCCTTGGTTGCGCAAGTGGTATTGTAAGCGATTGCTGTGCTTGAGATTTCGAGTTGGATACCCGGGTCGGACCAAATGTTTATATGATCTGCAAATATTTGCGCACCTCATATCTGTCCTGTTATCAGAAACTATTTGAACTTATTTTTGGAGTGATATACGTCTATTTTAATAAAAAAAGGGTGGAAATTCAGATCTGAAAAATGCATTGTCATTTTACGTCTATGAAATATGAAAATATATAAATTTTAGCGTCCTACATCTCTACATGTAAATGCTAAGTTATTCAAATTTCTCTGCACGCTAAATTTGCTCATACAAACCATTCTCTTCGTGTTTAATATTATTATAGAAATAATTATAGAAATAAAATACACCTCATTGAAAACTTCTGATACTTACATATTTTAATGTTCGATATTAGATTCTAAATATAGTCTCAGCTCGAAAGCCTCACCTGGGCCAATTACAGCTAAATCCTTCAAAGAAAATGTCAATTACAAAAATGATCAAAAAGAAACTTCGTCAATTTACCGTTCTTATATGAAACACTTTTCCTTCAAATAAAATATAATCAAAGCCCTTGAAGTAGCTTTGAAAAGAGCGTTTCTCGTTTTCAAGTTATTATGAGAGCAAGGTGAGTGTCACGCCCACGTGCTTATTTCTTGTTTGTATCCCTTGGAAATTTATTTGCTAAGGTTTTAAGCGTGCCTCATTATATTAAATGATATTATAAGTAGCGAAGTTTCCACTGTGTGGATTGGGACGGCAAATTTTTTCCCTTTTTATAAATTCCATTTGAGAAAATTTAAGTTACTTGTAATGTTATAATATAATCTACATGTTGAAGTGGTGTACTCGTAGTCGCCAACTTTACAAAAATACATGAAATGGACATAAAGAACACCCAAACTCAACAAAAAGTTTGTGCAACATAAAAATTTTTTTCTCATGTGGGTTTTGAACGCACCCAACATTTGGTGAAGCAGAAAGCAGCGTGGCGAGCACTTATACCACTAAGCCACTCTGATTAATTTTTGGTTTCTTAGATCCAGATCCTGCCAGCAATCTAAGCGCAAATATATTAAATTTGTCCACAGGATCCGTGCACAGCAACGTTTAAGGACTACGGTACAAGCAGGTGGACATTATTAATTAAAGTAATCTGCTACTTAACGATATCTCTTTAATTCTCAAATATGTGTCATCGTCATTGAATATAGTATGTATATATATATAGTAGCTGAATTACCTATTCGTAATTGTTTTCGGTAAATTTTCTATAAGTGTATCATAGATAGATCGATTTATATCGACCGAATCGACACCCTACATACTAAATTTTTTGAAAATCGTTGGAGTTCTTTCCGAGATTCAGATTATTTATATATATATAAAAATTGCTCATTTAAAGGTATTAGATATATATCTTTCTTTAGATACCACCCATATAGTTATTGCGAAATTTTAACTACCTAACATTACAACGGTATACAAAGCCTTAGAGATAACAAATGTCAGATATCTGTTATTCAAACAATAAAAGTTGTGTTCAATTTAAATAACAGTTGACATTTTCATAGGGAGCGTAATAAGGACGATCCCCAGTGACCTAGAATACCCAAGGTCGGCTTGGCGTCAAGGCGTCTACCCAGTCCCTGCTACAGCGTCGCACTGCTGTATCATTCCCGTAATGGTAGGGTGTGGGAGCCTCCCTATCACCCTCTCTTGGCACCCTCCTCCTTCTACGGCACGACTCCACGCCGACTACGATTTTGAGTTCAACCGACATTATTATGGCGCGGTGTTTTGCCGTTTGCCTGTCTTAAGTTGGTGCAACTTGGGTGTGCACTTATAATGTGACGTCACTTCGATTATTTAGTAGTTTTTACAGACAGTAATCTATTTTATTGATTTTAACTGTAAATTTTCAATAGACGATCTATGCAGTAACTGAATTAGCAACGTTTTTGCGTGTATTGGTTTTTAAACATTATTACACATTTTTTTTTGGCAAACGAGCAGACGTATCGCTTGGTGGTAAGCGATTACCGCCGCCCATGGACACCCGCAACACCGACTCTTTATTTTATTTGACTATGGGAGGTGATTGTCACCTGCCTTCTGAAGACATGTCTGCCTATGTGATAAAAATATTTAGAACATGGTACAGCTAATATTTGGTTTGGGTTTAAAAAGTATCATGGAGTACACCTACTATATTGAAAGGTTTGGGAGGTAAAGAGGTCATTGCAGTTAAGATATCTTTTATTTCTATGTAAAAAAGAATTCTTATGTAACTCGAAAACGCAGCGCTACGGAAGACTACTCTAGTCTACGACGTAGAGCCAATTTCGTAGCACGGTACGGTACGGACGCTACATTTAACATTTCTAATTGCACTGCACCATAATAAAACAGTGTTCCTTAGCTTTATCGGATATTATTGTATACAGGTTGAACTTTGTGCATTGATTTATAATAAAAATGTTTGAGTTAAAAAAACCGTCGTAAGTTAATTTAATATTTGTAACAGTTTTTCAAGTTTTCTCAAGCGAAAATATCGATGTAATGACGATAATTAAGAAAAGCTCACACAACTTTTTGACCGGTCAGAATCGAACCCAAGACTTCTTTAATGACATTTGTTTATGCTAACTGCTGGACTAACGAGCAAGTTCTAATTTATTAGAGTATATATATGAAGGAGCAAAAAACTAAAGTAATTCCCCTTTCATCATCATCAACAACTGGTAATAGTCCACTGCTGGACATACGTATCTACTTAGAAAGATACCTTGCATATAGCATACCGTGGAAGAGCCACGCTACTGCATAGTTGGGTCGGCTCAACCGGAGTGATACCATGGCCTCACAGAAAACCGATGTGAAATTGCGCTTGCGCTGTTTCACTGAGTGAATGGGGATACCGGAGGATCATATCCCAACCTCTCCCCCACCCCTCTTCCTATCCCCCAAAAGTCAGTAAAGCACTTGTGACGCCTCGGGTGTTGTGGGTGTCCATGGGCGGCGGTAATCGCTTACCATCAGGTGATAAGTCCGCCCGTTTGCCCACTATTCAAGAAAAAGACAGTAAATGACTGACGCCGTGTGTGGACTGCAGATTTAGAAAGCGCTGCCATTGACTGCCCCGTTGGCGCAGTTATAGTGTACGGGACTGCTGTGCATGAGGTCTTGGGTTCAAAATTCATAACTATATTGCTTGATCTTTATGATATCTTATCTCAGGATAGAGGACTAGAGTCGACTATAACTGACTACCTTGTTGGCGCAGTGACTGCGTACGCGTACGTGACTACTGTTCGGGTCTCAGGTTCGATTCCCGGGTCAGACCAAATGTTTGTATGATCTGCAAATATTTGAATCGGGAGTTTAGGTGTTTTATATCTATAGTATGTATGTATTTACAAAAAAAGTATAAATGTATTTATATCAGTTGTCTAGTACCCATAATACAAGCTCTGCTTAGTTTGGGATTAGGTGGCGTTGTGTGTTAGATGTCCGAAAATATTTATATGTATTTATTTTTTAGAGGAAGGAGGACTTGTGACGACTTCTAAATTCAACACAAAACAAAAGCACACTACAGCGCCATCTACCGAAGTTACACTAATTTACAGAGTAACGTAAAACAGAACACTACTAATCCTGAATCGCGCAACAGAAGTTCACGCGCCGAAAGGATGCTAATCCTTCACAGACTGCAGGTTCAAAAGCGCTGCCAATCAGGCAAGAAGGGGGATAATAGAGGAAGTTGTGCATTGCACTTGACCACAATATAATTTGAAGTAAATGATATTACTACTGTAAGTATCTTTGGTTAGAACGAGTTCAACTTCTATATAATGATCCTCCTTCAAAAATCAGTACCAATACAATGTAATACAATTATAACTCTGTCAGTCCTCAACAAAGGGATAAATTGTATCGGCAACTTTGGATTGACATTTCTTTGTAGTGCCTACTTGAGTCCGGTCGCCACGACCGTGGAGCTCGAGCGATATCCTTTCCATTTGTAAAATTAAACTTCTCCCAAGACACCATTGTCAAAGAGGTACGACGTGGGCGTTCGGAAAAGATTCCAATACCCTGCATTTACTTCGATAACGTTCTAGGATGTTTCCTTTGTGCGTTATTGGAAATTGTGGGACAGTTTTCGCTTATACTCAATCTATCAACTCTAAAAGAGAATTTGTTCTTCGACAATAATATTATATGTGATTATTAAATGTAACATTTATGTCCATATGCATGAATAGATGATACTTTAAGGAAACAGTTGATCATTATCATTTTCACTTAAATATTTCGGACATTTAACCCACAACGCCATCTAGTCCCAAGCTAAGCAGAGATTGTGTTATGGGTACTAGACAACTGATATACATACATATATAGTTCTTTTTTGTAAAAACATACATATTATAACTAAAAAACACCCAAACTCCGAAAGAAATATAAGTAAATATCAATATCTATACAAATAAGTAAATTGAACCAGCTGTTTGAAATTTCAAATAAATAGCTTTGCACTAAATGCATTGTACTTACTTACCTTTTGTCTGTCGGTATATTTGTTCTGGCTAATCTCTAGAATGGTTGGACTAATTTTGACATCACCTTCACTGGCAGATAGCTGATATTATTAAGATTAACTTTGGCTACTTTTATTTAAACTTGTAATGGTTCAACTTTAACCGCGGCCAATACCGAGAGCCCAGCTTGTAGAAAATGTAAGTTCACACATTGTTCGCTGTATGCATGCTACGCAATAGAGTTATTGTTTGTGAAAGGATTTCAATAGATTTTTTACTTAGTTTTACTCAAGATTACTTTCTATTTCAATTTTAAGAAACACATTATAAAAAAATATAAAAAACGCTGGTTCTTTGTCCAGTAGGCTTATGTGTATTGTAAATTAGCTATTTTTAATGAGAGATTTCATCAACGCTTACGAAAAGCTATCATTGCTACGCTCGCATCTAATAAAAAGTATGAGGACAAACTTTTATGGCGCTCGGTTAAGTGGTATTTCCGTGAAAGCGTAACAAATAAACTTTCATTCACGTTTATAATAATTAGGATTAAAACATATATGGCAAGAGGTTTGAGTGGTAAAGGAGACGGCCACCTTATGCAAGTTGCAAGTATTGCTTGTCGATTCTGTTTCTACAATCGCGAACGCCTCTATTCTATCGTTTCATTGGGATATATTTTGATTTGACCGTGTGACTAAGCATCATTCCCATACATTTAATAGATTTCTATTCTTGATGAGATTCGTGTCGATAGGAGCACTGTAACATGCTCAGTTTGTATTGTATCTTAAATCGCATTTATCGCGAAAATCCAAATAAAATAATTATAGTTAATAGCCCTTTAAAACATAGCGTTGAAAGTATTTCCAGAGAATTTCCTCTAGCTATTGCGAATTAAGAAGATATAAAATTTGTGTTTACGATGACTGTTGTCGATTATTTATAAACGTTATTTTTGTTAGTCACCGCTCCGTACGGAGAGCGCTCTGTAAATATATATATGTAGACGTACGTAGCAATAGACCAACTGTAAAAATATTGTACTATAGAGAAATGTTATTGAAATATTCAATCGAATCATTTCTATAAAGCCATTGAACAATTCCTCACAGTTTTTAATTTTATTTTACGCTTCAAACACACACACTTTACACAGTGGTAGCGTATGTGACTGCTGTACTTGAGGTTCCAGGACCGATTACTGGGTCGAATCAAATGTTTGTATGATCTACAAATATCGGTTTCGGAGTTTGGGTTCTTTTCTATGTATAATATGTATGTATTTACAAAAAATCATAAATATATTGAATATCAGTTGCCTTGTACCCATAGTGCAAGCTCTGTTTAGTTTGGTACTAGATTACGTTGTGTGAGATGTCCGAAAAAAGATTATATATTTTATTATTCTTAAATGTAGATGAATACCTTGCTCTTTTATGACTTAACTTCTGAACCAATTAGGGATAAAACATCAGCCCGTAGAGTAGTCGCTAGACTAATCGATAGATTAGTAATTATGATTGCTAAGCCGCACGCATAATAAATAGGTATATGTGTGATGAATACGACCATTTCTTCTGTTACACATAGGGCGTAATTTATGTAAGTTATGCATGTTTTTTGAAATATTTAAGTATGTTTCTTAACAGGCGACATAACACAGTCCCTGCCTGTTTTGGAATCAGACAGCCCTATATGTAATGTGTTTTGTTACTATTATAAAAAACCTAGGACGAACACTAATGATCTCGCTATTCATCTGCCAGTACTGCACGCATGGCCTAGTGGTTTAAATGATTGCTACGCCACTTCCTATTTCGTTCAAGTGTTAAAATTTTTGTGTGATTCACAAATTGCTGTTCTGAGTATGGGTGTCCTTCGTCTCCGGTTTATGTATGTTTGTAAAGTCCCCCGCGACGCAGGATATATTCTTAATACAGATATTGTCTTTAGAAAAAATACCGTACAAGTTTAGAAAATCGTCCTTTTTGAAGTCGGTTAAAAATAGTTTTAGACGCTATAAAAATCGACCTCATTTCAAACTTTGACTCCCATATCATAAAGCTAATTGCGCAATATTTCGTACGGATTAATTGTAAGGCTTTGTCAGTGTATTTGAATTAAGAAAGTAGATAGTCCTGTTACGGACGGGCTGACCTCTGTTTAGGAACTTTATATGTATTACAGTGTTCTTTCCTGCTTTCTTAGGATAGGCCAATGTCCAGCAGTGGATTGTTATAGGCTAATAATGTGGTATTGTTCTTTTAGAAAAGATGCATTATTTTTACCCTTCCTTTAAAATATTAATTACGTAATGTATTTAATGTGACGATCAATCCACAGAGCACCGTGTCGTTCAAGGAAGAGTGGAAGGCACTAAACCCCGCGGAAGGTCACCTACGGTTTGGACTGACCAGAACAAGTCTGCCGTGGAAAGTTCGGTGAACGTGTGCAGCAGGATGACCTCGAACGGGCAGCATTGGCGAAAGGTCGTGTGGTACATCACATCTCCCAAAACTGCTTTTACATAACGATCACGAACGCCCTGTCAAGAACGTACCAGATAAGAAGAATGTGTTTAAAGTATTTCATGAAGTGTTTTTAATCTATTCACATGCACTATTACATTCTAAAACTTTGAGGTATAATAATAAATCTTGGTATTACAACAAACTCTCGACACGATGAAAGCATTAATCGATTTATAACTCGAAATAAATCGTCAGACTTCACTGCAACATCTCACGTCAAATGCAATTCGAATGTTCTAATGTTGTTAGCAAATGTTTCTTTGATCAAACTCGAACTGCGGTGACACATCTATTAACTTGTCAGCGCTGTTAGTTAATTAGTGAAGTAAGTTTATATACAATCTAAAAGTAGAACAATAAGTAAGTAAATACGTAAATACATTCATATCAAGAGATAATTTGTTGCCTTATGTGGTTATATACAATTGCACATAATTTTCTTAATATTATCATAAATGTTTAATTTGTTATTTAATGTCGTCGACCCCAAATAATCTTGGGAATAATGAAGGCTAAGAACATGATGATTATCACAAATGTTTACTACTGAATTTGGAGTGACAACAAAATTAATTACTTTAATTTTCGGTATGCAATGTATATAAATTCTGGTAAAATAGGTATATGCGCAAGAGGTAAAAAATATAAAAAATACAATTTTCTTTGTTTAATTTATGGAACATAATTTTAAAGGAAAATAGTTATGCATGTTGGCACACATTTGTCTTTTTTTGAATAGATGAATTGCTATTATATTTTGATGACATCCTTCCATGTTTATTCGGGTTAAATCAACATACGAAAAAATATAGTTATATTGTAAAGCACGGCATTAATATTTATGTGCTGCTATCTAGTCTGCACGAAAGAAACAGACAGATTGAATACAACGTCCTCTATGGGCGAATAGCTTAAAAATTAAAAACATAAAAAATGTGGTTATATAGTAAACCACGGCAATAACATTTATGCCATCTAATTCGTATGATAGAAACAGCCAGATTGAATACAGTGCCCTCTATGAGCGAATGGTTTAAAAAATAAAAAATGTAATAATATTATTTTATTGTAAAACATGGCAATAATATTTATGTGCTGCCATCTAGTCTGTACGAAAGAAACAGCCAAATTGAATACAGTGCCCTCTATGAGCGAATAGTTTAAAATTAAGAACTACTGAATTTAGAGCATCCAATAAAAACAAAATGAATTTCTTTGATTTTGTTTATGCAATGAACATAAATTCTACTAAAATATATGCACAAGAGGTAAAAAATACTATTTTCTTTGTTTAATTATGGAACATACTTTCAAAGGCACATAGTTATGCATGTTGGCACACATTCCTCTTTTTTTGAATAGATGAATTGCTTTTATATTTTGATGACATACTTCCATGTTTATTCGGGTTAAATCAACATATGAAAAAATTGGTTATATTGATAAGCACGGCATTAAAAGTTATGTGCTGCCACCTAGTCTGTATAAAAGAAACTAAATTGAATACAGCGCCCTCTATGAGCAAATAGTTTAAAAATTAAGAACATTGTAGTTCCAACACAACTCTTTACGTTACTGATATCTTTTTTTTTTTACCAAAAACATTGATATTGTTTATAAATAAAATATAATAAAATAGAGTAAAAATTGGTATCTTTACGACATATTCTAAAACATGTTCTAAAACAATATAAATGATGACTTGACTTGACTTCTCAGTGGCGATAGTGTTTCTAGTGAACGCTAGATGGCGAGTGCTTCCTATCTTTAGTTTTAAAATCAAATCATTTCTTTCGTGAACATTGGTACAAGGTCATGAGGTGTAACTTATCGAATATTTGTAGTAACTTTTAAAGTCAAATAATACACTTGAAAGCACGCAATAATGCTTTGTGTATTAAAAATAGTTATTTAAAATTACATTATTATGTGTTTATAGAAGTTTTGATTTCTGATCAAAATGAAATAGTTTACGTTTTTTTAGCAAATCATTATTGAGA
Source organism: Spilarctia lutea (assembly GCA_916048165.1). Classification (NCBI taxonomy): domain Eukaryota; kingdom Metazoa; phylum Arthropoda; class Insecta; order Lepidoptera; family Erebidae; genus Spilarctia; species Spilarctia lutea. Next base: position 26,185,318 of record OU696470.1, on the reverse strand, counting down.
TTTTAACATCATATTGTAGTAGTAAAGATAATAGTACCTAAGACTATAATACTGATATTAGATTAACTTTTAAGTGCTTAGCTTTTAATTAAATTAATATGAACATTTTGGGTTTTATGAGTCTCTTAAACTTAGAAAAACCTCCTTCTTAAGATGAGGCTTAAAGCCAATAGTGGTCTTTCAGACTGTTATTAACGATAAACTTGTAGGTAGGAAATAATAATATAGAGTGTCACCACCCCTAATTTATTCTGCGGGTGTCATATGAACCAATTAAAAGAACAGATTATGCAGGACTTTACCTACTGTAAAGAGCAGAAAAACTAGAAAGAACCCCTTTAACAAAACGTCTAGCCAGTGTGGTATAGTAAACCACATCCTTTATAAGGAGACGGACTCTATCAGTGGACTGTTGAAAGGGTTTTATGTAAGATTTTTTTTTCATCTACAAAGGTTAGATTCAGTTGTTCCAGGGTTTTCCTTACTTAGGTGCACCTGGTTCTCCGGCTCCTAGCACCCAAGACAGCGTTCGGGATATCCGAGGGGATTTCCGCACGAGGAAAAAAAGAAAAAAGAGGATATCCGCACGGAAAAAAAAAAAGAAGAATGTGGCCGCCACACATGTATCGGCTCTTTACTTTACTGTTAATCGTATAATAGTAATCGTTAAAAATAAATAACATTTGATGAAGGAAGTGAACATGTTTATTTAAATAGTTGGGTTTAAGACAGTTGTAGCTTGAACAGTTATTCGGACTATAGTAGGGGAGCCATTCTCGAGACGGAGTGGCACACCACCTCACATTTTCACCTTAGAATATCGGAATATAAACCTTCTCTGTTCATGATTCTTAGCCCCAAAGCCGGCAACATACTTTTCTCCTCAGTTGCAAGTGTTAATGAGTACCTCGGTGGCGCAGTGGTAGTATATACAACTACTACGCTTGAGCTTTAGGGTACGATTCCCGGATCGGACCAAATGTTTGTATGATCCCAAAATATTTGTTTCGGAATTTGAATATTTTCTATTTATATATAATATTTATGTATTGAGAACATAAATATATATTTATTCTATCAGTCAGTCTAGTACTACCTCTGCTTAGTTTGAAGCACTGACAAAAATGGCTAATAATTAGTATTGTGTCTGTGTATGCCTGTGCCAAAGAGAGAATATTGCGGTCACTTGTGACTCTAGTGAACATTATGTAATTGTATATAAAACTCTGATTGGACAATTAAATACACTAGTTGTTACTGAGCAATACGTATTTTGTTGCAATAGAAAGTTTTCGGAAAATCTCCGGTAGTGTACAATATACAATATTACGTTTTCCACCTTAACACCTTTTGTAAATAAAAACTAATTTTTTTTGAAATATTTAAAAAAAAAAATTTAAATAAAAATTGGACATATAAAATATAGTAAGTGTTTCTTAGAAATACTTAAATACATGAAAATACCAAGGTTGTCTTACATTATTGTGGAGAAAATACATAAAAGTAGTTTATAAAACTTTTGTACAAAGTCTAAGTTTAAAAAGGGTGGCGTGACACGCGGCCTCACATGCGCCTAATCCGTACGTAAAGAAACCGAAATCCGTATTTATCAGCGAGAACTTGCACGCAAGGTCAAAGTCAGTTCTCTCAAACAATCGCTTGACAAACCATTGCTTTTCCATCTCTTACTCAATTACACCTATCATGAATTATTGACTGTTTATAGTTTGTGTGCATTTTAGGTTAAATTATATTTTCTTTTTTTTTGTCGAACAATAATCGTTGAAAAACGATGAACATTGATGAACCATAAACTATGTCGATTGGACACCACGTCAATTGGACGCCAGTGGTGCCTAAAACCAGTGGCACGTGCCAACTCGGTGCCCGACAGATGATGGATAATGTTAAGTTCGACAACGATGAAGTATTTTATTCTTGAATGTTGATGGTACCTACATTAGTTACATTTAATGAAGGACTAAAAGGGTAAGAGCTTCTAATGTTGGTCCTTCGAAATGTAATCAATGTGTTATATTGTTTGAAAAGACCTATTTGTAAAATAATAAAATATTTGTCGTTTATCATAAAGCCGAACCCATGAAGTTCGAGTCAGGTTCAATATGATCAAGCTGGCGCCGGGCAGTCTACGAAGCCGGACTGCGTAGGTACTCGTAGTGAGCGTAGACATACCCGTAGCAATGCTACGAATTATCGTGAACTGTCTGATCGTCGCTTCCGTCAGGCAGAGTTGAGTCACTTTGGCAGGCCCATAGATAAAACAACAATACCTCAGCAAAAGATGTCTACTGCCGGAAATGGGTCATATTACGATTTAGATACTTAACGTTTAAACCAAAAGAAAGTGTAGATAGAACTAAAACTATAAAACCCAATATGTGCTATAAAATTGAAAATTATGAAAAACATTCTATTCGTAACTAAAAGGTATACATGTTGAGCTGTCATGTTACAACTGTCTATAAAATTCAAGATTTTAAAGCGCAACAATTTAAATTTGAAACAATTAAAATTTGAGACATTATATTTGAATTAGGCATAATATATACATATGTAGTAATCAGATTGCTGTTCTATCTATTTATCCATATATAATTATCGAGTCAAGTCAAGTCAAGATGAACCCCGAAACTATACAACTGATTTAAGTTTTTTTCAATGTGTTTTCCTAGCGTACCTAAGAAAAGATAAGTAATATCACGCTTAGACCAATAATAGCCGAGCATTCTTGAAAAGAAACACAGACACAGAGACTCAGACTTTCAAGGTAGTAGAGGCACGCTGATTTCAGCACGAAAGGGCCGGCTCGACCTGGGCGGTACTATACTCGTACAGGATGTCAACGTAAAATGACAGCGTTCGTGCTGTCGTGTTCCGTTGGTGAGTGCTAGACCGGAGGCCCAATGATGCAGAAGCATTTCTAGGTCGCCATGGTGTGGGTTACCATACTGTTTTATTGTATCATCTATATTTGCAATAAGTATAGTGACCACCACTCTTGAATTCTGCTTTTGCTTTCCATCAGGCAGAATAGAGTCATTTTGGCAGAGACATACATAAAAAAAGCGAAGATGTGTACAGATTATAGATTAGATACATTACACCCATCCATAGATATTCTCGAAAGCATGTCGAACTCGCGACTGAAACCACAGCTCTAGACTTATTTACTAAGCCTGTAAGCCAGTCATTGTCATAAGTTGATGCGATCTCTAGTCTTACATAAATGTGTCATCGCCTAGCATTAACTAACACAAACTGTACTTCTAACTCACACCCACTTTTTCTTTTTCTTCGTTATATAATAAAGTGTCAGCGTATAAAAAAACTTTGCACCAAGATCAACTGTATTAATAGTCTCCTTAGCCTTGAAATTTGCCAGCCCGTTCCCACACTAACACCTCATATGTATTAGAAAGAGACAATAGTTGTATTGAGAATCAATTTGGCTAAAAGCGAGAAGAAAAGGTCTACTTTACAATTAACATTTCGGCTTTCACGCCGCCGCGCCGAACCGATGGTCTTACTTAAGTGACTCCTTTTCGAATGTCGGTTGGATTAATTATATTATGAATGAGGACTGTGTGGTTTATAGCAGCCATTCCGTGTTTATGGTCGAATGTTTTGTGAATGTTACGAGTTAAACAGAGATGTTTTAATATTTGTAAAGGCTTTGTTTTAGTAAATTAGTTATTTGAGTGTTTGGCGTCGACAATGTTTGAGAATACACAAAAAGTGGTTCTCAAAATAACGCTGGCTGTTTAAATGTGGATGTTTGATACGGGAATGTTTAAACGGCCTTTTTTAATTTATTTACTGTCAGTTATATATTAAATTAGATGCATAAATCACTCTTCTCAAAGTAAGCTAAACTTGCTGACAAAAATTTTAAGAATCTAAAATACTAACTCCATAAATACAGGTTAATCTCGGTAGGCGGGTAGTCATACCCCACGCATCACGAAGGTGTCGCACCCGTCTACCCCAGTCTACCCGTACCCATGAGTGGTATAACCCGTTCGAAACGTCGAAATACAGAAGGTAATTTAGTGCGAATGTGCGAATGTGAAAAACAGCTGAAATCTAGAGCGATAATTTGTTTAACTACTTAATACAATAATAACTATCGATTGCTGCAATAAGTATAGATAGACTGCACGGTTGGCCTAGTGGTTTAAGTGGTCACTACACCGCTTGCTACAGCGCCAAGTGTCGGGTTCAAATCCCACGTGGGACATCACTTTGTGTGATCCACAAAATGTTGGCCTAAGTCTGGGTGTTCTTTTTGTCCGTTACATGTGTGTTTGTAAAGTCCCCCGCGACACAGGATGTACATCCTAATGCGAGAGTTGTCTTTTAAAAATAAAAAAATAATTGTCAACGCCTTAAAAATCGCGATCCCTAAAACATAATGGATTTAATCGTGATTAAAAATTACAAATAAGGACATTTTTTGAAAAACAGAAAACTCGTGAAATTATATATTTAAAATTGGTAGGTATACGGCAAATTGAAATTTTAATAAATCTCATATACTCAGTATTACTCTCACAACGACATGTGTCAAAGAAAAAACACACATAATAGAGAAGACTCAGTCTGAAACATTTATGTAAAATCGCTAATAAAATCATAAATACGTGCGTAGTGATATTTAACAATTGCACTGTTTGTTAAGCTTTCTATTCGTAGAGGTATTCAATTTATTATTGAAGAGTGGAGAGAGCGTAAATATTGTTGAACGGCAGCGGCTTCCCTTGACCTTGACCCCGTCTTACATAACCAGGGCCGCTGCACACGGTTAGGGCTGTCTCTTAACTGACTATAATTTTCGAGTGTGAATATTGCTTTTGCTTTTAGCGTTTTCTTTTATTTATAATAAAATAACTAATACTGTCAACAAAAGGATTTTGTAGTAACAAATGAACTCAGTAGAGTACAGAAACTATACTTACAATGTGTGCTATTTATAACTGTAATATTGTATTTTTTCGAAAAATAATTTCGTAATGGTATCTACTAAAACGTAATTAGATCTTCGAACTCACTGTGTTCCATGTGGACATGTGCTTAACTTTGGAACCGGTTGGATTTAAATATACATATCGTCAAGGATACACGTACCTTTAACCCACAAAAAAGTACTTCCAAGTTCTTGAGGCGTAAAGTAATAAATTTGAGATGCTCGGTCGTCAAGCTTGGCTAAATTTACATTATAATGAGCAAACTTGTGCGTAAAATCTTTGTCCACAACAGTGACTTGTTATGTGTGATACCGTCAGCGGAATTGAATTTAATATTGTGGTATTTGTGTATCTGATATTAGTAGGTACTAGTAATAAGCCTCCAACAGGGTTTGTTTTTACAAAGTTATTTGCCTGCGGCTTATTCCGCAGATTTAAAGAAATCTGTAGTTGGAAAGAGCACAATCACAGAATATATTAATGGGATTAGCAGCCCTAGCCATGTTTCAGTCTACGTTTATTTAGAACCTTTTAATCTGCCTGTTGATGCATAATATGTTCACCATTGTGATGTTCTGATTGTTTGCTGAACCAATCAGCATATTACTATACTGTGCGTTTTCTTAATGAATTATTCTTATTTAGAGGACATTTTACTTGATGTCACTCAAGATAAGTTAAGAGTCACAATTGCATTACTGACCTTTGAGTATTCGGAATAATAATAATGATATTTATTTTCTAACTTCTCACCACAACAATTTAAGTTGTTACAAATATCGCTTGGTAAGTAATATAATTCCCCACCCAATATTGTGGAGGACTGATGCTTAAGGTTGCTAGAAACTCGTTAGGGTACAGGATGTGTTATCTCCAGCCTCTAAATACAGGGCCATTAGAGAACAGAAGCAGGGGACGGGTGCACCCTCGACGGTTAATGACTTCCCTCGAGACTTATTTGCTGGTGGTCAATACCCCCCATATTGACCGGCAGCAAATAACGCGGCAGAGGGTGGAGGAGGAAGTTAATTAATTAAATAAATAACTATTTTGGATACATTACACTCAACGCCATTTAGCTTCAAATTAAGCAGAGCTTGTATTATGATAGCAGATTGACTAATAGAATACTTATATTCTTTTTTTGTAAATACATACAAATTTTACATAGATAGAAAGCACCCAAACTACGAAACAAATATTTGCGGATCATACAAACATTTAGTCCGACCCTAGAATCGAACCTCAAGCATAGCAGTTACACTTTACCACTACGCCACCGAGGTAGTCAATTGCTCTCAGTACTCTTTTGTTCATCGGAGGAGACTAGATGAGTGCAGACGCAAGCCGACGTGGGATGGAGGATCAGATCTGCTCACTACTAGCACTGGGGCTCTCGGGCACCAGGGTTACGAAGAGAGTCTGTCGGTTATGGAAAGAACTCAGCGTGGACTGACTTGGAACCCATGGTTCATATGAAAATATACTCGGAAAGTTCAAATCATGGATCCCTTATAGAACAGGAGGTGGATTGTATTTTAGAAAAGTTCTATGAGCTGGAATTGACGATATGTGGTTCCATAGCTTACGAAATCGCCAGAAAGCACCCAGCTCACGCCTTCCTTGGCAGACACGGCTCAAAATTCAAGACTGTGCTAGCCAAAACGCTATCGGAGCCTTTCTGTCGAACATTAAATTTTGAGTAGAGAATACCAACTGTGTCACCTATTGATTAACTACGAAAGAATTATTTTCTGTGCCATTTGTTACCAGTACGGTCCAGTTAGCGAATCATTCATAACCGATTACACGGTGCTTATAGCATTATTCTCCAATTCTGTTTATTATGTATATTGTATTTGCATAAATTTATATGGATATTCCGTACATCAAATTAGGGTTACCGCAAAATGGTTTCAATCGAAAACATTTAGATAGCCGGTGTTTCTAAAGAACAGAGAATATTTGTTAGAGTTCGCAACCTGCCTCTAAAAATGAATAAACTTTGATCTACGTTAAAAGGTTTGTCAAAGTCTAAAAGATTGATGCAATAAGGTGTGGGTTAAGACTAAATGAACAAAAAGCTAGAGCGAGAAATAGCGTTCCTGCTTAATCTTTTAGTGTAATCAAAAACCCGTTTTCCGCGTTTTCACCAAAATAGCAACGGACAAGAATGAGAACCAAAAAGTAGAATTCTCACGAAGATGCAACTGTTCGCGCACTCTAATGCAGTTTAAAAGCGAGCGAGCATTCTTAGAATATTCTATAGAATCTTATAGAACGCAGACAAAACAATGAGAGAATGGTCTATGTATATCGTTGAGACTTTAACAAAATGTAAAGAAGCCACACTTTGATTCCGTAGTAATTTAATTACTCGTGTCAAGGCTTCTGGGGTATAGTCAATGCGGTTAAACAGGCTCTTGGTATTGGTGACTATTATAAAATTAAGTAAGTAAAGAGATCAACGGCTCACTGCTTAATTAAATGGCATGGTCCGTGACATAAAGGACATATTTGTTCAAATGGTATTTCCTTTGTAATGGACTGTAGACTGTCCCCGTCAACTTAGATTTATACTCAAGTAGGGATACCATGTCAAAAATAAGTGGCTGTAATACAGTTGCTACAGTAAATAAAGGTAACTCACGCCTCAGTGTTGTCATCCCGGGACTCGGAGCGCTCGGCGTTGGCCTGTCCACGGCGGTAACGCGCACGCTGCTCGTCGCCCAGCCCATAGAGGCCGGCGACGGCCGCCATGTCGCCCCTGAGGCTCGCACTCCCACCACGCTCACATAGTCCACATACAACGCAAATTTACTGTCATGTTTTAAAGCTCTCATAAACTGACATTCTTTACTACATGGTCCACTCAGCTGGGCTGATGCATCACAACACTAATATCTAACTAAACTTCTATAAGAAAAATTTGGACGCATAATTTGGTACAGTACATAAATTTTTCTTTTACTAATTATAATTTAATCACAATTTAATTATTGTATCGCGTCATAAGTTGTCGTTGGTGAATGTTAGCTAGGCTACATTTGTTTTGTTTTATTGTTATCGTTGCCTCGGGAGTCGCTGTGCCGATTTATAAGCACGAGTTGCTGCATCTGTTGGACGAACATTTTTAATATTATTCGCGTGATACGAGCGCAAACCGCGACCGCAAAGCGCAAGTTCTAACATCAGACACGAAATGTAATTCTCTTCGGACCGTGCTCTGGACCAGCTGTCGCACCCGCGCGTTCTCATACGTATACGTGGTGTGAGGAGTTACGTATTAACAGAAAAAAAAACAGTTTTACATGCACACATGTCACCTAGATTTTTTTTATAGAGGTTTATTAAAGATGTTAATATAGGTGATAAGTGTTTTTTATGTTACTAACGAAGCTGAACCGTTTATACAAAAATAAAAGATGTAAAGGCCCTTGATTGAGTTTTTGATTTAAAACTGAACACAACAAAATTTGAACCGCATTAATATTTATTTATGCCAACGCCTAAGGTACTAAGGTAGGAAATTTCGTACCGTAAATAAAACTAAATTTCGCGTCGGTATTCAAAAGCTTGTCTAGTGAAAGCACACTTTAAAGAATGAAGAACGAGTGAGGGTCTATTCAGTAACACTTGATGGGCGTCTGGGAGGCAGCGGCGTCGTATACATATACGTATTAAGGACTAGGGCAAAGGTCTTTATTCAAACCGTAGGGCAAAGGTTGATATATTGTTTCATCGTCGAAGAGAGATACGGTACGTATCACCTACTTATCATTTTGTTAGCGCCGATTAGATCTTTTACCGTCGGATGTTCTGAGACGTAAGATAAATTCATGGGAAATAAGTTTAGTGTGTTCACCATTGTTATATTTGTTTCAGGGCTAACGATTTTGTTATACCAAATTTTATGTTCATTTATACGATTATCTATCTCTATAAATTAAAAAATCCATACTAATATTATTAATTTGAAAGTAACTGTGTCTGTCTGTTTTGCTTTCATGGCTTAACTTTTCTTTCATGGCTCAACCGCTCCACTGACATCAATAAAATTTGGCAAGGGAATGCTTTGATTCTTTAGGAATGACTATTTTTTACAAGCTTTTATTTAGTTTCACCTGTCCCGATGTTTGTCTGTAATCAAATCTTACAAGTTAAATTTGATCCACTTCCCGATTTCCGATTGAGTTGCAATTTGAAATATACCTTTAGTTCTGATAACAATGCAATTATAATCACTTGTTACTGCGATAAATGACGTACACGCATGCAGAACTGCGTGGAATTGTTTATTTCTGTAGTTGTGTTATGAGACTATTTGATAATGTAGCACTAATCGCGATAATCAGAGTCAGTTTCCTCAATTTCATTTTAGTCAACGATACTACACGGGTTGATTTAAAAACAACTACAAATACTACGATCATTATATGCTTTTATACGACAGTAATATCATGTGCCTGCAGAAATGGCAATGGCTGTGTGCCAAACGCCGAGGCCTTTATTTAATTAACAATGACACTTTTTTGCTTACGTAGGTTACCGTATATTTTATATGGAGGTTGCCCTCCATAGGAAATATTATTAATGATATAATAGTATCATTGATGGATTCATAAAATTAACTTCATCATCGTCAGCCCTTTATAGTTCAATGCTGGACATTGGACAATTTTCTATTGATATACATTTATTAATATGTCTTTTGTTAAATAAACCCAAAGTCGAAATATGTTCTCTTTTTAAAAGTTATAATACAAAACTATATTCCTTATTATTAAATCAAAGTTCTCTCTCTACCTTAGACTTACATGTGAGAGAGTACTGTTATTAATGTTATCCTCAACTCATCCACCTAAAGTAATTCAAAGCTGCATTTAATAAATATATGTGGCACCGCTCTTGTCAACTCATCCAAGAAGTCTTCGTTGAAATATATATCTTTTATATCTATACTAATATTATAAAGAAGTAAAGTTTGTGTGTTTGTTAAATTGTAGGGGGTAATCTCGGGATCTACTAAAGCGATTTTAAAAATTCTTTCAGTGTTGGATAGTCCATTTATCGAGGAAGGCTATAGGCTATATATCATCACGCTACTGCTAATAGGAGCGAAGTAACAAAGAAGAATGTTTCAAAAACGGGGGAAATTTTTACGCTACGGGCAATATAAGACGCAAACGAGGTTGCGTGGGTCAGCTAGTAATTTATAAACTTATAAGTTCTATATAATAGACCAAAATTAACTTAATAATATTCTGCGACAGTACTTTGTATTGTGAATTCTAAAAAAGAATATTTTTTTTATAAATAAACGTAGAATTTATCAATCGTTAATCGTCAGTCAGTTTCATCTATATTTGATAGTAACATTAAATTCCTTGGCGCATGTGAGTGATGTGTATGATATAATGGTGATTATCAATATTAGTTATATTTATATTTAGATAATACAATTATCTTTACAAGCATATCTAGTTCTGATTTTCACAGTGATCCTTAACCAAGGGCGGAGAGCTTCCGGCTCTGACCGCCCAGAATAAGGCACGCCTCTGGCGGCCTCAGAGGGTATTGGCGGTCAGAGCCATACGCGGATACCGCACCGTGTCGACGGAGGCGGCGTGCGCCTTGGCCGGAACACCCCCGTGGGATTTGGAGGCGGAGGTGCTCGCCGAAGTTTGTCGGCGAGCGGCTGAATATCGGGCGGAGAACGGGTATCGTCCTCCGCCCGAAGAGGTACGCGATTGGCGTGAAGCCGCTCGCCGAGCCACGATGGCTCGTTGGTCGTCCCGGCTGGGGGCTCCACGCGCTGGCTTTGCCACCGTGGAGGCGCTCCGGCCGGTCATCCTCGAGTGGGCAGGGCGGCAGCACGGGACCCTTTCCTTCCGGCTGACGCAGGTGCTTTCCGGGCATGGTTGCTTCGGAAAGTACCTGCACTCGGTCGCTAGGAGGGAATTGAGTCCCGCCTGCCACCACTGCGACTGCAGTGAGGACTCGGCCCAGCACACGCTGGAGTTCTGCCCCGCTTGGGCGGAGCAGCGCCGGGCCCTCACTGCAGTTATCGGAGGAGATCTGTCGCTGCCGGCCGTCGTACTATCCATGGCCGGTAGCGACAGCAGTTTTACCGCGGTCGCGACCTTCTGCGAGGAAGTAATCTCGCAGAAGGAGGCGGCGGAGAAGGCCCGAGAGGACGATCTCCACTCGGACCCGATCCGCCGCCGGCGCACGGGGCGGCGGAGGCGCGCCTATCAGCGCCTCATGCCACCCTGAGTGTGGCCGCGGATGGACGGGATGGGTTTTTCCCCTCCATCCGCATTACAGGCCAACCGCGAGGGGGCGATGTACGCGTGTGCCGTGCGTCGCCTAAATCGAGATTTTAACAGCAGACGGTGCCCGCTTCAGTGCGGGCAGGCGCTGGGAGGCGTCCGGTCGTGTAATATCTGCGATTCCCGGACCCCTCCCTTCTCAGGCGCAGAGTTGGCACACCGTGTGGTTTTAGTCGGTTCGATTCCGACACACCGCCCCGCCGCAAACCCCGGCGGGGTGACGGCCCGAGGGGGTTTCCACACGTAAAAAAAAAAAAAAAAAAGGGCGGAGAGCTTCCAAGTCGGTGTCAAGGACCACACAACTGTAAGGTTGTTGAGATCAAAACAAAGCCGATATCATCGATCTACAAGCGGCAATGTAACTTAAAGACGGCTAAAGAATTTCCTTTCATAATTAATTTTATTAATCACATCTTTTTAATGATTATTATGGAATAATATCATTCGATACTATTAACGCAATGTGTAATCAGTTTATCACAAACACCACGCATGATTAAGCATAAATCGAGGCAACAACACCCATACTGTAAAAGCACAAATTTAATACTTGCATTAAATTATATCAACACATTTCACTGTATTTTGCGCAGTGGTAAATCATTGCCATTACGAGATTTCAGCGTGTTAATATTATTTCGAAATAAACATGAGTTGTTGAACGTTTGTGTTTGGTTTTAAGTGAATATGTTCCCTAAGGTTTACGCCAGTTGTATTTAGTGTCGGGCAGTTGAGGTAGTTTAGGGCTTTTATGCACAATCTTTGGCTGATTTGCCTGATTCAGTTGAGTTTGAACGTGATATACTTAAGTTTAGCAATTGAATGCATACTGGCTAATAATTTTGTACATATCAGGAATGATTTAATACGTTTGAGATACATTGACATTGATTATTATAAAATATATGATGCTAAGAAAATAAATATTGCAATATTAATTGCACTAATCAAAAACAATGGTTAATAAGTTATGGATTTATTTAGTTGTTTGTTTACCCACTGCAATCTACTATATAACATTCTCTAAAATGTAAATTAATAGCCTTATGAAAATAATCAACGTTATTATTTAGACTGCCTCGGTGGCGTAGTGGTAGCGTATGCGACTGCTAAGCTTGAGGTCTTGGGTTCGATTCCCGGGTCGGACCAAATGTTTGTATGATCTGCAAATATTTCTTTCGGAGTTTGGGTGTTTTCTATGTATAATATGTATGTATTTACAAAAAAAAGTATCTAAGTATTTATAATCAGTTGTCTAGTACCCATAACACAAGCTCTGCTTAGCTTGGGACTAGATTGCGTTGTGTGTTAGATGTCCGGAATATTTATTTATTTATTTATTATAACTTTAAAAATGATGAACTTCTTTACATCGTGGGTTCATATATAACCTATGACACTTACAAATATTGTGGTTTTCTCTCGGTGAAAGAATTTTTAAAATCGGTTAAATGGATCCGGAATAGTCCGGTAAGAGGTAAAGTTTGTGAACATAGGCTCACAAACTTTACCTCTTTATAATATTAATGTAGGTAATCGTTAAAGGTACAATTACAAATATAAAATCAAATTGCCTAGCTTTGCTTTCAAAATTTATAGATAAATATTATAATTTGTGGCAAATTCTGGCTTAAGATGAAACATTCTCATGTGCGATAAAACAGAAAGGAAAGTTATGAAAACCATTATTACTCTTTGATATATTATCATTTTGATCCAAGACCGATTTGATATCTCCATTCCAACTGTCGTACATCGTGTCAGTATTTACAAACTTTTATAATATTCCTAATTGTATGTATTGTAATTTGTAGCTATTGTGTACAAATCACAATCTTGTTAAATAATATCTAATAATACGATATATATTTGATAACTAACATTTGTTTGGAAACCAAGCCGCCAATAACAATATCGCTTTGACAGATTGTGTTTCATGAAGCGCAATTATTTTGGAGGGCCACCTAAATGGTACAGAATTGGTTTCATCGCGGCTAAAGGCATTTGTCAGGTGAGGTGCGGTTTGCGGTTTTGACTGATTGCTGTGACGTATGAATAGAGTTTCATATCGGTCAGTACCGCTTTCTATACGGCTATTATTGAAACTGTTGACTGAACTGTTTTTCACAAGCTTTTATTTAGTTTCACCTGCATCGGAATTTTGGTCTTTAATCAATTCCTGCAAGTTAAATTTAATCCATATCCCGATTTCCGATTGAGCTGAAATTTAATATGTACCTTTGTTCCTGATGACAATGCAATTATGAATAATCGGTATTATTATTAATCCAAACTGGCCGCCGTAACAAAATGAAGGCGTACATATTTCTGAACAATTCACTCAATGTGGGTATCAAATGAAAGGGCTTAAAGTTGTTTTTTTATACTAACAAGTAATAAAAGCTTGCTTTTTAAAAATCTTTTAAATTAATCATTTGTTTCTGTAGTACAAAGTCAAAGTGATAGAAGCCAATAATAGAAATGTTGTTTGAGAGTATGTGAGTATGAAATCTGACACAAATGGAAGAGCAAATTCTTTTACTCAAGACTTTAAGCCTAGACCAATTATAAGCTATGTGTAAACAGAAAATAGTTATATATCTGCACGTAGTATGTTTAAAATGTAATAATTTAATGTGCTCACTAATCAACTGTCTATTTATAAATTTAATCAAATAATTATACACACACCTGTTATATAATGTACTAAGAATTGCTGATGTTTATGTATTTGATTTCGATATTGAATAATTCAGAGCTATGTAAAAGAAGCTAACTTTGAAACATTTTATTGTTTTTATTACAGTAAGTTTCACGAATTTTCTAAATTAAGTCATTATTTGAAGGAAAACTTAAGAACATTTGCTTTTGTTTCAATATTCGTTTATCAGGAGATATTAACTGAAGTAACAGGGTACTTTGTAAAACTTACTTAGCTTATTAAATTAGTTCGGGAAACGTCTTTGTCTCTAGAACTGCCAGAGTAATAACTTCTTGTCCTTTTCTTCGTTTTCATGAAGTATATTTTGATGTATTGTAAACGGTAGTTTAGAAGAAAGTCATATAAGATGGGGATGTTTGTCTGTGTACTCATTCAATATCTCGATTTCAATATCCGTGTACAGTAAAGTTATATATACCAATATATAGTAAAAATTATCACACAGTTTTCTTACAAGTTTTGTCCAAAGCTCATGTGAGGTTACTTTGCTCTAAGCTCGTTTAATCTTCGAAAATTTATGCTAAAATGATATATGACGAGTGCCAAAGTGACTTGAAATTTAAATTATTGCTCATACGATTATATAGCCTTAACACCCCATACACTTAGTCATTCACCACACGGAGGAGAGATTACAGATCTAAAAGTGAATAGCAGTGTCTTATATTTGTATAATCTCTATCACTAAAAGGAATCCACAGTTTAAATTTAATCGACTTCCCTCACTGCAATTCTGTTGTTTATTCAGCACTCCTTGATTTTTACGGTTACGTTCACATAAAACCATATAAAACGCTCGTAAAGCTAGGCAGGCAGAGCTTTACATTGTCTTATAAATGTAGGTACAGGTGAGAGTTTCAATTTAGGCGCCGTTCGGGTTAAAAAAATATTAAATAGTTATATAATTGAGATAAATTAATATATTAAACATACACATCACATACTTCAGGGCTTTAATTCACTTATAACTTTTTTTTTGCGTGTTGATTACGTGATGGCAAGGGATTACCACCGCTGCAGCACCAGAAGCGTCACAACTGTGTTGTCGACCTTATAAAAAGGAGTAGGTACGCGTGTGTCTTTTTTGGAAGTTTGAAGGTCGTATTGATCCGTGAATACCACACGTATATTACGCATTACTAGTAAATTGCACATCATATCACAGTTTTGTTGTGCGAGCCAAAAAGTTTTTAGAAAAGCGCACAGTTGTAGACAGCCAAATTTCCAAATGACTTTTTACAATAGGAATGCGGCCTACCGCGATGGTATCAGGCTATAGTCTGTCGTATATTCGTATATGATCTAACACGTTTAGGTTTAAAACTCTTTTTGTAGCGTTGCAACAAAACATTTTTATTCATTTGTATAAATAAAAATATATTAATACTTACATTTAAAACATACGTCTAATATGAGTTTTAATGTTGACATAGTTAGCATTCAGTTAATATCGTTAGTAAATTGTTATCTGACATCAATTCAAAACGTTCTATGAAATGCCAAAAAGACACTTGAAATAGGATACCAATTTTTTATTTAAGTTTGTTTTGTAATTACAAAATAAAATCTGTCTAACCACTTATTCCTAACATTGACCCTCACAAATCCCTGTGCCACGACAATTGACAACCGGTAGCCAAGTTTTACGATCCAATTTACAAAGCCTCGCTCAAACTCGACAATGATACACAAAACAACATCGTGAATGAAAAGACGAACGGGCTTTTCTCTTTCGAATATTTCTCGTAAACAATAGGGAGATAATTCTTTTCGCAAGGGGCCAGTATCGGTGAGGTAGAACAAACTCCGCAGAGAAGTAATATCTATTGACACATTTCGTTTCTTTCAAATACGTTTTGTATTTGCTTTGTACAAAATGAAAATAAATACGATTTCATGTAAGTATTAGGTTATATTCGGATCTTTGGTGTTGCCTAATTCATATTGGTATATAAGTGAGTGTATCATTTTTGTAGCTTGTAAAGCAAGTGGAAAAAAGAAAACAATTCCTAAAAAAAGAATTAATGGAAGTAAATTATATTATTGAGGGTTGTGTTTGATATTATTTACACTTCGTTTTCATTATATCCAGCCAACCAGTTTTGAATATAACAGTCTAAGAAGAATGGAATTTTATTTCACTGAGACGCTAATTGTGTTAGGCGGCTTGGTAAATTTCAACAGAAAAAATGAAAAGAAAGTGACCCGACCCGAAAAAAAGTTTATCATGAAAAAGAAACTCTTCAAAAGAAAGAATAATTATTAGAATAGAATAATTATAATATAATTAAAGAAAGGTACCGATGGATCTTTTCCTCAACAGATTTTGAGAGAAAGGCTTTTAAAATCCTCGATATTTGTAAAAAAAATTAACATGGCTTAATTTCCATAACATTTTATACCTTCATTAAAAACATTATATTTCATTGCATATTACCATTTTAAGAATAAAAACTGAATAACACAACCTACAAATAAAAACAAATGCCCATTTATTTTATTTTTATTTCTCTATATTTATCTGCTATTGGACCCGCAATGCCCTGTTACAACGTTCGTAGTATATTTACTTAAAAATACTACGTATAATCTTTTATGTACTATCGACGAAAGTTAAAACGTGACCCACTTTATTCAGAAGTCGTTTGAAACCGTCAAAACAACAAAGATTTTACAGTGCATGCCATGCCGTGCTTAGGACGTTTAACATAATAAGTAAGCCACGTCAAAATTGATCGGAGCTGATCCATGCAGTTTTACCTTTATCATCACTGCAGGAGATAATACTCTTATATTAGATAAAAAATGCTCAATGGAATTAACCATAAGTTATAACAAAAATTATGAGAAATATCTCACACATCACTGCAACATAATTCTCTATCTAATTAAATGACAAATAACAATGTCGATCTAATTGTATTTGATAGCCTGTATGAAAGTAAGCTTATGATTGGTCATGTTTCAAATTTGTCGATAGTGGACCAATGCTGCTGGTGTGTAAAAACAGAAAAATATATGTGTATCTCTAATAAATAGTAAATCGATCAATATGAGTATGGGTTATCGTTTTCAGGGTTCTATACCTCAAAAGGCTAAAACGGAACCCTTGTAGGATCATTTTGTTGTCCGTTTGTCTGTCTATCAAGACACTTTTTCTCAGGAACAGGAACGCTTGCATGTATGTATGCAACTGAAATTATTTATTTTTAATTTCTGAACTCTATTTATTAAGCTGATATTCATAAAAAATATTGAGGTCTACTGTCCCTTGGAGTTATGAAAATATCAAACTTCTAAGCCAACGCAATCAAAAGATACAGCCGTATATACTGCAAATTTTCGACACTTGCAAGATAATTAAAACCTACAATAACTCAATTTATTGTGCCACTAGAATAGAGTCATAAATCAGTAATAAGGATTAGTTCAACAAACGTTTGCTTGGTAAACTAAATATAGGAACTAAAAGACGAACTAAGAAATCTTATTATTCTGTTGCCGTATGTTCCCCCTCCAATGCGCCAAGTACCGCAGCGGACAGACATTCCGTTGCGAATCCATTGGACTAGACAAAAGCGTGTCAACGTTGTTGTTTGATAGATCGGATTTAGTCATTAGCACGCCGTACTTTTGTAAACGGATACGTCTATATTACGATTTATTTTTACTAATTGCTCAATGTGCGAATTGTTTGTCAGTTGTCATTGTTTTGAATGATTTTTCCAACTGTTCTGTTCATACGGTAATATACGGTTTTCTTATTAATCGTGCTGAAATACACTGGTAGTCACGGTGAAGTGTAGTGTCTCATAAATATTGCCCCGTTTGAGTTTCATACCGCCAATTAAGCACCACCTCAAGTCGCATGCCGTCTAGTGTTCTACGTTAACAGTTTAGGAAATTGTGTCAAACGCTTCCTCAGTTTGTTTGTTGATTCTACTCACTGATGTGTTATCGACGAATTAAAAATTCCAAGTGGCACTTCAGACATAGTGAAATCGATTTTGCTCATAAGACAATTATTTATCTTAGGTGTGAGGCGAACTCACGTTCTATTGTTTGACAATCAGGATCACTAACCACTAGACTAATCTTTATTATCATCATCATCCATCATCAACAGCCTTAATTAGTCTGCTGGATATAAACCTCTGCTAATGTCAATTGGGTCTTGGTAGTCAAGGTTTTTTTTTATGGAATAGGTGGCAAACGAGCAGACGTATCGCCTGATGGTAAGCGATTACCGCCGTTCATGGACACCCGCAGCACCAGAGGCGTCATAAGTGAGTTGCCGACCTTTGGAGGATGGGAAAGAGGATGCAGGGAGGGGTTGGGGTATGGGCCTCCGGTATCCTCACTCACTCGGTGAAACACAGCGCAAGTACTATTTCACACTGGATTTCTGTGAGGCCGTGGTATCACTCCGGTCGAACCGGCCCATATATGCTGAAGCGTGGCTCTCCCACAGTTTACACGGTCTACACATAGACAAAAATTTGATTTTTTTTAATTGATTGTAGAATCTAAGTCTATACTAACACTACATGCAACAGTTTTTAAGAATGTACTAGATATTGTCAATTTTCTTTTATTCTTATTTACATAAATTATTTCACAGTAAAGTGTTAAATTAAAAGATGCTTGCTGAGCAAATCGGGTATTTTAGTTTTTAAATCTGAGCGTGTCAAGACTCGGAAATTGTTGTCATCAATAGCCATTTACGGCGATTGATAGTGCAGTTAAAAAAAGAATTAAAGCCCTCGACTTCACTGAGTTCTGAACGGTTTCGTGAAAAAGAAAGACTTCCTATTAAGGACAGTCTATTTCTTTACAAGATATTATGTATGGAGATTTTTAAGTGAAAATGGCATTGAGGGCAAATCAAATTTACAACTATTGAATAATAAATATCTTAATTACAAGATGCAAGTCCTATGTAGGCATTTAAGGATAGTGTGGATATAATTCATAATCATAAAACACTACTGGCTGCACCCAACATTTATTGACATTTGCAGAGGTTTATATTCAGCAGACTAATTAAGGCTGTTGATTTATGCTTTTTACCTGCCAAAATGACTCTACTCTACCTGATGGAAAGCGTAAGTGGAATCTAAGAGTGATGGTCACCATACATCATCATTGCGAATGCAGAGAATGCAACAATGCAGCATGGTGACTCACACTATGGCGGTCTAGTGTTGCTTCTGCATCATTGGGCCTCCGGTCTCGCCCTCACCAATGGAACACGACAGTATGAACACTGTCATTTTACATTGATCTTCTGTATGAGGATAGTACCACTCCGGTCAAGCCGGCTCATTCGTGGTGAAATCAGTGTAATTCTCCTTGAAAACAACCTTTTAAATAACATTGTGTGGATATTTTTTATTTTATTATATAGGGGGCAAACGAGCAGACGTATCGCCTGATGGTAAGCGATTACCGATTATATGAATAAAATTATTAAAAATTTTGAGACTACCACTAGTGATTGTTGTTCAACACTATGCTATGAACATTTGTTGTCGTCAGATAGTACGGAATTCCACCACAATGTAAGCAGTTTATTTGTATTTTTTTTTTATATTTTACCCTACGAATTTAACAATCAGAGTTTAGAATATAAACGAAACGAGTACGGTACGGTTAGTGTAATAACTACTTGATTCTACTTTTACGTTTTATACTTGAAGCTTTGTATAAATCTTTACAAACAGAACAATTAAACTTATTTGCTACATCACTCCCTCGGGATTCAATCTCTCGAAATATTTTTACTTCTGCTTAGGTAACTGTTTCAACTCTTTTATTTTAGTATTTCGTTTTACCCAGACTAACAATGGGTTCTACTGGGATTTATTTAATGGGTAAGTCAATTTAGGTATTTATTCAACCCGTTAACAGGAATTAGTTACAAGGAAGAATTTATATATAAGTCGTTTAGTAGGTACACTTGATTTGATAACTTAAGATATGTTACATATCATCATCAGCCAAAAAACGTCACTGTTGTATGTTATTGACTGCTTCGGTGGCGCAAGTGGTAGCGTAAGCTACTGTTGTGCTTGAGGTCTCGGGTTCGATTCCCGGGTTGGACCAAATGTTTGTATGATCTGCAAATATTTGTTTCGAAGTTTGGGTGTTTTCTGTGTATAATATGTATGTATTTATAAAAAAAGTATATATGTATTTATACAAGTTGTCTAGTACCCATAACACAAGCTCTGCTTGGCTTGGGACTAGACGGCGCCGTTGAGTGTTAAATAGTCCGAAATATTTATTTATTTATATAGCAACACCTAACGATATGTGTTAGATGACATATATCTATGTGTCTGTTTGTAACTTAAAATTTTCAAGTTTTCACTAAATGCATATGAAATATATATACTTTTACGGAAACTCACATCATCAAATCAGCCTAAAAATCAATGCAATTCATCATAGTCATCATCTCAGCCAAAAGATTACTACAACTTTTCTAAATATATACAAAATAATCTATATTATCTACATGATTATATACAATACATATAATATGCCTACAGCCTAAAACTCAATGTTATTCATCATTATCTTACTCATATTATACATGACATAGGTTTCCCTCAAGGATATGTATCAGAAGTATCTGCTCCGTCTCTATTAGACCTTTCCCTTGTTTCCTCTCCCAGCCTCGCAGTTAAACACGGCCAGTGCTCAGCTGACGAGTTTTCCTATCACGACTTGCTTTACCTATCCTATCGCCTCCGACCTCCTAAACCTAAAGCAAAGACCATCCTGCAGCGTAATTTCAAGGGTATGGATATGACTGCCTTGGTGGGGGATGCCAGGAACATCGACTGGGCACCTCTCCTAAGTGTTGATTGTATTGATAATAAAGTTGAACTTTTGATCGACAAACAAACTAACGACTCTTTACAACGAACATGCGCCAATTCAAGAGATAAGGGTCAAACGTCTTCCGTCACCGTGGATAACTGGGGATATTAAAGTCCTAATAAGGAAAAAGGTGATTGCTAAGTCGAAATATAAAAATAATCCTACCGATAATAACCGGGACAAATATATAACCATAAGGAATCATTGCAGTAAGGTGTGTAGGAGTGCTCAACGCCGATACATCCACAGCTCCGTTGAAAACGAAGATCCAGCTAAAGTCTGGAAATTTTTAAAGTCACTGGGAGTAGGCAAACCTATTCACGATTCGTTTCCTAAAAATGTAAACCTAGACTCTCTTAATCAACATTTCTCTGCTTCGTCAAATTTTGATAAAATGACAAAAGATGCTACAATAAAACTTCTTACTTCTGCCCCAGCTCCTGACTGTTCTCCCTTTTTCTTTAGTCAATTTTCTGATTGTGATGTTAGGAAGAGCATAGTATCAATTACTTCAAATGCAGTGGGTTCTGATTGTCTTAGCCGTAGTATGATAATCCCAATCCTTGATGAAATTCTTCCTGTCATATGTCACATCCTAAACTATTCAATTTCCTATAGCGTGTTCCCAAATGCTTGGAAGGATGCTGAAATAATCCCTATCCCCAAAAAGAAAAATCCCGGCTCCTTCTCCGATTACCGCCCAATTTCTATTCTTCCGTTTCTCTCCAAGGTCCTAGAACGCCTTATCCAATCTCAGCTTTCAAATTTCCTATCCCGAAACCTGCTACTAAACCCTCTCCAGTCTGGCTTTCGACCCGGTCACAGCACCACTACCACCCTAGTTCATATTACTGACGACATCAGATCTGCTATGGAGAATGGCCAGCTTACAGTTCTGACCCTTCTCGACTTCAGCAATGCATTCAACACCGTTGATTTTGACATCTTGCTGTGTATACTACACTCTTGCAACATATCTCCAACGGCGATTGACTGGTTTCACAACTACCTGTTTGGTCGCCGGCAGCGCATTAGTATTGAGAACACTGTTTCTTCTTGGTGTAGTACTACAGCTGGCGTACCACAGGGCGGCGTGCTCTCTCCCCTACTTTTCTCCGTTTTTATTAACACAATCACTAATGATCTTTCTTCCTCCTACCACCTATATGCTGATGATCTCCAGATTTACACCAGGGCATCACTGATTAATCTGGCTGATGCTGTTAACACCATTAATGCTGACCTGGGAAAAAATTGTGAGTGGAGTAACACCTATGGCTTGAAAATAAATCCATCCAAGACTCAGGTCATTGTCGTTGGAAGTTCGCGTTTGGTCTCCAAAATTGATTGGACAAAATTGCCTCAGGTTACTTGCAATAGCACACCTATCCCTTACAGTGACAAGGTAAAGAACTTGGGGATCTATATTGATAGTACCTTATCCTGGGGTCCTCAGCTGCAGGAGCTGAGTCGCAAAATGTTTGCCGCTGCAGGGTCTTTGCGTAGATTGCGCAATTTCTTGCCCATATCTACGAAGGTAGCTCTTTCACAGTCCCTTCTTTTCCCCATCCTTGATTATGCAGATGCCAGTTATCTTGATCTCACTGAAGACCAATTAAATAAGCTTGAAAGACTCCAAAATCTCTGCATAAGATTCATATTTGGATTACGCAAATATGACCATGTCTCCGATTATCGTAAACAGCTTAAGTGGTTACCCATCCGCCTTCGCCGGAATGCACACATTCTTTATCTTCTGTACAATATTCTCTTCAATCCACTTACTCCACATTACCTGAAATCACGGTTTAACTTCCTACTTGCCTCACATTCTAAGCCGTTGAGATCGTCAGAGAATTTGATATTGAAAATGCCAGGACATACAACCAAATTCCTTGACCATTCCTTCTCTGTACAAGCAGTTCGCTTATGGAACGCCCTACCAGTCGCAATAAGACATGCGAAAACTTTAACTGTCTTTAAGAGACTGGTAAAGCAATATTACAGTTTCCTTTACAGCAATAATACACCAGCAACTACCATTTACTTTTTCATCCCTACTCTTCTTACCATCCCATGGTTGCCTGTAAGATATTGCCATGGAGCGATAAGGCCGCCACTTGTACATACTTCATAAATAGTTCTAAGTTTACTATATAATCATATAAGCTGGTGTACAATAAAGAGATTTAATATTATTATTATTATATAATTACATTTTTCTATATATTCCCTATATATAACCATTGCCACACTACCATTGACAGCCTGAAAAATAAGAGTATCAGCTCTTTTCCAAAACTATGTAAGGCATTTTGGCGTATGATTACTTGATTAAGTGGTTGGGTAGGGGGTTTTTTTAATTTTAGATTATAATATATATAATATTGGTATGTATAATGTATGTAATTAATTCAGAGTTCATCATTTAATCCTGGTTTTACGGTTACACGTAGACTTAATTTCGTATAGAAAATTGACAAGATATGACCCTCATTTACTGGTTTATGTTAACACATTGAAATTGATAAAAAATAGGCACCTATATTCAATAAAATGAGGTACTAATGCCGTGTTTAGTTCTAAGTTGTAAGTACGTATTAAACAGGTATACCCACACTCTCACAATTGCCACACATCGAAATTCAGTGGTAGTAAAACCATTGCAGTTCTTGTCAAGTGTCGGCCATTCATTTTTATAGTGCTCTAACGACTCACTTATGGGTATAAAATTGTTATGTGGTGGTTTTATTAGCTCTACACTATTATTTTAAAGTTGTTTACAGTAACGATTTAAACAATAAAATGCGTGCGAAAATAAACACGGAATATTAAAAAACACAAGCCATATTTTAGAGTGAGTCCTCACTCACTCTAAAATATGGCTTGTGTTTAGATGATAATGGAGGCCCATACCCTAACCCCTTTCCCATTCCTGTCCCCATCCCCCAAAGGCCGGCAATGCATCTGTGACGTCTCAGGTGTTGCGGGCGGCGATAATCGCTTACCATCAGGCGATACGTAGGCTCGTTTGCCCTTTATTACATACAATATAAATATATATTGTTTAAATGTCTTGTCTCTGTGTTTTTAATAAGTAAGTCATTTATCGCTCCTAAACGGCATATACTATAAAAGATTTAAAGGTACTCCATCATCATCATTAACAAAAGCCTTTACCAGTCCGCTGCTGGACATAGGCTGCCCTGCCGCTGCTCAAAAAGGAGACTGATTTAAAGTATATAAATATAATATAGGTTTAAAGTACCTATATTATATTATAATTAAACAATAATCTGAGAGCCATTTATAAAAATGTCGTGTCACTGTTGTAATGCAACTGGATTTAAAAAAAAAACCTAGTTTTAAATACCATCATCATCAACAGCATTTAACAGCCCACAGCTGGACAAAATGCCTCTGTTTAGATGCCACGTTGGTTGGGAAACGTGTTGGTACATAGTTTATTTCAAGTTTGCCTTCTCTTTGTAGCCATGTTGTCCTACGTAGGTTATTCTCTTAATCGCCTTTTACGACACCCAGTGGCTAAATGAGTATGGTGATATGCCATGTTCTTAATCTATCAACACACGGACATAAAATAAAGCTTAAGGCATTTTCCCGTGGGATAACTCTGATGAGTTTATACCTAAAAGCGACTAACACTACACAATTGCCATATTATGACTGAAGTGGGAAGTCTGTTGTTGCTCCCGGACTCAGTGCTTAACGGTTTATTCAGCGATAACCTGCAGCATTAAAGTAAGCTTTATTCAAAAAAGTAAAATGTAAAGTACCACTGTTTAATTCATTTATTTATTTCCCACAAACTGCTCCGCCTGGTCCGCACGAATGCCACCACAATTAACCTCCCGCAACACATTATCTCGGCGATCTTATTGAAATTAATTAATTCGGTAAATGATTTTACGATTGCAAGTCATGCATGCACGAAAATTGTGATTTCGTGCATCTGTGGGCTTACTGTGATTCTTTGATATTCATCGTGCATAATTTATCAGACATTTTGATGGATTTATGTGACCATATTAAATCTCTGTAAAGTCGTGTAAACGTGATACTTTATAATCATGTACTTTAACATAGTCCTTATATAGTTCTAGCTTTTGCCCGCGGCTCCATTTGCGTGTATGTATAATAGTGACAAAAAGAAACCTTGTCCTTCTCTAAAGTTCAATCTATCTCTGTACCGAAATTCCTTCAAATCGATTTAGCAGCTTAACCGTAACCGGGTTACTTTCAAATTTATAGTATGGAAGTACGTATTAGCTAGTGCTGGATGTCTATGTAATAAGCAAATATTGTAAGTCAAATTTTCATTTTACGTAAACTTCGTTTTCCTATGTAAGTATAAAAAAAACATTCTAACTTATATAAGGATAGAAGATCAATCTGATGTTCACTGCTTGTCACCTCACTTATTCTAGTGTAAAATTCAGATTTGTAGAATTAAATTCGATGTAAAAATAACATAATTTGAAGATATTATACGCCACAATTTTGGTTACCCTTTTTTAATTCTGTAAAAATGTAAATTAAAGTATAATTTTAACTTAGAAATAAATCTGAGGCCCTTATTTTGAGGCGTGTGTTTTTTCACGGGTGTGTGCTTTGTAGGTTAATCCAATCAATACGATGGTATAGAATGAGAATCAGTGAGTTTAAAAAGAACGGCTTGTTAATGTCTGGAACAGATAGATGTAATACTTTTACTAAATAAGCAACCGTAAACTTTGAATCACTTGGAACTGCGACGTCTTTTTTGTGTATGTGTTGGCATATTTCAGCAATAGAATTGTGATTTACGATTAAAATGTGAATGGTTATTTTAAAAACATTTCGCCAAAAATATTTTTGAGTTGAAACAATCCTCGAGGTTTAAAAAAAAAGCTTAGGCAGAACGTTAAAAAATTGAGTTTAAAATATAGGTATAGTACCTATTTGTAGCTATTTAAGATAAAAAAGTGGTTCAAAGAGGCGCGGCCGGCGAAACACTCATCCATCACACTACAATGGATGAAGATTTTAAAGTTCACTTTAAAACCAAGTATCAAATAAAGTATGACCATCAATGATCAACAAGAACCTCTTCTTCGAAAAGAGGGCACAAGTTTACTCTTAAAAATGTTTATTTCGTCAAATGTATTTGATTTAAAACTAAATAGTTTTAGTTTCAATGTCACAGCTTATAATTTTTTTAAAACTTTTGCCCGCGGATCCTTTCGCGTGGAAATCAGTTATTACGGTAAAAGTAGCCTATGTACTTCCTCAAGAGTCAAAGTAACCATTCAAATCGATGCTACGGTTTAACCGTGAAAGCGTGACAGATATACCGACAGAGTTACTTTCGAATTTATAATATTAGAATGGATAATAACATAAGTAATCAAATGGGCTGAGAAATTAACTGATGATAAAACGTCTTCCACGACTATGAACACACAAATCTCAAGAGTTCGATGTAGAATGTTGCAACTTGAGCTCCTTAGTAATAGAAGGTTTGAGTTCGAGTATTCGGTCGATGATTACAAACTTATGCAGAAAGATAACTCTCCCACGACCAGTTTCTGTGTTCATCAAAGTTTGTTCAGTTAGTTTAATTAAACGCATGCCAAAAGATGGTGCAGAATGTAGCACCGAACCCAAACCAAAAGTTTTCAATGAAAAATTCAATAAGCCATAAAGTTATCGGGACAGCCATTTGGCTCTCTACCAGAGTTTAACTGGAGGTCAAACTAACACACTGAGTATAAAATACTCTAGGAGTAATGCAGTAATTGCTGTGGTGCATTTTACATATTTTCATTTGGTTTTAATTTTGTATCTACTTTTAGTTATTTAGATCTACTTATTGATTGCCAGGCATTCAATAACTGCACTTGGTGGTCTAATTTCTTATTCGAGTTTCCTCATTGGAGAATGTAAGATAAACTACCATGATATGGACTTTTATAGCGTAGTTATATTGTTTAATGTAACCATTTTTTCCTCATCATCATCTGTATACTTGAACATGTAATAATATATAGTTTTTTTATTAATAAAAGAAAGTTTCCACATTACATTTACATAAAAAAAATGTTTACATACTGGAATAATTAAACATTAAGTATTCTAAACATGACGTTCCATAGATTATATATATTACTCGTATATAGATGCCAGTAGAAGGGCACTTACAAATAAATTTCTACAATTCAAGAACTAGTAATAAAAAAACATCAATAAAATTAAATGTTTCTTCGTATTTGACAAGTCTATTTGAAAACTATATAAAAGTGTTAGAACGTTAATCTCAGGAACAGCAGGTCCGATTTAAAAAAATATTTCAGTGTTGGATAGTCCATTTATCGAGAAAAGCTATAGGCTATATATCATCACTCTAATAGTAATAGAATCGGAGCACCAATGAAGAATGTTTCAAGAACGGGGGAAAATTTTTACGCTACGGGCAATAGAAGACGCAAACGAGGTTGCGTGGGTCAGCTAGTATGTCAGAAAAGTAATTAAACAAGCTCCTATGACACATTGCATATCTGGTTCACATATTGTATATGAACAAGTCGTAATTGAAGCTTGAAGTAAATACAATTACTTTGGCCAAGAGAATGATAAAAGAATTACGAACTCTGATAGATACACACGTATAACGTCAGAAAGGTTCTACAAAAGGAATTGTTAGTGAACTTCGTCTCTCTAATTATAGACATGTTTGACAGAAGTTTTATATATAACATTTGATAGAGAATAATTGGGCTTTGGTGAAATCTGACAGAATTGTACTGATACATATTGAAGCGATTTCTCTAATGATCAAAAAAGAAACATGGAACTGCTCATTAAAATGATAGTTACAGAAATTATGTATATAAAATAAACATAACAATAACATAGTAGATAGAAACCATAATATCATTTGAGAGGGATTAATTATCCAAAAAGAAAAGTAAAATGAAGAATTGGTAATGGTTGCCTACGGATTGTGAGAACGAAAGCCAATACACATAGTTAGTCGATGTTTGAGATGTACAGAAGCGGGCTTATTACCGTCACCCTGCCAATCTAAATATTTTCCTTAAAATAATTAACAAACTTCATCAAGTACTCTCATAAGTATTCATTAATTGATAGACTTATAATTATTATAAACTGAAAAATTTAAGTCACGATGACATTTATTTAGTAGCGGTTGTGTATATTTTGGGACTTGTGGCATTTTACATTAGTTCAAAAATTTAGTGTGATGAGTGCATTTGCCACGGTAAGAAGAATAAAGCGGCGTTCCCACGAGGCGTTAATCACGACATGAACCACGCTTTCGTGAAATACACTTCTGTGTGAACGCCCTCACGAAAGTAAGTTTGCTTTCGTGATGGCGTTCACACAGAAGTGTATTTCACGAAAGCGTGGTTCACTGTCGTGATTAACGCCTCGTGGGAACGCCGCTTTAACGATGTCGGCACAGATGAATATCTATAAACAATGCACACAATGAACTCTGCCAGTCGCAGTTGGTGCGAGATAAAAAAACAAGCAGCACAATGTTCGCCGAGAGTCACCGATACTACAGCCTCGTCGCTTTCAGTAACCGAGTTTTAGTTTAAGTACTTTCGTTTATCTTCGTACTCTTTTTATGTGAGACGTGAGACGTTCTAAAAGTTGTGATTTTATTATAAAAGTGCATAATTATAAGTGTTTTTTTTTCTTTGCTGTAAAATAGTAACACATTTTATTAATCAAGGCGCAAGGAACTATTATCATTATAGTAGATAAAGTTAGTTAAATCGAATTAATATCGTTTACGCGATTTTTGTAAATTATATAACGAGTCAAGTTCTTTTGTTATATTATTTTTGTTTACTTCTGTTCATTTTATTTAGTTCTAGAAGTACATAAACGTAAAATTAAAATAATTTAATCATTTATTCTACTTGAATGCCCTTTTCTCCCGTGTAACGTTAGTTTTGATATCCGTGCAGCCAAATTTAAATATAGCTAAATGTTTTCCAGATGCGTTATCGTCATAATTGTATCAACCAAGCATTTAATGAATTGGCAGAATGATTCAATTTCTGAGTGGAATGAATATTAGCGGAATTCTTAATCTTTTAAGAGTACCCTAAAAAGCGCGGCTCGTCATCGGTCTGTCCTCGTATAATGAGCAGAACTTCCTTTGCAACAAGACATGCGCGTAGTGTTAGTATAAAACTATACAACGACTTAAATAAAAACATAAATATGGCCTGACAAAGTCGACGTAAACCACAAATAAAAATGTTAAACTGGTTACAGGAGCTTGATTACACACAGACGGAAGATCCCCTCAGTTACCTATCATAAATTCGTCGCATTTAGACATCAATACTCACATGCATACACATAAACACACACCAACACACGCCTTCATACACCACCATCAAAACTACTCCTACATAACCCTCTCGCCCTTCCCCCGACAACACACGCACTCACAATCACATTTATACCAGATCATCATCCATAATCTCACAATAACACTAACAATCACACGTGCATAAACAATACACGTAATTATCATAAAAAAGGGTGTATAAGTAGTAACAGCAACATTGTAAATCAGTTCTAGTACCTACACTAACTTAGTTATGTAAACGATGTTCTACTATTAAAACATTATCTTGTAATTTTTTTTTTTACATGTAAGCTTTTTATTATCGTCCACTTGTTTTAGATAAATCTTAAATGTGCCATGTCAATGAATTTATGCTATTTGTAACCACTGCACTTACTTGTGAATTATATAATTTATAAAGTGTGTTGGTACTGTATCCAACACACCTACAACCACAACCTATTGAAATTAATTATAGGTAAACTTTATTGTGTATGGAATTCGGTGAGGGACGGAAATGAAATGGTGAAGTTGCTACCTGCTTCGATGAAACCACTATACGTGTTACCGCTCTTGTAGTTTGAAATTATAGACAAGGTATGCTTATTGGAAAGTTTGTGAAATGTTGAACTAGTTAGGCAGTTGTTTAATTGTTGGTGTAACTATACGTAAATTATATAAATTGAAATTTTCAGAGCCACTTTTTGTAAATTTCTGTATATTATTTTTCTATGCCTCGTTGGCGCAGTGGTAGTGTATGCGACTGCCGTGCTTTAGGTCTCGGGTTCGATTCCCGGGTCGGACCAAATGTTTGTATGATCTACAAATATTTGTTTCGGAGTTTGGGTGTATTCTATGTATAATATGTATGTATTTACAAAAAAAAGTATATATGTATTAATATCAGTTGTCTAGTACCCATAGTACAAGTTCTGCTTAGTTTGGGACTAGATGGCGTTGTGTGTTAAATGTCCGAAAATATTTTTTTTATTATTATACTATCTGGGTTAATATGTTTTATAATAGATAATTGGAAAAGCATACATACAGTCTCAGAAGACTAGCCAGAAGCGTATGCAATAAAGTGATGACTACATTGAGTCCCCCTTTGGGATAATGTTGGTTAAGATGTGTAAAAAATACTTCAAGTAAAATGAACCGAATATTGTCGGGACGTTAGATCCCTTTAACCGAATTTTTGATTTGACCGAATTTCTCAAGAAATACTGTCTACTTAATATCACTCTATTTATTAATATGTTGGCATATTAATGACATATCATGAAATACGGTAAACGCCACAAGTATTTTAACCTAATGTGCTACTAAAATCTCCTATTCTCAAAATTAATATATCTTACAGCCTAATTTAGAAACTTAATAGTATGTTTAGACACACTGTTCACACACCAAGTAAGCCAGAGTCAACACATAAGTCCATTCATCTTAGTGAAAATGAAACGATTATAAAGGGCACAATAAACATTGAAGGCTCGCTCTATACTGCGATCGTAATAATAGACTCAGGCGTGAAGAACCACACAATAAGAACACGATGAACTTTTTAAGGCGCAGTAAAAGTCCATTTGAATTTGCAACGGCTTAAAACATTATTACCATTCAAGCTCGATAAGGTATGTAATATACCTCTATAAAACTTTGATATCTATTAACTAACTAGAATATGCATTAAATAAGTTAAAAACAGTAACAAGGTAATGTTAAGGATCGGAAGAGTTCTAGAGTGGAGAGCGAGATCACAAGGTAGGTGGAGGGACGACTTGCGCAAGATAGCTGGGAGAAGCTGGATGCCAGAAGCCCAAAATCGATCAGACTGCCGTGCAATGAGAGTAGTCTATGTCCTTTAGTAGACAGTGCAGTAGACTGCTACATTTCATGTCTTATAGAAACGGTCTATAGCAGGTCCGTTATAATTGTTTTAATGTTGTAGCTGCTAAAATGACTCAGCCCTGCCTGCTGGAAAGCATGAACACATGTGTAACATGTGGAAAGTGATTATAATTTATAAATGTTTCAAAGTATGTACTTAGCTAACATATAATGTTTTGCGCGAATATTTATGAAACTCATACCCAAATCTATATTTTTATGACACTGTTAACACATACCCTCAGTCGATGGCAAAACCGCTGATATAATCTGACTAAATATTATTATGTTTTACCGGAATTCCTAATGTTTATAATACTTGAAACCATCGCAGTAAAGTTGTTAACGTGCACGAGGTATCGATAAAACACACTGAAGTAATGCAGTATCGCGTGATTAAGGATCTAAATAAAACGATTGTAGAAAACTACAACTGCTTGTACTTGTGTATTTATTTTACAGTATTTCATAGCAGGTAACCATGGCAGGAGAATAAATGGTTCAATAGGAATAGAAATATTGTGAAAAACTGTAGATAGAAAACAACTTTAAGATGACTAGCTTTAGCCCGCGGCTCCGCCCGCTTATTGTTGGTTATCGCAGAAAAGAGTAGCCTTGTTTTCTTCCGCAAGTCAGAGTATTTGATAGAGTTACTTTAAAATTTATAATATTTTTATATTTTATTATTTTACCTATTCCATATTAATGTTATGTAATATATTTCACATCTTCTACATAATAAGAAGTATTCAGGATTTCAATTACTCGTATTTATTGAAAATAACAAGTAAGAATTTTAACCAATACCAGTATTTTATGCGTAATTCCTTGACATAACTACCGGAATGTGTTAAATAGTCACCAATGTAATATTCATAACTGGTCTCGGTGGCACAGTGGTAGCGTATGCGATTGCTGTGCTTGAGGTCTCGGGCTTGATTCCTAGGACGGACCAAATGTTTGTATAATCTACGAATATTTGCTTCGGAGTTTGGGTGTTTTATATGTTTAATATATATGTATTTACAAAAAAAGTATAAATGTATTTATATCAGTTGTCTAATACCTTTTACACAAGCTCTGCTTAGCTTGACTAGATGGTGTTGTATGCCAGAGGTCCGAAATATTTATTATTATTATTTAATTTAGTCTGAAGTGACAATGACTAAAAAGTAAAACTGTAAATTCAGCAGTCTCCTTTCAAAAGGTCGTAGTCTTATAAGTTTAGTGTGTTACTCGTTATTTTTTAATTATATAATGACTCTTAACTTTTTCTTTAAAGCACGTATAGAACAAGGCACTACATAAGCCGTGGGCTTAATGATCATGTTTTCACTACTGTGCAATAAAATTCCATATATGAACGCCACGATTGTAGTCAAGTTGACAAGCGCGAGGCCAACTTAGCGAGATTTTTACATCAATTATTGTATGAAGAATGAAGTTGTTTACCGTGCTGGGTATTTTAGGTTAATGGTACTCAAACTTTTCCTCGTAGATCAGATTTAAAAATCTGGTTTCCGTGGACCTCTCCTTACTGTATTTCTAGCATATACCCAAACACTTGTCGAGTAATGTGATGATAACATCTTATGATAGAAACTTGCACGGCGTTTCAATTCGGACCTTCAACAAAAGAACGTACTCCTTCCTAAAAGGCCGGCAACGCACTTGTAACGCCTCTGGTGTTGCGGGTGTCCATGGGCTTCGGTAATCGCTTACCATCAGACGATAAGTTTGCTCGTTTGCCCCCTATATAATAATAAAAATAATAATAACAATATGATTATATACGCAGACAAATAAATAGATCTCACCTGCTTCTGTTTGCGCTTAGGGTGGACCCTAAGGGAAAAACGCGTTTAGAACCTTTGTTCGAGGTGGTACATAATCGTTTGATTAACCTCAAAGCCTTCAAAAGCCTCAATTTACTTTTCCAAATTGGTCTCAAAGTTTGGCGTTAATTAGTTGGGTTTCTTGTTAACGAATTCACGTCAACAATTTAATAACTTTGTAGAGTTACAGAGGTGCAAAATATTGTATCGCAAAAACGAGTCTGCCGGTTAATACGATTGCTGGCGAAACCTTTAAAGTTGCGATTAGTTTGAAGGTTGACTTATGTAAATATACGAAGGTAAATATAGACAGAGGCCACATTTTCTCTTAATCTGACTCACTCTACTTAGCTCTACTGTTCGCGATGAAACTTTTGTTAGAACGTGGTTTGTTCATCATAACGGGTGATACGCTAGATATGTGATTGGGTATATGCAGATATATTCCAATGCTGACAGAATAAGAATGTAAGAGAGGGGTTAGGTCATAATAACCTCATTTACCCGTTGAAATGTAACAAAAGAATAGTCAAAACACAGCTTTATTATGAGGCCGTAGAATCACTCCACGGTCATATTTAATCGAATTCATACATAGGATTGGAAATATAAATGGTTAAAGAGCAGATAAATAATCAAGTATATGAAATACGATAATATCACCATCTAAAAATATAAATCATCAAGTGTATGTACATATGTGTGTACATACAATATATATATATACATGGGCGGAAGTCATTATAATATGTATTAATTAAGGAAATTGGTTTAGCTTTAAAGCACTTTAATATTTAAAATGAAAAGTAATTACTTTGTTGCGTTGATAAAACTTATTAATTTGAGTAGGTTATAAATTAATCTATTGTTTTTTGAGTGTTCTGTGAGAGTCGATACGTTCGGGTTGTTTATTAACTTTTTAATATTTATTTGTTCAAGTATTCCATTCCGATTGTTTTTAAATGTTTTTTTACATCCATAATGGTTTATTTAAGGTTTGAAAAATATATATTTTTAAGTTTCTCTTGGCTTAAAACTTTTATTCAATAGATTATGATTAAAATATACTCGTAAGTCTTTATTTGTGACTTTTTGTTATTTATTTCTTTCTTTCTTTCTTTGCTAATTTTAAAAATATATAGCTATGTTGTAAGTTATTCATAGCACTCGTTTTCAGACGACGTAGGAAGGCACTAATCCCTTCATTCGTGGTTCCGACGTGCTCGTCTTATCCTACTGTCATTTCCACGTGAATATGCATAGTAATGGCTTGTTAGAAAAACTTTCTTTTTATTAAAGCCTTTGCTTTGCTGCTTTATCTATGTAACGCATATTTATACCTTAAGTGGTACGTGCCAGCTGCGCTAACTAGCCGAAACGAAAATGTATAATTACACGGTAAAAGTTCAAAATTCTCCGTTTGCCTTGGTTTAGACTAGATGTTCAAGATGAATATTGCAATTTTTGCAGTACAGTTTTAAACCCTATTGATAAAAATATAGGGTTTTTTGGAATAAAGAAAAGTCTTTGAAAATAAGGAAGTGTTTTTCTAATAATGTGTAGTATTTTTTAGTATGTGTTAATATTTAATTGTATAATTAAAAACTGTTTGAAAAGTAAACGTCTAAAAATACAATTCGAAAATAGTATACCTAATAGTTCTCTACTCGTAACAAGACTAGAACTGTAATTGAATCACCTTTGTATGGAATTAATGCCTGATTTTAAAACAAGTACAAGTAATATAACTTAATCGTTTAACGATTTGATAATTTGCAACTGAAAATTCGTCACAACAAACTAAGTATTTTTTTCTTTCGAACGCGATTTAAATGGGTACTATCGTGATGTTCCAATAACGATTGCATGAAATTGCCTCGATATTGCTACATACGAGTATATCGAAGGAAAACTCGAAACTATAAAGTACAAAGTTAGTGTCAGATGCACAATATTAATTGGCAGTTCTAATCGGCTACTAACTACTGACTGATGTTGAAACTTTCTAACTGTGGGGTTGGAAATTAATGGTTAAGATTTTCCTTACACCTTCTTGCAACAAAAAAAATCCTAGATGTGTGTGTTCTTGATTATTCCGTTATACGGTTATGGCGGTAAGTGTATTAGGAGAACTTTAGAATACCAATCTCACATGTACATTGTTACAGTTATGGGTATTTTTATCGTCTTTATTTTAGGTTACATTTTAGTTGTGAGAAGTGCAGTGAGCTACCTTGCCAACTTATTTATTTTATGCTTATTCTGCATTATTTATAATACTAACACTAGGTTAAGTCACTCTGTAAATAACAACATATGGATGTATTAATAAGTAAGAAATAAATAATTAGAATCACACATCACCATCACTATAGTACATATTTCTAAACTCATGAGCACTTTCTTCATAAAATTAGTTTTAATAAGTCTAAGTTTCAGTCTAAGCTTATTTACAAAAAAGTAGTGGTCGTTACTACTTTATAGATATATAGTTTTATTTGAGCATATACGTGGCACATCACTACGAGATACACAAGTGTATATAGAAATTGTTTACGTGTCTTGCAACTCGCGTTAAAGAATATAATATTGTTATATTGTACATCTAAGGCGATAGTACTTTAAATATCAAAGTAATATCATCACAACCAACAATTCAAGAAAATGAGATGAATTAAGTATTTATGATAAGACGTTCAACCCGTAAAGTAACAGCGTTTAGTGACGATAATGAAGATAAAGATGATTTGTTTTGATATAAATCGCTTTTACAAGATATTTAGTATTTGTGTCGAACAATTAAGAATTCAGAAATGTAGTTTTACGAATGTACAATTTAAATACAAGGTGTCTCAAAAGAAATTTCATATTTAGTGGATTGATTAAAAAAAAAGGAAGCGGTATATAGAAAAAATGTTTATTTATTGTTAAAATACACTTTTTGGGAATTCATTTCTTAAAAATAATATCGTCTAAATGTAAACCCTCACGTTTGTTGGCACTCATTTAATCGAACAGTAAAATTACTTATGACTGCTCGACAGGTGGAGTGAGGGATGGCTGCCATTTCGTGACGGATATTTTCTTTCAAATGCGCCAGTGAAGTTGGTTTATTGGCGTAAACTTTAGATTTAAGATAACCCCATAGGAAAAAGTCCATAGGGGTTAAATCTGGGCTACGTGGAGGCCAATTTATGTCACCTCTCCGGGAGATCAATTTTCCTGTGAAAATTTCACGAACACGTGGCAGAGATATATTGGACGTGTGTGAAGTTGCTCCGTCCTGTTGAAACCATGTTCTTTGGTTATAGCCAGGAAAGTTTTGCAGTTCAGGTACCAAGAAGTTGTCCAACATCTCCACATAACGCTCTGAATTCACTGTAACTGTACGCCCCATTTCGTCTTCAAAAAAGTAAGGGCCGATAATTCCTCGCGCCGACATGGCAGCCCATACGGTCACTTTAGGCGAGTGTAGGGGTTTCTGATGTTTGCGTTTCGGATTGGCTGAACTCCAGTAGCGGCAGTTTTGCTTATTTACGTGGCCATTAAGATGAAAATGAGCTTCATCCGAAAACAAAATGTTGGTAAACGTTGAAAATCGCTCAATCATCTGATTTACGAAATTAAGCCTCTGACCGGCATCTTGGGGCTTTAATTCTTGCACCAATTGAATTTTGTAGGGGTGCAGCTTTAGATCTTTGTGCATAATGCGATGTAATGATGATCTATGCACATTTAAAGCACTCGCGCGCTTCCGAATTGAAAGGCTCGGGTCGTCACGTACAGATTGATTAACACTCTCCACGTTTTCTACGGTTCTTGATGACCTAGGTCGCCCGGATTTTGATTTATCCAGCGTTGATCCAGTCTCTTCAAACTTTTTAACTCAATGTCGAATGAGAGGAAGGCTTGGCGCATCATTTAAGTGGCGAAAACCTCGAATACTGCAGAATTTTCTACGCGCGACAGTTGTCGAATCACCGTTCTTGTAAAACTCTCGCACGCACAACGCGCGGTCTGCTCCCGAGAAACGCTCCATAGCGACTGAATCCCCAAGAGCCAAGCTACCAATTGACATAACCCCCGCACCCCTCAAGTACGCAGCGTTCACGCAGTAAGCTAAACAAATATAAAATTTCTTTTGAGACACCCTGTATAATGCCACTCAATATCGTGGCAAACAGAGTTCTAT
This sequence comes from Spilarctia lutea, assembly GCA_916048165.1. Classification (NCBI taxonomy): domain Eukaryota; kingdom Metazoa; phylum Arthropoda; class Insecta; order Lepidoptera; family Erebidae; genus Spilarctia; species Spilarctia lutea. The sequence goes on along the minus strand of OU696470.1, from coordinate 26,148,082 downwards.
TGAGTAATCTGACAGGGGGAATCTTTCACTTTTACTATATCTTCTGAAAGAAAGATATTGACAATATTTGCATTATTGTCCTGCATTTGAACTAATAGTTTTTCACTATTATGATAAAATTCTATGATGAAACTAAACTAGTTATTAACCACAAATATGAATAAAACCAAATAAAATGATACGGATTTTATAATTTAATTAAACCTTATTAAATATAAACCGCTCATTATATCAGGATAATATTTAAATGTTTAAATATTCAAGAACTGATTGTTTGGCTTTGCGGGAATCTGAATAGCGGTACCTGATACAATATTGCTTGATTGAAGCAAACTCAAACTAAATATAAACCACTAACGATTTCATAATACCACTATAATGATTAAATATTCAGGGGATGATGATATGTCCATGGAAATAATGCTCTCGATTACACATCATCCCAATGTGCATATTTATTTGTGTTGAAAGAGTTTCCTGTTGACCCAGTAATAAAGCTACGGTGCATTCAGTTGAACTTGTGCGCGATTGGGTAAATATTAAATTATTTTTAGAACACATTTTTTTTCTTCTATTGTGTTTATTTGTGTTGTAGTGAACTAAAATTTCCTATACATGAAAGTAGCCTATGTCTAGCAATGGCCTACTAAAGGCTGTTGTTAATTATGACAATGGTGTTGATGATTGTCTACCAGCTATACTAGGAATGTACATTTTCTTGTTTATAATAATTAAAGTGCTCCATAGTACACCTGAATCTACATTTTTTAAGTGTTTATTGTATTAGGTTTAATATTCTAATGAAATAATTTTAGTTCTACATAAAGGAGCATAGACCAATGGCTAAAGTTGTCGCCCTACCACTTAATAATTCTATGCTATGAATATGATATTCATACAAAAAATTGCATGATTCTCAAAAGTAGTCGCAAATCCGAGCATTTTTTCGATTGTTTTTATGTTCGTGAAGTCTCTTCATGAAGAAACTTTTTAAGAACAAAAAACAAAACAGAATAAAAAGCTTTAGCTTGTTATAAAAGATAGTAAAAAGAACTGAACTTGAACCTTTCTTAAGAGTGTATAAATTCTCGTAACTCGTGAATTAATTTACTATACATTTTTGTATATTTGCCACCAAACACACGCGCGAATGTATACATGACACATGTATAGTTTAAACCCGCAATACTGTAATAAAACCTCGACCAACTAATGTTCATGCCTATGCTTAATGTAGGGTATATTTGTTTGTATCATACTGATATAGGATAAATGATATTTTAACAGATACCAGTACACGTGTGTGCTCTTATATTCTTCTGGTATATTTTTTCCATATTAGCCAGGCAATGTCTAACTTTGTGCCATGTTTAAAATTTTTATTTTAATATCTCAAAAACCTTATATCGCATTCATAAGAATTTATAAAGGAATCGTGAGGGGTGAGTCTTTAATATGCAAACTTGTGCCGCAATCTGAAGTAATTTCGAGCTTTATGAGTGTGGCGTAGAGATTAAAATGTAATTGCCATGCTATGCTAAGCAAGTATCTAGTCATATGTTGATCAGAGTAATAAAGGTCCATAGTCCCCTAGTTCGAATTCGAATTTAACCCTCGCCTTAATGTCTGCGGGGGTTACACCCCACCCCGCACACAAACACAAAAATTGTCTATACTGCATGAAATAAGCATGTACTCGGCATTGAGCGCCGTACGCAGTATTGTTTTTATCAAATAATCTCGCACCACTAAGTCGTCTCGCAAATTGACCAATTGTTTTTTGGTGCTCGGACAAATATTATTTTTTTAAACTGTGTTGTTATTTGTGTTAATTGTTTGTGTTAATAGTTTTGCACTCAGATAGGACTCAGTGTACTTAAGAATAGTTGTGGATGCTCAAGTAAAATTTTTTTTAATATAATTGATTTAATACTTTCAGTGAAATGCTGGATCAAAATAGAGCAGTTTTGAGTTAGTATGTCTTTAAAGAAATCTGTATTTTAATATAAATGAAGATTATTAATGCTGTAGATAGTTAAATATCTATTGTAATAATTTAAGTAAACACGTTCTGATACGATAGCTGCAAAGGCTGCACGTTTCAAGTAAATTGTGTTGGATTTAAATTTATGAGCGTCGATAGAATGTGTTCGCGCCGAATACAGGATGTATGGGCAGAATATAAATAATACTAAAAGGAAAAAGACGAAATACAAAGATAACTCAGCCAAAGAATGAAACGGATAGCGAAAGGTACTGAATTCTTTCAACAAATTGAATATGGTCCCGTCGTTCACTGGCAATCATAATAGTATTAAATGGAACATATGTTTAGTTCTCTGTTATTTCTTTATTCGTAGATTTTTTTTTGTGAAACAAATACTTCGTCAACTGTATTATCAAAAAGTTAAATATATATTATGTTTGAAACTAATGATATGAAAAGTATATGGCCAAAGGCTACTATTTCATGTCTTAAAAGTTTTAAAGCTTACTGTACTTTGTCGTGAGTCTCTCGAGTCGTAAGTATCGAATAGCAGCGGTGGTCACTTTCCATCAGGTGACCCGTCTGTTTGTTTATTTGCTTATCCTTTAAAAAGTACTTATTACTTTGCTTTTAAACCCCCCAATTCGCAGAGAAGGAAATACTTATAGGTCAGCAATGCATTTGTGACTCTCTAGACGTAAGTGTTAATTAACGGCGGTGGTCACTTTCCATCAGGTGACCCGTCTGTTTGTTTATTTACTTATCCCTGAAATAGTTATTTTTAATTGCTTTTACTGCCAAATTCATAGAGAAGAAACAACTTATAGGGCAGCAATGCATTTGTGACTCTCCAGTCGTAAGTGTTCATTAGCGGCGGTGATCACTTTCCATCAGGTGACCCGTCTGTTTGTTTATTTGCTTATCCTATAAAAAGTACTTATTACTTTGCTTTTAATCCCCCAATTCGCAGAGAAGGAAATACTTATAGGACAGCAATGCATTTGCGACTCTCTAGACGTAAGTGTTCATTAACGGCGGTGGTCACTTTCCATCAGGTGACCCGTCTGTTTGTTTATTTACTTATCCCTGAAATAGTCTTTTTTATTGCTTTTACTGCCAAATTCATAGAGAAGAAAGGACTTATAGGGCAGCAATGCATTTGTGACTCTCGAGTCGTAAGTGTTCATTAATGGCGATGGTCACTTTCCATCAGGTGACCCATCTTTTTGTTTATTTACTTATCCCTGAAATAGTCTTTTTTATTGCTTTTATTGCCAAATTCATAGAGAAGAAAGGACTTATAGGGCAGCAATGCATTTGTGACTCTCGAGTCGTAAGTGTTCATTAACGGTGGTGGTCACTTTCCATCAGGTGACCCGTATGTTTGTTTATTTACTTATCTCTGAAATAGTTTTTTTTATTGCTTTTACTGCCAAATTCATAGAGAAGAAAGGACTTATAGGGCAGCAATGCATTTGTGACTCTCGAGTCGTAAGTGTTCATTAACGATGGTGGTCACTTACCATCAGGTAACCCGTTTGCTTGATTTTTATATTCGAAAAGGCATTAAGAATATATATCCTGTGTCACGGGGGACTTTACGAATATACATGAAGTAGACACAAAGAACACCCAAACTCAGAACAACAGTTTGTGGATCACACAAGGTGTTGTCCTATGTAGAATTTGAATCCACGACACTTGGCGGAGTATAAAGCGGCGTGGCAACAACATAAGCCACTGGGTCGACCGTGCAGTCAAATGTTTAATTCAACCAGGTATAGAATTGTAAATGGAAATTTGAAATATTGATATAAGAGAAATTAATTCTAACAGTTTTGTGTTTCTGTGTGTCATTATTTATGGGTGTATTTGCTGAGGTTTTCTTTGCATGTTGGTGGCATTTACCATATTCTGTTTTTTATTGTTTCTTTTTAAATTTATGTTACAGTATTTCTAATTAATTCACCTTTTTAAGTTATTCCTGTCTATAAATAGATTTTGAAACATAAATAGCATACGCAGGCTTGCTTCGTCACAAGACGACACTAAATGTTACTTATAAAACATTGTTATCTCATGTAAGTGAACTGAAATTGTTCTTATGAGAAATAATGATTCTATAAACCTATGTTATCGAAAACAGTCAGAGTTTAACTTCAAAATAATATTTGTTTATTTTTCTGGCAACTAAACCGTAACAAAAAAAATTGTATCGTGCATATCAATAAAAATATTGAATTAATAATTTTGGAAATAGATAAAATATATGGATTTCTAGTTAGTTTTAACTTGAGATAGTTATCAAAAAAGGGCTGTTAACTGGTTATCTTAGCGATTAAGAAACCATTTTCCTTTAACAGCAGCGTTACAACGAAAGCTTGTAGACGGCAAACTTGATCAACTTGCAATTAAGTTCGTATCGTATCGTTCGGTATCTTCTAATCCTTGGACTCGCGATAAAATCTTCTATCAGTATACTCACTGGGTAAGATAGTCCCCTGACTTAGTCTTCGACACTTACAGTATAAAGAAAGTGTAAATATCTTGTTGAACATTGAATGTACGTAATTAATAATGACATAACATAAGCCAGTACAGAGAAAGTGTGTACACCAAGCTTATTTAAAAGCCATACGAAAACAGGTCGACTATTCTCAATAATAGCAATGATAAGGTAAAATTACAGTTTAACAATTACGTGCTACTGTACCTAAAGAAAACAAATTATTTTTGTACATTAAATCCTCACGGATTCCATTTAATCATCACACAAACCTCTTTATTATTTTAGGCTAATAGTAAATCCACTACTGGACTTAAGCGAGATAACAAGTAGCTCGACCGGAGTGATACAGGCAACGGATTCGATTAATTTATTCGTTACTTTTCACTGATTAAGTGAGGTTATCAATCACTTTTCCCATTGGTACTGCGAGGAGAAACTCAAAGGTAGTCAAGTCATAGTCAAGTGACTGTGATAAGTACCGTCATAGTCGTAATATGTTTAATATGTGTATATACTCTAACATTAAAGAAAACGTGTGCGCCCGCTGGAATAATGAATTGAGGAAAATGGCTTGCAGTGAATGGATGGTGACTGGTATAGTTGACTCTCTTTACTGTAGGTCTAATATCAGCTGTGGACGGCAACTGATTTAAAAACTAATAAACAATTATTGTTAAATATTATACGTCGAGCACTTAAGAAGTCAATGCATTGACTTATTAAGTGCTCTAAGCCTTAGATACTGATTATAATAAGGCTGAATAAAACTAGATTCATGATTGAATTCATGTATATAAATATGTACCGATAGATCACGATTGACGCGACGGTGCGCAGATTGAGTGTATCGATGAGAGTCTATACTCTGTTACTAAGTTACTAAGTAACACTTTCAGCATATTCTACGCTAAAAATACAAAACAAAACTTGGTGATTGATGATTTGGTGGTGTGAAAACGGTTGAAGTAAAATTGTATTGTGTTCTCAATTCGGTTTAGGCTATAAAATCTAATAGATATTTTTACACTCGTTTTTGTTTTCATATTGTCTATTAGTTTACTAATTTGCAAAAAAATGCTTATATACTCGTACTATTTAATAATTAGTCTATATCAGTCTTTTCCGTACTGAGTTGCATCCAGATACATTAAAACATTGTGGCATTAAAGTAACGAACATTCATTCACAAATAACTTAAGATAATAATTTATTATTTGATGTGTATATAAAATAAAATATCGTTTGTACCCCAATCTATTAAATTTATTAAAATGTTATTTAATTCATTTATTTTTTTAACGGATAACTTCCATATTAGGAATTTTACTTACACTGTGTCGCAGGAGACTTTACAAACATACATAAAACGACTCAAAGAATATTCGAACTCAGAACAACAATTTGTGAATCACAAAAAAATGTCCCATGTGGGATTTAAACCCAAGATTTAAAACAACACTTGGAGCAGCAGTAGAAAGCGGCGTGGCGACTGCTTTAACCACTAGGCCAACCGTGCAGGGTGTTTAACGCTGTGTAAGCGAAATTGTTCACAACAAAATCTATTTCGTTTCAGTTTGCTTCTAATAATTTATTCAGTTTCCGCTAACGTTTAGATTACTAGCTTACCCATGCAACTTCGTTTACGTCTCTTTTCAATCAAACTCGTCTCCTACTAGTTAAATACTCGTATCATATCTGAGGCAAGTCATTAAAAAAAATGTGAAAGTGGGTTAGATAGTTTCAGAATTCATCGTGAGTAACTTGACCTGAGATTTATATAATAATTTAATAAAATGGCTTTTGTGGGCATCTCTACCCGCGTGTATGCCGAATATTCTGAAAAATTAATGTACTTAGCCGCTTATGACACTTACAATTAATGTGGCTTTCTATTACTAAAATAATTTTTAAAATCTGTTAAGTAGATCCAGATATTACAACTATAAAAACAACCTGCAACGTCACAAACTTTACGTCTTTATAAAAATTAGTTTAAACTTGCCATAAATTTTAATTATCTTGTCGTTTTTTTTTATGATAATCTTTGAAATGATTGATAATGCAACATGCTTATTCATTAATTATTATTGACACTTTTCCTTGTAATAATAGTAGACGACAAGATAGAATCTGAAAGCCCGTTTTTACATGGCCATATATGCCAGTAGGCACAATCAAAGGTCGATTTCTAAATCTCATAATAACTCTGTCTTCGGTCTGTTTGTTGGACCAGAACCACACAGTGGTTTAAAATTGACTTACCTATATGAAATACTTGAGGTGAAACGTAATTATCAGTTGATTATCTTTAAAATCATTTTATTCAATTAATTTGGATATTTCTGCTATGTTGCTGCAAGTTGCTTTTCATCACCATACATCGCTCCACAGCTACTTTTGCGTACGCAGAATATCGATTTCAGAAGCTCAGGTTGGAGCATTGAACTGTCATCAATATATGTCCATATTTTTTCAGCTTCAGTCTACAGGGCCGCTGTTATTACCGAGCCACGACCGGAGCTGATGGAAGACTTGGCAGCTGTGGAATCGGGCTGTATGTTGTATTGAAGCAAGTGAAGATAAAAAAAATTAAATAGTAACTGATTTGGTGAATTACTTATATCACAGACTTTCACAATGCGACAATGATGCCACTTCATTCTCCAGTTCTTCCTCAAGTGAATAATTCAGTTGGTGCATGTTGTCATTTGTTTAATGAAACAGTTCACGTTCGTCTGATAATTATCTAATTCATTTTAGTTTACCCCGGAAATCAGAAACTCGATTTGAAACCATTATTGGTTTATACCCTGATTTATTTAATTTATTCTAGTTATATCAGGACGTCCACGGAAGTGGACGGATATAAAGTAGAGGATGACCAAAGAATAAATAGATGGCCAGGAAGGGAGTAAGCAATGAACTCACGAGTGATGAAGGAGAATAGAGTAAGAAAACTCATTGCACCGACCCCAAATAAATTTAAGAAAGGGTAGGCGGATGATGATTCCAGTTAGTTAGTTAGTGAAATTATTTATGACAAAATCTTGCTCGTTACTGTTAATATTTAATAGATAACTAGCTTTTGCCCGCTAGTTTGTTCGTTTTCGCAGCAAGGAGTAGCCTATTTCCTTTCTCAAGAATGTTTGTTGTTGTTCAAATTTCATTTGCAATCGGTGTAGCGGTTTGGCCGTGAAAGCCATACAGACGTAGTTAATTTCACATTTATATTATAAGTATGGATAATTTATTGAGCTGCGACTTAACTTTGTGCTTTTAAAGATTTTGTAGATTATGTTTCTATTGGTAAGGTGAGCACTAAAATGAGCAATGCTAGACAGCATTGATTTTTTTACGTCTCTTCTTCGTGTCAAATAATTTTCATAAAACCTTTCCGGGAAATGTTTTTGAAGTTTTTAACTAATGCTTATTTTAGTTATTTTTGAAGAAGTATTAAGTGGTAATACGTAAGATAAAAGAATACGGCCAAGTTATAACTAGCTCCATCACAATTTTCTCACGAACAAAAAGTTAAATTGGAGTGGTCCAAATATAATACCTATTGCAGCACAGCTTTACAGTTTTCGAAAGTCATCCAGTAATACTAAATGAAGTTCTTATATCCACGTTAAAACAAATCCCAACGAAGATAGACCTTTCACATTTACAAAAGACGAAATGGATTTCATAGAACTTTAGCAATTTAGTAACGACATTCCTTCATAACCGGGTCAACACATACGTTATAAATACACTATTTGCCATAGGAAGAGCAATAAATCTTAGTGTGAACTCCATTTTGCATTATGCAACATTATATAGGTCCTTTTAAATTTTGTATTTTTTGGCCATACATTTCTAAGAGAACGCAATTTTATTTTATAAACATGAAGAAGTTAGTGTAAGATTATGTATTAGTTAGTTAGTTGATCCACGGCTATTTTGTATGTTAAAAAACTAGGTATAAATGGTATTTATTTTATATGCGTTCAATCATGCTCAGCTAAGGTCTAAGCGTAATTGTTAACTAAACTATCTTAGGTACTCCAGCAAAGCATATATTTAAAGAGAAACGTGACAGTCTGTTAGATTATTTCGAAGTTAATCGTTAGTAACAACATGACACAAGAATTTTTTAATTTGACTGCACGGTACTGGTTTAAGCGGTCACCACGCCATTCTCTACTGCGTCAAGTGTTGTGGGTTCAAATCCCACATGGGACAACATTTTGTATCATCTATAAATTGTTGTCCTGAGTCTGGATATCCATTTCATGTATGTAGTAAAGTCGCCCGCGACATAAGATAAAATAAATGAAATACATTAAGTGAGTTTAGTGAGTCTTCGCCGAATTCACATTACAAGTGCATTTTGTATACAAAATATTATACAGTTTAGATACTTGGCTTGTTTCTTAAGAAACGAGCAGCAACCTTAGTAAGTAAGTAAGTAAGTAAGTTTTGATAGTTCTGGTGTTTAAAACTCCTGAAAGTGCATAGCAAAACAAAGCATGACCATCGATCAATATTCTAGTTGCATTGATCCTACGTATCGTCTCTTCGCACATAAATAATTCCTTACTTGAAAAAATACCAGTATTGCGAAAACACTGCCGATCGGTGTCAGTGCATTTTGTTTCAATATTTTTTTTATTCATATAGCTGCAAAATTACTCGTCTCTTATTTTATGGAATTTTAGTATGGTTCTGCTATTTATAGCTACAGCTTAACTGTCTTACGGGACATCCTGTCTTACCATCAAATTTTATCTGGCTTTAAAACATGATTACATCCAAAATGAAGAGGAGTACAAACTTAAAGGATAACGATTTCTCTCTCTAGACTTATGTCATGTAAAGCTGAAGAGAGATCTTCAAATGTTTAATTATTGCATCACTAGTATTGTAGAATATTCATGGTCCCAACACATAAAAGAAACTATCGGCTACTACTAATCCAAACTGTAATTTCAAGCTAACAGAATTAGCCCCGCTGTTATGAAACACCATGTGGTATCATTCACTACTATTATAACTTATGACAGTGACACACTAACAACTTTTATAAAATAAAATTTGTCTAGATGATAAATAATTAAAAATAATTTGTTGTGACTTTGACAGATATCTAGCAGTAACCTTTAGTATATAGACTAAGCTTTTGGGTCGTGAAAAAATAAATTGCTATTCAGACCTCAGGGCGTCTTTTAAATTGTCGGCTGATGTTGTCAACTCAGTTACTCCATATCAATAGCAACTAACTTAAAGTCTGCTAAAACAGCAATTCGTCTCCTAATCACCCATTCCTTAGAGAAGTGTTGCCTCGATCGAATCAATAATTCTCATTTGTATCTTCGAATAGCTAGAAAAAGCAATAAATATCTTAGATAAACGTTGAAGTTTTACTACAAATGTGAGTCAAGGAATCGTCGCCTATTGAAGCGATAATGACAAATATTTTCTTCTCCATTCAGCAACATCGACCCTTTTGGCAGTCATTGGAGTTAAAAGATAAATAGAACATCAAATGTGTAATTACTATAGCCATTGTTGACCCACAGTAGGGAAATATTATTGAGCTGTACTGTTTAGTTCAAACTTTTGTATAGTGATGAGTCTTTAATTGTGAAATATCGGTTAATAAATCTTCCCAATAAACCGCTTAGCCTCACACTTCGTTCTATAATTTCTATTACAAGTAAGTGGAAGTGCCGGTATAACAAGCAGGGCTTTGGTTTAAATCAGCGTTCATTATAATAAGAGATCATGTTTGTACCAATATTTAATATTACAAAAGAATGCAGTCAGTAATATTAGCGTTTTATTAAAATCTACAAGTTTATGCCAGTCGATAAGCCGACGGTGCCCTCGGCTTTAAGTCTGAGAGCTTTGGCTTAGGTAAACGTTTTCTTTTCCCAATATTGTATCCAGAAATGTCATATTCACCTCTTTTTCCCGGAAAAATATTTCACAAAAATCTACCGCTTTGGATATTAAAGTTAAAGCAACGTACATTTTTACTTAATAAATTGACATAGGTTAAATCTCTGTTGCGTCAAGAGAAAGCCCAAGACAGATAAAAATAGCACAATCTGTGAATATTACAAGGACTTAGAGGTTGAGCTTACAGCCCCTGTGGGATTTGTATCTACGAAGTGAGAACGGTCAATATATTCTTAACGAAATAAAAAGTACCAATCTGTTGAAAGAATGTTACATAGAATAACCTTTGATTCAACACATGGTTTCACGATAAATAATGTCAATTAGAGAGAATATAATTAAAAAGATGAGGTCAGTATCTCAACCATTGCTTTTATAAATTATTCTTATATACTATAGTGATTAAACAAAATCAATATTTAAAACCATATTCCTATTTCTAATAATCCTAATAATTTCATTTTTAATCAAATGATCAGAAATATTGCTTAAACAAAATCTCATTTACTAACCAATTTACGTTTATGTTTTTATACCCGACTAAACTTTTTTTAAATAAGTCTCAGATACTTCGCTTATGTTATTATTGTGACATGTTTCGTAAATGTAGGTAAGAAGCTCACGACGGTCCCGAACAATATCGCAGCTTCTGAGTATTTGGCGTATCTCTCATGGAATGACATGTGGCATTCATACTCGGATTGAATAGTGGACAAGCACAATGAACGAATTCAGAAGGAATTTTGGATCTCCGAGTCTATTGCCTACTTATTACGGTTATATTGTATATTTATTTATAGGCTTCATGTAAAATTTTATTTAAGTAATCTCTCATCTAACAAGTATCTTTCTTTACAATTATATAATGAAGTATGAAAGAACAGAGTCGATGCCCAATTCATGTATAAATAATTCTTTTTAGAAGAAACATATGCCTGTTTGCCCATTTGATAGAATATAAACCGGTACAATATTTTCCTTTAGTAAAAATATTGATAATACAGCATTAAGTGTTGGCTGACGATTTATTGTTTTGTTTGTACCCAATAAAAACAATCGAATATAGTAAATAAGGTGATTTACCATCTCAATTTTTAGTGTATAAAACTGTCGACTTTCACTTTTATATTGGTTTTCGTTTTAAAAGTGCACTTTTTAAGTTTTAAATGTTCAGAAGATTTTCAATTAACAACCGGGAATAACAAAATAGCTAAAAATCAAGATACGTGCTTTCCGAGGGCTATGTAAAACTTATATATAGTCAATCTTGGGACTCATGGAACGTTCGAAAGAAAAACCCAACTTTGCCTTTCTAAACATACTTCGCCATACATATATATGTAAGTCTGATGTATGATGTCTGTATTTCCTCCAGACTGTCACCACCTCTACTTATGTGCTTGTCGGAAGAGACGACTAAAAGAGCAAATAAAGAGCAAATTACGTGAGACAACATCATCGTAAAGAGAAAAAAAGCTTGAAAAAAAACTTACCCGTCTGGCAAGCGTGATAAATTAGGCTAAAACCTCCTTGCTAGGGAGCGCCCTGCGTCTAGTAGTGGATTGTTAAATGTTGTGATGTGTATATTTCGAGTACTACCAACAGAATAGGTCCTTTCTACCTATGATAAAAGCCCCCTGTCAGATTCAAAAGTAGTTGTGCGTCCACAAAATACACATGTACATATTTATTTAACACTTACAATATTGATACGTGGGCGTAAGTTACATCGGCAAGACAGCTTAGTCACTATTACATTACGCCGTGACACTATTTGATACGGGTCATACATTTTAAATTCGTTCACACCATTTCACAATATTGTTAGACATAATATTTCAAACATAGAAAGTAGTGTGGTCATTCCTAAATTAAAGACTTATCTACATATAATAGTAGTTACCGTTCGTTTATTCAAACATTACCATGGTATCACGTCCATTCAAGCTTATTTTTCTTTTTTACGGGAGTTAAGTATATGTTTTAATACAATGGTTTATGTCACTGCACACCTTCTAAACTGCTAGATCTCTTTTGATTCATAAATGTATCGGAACCCAAATGTAACGTAGCCAAACTGCAACTGAATTCAATTGTTACTTTATCGCGCTAACAATGTTTTTTCAATGAAACTTTTGATTGATAAAATGCAGGATTGCTTGGCGGTAATTCTTATAAAATTCTCTGTCGGATCCCGTAGTAGCTATAAATTCATAAAATATACATTTTAATAATATTTAGAAAACAATAACATTTGCTTGTTCGTACCGCAATTGATTGTGTATGGTTCAATACTGTATTTTTTTGAAAAACGTTTGAATCTTAAATTTGAATTCTATTTCAAACTGGAAATATTTTTAAACTGCACTTTAACTGTCTATCGGCAATCACGTTAATGTCGTTCACCATGTAATTGGGAAAGCTAAATGGCTTTTTTCCTGGACGGGTATTAAGCTTTTAGTATTCCTTTAAATTGATTTCCTATGAATCAGGTTGGACATTATACAAATTTCAGTAAGCATTTGCAACCACGGCATAAAAACAAACCATGTTTTTATCTAAATTGATCTTATTTCAGCCCTAGTAGCAATGAGTCCTCACTATACATTCAAAAATTTAATTAAACTCGTTGTGTGAATAAAGGTTCATACATTTTTACCTCTAGCCTAATATTGTTTACTTAAATGTTTGTGTTATTTTGCGCTTAACAACTTTTGTGACATAGGTCGGCTTAGAAAAATATTTATTTTATCGTTTACCTGGTATCTAACTTAAGCAACAAAGGCGATGTGTCACAACGCGACAAGTGTTCTACGTGAGCGACGAATACGACGCGACGCGACGTAATGTGACGCAATGTATAAATTTTGCATCAAAGGTCATACTTAAAGTACAGAGTTGTAAAAAATATAGCAAAAAGACAGAAAGAAGACATATATAATATTTTTATTAAATAAAATATTTCGCTAGTTACATCATTTATATCCAAATTAAGAGACGATTCTATAACATTCAGAGAATATTGTAGAGTACCACCATTTCCTTTCGATTACATAATTGATGCTATTAAATCTGAATTTGTAATAAAAGCAAAAACTAATTTTGAAAATCTGAGGCTTGCATCTATCAACCATGGTGTAATGTCTGGTCGCCCACAAAACAAACCCGTGTTATGTCGCGTCTCGTCGTAGACGGACACGTAGCACACGAGCAGGCCACTTTGTTGTTTTGATCGAAGCTATCTTCGCGTCGTATTCATCGCCCACTTTTGACCCCCGTTACAAAATTAATTTGATAGCTAGATGGGGAGAATGTTTTGTAAATGTGTGTAATCATCATCGTTGTGTGTGTAGGTGAGTGGTGCCGAGTATACTGACTTATGTTATCAACGGCCACTTGTATCGTGTAAAGAATTTATTTTCCCGGTTGAGTATCATCCAATACTTTGAAGGGTCTAAAGAGAGGTTCAACGGGATTTTAAATATTGAGAACGAACAGCTAAATATTTTTCTATATTATGTTCATTTTTTTTGGAATAGCGGGCAAACGAGCAGTCATATCGCCTGGTAGTAAGCGATCACCGCCGCCTATGTACACCCGCAACACCAGAGGCGTCTCAAGTGCGTTGTCGGCTTTTGGGGGATGGGGGAAGGGGTTAGGGTATGGGCCTCCGATATCCTCACTCACTCGGTGAAACACAGCGCAAGCGCTGTTTCACACCGATTTTCTGTGAGGCCGTGGTATCACTTCGATCAAGCCGGCCCATTCATGCTGAAGCGTGGCTCTCCCACGGTAAATATTAATATAAATATTTTTACATTGTTTCTTGTTCGAAGGAGAAAATGTGCAGACGGTTTATATGAACACCTAAAACGATAGAGAACGGTTTGTTTAATACTCTGAGTTAAAAGAGGTAGTTGGTATTGTGAAAAAATGGCAATGGCTAATGCCGTTTGTTCTGAATACCAACTACATGCGTACATATTAAAATTATCCTCAGATAAATTGAAGAAGTTTCATGGCAGATTTATTACATAGTAAGCTTCCATTTAAAAAAAAATAACTGAATGTGTTTGTATTTTTTTCAGTGTTTTTACAAGTAATTACTTTGTCCACATACACGATATGTGAATCGTGCCGATAACAAATCGCTCGCATGCTCTAGTATTAATAGGTACTTTATGAGTTCCACTGCTTTAGTTCATATATCGCATAAATCGTTCTCCTGGGTTTGTTCAATACCACAGTATATTGCCTTGAATTCAATATTTGCACCTTCTTTTGACGCAGGGGTTATTCCCCAGTGAGGAAGCGACCGCAGTGTCATGTTAAGGTAAACATAAAGTTTGACTTGATCCTACCTCTGTTATTTACTAAAACTTAATGGTAAGGTTAATAAAGTACTACCGTTGTCAATCTAGAACATATTTATGTGTACTATAATAATGATACAAACCCTGTTTTAATATATATTTGACTTTGGTGCCGTAGAAGAACGGCAAGTGATTGGTGTGGTACGCTACATGTGTCAGCACAGTCGCGAACTCGCATCTGAGTCACACTATCAGCGCTTCAAGCGCGGAGGCGGAGGATGCCGCTGGTAGGAAGAGACTGAAGTATGACGCAATATTATTTTATGCACATTGCGGTGGAGATTCCTGGCAGTTGGGGATCGGAGGCCAAAAGTTTGATTGCGGAAATTGGTCGCCGAATTACTTACAACTGTGGTGACTTCCGCTCTGGCTCGTTTCTGATGCAGAGGATGTCCGTTGCTATACAGCAAGGCATTGCTGCTAGTATCATGGGCAGTTTTGCGCCGGGAACGATCCAGGGTGGGTTATTATAATGACATGAAATATTTGTATTGTGTGAAATTTCATTGTAATTTGTATAATATTTGTATTAAAATGTATTAATTGAGTGGAATAAATAATATATAATTTAAATATGCATTTAAAAAAAGATGTAAAGGGGTACTTATTTTTCCAAGAGTAACGAATCCAGAACAGATTTTAATAGCTTTTCTGATGATTGGAAATTCAACGCATGATATCATTCAGATATATAATTATATATTTTTAAAATAACGTTAAAGGTATTAGATTGTAAATTCGTAAATATGTTTTAATTGATATGAAACGGACCGTCTAGGTACTACGAATTGCTTGATAACATTACCGATCATAACTTATTGTTCTGTGGATTGCTGAATGTTGTTTGTGTGTATTGTTTAGTAGTAAAAGAGACAGAGGATAAATTTATCTGCCAATTTAACACTTCTATCTTAATCTTGCAGTATGGATTCTTTAGTAGATATTATAGGTACACTTGAGGGCAGTCGTATTCTGACAGGACGTTGCTTTTTTCTAAACACTTACACGCTTTGTTAAGTAAACCCTTCAATATTTACAGCACAATAAGATGTAAACCCTAAAGCCACTTTCAGTAATTAAGGACTGCGATAATATCTAGCTCGAAAAGTTCTTTGTTCTTTTTTGTTTCAAAGGATTTTTTTTGGCACGTTTTAAGCGTTAGTAAATTATCACAAAATGTAAGATTATACCTCTATTATATAGGCCTAACATCATTCATTTATTTTTTTAAAGGTGTTCTTATGTTAAGTAAACACTGCAATATTTACAGCACAATAAGATGTAAACCCTAAAGCCAGTTTCAGTGTCAGTTTAAGGACTGCGATAATATCTAGCTCGAAAAGTTCTTTGTTCTTTCTTGTTTCAAAGGAACTTCATTTCCACGTTTTAAGCGTTAGTAAATTATCACAAAATGTAAGATTATACGTCTATTATATAGACGTATAATAACATTCTTCGTTTATTTTTTAAAGGTGTTCTTATTTTAATACTCATAAAAATTGTATATATATTATGACAAACTGTTCCATATTTACAAATAAATTCATACTTTTACTTTAGTTATAATAAAATACATATTCAGGTATTCATAACTAGGGCTTTAAAAATAAGCATAAGGGTACACCCTCAGATATTGATAATTTTTCAATATAAAATACTTGATTAGTTTTTTTATGTGTGGGCCTGCCAAAGTGACTGTACTCTGCCTGATGGAAGACATAAGCAAAATCTAAGAGTGGTGGTCACCATACTTATTGTGAATGCTGACAATGTAGCATGGTGACCCACACCATGGCGACCTAGTGATGCTTCTGTATTATTGGGACTTCGGTCTCGTACTCACCAAGAAAACATGACTGTCTACATTTTAGGCTGATCTTCTGTGCGAGGGTAGTACTGCCCCGGTCCAGCCGGCCCGTTCATGCTGAAATCAGCGTGGCCCTACCACCTTCGGTGGTTCTTCTGCCTTTGATGTTTCACGTTTTTTTAAATGTCATTTAATTTTAAACGGCGATGTTATCATGCTGTTGATGTTATGATTTTAAGTTTCATTATCATCGTTATAAATTATTTTGCATAATTTTAAAAAGGTCCATTAGTCAATTCATTATAATTTTCGGACGGTGCCAACTCGGGCTGTTTGTACAGTGCAAATGAAAAAATGTCCCTTCGCGTCTGTCCTCAAACAACCTTGCATCGTGCTTTGTGTGCCTGGACGCGCAAGAGGACCTGCCACCGTCAACACTGTCAAAGTGGCCATGCAAGTGGCTGCTTAAATATTATTTAACACGTTATGTTTGCCGTCGAAACGCTAAGAAGAAGATTTTATTAAATTTTACTCAGCAATTGGTTCTCTCGTGGGATATGCAAATATACCGAAATCGTTATAAGACTTGAAATACCATTAATTTTCTTCACCTGTTAAAATTCGTTTATATAACAATTATTTGGTATAGTTCTAGAGCGATTTACACCTACGAATCAATCTTTATGATATATCCAATAAATATATTTGCCGCAGACGATAAAGTATTTTAGAAGACTAATGCGACTTTATTGCAATTTTATGAGATGATATTTTAGACATAAATAAATTGAGCTACCAGATAGGATATAGGTAAGTGATAAATGCCTTTCGATTTTTGTACTTTTAAAATTTAAACGTCACAAGCGATATTTTATCTCAAGGCGCTGGACTGGTGCCCTAAGGTCCCGTGTCGTTGGCGTTTGGCACTGCGCCAATACTTGGGGATCCTCACAGAAAAATACGCTACCATCGTAGAGGAAGTACATTAAATATACGGGCTTTAATGGAGGTCGTTGAATTATTGTATTATTCTACCGGTTTTTGCGGGTTCCGCAGCGCGCCTTTTGACTTGAAATATAGTAACGTCCCTGAAACAAGCTACACTTTATCCGAGACTTAACGGGTCGCTCGAAAATATGATTGGTCGTGTGACGTAATCTGAACAAATTTTAAGAGAATGTGAAGCATGACGTAAAAAAACATTTTACTTCTTCGTGTCTTTACGTATTCTTTGTTCAATGTTAAATTGATATTTAAGTGTATTTGACTGTATGTGTTAATGTTTTTTCAACATGTATTCTTTCCAATGTTATTAAGATCATCATCATCATCATCAAAAGGACAAAGCAGCTCAGCCGAAAGAAGATTTTGGATTATTATAACAGATAACACACCATAGTTAACCTTTCAGTTAGAACAGAAAAAGCTAAGTCCACGGTAGCTTAAGGTAGCGGTTTTTAGCTGACATCTAAACCGGTCCGCCTTATTTGACTGAATATCCAATATACCTACTTTTAGATATCTTCGTGTTCAACTATATTCGTAGTATATACTTTAAATAGCTGACCCACGCAACCTCGTTTGCGTCTTATATTGCCCGTAGCGTGAACATTTTCCCCCGTTTTTGAAACATTCTTCATTGGTGCTTCGCTCCTATTAGTAGTAGCGTGATGATATATAGCCTGCCTCGATAAATGGACTATCCAACACTGAAAGAATTTTTCAAATCGGACCAGCGGTTCATACAAACAAACAAACAAACTCTTCGGCTTTATTATTAGTATAGATTACTTCGATTTACTTTCTATATATCTACGAGTATAATATGTATGTATTTACAAAAAAAAGTGGACAGGCATGACAAGACATGTATTTATAGCAGTTGTCCAATACCTGTAATACAAACTGTATACATTGTTATTTTGTACCGATAGTAGACAATCTTCTAGCGGCATAAATATTTAACAACGCCAATATAGCTTTTTGATATAAACTAACATGTTAAAGTATGTAGGATTTTATAGTTGATTTGTAAAGAGCAGATTGTGCCGAGGTCATCATTATCAACGTATACTTCTTCAGATAACAAAAACTGTGCGTAATCGTAATATCTATTAGTAAGAAAGGGGAGACGGCGGTTGTCGCTTATCATTAAGTAATTAGTCTGCTCTTTTGCCTCCTACACTATAATAATATGTGAAAATGAAATAGAATTCCTTGTGATCCTTTTGAATTTATTTTCTACCATAAATAACTGATTTAGAGATCGATCTAAGAAGCTCAATCGGAGAGTCTTCTTCCTAGCCTTATCCCAAGATTATTTCGTTTCAGCTACTAGCTCCACCCGGTTTTACCTGAATATCAGTTTTTTCACGAAACGACTGGCATCAGACCTCCGCAACCGCGAGGGTGAACTGAATTCGAAGGTTGAAACTGGTGTCAGTATATTTGAGGGAACTGACTTCTTAATAACTATTAGCATAGATGTTCATTGGCAACCAGGACCGACGACTTAACCTGCACGGGCGTGTACACCACCATTTTCCATACTCGAGGCCGGTTAATAAGAATTTCACATACGAAAAACACGATACATCACTTTGGCCCGACTCGGGAATCGAACCCAAGACTTCTTGAGTGGCAGTTAGTTGCATACGCTAGCCGCCAGATCAACGAGAGCACAATTGGAGAGTAATTACATTAAAAAAGTAAGACTTCGTTGCCATGTATACCTACCGCATGTTAATTCGCATGTCTCAAATCTATATTAATAAAATTACTGTTATCTATACTAATATTATAAAGAAGTAAAGTTTGTGTGTTTGTTAATTGTAGGGGGTAATCTCGGGATCTACTAAACCGATTTAAAAATTCTTTCAGTGTTGGATAGTCCATTTATCGAGGAAGGCTATAGGCTATATATCATCACGGTAATTCTAATAGGAGCGGAGCACCAATGAAGAATGTTTCAAAAACGGGGAAAATTTTCACGCTACGGACAATTGAAGACGCAAACGAGGTAGCGTGGGTCAGCTAGTTTCATATATTTTGATTTGCTTATTGCGCTCCATAACGTATAATATACATGGAAAGTTTAAAGATTAATATGAAGAAGAACACTTACAGAACCTGTCCGAGAGAGAAATCGAACGAAAAAAACGAACACTTTATTATCTATGAAAAATTTTGTAACATATTTCAGTCTGTCTAGAACTATATTTCTATTTTATTGCTTACGTATAAATATTTCAACGCAATTATATTATAATTATTATAGTATTAAATTATAGTATGCAATAAATATATTTACTTTCATTCTAATTAGAAGTCGATTTCATTTAAATATTCAATTAGTCTAGGACTTGTTATAGGTTCTTGTTTCATTAGCGATCCTTATTGATATCGGCTTACAGACTCTCGTAACAAATGGCTTTTATATATTTATTCCATGGAATTTCTTCAAGGAAATTAATATGAAACACAGTTTATATTTCTTTCCAGCATATTTAATATTGTACTCAATTTAAACGCAAAAATGAGAGACAATCCGCTTAGCTTTTTTATCATTGTTACTTTATTTTTAATGATACTACTGGCTTTATTATACCTACTTTTGAATTGCTTCTTATTCTGTCCTTCCTTATTTAAATGTAAAGCCTTATTTGTTGGGAAAAATATAATAAGCGATAAATGTCCTCATCGATAATATTGAGTAGTAATTACATATATTAGACTTTACGGTCCGCTAGTCACCGGACCTGACTGCATAGTCACATGGTCCGATTCTCACACAGCAGAATAGTTAAGTCATTATGAACATACATGTTATGTATCTGAATGTAAAAATCAAGAAGATAATCCATAATTTGAGGTTGGTAACTTAATAATGAACGAAACATCAACGTTAGATATAACTTGAAAATCACTTGATAGTGATTGTCATACAAATAGGTATATCTGCAAGCCGAGCCAAGCGAAACACAAGGGCACTACCTACCTTTTCTCGAAATGCTTCTTCGTTTTTTGAACCCTCATAACTTTAGTTTCCGATAAACCAGATAGTTTATATTAGTCTATTTTTGACATCGTTCTCAGAATATGATGCAAAAATAGACTAATTAAACATACAAAGTTTCAAATGCACAGCTCTGATACTTAAGATTTTATCGATATCTAAAATACACCGTTTTCATCACTTATATCCTGATGATTATCAAAATGTTAGGGTATTTCCTGAAGTGCTAGAAAGCTAAAATTTATATGTAGGTAAAATAAGTTTAGTATAAAAAAAGACAATAAAAATTCAGAACTTTTGCCCCTAACCCCTAAAATTGAGGGGTCGAAATTTGTACGAGACTTTAACTAATTTTTGTGCTAGAATTTATATTTTTGGTACATGAACTTTTCGTTGGAAACATAAACCCAAAAAAAGAAAAATAAAATAAACAATAAAAAGTACTGCCTAAAGTAACCTACAAAAAAATTAGAAACAGCCAAGCCATTCATTTCTACTGAGATGTAGAGTGTGTGAAGCGAGGGTTGGTAGAGTTAGGTTAGATGAGTGTGTAGATTCAGAAGCAGAAGCTTGGCTCTACATGAGATCTGATATCTTTTTAACAGGATAAGTCATCCGCAGTCGTCTTGGCAACATTTTACATGAAAATATTTGTTGTGGAAGGTCTTATTAAAGTTATATATGCTATGAGGTGTCATTGTAAGTACTAAATAATACAGTAGGTACTAGCTATATATATTTCTATATGTATTACTAGCGACACGGAGCAAGTACGGAATATTCTCCAGGAGTTGGTCGCACTCAAACTCAAACCGCACAATTATTGCAGTCGCGCGCAGCGAGTGAGCTCGAGTTAAATCTTTAAATGAGTCAGTTCGTTTGCTATTCAACAGGCTTCGTTAAATTTGACATATGTACACCATTCGGGTTAGGTGAATGATTAAAACTGAATATAGAAGAGGCTCACTCGCTAGACTGTATTTGACATAGTTGAAAGTTTGTTATGAATCAGTTTAACAGGTAAAAAACATGTAAAATAGTACTGCGAAACTCTTCCTCTGTTTGAAGTCAGTTAAAAACAAAAGTGTTAAATCCTAATTCAAATTGGTTGAAACATTTTTCATGTCAACATTTAATTTCTTAGAGGCACGTAATAAGCTCAGTGTTCGTATGACACGACGTACGCACGATAACTACAGAACGTGATTTGAATCTCGTGTAGATCTTTGGTATAATTTAGCTATTAGTAGCTTGGGTACAAGATGGAGCATAATTTAACTTTTCACATATCAGAAATATGTATAATAAAGGCACTTTAAAAAAGAGGACAAAGCGATTTTTGAACCCTTAGGTGAAGCAGAGACTTTCACTATTGGTCTTAATTTATTCTCACTTAGTAATTAGTAATGAAAGAAAAAGGTAAATCTGTATAATTGCTGAGTCTGTTGATCTAGTGGCTAATGACAATGACTGCTAAAGAGAAGGCCTTGGTTTCATTCCGAGGATAAATATTGGGCTGCTGAGAATGATCATTTGTTCTCTGTTTTGAGTTTAATTTATCTGTAACATACTTATATATACTTGGAACAATTTTAGTCTGTACTTTGGTTACCATAGTACAAACACCAACTAGTTTGGGGTCAGACAGCCGCGTGTAAGACGTGATATATGAAAAGAGTTATAGAAAAATACATCCTATATAATTATATGAGTTACATACGCATACAGAAAATGTTGGTCGAGTACGAGTGATCGATAAATCAGTAATGACTACTTAATAATTCTTAAGTATGAACAATGTTGGTAACTGTTTTGATATGACGTCACTAATACGAGGATTCATTTGTACGCGTGTGATTAAAGCAGTGTCACTACCCCTATTCATCCCGCGGGTGTCGTAAGAACCGATTAAGTAAACTCTACAGAACAACAGAACTACAAGAAGAATATCTTGAAATAAAGTAATTATACCAACCCGTTTGGTTGGCGTGGTTTAGTGGGTCACAACCTCATTTGTACCGAGAGGCCATGTCCAGGGTACTATAAGTTGGTTTCTTTTATAAAAATTACAGTATCTATGGTTGGTTGAAATCAATGTGTTTGTAGCTCGTCTATAGAGGTGTCGGTTCACTGTTCAGTGGTTTAATCGGATTAGTTTGTATCAACTTCACACAGCTGTGGTTAACATTATTGCTGGGGCCTCTTTCTAAAGTATCTATAACTTAATTCAATTATCAATATTGTTATCCTATTTTTGTTATTTGCAGATCGTACAAACATTTGGTCTGACACGGGGAATCGAACCCGAAATCGGTACAGCAGTCGCATACGTTACCACTAAAATAACTAATAATAATATTTCGAACGAAAATATGACTGACGAGAATAATAATACTTTAAAATGCTTTTTAAAGTAGTATAGTTAGAACTTTCTCTTCAATATTATATGATAGGCTTTTTTAAATTTGCAACGTTGTTCGGTCTAACACTTTCTGAGCTTTAGTATTTATTTTCATTTTACAACGACAATCAATGTGTACAAGTCCATTTTTTATGGAATAGGGGGCAAACGAGCAGACCTGATGGTAAACGATTACCGCCGCCCAAGGACACCCGCAACACCAGAGGCATCACAAGTGCGTTGCCAGCCTTTGGGGAATGGGAGGATGGGGGATAAGTTGAAAGCTATTCATTCAAACTGTAAAGAGAAGCTTTTGAGTGTTTCGAACTATATCATCAGGCTGTATTAACTAATAATAGACATTTGCTTTTATAAGTAATATTTCGTTCTATTGCGTGACAAGAGCTATATTACATCTTCTGTAGTGAAAAGTATTACCTTAACCTGTGGAACGATCGAACTCGAAGATGGAGTGGTTCACATTCAATAAATGAATCGATTTAATTGAGTTTTTGCACAGACACAAGTCCCGTTGGTAGATATTAAATGACAGTTATATATGATTTTTGTGTAACGAAGATAAACAGTTCTATCCCTGTACACAGTGAACACTATGTCTGTACACAGTGAACACTATGTACGAGTATAAAATAAATACTAACTATAATGCCAAACCAACTAGCCTCGCCTCCCTGAAATTTCAAGTTTAATAAATCAGTCAATCAAAACAATTAGGTTCAAAGGTGATTTTAGTGGGAACGTGACGGCTCGGCCGGGGTGGTACTAACGGTAAGAGCGAGACCAGAGGCCCAATGATGCAGAAGCATCACTAGGCCGCCATAGATCTCGATCGATTTAGATCATTATAATATGTTTCACCTATATAATTACAGCACTATATACAAAACAATTAGACAAATTTCTGTTTATAATGTCTGTTGATATAGACCACAAGGCAACCACAAAATGACCATAAAGCAATCGTAAGAATTTAGTTCATGGAAAATACCACACGCAATCCGACAAAGTTTGTCGTTTATGAAATCCGTTGGTCGATCGTGGCCACATATGACACGTTGTAAAGTGATTAGTGGTGAACCTATTCATAAAACTGTTACTAAACTTTGTTACATTATATTGATTACAATCGTAAAAACATCAAACTTTATTTTCATAAAAGGTTAGATAGATGTAAGTATATGTCGTACGGAAAAAATCAAAAATAAGTTGTATTATGTGCACCGTATTTTCCTATATGCTGCTGTCCAGCAATGAAACCTGTATACAAAGAACTAACCAAGATTTTGGCTCATCGCGATAAAAAATCATGAGACAAGTAAGACAACAGATTTCCGTGGGAGAACTACTGGCGTAATGGGTCTGCTTGCTCCGAGTGAGAACACAACGCTACGGCAGTGTTAAGGAATTATTTTATAGCTTTCCAGCGAGTAAGTGTGGTTATCGAAGCCTAAACTTACTTTCTCCTGATTGAGAAATGGGACCTAAGATTATAGATGGCATTTGTGATTCTTGATTCTATATAAAAATTATATATTGCAATTGAAGAACGAAGGCTTACACGTTTGGTTTTGAAGTTTATTCCTGACTTACAAATAGATGGCTAATTTGTTAACTTTCGAAAGTACAAAATTCTTCGCCAAATAAATCTAGTTAAACCTAGAATACTCAACACTGTCATGACCGAAATTTGTTTCATTTGCCTTCGAGATTATGTCTATCGTGACACAATGACAAACAGAGGTGACCTTCAGAGGAGTGTCAAACCAATCCATCTTTCTTGAATGTCATTTGGCTGTCAATATAAATGACGGTTATAGGTTGAACGTTGCTAGTGGGTGATGAATAATGACGGTCTGATAAGTTGTCAATCTAACTAGAACTGTGGCTAGATAAACTTAAATCTTTTGAAGTAAAACTTCTTCTTAATTATACAATGTCGTTCATGTCTCTGAGAGCAAAAGTATCATAAAAGTTGCACATAGCGTCTAGTACCCACCTTAGATTATTTGGAAGTTTCACCAAGTTTTTTACTTTATAAACGCTGTAGTTACATAAGGATATAGTCAAAAAGTCAAAACTACATCCCAGTAGTTCGTACTATACAAACCTTCAATGTACCAAGGTATGTTTATAAGTTTCGTGTTAAGTGTAACTTAAAAAGCATAGTCGTTGACCTATTGACGTTTCCTGAATGTTTCACTTTCAACTTCGTACTATTTAATTCAAAAGTTTTCAAAACATTGACCACTTGAACGTTGATGTAAATAATAATCTGTGATACACAGACTACACATATTTATTATTTGTTTATAATGTGGTAAATGACTTAAATCACATTATCATTGGGTTCATTCAACATTTTACGTGTCAGTTCGTACCTTTTTGAACTGAATCTATTTTCGAGTACATAATAGAGGTCTATATTTATATTTAATATGCTACTACATATTTATTTCAATAGAAACCAATCTGCGAGAAATCTCTATCTCTCTTGAGCACCCAATACGCTGAATAAGCCGCAATCTCAATAAGACATCTTTGTCTAGAAAATTTCTTATATAAATTGAATATATTCCAATAAATAATACCTATGTCTTGGTAAAAACCGAGTGGGTAGAGAAACGACCGCTCGTTGAAGGGATTCGAAACAGTTTGAACACGATACTGCTGAATAACTTCGTACAAAACCATAAAACTACTGGCAGCTCGAATATTAAAAGCCAGGATTGAAAAGGCATACTTCAATGGTTTCGGCCACGTAGGGAGGATACATGATAGAAGACTCACGATAGGAATTTATATAGAGAATGTATGTGGAAGTGTTGGAAGAGGTATTTAATTCGAATGTGAAAAGGACAATGGCCGACGAGCATGCATGCAAAGGTTGATGAATGTGGACTAAGAAAAAGAGGTGTGTGAGGACCGTATTAAGTGGAGATTAGTTGTCTCTGCCTACTTCTCTGGAAAAACGTCGTGACTGTTAATAAAACAAAGTATAATATTTTTTTGTTTTGAATTAACTTTATTCTAATTGGAGTATTAGTTAACATTCTAGAAGCTTCCACAGCGTTAAGAAGACGCAAACTAAAGTATACTGACGTAAGGCAAGTAACTCAAGAACTTGTGATCTGCATCTCGTATTTAACTAACAGTGAATATCTTCACTGTACAGTATCCTGTATAATGTCGTATCTGAAATTTGAATTAAATTGTAATACTATACTTGTAGTATATATTTTGTTTAGCCAGGCATTTATATGTACTGGACTTGTACAATACTGATTCAACTAACATCATTAATTTTTCAAAAGAAAAGTCAACGTCAAGCTTAGGTACAAATCTATAACGTCGTAAATGGTTTAATAAATTTCGTATTATCACATTTACATTAGATTGTTCATGTTGTATATATTCTCAATGGAATGAAATAGTATTTGTCAATACTCGTAAGTGTTTCTGCAGAAAATCGCACACGTCTGTGAGCGTATTCAAAGATATCCTACTCTAAGACGATATTTTATTTGATAGATGATCGCTGAATTCAACTATGTTCAGCTCAGCCATATTATGTATCTCAATAAGTACGTAATATTTCTATAGGACTGTATATTTAACTTAATAAATATCATATCTTTTCTATTTTATTGTAGTTATTTAAATCATGATTTGACTGCGGTTCAATGAAAGTAAGTACTGGTAAGTACTTATCTTATTTACTTTCACATAAAAGCTATATTATATACGGTCGCCATACTATTTCTCAGAAGGTACAAATAAGTTTTTTGATCTTTAACGCTATACTTATTATGGTCAAAGTTCATAAAATCGAAATAAATATAACTCTAAATAATTCTGTGAAGTCTCTTCAAAACATTCGTTTCATTTTTGCATATATATAAGAATAATAATAAGAAATAAACTTTTACATTTATAATCATAGCAGGATTTGTGCCTACAGACCCGCCAGTTCTGCAATGTAACAACAACTTGAGCCGAGTTTAAATAAATTAGTCTGTAAATCTATGAACCTTGAATTAAAATATTATTTATCAAAATTACGTTGCTTTGCTTGATAGAAACCAATCTGCTATTTTGAGACTTAAAGTTGCTTACTCATAATACTCACAGTACGGCTATTTTCATTCAACTTGCTTGTTACATTTGTCCAATATTCTCGTACACCAGAGGCATTGTGTTTACTTGACAGTCAATCTATAAGTAAGCGCTCCAGCTTAACCCGTCTGCCAAGACCGTCTGGCAGAAAGACTTCGTTATTTTTAGAAATAGGGTTAGGGATATTTAATTAGCAAATTTGTATCGGGCGAATGCCTAAAAAATAAACCATTAATATTATCACACCTCCAATAAGAAAGCAAAATGATTTTCTGAATTGTAATAGACGTAATATAATGAACGCAACGATATCAATTGAATTGTAGATAGGAATTCACAAGTGATAAATGTGTTTTCATTAATAAGAAGATTTAATTTTTTTAGGCAAATGTAATCTTATATTAATAAAAAAACGTTCAATTCTTAACACATACTTGAGAAAGACTGTGATATACACTTGAGAATAATAAGGCTCGGATCCTTCAAATATGGCAATATTACGCTTTTGTACGATCGACAATACACAAGATATTAATATGTCATGTTTAAAAACAAAAGAATAGCTTTAATGCATTTTAGTCAACTTGAAACTAGAAATGCACGTATCACTCAACTTTACTTCAAAATGTACTATTAGTAACATATAATCTAAATGATCATACATATTTATAGATATAAGATAAAAATCGTCTTAAATATTCGCATGAAATGTGATATAAGATAGATCTGTTGAAAGAAGCTAAGAGCAAATATGCCGCTTTATATATATCT
Source organism: Spilarctia lutea (assembly GCA_916048165.1). Taxonomy (NCBI): domain Eukaryota; kingdom Metazoa; phylum Arthropoda; class Insecta; order Lepidoptera; family Erebidae; genus Spilarctia; species Spilarctia lutea. Next base: position 26,120,142 of record OU696470.1, on the reverse strand, counting down.
AATATGCAGCTTTTAACTATTTAGAGTTAAATACTGTTTAATCGAATCGTTGATTTTTGGTTGTTGGTTTAATAGAAATACTAATACTGTAAAGATAATTTACCAATAATAATTATAATGTATTCATTGACTGCCTCGTTGGTCTAGTGGTTAGCGTAAGCGACTGCAGATCAAGAGGTCTCGGGTTCAATTCCCGGGTCGGACTGCTGTTGGGTTTTTCCTACAGGAAATTCTTAATAGCAGCCCGGAGTATGGAAGATGGCGGTGTTTCCCGCCCGTGCTTCGGAGGGCACGTTAAGCCGTCGGTCCCGGTTGTCATGAACAGCTATGGCAATCGTGACAGTACGACGGCCGGTAGCGACAGATCTCCTGACTGACTGAATATACTGACAACTAGTTCAACCTTCGAATTCAGTTCGCCCTCAGGGTTGCGGAGGTCAGATGCCAGTCGCTCTGTGTAAAAACTGATATTCAGGTAAAATCGGTTGAACTGGTAGCCGACCCCAAATAATATTGGGAATAATAAAGGCTAGGAAGATGATGAATTATAATGTATTCATTTAGAAAAAAATATAAGTATGTTTATCAGCAGCCTTGTTCCAATACCACAGTCTACATAATTTACTTAATTGAATATTAATTGACTTGACTTCAAGCCATTATTATTATAAGTATGGATATGTCCCATATTTATATCTATACTTACTAATATATATAATAATAATGATAAGAAAAAATAATAATACAGAAGGCAGTCCTCCTTGACACGGCACGCACAGTGAGGAGGATCCTGTCTTTGGAGCCCTAACCACCGGTTTCTTGGTATCTGTACGCGAAGTCGGTGGTCTACTGTTTTTATATTTTTAAATATGTATTTCTTATATATTTAAAAATGTAATGAATCAAGGGAATAATAATAATAATGTATTTAATGCAAAAAAGCACCTTCCACATCCTTCGATTCCTTGTCGTTGTAACAGAACTATTTAATATCAAAACATTATACAAACTTGGAGCTGATATTGTTGTGCATGTTGTATTCAACTGTTATTGGAAATAAAATTAGTTTTAAATATATAATTATTTATGTGTCTTTTGCAATGAAATGTTGTATATAACTGTTGGTGAATCAAATAAATAAATGTCTGTCTCTTAAATCAGTATAATCCTGTCTCATGGAGAGTGAACCCAATTATTTGACCATCACGATTGCTCCCTCCCTCACATATCAACGCTATACATATATATCTATATTATATGCAGCTGCAAAATTAAATCGATTGAGTGAATCCCCTACGAATCGAATGCCGGAGTGCAGCTACCACCAGTACCTAATAGGTTCACTTCATTCGTTGATTTCACGCATTCTTGGGCATGCTGGCTATTAGGCGCGTGTCTTTGAAGGCGAATACTTGGATGTACGTTATTGGCCCCTAAGCAACGGTATATGTATTCTAATCTAGTCTTTTTCACGTTTTAGTATAGGTTTTTTAAACTGCCTAGACTAGCGATTATGTACTCTCTGACCAAGTTTAACCTTGGGTTAAACTTGGGTAAGGTATATGGATAATATATTTTGATACAATTTATTTCATGCGTTATCTACCATACTAGGAAATCAAAAATATTGAATATAAATTTTCTTTAGTCTGTAAAACTTTAAATTTAAAAAGACATCACATTTCGTGGTCCCTTAGGTTAACTGGTTAGTAACGCAGCGAGAACTCGGGAAATCATTACGCCAAAGTTTAGCGAGAGTAGTCAGCGCTTGATGATATTCATCCCAATTAAAACTTTATACCCTTCCTGCTTATATTTAAGTACAAAATGCAAGTGCTTTAAAAATTTAATATCTTTTACAGCTATTAGCTGTAAAAAGCAAGATATATTTGAAGTAGAATATTTTCTATGCAAATTCTAGTTTCAAAGAGCTTTTCTTTTCATTCATTTAAAGAGTATTACTACTTCGAAAATGCTGCTGCGCTTTAAGCTATGTACCTCGTTATTTAAAACTGACAAAACTTTGAAGAAGCTGGTATTTGCCAGTATCATAAATTACTTAAACTTGTCTTAAATCTCGAATTCAAATTTAAAATTGGTTTGGAACTCAAATGAAAGCAACCCACGGCAAACGGATATTTTTCATCTTATTCATTTTAGTTTGTCTCGGATCAAAAACCCGACTCGAAGGCGTTATTCGTTTAAGAGATGCCACTTATATCATATATATTTATAGTTTAACGTTATTTTACTAGAAAATATATCAGACCATTTTTATTAGGGCCTTTTTGAGGAATACAAACTTTTTATTTCTACTTTTTACCTTTTGAACTAGTTGCATCCAGCGGTATAGCCGGCTTTAGTTGAATTTGCAACAGAAATTGTTCACTACTTCATTGTCTTCGATTTTCTTCAAATTGAATTTTTTGCATTTTTTTGACATAAAAACGACTTTATTTGCACCGCACTAAATGAACTTTTTACTAGTGAAAACCCCGTTCTAAACACTCCATTTATCTTTCTGATATAATCTTTTGTAATATTGATAACACAATATTGCTATTCATTAATTATTGACTTATTTTCTTAGTTTCTAACTTCTATGTGACAATGTCTCAAGGGTCGTTTTTTACACAATTCCCTCAGTGGACATAATTCATAGTCATTTTTAAAATCACGTATTAACTCTGTCCCCAGTTTATTTGATGGACGAGGCTGTGGTTTTGGATTCAGTTGACTCAAATCAAATACTTGAGTAAAAATCGGAGAAGGAAGCGGCGTAATTGTCGGTTTTTCATTCTTATAATCATTTTTGTTTAGTTGCTTCAAGTTGTTTTCCTACATCCACACATCGCTCCACAGCTACCTTTGCGTCCGCAGAATATCGACTTCAGAAGCTCAGATTGGAGCATTGAACTGTCATCAATATCTGTCCATATTTTTCCAGCCCCAGTCTACAGGGTCGCTGTTTTTACCGAGCCACGACCGGAGCTGGTGGAAGACTCGGCAGCTGTGAAAACGGCTTGTATGTTGTTGAAGCAAGTGAAAATAAATTAAATGTACTCTTTGTTACTGACTTGGCCAATATTAAGCTTTCATATTGCGGCAATGACGCAGCTTCCATCTCCAGTTATCACTCAAGTCAAAAAGTCTGTTGTTACATGTGGGTACTTCTTTTATAAAATTATTCACGTTCCTCTTAAATTTGTTCTCTTATTTATTTTGGTTTATCCTGGATCAAAAACTTGACTCGAAACTTACTGTCGGCTATACCGCTATTTATTAAAACAATCATTTATATCAAATTGATATATTGTTAAAGCTGTTTAAGAAAAATTGTTAAATTTGAAACAAAATCATGTTCGTTACTATTCACATGATTTAGATAACTTATTGAGTTGCTGCTTAATTATTTTCTTTCCCATAAATGCTATTACACAGAACGCTCAGACTAAGTACAACAATGCGTGAGTCACATAAAAATAGAATAGATTTCATAGAAATAAAACGCAGGTATGACCGACCGTCGGATCAACAGTTTAATGAACAAATGTTTATAAAGTGACAAATTTGAAGATTGAGCAATCATCGTCTCATGAAAATATCGCTATGAATAACCAACCTATGGCAAATAAACAAGATCAAACAAACATCTTCATCATCTTCTATTTTCATTATTCTTACCTTATTGAGAATCAGTATTAGAATACCCGAAGTCCACTGGATACACAATTCAAATGTCTCGTGTATGCAATAGAAGTATGTTTGAAAGTCATTATCATTTTCAACAACTTATTACAGTCCATTGCAGAGCACTTATATAAGCTTACCTCTCCCTTAGAAAGAAGTAATAGCTAAATAAGTACGAAATAAAAGATGATTTCATTCAACTTTTGAATAACATACAACCATTCATTCTCGTCTGTTAAAAAAGTTATTTGATATTTAGTGACGGTGAATAATTCAGTTGGTTCATGTTGCCATTGGTTTTATGAAACAGTTCACGTTCCTGTGATATTTTTCATCTTATTCATTTTAGTTCATCCCGGATCAAAAACTCGACTCGAAAGTGTTTTTCGGTTAATTGATTCTACTTATATAAAAACGATTTATCGTTTAAAGCTGTGTAAGTGAAATAGTTTGTGATAACATCTTGTTCGTTATTGTTTACGTGTAATAGATACCTTATTGAGTTGCTATTCTATGGGTCGTTGTAACTTTTTTCTGATTTATTATTTTACTAGAAAATATATTAGACCATTTTTATTAAGGGCTTTTTGAGAAATACAAACTTTTTATTTCTACTTTTTACCCTTTAAACTAGTTGCATCCAGCGGTATAGCCCGCGGTTTTAGTTGCATTAGCATCAGATATTGTTCACTATTTCATTGACTGTGCTTTCTTCCAATTTTTCATACGAATGTCTTTAGTTTCTCCGTACTAAATGAACTTTTTGCTAGTTTTTTTTTTTTTTTTTTTTTATTGAATAGTGGGCAAACGAGCTGACGTATCACCTGATGATAAGCGATTACCGCCGCCCATGGACACCCGCAACACCAAAGGCGTCACAAGTGCGTTGCCGACCTTTGGGGGGATGGGAAAGGGGATGGGGGGAGGGGTTGGGGTATGGGCCTCCGGTATCCTCACTCACTCGGTGAAACACAGCGCAAGCGCTATTTCACACCGGTTTTCTGTGAGGCCGTGGTATCACTCCGGTCGAGCCGACCCATTCACGCCGAAGCATAGCTCTCCCACGGTATGTTAAAACCTTTTGAAATATTGATAACACAATATTGCTATTCATTAATGATTAACTTATTTTCTTAGGTTCTAACTTGTATATAACAATGTCAAAGGGTCGTTTTTTCATATAATTCCCCAGTGGACATAATTCAAGGTCGTTTTCTAAATCACATATTAACTCTGTCCCCGGTTTTTTGATGAACCAGGCTGTGGTTTTGGATCCAGTTGACTCATATCAAAAAATTGAGGAAGAATCGGAGAAGGAAGCGGCGTAACTGACAGTGTTTCATTCTTGAAATCATTATTGTTTAGTTGCTGCAAGTTATTTTCCTACATCCACACATCGCTCCACAGCTACCTTTGCGTCCGCAGAATATTGACTTCAGAAGGTCAGATTGGAGCATTGAACTGTTATCAATATCTGTCCATATTTTTCCAGCCCCAGTCTACAGGGTCGCTGTTTTTACCGAGCCACGACCGGAGCTGGTGGAAGACTCGGCAGCTGTGGAAACGGCTTGTATGTTGTTGAAGCAAGTGAAAACAAATTAAATGTACTCTTTGCTACTGACTTGGCCAATTTTAAGCTTTCACATTGCGGCAATGACGCCACTTTCTTCTCCTAAGTGAAAAAGTCCGTTGGTGAATGTTTTTTTTTTGTTTATTAAATAGCGGGCAAGCGAGCAGACGTATCACCTGATGGTAAGCGATTATCGTCGCCTATAGACACCCGCTATTGTTAAGACTCAACGCAGACTTTATAAATTATCTTGACATTTTGCTGCATGAAGTGTTAGCGGTAAGCTAAGTATCATCTTTTAAAATACAACTTCCACACAAGGAATATATGTGTATCGCAGGGAACTTTACACACAAGAATGAACAGGGTACACTGAACACTCAGACTATGAACAACAATCCGTGGGTCACACAGAGTTTTGTTTCATATGGGAATCGAACTCAAAAAATATCACAGAAATAGCGAGGTAACAGCTTAAACAACTAGTTAACTCTAAAAGTTTTTTAATAGACCTTTTTGAATGTTTCGGTTTTTCTATTTGAGTCACGACCTACCACCTATACACAAACCTGTGTATGCATGTAATGAACAAATCATAATTGACACCGTGTACTCAATTTGAGTGCCAGACAAACATTCAACGGATTGTTAAAAACCACATAGTGTTGTTATCCACACACACATTCATACCAAGTGTTCATGCACTAAACAGTTGACCGCAACCGCAATGTATCAGAAGGATCCTAATAGCCGATACATCACACACAAATGGTAACACATGCAATTTACCAAGCGACACCTTGTGTCAGGCCCGCCAGTTGCCAAGATACGCGCCACAAATATTGTATATTTACGTAATTTAGACCTAGCAATATCGTAGTATATCTGGCACCGATAATGTCTATACAATTTGTCTAATAAAACACGAATGTTGTACTATTATAACGACTTTTTATGAAAATTACATGTATGGGTATATAAACTAACATTACTTCAAATATGACATGATTTGAAATTGAAAAAGTAAATAAGTTAATGTATTTGGCCTTGGTGATCGAGAATTGGAATGGCGACATTAACATTTATAGGGTTGATTTCGTTTGGTATATGTTCTAGAAGCTATGGTGTAAGCTGTGTTTAGTTTAAATTCAAGAATATAGTAATACAAGCTGAACCCCGCCGTGCCACCCGCAGTATGACAATAACCACAGGCGACACCGCGAAGCGATGCTATATCTTTATAAATTGTAGCCTATGTGTTATTCTGATGTATGAGCTATATTATTGTAAAGTTTCATCAAAATCCATTTAGTAGTTTTTGCGTGAAAAAGTAACAAACATCCATGCATCTATACTTACAAACTTTCGCGTTTATGATATTAGTAGGATTATTATTTTAACAAAACAAATATTGGTTTAAAATATAAACTTTAAATTGTACTTTTTACGCTATTACGTTTTAAATTCTTATAAAGCATGAATTTTTTTCATAAAAAAATATTATCTGACTGTCAGGCACTTTCCGAATAGTCCTCCCGCATTGTGTGCCGCAAACAAAGCTTATTTCTGAAACGTATATGACTGAAATAAAATCCAGTATAGTAGGAATGAATAAAAAACAGTTGAAAATAAAAATAATTAACCTTTCAGTAGTAGAACTCGTTATAAACACAATCCTATACCCTGTGGTTTCAATTTTAATGATAAAAGTTTGATTTGAAAACTGCACACATTATTTATTTGTTCGATGTTTGTTAGCAATTCATACAATAAATGACAGGACAAGAAATAATTTTATATTTTTTTTTGTAAATCTAGGGTAGATTCTTAGATTGCAATAGAGATGAAACGGATCAAAATCATAAATCTAAGGTAGTCAAGATCGAGAATCAGAACTGATTCAATTCTAATTGAATGATCGGGTGTGGGACGTAATTATCTTTGATTTTTTTATGTCTAACTAATGGTAGTAAAAAGAGTATCGTCAGGTATTGGAGAGCGTGGAATGATACTCGACTTTCGTGATCATATTGATCATTAAGACAATTGCAATGATGGGACTGCCCCAGGTGGGCAACGTCTCGAAGGGACATGTTTTAGAACGTGAAATTTGATAACACTTTAGAAATCATGGTTATTTACATAACATATTCACAAAATATATTCAGTATTAAACTATGCTGTGAAGTTTAGAAGTATGGTTGTCAAGTAGTAAAGTTTTGAAAGTTTAAACAAATTTATTTCTCTACTTGTATGAAGAACATAATCTTGGGATATCAATAATATTTATCGTTTAACGCTCTGTTAGTGAAATAGTTACTGTTTACGAGTAAAAGATAATTTATTGAGTTGCCACTTTACATTGTGCTTTTGGTGAGTATTTTTCTAAATAACTTTGGCGATGTTTCGCAGTTTTATTATCATACAAATTTTGTGTTATATAGTTTTTCTAAAACCTTCCCGGGAAATAAATTGCGGTATCATTTTTAAGCGTTGTTTTAGTTCCAATTCTATTGGTCGAAAAACATTATCTTGGTATGTCACCTTGACTTGCACTGTAAGTTTCGTATACTAGAAATGATCTACAAATAAACAATGAATAAAACAACAGATAGAAACTTAAAAGTTAGAAAATTGTGAACAAATATGAAAACTTGTTGTTTCTGCTTGTAGATGTTGTCAATGACGAAGTACCTACCAGTCTCACCCAGGCAGGTAACAAATCCGAAACATTATTCGTGGCTCTCACATGCATTTCTCATCTAGCATAAAATTGGCTTTTGAAATTGCAGTTCTATATATCACTTATTGATACAATCAGTTATTTTCATTTCTTTATGATAACTAATGATATACTTCCCATGAGAAGCTGATCACCAGTTGCTGAACACCCTTCGCTATACTTGACCTACTTCGAAGTATATTTAATGCCGTAGTATATTAGCTTTATAAAATATAAATGCTACTTATGCAAGTTAGGTATTAAAAAAATCTAGAAATGTAGTAACGAATGTGGCTACATGAATGAAGAAAAAATAATTTGCCTGCCCCGATACTCATCAAGCCACTAGAAAGCTCGAAACGGTCGAGTGAGCTAGAAAAAGCGATTGCCTAGAAAAAAAGCGTTGAGTTTCAAATGAACGAGGATTGCAATCAGCGGTCGAAGAATTCCTATTATTTTTCAACCTGTTCAATAACAGAAGCTACTGTTTTACTACAAAACCGTATATGAAATTATAACGTTGTCAAAACTTATATAAAATATGTGTGTAAGAATAGGTTTCATCCTGACTAGAGACAGATAGTAATAACAAATAATTAATTCACAAGAATACATCCTTAAAGCAATATTTCTTGAAGGTGGGCAGTTAAGACTAATTCTTATTATTTTGATTTCAGATTCCAGAGGTAAGAATTAGGATCGAAGTTAGAAATTAACATTTAATTTTTAGTTCTATAGAGAATTAGTTTCTTTGGAGTTTATAAAGAATTAATGAGAAATGTTCTTCAAGACAACATTTTCAATAGTTCACATTTAGTACCACTTTTTAACAAAAGCTAAAAGTCAGATGTTATACAGACATGTGTGAAAAAAACAATGCATAAAACAATTGTTAGCCCATATATTGTTTATTTTAATAATTTCTACACACCTTCAAAACATGATACAGCTTGGTGACATAATATTACGTTAATATATCAACTTGATCTCCGTAATTAAATAGTATTTAGTCAAGGACTGGTGTCGTTGACAAGAAGACTGTAGCAGGAAGTTCGTAATGAATGTCAGACGCGAGTTTCAATGTATTGCATATTCTGGAAATATACGTAAGTAGTCGCGCACACCAGTCTATAATTAAAGTACCCGTAAAATATAGGGAACATTTATTTTATTCTGAATGTCTCACTTTGATTCTCGTCTGCGATTTTTTACGTGGTCTATTTATATTAATAGGTTACTCCTATTCCTAGATTCAATCTTGAGCTCACTGCGATGGAGTGGAAAGACGTTGCTTATATCTTCAGTTCAATTGGATTTAATTTGATTTAGTTTGTGAACATACCTATGATGACATATTAGAACACATATTGGCAATGTAACAAATACTAAAATAGCGTCCATTAATTTCATCAAGGGCTCCATTTTGATTTATATAAAATTACTAAGCTGTATTACAGTTAAGCTGAGGACATTTTCAATATACCAAAAGATAATAATTTATTTGAAGTACCCTTATAAAGTGTTGTCATAAAACCCAGTATAGTCCCTTTCATTACTTTACACAGAAATTCTGTATAATCAGATTAAGAAAGTCGATTTATTCATATATTGGCTTATATAGAATACCTCGATACTTTTCTAATTCACGTTGAATACATTGGTAAGGAGCTAGCTTTGCTGCAAAGTCGCAAAAGTTGCATTTAGTATCTCGAATGTTTTCTATGTAACAATATGATTCCTCACACACAATATTTACACTCTCTCACAACTTATGTTTTAATGTTTAACTTTATTTGTATTTATTTAAGTATAATGAGACCAGTGGCTTAACACTTTCACACAAAGGGATTTACGCGTACCACAGTACGCGTAACACGTTGCAAGAGTCTGAATAATATATTAAAAGGTAAAAACAAATGTCCCACTTGTTATGATCTCGAAAACAAAATAACCGTCGTCACCACTCCTCACAGTTTGCTCATTTCAGGTATTAGAAACAAAGTAATTTATTTGTGTTAGATTTTGATGAACAACATTTCTTTTTATATTTGCAAAATATAATAGTATGTTTCCATTCATAGCGTTTGTGAAAATTGAGGCCTAAATTCATTTTAATAAGACATATTTAGACTTCACTGAATTCTAAAACTAATTACTTTTCCACTTACATAATTGTGGCTAAGCCCCGTAAATAAAGATTAAAGCTTGATTCGATATATATAACTATTTTAACTGCGAGGATGTTAACTTCGGAAACAGATAACGCATTTATAGAGAGTTCATAAATTATTGGGTTAATTTTTACTGATGTTTTATTGCTTAGAGTTATGATAAAACTCCAGCTTTAATAGCTGGAGTTTAATAACAGAAAAAGTGGTGAACATAATAACGTGTTTAAAATGTAGGGCACGCTTGCCGAGTAATGCTATGTACTTCCTAGTAATAAGGATAAATATATTATGCTTAATAGTAGGATACATAAATAAAGCATTGTACATTTTAGAATATTTTATTGAACATAACTTGCGTCCAAATTACGAACTACCCAATTAGGATGCCATTATCAATCATGTTTCGTGTCATTATAAATATCTTTTTGATCTTCGTAGCTAGTAAGACAAACACCAAATATTTCATATGTCATCATTATTTAGATTTGTAGCAATTTAAAAGATCGGCGAGTTCTGAATTTTGAGGCGTCTGCGGTGTAATAATAAAACTTATAGTATGAATTCGAAAGTAACTCTGTCTATCTGGCTTTTACGCTTTCACGGTTAAACCGCTGAACTGATTTGGATGAATTTCAGAATAGAGATAGATTGGACCTTGTAGGAGGACATAAGCTCTTTTTTGACCTGATAACCGACATATACGGTGGAAGCACGGGTAAAAGCTCGTTTTAATTTTTCTCTAGAACGGATTACTGCAATATTTTAAGAGAGAATAATGTTTCAAGATGTTTTAAGCTTGCGATTCGACATTTAATTGAAGACACAACATTTTAAGATGTCAAACCAATGTAATCAAGCAAGGAATGGCCATTTCATTGAATTCGATATTTACCATAAGCTGTTACTATTGAAGATTTTCTGATTTGTTTGAACAACAAACATTTGCTTAATTAAGTTTTAGTTACGAGTTTAATTCACAATTTACATTAATTAATCCATATTATCATTTAAAGTAGAACACGTCGATTAACGATATGAAATATGGCGAATGCTGATTTTCAGCTATCTTAATATTTTACATAGTTTAGTGTCAAATGGGTGAAAAAAATACATTTTAATTCCATTTTTTTGTGACTATGAGAGGATTTGATAAACATTTTAGAAGAGATGATATTCCTAATTCGATTGATTTAACTAGGAAATATTAAATCTATGAATTAGTAGTTTTCGCGTAAAAGCGTAAGAAACAAACATGGAAGAAGTGTTATCATAGCGAATAAAGTGCATTCTATTATATATATTAAAGTGCGTACACCTAAAATGTGCCTCGTAAGTTTCAAGATGACACTAGTGAGAACTGTCACGAAGATCGAGCTATATTTTAGGGACAATAACATATTTGATGGCAATAAAATAACTTTGATGCTATATCCACAAACAAAACTTAACGTAGTTTCTCGACCATGGTACCAATATAACCATTTTTAAAGTTATCGAAATATTATACAATAAAATTACCCCTAAAAGCAGGTATTTCGACAATTCATTAGCTTCGTTAGTGAATTGTGTACAGTGGGTAGTTGTAAATACTTAACACGGCTTAATACCAGGCGAACAGGAATTTCAAGGTTTGTTTGTTAAGGTAAATACGCTACAATTTTTAAAGTACCACATTAACGTTTGAACTAAAAAGAAACGGTATATATTTTTATAGTTAAGGGAGTAAATGAGGGGGGAGCAAGAGGTTCTCTAATGGAAAATAATTACCTTTGCCCATAGACACTTGTAAGTTTGAGTCAGACGGGTTGTCGCCCTTTGACTCAAAATATTTCCTCTGAAGTCATGTGTATGGGATTTAGCGATTTGGTATAGGGTAGCAGCTTAAGCACTAACAAAATGTTGTCTCATGTGGTGTTTGAACTCAGAACACTTTAGCGCAGTTGAGAGCGGCGTGGCCACCGCTTTAACTACTGCGCCATTAGTGCCGTCAATTTCTATATAACCGTAATATTACATTGGTCGAGCGATACATTAAATACATTTTTAAATCCTATCCTACTAACATTATAAATGCGAAAGTTTTGAATAAATCTTATATATGAATTTTTGTTACTTATTCACGCAAAAACGGCTAAATTCTATTTCTATACTAATATTATAAAGAAGTAAAGTTTGTGTGTTTGTTAAATTGTAGGGGGTAATCTCGGGATCTACTAAAGCGATTTTAAAAATTCTTTCAGTGTTGGATAGTCCATTTATCGAGGAAGGCTATAGGCTATATATTATCACGCTACTGCTAATAGGAGCGGAGTACCAATGAAGAATGTTTCAAAAACGGGGGAAATTTTTACGCTACGGGCAATATAAGACGCAAACGAGGTTGCGTGGGTCAGCTAGTATATTATAAACGCGAAAATTTGTGAGTATGTAACTTAGTACGTCGGTTGCTCTTTCACGCAAAAACAAATAAATGGATTTTGATGAAACTTTATAACAATAGCTATATATAGCTTATACATCAGAATAACACATAGGCTACAATTTATAAAGATATAGCTTCGCCTCGCGGCGTTGCCCGCGGTTGTTGTCGTACCGCGGATAGCACCGCGGAGTTCAGCTAGTCTGGAAATGTATATAGAATACTTTTATTCCGAAAAAGGTAGTTACCGTAGAATCAGCAAGGTACGGTATTAAACACAGGTGACATCAGGCAGCGCTGCTAGTTATTAAATTAAAAAAAGAGTTTGACAACTCGAGACATTTTTTTAATACGATGCCATCTGATTGGATAGTACCTAGGTATGTTGTGGTAATTGGATTGCAGAAAACACACTTATATAATATATCTTTTTTCTAAAATACATCCGCGTTTTAGATCAATTACATCTAGACATAGAATATCTATCTATAAGATTATAATTAGGTATCACACAATGTTTTTTGTGCGTTGGAATCGAACATATGACCCGTGTGAGCATCAAACGTAGCACTAACCATCGGGCCAACAATACCAGACAATTGATCGGAATATTTAAAAATTGAATTATATTTCTAAATTACAACATTAAATACCTACATGTGAAATGTAACTAACATCGAAAACCAAGGTACATTAAAATGTATAAAGATATTATTGTTGATATAAGATATATGTTAACTTTTAATATGAAAGCATCTTTGCTTTATTTAGGTGCATTAATATTAGATGGTACTTTGTGAAATCTTGGCGGCATTTCAAAATACTACCACAAAACTAAATTGAACTAAATGAAATACTTTATAGGTATTACTTAAAATGTGTCACACTCCATGATGCAGTTATTAACTCTATTTGATATTCCACGATAAAAATAATTGTGACTTTACCTATTTAAAAACTTTAGAATCCTACGTCACCTCTTCCGCATAAACCCTATGAAATTTCGTATCAATTTCCAGTCCGCAAGCTCCTTTCTATTGTTTAAAGAACATGATATTTAGAGACATTTATAAAAACTCGTTATTTAATTAATAACGTGAAGTGCTAGAATTTGCTGATTGAAAGTAATGACAACAATACCTTCAAACAATTAAAGCCTTTGAATGGTACGTGTGCGACAGCTTTGTAATTGGTAGGAGATGCAACAATGACGACAGCCTCTGCTGGTGCTCACGTTTGTCCAATCGGCTCCTCAGAGAATTACTTGAACTTAACCTGACCGAAATTCGAACTCGCTGTTTGCGGTAACGAGGGCGGCATTTTGATTAACGCGCCGGAACTGTCCACATGTCGTTCCCCTAAGCGTTCGATACGCGGGAACGACCGCGAAGTTGGAACTGGCCTTAGAGCGTAAGCGGCGCTACGAAGCCGGTTCGGCGCGGCGATGGGTCCGCGGTCGCATCGGGCGGCGGCTGGACGCCGTGAGGTGGCGAGTGGTGCCGAGCGGCCGCGGCGGCGCCTCCACGCTACTGCGGCACGCGCCCGGCCCGCGCTTGCCCCGCACCACCGCGACGCATCCCCCGGCCGCACCGCCCGCCCTGCACCCCTGCCGCGCTACCGCCCGCACGCACGCCGCATTCTTGCGTTCAGCCCGCCCTCAACCGACCCGCACAAAGAGCCTAGACCGCTCTCAGGGCGTCACAGTCATATCGCCTTTATACACATTTTCTGCAGTACGTCGCTCACGGGCAATCAGCTATCCGCATGTTACACTACCGAATGTCATATTAATTAAGCAAAATACTAATTGGAATCTCAAATTTCTTTGGAGTAGGTATTATGAAATACACCCAAAACATTTTGATTTAAACAGCTGGAATTTACTGCAGTGCAATTAATTTTAGGTAGCGCGTCTTAAAGTACTTTAGTGGTTTTAGTAAATAGAATGCGGAGTGTCTACGAGTATAGGACCAGAAGTTATTCAAATTGCAATGATTACGAGGCTTTTAATGCTGAAGGGTAAAAACTAGGTCTGCGGCACTGTTGCGGTTTACTTGGCAAGGCGCGTAAAGGGTATAACTCTGCTATATGATACGACAATTCATGAACTATGTATTCGTAAGATTGCGTTCTAAATTTCCGGCAATGCACTTGTGACGCCTCTGTTGTTGTGGGTGTCCATGGGCGGCAATTATAATCGCTTACCATCAGGCGACTAATCTGTAAATTAACAGTTGTCTGTAAAGTTTAATTTCACATTTTTGGTGTTTGGGCGGCAATCAGATGTTTTTAGGATTGCGGTTCCAGAGTGTTTCTTTCCAGGGTGCACCTGGGTCTCCGACTTCTAGTACCCGAGACGGCGTGCGATTTTTAGTCGGTTCGACTCCAACATAACCACTGGCTGGGGGTATCTGGGGGGATTTTTTAACACAACGAAGGTGTTTTTATGAGTTAAAAATTATTGATGTATCTGTTTTTGTAGATAATAGCAAATATTTTTGTGAAAATATAAAATTCAGTACAATTACTTTGTTTTTAATTGAAGATCACCTCGTTTAAATTGTTAATTGGCATCGGTGTAACTGTTAGCAAATAGCTGAAATATCGATGATCTTCAAAATTTTCAATAAAAGATACTTGAAAGATATTCGTATTTCAATTTCATTGGAGAGGGTGAATCGAACGTGAATCCAATGTGAAATGTTTTGGAAACGAGAAAATATATTTCCACGAAGTGTTGCGTTACTAAGGATACAAATCCACTTCATATTTATTTTTAATCCTCTTTATACTCGTATTATTCTGTGACGTGTAGTATTTTTGTTTTAAAGTCCCGCGGTGTTACCCGCGGTTATTGTTGTACCTTTACAATTGCGGGTAACACCGCAGGGCAAAGATAGTCTGCAAATAAGTAGCCTAAGTCACTCCTTATATCATCAGCTATCTGGGATAGAAAGTCCCGTCTAAATCGTTTCAGCCAAACAGACAGACAGACGAACAAAATTGTAATAAAAATATTTTGGTAAATGCAGCAGTAGACTGTAATTAGTCATATTTTGATACAGGGAATCCTAGTGTGGGGACATAGTCCTAGTCATACTTCTATCCTAGTTTGGGGTAATAGTTATTTAATTTACTAATGAGATATGTAGATTATTTTGTGAACGAACCTATGTATAAATAAAAAATATTATTATTTAAGAAAAGAGTTGAGCAAAGAATTGGGTTTTGAATATTTAGTGAGTTCTTAAAAGTTATATAGCTAAAGATGAGAGAAAAATAGATGAACGTAAGCTTTTTTCAGATCATAATACGTAGCGGTATATGTGACGTCGTGTCTGAGGCGTGGGCCACCTGCCTGTGTCGACAATTTATATCACGCGCATCATAAAATTGTGTTTCATATAATAAGGTGTCGCCCATCATAACTGTGTATTCATAATACGTACTACGAAAAAAACGTACCTCCAAAAACAATTACAAAACGTACTCCCAAACGCAAAATATTGCACAATAATTACACGACGCATTTTATATAAATATGCGAAGAGAATTATATGTGCAATTTGTTTTTAATATATTTTTTTAAATAAATATTGAGCTTTTGATGTTTTAATTTATAATCTGCTATTAAATGTTTTCTGTTCCATTAGCATAGTACCTAAG
Organism: Spilarctia lutea; assembly: GCA_916048165.1. Taxonomy (NCBI): domain Eukaryota; kingdom Metazoa; phylum Arthropoda; class Insecta; order Lepidoptera; family Erebidae; genus Spilarctia; species Spilarctia lutea. Next base: position 26,103,904 of record OU696470.1, on the reverse strand, counting down.
CAAATCTGTGAAGTTGTTAATGTCACCCATACCAATACCCTATATTAAAACGTCTGGCCAGCGTGTAACATGGACTTATGTCAAGCAGTGGACAAATAAATTACCAGCCTATTATGGTACAGAGCGCAAAAAGAATCACAAGTCTTAGCAATAAAATAAACCGATTTCAACAACTAGACCAAATAGAAATGGGACCACACGGGACGCACCAGCTTTCAAATAAAAAAACATCAAAATCGGTTTAATCAGTGGAAAGTTAAGATGTAACAACCATAAAAAAATACAGTCGAATTAAGAATCTCCTCCTTTTTTGAATGAGTTAAACTATAACTTATCTTTAACAAATATATTTTGTTCTAGTCGACCCGGCAAACGTTGTTTTGCCATGAACATAAAAATGTATATTTAGGGGTCACCCTTATCATTTAGGGGTATGAAAAATAGATGTTGACCGATTCTCAGACATACCGCGCACAAAAAAAAAGACCAGCCGTTTCGGAGGATTTTGGTTACCAATACCGCGACACGAGAATTTAAATATTAGATGTACTTTCTACAAACAAAGAATTTAAATGTGTATGGCTCTGGAATAAAGTATGGAGTACGAGTATTGGATTCATGAGACTGTCTTTTTCATTGCTATCACTGTTGTAAGAGAAAGAATCAAATCTGTCAGCTTACTTATTCCCTTGTGTACCGGAATATTTATACTTGGTTTCTTTTGCGTATTTCAGCAATACAATAACGCAATATCCGCTTTCTGTGGAGTGATATAGCAAGCGGCTTACTAGTGTTATATTAAAAGAACTGCTTTTACTATTTTTTTTTACAATTATTATATGTCTTTATGTCTGTCTATTTGTTACGGCTAATCCCTGGAACGGCTGGACCGATTTTGATGGGACTTTCACTGGCAGATAGCTATTGCAATAAAAAGTAACTTAGGCTACCTTTTTCTTTTCAGATGGCTTGTACCGTGGGTAACGCCACGGGGCGAAGCTAGTCTAAAAAAAGGAGCCTGAGTTACTCCTTATACCATCAGCTACCTATCAGTTAAAGTCCTGTAAAAAATAGTATAGCCGTTCCAGAGATTAGTCAGAACAAACAGACGGACCGCCCGACAAAATTTGAAAAAATGTTATTTTGGTATATGTGCATTATATGCACATATTAAAAAGCGGTTATTTTAATATTACAAACAGACACTCCAATTTTATTTATTTGTATAGATATCGCATGCCGTACACATTCGACAAATTATAAAATTAATTTGAAACATTTAAATCCTTATTGCAAAATAATAAAGGCTACGAGTATATAAGTGATTTTCACAATATAATTTCAGTAGATTGTCACCCCGTCCTCGAAAGGCTTTAGGTTTCGAACAAAGACGCCAGTAATGAATGTCTAATTATACAAATAAAATCAGTTTTGTAATGCACTGAAATGTACGGTTATTTTAAATTGATAATAAGTCAGACTTAATGTAACTGCTTGCGTACAGTATGGCGGGGATTTTATCCGCAGTCGGGTGCAGCCAAAAATTTAAACAAAATACTTGTTCTAGAACTGGGTCTTATGTAACCCTGCATTAAGTAATCTTTGTAGCTACCGAAACACGTGTTTTTGTGATGTGTAGTCTCCAAACTGAAAAGCATGATTGTCTAGTAATATGTTTGTACGTATACCATAATACCAGCTGTGGCTTGTTCCAGATCGGCCTACCATATGTAGGATGTGAGAAGTAAGTATTACTATGAAATGAGTATTTACTGTGTTTTAGAATCTGGAGTAGACTCTACTGTAAAAATGCCGCCTTCATAAGCTCTAAAATATTTTTACCATACTTAATTATTCACATCAAGTTATGTAGTTAGTTACGTATGTATACGACATAGTATTTTTTCCTAGTTTCACTATTCTGTGTATTTTTTGGTTTTCACAAAGCAAATTAAAACAGGAAAAGCGGCGTTTATCCTACTTTTTTTAAGCAAAGCTCAAACTCTTTTCAGGAAATTATCTTTCATGCAAATGTCAGTTAAATCTTGAAAGTATGGATTGTAGAATGTACTGCTTCTAACATCAACGGTGATACTAAAACATTGAGATTTAACCTGACTAATGAAACGAAAAATCTTGCCAATGAACGTGAACACACCTCAACGCGAACTTCCCAGACCATTTTATTGACATTGACAGCAAAAATAACCTGAAAGACAATAATAAAAATAATGTTGTCAGTTATAGACGGCGGAGTGGGCCAGTCGCGCAGTGTACGCACGCCCATATATTATAGAAAAATCACGTAATATGTACGTTTATTATAATCTTGTTTTGATATAGCTGGCTCGTAAATGTGCAGATACGACATTCTTTTCAGTTTCAACTGACTTTTAAATAATTGATAGCTGAAAAGAACACACACACGTGTTTTTATACATTTGTGATTGTACGCTGCTGCAATGAAGCGATGGGACGAATTGATATTTCGCTTTGAACATGAGATATAAATTAACATTTTATATCTCATATTCATATACATTATATCTCATATACAAAACAATCGAATCATATCTTCGATAATTTAATAGTCTATGTTTGTTGGTCGGCCGTTTTTATATGTTAATATGTTCGCTAGTCCCGATTTAATTTTGTGTTTTTCATGACTTCGTACATTTTACACGCTGCTATCTGAACCCAAACTAGGTAGTGCCCACACACTAATAGTGTGGAGTACAGGAGTTAATTAAGGATTAAAAGCTACCGTTGTTCCGTTTTCATCAAAATATCCACAGGAAATGAAAAAGCATGCAGGAAATTTATAAACTAGTTTAGATGTGAATTTCAACTTCATTTCAGTAAGGAAATCTAAAATATATCTGAGATATCTCTCTTCTTCGTCGATACCACAATGGAAAATGATTGCAAACCAGTTTCGAAAACAGAGTTATTCATTTTTCTTGGAAACCTGAAAAAAATCCCTTTTGTAAGTTGATTTTTAGTTTCCAATGACACCGAAAGATTGGACATAATGCTTCTAAAATTGAACCAATTCTTCTCGCAACACTTTGTATTTATTTTCAGGTTATACAGAATATTTAAGTTACGTAGTTAATATGTTATCATGTATGTATACTTCACTTCTTCCTTCAAAATAAATATTTTGTCGTGTACGCAACGTCTCCAAACGTTTTCCAAAAGCTATCTCCATAACCTTCTAGAAACCTATTTGTAGCTTACCTCTACAGCACTCTTGGCCTTGGTCGTAATAATACCGATGAACTTACCTGGAAAGAAAAGAACACATTAAAATTTAAACTTTAAGTTCATAGTTATTAGTCTAGATGACGCTTTTCCTCTCTTTCATTGAAATAATAAAAAAATCTTAAATCTGTCTGTTTGTTCTGCTTTCACGGCCAAATCGCTGCACTGATTTAATTGAAAGGCATGGAGATAATTAGATTTTTGAGAAAGGACATAGGCTACTCTTTGTTACGATAACCGACAAACTGGCGGGTGGAGCCGCGCACATAAGCTAGTATATAATAAAATATCATTACGTGAAGGAAATACGTTGTACTTTTTTTATGAAAATTATGCTAATGAATGAGTATGAAATTTGACACAGTAAAAGGGGGTGGAGTGCAGAATGCAGTGCATAAATTAATATATATTAAAGGCTATATACGATAAAGGTGGAAGTCCCTCCCCAACACGAAATAAAGGATGATATACTCGTATTTATCACACGAGTACTTGTCCTGGATGAAATAGTTATGATCTCTGGATCACTAACCATTAAACCGATAGTTCACACATTAAATATTACTACACTGTTTTACTAATAATAAATAATAATAATAAATATTATCGGAAATTTAACACACAACGCCATCTAGTCCTAAACTAAGCAGAGCTTGTAGGTACTATTGGTATTAGACAACTGATATTAATACATATATACTTTTTTTTGTAAATACATACATATCATACATAGAAAACACCCAAACTCCGAAACAAATATTTCCAGATCATACAAACATTTGGTCCGACCCGGGCATCGAACCCGAGACCTCAAGCACAGCAGTCGCATACGCTACCACTGCGCCACCGAGGCAGTTAATGACAAACATTTGTATTGCTTTAACCTATTTATTTATCATTCACATCATAACAGCTCAATGAAAAATGACCCAACGATTTCCGTAACTAAAACGATGACTAATCGCATTGATGCTAGTTTTCAATGTTACAAACTACGTAGTTATATTACAAATCTAAGAGGATATGTAAAAATATCTTTCAAATAAAAGCTACACTCGGCTCAGGTGATATTTTCTTGAAAGCTGTTCGTGGGAAATATATCAACCCGGGGTAGATTCCTATTGAGTTATGTATATTTTGAAATAAATGTTCGGATGCTGAAAGTCGATTTGGGTATGTTTATCTAATTCGTAAATACGTCATAGAAATATGGGTTGATAAAGGGCGCTATCGTATTAAACGATTTCCTTAATACAAAATACTCGAAGCACAATAGCATCAGGTTTAATGAAATAAATGTGAGAAAAGGTTTTAATTAAAATCAATATGAGTGTCGAATCAACACGACGTTGATTAAATTTGTGGTATCATATAACTTTGTATTTTAGGTTTGTTGATATTGAATGTATATTTTTAATTGAATTGAGACCGACAAATTAGTTCGTTAGTCATATACGCTATCACTGCCCACAAGGCAGTTGAATTTAGGTATTTAAAGTCAATTGCTTACGCCTAGAGTATATGTATCAGTAGTTTCTCCTAAAGTTCTACATTCTAATCACTGTAACTTCACATAATTTATTTATTTAGGTATACCAACAGCACACATACCATACACTTTTTAAAAAAATGTACAATAATATTATCTAGTATGCATGCCTATTACAGGTACCCACAACATACACCATTTGAGATAAAATTAAATACGCCTAACAAAACAGTGTTATGAGTAAGGTAACTTTTACAAGAAACAAATAATAAAGGAGCTTAATACTACTTAATTAAAGATTTCAATTACGAAACTCTTATTAATATAATGTAATTTAAGAAATAAAAGATGAAAAAAAATAAAGTAACAAAAGTAAGACAAGATAGGATATTAAATTTGGTTAGTTTTGTTAGTATTATCAGATATAGAGCGTCTAAATTTATTAAAGGAGGCATGGTGACTGACACAATGCACTAGATATGATAAATGTCTATATCAATCTCCTAATAGAGCCATTTCTTTTAAAGAAATAGCATTAATGGAACCGTCTTTCACACATCAATATTTTTTGTTTGTATTATATGAAAAGCACGTCACCTCAACAGATTTTCTTGAAATAGTACTTTTTTAAACTATGTAAAAATCCGCTGGTGAAAGCATGTTTTTATTAATGAGAAGTAAACTTCTATAGAATGTACACGTTAACCTCTAAAAGGTTTCAAGTAGAAAAACTTACAGAATGAAATATATAAGATACTAGCTGTTGGTGGAGCCGCGCCCGTATATATGTTGCGATAAAAAGTAGCTTATGTTCTTTCTCAGGAATCAATGTATCTCCATGCTAAATTTCAATGAAATCTGTGCAGTGGTTTAGCTGTGAAAGCGAGACACCCAGACAGAGTTACTTTTGCATGTATAACATTAATATAATAGTATAGATTGTTGTGTAGAGATGGTTTTCAATAAACTAATATTTAAGGTATTTATTGCCTTGATAAAACAAATCTAACCGAGTCATTAGTAATATTTAAACTGTAGATATACAGAGGAAGTGTTTTAATTACAAATATCTGCCTGATTTACTCACAGCCACACACATATGTCATGAAAACTAAACTGTTATAAAAATCCGTTCATATTTTTAGTATATTATTTACACACTCCTGTCCTTCTCTCTAAAGGAAAATGATTATGTTTAATAGATATGGGTAGGTATTTAAAAAAAAACCAGTCAAGTACGAGTCGGATTGGCGCATCGAAGGTTCCGTATAAACCTGTAGGTATATTATATGATGTAAGTAAAAATTTATGCTTTTCGCATTTTTCCTTTATCTGTTATATAAGACGTTGCTTTGTACCAAATTTCAAGATTCTGAGTTCACGGGCAGTACCCTGTAGGTTAATTGCTTTGCGAGTGTCAAAAATTTGCAGCATAAACGGCTGTATTTTTTGATTGCGTTAACTTAGAAGTTTGATTTTTTTCACAGCTTCAAGAAACAGCAGGCTTGAGTATTTGAAATGACTTTCAGCTTCATAACTTCACGAGTTCGTAAGTAATAGGATATTGACCGACAGACGAACAACAAAGTGATTCTAAAAGGGTTCCGTTTCTTCCTTTTGAGGTACGGAATCCTAAAAGGTATTTAAGGTAGATCACAAGTTATATTCACACACACACATTCACAACTCAAAGCGCACATTAAAAAGGAGACCAAAAAACACTTCCTTTGAATACACAAAGTTTATAAAATAAACTTCACATTAGTTTGTGAGCACACACATTTTCTTCTCTAAAAGTTGTTCTTTGAGAATATTTAAAGGAGTAAAATAGTTATTCAAGAATCTTAAGAATTTATATGGAAGGTTTATATACCAAATACTCCTAATTTAATTACATTTTAGCGGGCGTAGTATGTTTATTTTACTACATCGTTAGACGAGAATGGGTGTCGAAAACATAAGCTATTGATTAATAACTAAAAGAAAACTCGAAACTTTTATTTACATCAAGTATTGATTACTGGTCACCTTCATTAAGATTTGTATGATATGGTTGGAGTAAATGCTTGGAGGTTTCAATTCAAAAAGAAATCTCCAGTAGGTAGTATATCTCGAGAAATTTGAAGTACATTTTGATTAAACTCGTCCTTAAATAATGATCATGGATGTAGTGCAAGTTTTGAGAAACAAGATCCGTTGTTGATTTTAGTCAATTCCAAAAATAGGTATTTTAACAATTTCTTATGTTTATTTCCTCAGAACTTCATTATTTGTGAACCAATTTCAAAACGATATTTTAATTGAAGAAATTATAGATACTTTTCGTCTATTCGTATTGAGATAAGACCGAATCGAACCAAAATCTCATGCACAGCAGTCGCGTACGCTAGCGTAAATTAGACAAAAAATAGATAATTTTCCTCCTATGACCACTAGTAGTAAACCACCCAAGCTTATTAATTGAAAAAAATAGTAGTAATCAAGTTCATCTAAAGAACTTGACCACTATACCGAGTTAGAGATGGACGAATGATTTAAATCCGTGCCCGGTTGATTACAAAAGCCGACTGCCTCGATTATCATGAATACAGTTGGCAACTGAACTACCCACATGAATTGACAATCCTAACCGATTCTAACCAGTGTTATTAATGTGAATAATGTTATTTCGTTTGTATATCTATTTGTTACGCTTTCAGAATTTGACATGAAATATTGCACAAATATTATCAGGCGAATGAACAAAGGTTATTTCCTTAATATATTTTAACTAAATTGTTTAATCTACGTTCGAGCTAAGTTGTTAGCAAAAGTTGATATAAGGTAAATTGTTAGTTAGTTATTATTGAAATCATAGTAATTAGGTTTGGGTATGATTGGAGATTGACGTTGAGAAGCGTGCAGCTTTCCTACAAGTTGGGCTTAGTCATTTCAAAGAGATCCTTAAAAACAAAGAGTTTGAGTCTTTCTAAGAGTATGTAGTAAGTAGGGCCAGTGGTAGTTTTGTAACGCTAAAAGTAAAAGTTAGACATAAATTAGAAATGTAATCAGGTGCTACGATGGTTTAAATACATGTCAAAAAGTAATAAAACATCACATGACTTAGAATTTGTCTTAGGTTTGATTGATAGGATAAATAATTGTGTTATAAGCACGATCATTTGTTCCGTGTCTGTTATCTACAATACGCACATATTTAGAAATATTCAAGTACATATATTTATCGGCAGTCTGGTTTTCAGAACACAGGCTCTCCCTAATTGTAAATAAGACAATCGTTTGTGAGTTTGATTTATAATTATTGTTATTTTTTATATTAACGCAAACTCTTTCTTAAGTCATTTGAACTCTGTTAGAGTATTAAAAAACCAGTGCATACATACACTCAGGGGCAAATGGATTCGTGACTATCTCGTTTTATTGAAAGGAATTCGAGCCCTCCGCTGAAGAAATGCTGAATTTTAAATTCCCTTTTATTTATTGAGGTCTGCCCCATTTAGGAACCCAGCGTACAAGGGTACTTATGGGGCTCCACTCAGGGAACGTTTCACAATGATTAAATTCGTGATTTCTGGGTTGTGTATATTTAATTATTATGATGCATCAGCACCAATGTTCTTGTATTTATATTTGTTTAAACAACATTAATAGCTACAAATATAATAAGCACATAATGAATATTGCTAGTGATTATTAAAGTTGATTCCCAGACTTTTAACGCTTTTTTGACTATCAATATGTACAGAATTATATCATGTTTTGATATCACTTTTCTATGCCTCGTAGTTTAATGAGGCTCATTCTTATTATATACTGACTGAATGGATGACGAAGTGGTTTAAGCGCTCATTATGCCGCATCCTATTACAAAGACGGTTGTAGATTTTTGCTCTTTTTTATAATTCCCGCATTCTCATCTGTGTCACTGGGGACTTTAAAAATATACATGTACCTAACCGAAACAAGGAACTCAGGATAACAATTTATGAATCACACAAAGTGTTGTCCCACGTGGTATTTGAATCCACGACAGTTGATACAGTAGAAAGCAGCGTGGGTACACCTTAAATACTAGGCTATAACCGTGCAGTCAAGATTTATATATAGATAATAAAAACTTGTTACGAATCTATTAACACCTCATTTAATTAAATCGGTTCATAAGTTTAGGTGCCACGGTGGAATATATACAGAGACTGTCAAAGCTAAAACGGATTATAACGAACTATAAGTCGGATAAAAAAGATTTAAAGAAATCTAGTTTTAATACATATGAGATTATTGAAAGGATCGACTTTATAAAACTAGAGACAGAAACACAGCTTAGCACTCGTGTTCAGGAAAAGGGAAAAAGAAAGTTTCACATTCACAGGAACAAGTGTGAATATATAAAATGTTAAGGTGAGTTTAACTTAGTTCAGTTGTATAATTGTTGAGTTATATGTAGAAAGTTGGATCAGTTCGATAAAGCGATAATCGTGCATTTAAGAACCGGTTGAAAAGTCGAGGGTTGGATCAGAGGTTTATTGATTTCCAATCATCGTGAATTCTTTTCTTTTTTTAATTTTAAGCTCTCTGCACTCGAAAGAAAGATTAATTTGTTAGAATATAGTATAAAAGATGTTATCACATTATAACACGTTCCTATTTTACCATTTCTGGTGTACAAATTTTAAATCTTATTAACTAATCTTAGCTCTAGACAATAGCATTATAATTATATTTATTTCAGGTATAGACCGTAGCGTTTAATTATATTTATTTATCACTAAAAACTTTAACAGTGCCAAATTTTATACTACTACGTTAAGATAATTTTCAGATAATATACAGGTTGGAATTATGTAATGCCACCTGAAGGGAAAGTACTCTAAATACTGTAGATATAAAACTTTACTCAAAGAATACATTCATTTATTTTGAAAAGAAAGAAAACTGCATTCAAAGATTGCCGAAAATTCAAATTCAATATTATTACAAAATTTCACCCACCATAGATTTTCTTTTTTATGTACAAACTGGGCAATAAATATTTAAATTTCATACCGTACAAAAAAAATAATTTCCGAATTTTCTTATAGTTTTCTCAAGTTACAACATTTCAAACACTCTCTCATCATCACTTATAGTGAGTAACGGGATAGCTATATTACTGTTGACCACACAAAACACGGTTCGATTTTATTCCAAGTTCTACTATTTTTCACTTGAAATTATGTGAAAATATCAATCGTATTATGTGGATGTTGGTCACTAAAGAAAGTTTGTTAAGTATATCACAGACAGCGAGGGTCCACACATCGATGACGCACCGCGGCGCGGCGCCAAAGATATAGACCAAACAGTGTTCATGTAATTTCTACCATATTACAACTTTTACTTGTCAAGTCTACTCATTTTATTGGATGAATCTACAACCCCTTGAGAGTTTCGTTTCGTATGAATCCATAATCTTTTATAATATTTAAAATTTAACATTTTCTAGAGTAAGTTAGAATGCTTGCAGACACACAGAAGGTTCAGAAACCGAGTGAATAAGATTACTATATCTCAGTAAAAGTAGCCGAGATAAAAGAAGATCTTTTCTATCACTTTGATAATAGAGTATGGTGGCTCTTTAAGTGCCGATGTCCATGGACAACGGTTGCCACTTACTATTAGACGGTCGACTTAAATGTTTGGTCTCTATACAAAAATATCGTAAACAGCCTAGATTGGGTTCTACTCTGACCGAGACGGGCGCGTATTGGTTAAGTCAAATAATAATTATTGCAACTAATATTTACAAAGAACGTTATAAATTAAAAGTGTGTATTAGTCATACAAATATTTGTTTTGGAGTTTGGGTGTTTTCTATGTATAATATGTATGTATTTACAAAAAAAAGTAAATATATATTTATCAGTTTTCTAGTACCCATGACACAAGCTCTGCTTAGCTTGGGACTAGATCGCGTGGTGTGTAAGATGTCTGAAATATTTATTTATTTACTAGATGACCCAACGAACCCTTCGTTCGTTCGTTCGTACCGCCATATTGTTCTTTCGTAAATATTTTGTAAATTTCTGAAAAAACTTGTTTTTAGTAGTTACAGCCCGCCTCCGTGAAAAAAAATCCCCATTAACCTTTGATTTTCTTCTAAACAAACCTTGTCGTAACAATAACGAACATATAGAAAAAAGGAATTATCCCATTTGGTGCAGGCGATCGGAAGTTTCATTTCGCCAATTCATTTATATATATATATATATATATATATATATATATATATATATATATATATATATATATATATATATATATATATATATAAATATATTATTTATTTATTTAAGTCGTTTTAAGTTGATTACTAATAAATTGGAAAAAGACTCAAAGGTGTATTTATATGTGAAAAAATCATTTAACTTCAACTATCTTCGTTTGATTCGGTTGTACGACATCCACCCTCCAGGGTTTGTGTTCATAGACTGTTTGTATCTTTCTCTCGGCTCTTATCGGATTTTCAATTTACTCCATCCTTTGTTATAGACCTTATAACAAAGGAACTGCACTTTCTTTTTTTAAAAGACAACGACCGCACTAGTAATATTCCAATGTTGCGCAGACTTTAAATAAATTAATAATTCGGACATTTAACACACAACGCCATCTAGTCCCAAGGTAAGCAGAGCTTCAACAAAGCAGCGAGATAACCGCTTAAAGCACTATGCCAGTTGAAAACTGTTCATCAGAAAATTGACTTTTATATTTCAGATGACGGTGACATACTTTTTATGATACATAGAAATATATATGAACTGCAGATGGAATTCATCATTTCAACATCGAATTAATTGTATAAATACCCACTAAACCTATTTGTAAACAGCACATATACTAGGTAGATATGTGTAAATAAGACATTAAATCTATCTAAGCTACCGTCTGACTACACAAAATGACTCTTCCTGAATGAAAGCTGGATATTTCCCTGATTCAGCAACAATGTCAAGTTTGATTGATCAGGGTCTGTTTCCTGAAAACTTTCATATTTTATTCAAAAAAAATTGAGAGGTGTCTAGGGACACCCGGATGGAACGAAGTTCTAAATAGAAAGACGAAACGAAAATATCTGGCTTGCTTTCTATAAGAGAGAGTCTGGTGGGGCGAAAGGGTTGGGGATGCTGTGCTCGTTAAAATGAGTCCAAGCACTAAGGTGCTGGGGTAATTGGTTCAAAAGTTAGGTTGAGGGGGTGAAGTATTTTTAAAAAAAAGGGGGGGGGTTTAGGCTAATATTGAGGGATGCTGATTCCTGACAAGTTCAGAGGTTGCAAGGGGGTCTAAAAAATGTCTTCGAGCGAAAGTTTCGGAGATAGAGGGGGTGTCTTGCTCAAGGGTAGTGGGGTGAATGGATTGGGGGTGCTACGCTAAATAAATAGGCCCCAATTGAGGGGTTGAAAATATAGGTAAAGGGTGGGGGGGGGGGGTTGGGTGAAAGTGTAAATAAAGGGTGCACCTCGACTGAGAAGTATGGCGGTATCGAAGAACTCAACTTCACGATGTGACGAAGTAGGCGATCCAGGACTATGTGGGAAAAATTTTTGCCTCCTGGGGTACCACGAAATTTCTTGGGTAAACTCACAATATGGTATAATAAATTCGCCTTGACAAAAAGTGTCGTTACAATTTAAAATCTGTCGAAGTGTCGTTACAATTCCGTCTAGCCCCCTTTCGCAGCGCGCGATAAGGAACTTCGTTCCAATAAGTAAGAATTTAAGACAATATTCGTTTACCTTCTAAAGTGCAGAGCAGCTTGTTAATTTGATATTGGCTGCAAACAGCTGTGTAGATACTCGCAACTTAGAGACATTAATAAGGTTCCAGAGACGATAATTTTATTTGTAATTAGATTACATCGTCGATAACGCTTAAATGTGATTACGATGAGGTATCTGCTTTTAGGTCTTGGAATTTATAGTGGTTTTAATTTTAGCGTAAACGAGTGCCGATGTTACTCTTTCATGCTTTTACCTAACTATAAAAAAGAAGCAATTTTCGCTTATACGGTAGAGGATTAAAAAGTTTCTGACCTAACGATGACGCAAGACTTTTTTTCTTATATTTCTACATAGTCTCCTTGTGTTCTGTACACTTCTAAGTCACAGTATGAATGCAAAAAACAAAACAATCATTCACAAGTTTTATTAACGAGTGCTATAATCTTCTGGAATGTTAAATATGGTCAATCAAATGAGCAGGCAGTTAAATATTAGAATAGTTATGTTTTAAAACACAAACAAAAACAGAAACAAAAGGTCGTATTTTGACAGGCCTGGTTAGTCCAGTAGTTAGTGATCTTGTTTGCTAAACTGGCGGTTATTGGTTCGATACCCATCCATGACAAATTATAGTTGTGTTACGCGAACAATCATTTACTGTGTGTGTGTGTGTAACTATTATGTATGTATTTAGAAATATATGAGTGTTTTAATCAGCAATCTGGTACTGGTTATCATATCACAGGATCTGTCTACTTTAGAATCAGACGGCCATTTTTGAGATGCGTGATGTTCTTATAGTACGTCTTTTGTTCGTTTATTCAAATTCTTCATTAAACTTACAACCGTTTTTTAACAATATTTAATGCAGAGATTGTCGTAGAACGTAAAGCTGAAGCTATTCATGGCGTGGCAAGCGGCTTGTTTATGGCGCAAGTTAACGCAGAATGCCGAGCGTTGGGCCCAGCACCTCCATTTCCATGATGCGGTAACATTCTCTGTAAAGATGGGTGGTTCACTTCGCAGTCTGTATTGCGTCGAATCAATACTTATTGGAAATGTGTTTAAGTTATTTATTTTCATATTAGTATTTTTTTTTTAAGTCCTTGAAGTTGTTCATTTATTTTCATTTATATGTCTTTTGATATTCATGTACCCAAATGCTATACCCAGTCAAAGTACAGACACACGGTACGGAGGTAGCCACCGGAGATTTTCGGTGCTCTATGAGCTACTTAATTTAGGCTATGATGGCATAACATTTTTTAAACTAATGTTTGAAGAAGTGGTTTTAGAACAACTTAATATGAGCCTACCTTTGTACTTCGCAGAAAGTTACATAGAAGATTGCATGGAAATTATAACTGCTATTAAAGAATCTTCTAATTAGCATTACCTAGAGAGATATTTGTAACGTATCTTTTGTTTGTTGTACCTAGAAGCATTTCATAGAACATATAATGTATTGTATGTACTAGGAAGTTCAATTAATTAAAAATATATATTATTCACAAATTTCGCCAATATGCGAGCTTTATTTCAAGTTACAATATTACTTTATTCGAATTTGCAATAGCAATCTAGGGCAATGGATAATTTGCATTTCTCTGTGAAATGGTTACCAAAAACGAACATTCCCCATCCATCAAAAAGACACGCCGTATCTCGATGAGCTTAAACTGACAGAGTTCGTTAATTGAACACTATGCATATTGATGCTGGAACCTGGGATCTACCTAATTATTTTTAGCTTTTAGTACATTTTACAAATAAAAATTATGTTTGAGTACTTAATTTTCAATATTCGTACTTTTTAAAGATCAATGACACCCAAACGCAGTACAAGTTCAAATAATTCCAAATATATATATGTACTGACTGATTACCATACTATATGTTATGTTTCTACAATAATTTAAACAATATAGATAGTTAGTTCCAGAGTTTCTTCGAAAGAATAGCTTCGTCTCTCATACTTTTTGAACTTCGTAGTGAAAACAGCTTTATTAAAATATTATAATTTCGCTACATTGCTATTTTACTAAAAACCTTGAGAAATTACTTTTAAATAAAACATAATGTTATCTGTTCTCAGTAACATTATAAAAACATAGTATAAAAGTTTTATTTCTAAAATTATGATAAGAAATTTTAGACTCTATTTTTTTTATTTTTTTTTATTATATAGGGGGCAAATGAGCAGACGTATCGCCTGATGGTAAGCGATTACCGCCGCCCATGGACACCCGCAACACCAGAGGCGTCACAAGTGCGTTGCCGGCCTTTTAGGAAGGAGTACGCTCTTTTCATGAAGGTTTGAAGGTCGTATTGGTCCGGGAACACCGCAGGCGACCGCTCATTCCACAGTTTTTCTATTTCAGTCTTTAGTGTAAATTAAGCATATTTATTTAACATTTATGTTATTTTACAACTTCATACTTTTGTGTAGTGACTTAATGCCTGGAGCATTCTCTAGCACCTAACCTTTGGGGCGTGTAAATACTTAGTAAGGTAGGTGCAACGAGGTTACAGTTCTAATCAGCAACATAAACAAATACAATTCAAATAAACTAAAAAACATAAATATCATAATATCAACGGTTCTTACGTACACGAAGACTTGTCAAAAACCATTTTTTTTAAATATGCACATTCTTAAATACGTTTTTTTTTAAATGTTATGTATTTAACATCATTTACAAATACATTCGGAAACTTATACATAAACATACAAAAAATATTTTGTAAAGTTTTATGCTTCACTATATTATAAATCAATTGTCTCAAGATATTATTTCAAAGTTGACGTGTGTGCTAAGTACAATTGTAGCGCAGGTAACTTCATTCAAGTTAGTGAGAGCACTTGTTACTCCACTGATTCAGAGAGAAAGTTTTGTAAGGACATGTTTACAAGCATTGGGGAATCATACAAGGTAACATTGCGGTTTATTTATTCTCAATACTGATTATAACACAGTAAATGCAACAGCAGGTTTGTTAGAAACAGATATTCTTTTTAAATTTCTAAATTTACCACGTTTTTTAATATTCTAGAATCTTGCTAAAAGAACAGGCGAGTATAAAAAACTTCCCGGTTAATAATCATGAGACATTCATTAAGGATCATAGCTATATTACTCTATGTTTAGTTTCAGCTACAATTTACTAAGAAAAGATATTCGCGAACTTTCATTTTTAAAATTTACATCTATTTTATATTGTTAAAAAAAAATGAAACGGTTTTATGTAACAAGTAAATGCTAAATACAAATGGGAGTTTAACTCAATAGATAGTTTTCTTTCTCGTTGGGAGAAAATAGAGCATAGTGGAAATAGTGAAAAATTCAATGAAATAAAAGTTATGAGATACTAAAAAACATCCTTTGTCTGATAAATATAGGAGCGTAATTATGAGTGTAGTTTAGCTTATAACGAAGCTTGAAGTGCGGTTAAATCGAATCAGACGCGCCAGTGGAGGGACACAACTAATTATTCGCTAATCGTATCGTGTCTGTTCAATTGTTATGGTCTGTTCGTACCTAAAATTGTCAATAAATTCTACAAAAGTGTAAACTCTAGTATAAAAATAAAGTTACTGATGGTGACAAAAGTTTTCAAAATGATTAGTATTCAGTTGATTTGTAATTGTTTTTTTGGGTTTTAATTTTTTCCCTCATATATCGGAATGGAATATCGGCGGATGTGAGTAAAGTTTACCATTCTTATGGGAACTTTCTAAAAGTACTGTGGAGTGGTGGTACTATACAATATTCAGAAAATAAAGTTTCTGAATATTGTATAGTACCACCACTCATATATCCACGGATCGGATTCCAGATATACGTGACAAAGTTTATAATAGAAACTAGGAAATACTTTTGTATTTCATATTCCACACATATATGGTTCACACGATGTAGTTCTGCAGTTCTCAGTCACGCGTCGATAGGCAGTGAGCTGAAACCGTCAGTGAGGAGACACGTGGACTAAGAGGGTGGCGGTGGTGCCTCTGTCATGCCTACATTATTATTTATGATGCATGTCCGTTTGATCTAGAAATTCAAGGTATACAACCGTTATTATAGCCACATTATAGCTAAATAGAATTATCGCCGAGCCCGGGAATGGGCCAGGCACCGCAGGCGACTCAGGCGCCGGAGATCGCAGAATGATCTCCGTCCTCCATAAGCGCAAGCCTGAGGGTGACACAATGAGGCCATGTATCAGAATTTTCCTTTCTAGGGTGCACCTGGTTCCCCGGCAGAGTTTTAATCGGTTCGAGTCCGACATGCCACCAGTAGGTGGTATCCGAGGGGATTGCGCACAAAAAGAAAAAAAAGGGGGTTATTTGCGACAAAAAGATCCCAGTGTAACACAATAGCCTCATGTATTGTAGCAAAACCGGGCTTACAGCGAGATACTTAACGAGTACATACGAAAAAAACATTGTCAATTAAATTCAAGCAAACAGTCTGATTGTAATGTCACGTTAGAAGGTCTCTAGACTGCTATCGATATCTCGCAAAATGGCACACTGAAAATAAAATTGAAGAAGGAGGAAAGTAGAAGATAAAACGAAGAAAAGCTAACATTGCCATCATATGTAAAGAATTACCGTAATTACTTTATCTTTTTTTACTCATTAATTTTTCTGTTAAGTCTTACAAAGTGGTCAAACGAGCTGGTAAAGGTAGCGGAAAGCCTTTTGATGAGTGCAGTACAGGAGTCGTTGTTATGGAGAGTCTCAGGGTAGGCCTGTGTCTCGCAGTAGACGTTTTTTGGTTGAGATGAAGATGTTCAGGTTTTTCACATCAACAGCCTTCAATAGACAGCCTTCAGTAGAGCACTTCTGGACATAGGTCTCCACTTAAGCTTTATAACACAGTTATATTCTATGTCAATACATTATGCCATACAAATCAAACTGGATGTTTGGATTGTATGGAATAATGTATTTTTTCAAACAAAAAGAGATAACTCATTAATTCATCATGGCACAAACAAAGGCATCATTATAACAGAACAAGACACAGCAATTAAAGGACAGATCATTATTACCGACCCTTGTAACGGAATCTGTTGGCCTCGGGTTCATGAACGACGCAGCCGAGGCATAACGATATGGTATCTTAATCCGTCTTAAGCTACGGTTTTAGAACTGAGAATATTCCGACCGATATTTGCCAAGTAAATCTACAACTTGACAAATGTATATATATCTTAAACGTATAAATAAAATAGTTAAGCCGCTTTATCGCATGAGGTTTACCTGTAATGATAGTAGTAAAGGTAGATATAAATAAATAACAAATCGTAAATATATACAACTAGCTGGCCCGGCGAGCATTGTTCTGCCTAACAATCAATGAATGATAAGATTACGTTTTAATGACATTTTAATTAATATCATATTTAATTCTTATTATTCTATACTGGACAAAGACAAATTCAAAAACAAAAAAATTATATAGTTTGGTTGAGCTACTGCCTGAGTTGAGTTATAAATGGTGGAACTAACACGACTTTGTTATCTATTTGTAACATATAAAATTATAAATGGTAACGCAATATTAAGATCGTGTAAGTTTATGATTATATTTTACCTATGATGAGATGGCTTAGACGACATTCAATCAATATTCAAATAAAAACGTAGGAAAAACGATAATTGAAACATGATATTTTTTTAAAGAAATTTTACTGAATCCATTATCGTTATATATTGTAAATCGTAAGAATTTGAACTGTTAAAAACATGTAAGAAATTTAATAATAGTAATAAAATAATAAATATTTCGGACATCTAACACACAACGCCATCTAGTCCCAAGCTAAGCAGAGCTTGTGTTATGGGTACTAGACAACTGATCTGCATACTTAAATACTTTTTTTTTGTAAATACATACAAGAAGAAGAAAAAATAAAGCAAAAAAATTTTAATGTCGAAGAAGTGAAGAAAAAATTAAAACTAAATACTATTAATAGTTATTGCATACTTTAACTTAACTGTTTCCTGTAAGGCCATATTTAATTTGTGCCGAAAAATGGTTTTAATGTACAAAAGAATTAGTGTAACATTGTTGTTCAGACATTGACTTGCACGCCTACGAGATGCTATGACTTCAATCTCTAGTCAAAGAACTCTTACTCTTCATAAATAAAGATTGTGATAAAATTAATTTCATCCACAATGTACAACATTTGAGAGTGTTTCTTAAAAATAGACCTAACTAAATAAAGTAATTATACGATTAAAATTAAGTATTTATTATATCTAACTACAATATTGCAATTCTCAATTCTTAAACTCACTGTTAAGTACCTAAGGTCAATATTTCAAATTAGTGATCTGCCTGATAGGTAAGATCTGTGTTTCAGGCACATCAAAGATTTTATTGTCGAACACTGTAAATCTGAAAATTATTTATTCAAATACACTTTATATTGACCGGCTAAAGAAGGTCATATACACTAACGCTACTGAAAACGTCTTCATTAAGGTTTAAATACGATCAAAGTTTATAAGTCTTTTCACACAGTAGGTACCTTTACTCTATTCTGGAACAGCAGCGATATTATATAATTTATTTTACCAACATAGATGTCAGTTAAATTGTTACTAACTCAATGAATTTATTACTTGAATAAGTAAATAATAATTATATATTTAGAAGAGAACGTGTTGTGGATCACACAAAGTGCTGTCCCATGAAGGAGGTAACACAACATTGTCTCCATTTCTACGACAACAGTTAGTGAAGGAGCAATTGAAACTCGCATAATACTTGTATTTTGTAACTGGTATGACTCCAGTCGAGCCAGCCACATGTGCCGAAGTAAATCTCTCTCACGGTGAATTTAGATCAGTAATACTCATCTCAATATTATGATTCAACTGAATATTCTAACAGAAACTTTCACGATATTATTGTTATTATATTCCAGTACATCATAACAGCCTCGAAGGTACTCATATATATTCATAGATATTATAATAGGTACTTTCGGGGAAAATTCCAATAATTGTTCAGTGATGGAAATTTCCAGGAAGGCAAATTGCGCCCACATTGCAACGTTCAGAAGGCAGCATTAATACTTTGCCGAATTAGTAACAAGTTTTGAATATTTACAAGATTAAATAAGCAGCTACGGCTTCACCGAAGGAAAACATTGTGGGTTTCATTTTAATAATACATTTGTATTATGTCCGACTTACTACTTAAGTACGTACTCGTATTTATTTCTAGTTTTTTTACTACTATTTACTTTTATACTTATATTATAGTAATTTCTAAAATGTTGAAGAAACCATGTGGATTAAGCCAAATATTCCACGGCTTCCCTCAACATAGACGTTATGTAATTTCTTGGTTGCTTTTGACCAAAAATGTGGTTGCTGGTGGCCTGCTAACATCCTTTATTATTCTGGCGGTACAAGACTCTCAATGGATGACATCGCGTATGTAGGTTACATTTACTTCCCGCAAGGTGGTCTCATGCTAGTTTGCCTTAACTTACGTACTGGATTAAGGTGATCTCTTTTGTTATGCCTCTTGCAAGAATTAGACTATATTTACTGCCACAACAACATCATTTCTTAGTGGTACGGTGATTATAATATTGTTGAGTTGCAAGTGTGGCAACACCTCCAATAACAGCGAGTGACGCGACCGAACATATAAATATAAGCGGCAGCAATCGGTGGCATCGTTCATTATTTTCTTTCGTCGGTTGTCGAACATTTAATATCTCTCTACCTCACTTACTGCATAGTCTTTGTAATTGTGTTATTACCTGCTTTTAATCATTATAAATTAAAAGTTATTTGTAGATCTGCATTAAATCAACTTTTTTAAGAATTGTCAGTTTTATTTTATAAGAAAACTATAATAATAATATAGTCTGTTATGCAGATCTCATAACTAGTGCATTTAGCTTAACATATAATAACACTGGACTTTTAAACTAAATAAACTATTTGAGATAATATCTGTTGCTTAGTTATCTTTCCTAGATCTGTTTGCCAATCGGCAAAGGCCTTCTCCAACCTTTTCTATTCTTACCTTTCCCGTGTCCCGCTGTTCCACATGACTATAGCCACTTGTCTGATTGCGTCATCCCATCTTTTTTGCGGTCTACTTCCCTTTCTCTTGCCTTGTCTTGTCTGGGATACCACTGGGTCATCCTTTTGCTCTATTTATCGCGCCCTCTTATCACGTGACCAACCCACCTCCGTTTAAGTCTTTTGTGTTTAACTGTTACGTCTGTAGTTTTTTTTTATTTCTGACAACGAGGTTTTTCAATCTGTCAGAGTTTCTGATACGGTGGTTACTCAGATACAATTCCAATCGATTTAACCAATGAATTTCTAAGCTTGCTTTTTGTGACCTCGCTGCCAATGACACAGCCCTGAGTTTATTTTTTATTTTTATGTTAAAATTTCCTGAACCATTAAAGTTTTACACACAAGAAAAGACAGAAGGCATTGTGCGAAACATAACACGTGTAGCCTTGATAAATTGCTTATTACTACTTAATTAAAAGTTCTTTCTAACTTATTTCCTTTTTACAAGCTTTTATTTAGTTTCACCTGTCCCGATGTTTGTCTGTAATGAAATCTTGCAAGTTAAACTTGATCCACTTCCCGATTTCCGATTTAGCTAAAATTTTAAATATACCTTTAATTTTGATGACAATGCAATTATATATAATTGGTATTATTATAAATCTAAATTGGCCGCCGTAATAAAATAGTGGTGTACATATTTCTGAACCAACTACCCAAATTGGGTATCAAATAAAGGACTTATAGTGATTATTTTTTTAACAAGTAATAAAAGGGTGTTTTTTTTTAAAAAAGCACTTGTTACCACTATGGTTGGTTTTATTGACCTATTATAATTGTAAGTAAAAAGTTTAACTTTTCTATAGAAATCTACTATCTACAGAAAATCTTAATAGCAATATGGAGCGCACGCAAAAGTCGTCGGTACTGGCCTCCCCGGTCGGATAGCCGTATCATTGTATTGTGAGAGTTTGAGAACAGATAATTCACGTGTGTGCTCTATAATACGAGTATCTCCTGCGTAGGAGGCTGGTCTTCCTTGAGACTGGCTGCCGAGACCGAAATCGGCTAGGAGTATATCATCATCACTGTTATGATTGTAGATTGTAATTGCAGAACCAAGATGCTGTTGACATATGTCAGTTACTATTAGGCAAGAAGTAGTACTAACCCAAACTCAACGAACTCTTAATTAGGACTGATATACAGGAAAGCCAAGAACCGTCCAATTATTCGTGGTACCATTGGAGTAGATTCCAGTGGTAATTTAAAATACAAGTTTAAAATATGACAATGGTATCCTACTATTTGTTAACATTTCTTTTACAGTTTATAAGTGTTGAACTATTTGCAATTATCTGGTCATGGTTTTGATCATTTTATGATATTATGGTTCCTCTAAGGACTTATTAGTTTGCTCGTCGTCTTACTTATGACCTCGGAACTAGTGTCACAATCACAATTATATTGTTATTTTTATGATATCTATAACCTGTAGCTATGAAGGTCTTTCCCAAAGGAAAATACACAAGTTGTTGCAAAATCATCATCATGCTTTGATGTAGGACCAACTGGTCTCTAGCATCGGTTTTCTCAGACCTTCAGGAAGCAAAGAGGTATGTAAAAATTTAACATAAGCCAAGTAGTAGAGCACAGGAGCCTTTGTAAGAAATAAGGAACTTGAAATCGACACGTAATTAAATTATGCTAAGAACTGGAGCGTTTTGCATTCATAAATAAACATGATTTTTGAATGGAAAAATAGTCTTAAATTGTATTCAAAATACTACCAGTACAATCATGACACAGTTTTAAATACATGTAAGCGTAAATATGTATCATGTCTCCCTTATTATTTAATTTTCTAAAAATCATGTTTATGAAGTCTACTCGTATATAGTTTGTATATTTAAAGTGATCGTTAGATTCGTCTTAATTAGAATAGAGTGGGTTGGTTTATGCAAAAAATAACAACCACCTTATTATTATTATTTTTTTTTATGTATGGACCTGTCGAAGTGCCTCAACTCTGCCTGATGCAATGAACGATGAAAGCAAAAGCAGAATACAAGAGTGGTGATCACCATACTCATTGTGAAGTAGACAATGCTGCATGGTGACCACATCATGGCAGCCTATTAAGTTTATATTTGTTTCGGAGTTTGGTTCTTTCTATGCATAAAATTTGTATATGTATTATAAAAAAAAGTATATATGTATTTATATCAGTTGTCTATGACACAAGCTCTGCTTAGTTTGGGACTAGATGGCGTTGTGTGTGTTTACACATCTAGTGTAAAATATTTATTATTTATTTGGAATTTCCAACATCGCAAGATACGTTCACAGCAATTTTTATAACAACTCAAACAAGTTTTGCCTGTGTAAATGATAAAAAAAAGTCTCCGGGCCTAAATATGGGATGAGCGTGAGTGACATTATAATTTAATAATTATGCTTTGAATACAACTCTGTCGTAATTATGTTTAGACACGGGATTGGCTTAAAATGCGGTCAAGTAACTGGTATGATGCACATCGACTGCACATGTATGTATACACATATACACAGGTATGGCAGCCTTGTGAAACTTTTGCATCGTTGAGCCTCCGGTCTCGCACTCACCAACGAAACACGACAGTACGAACTCTGTCATTTTACCGTAACCAGAAGATCTACATCTTCTTCGCGAGGGTAGTACCGTCCCAGTCAAGCCGGCCCGTTCGTGATGAAATCAGCGTGGCTCTACTACCTAAGTTTATCGTTTTTTACAACATTTAGCTTCTTAAAATATAAACATTTTCCATGCATGTAGATAGTCTTATATTTTTAGTAGTGTGTCGAGAACATATGGTATTATTTTCTTATTATACTCGTATCACTATCACTACTTGTTGGATTTTAAAGACAAAAATGGAAAATAAATGAGAGTTGAATGAATTTCAACAAGGAAAATCTCAACCATCAATTTTGAAGACTGGTTACTAATTTATAGGATGTTCCCATAAACATCTCGTTCTGAAATGGTGGTGTATAACTTACGTGACTATTTGAAATAAGACAAGGATTCATTGAAGTAGAACTCCTTGGAACAGCTGTATCAATTTGACAAAGTTAGAATTTACTGGAAGACTGTGTGAATACCAAGTACTTTAAGGCAATGGTAGGAATATCAAAACTAGAATCGATTTAGATTAGCCAGTGTATTGTAACCTACAAACTAAAGTTACTGTTAATTTTTTCAAAGGATTATGTACATATATGCTCACGCCTTATTCCCATTTGGAGTACACAGTGATAGCAGATCGCCTTTAGTAATGATCTTGACGTACAGTTCTCATAGCCCACACACCCACAGCGATACACGCACATTGATTGCGAGTTGTTTAAGGAGGTCTTTCTTCAGTTTAACGTGGATATAATCAGTGTGTTTTTGGAGGCCACTTGAACCGGCTGCGATTTGCTTACTCACAATAAAATATTTTTGTCATCCCTCTTTGTTAGCTCTCTAGCATAATTTCACGTTAGTCAGTATGTTTGAGTCACACTAAAGGCAAACGAAAGAAACTAAAAATGCAATATTTCATAGTTATTCAATTCTAATATAAAAGAACATACCTAGAGGTTTTTTAATAATATTACTGAACTATTCAAAGGATATTATGAAAAATATGATAGTACGGTTCGTCACATTAAACGTTTTGTATGTTTCCACACTAAAAATGTCATGTAAGCAATCGATTTTGTTGGAGCACGTGGGTTGGCCAGTCGCTACTTATCGATCGTTACGCCCCACACAACGCTAATTAGTTCAAATTTTTATTTTGTTATACGTTTGTTGGCTTACGCAGCCTCGCATGTTCAACTTGTACTTATCAACATTATAACAAGTAGAAGAACATATTTATTATGCTAAGAGATTCCACTTATTCCGTGCATTTATTTATAAAAACTAAGAATGTATTAGAGTTCCATGCTGTATTAATTTCATTACATTTAGACCTTGATTCCTTTGCAATTGCACACGTACAACTTTGGAATGTTAATAAACTTTCGTCAATATTATTCTACAAGGTCAATGTTGGTTAATGTGGGAGATTATAATATCATTTTTATCATTATTTTTTACACAGTCAAAACATGTTTTAGACAAATGTTATTTCAGAACCTTCTAACAAGAAACTCTACTACCTATACTGTATAACCTTTTTACTTGTCATTAGAGATTGGCACACTTCCACACGGACGGGAGTACAGTTGGCCAAGAAAAATTTCGAGTATTGTGTAAACTAATAATGTTTCTCATCGAATGCATCGTGTACTCTGTTTCCAAATTAATTGAGTATAAAAAATCAAGCAATATATTTATAAAACGCTTTATTAAAAACGACGCTGAACATATATTTCTTTGTTTTTTACCATGACTCTTTCCAGAGGGTCAACCTAATAGCGTCCAAGCCCTTTTGTGTGTTCAGGCAATGTGTTTTACTTATCATAAAGGGACCTACATTTTCGTTTGCTGTCATAATAAATTAATAAATAAAATTTCAAGAATGATTCCCGATTACGTTATAAGTATTGATAAAATTTATATAACCTATGTCAACTGCTATGTTATTACTCTTCCTTTTGGCTTTGCCGAAATCGGGTTAAAAGACACAACAACATTTTTTAAATAACTACATTATCTAATAGAAATAGTAAATGTTAAGGCTTGAAGCGGAGTCACGTGTTACACACAAAAAAATGTACGCAAGCAAACTATCAACTGTTAGTTCGAAGTTAAGCCAATGTTGCGCTCACTACAGCTTTACTTACTTTACGGACATATAAAATCACATTGACCGAATGGTTTTATTGACGCACCGGTATCACGTCTTCATATAAGCTTTCGACTGTCATTATTTATTCTAAGACAACCTAATAATTACAACGAACAGTTCGTTTTTTGTTTTTCGAAAGACGGTCCGCATTTCATATCATCCACATTTTATATACTTTTATCATGAATTTCATCACGACGCCGACTTAAAGACTCGGAGACTTATAATTGAAGACTATAAATACTTGACATTGGCAGAAATAGCTGATCCGAGTGATCCGGCTGGTTGCCATCCTCATGGTTCATCAAAAGCAGAAGAATAATTACAACAACATACAATTCATCGTAATGTCAAATAGTATGGATTTATGTCTATTTGGGTGTTTTGTTAAAGTTAAATAATATACCTACGGCTTACTTAAGAACCGTAATGTTTTGTGTCTATTGTGGTCCTGTTTAAAAGGATGTATCTGTAATTCTACTTAATTTTTATTACTAAATCGCTATGGAGGCAAATTTGATTTATTTTTAACTCCTCCATTTTACTTTTGAATAATGTCGTTGCATGCATCAAGGTGGTACAGCTTTTCATGTAGTCATAACTAGGTGTGTTCGTGGGTGCTGGAATTAAAGTAGACGTGAGGGATAAAGTAGTCTCATTAAAACATTGCTAATAAGAAGCATTTTTCGTTGAAATGTATACAGCGTATATAATATACGTAATCTAGCTCATATGTATGTATATAATTGGTATCATCAACAGTGTTTAGTGGTCCACTTCTCTGCATAAGCTTCTATTTAGAAAGGAAGATTTAGCCTACTATACATCTGACTTGTGTTCCGTTATCTTAGTTTGCTGGCCGAAACACCTGACTTATTCCAATTTTTTAATTTTTGTCCAACTAACATACTAACAAAATTTAGTAGTCCAGGGCGAATTTGAGGTATAATATAGTGGATTAGATTTTGCCCGCTTTCTTAGCTTTTGACTGCCTCAGTAGTCTAGTGGTTAGTATATGCGACTGATAGGAAAGAGGTCTGGTTTTCAATTCCTGGGTTCTTAATAGCAGTCTGGGGTATGGAAGTTCGGCAGTGATACACGCCCGTGCCTCGGATAGCACGTTAAGCCGTCGGTCCCGGTTGTCATGAGCATCTCTGGCAATCGTTATTGGGAAGTCAGTGCCCTCATATATACTGACAACTATTTATACCTTTGAATTCTGTTAACCGTCAGGATTGCGGAGGTCCAATGCCAGTAGCTCCGTGGAAAAACTGATATTCTGGTAAAACTGATTGAACTAGTAGCTGACCCCAATTTATCTTCAAAAAATAAAGGCTAGGAAAATGATAATAAGCTTTAACCCACCGCTTCGCCTGCGTTTATGTCGGTTAAAGTGGTAAATTGTAGCCCATGTCCTTCCTCAATAATCAAAGAATCTCCATTGCAAATTTTATTCAAATCGGTTCATCGGTTTAGCCGAGAAAGCGTAACAGACTGACAGTTACTTTCAAATTTATAATATACGAATGGATTTATAACGAAGATAAGAGATTTCTAGATAAGTGAATAGGTATAACATATAATAATGTATTTGTAAATAAACACCACTACGAAGTTATATAATGAAATCAGTATGCAGTGTTCAAGGCCTGCCGATTTGAAATATAGTTTACAATAAGCTTACCTACAATCGCTAATAACATAGGTAATTGGTAGGATCTGTTCAATTTAGTTATATGAATAAATTGTCCATGGTTTAAAATTGTAAAATTACCTTTATAAATAAATTATATTATTTGTAAACTACCAAGTACGCCAAACGTTGTTTTGCTGTATAAATTGTTTTTAAAATTTTGTAGATTTTCACACTACTTAAGTCATTAAGTAGTGTGAAAATTTAGAGTTGCAAATATTATTTTGTTAAATAATAATGAAAATAAATCTGGAGAGAGCCAGCCTTATCACCAAAGACAATAAAATTAACCTACCAACTATTCTCGGACTCACTCATAAATATAGAAACAATTTATAAAAATCAGTCAAAGCATTTCGGCGGATTTCGATAACATGACACGACATTTATATGTATCAAATGTAAATTTTATTCAGATTAACTTAAAATTATAATAGTTTTTTTTTAGATTGTCACTAAAAAAAAAGGTTTAAATTGCAAGGATATCAATAATACCGAAGTGAAGGAAATGAAACTAATATTTTAAGTCCTTTTAATCCAAGTTCCTTTATGCATTCTTCAAACGATTGGATCAGAACCTGATCACATAGCAGTGTTCACTAATAATGCTGTTCGACAACACAATGTATTTATAAAGCTTGTGTTAAGCTGGCGTGTTTCTAACGGAACCACGTAGGAAGTGACGATTAGATTGGTTGAGCTATTTTCCGTCGATAATCGCTGGCGACAAGCCTCTAATGACGTCCGACTAATAGCTATTTATTACAGTTTCGTAACGAGCTCCAATGTCCTACCGTTGTTGTTGTTCTAATGATACTTATATGCGAAACATAAATCTTATTTGTACTGTAATAGATTTGGAAAAAGTGTACGTATATTATGAAGTGGGTAACAAAAAGCAACCTAATTCTTTCTTCTGAGTTTAAGTTAGGTTAGGATCGGCTTTAAGTCTATTGGGATATGACGTAACTTCGATTTTTGATGTGGAGCGACTACCATCAGACTACCACAACCCAAGTACGAGGCGATATTGGTATTCTTTACTTTTATACTTGTGGGTGTGATTTGAAAATATTATTTCGGACATTTTGAAGGTTACATCTATCTGTAACGATTGCGAATGATGTTTGTATCGCAACCAGAACTGACCACCCTTAGCAGTGATTTTTTTTAATTCGAATAATATTGATGGTTACTATTTTGGTACATAAGAAATTATTATACAATGATAACAAAATGACACCCAATCTTCAATATAAGTATGAACTTATTAGAACAAGTAGGCAATTTTAATAGTATGTACGAGTATAAAGACTCAGTCAAGCTGCCTGGAGTTAGGTACATGTTTTACAGTCTACGTGATGCCAGGGAGAGTAATATCTTTACCAGATTATCTATACATCAATACAAGAAGCAAAAACTTTGTATCCTCCTTTACGAAAATTATGCGAACAGAGGGGTATGAAATTTGTAACAGCTAAACTACCTACAATAAATGTACCGTCTCCACGTATTTATAATTTAGAACAGTATTGACACCGATGAATTGTTATCTTTTGAGATACAGTATCCACTAGTTTAGAAGGTACGGGACATACTACTATTAACATATGTGAAAAAAAAGTTTAAAAAGAGGAGGGAGTGCAGAAAGCTACCATTATTTTATTGAGAGGATTAGAAATACATTCATCGACACCAACAACCCATAAACTCTCACAGCTGGGCTAAGGCCTCCTCTCAGGAAAGGGTTAAGGCCGATACGTACATGAAATGTACATTAAATTAATAAAATAATATTCCACACCTTATCATGCGTATGACACACGTATACACTCATATCCATATACTCGTACACAAATGTGTGTATGTCTATTCAATAAAAAAACGTTTTGTTCGTTTATACGAAATCGAGGTTAAGAATTAATAAGTTTCTCAAAAATATGTAATTCCATGTAAGGCATCTTATACGCACAATGCAATAAAAATAATTATTCTAAAGGCCTAACGGTTTGAAAGTAAAGGTTTATTTTAAATTTTGACCGTAAATTCTTTCAGCCTGTGCAGCAGTTTTTTTAGCCATAAATAGCTATCTGAGATTTTTGTAAATAAAAATAATTCTAACCGTTTTAATTAGTTATGTAAACTTTGTGTTTATGTATAAAGTTTGCCTGGCCTGGTCAAAAGACGACTAGTCTTTTCTTCACTAGTTGTTATTGACTAGTGGAGAATAGGTCACGAACTACCTATTGCCACCACTAAGATTAAAACACACCTTAATATCCTGAATTAGTTATAGAGGGCAGAAAGGTCATTTGATATTACGTCACCATCATCGCTAATGGATACCTACATTTCAAGAACCACAACTGTGTTACCGCCGTTAAATATTCCCATAATCAGGTGAAAATGTGGGGTCTGAGAAGGTCTTATAAATTACAGAGTCCTGGATGATTGAGGTTTGTTCAGTAGTTTTGCTTTTGTAGAATTTTCTAAAAATAATCCTAGCTAGATCGATTTAGCACGTCCGAAATCCAGTGCATACTAAATGTGATAAAAATCGATGGAGCCGTTTCCGTATATAAATCCATAAGAATTGCTCTTTTAAAGGTATTAGAGATATACGGCAATTTATATCTATATATGTATATTAGGCAAACGTAAAAGCCGATTGCGTAAATATTAATTCGGTTGTGTAATAATCATGTAAGCTGCGCTCAAGATAAGCCTTAATTTATGCTCCGGTGTGACAGGGCACGTGGTGGTTTATCGCGACTTCACCGTTGTCACTCCGTCACCGTGACGTTGGCATGGAGGTATTGTGCTTGGATGAGCTTTTAAACTTCTTATCGACTTTAAATGTAACTTTTGTTACATATAAAGTATTAGTTTCTTCTTTAAACACAACTCATCATTATTATTAAATTATTGCAGTCCACTGCTTGATGGAGGCCTCTCCTATTTTACATTTTAAAAGGCAACTCAGGTACTAGGAATATATATTGTGTTATATCACAAACAAACATGTAAAACAATTGAAGCGGCGACTGCAGTCAAATTACTTTAGAGGCGATTGTTTAACAGAATCCTAGAAAATGGCATTCTATAGTATCCGCCTTGAATATATGTACGCTTTAGATGTATTGATCACTATGCGAATGTCATATACCTGATAATTCAAATATATAGGTATAATACATGTAATAACATACAGTTAATATTTAAACCTAATTTTGCCTGCGGCTTTAATATCATGACGGTAAATTATGAGCTAACCGTAGTTACATATCTGGCAGTATTAAATATCATATTATTAATTCCATACAGAATATTGTAAAATGAGTAACATCGTAAGTATTACTATTTAAACATATTATTCATCCCACAAGTTAACTAACAAAATATGTAATAGTGTAATGGCCATTTCGTGCAAAGAAGACGAAAGAATGTAACAACAGATAGAAGTACATAAAAGGAGACAGGGAGGCGCACGTCATTCGACTTGACCAATCAGTGATCGATTGTATATATAAGATTTTTAGTATCATGCCAGCTCTACTTAAATTGGTGGCGCAATAATGTTTTTAAAAAACAATGTTACCTTATAAGGCAAAAGTTTGCTCGTTATTTAGTTTTGCTGAAATCCGAACTTTATTAATAAGGAAAAATTTTGTAATGAAACACAACTTCATTATTTGGTTTACTAAAAAAACTCTGTTTTAATTTTTAGTATATTGTCATATTTTATTACAATTATTTTTATCTACAAATAGCTGAGTCAGTGTGGTGTTACCAATGGTTAATAGTTGACGCCTTGAGGTCAAGCTGGTCTAAAAAAGTAGCCTACATAACTCCTTATATCATCAGCTATCAGCCAGTAAACATCCCGTCAAAATCGGTACAGTGATTAGATGAAACACAGACAGACAAACAAAAGTTTGCAAAAAATGATTTTTTTATAAAAGTACCGTATATTGCTTTCACATGCGCTTAGTAAAAAAACTGTTAATTTTTTATTAAAAACAGATAAGTACTTTAATTTTATAATCGACACGAAAAAGCAAAAAAAAAAATTCCCTACTATTCATAACAACTTGACTGTACAGTTTGGCCTAATGGTTTAAACGGTCGCCATGCCGTTTACTACTTCGCCAAATGTTGTGGGTTCAAATCTCACATGGGACAACACGCATGTAATCCACAAATTGTTGTTCCGAGTCTGGGTTTTCTTCGCGATTGTTTCATGTATGTTTATAAAGTCCCCTGCAACACAGGACATATTCCTAGTGTGAAGTTGTCTTTTTTTTAAAACTATATGTATGTAAACCTTATATAGAATCAGTTTATATAAAGCATGTAAATCATTTTTGAAGTTATGTTACGTATCTTCGGTTCTCTAACCAAAATACTTTGTCGTAGAAAACATTATTATTCCCAATTTCCTCTGAACTCCAAAAGCTGTTGCCATAATCGTCTAGAAAACCATTTACAGCTTACCTCTAGCAGCAGTCTAGGTCTTAGTCGTAATAATTTCGATGCACTTACCTGGAAAGAAAATAACACGTTAAAAGTGATATACAAACTTTAAGTACATACGCTAAGCATTGTTTGAATCTAGAAGGTGCTTGTTTCTCGGAAATAAATAATTAAAATTAATTTTAGTGTTTGATGATCAGCTCACCTAAATAACTTGAAAGAATATGACTAAAGGATGTGGTGTTCTCATTTTCAAATGAGATGAGAGATTTCTTTTCACTTTTTTCACAATCAAAATAGAGTTAGAGCAACGTTATTGTACCTTCAAAGGCTTATAAATATTATCATAGTTGATTTCCTGAGTCTTTCATTTAAAACAATCGAACACTGTTGATCCAAAGGAGGTACTGTCACATTCAAAATCACGTCTCAAAGATAATCACTTGCCGGATGCCGAGTACTCGTTATTATGAACGAATAAATTGTATTCTCGAACGTGGTTCGTCGAACGTTTTTAATATATAATACAAACATTATACGAGTACATATTTATTGTATTTGGCAGTTTTTTTTTTTTTTTTATTATACAGTTGGCAAACGAGCAGACGTATCGCCTGGTGGTAAGCGATTACCGCCGCCCATGGACACCCGCAACACCGGAGGCGTTACAAGTGCGTTGCCTGCCTTTTAGGAAGGATTACGCTCTTTTCTTGAAGGTTTGAAGGTCGTATTGGTCCGGGAACACCGCAGGCGACAGCTCATTCCACAGTTTTGCTGTGCGCGGCAGAAAGTTTCGGGAAAATCGCACAGCTGTGGACTGCCAACCATCTAGATGATGGGGATGAAATTTCTGTCGCGTAGGACGATGGCGGAAAGATGCGGCAGGGATCAATCCGAACAATTCCTCGGAGCACTCCCCATGGTAAATGCGGTAGAAGATGCATAGCGAAGCAACATCTCTACGCAGCGCCAGAGAGTCTAGCCGAATCGGAAGATCCTGGCAATCGACGATTCGAGTCGCCCTCCGCTGAATGCGGTCCAGAGGGAGGAGCTGGTATTGGGGTGCCCCTGCCCAAAGATGAGGACAGTATTCCATGTGAGGCCGAACCTGCGCCTTATAAAGGCGAAGGCGGAGGGCCGGAGTGAAATACCGCCTCGATCTGTTGAGCACACCAAGCTTTTTTGAGGCCAATTTGGCCTTGCCCTCCAAATGGCCACGAAACTGGACTTCGCTCGATACGTCGACACCAAGTACTCCAATATTGGCAGAGGCAGATAGGGGAGTGTCGTCAAAACAAGGGTATACGACCCACGGAAGTTTTGCAGTTATGACAAATGTATTTTAAGTTCTTAATAGCAAAAGTAAAATCTTGTTTAATTTACATCAAGTGTAGAAACTAATTGGAGAGGCCTATGTCCAGCAGTGGATACTGCGGTAGGCTGATGATGATGATGATGTAGAAACTAAACATTTTGCGAATTAGGTAGTCTATATGTAAGTGTCTGTATGTAATATTAAAGTAACCGCTTTTTACTAAATGCACACGGTACATATACCAAAGTTTTTTTTTTTGAATTTTTGTCTGTCTTTCTGTTTGTTCCGGCTAATGGCTAATCTCTGGCACGGTTCGACCGATTTTGATGGGACTTTCACTGGTGGGTAGTCGATGATACAAGCAGTAACTTAGGCTACTTTTTTAAGCTAGCTTACCCCGCGGCGTTACCCGCGTTACGTCAATAACCGTGGGGTTCAGCTAGTTTAAATATATAACTGCCTGGTCATCAATAATAGCATTAAATAATCCACTACCGGACATATATCTCTCTTCATAAAAAAGTTTTTGATCTACTGTAAGTATCGTAATCGCTTTACAGTGCTGTTTTCCTGCGTAGTTTGCTTCTTTAGAAAACTTTCAAGACTTTCAAGAATTTAACTATACTAACTGCCTCGGTGGCGTAATGGTAGCATATACGACTGCTGTGCTTGATGTCTTGGGTTCGATTCCTGGGTCGGACCAAATGTTTGTATGATCTGCAAATATTTGTTTCAGAGTTTGGGTGTTTTCTATGTATAATATGTATATGTTTACAAAAAAAGTATAAATGTATTTATATCAGTTGTCTAGTACCTGCTCTAGTACAAGCTCTGCTCTGCTTGGGACTAGATGGCGTTGTGTTATATGTCCGAAATATTTATTTATTTAAACTTAAAATATTTTCCTTCCTAATAATTTTGAATGTTGTGTTATACTACCTGACCTTACACTTATTTGTTTTTGATTTTCGATTAAATAATAAAGTAAAATGCTTTTAAACGAGCAATTCTTGTATATATAATCTGAAAAATTATACAGTGAGTACATATTACTAATGGTACTTATTAATTTTGAATTGCGAATGAAATGATATATAGTTTGAGCATCTCTCGTTGAACTAATTGTACGCAAATAATGATGAATGTACCTCGTACGTCCGATTGATTGACTCATGGGTTTATACAAGTGAAATTGGCTTTCAATATAGCCCATATTCGGTGAAATCATGGGGATAAATGCACTCTCTGCTTAATTACTTCGTTATCATACGTACCGCTATGATTCATCCGCTGAACATGCGTAATCAAGTCCACTTCATGGAAAATGGAATTACATAGTGTTCAATTACAGTGTTAATTACCTACCTACTCAGGTATACAGTCTTAAATTTATTTTGAATTATACAAAAATGTTCAAAAAGTATTGAATTCCTCTTAATCCGGTGGAGTCAGCCCATTAAAACAGCTGTACCGGTTGAAGGATTTACAACCCATACAAATAAATAAAATTGAAGTGTCTGTTTGTAATTTCTAATGATGATTCTTGTTACTAAATATAAATGGAAGTGCAGACGGTGCTTACACATTTTTTTTTATCTATCTGCCTGTTTGTTTTTTTTTTTTTTTTTTTTTAAAGACTTTCCTCCAACATTATTTGAGTCCTTGTGTAACTATGTCTCTTTGTCACTCAACTTCAATTATGCCTCTCGCACTATTTTTCCACATCCTATTTCTTTCTTTTACTCTTTCTTTGCCTGTTTGTTGTGGCACGCTGAGCGACTTTCAACTTATGGACCAGCCGTACCGTAAGGTTTGGTTAGGTTTAGGCGGCGGAGAAGGCCCGGGAGTACGATATCCACTCGGACCCGATCCGCCGCCGGCGCACGGGGCGGCGGAGGCGCGCCTATCAGTCGCAAACCGCGAGGGGGCGACGTACGCGTGTGCCGTGCGTCGCCTAATTTCGGATTTTTACCAGCAGACGGTGCCCGCTTCAGTGCGGGCAGGCGCTGGGAGGGGTCCGATCGTGTTAATAAACGCAGTTCCCGGACCCCTCCCTTCTCAGGCGCAGAGTTGGCACACCGTGTGGTTTTAGTCGGTTCGATTCCGACACACCGCCCCGCCGCAAACCCCGGCGGGGTGACGGCCCGAGGGGGTTTCCACACGTAAAAAAAAAAAAAAAAAAGGTTTAGGCCCTAATGTCACGACAGGTAAGACGCACTAATTGAAGTCTTTTATCTTTTGGCACTGAGGGTTCGACGATGAGTAGACCCGACGAAGTTTTCCAAACGCTGCCCAACGCGGTCTATTCTTATGTTCACCCCGTCCTCGAAGTTGTTTCTACCTTGCAATATACTAATCTAATAATTATTTCTTTATTTATACTTAAACAGAACCAGATTATATATTACGGTACATTTAATACAGTGCATTTACAGGTGATCTGGTTAGGAGGTGACGTACAATACACATAAGCTACGCCGTAGCCTATCTAGAAGAACAGCCCCCAGATATGCTACGGCGTAGCTTGTATACAGGAGAGATAGATGAGTTATCTAGCATGCAATCTATATAAATAAAATGAATCACCGAAATGTACGTACGCGCATAACTTCCGATCAACTGCAGGACAGACTTTGTTAGGACAAAGTATTGTTTACAAGAAAAATAAAAGATAACCGGCAAAGTGCTTTTTTATCCGCGAATGTTACACTATATGTTGGAAAATGAGCATAATTACTAAAAAAAGCCTTCAGAAATTTAGAAAATATTTACTTACAAAAAATATGGCGGTATGAAGTTCGCCGGGTCAGCTAGTATATTACAATTCACGGTCCCACACTTATTGTTTTAACTAATCTAGACTCTTTGTGTACTAGCTATATGTTGTTGTTGAATAATAATAATAATTTGAAGCATTTTTCACAAGGCCATCTGATCCCGAAGCACGTAGTGATTTTATTTTTATTGAATAGGGTGCAAACGAGCAGACGTATCACCTGATGGTAAGCGATTACCGCCGCCCATGGACACCCGGGACACCAAAAGCATCACAAGTGCGTTGCCGACCTTTGGGGTATGGGCCTCCGGTATCCTCACTCACTCGGTGAAACACAGCGCAAGCGCTATTTCACATCGGTTTTCTGTGAGGCTGTGGTATCACTCCGGTCGAGCCGGCCCATTCATGCCGAAGCGTGGCTCTCCCACGGAAAAAGTGTAATAAATAATAAATTAATAAAATATTTCGGACATCCAACACACAACGCCATCTAATCCCAAGCTAAGCAGAGCTTGTGTTATGGGTAATAGACAACTGATATGAATACCTACATAATTATTTTTTTGTAAATACATACATATTAGGTCTTTACCTATGAAATTGCCGTTTTGTATGCAATAAGTGAAAGTACTTATTTTTTCAAACTTTTTTATTTCTGTTATTCAAAGTAATCACCCATGCAATCGACGCATCTTTGCCAACGCATTGGCAGTTTATTGATGCCCTTCTTGTAAAAATCTGCTGGACGGGAGGCAACAAACTCTTCAAAGGCATTTTGTACTGCCTCTCGGGAATTGAATTTTTTACCCACTAAAAAGTTGTCTAAATTTTGGAAAAAGTAATAGTCGGTAGGTGCAAGGTCTGGTGAGTATGGCGGATGAGGGAGAGCTTCCAACCCCAGCTCTTGCAGCTTGGAGACTGTCTGTTGCGCAGTATGGGGTCGCGCGTTGTCGTGAAGGAGCAGTGGGGACGACCGATTGACCAAAGCTGGTTGTAGATGTGCAAGCTTCTCCATCATTCTCTCCAGATCTTCACAGTACACATCTGCATTAATGCTCATGCCGTTTTGTAAAAAGCTGTGGTGAATCACACCCGCACTAGACCACCAAACAGTGACCATCACCTTTTTAGGGGTCATTTTTGGTTTAGGGCATTGCTTTGGTGCTGAACCAGGGTCTAACCAACTTGCTGAGCGCTTTCGATTGTCGAACAGAATCCATTTTTCGTCGCACGTAACTATTCGTTT
Source organism: Spilarctia lutea (assembly GCA_916048165.1). Lineage (NCBI taxonomy): Eukaryota > Metazoa > Arthropoda > Insecta > Lepidoptera > Erebidae > Spilarctia > Spilarctia lutea. Next base: position 26,067,000 of record OU696470.1, on the reverse strand, counting down.
CAAAATTCCTTCATTTCTTTGCCTGTTGAGCAGCGAAAGGCAGGTCTCGACGCGTACGTTGCGCTGGCGATCGTTAAGGTCGTGGGGGACCCATCTATCAAGCTTTTTTACCTTGCCAATTTGTCGCAAATGGATCAATATTGTTTTGATGCTTACATTAAAAGCTGCTGCTAGCTCAGCTGTAGATTGAGTTTCGTCAGCTTCCACAATCGCCTTTAATACATTATTGTTAACCAAAGTCTCCGGACGACCACGACCTTCATTTTTCAAGTCAAAATTTCCAGAACGGAACCGGGAAAACCAATAAAGGGTTGTGCGTTCGTTTGTACAGTTCTCTCCGTAAACGTTTTTGATGTTACGTGCCGTTTGTGTCGCGTTGGTGCCACGACGGAACTCATATTCCATAATTACACGAATTTTTAAAGTATCCATTATGATGAAAAATGTTCAAATGTAATGAAAATACAACGCTAATCCAAAAACAAAAGACTGAGTTTGTAAATAGAATGTCATGGTTTTAAAACAAAATTAATTTGAATTTAGAATACAGAGCCATTACAAACTTTTTTTTATTTGAAATGACCAGTACTGAAGAAACGCAATTTCATAGGTAAAGACCTATTATTATATATAGAAAATACTCAAACTCCGAAACATATATTTGTAGATCATACAAACATTTGGTCCGACAGGGAATTGAACCCGAGACCTCAAGAACAGCAGTCGTATATGCTACCACTGCGCCACAGAGGCAGTGAATGGTAAAGACTTTTAATAAAAATATAAATATTTCTAAATAAACACATCTCCATCTGGGTAATTTAGGAATAACTTTGGCATTTTACAAACCTCAAACACGTTATTAGAAAACTCACGGAAATCGTTTTTTGTTTTTCGAAAGACGGTCTCCATTTCATCTCATCCACATTTTTTATATTTTTAACCATTTAATTTATCGCAACGAAGTCAAGACACGAAGATCTAAAATTTGAAGACTTTAATTACTTGACATTGGTCGAAATAGCTGAGTAACTGGTTGCCATCACATCAAAAAAAGAAGAAAATAACTCACAAATGTATGATGGATGATGTCTCGTAATGTCAAGTCTCGTGGTCTAAACAAACTATTAGACACAATAATGGATTTACCACTAGGCTAAGTAGGCTGATGCCTAAGGTGACCAATTTTAGGGGGCGGCAGATTTGTCTCAAAATATTTTTTCCTTATAAAAAAAAATAACATAATAATATGTTCAAAAATACGGATAAAAGAATTCTTGAAAATTTAACAATACTCTAAGACTAAAGAGTGTGTCAGTCAGTGACAGATTTACAATATTAGTATAGATTATAATCACGTAGATTCTCACAAATAATTTATTTTTATAAATATTAAAGAATAATATTATTATAGCAATAGGGATTTTTCAATTATTTATATCTATTTTCAACGGGTTTTTTAATTGAGATTTTCAATTTATCTAGGAAAATTGCATTTTCAATAGACAAGTTTACATTGAGTTGTGATATTTTTAATTACTTTAGTAAATACACCGCAATTACGAACACATCAGTTTTTTTTTTCTTTTTGCCGAAAACAGCGCCACCGCATCGCTAAAAGCGGGTTTCTTTGTGCAACATAGACGTCAAACATGGGCAAGTTGAAAATAACAGTATTTTACCAGTCAATATTAATACTGCATACCATTAGCGCCATCTACGAGCGAGTAGCAAAACCATTTTAGTCCCAAAACTAGGGTAAACTTAATGTTGCACAGCGCTATCTAACAAAACAACTGTATATTTTACAAACGACGCTGTCGCCATCTATCTAAAGTTTTGGTAACTGAAAAAAATACTTAGTGTCGTTAGCTGCTGACAGATGACGCTTGTGGCAATTATATTATTTTTCATCACGATTTAATTTCCAACACACATCGAATAGAAAACTTTGAATTAGTTTTTTTACTGTTCCTAAAAATAATTTCGTAGTATTCTATACAATTTTTTTTAGGATACAGATCTCTCCGCACATTAGATTCTGAATTATTATAATGGCAATAGGTTCATCAGATTTTTATAAAATCATATTCATATAATTTCACCTATGAATATATGGTTCTACTAGACTACGATTTTTTAACACATTGAATTAATTTTAACCATTGACTAAATAAAAGTATTGTGTCAGTGATTTGACCAGTGGTATATTTAGTTTACGGTCAAGGATCATAGTTACGATGTTTTTGAAGGACATCTTAAAAATTTACAATCGAAGTTTTCAAATTATCAGACTCAAATCAATTAAAAAATAAACATATATCAATCTGTATAAATTAAAATGAAACATTAAAATGTATGTACGCGCATAACTTCGGTTAGACTGCACCAAATTGGATAATTATTTGTTTTATTTATTTATTTTTTTTATTTTTTTTATTTATACTTTATGCACATTATAGTAACAAAGGTGAACTTAATGCCGTAGGCATTTTCTACCAGTCGACCTTAGGGCGATGCAGAGCCAAACAAGGTAGATGCACAAACTAAAAATTTATACCGACTTCTCAACAAGGAATTCACCAATTAATCATAAATTTCTCATCGAGAAATCAACAAGATTAAGAATAATAAATTAAACAATAATTAGTAATAATTTATATAGATACACATAACATATACGTATTAAATACTTATACATACATAGGTACTAATATATATATATATACATGTATACACACAAACATATAATACATACATAATATAAATTCTAAAAGGGGAGAGAGTATGATGAAATCAGCGTGGATCCGATAGGGTGCTCAAGAAATGTCTCTGCAACAAGTGTTTAAAATTTTGTTTAGTTTTAGCCATCCTGATCGTGAGAGGGAGCTCGTTCCATAGGAGGACAGCTTGTATGAAGAAGGTTGAGTGTAAAAAATCAGAGCGGTGAGTGGGACATTGTAGAAGCAAGTTGTTGGAAGACCTAAGGTTCCTATCGTGGTTTGAACCTAGATAATGAAATTGAGTAGTTAGGTAGGAAGGAGAGCTTGAAGAGAAGAGTAAAGAATAAAGGGTAGTTAATGCCCGTATATGTCTACGTTGGCGAATTGGAAGCCACTTCAAATAAGACCGATACTCGGACACGTGATCATATTTCCGTAAGTTGAAAACGAATCGAATGCAATTGTTGAGAAGACGGTCGAGCTTATTGAGCAGATCTGCATTCAGGTCAAAGTAGCACACGTCACCATAGTCGATTATTGGGAATATTAGGGTCTGGACAAGCATTACCTTAGTTTTCATTGGCAGAAAGTTTTTAAGCCTATAGAGAGTTCGTAACGAGCCCGTGACTTTCTGGCACACAGATGCAACTTGTTTTTGCCAGCTGAGTGTTGTATCGATGTACAATCCGAGGTCCTTCACATTTTCACAGTATGGGATAACCATACCATCGTAGGTAAGTGGTGGAAGCGAAGCAAAGTCTAACTGGCTCATGCGACGGTTACTTCCGATGATGATACCCTGACATTTATTTGGATTTACCGATACGCCAAACATATCGGACCAGTGTTTAATGGCTCCCAGGTCACTGTTTATGATCGAGATCGCGGACGATACATCGCACAAATCAGTTTGATAATATAATTGCAAGTCATCAGCACACAGATGATAGGAACACCGAAGTCTTAACGTGATGAGATTAATGAATATTGAAAAGAGAAGAGGTGAAAGAATACCGCCTTGGGGGACGCCAGCATGGAGATGGCACCAGCTAGAGGAACAATCTTCCATCTTCACTGACTGCTGACGATCCCGAAGGTAAGAGGAGAACCAGTCCAGCGCTTCTTGAGAGACTGAGAAATTGGATAGGACAGCGAGAAGGAGTTCATGACTGACAGTGTTGAAGGCATTGGAGAAATCAATCAGTACCACGGTGGTAACCTTGGCATTCTCCATTCCCGCCTTAACATCACCAGTCACTTTAAGAAGGGCAGAAACTGTGCTGTGGCCTGGTCGAAATCCAGACTGAAGAGGACTGAGTAAGTTGTTACAATATATGAAGCGAGAGAACTGTTTGTGGACACAGGCTTCTAGCACTTTGGAGAGAAAAGGAAGAATAGAAATAGGACGAAAATGACTGGGAAGAGACGGATTAGGAATTTTAGGCAATGGGCGTACATACGCTTTACGCCACAGAGAAGGAAATGTGCCGGACACAAGGGAGAAGTTAATAATATGGGAAATAGCAGGGAGGAGGTGAACTATTAATGTGGTGATCATTCTCCGGCTAATTCCATCACAACCAACCGCTTGGGATTTGATGGATAGGATTACTTTCTCAATTTCTCCTTCCGCGACTGGAGCAAAGTGAAAAGGGCTTGAGTTAGAGCGCGGTAGACTATTAATGTAGTTAAGGGTATTATGTTCAGACAGACTGTCCATAATAAAAGATGTAGTAAAATGTTGATTCAGGGAATCGAGACTTACTGATTGTGGAAAGTCTACATGCCGCGATCTGCCGACACCAAGAGTTCCAAGGAACTTCCAGATGTCGGCAGGAGAAGAAGAAGAAATATTATCTAGAATATGGCGGCGTTTAGCGTTCCGTATCATCTGGTTACACCGATTTCTTGCAGTCTTATACAGTTGGCAGTTGACTTCTACACGGTCCCTCTTAAAAGTTCTAAAAGCTCGATTTCGGTGTTTCATGGCCGTCCGTATATCCCTGGTCATCCAGGGTGCTGGCGGTCGTTTAACCCTAACCTTTTTAATTGGAGCGTGAGTGTCATACAACTTAGTGACTAGTTCGTTGAATATGTTTACCTTGTCATCTATGGAAGAACAGTCGATCAAGGGTGTCCAGTCAATACATGAAGCATCACCACTCAATTCATCGATGTTCATTCTCCTAAAGCAACGCCTGTATAGGATTTCGGGTTTGGGTTTAGAGGGTTTGAGGATATAGGAGAGGAAAATTAGGTCATGATGTGAGAATCCGGGAGCATCTAGTTGCCCATGAGAGGAAACAAGGGAAGGATTGGAGGCGATGATTAGGTCGAGCCAAGTGTCCTCGCCGTTATTGTTGTGATGAGTGGCATGTAGTGGCAGAACATTAAGGCTGACCGACTCAAGAAGGAGTTGGAGTTTACAGGAACGACGGGAGGTTTGATCTAGGAGATTGGTATTAAAATCACCCATGATGACGTGATGAGCATACTCTGTACCCAAGGATTCAAGGACTGATTCGAATTCAGTGAAATAGTCAACAGAAGGGGGACAATAGGTAACACCAAGGACAGTTTTAACGCCCCCGACACAAACCTCTAAGAATAAGTACTCAGCAGCGGCAGCAGAAGAGGAAGATGAAATAATTTTATGAGAAAAATCACTGCGTAGGTAAATAGCCACGCCGCCCCCTCTTCCCTCCATCCGGTCATTTCGGATAAGGATAAAGCCAGGGAGCGAGTAAGAGGTAGATAAAAGATGTGGTTTGAGCCAAGTCTCAGAAACCAGGACGGCATGAACATTAACATCACTGAACGCCTCGTACAAATCAGAATAGTGGCTAGGAACGCTTTGGGCGTTTAAATGACATACGTTAAATAGATGATTATTATTAAAATTAAATTTATTGCGTAGAACACCACCGAGAGAATCTGATAAGGAGGAGAAGCTTTCATCGCTTAAGCCGATCTCGGACCCACATGCAGAACCATAACATTCACTATCTGATGACATATATATAAATAAACTATAAATATATAATAAAATAAAAGTTAGGAGAATAAAACTTATTAATAAAACAGAATATATTAAAATATATGTGTATACCTATCAATGTGCAAATATTCTGGTACACCGTTTGTATCTCTGCACCACCCGCCAGCTTACATCACTAGAAAAAGAAAAAAATATATATATATAAGAAAATTAAACAGAAAACTAAACAGGATACATTTTATAAAAGTTCTCAACACGAATGCAAAACAATATTTATGGTGCAGCGTATCCGAACTGTAATGAGTAAAATGAGTGAACGATTGCATCTTTAATCTATGATATCACTCATAATGCACCGCACACAATTGCTAAGTTACATAAAAACAGAGAGGGTATATTAATATTTTGTCGTTTCAATCAAAACAAAGGTGCAGAAATCAACACAATTTGTGATAGTGTGTTACATAAATTTAGGTATGAGTTTTGTTTACATGGAGATTTTAGGATTAAAATTGTTAAAATAAAGAAGAAAAAATAATTAAAATGAACTGAAATACCCAAAACAGAAAACTTGAATAACTATTTTAGTTGTTTACGAGACCTGATATCTCCCGCGGATCGGTCACTGGGACCCGCGGAAGCCGATTGTGGCTTTGGGTACTTCGTCAGTAGCGGGTTCAACTCGTCGATGGTCGTGATTTTATGTCTGATACCACCTGGGACCTTGATAACTATGGTGCCATTCTGAGTCCAGCTAGCAGAGACCCCAAAATGAATCCTAGCCTTGGCGAAGATGGATTGCCTGGTTTTTGTGAGGAACTCCTTAACACTGATAGAAGAACCCTTAAGCCCTGATTTCGCATTCCATACCGATGATCTGTCGTCCACACTTGAAAACTTTACTAATATAGGCCGCCGACGCTCCCCACTCGCCGCTCCAAGTCGGTGGCAGAGCACGATAGATGAAGCAGTTATGCTCTTGAGGCTTAAGTGGTTGTTGATGATTTGCAGCGCGACAGCCTTGCAGTCCTCCTTTTGAGCCTCTTCGACACCCAAAAAAATTAGTGACTTACGTCGCTGTCTGGTTTCTATGTCGTCGATCTGTCTGGAGCACTCGCCTATCTGCTTCCGGAGCAAGCCTAGCATCGAGAAGATCAGCTCTCGAAAGCATCGAAATTCCTCCGCCACCTTAGCCACGGTGTCTTTGGCGGGACCAGCACCCTGAATCTGAGACTCAAGGTCTGACATCTTCCTCATAAAAGTGTCTTCAAGTGTCCTCTGCGCCGATATTATATCACTGATTTGTGACATTCTTCAATATATTTAAGATACTCGTAGTTGTTGTTTAGCACTGTAAAGCGATGCGCTGGCAGGTGGTGTGTATCAATTGTCCAATTATTACATTAAATATGTTGCGAACGTGAGTACCAGTAATTTAACTATATTCACTTGTCCCAAGATAAAGAATTGAGTCAAATGTATAATAAATTGTAATTAATTTTTAATTCCGAAATTTACGACACGTCTATATTTTTCTACACCTACCGCCGAAAAAAAAACGTGTGTAAACGTATGTGTTTACTATTCTCAGGACAAGGTTTGTATTAAAGAAAATTATAGAAAACCGAAAGTATAAAATTAAGTTAGTCCACGACTGTACTACTCGTGGGAAGCTGAGGCTTATGGATATTTAGAAAATAATTACGAAAAAAATGGCGGTACGAAAGTCGCTGGGTCAGTTACAATATTAATAATATAGATCGCCTGAATGTATGTACGCGCATAACTTCCAATCGTCCACGTCAAATTGAATAATTATTTTTTATAAGTTAGTTCTTGTTAGGACAGGATTTGTATATAATTAAATTAAAATAAAACCGGAAAAGTTATTGTGCAGTACGAAGTTAGCCGGGTCAGCTAGATTTAATGTAAATACTAGTTATCCGCGGTTGTATTTGTAAAGATACAAAATCAACTGCGAGCAACAGCGCGGGACTCGGCTAATATTTCTGAATAATTGACTGCACTAAATAAATAAATCGGTGATGGGAAATAATCTATATTTATTTATTTATTTATTTATTAAAACTTCCTGCAAACATGTTGCACAAGGCGGACTTAATGCCACAGGCATTTTCTTCCAGACAAACCTTTGGGTGTTGCGAAGTTATTTGTGGCAGGTGTGTGTTTATACGACACGAGAGACTAAATAAAATTATTTAATTATAATTATATTCGCAAGCCATGGTATATGGCGAACATACGAGTATTTTGAGCCTTCTCTAACTTTATATATTGCATGCGATTGTTTATTGTATGTACACATGTGTTTGAGCGAATAAATAATTCCTATCTCACTAATGGTGTAGTGGTTTAAGCGGTCACCACGCCGTCTTCTACTGCGCTGAATGTTGTGGGTTCAAATCTCACATGGGACAATACTTTGTGTGGTGTGTATTGTTATTATTGTCGTTTGGTATTATATATGTATTGTGGGAGAGAATTAAATAAATTATTAACCGACTTTTTTTATGGAATAGGGGTCAAAAAATGATGGTAAGCGATTACCACCGCCCATGGATACCCACAACACCAGAGTCGTTGAGGGAGGGGGAGGGGGGTCGAGGTATGGAGGCCTTTGGGAATGGACGGATTTTGGGGTATGGGCCGCCGGTATCCTCACTCACTCGGTGAAACGATATTTTACACCGGTTTTCTGTGAGGCCGTGGTATCACTCTAGTCAAACCGGCCCATTCATGCCAAGCGTGGCTCTCCCATGGAAAGAACACGACTCCAAATAAGGAGGAGGTTATCAATTCGACTACTTTTTGAAATATTTGTTACTTCATAATTGAAGTGAATTCCTGTATAGTCCCATTACAATTTGGTCCAGGTCTTGAAGTCGGTTTTGTTTTTGTTATAATTTATGATTATTTTACAGTTACACTGTAATAAATTCTAACAAAATTTAATAGATATATGGCTTCAAATTTTGTTAGAATTGGTTATTGACAAGAAATTGTTATACTGTTTTCTTGTGTTACTTTTTTATAAGTTTCACACCAACTTGTTTAACAACATTATTGTTCTATTTATTACAAGCTTTTATTTAGTTTCCCCTGTCCCGATGTTTGTCTGTAATCAAATCTTGCAAGTTAAATTTGATCCACTTCCCGATTTCCGTTTGAGTTGCAATTTGAAATATACCTTTAGTTTTGATGACTATGCAATTATATATAATCGGTAACATTATTTATATAAAATGGCCTCCGTAATAAAATGGCGGTGGACATATTTTTCTTTTATTAATAAGTTACAAAAGCATGTTTTTAAATTAAAGTATTTAAATTGATCACTTGTTTACTAAGAGATTAGAAATTTGTTACTCATTTTAGCAACTGAGGTTCAAGTGTGGTTAAGTTAATTTTCTTTATTTTAAACTCCCTCATTAGAAATACACACCCTGCGTCGTGGGGGACTTTACAGACATACATGAAACGGACGCAAATAACACCCAGACTCAGAACAACAATTTATGGATCACCCAAAGTGTTGGCCCATGTGGGATTTTAACCCACTACACTTGATAAAGTAGAAAGCGGCGTGGCGACCGCTTGAACCACTAGACCACCGTGTTGTTATCATCAATGAATTGGTTATATGAAAAATAATTCAATTAATAATAAAATAAATAATATCCATATCAGAAACATTTTCAAGATGTCGGTTTTAGTAATTAGCTTATTACAGTCCATAACAACTAAATAACTAAATGGCTTACTTTTCATGACTTGTAATATTTATTGTATAAAAATATAGTTGTGGTGGTTAAAATTGTAGTAGGTAAATATTGATGCAATGATTTTGTATTAATTTGATAGGAGAAACCCATTAACTAATTAAACAGATATAAGTGTTATGGTCGTGAGCGCTAAAGCCAATTGCCTTTCGCGTCGCAGATACGTTAAGAAGAATTATTGTAATTATTTATACATCCCTCGCATGAATTGTATCTGATTGCATGTGCCATATGCATGCATTGAGTGGCACACTACAAAATGAGCTTGTGCGTGACAGCTACGTTTTACACTAGATAAACTTCATGTCGTATTTTACTACTCGTGCAAAGTGATATTGACACGTACAAGGGACAAATTCGCTTCATGATACATTTTAAGCTTTTATTTAACTTGTGAGCTTTTATACAAGTGGGAGAGCCACGTTTCGGCATGCATGGGCCGGCTCGACCGGAGTGATATCACGGAAAATCGTAGTGAAACAGCGCCTGCGCTGAGTTTCACCGAGTGAGTGAGGATACCGGAGGCCCATACCCCAACCACTTCCCCCATCACTCTCCCCATCCCCCAAAGGCCGGCAAAGCACATGTGACGCCTCTGGTGTTGTGGGTGTCCATGGCCATGGCTACTCTGATGACGTTTTCATGAGTAACTGCAGTTGGTAGTCGGCCGGGTCTGGGGATCATTGTTTAAGTTCTCTCGATCAGATTTAAATTCATGAAACCAATAAGTAACTCCCAAAACCAGGTGGTACTTTTTCTAGAGATTCCTTGAAGTTTAACCCTCGTTTACAATCATAGAAAATCAAAGCACGAAAAACTGCCCGCGATACGTCCATTGTTGCAAACAAAACAAGGGTGACAGATAATCTTTAAAAATATTTAAAAAGCTACACATAGGGGGCCAGTGATTTTCACAAAGTGTTGACATTAGCGGTCAATCCAAAGTTATAGAAAGAAGACATTGTATTTATTCTGTGGATATCAATTTTCGGCACAACTTTTTTTTATTTTATTCTTTTTTTTTATTTTAAAAGACAACTCCCACATTAGGAATAAACATCCTGTGTCGTGGGGGATTTTACAAACACATGAAACGGACACAAAGAACATCCACACTCGGGACAACAATTCATGGATCACACAAAGTGTTGTAGGTACCGCGTGGGATTTGAACCCACGACACTTGGCGAAGTAGCAAGCGGCATGGCGACCGCTGACACCACTCGGCCAACCGTGCAGTCAACTTAGGTACTTATCAAATTCTTTGAAAAGAAAATAAACTCTGAAATAAATTAAACCATTTATTAAATTACACTGTTTGTTGGATAGAAAGCCTGTTAAGGATTTTCTTCAGTACGCCAGTTATTTCTGTACATTTCTGTCGCACACGCTGTGTATGTAATGATAGCGCAACAGCTGAACACAATTCATTTGTTCTCAGTTCTATTTCTTTGATAGTCTATAGAGGTAATCAATCTGGGATCTAATCTATCAATCGAAAGATTAGATTCCCATAGTTGGAATGTAATTTGTCCTGGGGCTCACAGAGATAGGTGATTACACTTAAAGATAATTAAATACTTAAGTTGGTTTATTTATTTTTTACACTTATTTTTTAGTTACAAGTTACAAAAAGTCAACTAAGCTATAGGTTTAATCGGGGTCAGAATCAACCCAACCGAAACGGAAAGTTTTGATATGAAAAAGCTTTTAAAATTGATATAATACTTCGTGAAATTAGCGCATTCAATTAAACAAACGAACCAAGTCTTCAGCTTTGTAATATAAATCAATTTGTACAACAATTCTTGTACATATATAAAATCTGAATCTCGGCAACGACTCCATCAATTTTTATAAAAACAATTATGTACGGGGCTGCGTGGGCGCTAAATCGATCTAGCTACGCGTAAGATATAATTATTTTTTTTAAATTATAAAAAAATACCGTTAATAACTCGGTTATCAAGGTACTATAAATGTCAAATGAAGATATGAAAAGGATTAAATTTCTATTATTCCAATATAGCACTTAGTTTTTAATCTAACTGTATATAAAGAGCTTTATATCCCATGACAGGCTCATAACAGGTAAATATACTGGACCAATGCAATTTGACGTAGCCGTTCTCACTTAATTAAACTGGTTTATTTAGCCTGCTCTGTTTGGTGTTGGTTTTAGGCTCAAAGATTAATTAAAATTTACCTCCTTTCTGTTTTCACATTGATGTGATATTTGACATTGACCTTTTGATTTAAAGACAATAGAAATGAAAAAAAAACAGTGTTACTTTAAATACAAGACGCTATAAAATGGCGAATTACCTATTTATTGTTTTGTTTTTTTTTTTCAATTAAGGCAACTTAACTAGTTAAAACAAAATACTCCATGAAAACCAAACTAAAGACTTTAAGATAAAATAAAGTTAATAATGACGTACATTTTTGGTTAATTTTGTTTGCCTTTTTGGTTGCCTGCCTTATTGATTTCGGGTTATAAGGCCGCCACTTGTACTGCCTTTAAGCTTTAAGTTAACTTTATAATTTTAATTACGATTATTTCTATTTTTTTTGTTAATTTTATTTTTAGGTTTTTATTCTGTTATATGTATTTTGTTTTAACTTTTTTATGGAAGATAGGGCAAATGTGCATACGTATCACCTGATGGACACCCGGCCTTTGGGGATGGGAAGTGAGATGGGGGAGGGGTATTGTCCTCCGGTGCCCTCTCTCACTTGGTGAAACACAGCTCAAGCGATGTATCCCACCGGTTCTCTGAGAGGCCGTGGTATCACTCCGGTCGAGACGGCCCATTCATGCCGAAGTGTGGCTCTCCTGCAGTAAACTAGTTGTTTTATATATTTAAACATATAAATAATATATTAAAATATTGGTAAGAAGAGTCATAATAATAAAAGCTTTATTATACATCAGGTAATTACAAAAAGGACTTAAAACTAGGTATGCTATCCCTTACAGGCAACATTTCTGAAACTGTCAGTTTAGGAGAAAAAATAACATTTCTGATATCAATCCTAAGTACGGTACAGTCCTACGAGTATAATCTCTGTTCAGTGATATAGCACGATATAGTACGGTAGTGGATATTTATAAGAGAACCATGTTTCGAATGACCCCCCTAGCCAAGTTGCAAGCGTTCTTCTCTCTGCAATCGTTAACGCCTAAATGTTTGTGTTTTTTTGGCTATTGGTTATTGGCTGATACTTTATCTAAGATTATTTGTGATGATTTCAATGCACCTATCCATGGGAAATCACTTTCCATTAGTTAACCTTTCTGTTAGTTTGCCCTCATGCTTAACAAAATTAAAACTGTTATTTTCTTTTAAAAGTTGCAACCCCATTGAATATTATCAATTCCCTCTGACGATGCTCTATCAGCTAGATGCACGTATGGAGTATATTTAGTATAACGTCACAGCAGCGTGAACTGATTCAATTATAGGTTAGTCTAGCTTATAATTGCATCAGTTCACACTGCTGTGACTATATATAACAAATATACTAGGTACGTGCGTCTATGGGAGATATATCAAGAATGAAATCCAAGAGTGGTGGTCACCGCCCTCAATGCAAATGTGGACAATGGTTTTGAGGCATAGTGCACTGGTAGTAAGTTCCAGGATTTGACCACTCGCCACAGGAAGGAAGAACTGAAGTGATTAATTACTATATAATTAATTCAATACAGTCAGAACAAACCCGAAAAGGTCGCGTAATTGCTTATGATGACGATATTTGGTTTAGAGTGCAGTACGGTTTATAAACCCTTTCCTCTAAAAGAAAAAGACATAAAATGCAGTTAGAGCCCCCTTTTTGTCCTGTTTTTCCTTAATTTGCATCCCATTTGGTGTCTGTCGACTCCTTTTATACCAGAGTCAAAGCAGGTGAGGCGCGTGGCAATTGAATAAATGAATAGTGACGTTGGCTAACAAATGTTTAACCGCTGCTTGCTACTAATCAAGACTATGAGGTACGCTGGTGAATACATATGTGAAGTTGTGGATTTGTGTTTCAATGCATTTAACTGCCTCGGTGGCGCAGTGGTAGCGTATGTGACTGCTGTTCTCAAGGTCTCGGGTTCGATTCCCAGAACGGACCAAATGTTTGTATGATCTGCAAATATTTGTTTCGGAGTTTGGGTGTTTTCTATGTATAACATATATGTATTAACTAAAAAAAAATTATGTATTTATATCAGTAGTCTAGTACCCTTACCACAAGCTCTGCTTAGCTTGGGACTAGATGGCGTTGTGTGTTGAATGTTTAAAAAAATATTAAATATGAGAAAAAGTTAAGTCTGGTAATAAATGCGACGTAAAAATAGACTACTACCGACACCAGAGTACAACGATGTGTCATCTTTATTAAGTAAGACTGAGGTCTTGTCACTGCCTATTTGACTATGCCTTAGTCTTACACGTCTAAATAGGTTAGCAGACCATGCCGTGTACTTTTCAGCGTTTTATTACTCCGTTACCAAAGTGTCCGATATACTCTGACACAATAAAACTGCAAAGATTACAGCAACTTTTTTTATTTTAACCATAAAAGCATAGATATCTAGTTTAGTGCACTTATTACGACACAAGTTTTCATTTTGGCTATGCTCAGAACTTTTCGGAATAGTTACGAGTTTGTTGCAGTAAGAACTTAAGTACATTTACTTACTGGAAAAGAAACACATATGTAGTACGTCTATTTAATAACTTATCCACCTTATGCATAAAACGCCGAATCCCGGAATGTATGAATGAATCCCGGTTCGGGCTTAAAGTATTATTGAGTTTTTCTAATTATAGAAATACTTAATAACAGCTCGAACTTTGGAAGTTGGAGTCTGAACCATTTGTGCACTATAATATCTCCTGCGTAGATGGTTAGTCTCCGTTATCGGCTAGGAAAACATTATTATTATTATTATACATAAAACAAAGAGCTCCCAACCCTAAGTGGTTCAACTCGTTATTACTCTTAAAGTTTGGATTAATTAAAGAATGATGCAGAAACATCTCAATAGGTCACCATGGTCTTGATCATCATTGCATTGTCTTGTACAAACATGATTGTAATAATTTAGACTGCCTCTGTGGCGCAGTAGTAGTGTATGCGACTGCTGTGCTTGAGCTCTCGGGTTCGATTCCCGGGTCGTACCAAATGTTTGCAATGATCTGCAAATATTTGTTTCGGAGTTTTCTACGTATAATATTTTAAAAAAAGTATAAAAGTATTTGTATCAGTTGTCTATTATAATTTTTAAAAAATATCTTCCACAACATAACCACACATAAAAAAGTATAAGAAGTATAAATTTAGAGAATACTCAATTAATGCAATGGTACGCGTAACTCCTCTGGCAACACCAGCCGCGTAAACAAGTGATTTTTGTTTGATTAGTTAAATTCAGTAGTTTTAAGTGGATTTAAGTGATAAATTGCAAATAAATGTGAAGTATTTTTCACTCGTGGGAGAGCTATGCTTCGGCATGAATGGGTCGGCTCGACCGGAGTGATACCACGGCCTCACAGAAAACCGGTGTGAAATAGCGTTTGCGCTGTGTTTCACCGAGTGAGTGAGGATACCGGAGGCCCATACCCCAACCCCTCCCCCCATCCCCTTTCCCATCCCCCAAAGGTCGGCAACGCACTTGTGACGCCTTTGGTGTTGCGGGTGTCCATGGGCGGCGGTAATCGCTTACCATCAGGTGATGCGGCTGCTCGTTTGCCCACTATTCAATAAAAAAAAAAAAAAAAGTATACGTTTTAATATTATAGCACCGTTGTTATCTCGGTAATATATATATATTAAGTGACAGAATATTCATAATAAGTGACAAAAAATTTTTCATTCAAAATAGTGTGAATGTTTACATTTCGATTTGATATGAAGATCGGGCACGTGTATAGAAATATTTTAAACTGCTATAGAACTGCCCTACGTTTGTCATTTGAACATATAACAACACCATTGTTAGGCGAACATTGATTCCAGCAAAAATAATAGTCAGTTACGAAGAAAAATTTGAATTTTTTAATCATACTCAGTGATGGTCAACATTTGTTAAGTTGCCCCCACTGACGGCGCCGATATTCTCGTCATCAACAAACCATAGACAATATAAATCACGCTTTCCGTTCAGTTCTGCAAAGATTATAAAATCATAGAATTTCAAAGCAGGAAAAGAATATTAAAATAGCTAAAAGAGTAACTCTTCTATGGTGGTATTCTGGTTAAAGTTACCTAACACTCGAGAGTAGAAATGCCTCTACGACGCACGCCACCTAAAACGCCCACAAACTTATCGAGTGATGAAGTGGATTTGCGGGCTCACAACCTCAAACCACAAAATATAACTTCAATTGACGCACAATCCTCATCGTCTGTAGTTGTCAACCCGCGATCACAAACATCAAACCTAGGACAGAGTGGATCTGCGACTAATTCAACAGATTTGCAAAATACTAACATCACAAAGCGTAGGCGTAAACACGGTGACGAGCAGGAGCGTTTGATGGGCGAAATGCAGAAACTAATTGATTCTCATACAGAGCGTTGTGAAATACGTAGTGGCAAGACGGACAGTTCTTTGGTTGAATTACATAATACAATGCGTGAAATTATGAAACAGAACTCGGAAATCAAGGAGTCTATCACTTTCGTATCTCAACAGTATGAGGAAATGAAAACAATAGTGGCCCTTTTAGAATCTGAAAAGAAAAATGATCATAAGCGCATTCAACAGCTCGAAGAAAGGGTTGATGACTTGGAGCGTTTGATGTATATCAATAAGCTTGAAATCAAGAATATTCCTTTGTCGTCAGAGGAAAATGAAGAAGATCTTTGCGCGATTGTACTGAACACCTCTAAAGCTGTTGGCGCTTCCTTAAAGCGGTCGGATATTAGAGAGGTCCACTGTTTAAACAGAAAGGACAAACCCACCAAAATTGTTGTCGACCTAGCCAGTACAACTGTAAAGGAAAACATACTCAAGAAGACGAGAAAATTCAACTCAAATAATAAAGAAAAGAAACTAAACTCTTTTCACTTACATATCAACGGTCCCGAGACACCTATCTATGTATCCGACTATCTGCCGCGACAAACGCAACACCTTTTCTACCTGGCAAGGAAATTCTCGAAGGAGCACAAGTTCGCGTACTGTTGGACCACACTTGGGCGAGTTTTCCTGCGGAAGAGTGAACTCGACAAAATAGTAATTATAAGGTGTGAAAAGGATTTTGAGAACCTGCTTACAAAAATTTGACTAATTAAGTTTACCTTTATATTTATTTTGAGATGTTTTCTTGTTTGCATGTTTGCTTCTATTTATGCCGAATTCATGTTCATTCATTATAATTTAGTAACATTTACACTACACATTACCTACACACACATATACTCTGTTCTTCTTCTACAACATATCACTATAAACAATTTTGCTCTACTTGCCCGCTCTTTTATCATAGAAATTATACGAAATCCAAAACATCAAACTAACAAAATACTAAATTCTCTGACTTAAATAATTTAAAAAATTTGGAAAAATGCGACATAACGAATTTGCATATTTGTGAACCTGAGTCTTGTGAAACTATGTTATCGAAGCCAAAGTCATTCTTAAAAATTTTACATCAAAATATAAGAAGTCTTAACAAAAATTTATCTGGGTTAAATGTATTGCACAGGAGATTCAATTTTACTTGTGATGTTATAATACTGTCAGAATGTTGGCTCTCTTTTGTGAATAGCATCCCGCAAATGTCTGGATACTCGAGTTTCTCAACGACACGTAACTACAACCAAAACGACGGTGTGGTTGTTTACATAAGGAAAGATCTTGGATTTGCGATAGAGGAGCGGGATATCTTGGAGGCGAATTGTTTGCTTCTCAAGATTGGTACTGAAACAGTCATAATCGCGCTATACAGACCACCCAGTTTCCCCACTTTAGATAACTTTTTGCGTACATTGCAAAATCTTTTAACTACATTAACAGGGTATAAAAATATAATACTCATGGGTGACATTAATATTAATTTAGTGGAATTAAATACAATAGCATCTGAATACCTCGACCTTCTCTCCTACTATGGTTTAATACCTGCCCATTATGAGCCAACTAGAGGAAATAGCTGTCTAGATCACGTTTTTATAAAAACTAAAAAATTCTCACATACTTTTGTTCTTCAAACTACTGTGACTGATCACGAGCCAACCCTTTTTTGTCTACGGTCAAAAGGTCAAATGTATTACAATAAATTAAAATCTTTTACTAAAACTAACTTTCAAAATCTTCAAAATGATTGCAATAATATAAATCTTGACTATATATACAAAAATAATGTAGATATAAATACAAGCATGTTATTCCTTATGGAAAACCTTATGGAAAATATAACAAATAATACAACAAAAATTAAAATCTCAAGAAATAAAACCACTCTAAAGCCATGGATAACCGTTGGCCTTTTAAAGTGTATAAGAACAAGAGACAGAATGCATTATAAACTAAAGCGTTATCCTAACAATCTAATTTTGGAAACAACCTATAAAAGATATAGGAACTTTTGCAATGATATACTAAAGAAAAGTAAAAGGAAATACGAAAGTAATATACTTAAGGATGCTGGCAATGATAACAAAAAAATCTGGACTGCTATAAGAGCTATCAATAATTTGAATAAACCAAACGACCCTTCTACGGAATTATTAAATTTAAAAACCTCTCCACATGATTCAGTAAACGTAGTTAACGCATATTTCGCTGGTGTTGGCTTGGAACTTGCTGATAAAATACCAACAGACCTTCCTCCTCTACCAATAGAAGTCATAAAATTTTCATCAGGCCATAACTCATTCTTTCTTTCGGAAACGACAGAACAAGAGGTTGGGTCGCTGATCGCAAACCTTCGATCTGATTGTGGCGCAGGGTGGGATAGCATTACTCCAAAGGTACTTAAAAGTGTGAAAGATTTTGTTGTCCCTCCACTTACTCATATCTTTAACAGGTGCTTAATGGAAGGCATTTTTCCGGACTCCCTTAAGAAATCAATCGTAATCCCTATTTTTAAAAACGGTAGCAAAAACAACCTTGGAAACTACCGACCGATCTCGTTGCTCCCTACAATCTCTAAAGTGCTGGAGAGGATAATAAATAATAGAATGACTAAGTTTCTGGAGGATAAAAGAATTCTTTCAGATAACCAGTATGGCTTCAGAAAGAGTAGGTCAACTACAGATTGTTTACATAGTTTCACTGAACTTCTTGTAAACAAGATGGACAATGGAAAAAAGTGTTTGACGGTCTTTATAGACCTTCAGAAAGCTTTCGATACTGTCTGTCCAAGGCGACTAATGCTGAAATTGGAACACATGGGCATAAGAAACACACAGCTTAAACTATTTCAGGATTACCTGCAAAATAGATTTCAGTCGGTTCGAATTGGCAAGGTTAAAAGTGGTGATAGCCCTGTTAATATTGGGGTGCCACAGGGCAGCATTCTGGGTCCGACATTGTTTCTTTGTTATATCAACGATCTCTGCCAGCTCAATTTAAAAAACTGTAATATTCTTTCTTATGCGGATGATACAACTTTGACTTTTTATGGAGATACGTGGGAAGAAACTTTTTGTGCTGCCCAAAAAGGATTCAACACGGTAAATCATTGGCTTGCATTAAATAAACTCACGCTAAACGCTTCTAAAACAAAATATATTACGTTTTCAATCCACAATAAGAAAACAGATAACTTCTTCCTGCGCTTACGCATATAATAAATTTTTCTCTCGACTCATGTACGTTCCCCTCACAGTGGCGTAACGCATTTGTTATTCCCCTCCCTAAGATCCCTAATCCTACCCTTACTATTCACTTGCGTCCAATTTCCATACTTCCCTTCTTATCCAAAGTGCTCGAGAAATGTGTACATCAACAACTGTCACAATTTGTGTACCGAAATAACCTACTAAGCTCTTTTCAATCAGCCTTCAGGCCTGGGCACAGTACAACTTCCGCCCTCCTGAAAGTGACTGGTGACATTCGAACAGGAATTGAGAATTCCAAAGTAACTTTGTTAGCTTTGATTGATTTCTCAAACGCTTTTAACACCGTCAGTTACGATATTCTCCTATCTATCCTTTCCTATAATATGATATCACCTGATGAACTGGAATGGTTCTTTTCATATCTTCGAGGCCGCCAACAGTCCGTCCGTGTCGACGAATCCACCTCCATATGGTGCGATCTTGACTCTGGTGTCCCTCAAGGCGGCATTCTCTCTCCACTATTATTTTCTATTTTTATTAATCTCATCACTCATAATCTTCAGTGTGCGTACCATCTTTATGCCGATGATTTGCAACTCTATTACCATGCTTCAGTAGATAATATAAACGAGGCTATTACAATGGTTAACGGCGATCTGGATGCTATTAGCAATTGGTCTCACAGGTTCGGTTTGACTGTGAACCCTACTAAATGCCAATCTATCATATTGGGCAGTCAACGCATGACCAGAAGGCTGGATATAGACAAATTGCCACCTATTTTATTTAATGGTTCTATTATCCCTCTAAGTTCCAGTGTGAAGAAGTTGGGACTGTTCATCGATGGTAACCTTAGTTGGCAAACCCAGGTTACTAGTGTCAGTCAGAAGGTTACAGGATCCCTGCGCGCGTTGTACCGGCTAAAGAACTTTTTGCCTCCTGAGATTAAAACTGTGTTGGCGCAGACCTTAATCCTGCCTATTATTGATTATGGTGATGTTTGCTACTACGACCTGAATGCAGATCTCCTCAACAAATATGACCGACTTCTAAACAACTGCATTCGATTCGTTTTTAATCTTCGTAAATATGACCATATTTCTTCCTTTCGTCTCAAATTAAATTGGCTTCCTATACGTCAGCGTTGTCACCTCCACACCTTAACGACTCTCTACAACATTCTCAACTCCCCTAACGCACCTAATTACCTAACTTCCTCCGTCCAGCTTCTGTGTGACAACCATGATAGAAATCTTCGCTCCAAAAATAACCTCCTACTGTCATGCCCTTCTCACACTTCTGCGTGTGTTCATTCTTCCTTCCTCATCCAATCCGTCCTTCTCTGGAATGCTCTTCCCCAGGAAATCAGAATTGCACAAAGTCTAAATTCATTTAAGATCAAGGTACGTACTCTCCTTGCCCGAAATGCAGCGGATTCTTAACGAATTTGATAATGTATTTATTGTGATATGAATATGTTATGTTTGTGTATGAATATGTATTTGTGTGTATGTATATGTATTATGCGTGTGTGTATGTATATGTAATATGCGTGTGTGTATGTATATATAAATATATGTCTCATTGTTTGTATGTATGTATATATTCTTGTATAATTCGCAGATATATTATTTTCCAATGTTTTCTTCGTAAAGTGTTGTGCACCTTCTCACTCATTTCCGCACCACCCAACGGTAGACTGGTAGAGAATGCCTTTGGCATTAAGTCCGCCATTGTACATTTTGTACATAAAGTTAATAAATAAATAAAATAACACAAATCTAAACATCTATGCTCACACTTGTAACCAGGTTCTCACTGGAGACTGCATCTCCTGTCCAACTATTCAAAAAACTGATTCAATTAAATACCTGGGCATAGAAATTGACAAAAATTTATCATTTAATGCACACATCTTAAACTTAGTAAAGAAAGTTCGAAAACTAGTTCCCATATTTAAAAATCTCAGGTACATTACAGATTGGAAATTGATGAGGACTGTTTATGAGTCTCTCTGCCAGTCTGTTCTATCATACGGTATCTCCACCTGGGGAGGCTCAGATAAGACAAAAATTCTGAACGTTGAAAGAGTGCAACGACTGATTTTAAAAGTTGCTCTTTTTAAGCCGCGTCTTTATCCCACAAACAGTATTTATAAAGAAGCAAACGTCTTAACGATCAGAAAACTCTACATTTCAGCAATTATTCTCAGACAACATGTCTCCATTAACTACCCAGTAATAAAGGAAAATACTATCTCCCGAAGACACTTGGCAGTTTGTAAATCTGTTGCAGTGAAAACTTCATTTGCACAAAAGTTTTTCAGTTTTAGAGCGAGTCGGTTGTATAACAGGGCAAATCAACTATTCTCAGTTGTTGATATGGCGAGGATGAGATGTAAAAGACAAGTCACGGAGTGGCTTCTTACGCTTGACTATGACGAAACAGAGGCCCTCCTTAAAATTGTTTGTTAAACATCTGTGTCCTTTAATGACGTTTAAAACATACATAGTCATTCCATATACAATCAACACAGATACATACTGCATATATTCTCACACACACTCACACACACACACACACACACACACACACACAACAAACACTCACACATACACACATTCACACACACACACACACGCACACGCACACACACACACACACACACAAAATACTTTTTCTTAATCTGTCAATAACATCATTTACTTATTTTAAATTTTTGTTTTTTTCTCTTTCATAAATAAATAATTAAAAGTTAATTGAAAGGAAATGTATATGTTGCCGTGAGGGGGAGCCAGGAATCCATAGCACAGGGTTTATCCTAGTTTGGCTTCCTGACTCCCACAAAAAATGTACATTATAAGCTATACGTATAAAATTGTTACATATATTTTGTGGGAGAAAATAAAGACATTATTATTATTATATTAACTGTCTCTTAAACAAATCTAGGACGAGTGCACAGAATGAAATAAGGTTGCCAGGATGCTCTAAAAAAACCACATCTTACGACAATTCATCGCCTTTTATACTGATTATATACACGATATTGGCTTTTATCCCAGAGCGCTGATGCTCCAACGAGCACAGTAGCTATGACGCAGTAAATAATTACGCTAAGATGAATCCACTGCATACTCCCACACCCCATGCATCTACTCGACTACATTATTGGTTTGACTTCCATCGTGCCGTAAATGACGGTGCTGAACATGATCATTCAATTTGGTTCCACTGCGTGTAATGTAACTATTGCATGAAATATTTAGTAATGTATGTACGAGTATATTGCCAGTATTATAATTACATACTCTTTTATATGACAGACATATTACTAATAAATTTCCACGTTTTATAGCTTGGGTTCTACGTTATGAATATGTTCTTTGATTTTATGGTTTTATTTTTTGTCAATGTTGTTGAAGCTGGCAGCACAGGACCTATTGTTGTGACAAAACTGGGGGCGCCTCTGTTTAGTAATGAACGTTTTTCTACTGAGGATAAGAAGTTTATGTTTATTGAGGACCATGTTTATCTAATTATAGCTTACGCCCGCGGTTTCGCTCACATTTTAAAAAAGTTTCCTATATGTTACTTCTAATAAATATGTAATGTATATAAAGTTTCATGATGGTCGGTTAAGTAGTTTTCGCATGAAAGCATAACAAACAAACTTACTTTAACATTTATAATATTAGTTAGGAGATAAAATTGTCGTGTCGCGGTGTTTGTTACCAAACTCCTTCGAAACTGCTGGACTGATTTTTGTGAAATTTTTTGTGCATAGGCTAGTAATAGCTTTAGGTCTGAGAATCGGCCAACATCAATTTTTCATACCCCTAAATGATAAAGGTTACCCATCCTTAAATATCTCTGTTTATTTTTATGGCAAAACAACGTCAGCCGGACCAGCTAGTATATATATATATTACAGTATCCGAATCAATCTTTCTAATATATATCTAATCTTTTATATCTTAAATCAATAATGAAATACTTTTATTTGAAACAAAAAGCAACTAACCTATAATTCTTTAAAAAGCCTTTAATTCATTTACATTTGACACGTGGAGTTTAGTTCGAGTATGTAACTTAGGTGCGGCGTCCAATGATCCGATAAAAGTCAATACGGCTGCTCTATTTAATGTTAAAGGAATTAATAGTCGTCATTTCTTGTACTTATATTTATTTTTTTCGGACATCTATTTCGGATTTATGAATGGGCTATCACCTGATGGTAAGCGATTACCGCCGCCCATGGACACCCGCAACACCAAAGGCGTCACAAGTGCGTTGCCGACCTTTAGGGGATAGGAAAGGGGATGGGGGGAGGGGTTGGGGTATGGGCCTCCGGTATCCTCACTCACTCGGTGAAACACAGCGCAAACGCTATTTCACACCGGTTTTCTGTGAGGCCGTGGTATCACTCCGGTCGAGCCGACCCATTCATGCCGAAGCATAGCTCTCCCACGGTGAAATATTGCACGTATATTTCTATTTAGAAGTTTGTGTTCATGTGAAATTTAGTAAAGATTACACTTTCAACCATTGTGGTTTAGAATTTATAAGCTACTGCTTATAATTCCTATACCACAATGGGTTTGGGTGAACAAGCTAGTAGACACAATACACCTATTATTACAGCAATAGCAGTTACAAGCACAGTTTCGCTCCAGCCGATCTGGTTATTACACATCGCAGATGCGTCAGTAAGTTGACTTTATTCTTCGTAGACGATATTAAAATTTGACTACTTCTGTGTAGTGACGAGGAATACAAAGTGATACTACTCTTATTGAAACCACAGGAGTCGTAAAAGGTGACTAAGAGAGTAAACTAGACAGGAGAACATCACTGTAAAGGAAACATTGAAACAAACCCTATGCCAGACCATACCAGATCAGACCAAACCAGACCCCCCCAGACCAGGTCAGCGTGAAATAGTAAGCTAAGGCCTGAATTCTAAGGAAAAGCCTGAGACCAGGCAGAGGACTTCTGATGATGATCACTATAATCTGAAATTATCTGTCCTCACACAGCCAATTTTAAATTCGCTTTGAATATTTTAAATTAATTTATCAGACAGAATTCTAGCTATTTAGATACTTACACCGGAGGAATTCGCCATACTTTGCTCAACGTTTCTTGTGTCGTGGATTTACCAAGAATTTTCCACCTCAGTTTACTACACAAGCAGCTTAGATAACTCAAATTAAATATACAGAAGCAATGTTAGTATTTAAGCGACATTTTGGCTTTGCTTTAATAAGTCGCTCAGCAGTTTGTGGTACTTATATTTTAAATGATAAAATTTGGTGCTGCTATAAGTTATATACGAGGTATATATCTAGTTTGAAGAATAAAGAACAAAGAAATGAGTAATCTTTAGAGGATTATATTAGATACATTAAATATTTAAAAGGTGGAATATTCTTCCAAATAAGAAAGTATAACTGAATTATTTCCAAAAACTTTTTTGTGATTGATGATTGGTCGCACAAAAGTGTATCCAATACATGTAGAAACAGAAATACAGTAATGTAGTCGAAATGTTCTGATATATCTGTATTGTTTCTCCTTTCAATAAACGAGTATCAGCAGATCAGAGGGAAACATTTCGGCAACCATAAATGTTTACGAGACGCGTCTACCTGACTCTTTTGGAATTGAATAAGTGATATTTTTTTATTCGAACCTCATTGAATACGCCATCAATTGCGGGGTCGTTGAAACTATAGATAAATTTAATACTGTACGTATTTATATGGTGTGGGTGGAAAACTAGCGAACGGGTCACCTGATGTGAATACGAAGGCCAATAGATATCTGGAACTCAAGAGTCAGGAGTGTGTTGCTTCTCATAAAGACGTTCCGTAAAATAAAAAAAAAAAACTTTAATTTGATTGCCGTGAAATCGTAGTATCACTCATGTTAAGCTAGCAAATTATGTCGAAACATGGTCGCCGCATGGTATTTTTTTACATAAATACCTCCCAGTTATTTATTAACTATGGCATATAATTTTCCCAACCAAAATAATTTAACGTCTGCAAAAGAGGTTCTGCTATGCGAGGAAGTACGTATGAGTAATAATAAAAGAATATTATTCTCGAAAAATATAACTAATATATACAAAGGTAAACACTAAAAATGAGTTCTTCGCTCACTTTCCCAAACTACGTACGTGATCTGCCATTATTGCACTATTTATATTACTTTAGTTTCATAATCCACCTCAAAACCTTTTGTTGAACAACCTCCTCATAATATATCGAGTTACAATTAATGATTCGCTTTAAGGAAGCGTCTTTCAGGAACAATTCAGACATCAACAGCTAATATTCTGTATTACTTACTTCGTCTTTTGAGTTGGACACAAGCTTACATTAGAAATTTTATCATGACTATAAATAGTAGTAGTTTTGTAGTAGTACCTACCACCTTTAGTAGTTTTTTACTGGACACAGATTTCTCCTATCATACTACGCTGATCAGATTGATTTGTAAGAGTTTTGTTTCACGTCATCCTTTTTCTTGCAGCGACTTACATAATTTGCTCCATTCCATTCCAATTGTTGTAGCTCTTCGCATTTATAATTCATCACGATGAGATGAGAAACGTTGCATTAATTAGAAATTTATATAAATTTTGAATATACAAATAATTATTAATCAATTATTACAAATATTTAAAAACAATAAAAAAATAAATAAATAATTCATGTCATTATAATAACCCACCCTGGATCGTTCCCGGCGTAACAATAAGTCTCAATTGCGGCGTACTGCAGTTTAATTAGAAATTAATTTGTAATTAGATACAATTACAATATGAAAGCCAATGATGTCTATTCATGTGTTAAATATTATGTTAATATCATTGAACGTAGCCACTGTCACGTAGGCATAACAAAATTGTACGCCAAAACATTCAATTATTGACATTGAACAATTTTGCTAATTAAGATATGGAATGGAACGTTGATATGCATACTATGTTGGTATTCATATATATACGTATGTATAAATATATATTTGAACACCAGCAAATAAGTCAATACATAAAATAGTAACAAATGAATTTAAGTAATCTGTCTCATTAGTAAACAACAAAGTGATCCTATAAGGATTCCGATTTTTTCTTTTGTGGTACGGAATACTAAAAACTATTTGAGTTTGATTCTTAGTGATTTTTTAAAGTTTTTATGGCATCAATTCAAGCCAACTGAGCCAAAGAAGATCAACTGATAGAAAATAACTACCGAAGGCCATGGAGATCCAAGAATAAAGTGATTCAAGAGTTCTATAACTTTTTGAGCCCCACTCGACTGCCGTAGGACTCCTGTCACACAGAGAAAATGAAACAAAATGGAGTGACCAGACCTCCCAAAAGTTAACTGTTATAACCATTTTTTTACTAAACTATTTTGACTGCTTCGTTAGCGCAGTGATACGACTGATGAGCTTCAGGTCTGGGATTCCATTCCCGGATCGTACGAAATGTTTGTATGATCTACAAATATTTCTTTCGAAGTTTGGGTGTTTTCTACTTGTACTCTAATAATACTTGTACTGTAATATGTACGTATTTACAAAAAAGTACAAGCTCTGCTTATTTTGGGACATGATCGCGTTCTGTGTGAAATGAATTGAAAATATTTATTTAAAAAAGAATTAAAAGAGGCTTTATTAAAAAAACAAAATACTAGTAATGTACTTTTTTTACATAATAGATTTCCAGGAGACAGGTTTTAGTTCCCTCGATCTTGTTGAACCAAACACCTGGTTTAGTAAAAATTCTGTGTATTTATGTTCTTGGTATGTATATTTTAGTTAGTATTTAGTATTCGGTGCCTTAATGCGCTCTCGAATTTGGTTACATTTTGATTGTTTAACAAAATGTCTGACTGCTTCGATAGCGGCATTTATATTTGAAAGTTTAAAAGGTATTTATTAAAAAAATCTAATCAATATCCTAAAGAAGTCTCCACTCATACTCGGATGTAGTCAATTGAAGATTTAGTTCCGATATAATAGTTTTCCAAATATGATATATGGAGAACTTGTAACTATCGCCATCAATGGGCAGCTCGAAATTTTGAGTTCTATTGGATACTACTTTTATTTTCATGTCTATAAAAATACGTATGAAAAGCTAAACAATAATTACTGACGTAATCCACCACCGTTCCTAGTCAATACCTAATTTTAATGAAGCTGGTTACACACGCTTAGCAGTCCAGTACCTGATCAGATTAAAATTAAAGTGACATTTCTTATTTAAGAATAATAATATTCAATTTAATAACTTTAATAAAGACTTACCCGCCTCCAGCTGCTAGGATCATCTGCATTGTTCCGTTTTTATTCTTCCCTCCGGCGCAAACAAAATATTATTTCAAGTATTAAGCCATTTTAATTTGAGCACTGACACTTACTGCATTCACAATGCACTCACAACGATGACTTTTTTTTTCAAAGACTTTGTATGCCTCCATATCAATTTTGTTACAATCTGTTTTAACACAGTTTAAGTGCCGATATAGGACAGTTTTGACACAACTTGGTTCTGGCTTGGCCAGTTTTGACACAAGGATTTGACACAGTTCAATTTTGGAACAGTTTGATTTTGATACTGTTCCGTCTTGACATAGTTCAGTTCTAAGATTGTTTCCATTGACACACTTTTGGTTTGCTTTTAAAACATTTCAGTTTTGAATTAACTTAAGTTTTGACATCGTTCAGTATTGAAACTTCAGTCTTGACTCAGCTTAGTTTTTACAAAGTTCGATTTAACAGTTCAGTTTTAATTTTATTAAGTTTTTACATGGTAAGCTTTTGACACAGTTCAGTATTGACACACTTAAGTTTTGACACAATGCATTTTTAAAATAGCTCATCTTCAACACAGTTCACTTTTAGTTTATTATAGTTTATTCGGTATTACATACTGGGGACAGTCCTCTGAAATATTTTTTTAAGGCATTAGTATTTTATGCAAAATGAAATCAACTTTTTAGTTCTAGAAATCTACATGTTTTATTATTTTAATCCATTTATCTTGATCTATTTTACTTTGGAAATATTTTTTTAGTATTGTATTATTCAATAGCTGACGCCAAAACAGTAACTACTTAATGTTACTTAAACATTTTAATTTACTCAGTAATTTACTTTATTTTAAACAAGTGGCTTTTTTTTTAATTTATATTAGTTAAAAAATTCTAATGCAAGATGGAGACAAATATAAGGCCCACATTTAAAGTTTTAAGCAAATGCAATTGGTCACCAAACTTTCATTTTATCTTGAAAATGACGGATGTTCCACGACAGCCCTATTTTTAAATCTGTTAAGATTAATTCAATTATTTTTGTATGTCAGATTGCCCTGCAGTCTTATAAATTGGAAAACTGCATTTGAAGTTTTTGCAGCTTTCAGCTTGCAGGTGGCTTATTTTATTGTACTTATAAAATATCTGAGATACGCTGCTATATAGCTGGAAAAGGAATTCCTATACCATTTTTATAATCTGTTAAATATAATCACGAAGAAATGCCGTAATAACTGTGTTTGGAGCCCTAAACGCTATCAATCAAATCAGGCATATTTTAAATAAAGTACTCGATCGCTATTGACCCTAAACTACAGTGATAGACTGGTTCAGAAATTAGACCCGATGTGGTACGTTGTGCACCTAATATGTCTACTAAAAACTTTTAAAAAAATGTTCGTCAAATTATGGTAGTTGATACCTTTATTAACATAGATGTCCGAAATATTTTTATTTATTAACATCACGCTTAGACCAATAGTGGCCGAACATGATTGAAAAGGGACGTAGGCAAAGTTTCGTGTGTCAACTTAACAATATAGCTTCACACTTGTGAAGCTATTTATACTTATAAATCAACACATCTGGAATGCAGTTAAATGAGCGCTTAATGGTTTATAATAACACCTCAATCAAGTCTTAGACTTGATTGAGGTGTTATTATAAACCATTTATCAGTTCATTGCCTAAAAACATACATAGAGCATTATGAACGAAATAAGCATAAAAAGTTTAAAACTATTGGATATGAATCCTCCTTATACTTTAATAATAAGTTTGCTTATAATAAATAATAAAATAAGCATAAAAAAAAAAAAAAAAAAAAAAAAAAAAAAAAAAAAAAAAAAAAAAAAAAAAAGTTTAAAACTATTGGATATGAATCCTCCTTATACTTTAATAAGTTTGCTTATTAAAACTTTAATATACTTCTAACTTTTAATTATCTTAAGGCTTTTTTATAGGACTAGAACTATCATTACTTTTAATTTATCAAATTGTTTATGGAAGTATATTTAACGTAATGGTAATTGACCATAATAACTTGTGTAATTGCAGGTAGTTAGCGTTAACCGCAACCACATCTTATTAGGTATTAATTGTCCTGAATATAGCTTCTATATAGGTATCTACTGACTTAATCATTAGGAGTATTGTCATTGAGATAATAAAATACTTCGTCTGGCCATAAATACTGTTCAGTTAAAAATAAATGGGGTATGGTATTCGGTATAAATTTTGTTCGCTCAGAGACTGCGGATGTTGTCTATCATCTTTGAATAGGTTTAGAATATATTCCTCCTATACATCGCAAGTTTCATGATTGTCAACAATAATGTTCCCTTCTTTATTTATCAGTATGCTCTTAGTGCTCTTCTTATTAGTGTTTGTAATTTTTTAAATCTTTTCATGCCGACTAAAACTGTCATTATTCTGATATAATATTTCTGCACCTATTGCATTCTTGTAATTGTAAATTAAATTAAAATTAAATTAAATCTATTTTTTTTTATTTATGTTGATTTGGAGTCCCTAAAACAACCCATATTTTTTATAATATTAAATATATACATAAATGATTTGTTTATGTTTACCTAATTTATATATTTTAAATTTTAAAATAAGTTAACATAAACAAATTTCTCGCCAAGCACACAGCTTGATGGCGAGAATTATGAGTGACAGTGAAGAATTTGCCCATAGAAAGAGTGCGTGTTGCTGTTGATAACTGGCCTCAACGTTTAAAGGACTATATTGCAGCCAATGGAGACCACTTCGAATAAGCTTTATATATTTTTAATGGATTTATATTAATTTATAAAACTAACACACTGTAATCATAATATATGTTATATACAATAAAAAGGTTTTTTGTAACAATATTTATGGCCAGACTAAGTAAATTGAATAATCAAGTTTCAAGCTTCAAATCGTTTACTATTAAGATTAGCAATAATTTATGCAATTCTTTCATTTAATTTCATCAAGTGAGTAACTGTAGGGGAAACAAACACTTAAAGTCATGGAAATCCATGAATGACTTTTGAGTAGGAGGTACCATGGTGGTAGTCACTACTCTATCTGATCGGACTGACTGATCAACGTAGAAACACACACACACACAGCCTAAACATTCAAACACTCTAGTAGTTTTGACTACTTCTACTTTTAGCCATCTAGAGAATAACGATTGACCACGTGAGTGCAGCTTTCGGCAATAGCTAGTATCTTAAAGATACAAAGATAGCAAAGCCCGTTCTTTTATCGACCACGTTATAGTATATTGTTCAATATATTTGCACGGCCTCTTTCAAACTATTAGAGTAGGTACGTTGTTGGGGTCAAACTGTGACCATTAATTTCGCGTGACCATAAATTAAAAATAAACATTGTTGAACAGACATGTTATATGATCCATTAGCATAATTAAAACAACCCTCCATTACTGTTTCTTGTTAGTATTAACTTCTACGTAAGTACGTTAGTCGGTACTGTATCAATCACTAAATAATTAAAACTGTGTTGATTGGACTGTTAATTTGATTGTAAAAGAATTAAAATAATTGAAAGCAATTGTTTTTAAAAAAGTGTGCTACCTGATACTGTAATTGTAACTCAATAGTGTTTGCAATACGATAGTAGTTTATTTATTATTTGTATAAATTTCTACAATCCTCCTACATAAATATACTTTACTATGCTCAAGTTCAGACTTCTCAATTCGCATAATTTTCTTTTAAAAGTTTTTGTTCCACATGTAAATATAGGGGGGAGGTGGCGTAGCTATTTACTTACGCAGTGACTTTCCGTATCAAATTATATCATCTTCCCCTTCTAATTCTAATTATGTTGCCTCTGCTGAATTTCTTTTCCTGGAGGTTTGTGTCAAGGGTGCCAAAACTGTGCTTGGTGTTGTTTATTGTCCCCCATCCATTGACTATTTCACTGAATTCGAATCAGTTCTTGAATCTTTGGGTACAGAGTATGCTCATTACATCATCATGGGTGATTTCAATACCAACCTTTTAGTTCAAAACTCCTCTCGTTCCCTCAAGCTCCAGTTCCTTCTTGAGTCGGTCAGTTTTCGTGTTCTGCCACTAAATGCCACTCACCACAATAACACTGGCGAGGACACTTGGCTCGACTTAATCATCACCTCTAACCCCTCCCTTGTTTCCACTCATGGTCAACTTGACGCTCCCGGATTCTCACATCATGACCTGATTTTCCTCTCCTATGTCCTCAGGCCCCCTAAATCCAAACCTAGGATACTGTGCAGGCGTAGCTTTAGATGATTGGATATGAAGAAATTAAATGATGATGCTTCACGGATTGACTGGGCACCCTTGATCGATTCCACTTCGATCGATGACAAGGTGCACATATTTAATGCAGTAGTAACCAAACTGTATGATATTCATGCCCCAGTTAGGAGGATAAGACTCAAGCGACCGCCAGCGCCTTGGATGACTAAGGATATACAGCTGGCCATGAAATCTCGAAATCGTGCCTTTAAGACTTATAAGAGGGATCGCATCGAAGTCAATCAGGAACGGTATAGGATTGCAAGGAATCGGTGTAACCAGTTGATAAGGAACGCTAAACGCCGCCATGTTCTAAGTAACATTTCCTCTTCTTCTTCTGCCGATATCTGGAAGTTCCTCGGAACTATTGGAGTTGGCAAATCGCGACATGTAGACTTTCCGCAATCCATAAGTCTTGATACTTTAAATCAACATTTTGCTACCTCTTCCACCTTGGATAGTCTGTCTGAAATGAACACCATTAATTCTATCAATAGTCTACCGCGCTTTCAAGTAAACCCTTTCCACTTCAGTCCAGTCACAGAGGAGGAAGTCAAGAAAATTATTCTGTCCATCAAATCTCAAGCGATTGGTAGTGATGGCATTGGTAGAAAAATGATCACCATATTGTTGGACTACCTCCTCCCCTTCATCTCACATATTATCAACTTCTCCCTCACATCCGGCACATTTCCTTCTATTTGGCGGAAAGCGTATGTACGCCCGTTACCTAAAACTCCTAGTCCATCATTACCAAACCATTTTCGTCCTATTTCTATCCTTCCTTTCCTCTCTAAAGTGCTAGAAGTCTGCGTCCACAAGCAGTTTTCCCACTTCATTTACAGTAACAACTTACTTAGTCCCTTTCAATCTGGTTTTCGACCGGGCCATAGCACGGTTTCTGCTCTTCTTAAGGTGACTGGCGATATTAAAGTGGGGATGGAGGATACTAAGGTTACAACCGTAGTATTGGTTGATTTTTCCAATGCCTTTAATACCGTCAGTCATAACCTCCTCCTTGCTGTCCTATCCTACTTCTCGGTATCTCGTGAAACACTGGACTGGTTCTCCTCCTACCTTCGGGACCGTCAGCAGTTAGTTACTGTGGACGATTCTTCTTCCAACTGGTGTGTCCTCACTGCTGGGGTCCCTCAAGGCGGTATTCTTTCTCCTCTCCTATTTTCCATCTTTATTAATCTTATCACCCTAAGACTTCAGTGTTCCTATCATCTCTATGCTGATGACTTGCAATTATACTATCAAACTGAGCTGAGCAATGTATCATCCGCGGTTTCGGTTGTAAATAGCGATCTAACAGCTATTAAACAATGGTCTGACATGTTTGGTGTTTCGGTGAATCCGAATAAATGTCAGGCCATCATCATTGGTAGTAACCGTAGTATGAACCAATTTGACCCTTCTTTAATTCCGCAACTCACCTACGACGGTATGGTTATTCCATACTGTGATAGTGTAAAAAACCTCGGACTATATATGGACACAACCCTTTGCTGGCGTAAACAAATTGCAACTGTGTCCCAGAAAGTCACGGCCTCATTGCGCGCCCTCTATAGGCTTAAAAACTTTCTGCCATTGAAAACTAAGGTAATGCTTGTTCAGACCCTAATATTCCCTATAATTGACTATGGTGATGTGTGCTACTTTGACCTGAATGCAGATCTGCTCAATAAACTAGACCGCCTTCTCAATAATTGCATTCGATTCATCTTCAATTTACGTAAATATGATCATGTGTCTCAGTATCGCTCCCTATTGAAGTGGCTTCCAATTCGCCAACGCAGAGAGATACGAGCATTAACGACCCTATATTCTTTACTCTACTCACCAAGCTCTCCATCTTACTTAACTTCCCAAATTCAATATCTAGGTGCTAACCACGCAAAAAACCTTAGATCGTCAAACAACTTACTTCTTCACTGTCCCACTCACCGCTCGGATTTTATACATTCTTCTTTCCTGGTTCAATCTGTCCTGTTATGGAATGCACTCCCTCTCGAGATCAGAATGGCAAAAACTCGTCAAACTTTTAAGTACATGTTGCGGAAACATTTCACAACAATATTAACACCTCAATCCTAATTTTATCCTCTCCACAACAAAATATGTAATATTTAGTGTATGTATGTATGTATGTATGTGTATGTATGTATGTATGTGTAAGTATGTATGTATGTGTGTATATGTATGTATATGTGTCTATATGTATATATACGTGTGTGTATGTAAATACTTAATTATTATGTAATTTAATATACATTTCCGATCAATGTGCATCTACCATTCTTGGCTCTGCATCACCCTAAGGTCGACTGGTAGAAAATGCCTACGGCATTAAGTCCGCCTATGCACCAATTATGCATGAAGTCTTAAATAAATAAATAAATAAATAAATATCTTATTATATCATGGAGGTGAATATGATTAACTATATTCTTAATTCCTTGTTTTTCTACCCTTGATAGCTGTAGGATTATTATATATATTTTATAATAATAAAAATGCTTCAATGCAAAATGTTGCATACTCAAATAAAAGATTTATATATCCAAATCGTACATGAACGGCGGGTTCTGACGAAACAAACATAAAAGGAAATAGGATAAAAACGAGAGTGGATTGTTTGATTTCATTTGGTTTGAATTACTATGATAACGCTTAATATGAAAATGCGCAGTGTAGTTTAATTTGTCATTTCAGATAATTACTCTCAAAATTATATCCCGTTTATAAAACCGTTTCTAATTTTATATTTTAAATAAATACTGAAAATGATTTATTTATAATTAATAAAATAAGAATGATTTATTTCTCTAAACGGGTGCTTGTTTACATTTCATCTATTAAGTGCATTGTATTTGTCAACAATTACAGATACGCTACATGTTGGTTATTAGATGAGTCGGGAAGATCGGCCGAGTCCCAACGGAACATGGGACAAAAACAGACCAGTAAATTCTATAGCCTACTAGGCGACACAGCTGTTTCAACTTGAGATACATTCTACATATGAGCTCAGATAATAGATTTGAAGACAAAGGGTTATTCAAATACATCATTTATTTTTAATAACTTAATTACAGGAACAGACAGAGGCTTTTAAGTACACAACATATCTATATCGAAAATAATTAGATTCCGGACATATCGTGGGAGAGCCATGCTTCGGCATGAATGGGCCGGCTCGACCGGAATAATACCACGGCCTCACAGAAAACCGGTGTGAAATAGCGCTTGCGCTGTGTTTCACCGAGTGAGTGAGGATACCGGAGGCCCACCCTAACCCCTACCTTGTCCCCCTCCCCTTCCCCTAAAGGCCGGTAACGCACTTGTGACGCCTCTGGTGTTGCGGGTGTCTATGGGCGGCGGTAATCGCTTACCATCAGGCGATACGTCTGCTCGTTTGCCCCTATTCAATAAAAAAAAATCGTTCAAGGTGATAACTCATTGGAAATAAATAGGTACCGAGATACAAGGCCAATTTTCTTAGGGCCGATCAACCACAAGATGGACAGACCTCATTAAATCGTTCACAAAATGTTCGCTCACTCAATGAGCAAACTGTACTATATATATCGTCTATTAACGCAAATGAAGTTATCAGATGATCTATAACCATAATTACTATACCACGAGTTTAGTTATAAGAAGATTAATAAGTACTTTTGCTTTTGATATAGTTGTCACTGCTATTATAATTGTGAAAGTTTGGATAAACATGTTATTACATGTAAGTAAGAATTTTTACTGTCCTCAAAATGACTTAACGGATCTAGATGAGAATTAGACGAGATGAGGCTTAGAGACCAATTAATGAATAGCATACAAGTTACTTATGTTCACTTACAGAAAAAAATAGTTCATAAATCCATACTAATATTATAAAGCTGAAGAGTTTGTTTGTTTGTTTGAACCCGCTAATCTTAGGAACCGCTGGTCCGATTTGAAAAATTCTTTCAATGTTTGATATTCCTTTTATCGAGGAAGGCTATAGACTATATATCATCACGCTAATACTAATAGGAGCGGAGTACCAATGAAGAATGTTTAATAAATGGGGGAAAATTTTCACGCTACACGTAATAGAAGAGGCGAACGAGGTTGCGTGGGTCAGCTAGTATATTATAAAGAGGGCGGGCTGGTTAGTCTTAGCCGAGGAAAAGCTGTGCTTGGGCATATAAAGGTCAAGTCAGCGGAAATGTTATTGCCTTGTAAGAAAATCAGTATTAAGCATTTATTTGGTTGCTCTTCACCGAGTAATGAGCGATGGTAGCCACCATCAAATAATATATATTATACGTTATCCTCCAATACCAAAAAATAAAGGACTTACTGGCGAAAGGTTCCCATGCATTCGTTAAAGTACGGTTAAAAAAAGGTTTTTAATTCAACTGTATTTTTTATGTTTGTTACCTCAATACTTTTGATTGGGTGCAACGATTTTGATGATTATTTTTTATTTGAAAGCCGGTGCTTCCCGTATCATTCCATTTTAATTTGGTCCAGTACTAGAAGTTGGTTTAGTTTTTGTTATAATTTTTGTATTCGGTTTTACTTTATAATAATCGTTATTACAATACGGCGACAGGTCGAACTTAGTGATCAGTATTTACCCAGGTATTTAACCTTGTGCCCAATATAAGGCTGTAATAAACATGATAAATATTATAAAACGTTGCGATGTTGATGTTTTAAATATCAGGAGTTTGATGTCATTATTTTAAAGAGACATCATTTGTTATGGGTTCACGCTGAAGCGTATTGAGTCCTTGTAACACGCAAGTAAAGTTGTAGACATATGATGTTAATGCACTAAATAAAAATAATTTGATACACTAAAATAGAAATAATTTGATACATGAAATATGTAAGCGACACAGTTAACAATATACTCTAATTTATTTCAGGATTCGGCACATATTCACAGTGATTCAAAGTCACATTTTGACTCAAGAAAACTTCCTAAATAACTTCTTCTTCTTCCTAGCCTTGATTATTCCCAACGTTATTTGGAGTCTAAAATAAATATTACCTAAACTTTATTAGTAACAAAACAAACTGTAATTTAAATGAAACTTAATAAATGAAAATTCAAGATTGAAGAAATAGTTAGTTTGTAGTTAGTATTGGCACAACATAACTCATGTTTTCAGATGTTGTTGGGATTGCGAGAAGCTTTGAATGAAGGACTTGCAACTTTTGCAACTTAATTCAATTAGTTAATCTTCCTTAATACACAAATGTAGCACAAGGGTAGTTAATCTTATCTCTAGTCTCGCTGTTTCAGGTTAAAATTTTCTCTGTACAGAGTTTTGTCGACGTGGTAGTTCAAAAGTGAATGATCATTTATTTCTCTATAAAATATTCGAAATGCCACTAAAATAGCAAGGTTCAGTCCAATATTTGAAAAAAAATGTGATTGATTCGTCACAAAAAACTCAATACCATTAAATTCATTAGATACTTATATGATATTCTTTGCTTAATTTACACATACATATGAAGAAGTTTCTGGAAAATACTTTGAGTTTTAGATTACAACTCAGATACCGCAGAGTAAGCTGACGAAACGATTATCTTATGTATATATACATTACATACTTAATATAGTATATTCCCTATTGTCATGGGTTGCGAAAAAGTTACAATAGCGATTAGGCTATAATAATAGCTAGACGAATTTTATACTCATTATAATGATATAATAAATTGCAACCATTGATTTAAGGATATATTGAAACGCAAGTGGCCTAATTGTAAAGCAAAATGCAAGTCGTTGTTCTCAGTTTTCGACAGTCGCTATGGCGCCTCAGCGGCCAGACTGAGCGGCGCCGTGGACGCAGGCTTTAGTAACACGCCCCCGACCTTCTATATCTTATAGCGGATTTATCCATCAAACTAGCTCGATGACAATGCAGTTCAACACATGTGATACAGAGAAGAAACATACGAAATATGATTTTTGATTTTTTAGTTTTTAGTTTCTGACATGTAACAATGTAATATTTTTAACAAAATAAAACTGGAGCGTGTTTTCTCTTCTTCTTCTTTCAATAATACTATTATTATTTATTTGACTGGCCTGTTAGTATAGTGGTTAACTAAAGCTAAGTTAGAGATCATGTGCTCGAT
Source organism: Spilarctia lutea (assembly GCA_916048165.1). NCBI lineage: Eukaryota > Metazoa > Arthropoda > Insecta > Lepidoptera > Erebidae > Spilarctia > Spilarctia lutea. Next base: position 26,028,909 of record OU696470.1, on the reverse strand, counting down.
TCCCACCCATGACAACTTATTGTGTAATGAGTGCGATCATTTGTTACATTTACGCATGATTTATTTAAACAAAGCAGACATTTGTATGAGGCTATTTTAATTTTCTTTAATACATATATAAACATATCAATTACATTTTTAAATACATAAAAAATAGTATTATTTTTATTCTGACCGTTTACTGTACTTATTAATTTATCTGTTTACGATTGTCAAAGCATACTACGAAACATAGTCAAGACTGGGACCATCGATGTTACTGGGCAGGCAGATTGTTGTTTGCTCATGTTGAAATTACGCTGTTGTTGCGTCTGGCTGTTGATTGATATTATAAGAGCAAATTAAATTTACAATGTTCATTGCTGCTTGCTTAATTAGTAATGAGCGGTAATTTTTAACATCATTATTTGAAATTTTACCAACAAGTTTGCACAAGATGTTGCGTATATCTTATGTGTTAACGAGAACACTCATGATTACTCCAGCACTAATATCACTTTTTGTCGCTACATTCTAAAATAAATGTTTCACAACAAAACATTTTTTGATAAGAGAATAGCGTTGAAGATGTGAAATGATGACCTAAATTCACAAACACTAATATACTATTGCTTTTATTATTACTGGTATTCTTAAAAAAAGGTGATACAACATCTTAAGACAATAGAAAATAAAAATGAAAATAAGAAATATTTACCCATCCGTATTATACGTTTAAAAGTAACTCTACTTGTCTGTTCATCTTTTACGATTCCACGGTTACACAAATGCAATGATTTCTATGAAATTTGGCTATAATTTGATTCTTGAGGAAGGACATGGGCTATCTTTAGACTCAGGCATATCTTTTTACTACAATAACTAAGATACACGAGAGGTTTATACCGCAGGCAAAGCTAGTAAAAATATAAAGCTTTCATTGTATTCGTAAACAATGTCAGAAATCTCAATCGGCATAAAATTACTTATCGGAGACGGTAAATCTGTGATAACTTGGATAAATAAGGAAAAAATTATATCACATCCTTTGTAATTGTTTGCCTAATAAATAAAATGATATATTAGTATAGCCATGACAGATGTAATAAAATCAATTTACTATAACTGTATTATTCACTTCAGTTATTTGTGCATCACTCTTTTAACGTTTTAACTGGATCACTTAGAAACCGTCTGGCATAGTTTTCGTCGCAAGCGCAGCGCGTGCTAAGAACATTAGTCAACGTCAAGTGCCGACTGCAGTTAAGCAACGTATTGTCATACGTTTTTTAGAGTGGGAAGACGTTATAATCGCGGATTTTTTTCTGCCTTTGCGAAATCAGTTCAGGTTGCTGTGTTCAAATGGGCCAAAGCATTCAAGAACAGCCACGAAACCGTCGAAAATGAGCCGCATGTACCTATACCGCGAACCATCATCACACCAGACACCATTCGACGCGTAGAACAATTCATTTTAGAGGACCGTAGGATGAATGGTTCATACATTTCGACTGAATTCGATATCAATATTGTTAGTGTAGTGTTTATCATCAACAAACACCTTCAATATCGCAAAATAACGGCGCGATGGGTTCCTAAACTGTTGAACTATGAGCAAAAATTTATTAATCTCACGCTCGATACAATATTGTAATTGGGGTGCGAGGTACTGGATAACCCCTCCGACAGTCCGGATTCATCACTCTGCGACTAGCACATGTTTGGCTCTCGGAGATCAAAGATTCAATACCGACGAAGAGGTAGAGGAGTGAGGATAGAATATTAGTCAATGGATTCCTAGGTTATTTATTTCGTGGGAGAGCCACGCTTTCGGCATGAATGGGAAGGCTCGACCGGGGTGATACCACAACCTCACAGAAAACTGGTGTGAAATAGCGCTTGCGCTGTGTTTCACCGAGTGAGTGAGGATACCTGAGGCCCATACCCCAACACCTTCCCCTATCCTCCTTCCCATCCCCCAAAGGTTGGCAACGCACTTGTTACACCTTTGGTGTTGCGGGCGGCGGTAATCGCTTACCATCAGGTGATACGTCTGTTCGTTTGCCCACTATTCAATAAAAAAAAAAAACCTCACTGCAGTCGCAGTGGTGGCAGGCGGGACTCAATTCCCTCCTAGCGACCGAGTGCAGGTACTTCCCGAAGCAACCGTGCCCGGAAAGCACCTGCGTCAGCCGGAAGGAAAGGGTCCCGTGCTGCCGCCCTGCCCACTCGAGGATGACCGGCTGGAGCGCCTCCACAGTGGCAAAGCCAGCGCGTGGAGCCTCCAGCCAGGAAGACTAACGAGCCATCGTGGCTCGGCGAGCGGCTTCACGCCATTCGCGTACCTCCTCGGGCGGAGGACGATATTCGTTCTCCGCCCGGTATTCAGCCACTCGCCGATAAACTTCGGCGAGCACTTCCGCCTCCAAATCCCACGGGGATGTTCCGGCCAAGGCGCACGCCGCCTCGGTGGACACGGTGCGGTATCCGCGTATGGCTCTGACCGCCAATACCCTCTGAGGGCGTCAAAGGCGCGCCTTATTCTGGGCGGTCAGAGCCGCCACCCACACCGGTGCCCCATACAGGGCCAAGGACATACGTCCCCACGCTAGCCAAGTGCGGGTTGGGGACTGGCAAGATAGCGTTGTGGCTACGTAATCTTGTCGTTGAATGTTTTTAAGCCGCCCAAAAGCCTCCAACTAAGATTCACGACTGTTACTGTGTGTGTACTGTGACTGTCCTATGATAACCACTGAGACCGACTGCTTAACGTGACCTCCGAATCACCTATTCAGGTACTGACAGCGCCGTCGTTGCTTACCCTCGGTAATTGTTTCTAATCACCAAGTGCAACTGGGCTATGAGCGTTACATCCACATGTAACAGATCCTATATAATGATTTAACGATATTTGTTATGAAAAGGGCGTACACTGCATATAGTCTAGAACTTGGACGTTGAAAGTTGGTGGAAAGTTTCTGTTCACAGAAGACATAAAATTCATTAATTTCAGAGGCAAGATTAAGACCATTCATTAGTAAATGGACTCCACGTTATAGTTGCGATGACAAATATGAATATTCTGACTAGTATTCAGAAATGTGTAATTTGTCCTATTCAGAACTTCCCTTTAAATTAACTTTTCTTTTCAAAGAATATGTTACAATTTAATTCATAATATTCTTAGTAATAATTATTTCTTAATTTATATTACGAGTACTCAGTATTTCCATATCGCTATAACTCATGAAAAAGTTTTGAAACTTAATTTCAGAGCATTGCTTTATCACAGTTCTCAATGAATTTGGCTAAAGTCAGTCTCTCGCAAAGTTTTATTTCCATAAAACTTACTAAATGACTAGCGTATGTCCCAAATATACATAAGTTTGGTGGATAAATGTCGGTAGGTACATATTATATTTAACTTTATTTTTCTTACTTCTACAATGATGAGATAAAATCTGTAAACGCTTTTAGCGGTAAATCAATATTGTCTGTGTATAAAGCCTTTGCTAAAATAAAACAAATATCTTAAGACTCTAGTTCGTTAATTGAACAGTAAGGGGTAACTCAACAAGAAATACTTTAAGTGGCCTAGAAAAAGATTTAGAAACCATTTTTTCCAGTAGGAATAGTGAAATTTTATATATATCAATTGTGATATTAAAACGTGTTTCTGACATAAAAGTGAAGAGAAATGACACAACCCCGCGCACTGAGGATTCTTTACAAACTTGTACTAGCTTGTATAAAAGACAAACTTACAGGACGGTCTCAAATAAAGAGTTTTTTCAGACAGTACCAAAATCATGTAAGAGTGTTTTTTGTTTAAAAATTGGAGGTACCGAACTTATCAAAAGTAATAAACACGGTCAGTTTAAAAATACACGGGACAGGTGAGCCTTTATGAAAAGTCTAATAAATATGGAAGAGGGGCAAGGTGCTTCTCAAAATCGTATCATTATATCTGTGTTGCCCATGTTTTTGCCTCTTCAGTATTTGATATTTGTTAATTTGGATCATTTAGTTAATTTAAATTCACTACCATCAATAAATTTAGAGTTCTAAGACCTAAAATTACGAATGTTTAATGCCATTACATAGGTAATATGAGATTTATATACAAGTTGGATATGATAATACAACATTTATTTGAACTAAACCAACCTACACATGTTAAAAGTCCACCTTCAAAATTTTAATGGTATCGGTTCAGTAGTTTAGCTATAGGACACTAATTATCGTTTCTGAAATTTACTACACGATGTAATATATCTATAAATAAAACGCTATATAATTTCCAATTAATAATATGCCTTATCTCTGAGCAATAAGAACATGAATAAAAGCAATAGCGTAGTTAATATTAGCGTAAAATGCAGCAGACATTTTTGTAGACAATTTCACGATAAACAATTTTATAATGACTTCTATTGACCTCAAAAAATTAAGCTGACTAGGAATATTTCCTCAGATAAAACCTAAAGTGATTGGACTATACCGCTTACGCGCTTTGAAAGAGCAGCCTCCGCATCGACGCTGGAGCCCTATGTCGTGTTATGTTGTTTTGGATATTAATCGGTTTTTTGTAGTGATTAATGCGATACACTGGTTTTAGATTAAGTTGTTAGTTATTGCGTAATGTTAATTTTGTGTGATTTTAAATGGAACAATGCCTCGATTTCGTTATACACTGATACGGCTAGTAAATAATTTACTACGGTTACGATATTAATTTAGAGAACAGAATGTTGAGGCAACACCACCCTGGCTTTACGTACATATCGTGAACGTTATGAGATCACTCGTGTTTGTCCTACCAATAGGCGGATTATTGTTCAACCTATTCAGAGGATACGAGAAAAAAACAATCTTTGATTCCTAATTGGGATAGTGCTCTTCCAGTTGTAAAATCAAAAGAAGATTACTAAATTTAAATACTTAAGTTTTTCTTTTTTTGTGATTATTATTTGAAGACATTTTTTTTTGTAGACAATTTCACGATAATCAATTTTATAATGACTTCTATTGACCTCAAAAAATTAAGCTGACTAGGAATATTTCGTCAGATAAAACCTAAAGTGACTGGACTATACCGCTTACGCGCTTTGAAAGAGCAGCCTCCGCATCGGCGCTGGAGCCCTATGTCGTGTTGTGTTGTTTTGGATATTGACCGTGTTTAAAAATTGTAAAATCAAAAGAAGATTACTAAATTTAAATACTTAAGTTTTTCCTTTTTTGTGATTATTATTACTATTGTGTTATGTAAAAAAATATCATGAATTGAAATTGAAATGAATATTATATAATTTGTGCTATTATTAAATACCTACCTTATCAACGTAAGCTGTTGATACCTAGGTCACGGTATCGCGCGTCGTTCGGTTCGCTTTCTCGTATATCTATGTTACGGTCGAGACATTGGTTTACATTTTTAAGATTTTAGTTTTTTAATTTCTATTTTCGGAAAAAATAGATAATCCCAAAGTAATCCAACATATTTTAAAAGCCCGTATTTTTTGAAATCCCGAGTTTATGCGAATGAACCAGAAACACTTTTAATGCTCAAAGCCGAGATCCAACGCGTCATTGATGAGATACAGTCACATCCAGAAAAATCATTGAAAATTTCATATAAAAAACTCATTTCTCTAAAATATTACGTGTTTTTATTTCAAAATCAAATCTTGGTTTGAAGGTTTAGTTTATGACTTTCTGACAAAAAAATGCATACAATTGATTAATACCATTATCGTGCCTGGTCTTAAAACCTTCTAAATATCTTGCATCTTTAGATTCGGAAAAAAAAAGATATAATAAAATCTTTTTTACCCGACGACGGTGAAGTCAAAAGGAAGTTTTGGCAGTCTGTGTATGTAACATGTTTTACCATAGCACCTCATATCATACGAATGAACGAATACCAAACCAAACCAATTTGAATGAATCAAATATCAACAGATAGCCCGAATGACATACTAGATATAACTGTTTCCAAAAATGTTTAAGTAATCGTGTTATCGTTTCATTTTATTGCTAAATATTTTTTTTCTAATTTTGTCTATTTGTGTATAATATATATTTTGCTGTGTGCAAAGAGTTATTGAGTTATACTGGCAGACAATATACGTAACATTGGTGCCCATGACACTGTGTGATTGAAAATACGTAATAAAACCTGGTATCGTCGCGTTTTGTCCCGTTGAAATGGCCGTGCCTTGTACCGAATCGTTTTGTGGACGGTAGACAATAAAGTATTTCCGCTGTACAACCAGCTCTGGTAAAGAAACAATAAGAGGCGAAATGTCTTAATATTGCTAGGAGAAGCTGTGTTTTAAAAAAAGAATAAATGTTACCAAAGAATAACAACAACAGAATTACGTAGAATCTTGATTTAACTTGTTGAATGGACGTACGACTGCTGGGATACTGAATCGGACGGTCATTCGGTTCTGAAAACTCTCAAAATGGCAATCGCGTAGGTAGGACACGAGAATGAAAACAAATCAGAATAAGATTAAAACCTCTATGACAGTTTGTGTACCCATTACCACACCATAATTCAAATAATTTTGTTTTGAAGTGGTAATTTTTACAATCGTTAATTTATTAGCAATATTTCAAAATAATGTTATACCGTAGTGCCAATATTTAGATTACATTAATACCATCCATGATCATTCTTTTATGTGAAAGAGCTTATAGTCTAGTTATGAATCTATTATATGCTTCGTTGTGAGTTTTTAAACACCTTGATTCTCTAACGACATAGCCACTATGTTGTAAATTAACTATTTTATTATTCTAATTTATATTATCCCGAAGTTTAAAACAGAGGTATTTATAAATAAAATGCCGATTTTTAATATTATATATATTTTGGTGACACAAGTCAAAAAGTTCCAAGTCCATTGTCTGTCCCGGCTCCTATAAATATTTTATTAAAATATTATAATTTATGGCCTACTTATTTTTTGCGTAAATTAAAACAATATTATATTTTGTGTTGTTCAACGTATATATGTTGCTAAGCACCGAGCTCAAACAAACTTTAAATCTTTTAAAAAAGTTTGATGTTTCAAAATAGATATTGCTCAAAATTTATTTGGTTAGTTTGGGTAAAAATTATCGTAATATATATCTTTGGTAAGTATCTTAAGAAATACATTTAAGAACAACTATATTTGTGCCTAGGCTCTATTACAAATCTAAGCATCGGCAGCGCAGAATCGACACAAATGTTCAATTTCATAGAATTTCTATTATCACGGTTGGAGACTGTATCGTCCGAGTAAGAAGCACTTGAACTACCGTTTACGCCTACAGTACATTCAAGTGCTGCAAACGCTCATTGAATTAGAAGTTACACAATATTCGAAGCAAAATATATATTTATATAATTTACATTTTGATATTTGTATTAAGTTTCAGTGGCGTCTTCTTTTTTTTCCTTCTTCGTCTTATACTTTTATTCCTGTCTGCAGTTGGACAACTCCATACCTTTATATATTTTATTGTAGCTACTTTAAATTAGCAGTGAGCATAAGGAGCATTCATCACACCCTGTGTCAATATTACGTATATTGTTTAAACAATGCGTAGAATATGGATAATCACCTGTTAAGAGACTGCTGTTCAATATCAGTGAAAATCACTTTCACTTCAGCACAACACATTATTAACATTTTATGAACCAATTGGTTTATAAAGTATTGACGTGGTCATCTTTGACGATTAGTCTGTATCTATGCATAGAACTGCATAGAGGAAACTGTTTTGTTTTGTGCTGAACCTTGCTGCTGTAAAGTCACATAAATAAATCATAAATAAATATTTTAGACAATTTATTAGAATGAGTTCACTTATTTGGGAATTGTATTAGAGCCCATCCGTAGAGGTGGATCAGTCTGACATTCTGTATTGAATTAAACGTGATACAGTAAATGAGATCGATAAGCTAATTTTAGAAACAATGCAAGGCCAAGTCAATTGCTATAAGTTCATGACATGATGACACGATGACACGGTTTTTACTATTGAGGATACAGTGCACTATCATCAAGGATTTTTAAATACTTTGCCCCAACTGGCTTACCTCCTGACGATCTCATGTTAAAAGTTGTCTTTCCTATCATGCTTTTAAGAAACTTAAGCTCCCAATATGTGTAATGGCAAATGGCTCCTGTTCTGGCAGTATCCCGTCAAGATATCTTTTACCCTCACCATTAATAAGTCCCAGGATCAAACATTCTCTCTGGTGGGCATTGATCTTAGAAAGCAATGTTTTTCCCATGGACAGTTATATGTTACCTTATTTTGGGTTGGCACTCCTGAAAAACAATATATTGGTACCAAATAATAACATTACATCTAATATAGCATAGAGAAGTTTTAAACAATAAAAATAAAAATAATTGATTCAACTTTAATGATTTCATTCATGATTTAACACGCGGCAATGTAACAAAATGCAGTTAAAATAGAACCCTCCTTTTGACAGTCAAAAAATAAACAATAGCACTTAGTATTAACCGAACTAGTACAATCATAATTTAGTCACAAGTAAAAAAAGGTTAACCACCGAACGAAGTGAGCATGGGTCGGCTATGTTAATATAAAGTGAAAAACGTAATTTATGGACTTATTAATCGTCACTGTGGTCAGTTTCTGTTTTCTGACTTAACTTTGTTTTATAGATACATTAGATAAACAGAAAAGGCTGAGCACATTAAAACACTGTATTTCATATTCAAGTTAACCATTGAATCTACATTTAGAAATCGAAATAGGTTAATAAAATTAAGAAACGTTTATTTATTAATAAATTACAGACATGTTGGTGCAGTACACATTTATTAGACCTGGTAGCATGTAGCTATTATAATAATTCCATTTACAAAGAAAACGTATTAGAGACTTGTAAAGAATCAATAATAATGAGGTCAATTCGCCATGTCTTCTAGGACGAATAAATAAAATACAATCAAAGAGCCATTTCGATCTGACTTGTTACCAGAAAACCAATAGAATTTACTTTGTTTTTTAATCAATATGTCGTATCGGTGGGAGGCAAGGCCCACAAGATATTGCCCATACTACCTAATAACAATGGTATTTCTGTATTTTAACCAAGTATTCTCTAAGTACTATCTGCGACGTTTTTTTACGTATTGGATGGCGTGTACGCGCGAGAATATACTGCTACGGTTCTGTATCAAAGTTTAGTTGTTTGTGTTATCTGGTGGATTTCTACATATATCGACGACGAGGGTATCAGCATTATCCCTAAAGACTTTCTATCTGAGTATGGTTATGGAGAGAGTTACAATTGTTTTCTTTATTACTTTTAAATATACATATAAAAATAAATACATTTCAACATATAAAAATAGTAGACCACCGATTTCGAGTACAGGGACCAAGAAACCGGTGGTTAGGGCTCCAAAGACAGAAACCTCCTCACTATACGTGTCTTGATCCAGCTTCCTAACGTGAGCCTCTTAAAGTGTTTCAATTGTTTTTATAATTTGCAGGTACTGAAATAATCGTTTTTTATTTTTTTTATTAATAGTGTGCTTTAATCACAGAGTAGGTATGTCCTAAGTGTATTACAGATTCATAATAAAATTTTAATAATTTTGTAATATCTCAGAGAGCACGTGTTAAGCAGTTGGTTCCGGTTGTCATGAACATCTATGGCAATCGTTATGGGGAAGATAGTTCCCTCAAATATACTGATAAGTAGTTCAACCTTCGAATTCAATTCGCCCTTAAGGTTGCTTTGATGTGATGCCGGTCATTCGATGCCAGTAAAACTAAAATTGTGAAACCGGTTGAACTAGTCCACTCCAAATAATCTTGGGAATAATAAAGGCTAGGAAGATGAAAATGATGCTGTTACTGATTATTTCTAAATGTCTTACTTCTACTTTATTCAGGTTTGGACATAAGAATCTATTTTTATTTTTAAAGAATATACCAAAATCTATTATTCTAATAATAATTACTTTTACTGATATAATTACTTTTTGAAATAACAACAGACAACCGCAGAAGCCTATTGATTTATTGGTAACTAAAGGATTCATAGATATGAAGATAAATTACTTCATTTTGAAAATGCTGCACTGGTTTAATTAATTTTCAATCATTCGAAGTGAGATTTTTTGATTGTATAAGTGGCCAAATGAGAAGACCGCTTACTTCATGGCAAGTGACTACCGCCGCCCCTAATCATCTGTAACTCAAAATTAACAAGTGTATTGCCGTCGGAGACCCTTAGTCAGGGGAAGGGGGAGTTTAGGCGCCACTTACTGGACTCATTTAATAAAAAGCAGCGAATTGACTACACGTAACCGTGCCTAGCATTGTTAGCGGTTTAAGTGTTTAAGTTATCTACTGCGCTGAGTGTTGTGGATTCAAATCTCATGTAGGACAACACATTGTGTTATCCACGAGTTGTTGTATCGAGTCTGGTTGTTCTTTGTGTTCGTTTCATGTATGTTCGTTAAATCCCCGCTACACTAGATGTATCGACACCCCAAGCGTAAATTATCTTAAAAAAAAGAATTACTTAACAATTAACCAGAAATTCTTTGCAGCTATAAATAATTCACCTAGCTTTAATTATAGTACACAGGTAAATTTTACTGATTTTCAAAAGTAACCGCATTAATAACTGAGTACGATTTAATTGAGCAAGCAATTCAGTAGGGAATTGATGCACAATATTCTAAATGTAAATTTATCGACAGTATAGTGCGTCTGTTTGCATATATCTTCTTGATTGAATTATTTTGTCCATCACAAAGCCCTATAACGTGATTGAGTATATTAAAATTCACGATTTCTCTAAAATCAGAAGACAGTTAAACAATGTCTGTGAAAAAAAGTATCTATTCTGCTCCGAAAATATTACGAGAATCGTGTGTTTGGAGCTAATATTGGACTGTGTTTTAAAACTAGCAAGTGTTTATATACATACATTCAAATTATAGATAAATACTCTTTTATTTGTACACCTGGGTTTAAAAAATAGTAGACTGTCCTAAAATTTACAAAAAAACAATTTACAAAGATGGCCTTATTGTTAAGCAAATTCTACCAGGCAACGTTTGGATACGAGTAATAGATAAGATCTTTATCTATGAAACAAAAAATTTTACTAATCTAATAAATAAATGATATTAAACGAAAATACTATATAGGTACATAGTCATATGAACATACATACAAATTCCAAATATCTATTATGTTATGCAGTCAAACGAATGTTAGTTAGTATACACGCATTTATGCTTGACTGTGTGTATAGATTTGAAAACTAACTATGATCCAAAGGTACTTAACAGCAGTACGTACAGTTTACTACGGTCAAAGATTTCGTGATCAGTTTAGTAATATAATAGAATTTTCCGATGACCAAACTATCGACCTTGTATCATAACTCGGAAGCTACTTCTAGCATATATTCCATACAAGCATGAATTTTTATAAATAAATCTGATTTAAAGAAAAGTTGAACGCACTTAAAACAATACTAACAAACATTAAATTTAATAAAATAATGCCAGAATTAATTAAAAATCTAAAGTTAAAATATAATATATAGTTATATAAGTATAATAGCAATAGATAAATTCTAGTTTGATTGAAGTCGGTGATGAACCCGATGCAAAATAAATAATATTGAGGGTATTCTTCAACTTCATATCAATTCAATAAATAATTTAGCATTTAAGATGACTATGATGGTTTATTACATTCAACAAGTCAACGGCGGAATCCTTTGGAAGAAGGAAGGAGAAATGAGATATTAGATGTAGCAACCGTATTAAAATTACGGAACATCTCTATTTATTCCATGAGTGTCGTAAAAGGAGAGGAAAAATGAAGATTTGAAATTACCGAAACGAATGTCTGTTGTTTTTTGTCCGTATCTGTTTATTGATTTCATATTATTCTTCTTGTCATCATTATCAATATCACTACACCAGCTCGACATAGGTTTTTCCTTACAAATAATGTTTTTGTAAAATTTTAAAACTGTGATCAATGTTTTTTTATGCATTATTGTGGTGGTGCGGTAAATAAAGTCGTAAACTTAAGAAGTAACGTTGAGTTATAATCAACTCAATGTGGGTGAAAAACTCGTCACCCAATTCGTGTGTTAAAAAGGGCGCCGTTTGATCGATCCCCAAATTAATCATTATGTCATACCGATTCAGATTATTAGTTAATATCGCCTGTTGAATCTTATTATGTTTTTTCTGTTAATTATATTATGTGGTATCTTTTTTATATGATATAAGAAATACCTTACATAAAGAGATATGTTTTGAAAGAGTCACGCAACAAAACATTTGATATTTTGTTTATATATTGAATCCAAGAATTGTATTTCTTTGGTATCTAATTACTGATAACTATTTTTCTTTTTGTTTTGGCTAAGGAATGGTTTATTTAATTAAGAGTTTATTATAAGCAATACAATGAGCATAAGATTTATTTGTCGTTTAGTCTGTGTAGCTTAGTAAGAAAATAACTATAAATACCTAGATTGAGTTTATTTCAAATAACTTTAACGAGTCTGTTTGCCCAGTACTTTGTGATCCTGACTGCGAAACTTTGTGTCATGGGCATGATCTTTTGTTCTGTGTCTGCGTGTAATTTATTCACTTTTTTTATGTATTTTGTAAAAACTTATGTATGTTCATCAGGAGTTTTGCCTAGTTTAAGATTACACAGTATGTATTAGTATTACGTATTTTAACAACAACTTTAAATACATTATTAAAGTATAACAGAAACAATTAAAAAAGTTTAATTGAAATTGTAGGTATCTCTTTTCAATATTTGAATGATTCTGTTGCTATTTCTTATTCCTATTCCAAACGCCAGCGTATGTGACTGTGTGTGTGGTAATGTAGCAAAATCTCCTAAATAAGCCTCATAGATTATGTGAGATTTCTTACTAAATCCTGGGCCGCGCGGCCAAATCTCACTGCCCGGTTTTTGCTCTCGAAACATATTTCGTGAACAAAATTACACCTAACACACACACTGAAAATAAAATCTTTTCGATTCTTTTGCTTTTTAGTTAGATTTTTTCTAATACTTATTTGCAATGCAGTTTTCAAAGGTACTATAAGTTTTGCTACACTGCGCTATATCCTCGTCATTTTAGTCATGAGTGTCTGGACGAGTTATTGCATGAATTTAATTAATTCATCATCGTAGTCACCAGTTTCTGAACGAGTTATGACATAAGAAATCAACTTGTTGGTTGTTGTTTGAAGTCGATTGAACGTTTTTTAAAGGATTTATAGCAACAGGCCATAACAAAATTTTGGTACTCAATTAAACAAAATCCAAGACCGATTTTACTAGAGTAATCCAATTTCAATATTTGCAAGGAATTTAAACGAGAGTCGGATCTCTTTGAATATCATGTGACGCCTGCTTCGTAGGACTGCTGATAATTCTCGGTAGTCTACATTTCTAGACCTTTAATAAAACTTTAGTAGAGAACTTGAGAGTAGTTAAGATAATTTATTTGAATTCACCAATTCCTAAGTGACATGAGGTTATAAAGTACCTACTGATATTGAAATAGGAAAAGTATTTAATTTCAATCTTTTCTAATATATAAAATTCTCGTGTCACGGGGTGCGTAATCGAACTACTCCGAAACGGCTTAACCGATTTTGATGAAATTTTTTGTGCTTATCCGGTATCTATGAGAATCGGCCAACATCTATTTTTCATCCCCCTAAATGTTAGGGGTAGTCCACCCCTAAATTTTTATTTTATTTTTTAGACAAAATTTTTAATTTCTATTTTTTTATGATACAGCATTAGTAAATACATACAACCCTAAATTTTCAACCCTCTAAGATCAACCCCTATTTTTCCATCGCGATTTTTATTGACCCACCTCTACAACATATATTCCCTTTTATGGCAAAGCAACGTTTGTCCGGTCAGCTAGTCTATTTCTAAAATATAGTTGACTATTTTTTTTTACTAAAATATATAGTCTCATACTACTTGTAAAATATGATGACCACACTCTTCGCAGTATGCCTTTTTGTTTGATTTATGAATATGGTAAGTTTATATTTATTGTTAGACTATCGCTATATTCTGTAATACATACAAGAAGGAATTGAGGCGAGGGCTATCTACAAATTACCAGAAGCAGTTATGTTATTTCATGCAACTATTCACCATGATATGGCAAACTGCCAGAAAATTCAGAGTGCCACTTAGAAGATGCGTGTACTTCCCGATGGCGACCTTTCTGTTTCTCATACAAAAGGGAAGCAAATAATAATACTCGTATCCTATAGATCATCTTGTACAAGTAGCCTTCAATAACTATATCATCAAAAGAACAATAGAAGAGCGATAAGTTGGCTGTACAATTTGTTATAGTTTTCTGTATGTTGAGTAAGTTAACTATTCTGACTCCTAAGAGTATTTTTTTATGGAGTATTTTTTTTTTTTTTTTATTGAATAGTGGGCAAACGAGCAGACGTATCACCTGATGGTAAGCGATTACCGCCGCCCATGGACACCCGCAACACCAAAAGCGTCACAAGTGCGTTGCCGACCTTTGGGGGATGGGAAAGGGGATGAGGGGAGGGGTTGGGGTATGGGTCTCCGGTATCCTCACTCACTCGGTGAAACACAGTAAGTAGAAGTATTTGGTAAACTAGCAGACGTATCGTCTGATCGTAATCGTAAGCGATTGCTGCCACCCATGGAAACCCGCAACACTGGGGACGACACAGGTGCGTTGCCGGCCTTTGGGGGATGGGAACAGGGATGTGGGAGGTGTTGGGATATGGGCCACCGGTTTTCTGTGATGCCGTGGTATCACTCCGGTCAAGCCGGCATGCCATGCAGAAGCGTGGCTCTTCCACGGTAATTAATTTAAAAATTCAATTTTATTTTCTACACACGCGATTTATTAATTCGATTCTTCAGTCGATCTTCCCGTCACTATATGTTATCGAATATTTGTAAGCAAAGGATTATATCATTGTTCATTTTCTTAACAGTACTGACGTTGTGTTAGAAACAAGTTTCATAGACAAACACTTAACACGAACTTAGTTCTATAACAACCAGTCATGAGGAAAACTTCAAATATTAAAAGGAAAGTAAATGTTTGTCTAATTTTTTTTGTAATTTTCATTAAAACTGCGCTTCATTTCAAAATTTTGCTCGAATGCAGTTTATGTAAATACAAATTTAACGAAAGGGAAGAGATACTTTGAAAAGTTGTTGGAAATATGTAGTGGTATTTGCTACATGTAAATAAAGTCCAACGTTGGTATCATGTAAATGTTTGCTGCAAAATAAATATTACTGGTGTCTTTCAAGCGTTGGTTGTGTATCAAATATATACGTTTCATTTCAACACTAACATACTTTTGAATATGACGTTTATTAACGGCTATCAATATACCTACATATTAGTGACACTTTGTGCGAATGTAACTACCTATGTATGTATGAGTTAAAATGTTATCTATATTCATATTATAAAGAGGTAAAGTCTCTAACTTTGTTTGTATGGTTGTAGGGGATAATCTTCGAAAGTACTGAACCGATCCAGAAATTTATTTCATTAATAGAAAGCGTCACTATTCAGGAATGACATAGGCCCTACTTTATTACGATTGACCAAAAAAATCTGTTAAATATAATAGTATTTGTAAATCAAGTCGAAATAAAGCGGGCGGTTAACGCCCAACGAAGTGGGCATGGGTCGGTTAGTAAAATAACAAAACATTCATTAGGTAAGAACCTATGTCTTGCATGGATTCAATATTGTAAATTAAATACTTATATTTGGTAAATACTACACATAATTGTTAATCGGTTTATCAATTTGCGCTTTCTGCGAGTGGCATTATTGACTTTCATTGACTTTACCATGTTTTGCACCGGGTTCCTCACCTCAACACAAAGGAATATAATCTTATCAATTGCTTGAAATTCAAACAATCCACGAAGATTTACTTTATCATGAAAATAATACCAACCCAAAAATTGAAGGCGAAATCTTACATTTAACTTGACAAAATCATCTAGTCACTTTTTTTTTATTATATAGGGGGCAAACGAGTATCGCCTGGTGGTAAGAGATTACCGCCGCCCATGGACACCCGCAACACCGGATGCGTTACAAGTGCGTTGTCGGCCTTTTAGGAAGGAGTACGCTCTATTCTTTTTTTTTGAAGTCAAAACTTCTTTAGCGGCGCTGTGTACTTTTTTGGAATGGGTAAAAATGTATAAACTCGCGTCAGGTGACGTGACCATAAACTAGCGTCAGGTCATGTATCCTGATCGAAAATTCGTAAGGATATTTATTGTTAACAGCGCCATCTACCGATATACTTTGGTAGCATTCGTTTTTCTAGATAGTGGTCCTTTCTCAATATGATTTTATATACTTAAAGTTAATATTTTAGTATCTTAAAGTGATTTACAATAAATTAAAATAACGTTTTTCTACTATATATCGTCTACTTATATTTTCTAATATATTTTCTACTTACACAAAACCTTTTGTAAATCAAAAAGATTGTTTACAATTTTTTTGAAAACAGCTACAAATATTGGAGTATCAAAGCTTTACTTCCATTTACTACTTACAATCATAATAATTTTTAGTTCTTTTTATTGCACACTATTAAAAAAGCATAGGTGTTCATTTCAGATAAGTTCAAACAACCGTTTGTTTATAGTTATGAGTTTTCACTTCTGTCGGCAGTGCTTATGACTGCTTTGTGTTTTCTTTTTACTATGAGAAGATGACTATAAAAATATAACCTTCAGTAGCACTTATATTATTATACTTATATTATTATTATTTAGTTTATTATAGCTGACAACGAGATAGATAATTACAAAGTTTTTTCGACAAATATTTTTTGATATGTATAGTCTTATACTTCCTTGTTTAACAACAAATATCAAAAAACTGTAATAACCATTGACGCATTGTTGGCAATGCCTACAAATTCAGAAGATACAAGTTATGAGAGACTTATGTCCAGCAGTAGGTTGATGATGATGAAGTAATTATTTTAGAGCTACTCAAATGTAAATGCCACCAGGTAAGATAAATACTATTTGCTGTTGCCTTTGACAGCTAGTGTAATTACGTTACGTTAGTATTGGATATTGCCTGATGAACATGTCCATTTCGCTCGTGTTCGGCTACGAAATCCAGTTAGCCTTTGACGTACAAATGTCAAAGATCAAATCGTACTCTGAATCAAACTCGTGATTCGAAATCTCCGGCTTTAATACAACACTAGGATGATAGTTGTATACAAAGGCATCGTTCATGTTGCATGTGATGGTGTATATAAATATATATTAATATGGGAAGCAAAGACTTTGTACTCCTTTGTAACTGAGAAGTATGCAATTGGGCAGAGTTAAGATTTATATGGAAAAGGAGTGCAATATTAATCATGGTTTCGACTACTCGGAAACCTAGTTGCACATTAATAGCTATACTTAAGCCATGTTTAGTAATTATGGAGAAGGCCTCACCCAATAATGAAGAAAACCCTTTGCTGATTTTTAAGTAAAACCTTTAAATATATTATGTTTATTGATAAAACTTTTAACAGCGAAAATGATATATTATCAACAACGTTATAAAAAAAATGAAAACTTAACTTAACCTATTTAGCATAGAACAATATTTAACGTATTTTTTTCTGTTGTTTTTGTTAACAACAACATGGTATATTACTTGCATGATAAGGTGAAAATGTTTAAAATCTTTTTTTTTTATTTCACTATAGGCTGATACACAGTTTTTAGTTATTAAACTAGCGAATCAAGCTAATAATATATCTTGCTATTGTCTTGTTCAAACCGTTTCATAACTATGATCTTGTGTGATGTCATTAGAAGATTTTACACAAGCTACATTAAGTTGAAAATAATCTGTACCTATGATGCACTCAGTTTTCATATTGTATATTTTTATTTAAAGTGGGCATCATGCACAGTCAAAGCATAAATTAAATTTATATTTTTCTAAGTAAATGGTCGGATAACGCAAAAAATAAATGTATACAAACACCCCAAGAAAATAAACTTTGTATTCAGAGCATTATTAGTTGTCGGTGAGGAAGAGATTGACAATTCATTTTAATATGATTTCTTGTCTATCCTGCGTATTCCTTACAACAGTGTCCTACCAATATCCATCTTAGAGCTGTACACTTTTTACAACCGATGAAAGCCATGCTTCCACACATGTAAGCCATCTCGTCAGAATTAATACTACGGCTATACAGAAAACCAGTGTTAGAAATGTTCACCGAGTGAGTGCGGTTGCAATAGGTCCAACCGTCCCTCTAATTCTAAATTGTCAAATTTTTCATTCGCCTTTAATTTATGCATACGCGTGGTTTTAATCATATATCTCATACATATAACTTGTTATAAAAATATTAAAAGAAATTATAAGTCGTACCTAACAATATTTTGTCTCCGTCAAGAGTTTTACACATTTGAAAGGTATTTTTATTTCTTAATTTTATTCTCACACAAAACAGTCTGGATCCCACTCGAGAGTAAATCTAAGTTGAATAATTATTTGATTGTCATCGTTCCTATTTTGCTCGTCGTGATCTTTCAAGGGTAATATCAGCGTTCTGAGATACGAAATCGTTGATTTCTTAACAAACTTCGATTGCAAAATTCAGTTGAAAGTTGTATGTTAATGTTTTTGATGATTTTGAGTACGTTTGGAAAGTTTTCCTTTGTGTAAGTGAAATGCAGTAAGAATTTGCTACTCGTATAAAAACTGTCTTGGTATTTTTGCATGAAGTTTGTTACAATGCGATTATAGTACATTTTAATAACATTACCACCCACTACTGGCATTTTATATTTCAAAATTAGGAGAGTGTGAAACTTATTTTTATGTATTATTTTTATCAATTTCTACCTATGCCCCTTCCCCTCTTTCACTCAAAGGGTGGCAACGCATACCTATAGTCGTTCCTAACGTTTATTTAACTTTTGACAGATCACGCACATAAAGTTTTGTAATAATTTTTGATACAATGTACTACAGGAAATACTGTACTTCATGGACAGGCTCCGCCCACTTAGAGATGTGTCATTCGTAATTAATGACCACAGACTATAAAAACGGTTTTGAAATAAATCGATTATCGATTATATTTATAAAATATACAATTAAATTATTCTTGTAAGTCCTTTGAGTACTTTATTTTTTGGTATTTTGACAGTAACGAAGGAAGGAACGATACGCTCAACTCAACCAAACGTGAGAATTCACAAATAAATCAATACGGAGGAATATAAATACTCAACTCGGCGTATGAAAATGTGGATTAACACTAACAACCAAATGGCGACGCGTGTCGGCTCCGCGTCTTGTGTTGCTGTTTAATAATCGATAAAAGTACGAAATTATCGATAAAATAAAGAGTGTGTTAAATCGATTAAAACTTCTTCATGCATAAAATCGATCTATAAAAGAAATCGAATTGGTAACGGGTCAGGGTATCACTATTTGATTAAGTATTAGAGCTGTCTAAAGTTAAATAAACGATTGGAACGACTATAGTTGCTTTTGAGGCCTGCGTTCCCATTGAGGGACCACATTGGAATTTGAAGGTTTTGAATGCACCAGGCTTTAGTAAAAGTTCTCAAACAATTGTAAATTAAGTAATTAATTTGTAAAAGCAGTAACTTAAAAGTTACAAACGGTCAAAGGTGGTCCCTCAATCGTGACCCATAGACATCCATATCTTGTAAACTAGTTAAAATTTACAACTGCACTAAGTGACTACTTTTAGTAAAAGATTTGTAAAAACCAGTTGACTAAATATCTATCTTTCTTGTTCACTGTATTAAAAGATATAGCATGCGGAAGGTGGTCCCTCAATTGATCACCCTAGGTTCAGTTTGAGTGGAAACTACAACGAAATCTGGCATTCTGTGTGCTTCTAGTGTTAGTAAAAGTATCAGAACGATTGTAAATTCAACCTCTGGTTTGTAAAAGCAGGCTTTCAATAAGTTTTAATCCATTGAAGGTGGTCCCTCAATTGAAACGCTTGTCACAAAAGAAAGTCAATTTACAAATCATTCGGCAATTAAATAGATTAAGGATGCAGTCTATTCGTTAGTAGTATTTTTTTACTAAAGCTTACTTTACTAAAACGTCTGAAATAATGTATAGTTTTGTTGCAAAATAATAATTAAATTCCTACGAAGAAATACGACGTCGAGGTGACCACACAGTAGGATTTTCTTGGATAAATAAAACTAGCGGCTGCTTAATTTCAATATTTTTTTACTATTTCATATCATCTACCAAATTTAAAACATACAACAAAATGTTTACTGTAATGTCAACGAACAATTTATAAAAAAAATAATAGTCCGATTTTATAACTTTTTTTTCTTGTCATTGTTTAATGTAAATTAGAACGAAGTAAATTATATAATTACCAAAAAATTTTTTACTATTTCATATCATCTACCAAATTTAAAACAAAATGTTAACTGAACTTATAATGAATAATTTATTTTTTTCTTATGTTGGTACGTTATCTTTTGGAGCATTAGAAAAAAAAATATTCGGGTGACAACAGCTTGCGTACTGTTTACCATTCTTTTAATACTAATACTATTGTACCTGAATTTCAGACTATTAAAAGGACTGGTCATAAGTTTCTTTGCCAGTAATCTTCTCATAAGACCCTACGCACTTTGGAAACAGAAAGTTATGGATCGATCGATCCATGTTTACCTTGGCAATCCAGCACATGCTGTGGCGTCTGTTTGTGTCAATCTATTTATGTCAACGTAATGTTCATAAATGTTACTTATTGTCTTAATTGAATAAATGACTTTGAATTTGAATTTGACTACCGATAGAAGTGAAAACTGATAACTTAGAATGTTAATTTTAAAATTAATGTGTAAAATTAGATATTTTATAATGCACAAATTAAAATTATCAACATTAGCATATCGGAGACTGCGTCGTTGGTATAGTGGTTGGCGTAACCGACTGCATATCAAGAGGTATTGAGTTCGATACACGAGTTGGACTGCTGTTAGATTTTTCTTACAAGAAAATTTTAACCGTTACCAGGAGTATAGAAGATTGTGGTGTTTTTTTGCCGCCCGTGCCTCGTAGAGCTCGTTAAACCGTCGGTTCCAGTTGTCATGAACATATATAATAATAAAAACAAAAAATAAATAAAAATAAGCAAGCTTTGTACAAGCTTCTGACATCTATTCTGAGACTCAAAATTATTACACATATTAATCACAATTCGATACTTTCTATTTCTCAGAATGGATGTAGAAGTGGGACCCGTGGCACTAAAGAGCTCCTTATCATAGACATGACCATTAGCCAGCAGATACGTCGTAATCGTAAGAGCCTGGCGACATGCTGGATAGATTACAAGAAGGCTTTTGACTCCGTTCCTCATACATGGCTATTGAAAGTGCTTGAGTTGTATAAAATTGATACAACTCTGTGCACTTTCTTGAAGTTATGTATGGGGCAATGGAGAACAGTACTTCGCAATCCTGGATGTCGGCAGTCTGCGATGAACGACGTACTTATAAAGATCGAGCGAGGCATCCTTCAAGGTGACAGTCTGAGCCCCTTGTGGTTTTGTCTAGCTCTCAGCACTCTATTAGAGGGTTCAAGGTTAGGCTACAGGTTGCAGAAAGAAGATCTAGTTATATCTCACCTCCTTTACATGGATGATTTGAAACTACTTGCCCCCACTAAATTACAATTGACAGCATTACTAAAGGTTACGGAAAACTTTAGTAATTCTATCAAAATGGAATTTGGTGTAGATAAGTGTGCAGTTATGTATGTAAAAAAAGGTGAGATTGTGGAATCTGAAGGTTCCACAAAACTCAGATCTCTGTCTGCAACCAAAACCTACAAATATCTGAAGTGAGGAATGCCAGAATCTGACATGAAACAATCGTTGCGGGAACGCTACTTTAGCCGCCTGAAAAAAGTACCTACTTAAAAGTCTTTTATCAGGCGGTAACAAGGTACGAGCCTGCAATGGTTGGGTTATGCCGGTGCTGATGTATTCCTTTGGTGTACTTAGATGAACTCAGACTGAATTAGATGCTATTGACAGGAGAGTCCGTACATTGATAACTGCATTCCAAATGCCCCACACACGTTCATCGGTTATGAGATTGTATATCCCGCGAAGGTTAGGGGATCGTGTATTACTAATCAATACCCTACACAATCGCGAGGTAATTAGAGAATATTTTCTACAAACTGATGTGGGGGTGCATCGTAGTGTAGTTACAGTGGATATCGGGCTCACTCCGCTCGCTCTAGCTAAAGGGAATTGGCGTAAATCTGTATATATAAATATTTGAAGATCATCAAAGAAAGTCAACACGAATCATTGTATTATATATATATCTACCAAAAATTACTCATCGCGGCTAAAGTATGATGTTCTTGCGTTACATCATTTTTAAAATATTATTAATTCAAAATACTTTACTTCAAAATAAGAATTTACTAATAATAATTATATAGAAAAATAGTGCGCGCCACAATTTTTAGGGAGTTTTGAGTGGCAAAGACAATATTCTGAAATAATTACGAAACAATGGTACCTACTGACGTTAGCTTTTTAATGGAGTAGGACTTAAATGTTATTGATCGTTGTTATTTTATGGAGCGTTCTTTATAACGTAATTTATATAGTAATTATATAATTTACTTCGTTCTAATTTACATTAAACAATGACAAGAAGAAAAAGTTATAAAATCGGACTATTATTTTTTTTATAAATTGTTCATTGACAGTACAGTAAACATTTTGTTGTAGGTTTCAAATTTGGTAGATGATATGAAACAGTAAAAAAATATTAAAATTAAGCAGCCGCTAGTTTTATTTATCCAAGAAAATCCTACTGTGTGGTCACCTCGACGTCGTATTTCTTCGTAGGAATTTAACTATTATTTTACAACAAAACTATACATTACTTGAGACGTTTTAGTAAAGTAAGCTTTAGTAAAAAAATACTACTAACGAATAGACTGCATCCTTAATCTATTTAATTGCCGAATGATTTGTAAATTGACTTTTTTTTGTGACAAGCGTTTCAATTGTAAATTTTTTTCCCACCGTGGGAGAGCCGCGCTTCGGCATAAATGGGCCGGCTCGACCGGAGTGATACCACGGCCTCACAGAAAACCGGTGTGAAATAGCGCTTGCGCTGTGTTTCACCGAGTGAGTGAGGATACCGGAGGCCCATACCCCAACCCCTCCCCCATTCCCTCTCCCCATCCCCCAAAGGTCGGCAACGCACTTGTGACGCTTTTGGTGTTGCAGGTGTCCATGGGCGGCGGTAATCGCTTACCATCAGGTGATGCGTCTGCTCGTTTGCCTCCAATTCAATAAAAAAAAAAAAAAAAATTGAGGGACCACCTTCAATGGATTAAAACTTATTGAAAGCCTGCTTTTACAAACCAGAGGTTGAATTTACAATCGTTCTGATACTTTTACTAACACTAGAAGCACACAGAATGCCAGATTTCGTTGTAGTTTCCACTCAAACTGAACCTAGGGTGATCAATTGAGGGACCACCTTCCGCATGCTATATCTTTTAATACAGTGAACAAGAAAGATAGATATTTAGTCAACTGGTTTTTCAAATCTTTTACTAAAAGTAGTCACTTAGTGCAGTTGTAAATTTTAACTAGTTTACAAGATATGGATGTCTATGGGTCACGATTGAGGGACCACCTTTGACCGTTTGTAACTTTTAAGTTACTGCTTTTACAAATTAATTACTTAATTTACAATTGTTTGAGAACTTTTACTAAAGCCTGGTGCATTCAAAACCTTCAAATTCCAATGTGGTCCCTCAATGGGAACGCAGGCGCTTTTGAGCTGTCACTTTTCATTAGGGAAATTACATTTTATTGAATTTTTGTAAATTAATATTTTGCAGAAGTTTTTACACGTCGTACTTAAAAGATAGAAGCCATCGGCATTTCCTAAGACTAACTCTGAGAAGAAATGCCGAAAAAAACAATAAAGGAGACCTCCTTGCGTGTCCTGTCTATACTACAAAATAATAACTTTACTAAATTTATTTATTTGGAATAATATATTGTTTTGCTTCTTTCATTGTGGTCTCTAGGTATATTATGTAAAAGTTATATAGATATCTCTCCATGGTATTACATAATGAACGATGTAAGTCTACAAAATCTGTTCTCAATAAAAAGTTTATATGCATTAAAACTATATATTCATATAATTCACAAGTAAATACTTTTAATAAAGATCGTCGCTATATTAGCAACCGAAACGAGTGAACTTTTAATGTAATTATTTGTTTTCAGGAAAATACAAAACAAGTTTTTTTTTCGAATCAAGGAATTATTGTTAGCAGGTTTAAGGATTAAAATAATCATTAAAACTTTTGTTTTAATCCTTGCACTGCTTTTAGGACGGGACCAAATAAATCCATATTCAAATTTACAAAATAATAAATGTGAGTGTTAATTCTCTTATTCGAGTTCAAATAAAACAAATTAATTTATTAATTACCATATTTCCTTTTGATGTTTATTCAATATGTATTTTTTTCAAAAATGATTTAAAACCCTACTAATATAAGGTGTAAAGACGAAAGTAACTCACAGTAGTAACAGCTAAAAGCTATACTACCTGTCTGTTATGCTTTCACGGCTAAATCAATTGATGGATGATGATCAATTGAAGTGGACATAGCCTACTAGTCTACTTTTAGCGATATACAATGTACATGTTGACGGTGCAGCCAGTAAAAGTCAGTGTCTACCGAAGATGGTATGCAAGTACGTAAGTTGACCTTCTCAAGTTGTGTCAGTGGCAGTCTTTTTGCAATAGTCACGTATAGTTCTGATATCACACAGGTTCAGACAGGCCAAATGTACCAAATTCTGGCTCTCCCATAGTTACCTGCTTTAATTATCCTTGACAGTTGTATCAACTACTTATAGTCTATAAGTCTTTCAGTTTAACATGACAAAGCATTAAGGTCCCGCTTTTGACGATTTCGTGGCATCGGTCCAGCCCATTATGTTGATTTTATAGAGTAGCCTCCTCGAGTGTGAGATTGTAGCACATTTGGCCCAATGACAGAATTAACGAGCGCAAAAAATAGGTGCCTATCAAATGGCCCCACATTTCCTGCTATGATTTGGTTTTATGTAAGTAGTAAATACGACATTGCTAGAACTTTATTTTGATACAGACAAATAACTTATAAAGAGATGTAATAAAGATCAGATATCGTAACGTATTTATTGAAGCCACGATGGGTCTATTTAGATTTCTGTATTCCTAAGTAGGATTTATTGTTTGTATATGTCTGTTTGTCTGTATATTTAGATATTGATTTTCTAAGTGTTAACACTATAAACTTGTACTTTTATATGTGTACTAGCTTTCAACCGCAGCTTCGCTCGTATTTAATTAAAAATATCCTATGTTACTTCTAATGCCTCCAAGAATATGTCTATAAAGTTTCATGATGAGCGGCTAGTTTTCCCGTGAAAGCGCAGCAAACAAACTTACTTTCACCTTTATAATATAAGTGTGATATAATGTAATAATCAAGTTGACAAACTATTTAACTAAAAGCCCTGTAATATTAATATGTATATATTTGTTTAACAGAATGTAGTTGTTGTTATAACGGAACAAAATACCTAGATTTGTGGCTTTCACCGAAGGAATTTAATCCATTGTTTATATAATAAAGTCAACGTAAGCCGCTTCACATCTTCTACAATGCCCGAATCATCTTAATTTGAGCATAAGAGACCCCGCCATAAAAGCCTCGTTTGCTCCGAGAGACGCAATAATTTGCTTTACAGCCAACCCATGGGTTGTTTGATAGACTCTGTAATACACTTGTGAAACCTCGTCCAACCTAGTTTGTGTATCTTGTATGAAGAGCCGCCAACTGTGTAGAATCGGTTTCAGATTTCAATATGAATCCGTGTATTTTGTCTCTTCAACGATGTATTGTGTTAATAAAGTGATTATAAGTGATAATCATTCCAATCATAGACAGTGATTTCACTATATATTATTGTACGTATACAGTAGATTACTGTTATATTAATTATAAAACACTATAATCGGTCACTATAAACAGGTCAGACGTATATTTGTCTGCTCCAAACTGTCATCGATATTGATCATTAATTTATTTATGTGAGAGTACTTCTAATAACCTCAAACTTTACTTATTAGGAACTTTTATTAAGAGATATACTGTTTTTGTTCAAAAATGAATACATAAACCCAAAATGATAATTCTGTTGTTTACTTTATAATCAGTTAGATATTTCAGGATAGTTTTGAAAAACCATAATCATAAGTATACCATACCCATAATCGTAAAATTTTGGTGAAATGGGAACCACATTATTTATATATATATATATATACACATTATAATATATATATATATATATATATATATATATATATATATAAATATATAAATTAATAACACATTTTATATAACTGCAGGCAAACAGTCGTAGATATTTTAATATGCTTATTTTTTCAGTTCAATTTGTAACGAATACGTACGAAATGTAATGTTTACCCGTTGTGTAGAATTCATGGTAGAGAATCTCAAGCGGTTTTATAAGTTGCATATGAATGTGTAATTATAATTTTATTAGCTATACCGAATTCTTTTTATCAATAAATTTGACTCCGTGTAGGCATTTATCATTATTAATTCCTATTTGGTATTTAATTTATCAGATTTTAATTAGCTTGTAATTTTCCGTATCCATAATACGACTTTCATTTTTATTACGAAATTTTCAATATTTGCTCGCTATAACTTTGATTTCGGTAATTATTTTTAATCAAAGTTTTATATAGTTTTGGATGAACGTGTGGTGAGAGCTTTGTGTTACCGCATTTCAAGCGGCTTACTTTAGCCATCCCTGAAAGGGTCACCTGTCAATTAAAATTTACAAATGGATCTATTTCAGTTACAGATAAGTTTGAATAGTAATTATCAATACATAATTTAACTATAAATGATTCTTCTGGTAATAAATTGGGTAACTTTATAAAGATATGTTTTCAATTTAAAACTGATATGATTGTTGACTGTGATGATTATGACTGACTAAATAATGATTTAATTTGAACCAAAGCTTTAGTTTATCTGGAGCTGATGGATAAACTTACTTTCACCTTTATATAGGATAGATAGATAAGGATAAATATAATGAATATCTCCTAAAAGTATCAGTCAGTGAGTGAGTGATAGAATTCAAAATTGTTAAGTAATTAGGTATAACTTTTAAAATACTGGTTCCTAATGAATGATATTTAAAATACATTATTACATACATATTTGAAAACTCTGGTTTTTAGGTTTATCCGTAACGAAATTATAGAGGGGTTGAAAATGGTAGGTATGAATCATAATATATTCATTAGTATTTAAGTTGTTCAGATGATTAAACCATCTAATAACATCAGACCGGTATGATGTAGCGACGAGTAGAAGTAGTGTAGTCTAAGTAAAATTAAGTTGCCATGCGCAAATTCTACGACTCTTCCTTATTCGGAAATATTATACTTTTGTTATGGTATTATTTCGTACTCATTATTTGTGCAAAATAATTTCGAGTTTTCTACGTGCCAACCGTCCATCGACGGCTTAATTTTTTTGTTTAATATACTTATTTTTCTCAGATCAGGAATTAATCAATTTAGCAAAATTTCTAATTTTAATCCATTGATTATTTTTATAAATTCTACTATTTGTTTTCAAGACACGCGCATTATTATTTTGACTGCCTCGGTGGCGCGAGTGGTAGCGTAAGCGACTGCTGTGCTTGAGGTCTCGGGTTCGATCCCGGGTCGGACCACATGTTTGTATGATCTGCAAATATTTGTTTCGAAGTTTGGGTGTTTTCTATGTATAATATGTATGTATTTACAAAAAAAAAGTATATAAGTATTTATATCAGTTGTCTAGTACCCATAACACAAGCTCTGCTTAGCTTGGGACTAGATGGCGTTGTGTGTTAGATGTCCGGAATATTTATTTATTTATTTATTTATTATTTATTAGGTTTATTTTAATAATTAAGAACGTACATACGTACTAAAGGTCGGTTATTCAGAGCTTTGCTTGGTATTATTCTTTTGGTAAACTTTCTAAAAATGAATCCTAGCTAAAACAATTTACTGCCCCCAATACCCCTTGCATACTGCATTTCATGAAAGTCGTTGAAGCCGATTCTGAGATTACAATAATATATATACAATTTATTATTATTGTTATTTCCTAGTATTTAATTTAAGATAATATATTATGTTTTTTAAACCTAACATTTGTAAGAAAATTACTATAATATTTAATACATTTCCAAACAGTTGGAAAATTCTAAGTAACCAAACTTTTAAACAAAAAGTTAAATCGTTTCTTGTTAGAAAAGCTTATTATAATGAAAGTGACTTTTTGAATAATAAATTTGATTTGACATGACTAAGTACCTAATAAGATGCTATTGGCATATTGATCTCCATGCTGTATTCAATTTTTGATAATATCGTTAATGTATTCATACCCTTATAGTGGTAGAGTTTGAAATCAATTTAGTGATTTGAATTTGTCCATATTTATTATTGAAATATAATTATATCTGCAAGTCACTGTATGTGACCAACTTGTATAGAGCCTTCTTTAACTTTATGCCTTTCATGCGATTTTTTAATGGATATTCATATACACATGTGTTTAAGCGAATAAATATATCGTATCTTATCTTATCGAGATTTTTGTGTTTAAAACTTTTTATTATTGTTATAAAAAGTATATTCTAGACTTGTAAAAATAAAAAGCTACTACAAAATTTTCTTTCTGGAAGGAAGTTTTGAATTCAAAAAAGGTTCAACGTTTTAAACAACCTCTGTTTATTTTCATGTGTTTTAAAATATAAAAATTAATTATACAAAGTGCATGCAATCGTGTATGCAATATCATATATTAACATTTTACTCCTGTATGACTATTGTGATGGCGCAACAGTTACCACAATAGCACAGTTATGAAATTATCGGAGATCGTTTTTTGTTTTTTCGAAAAACGGTCCCCATTTCATGTCATCCACATTTTATATATTTTTTATCATTATTTTCATCACGATGAAGACTTGAAGACTTATAATTAAGATTACAAATACTTGACATTGGCAGAAATAGTTGATTCGAGTGATCCGGGTGGTTGCCATTTCATTAAAAGTAGAAGATGAAATTATCAGTTAACTTACACCAAAAATATTTTGGTTAGTTACATTAATTGGTTCGGTTCTATTATTGTTATGTAAACTTTTATTTAAGCATATTATTACCTAGATTTACCGTTATTATAATTATAATTTTAACCATTGTGTAGTAAGATGATAATTTTCAATATGAAATATGTAGTGGTATGTATGTGATGGTACATATGTACTAGTTGTTATTTATTAGTTTTGTTATTACTGTTAGTATGATTGAAGTCTATTTTAACGCATATATTTTAATATGTCCTAAATTATTTCAAGTATTTTTTATTTAACTAGACTGTTTCTGCTTTAAACAACAAATATCGTTCTACTCATTTGTGGTTGGTTTCAGCCGACAGGAAATTAAATGAATGACAGCGTTCGTGCTGTCGTGTTTCTATGGTGAGTGCGAGACTGGAGGCTCAATGATGCAGTATGTTGTATTGTTGCATTGTCTGCATTCGTTATGAGTATGGTAACCATTACTCTTGGATTCTGTTTTTCATCAGGCATAGTCATTTTGGCAGTGCCAAACATACAAAAAAATCAGAAAGTGGGGCCACGGTCCAAATTATTTGCGGTTCCAGTCGACGCATCATCAACAAACAACTTTGGTTGTTTTGGATAAGATACATTTTTGATATACCCTAATTAGTTTTGAGAACGTGGGAAGAAAAAAGAAGATAAACAATAACTGTGCAATATTCAATTTTTTTAGTACAGTCCGAGTACATTATTGTTTAGTAGTAAGCTTATTAGAAGTAATACGGTTAATCTAAAGATTGTCTGCAAGAGGTTGTAGGTGAGATTATTTATTGTAATGTTAATGGATTATTGTGTAATACAGATTTTGGGTACAGCGGTTTACAACAAGGTTTATCTATCAAACTACTGAGATTTAAAGCCACTTTTAACACAATTTAACTAACATCTTTGTTATCATATAATTGCTGTGTTAATGCAGAAATAAAATACCCAGAAAGAAATGAATTGGTAAGTGACCATAAATAATGTTTTTTTAAGTGTTATAAAAGCTACTAAATAAAATGAGTTTGATTCCCAACTTGCATTTGCTCAAAGAGTAGTTACAGGTTATTGGCGGTGTCTACAAATTTCACAATAAAATTTAGATATAAAATAATAATTATAAACAAGGTGATCATTGTCCATTATGACTATGATTACTAATTTAAAAACAGTTAAGTACAATCTACTAATAAGAAGCCGTCGGCAAAAATTTATAAGTTTTATTGAAAAATTACATTGGGTTTACCCATAAGCCCATTCAAACAGTTACTATTATTAGATAATACTAATAAATAATATTAATTATTACTTTTTATTACAACTTTAGTTTTCTAGAGTTAAGGCGACAAAGTTTTTAAAGCATGTTACAGACATTTTGCTTACGATAAAAAGATAAATGGATTTTTAAAACTAATATTTCATTGCAAACTGGCTTCGTTATCCTTTTTAATTATTTGTACTTGATATCAAATATTTTGAATTTAATTGGGCAATAATTACATTACCAGTACCAGTGCAATAATAGTTAAGCCATGTTTCAAATCTCAATAATTTGTATTTTAAATAAGATTATAATCAAATTAACCCTACTTACGAGTATTTCACCAATTGAATGAGCGCACCCACAGGCGGTTCTTGCGTCTAACTAAATCTAGAAATAGCGCAAATGTAAAAAAAATCAAAACAAACTGAACTGAGATAGGGATGGAATCAATCGAAAAACTACCAAAGGGCCACATTTTGAACTAAAAATACACTCATAAGAAATGGATAACTACCTTATTCAATTTTTAAACCAAGTAAGTTGCTAAGTTCCGCCCGAGGGAGTTTGAGTTTGTTTGTTGTTGAGTTTATAGAAGAAGGTTTGCGCGCGAAAGTGCCGATATATGGGACCAGCGACTACTTAGAACCGATCTCTTCTATTTACTGAGTTTAACCGTGGACTACTGTCGCTGAGCACCCGCTGGCTCTAGAGGACCACCGCGCATGCGCTGCATTGGACCTATCATATTCTATGGCGGGATATGCCTCACACATGCAAAGAAGAGTATTTGAAACGTGTATGCAAAAATGTACCCTGTGTATCTTACAGAACTTACTAAATAGTGTACCCTGTTTGAGAACGTCATTTTTTTTTTTAAATTAATACGTTTAAAAATAACCATTTTGTCGATAGTTTGATCGGTTTGGTTTTGGCTTATTTGTCAGCCGATACCAAATCGTCATATTGTGCGCACTCCCATACATCTTCATACTGATCAGTCAGAGTCAGATCAAACTACCGGGAAAGTCCTTAATTTGTGAGAGCTCTAAGTTTTAATTGATTTCAAAACAAAATTAGATAAATGTTGATTAAAACTTGCTCTTAAAATAGTACTAGCTTCTGAAATAATAATTATTCAATATTTTTTTTTTTTCTTTTGTTAATTTTAAATATTATTATTAATATTCTTACTACCTTGACTTACAATACACTTACAAAAATATTCAACAGTAGTCCACCAACTTCGGGTACAGGGACCAAGAAACCGGTGACATGACATACTCGTAGGTGCTTTAGGAAGTTTTGAGTGATTTTTTAATCTTTGTTTGGTTTTATTTCACGGAGGGCATATATACATTTTGATAGTTTTGACTTTATTTTAGCGATGTGAGATTTCCAGTTACTTTGGACGGGGTGGAAAAACGTATTGTAAACTTTATTTCTAAGTTGTAATTTTTGAGTCATGTAATTATTTTATCGAGCGTAGAAGTTAAAGTAACTTTTTCTAGTCTATAACCAAATTTTAGAAGTATTTTAGAATTAATTTCACATGTTTAAACTAGTTTTTGTCGGTTATCGAAGTAAAGAGTGCCCTATGTCGTTCCTCAGTAATCAAAGTATCTCCATGCCAAATTTCAATGAAATCGGTCTAGCAGTTTGGCCGTGAAAGTAGGACAGACAGACATCCAGACATTGGTCGTCGAGTAACCGTAATTCAACCATAATTCATTTAACTAATAAATTATTATTTAAAGCTATTCGCACTTCTACATATAAAATAACCGTAACTCTAAATGTTTCTTTTTTTTTGTATAGAGTCTGGTAGGGATCTTCAATCCATTGTGATAATTTTTGATTCTATAAAACATAAGTTGTATAAAACATTACTTATAAGAAATTGTTAAACTAAGTTTAAAGTTCGTTCAATGTATTTTTTTACTGTATCTGTGTAATCAATTGTTGGTGAGAATAAATGATAATAAAAAAATCTTTGTTTAATTTCATACTCCTCCGTTCGCATATTTTTTGTAACAAGGGATTCAAAGTTTTCAATTAGACTAACCTCTCATTAAATGAATAAAAAAATAAGAATAAGTTTTTGCACCACGTAGGTACTAATATCTAGATATCGATAAATATAACTTCATCATGTATGCTCTATAGGTTCGCAGATCAATTGGCTACCAATTGATCTGCGAACTCACTCTTACTGTCATATATTCTAACTTTAGTAAACCATATTTGTTAACATAATATTATTGAAACACCTCGTCAAACTTCTCTGTAGCAACGACGTACGTAGGTTCATCCTTTTTTGTTCAATCTGTTCTTCTTACTCCGAATTCAGGCAAAAAAATCATACATGTTGCTCTATAATTCGTATTTTTTTCATCTCTATTATTTGTATTTCTTGACGATTGAAAGTACACTGCAATAAGGCCAACTCAACTAAAAATATTTAAACTTGAGTTAAAGACCAACTTGTAACAATATGTGTGTAGTGTAGTGTAAATATTGATTGCGTTTAGTCTGCGAGCATTTGCTAGTTGGTTGGACACCTAGGTACCGGTTAATTCAATTTGACTCGGAGCCTCAGGGTCGATTCACTTATATCTAATTGTACTTGCGCTGGTAAATGTATATACCTTCAAAATAAATATTGGGTTATAAATAACAACGACTATGATAACAAATAATAAATATTGAGTAACATAATACTAAACATCTCTGTGGTGATAGACAAAGAGATAAACTACATAGAACTTCACTGTAAGAAGAAAGAGAACTTGAACGTGAACTTATAGTCTTATACATACCCATCTGACCAGCTTCGTATAATAGGCTATAACTATAATAGACTAATCAAAGACCTACACTCAGCAGTGCACTATTAAATACCGTTCAGTTATGATGATGATCGGTGTAGTGTAAGATAACATCGTTATGATAATATCTTATATCAGTAATGCGTTTTTAGTATATGTGTATGAATACTTCTTAGGCACGATCTGTAGTCATAACGGCTTGATTTATTTTCAATTTACCCCTTGTTTTTAGATTCATTTTAAATGTAAAAGTAACACTGAGTATGTGAAATGACATTTTAACCTCATTTCTGAAGAATGGACTATGTCCCGTTGATATGACGCAGCTAGAGCTAGCTTGTTTTCATATTTTCAATTTTTTTCGTATTCATTATTAATTTTTATAACTGGAAAGCCAAATTCTATCAAAAGTTTAATAAACACTATTTTATCCACAG
The DNA here is from genome assembly GCA_916048165.1 of Spilarctia lutea. NCBI lineage: Eukaryota > Metazoa > Arthropoda > Insecta > Lepidoptera > Erebidae > Spilarctia > Spilarctia lutea. Next base: position 25,994,978 of record OU696470.1, on the reverse strand, counting down.
GTTTTCATTGAATTTACATTCAATGCTTTTTATTTTTTCAATTTACCAATTAACAAGAGCCATTACAAAAGCTACCCGAATTCAGTGAAGCCCTTGCTCGATGTATGTGCATAAAATCACAAAACATTTTGAATTTTACAATTTAACGTATGACAGATTTTACAGTTTGTTGCAGAAAGGACAAAGCCAATTTTTCCAATTAAGTAGTTATTTTAACTACGTGGTTTTTTGTCAAAGGCGCCGTATAACGTTACGTATCCGAAAATGTTTTCATTTTGAAATTGATATTTATGATGCCACTGATGTGTGCAGTGCGGGAATGACAGCTTTACTTTAGAGCCCGGTTGTTCTATGCAAAATAAAGTAAAGTCACATAAGTCTCCGCCTATAATAAGCATTAAATCGTGACGTTATTTGTTACCTACTATTAAAAAATAGACTAGGTCGATGCAGCACTAGGAACAATATCCTTATAATCTAAATTAGTAATATTTACCAACACATGTTAAATCTGTAATATTAATATACCTATTTTACCAATTCATATTAAAATATTCCTATCACATAGTATTGGAACTCCATGCCCTTCTAGAGCTTCAAGATAGGCGTCTCAAACATATTCTGGAATTCTTTTGAGAGTAAATATCGTATTTATATTTGTAATTAAATCTTTCTCAGTCTACAAGTCAGTCTTAACACCTAAAGTACAGGCGTTTCCGAAGACTCACTCTGAGAAGAAATGCCGAAATAAACCTTAAAAGATTATATGAAGTCACATATTCAAGGTTATTATGGGAGTCTCACCAATGAGATGGAAGGACGACATCACGGGATATGTGGGTCAAGATTGGATGTCGGCGGCTCAAGACCGTCAGAGGTGGAAGAGTATGGAAGAGGCCTACGTCCAAAAATGGATGGAAAGAGGCTGAGATAGATAGATATGGGAGTCTATACTTCAGCACAAATGAACCGCCTAGGCCTTAGTGATACCACGATCTCATCAGAACATAATCTCGGTATAGCCCCTTTAGGCAACATGTTACGCGCAACAAAACAATTTTTTTTTCAATCTCAATTGAGTTTATAAAGATTATTTCACTGTGCAGTCAATTTATGGAATATTAAAGAAATAAATATTCCAAATATTAAACACACAACGTCATCAAATCCAGTCCATCAGAAGTCAGTGCCCTCAAATATACTGATAACTAGTTCAATCTTTGAATTCAGTTGACACTATATTATCTATAAAGACTAGGAAAAAAAAATCTCTCTCTATGTCTTCTTATGCGCAGCCGAAAAAGCAGATTAGGTTATAAAATAGACTTTCTATGCATCTTCAAGATATCATATGACACAGAGATATAAGCTTGACCAAATTTACAAATAGTAGACAGTATTTTTTTCTTAGAATGTTTGTGTACATCCGTTGTTTATTAATATTCTTATAAAGTAAATTTAGTTTGTGTTATGACTGTACATAATGTCATCTTCTAATAAACATGTAATATGACAACTGAGTACATCACAGGTGCAGTTTATTTTAACTTCGCTCGTGTAAAAACTTCCAAGAATATCACACACGACCATATTCATGTAACAGTTTGAACAAGACAATTGCAAGATGAGTTTAATGAGGTTCATATATTATGGACAGAGTCTACTAGTTTGACGACAAGGTACTGTTTAATAGTCTATTGTAAATTTGTATGATTTGAAAGTTATACTCTCGCAAGGTACACGAAACTTATGAAACAGAAGCTGCAATACAAAGTTAAACCTTTTAGCTATATCATCATGAAACAAAATTGTACGTTGCTAGTGTCTCATTGTCATAAGAAAATAGAGAGAACTAAACGTTAAAATTTAAGTTTGCAATTTCTATTTCATATTTTTTTACTCTTTTGTCATTATTTACTGTGAATACCTATATGTGATTTTGACTTTCAGTTTCCAACCGCTTCTGAAACTCAGCAACTGCAAGAGTTCCTATGAGTCAAGAGCCAAGGAACTACTCCGTACTTTCGTCATTATATTAACTGTTTCGACATAATGCTTGTAAATCATAATATGTACTTTAATGCGGTTCGTTTAATGCCGATATCAGCGTCGTAGATTTGTAGCTATTTTTTTTTTTTGGATTGGATTGGATTATTATGGAGTTTAAAAAGATTATTTCACTGTGTAGTCAATGTATGGAATAATAAATAAATAAATATTCCAAACATGAAACTCACAACGCCATCTACACCCAAGCTAAGTGGAGCTTGTTTTATGGGTACTAGAAGACGACTAAAAATAAATATATATATACCTTTTTTTATAAATACATACATATTATACATAGAGAACACCATAACTTTAAAACAAATATTTAAACCGGGAATCGAACTCGAGACTTCAAGCAAAGCAGTTGCATACACTAATAAAATAACTAGCTTTCGCCCGCGGCTTGGCTCGGATTTAATAAAAAGTATTCTATGTTCCAACGGCAAGATAACATAGGCACAACGTTGTCTTGCCAGTTCCCAACCCGCATTAATTTTTCAATATAAAATTACAATCTTTACAATAATAAGCGTATTTTTTGAGGCGTTATCTTATATGTAAAATTCTCGTGTCACAATGTTTGTTACCATACTCCTCCGAAACGACTAGACCAATTCTCATGAAATTTTGTATGCATATTGGGTAGGTCTGAGAATCGGACAACATCTATTTTTCATCCCCCTAAATGTTTTTTTTTTTGAACCTCTAATTTTTTTTTTAATTTTTGCATTTTTTATTATGATACATCATTAGAAAATACATACAACCCTTAATTTTCAACCCTCTCTTCTCAAACCTATTTTTCCATCGCGATTTTTATTGAATCACCCCTAAAATATATATTCCTTTTTATGGCAAAGCAACGTTTGTCGCGTCAGCTAGTAATAAATAAAACTTTAACACCAGCGAATTCAAAATTTTACATCTAAAAATACAAAGTGAATAAACACCAAAAAGTAAATATAGGAAAATTATATTTTAATCCTCGGATTGAAAGAGATTAATCTCATGTTTATTTTTCTGATAAATTATTTTATGAGATCAAACTTAGATTTATTTGGTACTGACCTAAAAGCAGTGTAAGGATTAAAACAACAGAGTTAATCCTTGCACTGCTGACTGTATTAAAAGTATTTACTTATAAAAATTTACTAATATTATGGTTCAATGCAATTACACGTTTTTATCCAGAGCTGGTTAATGGCAAAATTATGAATCTTTAATGAATGTATTCTAACTGGGAGGTATTTAAAGTTTTTATTTAACGGGAACTTTGTAACTTTCCTTCAGTAAATAGTCTATATATTACAACTTTAAATAAAAAAAGTGAATTAATAAAATAATATGTTTTTTCCAACAAAGTGAATTACATACATCCAATCCAAGACTGCCTCGGTGCAACTGCTGTGCATGAGGTCTCGGGTTCAAATCCTGTGTCGGACTAAGTGTTTGTGTGATCTACAAATATTTGTTTCAGAGTTTGGGTGTTTTCTATGTATGATATGTATGTATATACAAAAAAAAGTATTATATGTATTCAAATCAGTTGTCTAACTCATAACACAAGCTCTGCTTAGCTTGGGACTAGACGGCGTTGTGTGTTAGACGTCCGAAATATTTATTTATATTTATTTATTTATCTATTAATGTAACATCTTTAAACGAGCTATTTTTGGATATGTATACCACTATTTTTATGCAAGGGGATTCGGAGGTGATCAATCGATTTGGCAAGGTTCATTTATAATCATTTACAGAAAAAAAACAAGCTACGCTCAGTTGTCCAGGTATTATTTTTTATGCAGTATAAACACATTAATAGATGGATTACTTGATAGTAAGCACCGTCGCCGCTGTGGTAATATTTGCCTATGGACACCTCCAATTAAGGGTGCATTGACGTACGAGTATTACATCTCATAATCATCTACTGCCATAAGGTAAGAGAGTGGGAGGATGTTTAGGCATAGGAAGTTTAAATAACAAATTTATTTATTTTCATTGTATATATCGTAGTCTTATAATTTTAAAGTAGATTTTAATGATTTTTTATATATGTAGTAGTATTTTTAAAGTAGATTAAAGTACATAGTTTTTAGATTTAATTAAAGTTACAAGATTTATTTTGTTAAACGAACACAAAAGGTACTTAGTGAGTGTTGATGTCATTAAAATACACTACAATCGTATTGTAATAAACTCCATGCACGAATATTAAATCAGTTTTCATAACAGAATTCCTACTGCATTTCACTTACACAAAGGAAAACTTTTCAAAGGTACTTAAAACCATCAAGAACATTTACATACAACTTCCAACCGCATTTTGCAATCGAAGTTTGTTGGGAAATCAACGATTTCGGATCTTAGAACGCGGATAGTATTCTTGAAAGTTCACGACGGACAAAATAGGAATGATGACAGGCAAATTTCTTCAACTTAGATTTACTCTCGATAGGCATCCAGGCTGTTTTGTGTGAAAATTAAATAAAGATTGTTTTTTCGAATCTGAAAAACGAGCAAACATATCGCCTGGTGTCAAGCGATTACCACCGCCCTAATACTAATGTATTAATATTAGTTATATTTTGTTATATTCATACCCATTATAATTGTTTGTATTTTTCTGTATTCTAATAAATTATGTCGGAAGTTAGTGCACCCAAATATACTTGTTGAGGATTGCTGAGGTCCGATGCCAGTCACTCCGTAGAAAAACTGATATGACCCCAATTAATATCGGGTAAGATATCATATAATATAGAGAAATAAACTCGATCAAATTTACAAATGGTAGACCATTTTTTATCTTAGAATGTTTGTATGCTTTCGCTATTTATTAATATTCTTGTAAAATAGATTAAGTTTGTGTTATGACTATACATAATGTCCTCTTCTAATAAACATGTAATATGACAACTGAGTACATCATTGGGGCAGTTTATTTTCTTTAACTTCGCTCGTGTGGAAACTTCCAAGAATATCACACACGACCATATTCATGTAACAGTTTGAACAAGACAATTGCAAGATGAGTTTAATGAGGTTCATATATTATGGACAGAGTCTACTAGTTTGACGACAAGGTACTGTTTAATAGTCTATTGTAAATTTGTATGATTTGAAAGTTATACTCTCGCAAGGTACACGCAACTTATAAAACAAAAGCTTACAGCTTAAACATTTTCGCTATATCATCGTGAAACAAAATTGTACGTTGAATGTGTCTCATTGTCATAAGAGAATAGAGGGCACTAAGCGTTAAAATTTAAGTTTTCAATTTCTATTTCTTATTTTTTTACTCTTTTGTCAATTTTGACTGTGATTTTGACTCTCAGTTTCCAACCGCTTCTGAAACTCAGCAACTGCAAGAGTTCGTATGAGTCAAGAGTCAAAGAACAGAAAGAAGTTTTTTTAATGCCGACATCAGCGTCGTAGATTTGTAGCTATTAGGGAAAGGCTAACTTAGTGCTAACTAGTGTAACAATATTCCATTGTCGAATCGCAATAGCAGAGTCCAACTCAGGTAATCGGCACTAGACATCACATGATTTAAATAGAAAATAACTACTAAGGTCAGGACAAGAAACTAAAATACCAAGTATTACTGACTTATAATATATAATATATAATATTTATTATCCATGATATCCATTGGCGGAGACCCTCACTTACCACCAGGTCACCCGTTTGCTCGTTTGAGGGCCCTCTCTCTATGCTATAAAAAACACATAGAATACTGTTATTCAAAGTATATTTATGCGAAGAAGTTAGAGCAATTTAATCCTAAGCATTTTCATCATGCATATGGTCTGCACAAAGGCCTTACTACAAACTTTCTCTTTGATTATAGTTTTGAAGTTGTTTAAGCTCAGGTTTTGTGTATGGCTTATAATACTTACTACAGTTATGCTTATACAGCACTTGTTAAATAAATACGAGTATATTATAGGAGTTGTATTACATTTCAAACATTTTGCAATTCTTTCTAGTTCGTCGTCGTCTTTCTCATCTGTACTATTTTTAATGGTGAAGGAGATAATCAAGTAAACGGGTTACAGGTACAATTTTAGTGACTACCAATACCCAGAGACATCTAAATCAACTTTTTGACTGCTCACTTCCCCTACAATGAAAAGAGAGGGAAGGCGACCTAATGAAACCTTTAAAAATTGGCCTAAATCGACATATTTATAGGTTGTATTAATACTCCGATCGAATCAGACCGTATGAACATTAAATAATAAAATGCTACTGTAACTGAGAACAGGATGAAATAGCGATAAAGTGCTATATACCAGCATTAGAATACCTGAAACTTACTTTCCATCCATGGCATGAACATAAGTCGCGACATTCAAACGAAGCAATACCTACTAGGTAATGTAAAGTGTTGTCCCAAGTGGAGTGTGACCCTACAAAACTCAGTGCTAATGCGTGGTGGGTTTATATGTCATATATTTATTTTTATACCTATTTAGTGACAGCACGAGAGCAGTGTGGCAATAGCTTAAACAATTACGCCAACTATGCTGTCGAAGTAATAATAGAAATCAAGAAGGTAAGCTAAGAATACACTGGAAGTCGAACCTTCAGCTTCTCAAGTTATAGACAGACAGAAATACTGGCACGGTTTAAGAAAGTCATCAAGGTATACATATAAAATTTGCTCCAAAAACTTACACAATATACACAAAAATACACACACATATATATACACAAACACACACACACACACACACACACACATATATACACAAACACACCCACCCACACACATATACACACACTTACACACATGTTAACACGTACAGCAAAGAAACAGATTTAGAAAGCAAATTTTGCCACTAGCAGCGATCAGCACGACGAAACACACTGGTTCTCAAAACACAGGCCTTGCTTAGCTTGAGAACCAGCAATGTACAAATTATTTAGTTTTTTCTTTCTGTATCATTCGTTCTAATCTATTATATCTAAGTTTTTAAGGAAACATGTAACATTTTGCGAAATAAACGTTATTATTATTTTTATTTAAAATTATTATTAAGGTTCTTTCAGGCTAATTTAGTCTTGCTATCTAGTGACCGCAAAACTGGACTGCAATCGATATGTCTGCCTCAGATATTACCAATTAAGTTTAGAGTTGTCTCTCCCAAATTGATACGATTCGCCAAATTTTTGAAGTGAAAACTTCTTTAGCAGCGCTGTGTACTTTTTTGGAATGGGTAAAAATGTATAAACTCGCGTCAGGTCACGTGACCTGATGGAAAATTCGTAAGACGGATGGAGAGAGGACAGACAGCGCAGGGCGCTTGCGCGAATGTTCGTGTGTGTATGTAATATAAATTGTCATGTTTGTGTACGATAGCGCAATAAATGAATATTGTATTCTACCACATAAATAATAGTACTTTTATACTGATAATGAAAGCAATTCGTACAAAATTATTCTCTAACCATTCCAAAATATCACAAATGCACAACGTTAATATTCAAGTTTTCACTTCTGCCGGCACTCCCGGAGTGCAACCCGTCGATTTTTTTTTACGAAAAATACGGGGCATTCTTTGAGGAGAAGCGAAAATTAAGTTATTTGTTGATTGTATCGTCGAGCTGTTACACTTTCATTTTTAAATTATTTTTGGATTGTAAAGAAGTGTTAAAGACCAATTTAAACTTTAATCCTTCTTTAGAAACCAAAATTAATTCGAAAATAATAATGTAAGGCGCGGTGACGACGATGCGAGTTTTACGTTTTGTGTTCACACAAAAAGTACATACATACACACACATATATATATATATATTTGTCATCACTGCGCCTTACATATATTTATATATTACTAGCTGAACCCCGCGGTGCTACCCGCGGTACGATGATAACTGCGGGCAACGCCGCGAGGCGAAGCTATATCTTTATAAATAGTAGCCTATGTGTTATTCTGATGTATAAGCTATATTGTGGTAAAGTTTCATTCAAATCCATTCAGTAGTTTTTACGTGAAAGAGTAACAAACATCCATACATACATACATCCATACTTACAAACTTTCGCCTTTATAATAGTAGTAGGATACTCGTATATATATAGCTCATGGAAAGCGTTCGGTGACGATAGAGCGAGTTCCATGATTTCTGTTCCCACAAAAAATGCTCAACGCGCCTAATGGTATTTTCACTTAAATAATAGTCTACACCTGTATCTCCGTGAAGTCAATTTACACTAGTGTCGTCAAATGTTTGAAACACTTCCTTGTTGGACACCGGTGAAGATAAAGTTGCATGATTTTACTATGATGCTACCATAATCAACTTAATCGTGATACTTTTCTTTGTAATCCCCATAGATACTCAATATCATGACTTATGTTTAAAAATATATTTAGAGTATAAAATAACAAATTGCCGTAAATGGAATTTTTACAAATTTCTCGTTTCCAGTTTTTGCGAGTATGACTTTTAGTGCTTTTATATTGAAACCCGTTATATTAAAAGCATTGCAATCATTTCAATTATGATTTGATTTTTATCAGTCTTTGTTCGACTTTTTTGGATTCAATTTATTTATTATTTTAAGTTTATATTTTAAACTTGTTAAACCCTGCGATGTTACCCGTGGCATGAGAAAAACCCCAGGTAACATTGTGGGATGAAGCTAATTTAAAAATTAGCCTAAGTTACTCCTCATATCATCAGCTACCTATCAGTGAAAGTCCCACCGAATTCAGTTCAATCTTTCCAGAGATTAGCCGGAACAGACAGACAGACAAAAACATAAAAAATAGATTTTTTGATGTAGGTATATTATACCTACACTTTTATTTACATTTCATTACAATCTGTTAATTTGAAATTACAAACAGACACTTTATTAAAAAAGTATATAAGTATTTATATCAGTTGTCTAGTACCCATAACACAAGCTCTGCTTAGCTTGGGACTAGATGGCGTTGTGTGTTAGATGTCCTGAATATTTTTTTTAAATTTCTTTTTTTATTTATTTAGATGTCATTATCTATACATACATCGTAATACCTTAAAGATACTATAAATATTTAGCATCTAACCAGTATTCGGCTAGTCGTCATTTTTTCGACAATGTTACTCACACTTTTATTATACCAAATATAAAATCAGGTTTAATGAGAAAATGTAAATTGATAACAGTATACATACCTCAAAAGGTACGTAAACTGCTTTAAACTTACACTTGCAACTTACTTTTCCCTGAATTATTTAATACCTATATAGTGCCTTAACTTTGACCGCTTCGTTGGTCTGGCGGCTAGCGTATGCTGCCAGACCAACGCTAGTCAAGAAGTCTCAGATACGATTCTCGAACTTCGATTTTAGAACTTCGATTCTCGTAATCGTTATTGATAAATCAGTGGCCTCAAATATACCCTCAGGTTTGCGAAGACCTAATGCTTGTCGCTTCGTGGAAAAACTGATATTCAGGTAAAACTGGGTGGAACTAGTAGCAGACCCCAAATAATTTCCGGGCAAGGCTAGGGAGAAGATTGTGACTTAATTTTAATTAGCCCAAATTTATATTTAACTTTTATCGCATACCTCAATGTGTAGGCTTGAAACTTAGATTATTTTTGGTTATAGTTGAAATATTAATAAGGGCACGCTACCTTGTTACATGCCCGCCCCAGGGAGAGTACAAGGTGTAACAATCATGCCGTGGCCGTGGGCGTCTACATTAATACCGTATGTCTGATTACTTATCGTTACCAGTTGACATTTAAAGTGGAAGACTTCAACTAGTTCTTGAAGTGTAATAACATTAACGGCTAGTTTTCCATTGCTGTGTTTAAAAAAAAAACAATAATGGTAGACATATAGTCGTAACAATATTATTCAATTGACTGATATCTTTTAAGAAAAAGTTTTTAGTGCCATACATTTCGATTATTGTTTTGCAATGACAATTAATTAAGGCTTTTAAAATCACGGGGGTAGATTTAAGGGAGGGTGGTGTTTTTCCCATGCCCAATTTTATGTGGCTTGCTCTCGTGCCTGTGCTCCAACTAGCTGCTGCTGCTGCAACTGCAACTGCTGGTTTTACTGGCTCCGACTACGAAATCAGTAAAAAAATATATAAATAGCATTAAAAAACTTGACTATAATAATAATAATAATAATAAATTTCTGGTTGTTCTCGTCTTGCTAACGGCGAGTATTTGCACAGGCACAACCAAGTAGCCAGGATCGTACATCAGCAACTTGCTCTTAAATACAATCTTGTGAGTTCAGAGGTACCATACTACAGGTATGTGCCCGATCCAGTTCTCGAGAATGGTCATGCTACGTTATATTGGGATCGATCTATTATTACAGGTAGGACTATTGTAGCCAATAAGCCTGATATTGTGGTGATAGATCGATTAGAGCGCCGCGCAATGATTGTCGATATCGCCGTTCCTCATGACGAGAATCTCGTGAAAGCCGAAAAAGAAAAACAAATAAAATATTTGGATTTATCTCACGAGATTGTCGATATGTGGAATGTGGATTCGGCGATCATTGTTCCGATAGTCGTATCTGCTCACGGATTGATAGCCAAAAGCCTCGACCAACATCTTAAGAGGCTCACGTTAGGGGGCTGGATCAGGGGTCTGATACAGAAGGCGGTCCTCCTTGACACGGCACGTATAGTGAGGAGGTTCCTGTCTTTGGAGCCCTAACCACCGGTTTCTTGGTCCCTGTACCCGAAGTCGGTGGTCTACTATTTTTTATATTTTTAAATGTATTTGTTTTATATGTATATTTAAAAATGTAATTGATATGTATATACAAATGGAATAAAGAGAATAATAATAATAATAACAACAACAATTTTATTTTCTACACACGCGATTTATTATTTCGATTCTTCAATCGATCTTCCCGTCACTACATGTTATCGAATATTTGTAAGCAAAGGATTCCTGACTGGAGCATACATATGAAATAGATTCAAGTTGCACAAAATAAAGCAAAATTTTCTGTGACTGGACAACACATCGATATTGTGGTTGCATATGACGTGACTATTGGATTTTATCATTGTTCATTTTCTTAACAGTCTTAACAGACTGCCTCGTTGGTCTAGTGGTTAGCGTAAGCGACTGCAGATCAAGAGGTCTCAGGTTCAATTCGGGTCGGACTGCTGTTGGGTTTTTCCTACAAGAAATTTTTAATAGCAGCCCGAAGTATGGAAGATGGCGGTGTTTCCCGCCCGTGCTTCGGAGGACACATTAAGCCGTCGGTCCCGGTTGTCATGAACAGCTATGGCAATCGTTATTGGGAAGTCAGTGCCCTCAAATATACTGATAACTAGTTCAACCTTCGAATTCAGTTCGCCCTCAGGGTTGCGGAGGTCACATGCCAGTCGCTCTGTGTAAAAACTGATATTCAGGTAAAATCGGTTGAACTGGTAGCCGACCCCAAATAATATTGGGAATAATAAAGGCTAGGAGGATGATGATTAAAAAAACAAGGATTTTTAAAGTTCTGTCACTAAGCAGGTAAAATACAAAATGAATACGAAGTGATTACTTTCATAGATTTGCTTCAAATATACATATTGACTAACAAGCAACGAATTATTAAAAAAAAACCGACTGCCTCAATATCTGCCATCTTTATTAAATTCATTAAAGAACAAAAAAGACAGAATTAACTGAAAAGTAAAGTTGCTTTGGATGTTCTTTTTTTAAATTTTGTTGTGCCCAGTGTCACTTTCACGACTAAGACAAATCTACACTACATCGACACCACTCACATAAAAATACGGTAAGCCGTATAGGCTCTATGTCCAACAAAAGAAATGTTCATACATACATACACTCGTAAAACATAACCTTCCTTTCGAAATCGGGTAAAAGCTAGTATCTAGACTGACTAATACAAACTATACGCAGAACAGCACTCTTGGATTCTGATTATGCTTTCGGTGGTAAACGGTGGTACTCTGTATAATAATATTCCGATCATCTAACACACAACGCCATCTAGGGGCTAGGTACATATATACAAAAATAGCTCGTTTAAAGATATTAGATTAATAAATAAATATAAATAATATATTTCAGACATCTAACACACAACGCCATCTAGTCCCTAGCTAAGCAGAGCTTGTGTGATGGATACTAGACAACTGTATATCAGTTGGTTTTGTAATACTTACATTTTTTTTGTAAATACATACATATTATACATAGAAAACACCCAAACTCTGAAACAAATATTTGCAGATCATACAAACATTTGGTCCGAAGCGGGAATAAAACCCGAGACCTCAAGCTTAACAGTCGCATACGCTAACTACCGCGCTACCGAAGTATTACGAAACAATAAATATTGATCACACCACCTTGATGTTAATTACTGTAAATGATTTCGTTACATGTATACAAGACAATGTACAATAGGATAACTAAAACAATGACAAGAATAAGTTTCTATCCGAATATGTTTTCTGTAATATTAAATTATAAATACGAAAATTTGTGAGGAAGTTTGGACTACACAAAAACTACTGAACATATTAAGATGAAACTTTACAGTTTTGTATCTTATACGTCAGAATCCATATAGGTTTAGTGTCATTTAGTCATGCGCAACATTACAACAACACGTTAATAGATATTAAGTCGCCAAATATTCTTCCACTTTTGAGTACAGTGTTTAAACTGTTAGAGTTTCATGAAAATAATCTACTTGATTACTCGTCTTCAATAGTTCTAAATAAAATTACGCAACAGCATATATCAACCTCTTATGCGCAAGTCAGAACATCATACATAATGACACAATCGGATACTTTTTTACTATGCAAATTTAAGAGTATTTATCAAATTCTTATTTAAATTGACACGTTTCTTGCTCACAGTATTCAAAATAAATGAACTTTGTCTTTTACACGTTAATAATTTTGAGGAATAGTTTAAAAGTTATCAGCTTGTACTGAATAAAGAAGGAGGAGGCGCGGGGCGCGGGGTTATTCCGTGCAAAAAACTATCGGCTAAAAGGCTGCACCGATTTCAATTAAATTTGCTATGGAGATATTATGATTCTTAAGAAAAGGAATAGGCATTGTAAAAGTATGCTTGTTTTTTTTTTGTTTTTTGAAAAAAGATAACTCCCACATTAGGAATAAACATCCTGTGTCGTGGGGGACTTTACAAACATACATGAAACGGACACAAAGAACATCCAGACTCGGGACAACAATTCGTGGATCACACAAAGTGTTGTAGGTACCGCGTGGGATTTGAACCCACGACACTTGGCGCAGTAGCAAGCGGCATGGCGACCGCTGACGCTCGGCCAACCGTGCAGTCAATCTACAGCTTCAGCAGCTTATCAACAGTCTAGTAAGTATATCACAGGATGACTAGTTTAAGACGTGATAAGTTATAATATGAGAAGATGCAGCTTGATGCCATTTAAATTAAATTTCGTACTCTTTTTACTGAACTGGACAAGATTGAACTATAATAAAATAAAACTACTATAAAATTTACAGTGATTTACTGGAAAAAGCCGTTTTCAATCACCGGCGCTGCATACAAGGCTGCGCTTCACTTCCTTTCACCGGATGGGGCGTTAATAAGATGGAACGTAGTTTTCCATTTATTTGGTGATAACTAGCTCTTGCCAAGAACAGATTGAAATATAGAAACCTTTCAGGAAAACGTAACCAACATTATTAGAGTTATCTATATTTATATATATGTAAAGGAACACATAAGATTCCTTTTACTTATTGTTAAATTAAGGCGCCCTTTTTGTTAAATGTCAATAGATGGCGTTAGCTACCTATTTTTGTTACAAGACTAATGACTTGTAGCTCTGTATATTATCTATGCGCGGGAGTCTATATTGTTTACTGACATAAGCAATTGAATACGAAAACAAAATGGTGTACTTTTAATAAGACCGACAATAAAACTTTAAATGTAGTTTCTTTACTTTACTTTAACTGCCTCGGTGGCGTAGTGGTAGCGTATGCGACTGCTAAGCTTGAGGTCTCGGGTTCGATTCCCGAGTCGGACCAAATGTTTGTTTTTGATTTTTCTGATCTGCAAATATTTGTTTCGGAGTTGGGTGTTTTCTATGTATAATATGTATGTATTTACAAAAAAAAGTATTTAAGTATTTATATCAGTTGTCTAGTACCCATAACACAAGCTCTGCTTAGCTTGGGACTAGATGGCGTTGTGTGTTTAGATGTCCGGAATATTTATTATATTATTTCTTTGGTTTACAGAGGAATACTTTATTTTATTTGTCGGATGACCACAAAATAATTATAAAGACAAATAGTCTTATAAAACTACATTTTAGTAAAGAAAAATGGATAAATTAAGATTCACATTCGCAGTATTAGCAGCATCTGATGGAAAATCCAACGCTCTTTGCATAACCTCAATTGAAACACCAGACGGACATCTTTTTGATATTCCTGATGAATTGAAACCCGCAAATAAACACATCGGAATAACATCTATTCCAAGGTGGTTCATTACTGGAATACGCAATAAAAAAAGAAAGATTATTATTAAAAATAAATAATAAAATTGATAATCAGACACTGATTAATATTATTGTTATGGGTTTACCAAACCATATAATGTATAAAATGGATAAGGAATCAATTACATCAACTGCAAGTCTTTTTAAAGAAATTGGTAAATGTGAACAGACAGGTAATGAAAACATTTTTTATAAATCAAAGAAATACACTTTTGATAGTAAAATAAAAAGTGATAAACTCAAACCATGCAGAATTTGTGAAAGATTAAATAAAGGGAGTCGTTTTCACACTGAAGAAAAATGCTGGTTTAAACATAATGATGAATTTGAAAACAAGAGATACTATATTAAAAAAGTAAATAACACTTTATTAGATATAGAATTGAGTGATAGTAAACAAAAAAACTAATAATAACACCATTGATTAAAGTCAAACTAACATTAGAAGGAAAATTGAATATATTTGGTATATATGATTCTGGATCTAATGTCTCTCTAATTAATTCTAAATTATTAAGACTAAGGAAGACAAGAACAAATATATACAATAATACAAGCTTAACAACAATCAATGGTGTTAAAAAGACAGAAGGTTTGACAAGAATAAAAATTAAGATTTATAATATAGAAAAGAAAATGGATGTTTATATGGTAGATGAAAAAGAATTTAAGTATGATTTCTTAATTGGACTTGATATAATAAAAGAGTTTAAATTGATTCAAAACGAATATTTGAAAATTGAACAGAAGATTGAAGAAAATTTTACATAAAACAGCTATTGCCAACTGTTTTATGTTAATAAAACAGTTAGTAATGGCTGAATGCAATAATATATTGCGTTATATAGGAATGGATACGATGCAAGATAATTAGTACTGAGTAGAAGCGCATAAGAGAAGAATTTACACGTTGAAGAAGACTATACCTAAAAATATAAACCAAAAAAGACAATCCATACATTTTCAAGTAGGTATATATCAAGATATACCTACAGCTTTCGTTTCGTTCGTAGTCGGGTAAAAAGAGAAAACAACTTAATAATTAACTTACAATATGTACGTCTATGCTCATTTCTTTCAAATTGACGTCTTCATATAACGCTTTGTTCAACAGGTATTAAATTCTCTTTGATTTGGTCTGATATCTTTTTGGGAAGAACTGACATCAAATGGCCCGTTGAACTGTCTGTAAGTATTTCTTTTTTTTAATTATCATTACCTAGGTATGTTGTTTGTTGATTATATTTAACAAGCAATGTCCACGTGACCAAATAATCTCTTTTATTCTGTCCAGAAATAAAATCTTTCCGTATTTGACTTTGGATTAACATATTTATATCAAAACCAGCCTTAGCCCGCGGCTGTACCCCCGTGTATGTAAGTTACTTCAATAAAGGGTAGCCTATATCCTTCCTCAAGATTCAAAGTTATGACAAATTTAATTGAAATATGTACAGTCACACAGAGTTACTTTTGCGTTTATAATATAAATATGGATAATACAGTAAAACCTAAACAAAGGATACGTATAAATTTTTATAGATAAATACACACATATAGATGCCAATAATAATATTAGATGCCATTCATGTGAAAATTTATTTAGTCAGTTGTTTAACGAGATACTGCTTTGTCTTGAAAGAAAAAGAAGGTGGTCATCCTATTTATAGGTGGAAGATTATACCAAAGAGGAACATGCTCAATAATAAAGGATAATTCAACAACGTCACACGTGTAAGAGGGACAACGAAGAGGAAGGTTATTAGAAGACCGTATAT
Organism: Spilarctia lutea; assembly: GCA_916048165.1. NCBI lineage: Eukaryota > Metazoa > Arthropoda > Insecta > Lepidoptera > Erebidae > Spilarctia > Spilarctia lutea. The sequence goes on along the minus strand of OU696470.1, from coordinate 25,978,623 downwards.
TTCCGTCCGTAGAAAAGTTGTAGTTTCTCAGAAACGCGTGGAGATATCAAGCTGAAATCAAATACTCAAGTCAACTGTACCTCGAAGCTGTGAAAAAAATCAAACCTCTAACCCAGTGCTATCCGAAGATACAGCCGTTTATGCTGCAAATTATCGAAACTCGCAAGGTAATCAAAACCTACAGGGTACTTCCCGTGAACTCAGAATATTGAACTTTGGTACAAAGCAACGTCCTATAGCACAGATAAGGAAAAACTGCAAAATATATATTTTTTTAGTTACATCATATACGACGGTTCCATAAAATGATTCTTAATATGTTTTGGTCATTGTGTTAAGCATACTGGTTTTAATTTTTTACCTAAATCAGCCGACCGAAAAAAAAGAGTTGGACCTCCATTTGACATACATTGTTTAGCCTCACCTGTGTGTTTATTTGTTTTTATAACCGACCATTGTAAGCGTGGTTTTTAATTTTTATAAACTTTAATTTATTTACTGCTTAGTACTTCTTAACTTCTTAATTTGTTTGGTTTAAAAAACTCTTATATTTTGGAGGATGTACTCAGTTTGTTCGCATCCAAATTTACATGTACGGCTAGTAAGTGAAGTCACCAGAGCCCAAAAGCAACCCCTTCCCTCTAATTATCTCCCCTAATTTTGGTTTGACTGAATGTATTGTTTGGTGCTTTAGGTGGCTGTCACGCCATTTTCTACTGTGTTGAGTTTTGTGGGTATAAATCCTACATGGTACAACATTTTGTTGGATCCACAAACTGTTGTTTTGTGTCTGAATGTTATTTGTGAGCGTTGCATATATGTTTATAAAACTCCCAGGAACCATAAATTAAATAATATAGTACATAAGATACGTCTGCTCGTTTGACCCCTATATAATAATAAATAAAAAAAACTAGGTATGCCTACCCCGTACCACAACAAATTAATATTTTAGTCTGAGTGCCTTTTCCAACCAATGACTTAAATGCTCACCTATAAAATATCATAAAATTGCGAAGAAATATTGAATGAACTCAAATGAACTCAAATAATGAGAATATTACCATCTGGATGATGTTGGCCAAAAAGATTGGTATTCCTTCCAAACTGGCGTCGATGCCAGCCACCCGGGCACGCTCCCAACTGGCAGCAGCCCTGCCTTTGTATATTTTAAGGTATGCGAAAAGCAATATAACCTTATTGTTTTATATTTACTATGAATGATATGCAATATACGGAAATCCGCTACTTTTAGAAAACTATTCTCAAGTGAAGCAACTTATAGGCCTGTTGAGCTAGTGGTTGGTGACTCTGAGTGCTGAGCTGAAGATTGTGCTGTCGTTCCTTTTCACCAATAATATTATGATAAGCATGATCACTTACTTCTGTGTATTGTTTCTCTGTAATGTTTATGTTACAGCTGTTTTTAAGTGTTGTTTTTCAGTCTACCTCGGTGGTGCAGTGGTAACGTATGCGATCGTTTCGGATTAGATTCCCGGGTCGGACCAAATGTTTGTATGACCTACAAATATTTATTTAGGAGTTTACGTGTTTTCTATGTATTAAATTCATGTAATTATATAAAAAGTATATCAGTAATCTATCAGTCAATCTAGTTGTCATAATACTGACTATGCTTAGTTTTAAGAGACGATCAAGCATGCGTTGTGTGTAAAAGAATATAAAAAATATTTTAAAAAGTTTACAGCACTTTGGTTAACATAGCACAGTCTCTGCTTATCTCCCACCTTAAGCGCAGACACGCACACCATGTCGTTTTAGTCGGTTCGATTCCGACACACCACCACGCCGCAAACCCCGGTGGGCTAATTACCCATGAGGATATCCACACAATAAAAAAAGATCAGTCTCTGCCTTATTTGGGAGAAGGTTGCCGTGAATGGGATTTGTGATATAATTAGTGATTTTTTTTAAGTAATAAATAATATATTAATGAATAAATCGTTTGTTAACAATAAGCCATACATTTTTTTTATCTCAGTCATACAAATAAGCACAACACTGAGTACATAAGATTTAATTTCATAGATATACAGTGAATGTCAGTATCTATGATAGTATAATTTAACTGTGTGTACATTCGACATGAGTATGTATGGTGACTACTACTCTTGGATTCTGTTCATACTTTCCATCAAGCAGAGTAAAGTCATTTTTGTAGGCTTATATACATGTAAACATACTACAGCTACTATACAGGGTGTAAAAAGACTACTACCGAAAACTTGGGGGTTGCAATCAGACCATGATACTGAATAGGTTTAGCGAAAAAAAAACTCAAAAAAAATGTTAATTTATCTAAGTCGTTTTATGTTTTTTTCTGCTTACATACACATAGTAAAACATAAGAGGACCCAAACTACCTAATTATCTCATTTAGAAAATCAAAAAACAAAGAAAATCAATAAAACAGTAATGTATTTTAATATCAAAACAGCTGGCCGGGTGAGTGCAATGACCGCCACAGAGCGCGCGGGCGCGTTAAGTTGTACATTGCTGGCTTCTGAAATTAATAAAAATCTTGACAGATTGTTTTTTCAAGCTACAATTTTTTTTAAAGACAACTGTTTGTTTTTTTTAATAAGTTTTGGTGTGCTGGATCAGCCCCTTTCGTTTTCGGTAGTCGTCTTTTTACACCCTGTATATATAATATATGTATACATATATAAACTACAGTTTCACCGAATTACACATTTTCACATTCTCTCATTACTATTTCAATTATTTATTTATCAAGTGATTGTAAGTGTATGTCTGTGATTACTAAAACGCAACTTCCTAGTTCTAAGAACAGGTATATAAAAGATGGCAAAAAGATTGAAACGAGAACAAACAAGAATTTTGAGATACATTAGTAGCGATAGTCAATTATTCATTCCAACCATTCGCAGATACAATACCTAGTCACATTAATACAATATTAAGAGATCGATGTCTGTCCATTAAAGATATTGAAGAAAAATTATAAATATTTTTTTATAAATATTTCGTACATCTAATATAAAAACTAATATTTGTAGATTACACAATCATTTGGACCGACCCAGGATTTGAACCCGAGACCTCAAGCACAGCAGTCGCATTCACTACCACTGCGCCACCGAGGCATTAATGAAGTTGTATTAAGTTCTGTTACTTATAAAGAAATTCTTTAAAGTAGCAGAACTCGAAACAACAGATTTAGGTTTTTTTTGTACATTAAGAATGTCCTCGCTAATTTCAGAAGCGGCTTATCCGATGTAAATGTGGTTCTATCTAATAAATTGTGGTAATCTTATCTTTCCATTTAGTGTTTGTTTCATTTCAATCGGTGAACAAACAAAAAAGTTATATCAGTTTAAAAAATAACCGCGATTACCGACATATACGCGGGCGGAATCGTAGGCAAACGTTAGCGAACAATATCTTCTTCTAAGTTACAATTTACCTCCCAGGTTTCAATTTCAGATACAAACAAACGCTGTCTGAAGTTGACTACTAGGGTGGAGCGATCTTGTATGAAAAAAAAAAAATCTTTTTTTTTTGTAACGGCATAGCGATAAAAAGTTGTCTTTGTATGAGATAATCAAACATACGAAATCTTGGTAATCTATATTAATGTTTTGAGGTGCCCCAACACAATTGAAAATCAGTAAATATAACATTTTTTTTACATTTCTGTCAAATTGTTCCATGAATGTAATTTTCTGAATTTCAGGGCTATAATTAAATGAATATAATTATAATTACTTGTAAGCACGAAAACTAAAAGACCCGTTACTTATCTAGAACGATTTATTTTTAAAAGAAATACAAAAAATGGTAATTTTAAACATGAAATGGCTTTTTTGTATCGAAATGTGGCATTTGCTGACGGGAAAGCAGTCTTGCCCTAATAAATCCGTCTCGTTTATGTTCTCCGCAAACTGCACTTGAAGCTTCTGTAACCAGCTTCAGGTGAGCCACCAAATTTGGATTTCAGATAAGTTAAAATAGTACTTTTGATACCTTTCGCAGTGCCCGACTCACACGTGACATGCCCGAAGTAGTCACTTCCTGGCTCTGATAAAATCACATAATGGTCTTCTGTAACTCTTTTTCTGTAAAATTTACCTTCCTTCTGAATACTAACCAAAGTTTTGTCCTTTCTACCATCAAAATAGATACCAGTCATGATTTTATCACGATCTACATTTTGTAAAGCTGATCTGACTTTAGTTCTTTCGCGGCGCAACTTAGATCGATCAATGACACTACTGCTATCGTTTGTAGAAATGATTCCAACATCTTTTAGGACAGAAGAAGCTATAATCGCAGCGGCTCTGTCAGAAACTCCAGTACGGTCGCATGCAAGAGCTAACGATGGCAAACTTAACCTCCTCTTTTTTGTTGGTGGCGCTAATGGTTTTTTTACTGGACTAGAAGCTTCGCTATTGCTGGAACTAGCACTGGTACTTTCAATGGCCAACGTCACATCATTGGATAAGAAACGAGAACAACACGGTTTCTCGGGATCTGTTATGTCTCTGTTACACAAGGAACTTTTTTTTTTCTTTCTTGTTTTTTCTTTTTTTTTATAGTTGCAGCTAGATCTACACCGCCTATCGTCATTTTTCTTGTTGTTCTTTGATCAAGTAGAAAATGTATTTCTTCTTTGGAAACACGACTGTTATTCGAACAAGAACAATTTGAGATAAGTTGGCATTTGCAACTGCAAATATCAAACAATCTATGTGACTCAGCTGTAAATGAATTTATTTTCTGTTGATAGTTTATGTTGGTTTGACGGCCATGTTAAGGTTTCATTAAACTTTATTTATCGTGGTAGGCGCGAATTAGTTGAAGTACTCTCTTGCGGCTTACTGTTGGCAGCGAAGCTTTTTGCCAAATATATAATACGTCTTGAGCCACTATTTCGGATATGTCATGGACCGTTGGCTCTTTTGTTGATTTATCTATCTTTAATTCATATTTAATGAATAGATAATATTTCATCATATCATTATAAGTTGGCAATTGAGATACTGGTAACTTCTCTGGCAAACCAAACACAGGACAAGACGTCGTTTGTCGAGTTTTGACTTGAGACATTTTACTGTAAATAACCAAAAATAATAGGTATAAATTCAATTCGAAACTACTTTATTTTTACCTAGATTACCTTAATTGACAATATTCAATTATAAATACTACTTACCAGTTGTGTTTCTTGATCTCAGCGTTTAAAACCGAAGCGTCTCACAAATAATATAATCCTCGCACGTAACGCGATTTTTTACTAATTGGCGTTCAAGCAACGTTTGGTGAGAGTAGTGAAATGACCTCCCCTGCGTACCCCGCGTACCTCGCATCGACAAACACATCTAAGGGTTACATTTTTTAGTCATAATAAACAAGGCCACGTTCAGAATATATTTTAGCGGAAATAAGACGAATGTGTATTTTGACCAATTTTCGCGAATTTCTCGTATTTTAAAGTGGTTGGGGGCACCTCTAAATATTATAAATGTGAAATAAAATTTTGTGTGTATATTTATGAGTTAGAAAAGCAACTTTTTACAGGTATTCCAAAATGATTACGAAAAAAAATTTTTTTCGCTCCACCCTATTGACTACTGTTCAGTAAAGGCTGTCAAATACCAGTTACAACTACACAGGACGTCTCCGTAAGTATATGGTCTAAAGCAAACGACGCAGCGGGTCATCCGATATAAACAAAAAAGCATATACTTATTCAAATGTTATATAAATATACTGCTAGCAACATGTGTTAAACTCAAATCAAATTTGAGCCAAGCGTTCTCGAATAACAGCTAATGTTAATTATTATTATTATTACCTTTATTTCCATTATGTATACATATTAATAACTTTTTTGATCACATATAAAAATAAACAATAACATTTATTTAAAAATATAAAAAAAATAGTAGACCACCGACTTCGGGTACAGGGACCAAGAAACCAGTGGTTAGAGCTCCAAAGACAGGAACTTCCTCACTATACGTGCCGTGTCAAGGAGAACTGCCTTCTGTATCAGACCCTTGATCTAGCTTTCTAACGTAAGCCTCTTAAGGTGTTGGTCGAGGCTCTTGGCCATCAATCCGTGAGCAGATACGACTATCGAAATAATGATCACCGAATCCACATTTCACATATTGACAATCTTGTAATATAAATCCAAATATTTTATTTGTTTTTCGTTTTCACGAGATTCTCGTTATGAGGAACGGCAATATCGATAATCATTGCGCAGTGCTGTAATGGGTCTATCACAAACAATATCAGGCTTATTGGTAACAATAGTCTTGTCTGTAATAAAACCAATCCCAATATAACGTAGCACGACCATTCTCGAGAACTGTGTCGGGTACATATCTGAAACTTCACCTCTGAACTCACAAGTTTGTATTTAAGGGAAATTATTGATGTACGATCCTGGCTAATTGGTTATGCCTGTGTAAATATTTGCCGTGAGAAAGATGAGAACAACCAGAAATAATATGCCCGATAGATTCTCCAGGGCGGTGATAAATTCGACAGATGTCGACCGTACCATCTTTCAGGATATACTATTTCGTCATGATAACTTCAACCATAATCGCACAGACAAAACTTTCGGTTTCTCCGATAATCGACCATAAAGTTCCTTGCCCTTCCATAACTCCCTGCGATCATTAGTACTAAGTACCACAGGTTTACGTCAATTCTCTTCAGCCAGAGGAGCTTAGTGAGTCCGGTGTCTACTGCAACTACTCTGCGATGCATTCCCACATCAGTATTAAGAAATTATTCTCTAAGATTGTATATCTTGCGATTGTGTAGGGTCTTGATATTCAATAGACCACGACCCCCAAATTTTCGCGGGATATATAACCTGATAACCGATAAACGTGGGTGATGCATTCGAAATGCAATCAGCAATGTACGGACTCTCCTACGAGTATCTAATGCATCTAATTCGGTCTGAGTCCATCTAAGTATACCAAAGGAATACATCAGAACCGGCATGACCCAACCATTGTAGGCCTGCGCCTTGTTACCGCCTGATAAGAGACTTTTAACTACTTTTTTCAGGCGGCCAAAGAAGCGTTCCCACAACGTCTGTTTCATGTCAGATTCTGGTATTCCAAAGGACTGTAAAAAATTTTGATACTTGTAGTTTTCGGTGGCAGACAGAGACAGAAGTTATGTAGAATGTGAAAGTTCTACTCCTTCATATATTAATATTATTGTTTAATTTTTTTGATTTAATGTGATAAGTTTATAAGTCTATTTGTGGATATATGATACTCGTATTTATGGCATATATTATTATTATTATATATTCTACAATGAAACCCCACTGTACATATATGACTGCACACTAGTCTACACCAAACTGTATTTTGATAAAATTACTAAAGCTTACCGTGACCTTTAGCAACGCTATCAATTGTAATTTATTGGGGCAAGTAGTTTCAAATCATTTACAAACATTCGTTATAATTGTTTGCGTTTTGTTTATTATTAATATAGTTTTTTTTTAAAGTTATGTTTTCAAATACATATTGTTAAGTCACGTTCTTTAACATTTGACTGTGTACATCTGTATTTGTAAGAAAAATCTCCTAGAGGTTTATCACACAGGTTTCGAACCCACTACAAACTCCAACTTTCATTAAGGTGTATAGTGCATACGTTTCGATAGTGTCGGTAGCACACAATTGTGGTTATTGTTATTCTTTTTTTATTTCTTTTAAGATAATTTTATTGTTGCTACTTTGTATACGTAATCGCTCAATTGTTAAATTGTTCAATCTTTTTTTTTTTTTTTTTTTATTGAATAGTGGGCAATCGAGCAGACGTATCACCTGATGGTAAGCGATTACCGCCGCCCATGGACACCCGCAACACCAAAGGCGTTACAAGCACGTTGCTGACCCTTAAGGATGGGAAGGGGGATGGGGGAGGGGTTGGGGTATGGGCCTTCGGTATCCTCACTCACTCGGTGAAACACAGCGCAAGCGCTATTTCACACCGGTTTTCTGTGAGGCCGTGGTATCACTCCGGTCAAGCCGGCCCATTCATGCCGAAGCGTAGCTCTCCCACGAAAATTCACATGTAACTTAATATCACTGTACATTTTGTGGAAGTATATTATTTAAACATAATTATTTCTTTCTTTATTGGAACAAAGGATGCATACAAATAAAGTGCTATATCTGATTCCTAAACTAGCGTGAGCTACGTATGTCGGAACCTTCCAAAAAAACAATGATTTTTTTTTTCAAATTACACGTTGTTCATACATAGACATGTTGCAACATATTTACACTTTGTAATTTGTTAATTTTGCGTGTCATTGTGTTTGCGTCTATGCGTGCACAATCGTGAGCAAATGTGTATAATTATTATATGTCTGTATGTTTACATACATGTATTAGAAGTTCGTCAAAAATGTTAACTAGGTCGTGATCAACAATACACCCTCTAAAAACGTTTGTTGTGTGGGAGCCCCCTTAAATAATTATTTTATGATGTTTTTAGTCTGAAATCATTAATATATCAACTTTCTAACTATCATGATTCATGAGATACAGCCTGGGTGACAGACGAACAGACACTCGGAAGGACGGCGCAATCTAAGTTCTCTTGTCCCGTTTTACCCTTTGGGTACGAAACCCAAAAATCAAAAAGTTCTGAAAAAAAATTATTTGTAAAAATAATGTTACTTTTCAAACGAATGCTTCTATTCTATACCGGCTGTCTGCATTCTGTCAGTCCGCCCCGGATCTGTGATTTTTTCAAATCCTGAATCTTTATAAAAACAAACTCTCTCTCGTAGTCTCTTAAAATTAACAGTAAAATTAACAATAATTAACACATATTAAAATCATATAATAATATAATCACACATTGTAAATTAAATCATAAAGTTCTTGAACAAAACTATGAAACAAATTTATTTAATCTAAGCACTAAATGTAGTCCATAATTTGAAATTTCATTGTCAATATCCCTCGTATAAATATTACATACAAGAATGCTTCATCGTACCTGGAAATAATCATTCGATATTCCCCCCTCGCGGTCGCCGAGCTTGGGCTAGATTCCCTATAAACGCCACAGTACTCGCAACACAACCAATGTAATTAAAACCCAATTTGACTTTATTAAATTTTACTCTGCATTGTAACAAATGAATATCAGATAGTAAAACATTGTTTATTATTCAGAGAAGGATAACATGATACTCGTATGTGGTTAGTTACCTTTGATATGCAATATGCAATGTATTGACTTGAAACATTTAATGGAAGATCAGCATATCGCCATGGCAGGCCGCGTCACATGAATTGTGGTAGGGTCACAAGTTGCCACTTGCCTCTAATTTTTTTACATAGGCTCAATTTCTTTTAAAGCAGTGAAATCGCAGTGAGGAAATTCTAATCGCGATGTAGTTTGTTGAATGTCTATAAAAATAGAATAGTATCTCGTAATCTCATCTTATATCATCATCTCACTACATAGTATAAAACAATGTCACTGTCGCTGTCTGTCCGCAACGGATTTTTATGCGGTTCTCTTTTATAGATAGTGTGATTCAAGAGGAAGGTTTTTGTGTATCAAACATGTATAACATAGTAGAAAAATACTGATAATTTTTGAGGTCTCTAATGTGATGTCGTAAATAAACACATTTTTATGCGCTTACATTGCAATCGCTGGCGGAAACCTACGAAATAGTTCAAAATAATGTACTATTACAATATTGTACATTTCAAAAAGATCTACAAAAAAGTCCGTGTATATGTCTTAGGGATAACTCACCATCACGATTTTTATTCCTTTCTTTTTACGAGAAATAATGCTTTATTTACGAAGCGATTTTAAGCCATACAGCATTAATACTTATTCAATTAAGTAACTTAAATATATTTTGCATTTAATATGGATCAATATGGCTCCTAAGAGTATGTAATTCAAATAAATATATTCGAAGATATTACGGATTTAAAATGCACGAATCGTGTCGTCGGTACCGTACGAAGTCGGGGCGGGTCGCTAGTTATCTATTAAGTATATAAACTGAGAATTATTTTATAATTATTTTAGATTCTAATAATTTAAAAACATTTTTAAGATAAAAATTAAACGAACTCCAAAAATCTTAAACCGAACCGAAACTAGAAACACTAAAACCGTAAAATAAACTGGCTTGAAATTGGTTTAAAATCGGTTCATAAACGACGATAATATCGACGAACATACATAAAAAAATGATTTTGTCGAAATAGTTACCACCTGCTTTTTTCAAGTCGGTTAATTATCCAAGAGTGACGCGTAACTTTATTACATTGATATAACTATGATAAAAAAGAAGAATTGATCTTTCATCATTCGACTGAGATCATAATGATTACAATTTTGTTTGTTTTTTATGGAATAGAGACGATACGAAGAGACAACACACATAGAGAGTCATACCATAGTAAGAGATTTTTGCTGTTCATAGACAAGGGCAATTGACCTTTGAGTACCTTTTCTCTGAATCTGAGGAAAAATAATTTGAGCTCCGTTGACCTAACTCAAGTAATGAAAAGCGATAATTGAAATCCTCAATATTGTCTTTATAATTTGCCCTAAGCTTATCCTTTTAACGTGCCTGAACCAACGCAACAAAACTTTGTTTTTTTTTTTTTTTTTATTGTATAGGGGGCAAACGAGCAGACGTATCACCTGATGGTAAGCGATTACCGCCGCCCATGGACACCCGCAACACCAGAGGCGTCACAAGTGCGTTGCCGGCCTTTTAGGAAGGAGTACGCTCTAAACTTGCACAATACTCCAATCTAAGTCCAAAAGTTATATCACTTTCCCAGAATTAATACCTGCAGTGTCTGTGTTTGTACTTCTTAACAAGTTTGATCTAAGACATGAGACTTCAAAGTTTGATATCGGCGTCTACGTCGGTGAAGTTACCCATGTTCTTCCATGACTTGTTAATGTCTAAACGGATGAGTACAATTACACAGGATATGGAAGAAGCAGTTAGAAACTAATATAAAAGGTTGAAAACATTATTAATAAATATCTATATATATAAAAATGTTATGTTGGTTTGTGTACGCTTGAAAAACTCAAAAAGTTCTGCACCGATAGAGCTGAAATTTTAGAATGATATATAATCCGCATCAAGGATTGTTTTTATTAAATTTTTGCATCAGTCACATATCCGCGACCGCGAAAAAACACGAAAAAACCGTTTATGTCAAACGCGGGCGTAGCCACGGGCAACACCTAGTTTTTTTTATAATTTGAAGGTTATTACCGAACGAAGACTGAGCAAATAAAAAAAATAGCTATTAACAATGTCGCTACTGAAAGTTCTGGCGTCGATAAATATACACGTATTAAACTTTCAACAAAGGTACGGTTACAACCCGCGGTATAATCATTTAATTGGCAGCAGAATATATCGCGATAACCAATAACCACGCGGGCGGAGCTGCTGACAGAAACTAGTTAATAATAACTTATCCCTAAAAATGCGATGCAGTGAAACAACAGCCTTAGTATACCGTATTTCAATTCAAATGCAAAACTTTTACACTTCCTTTTGAAAAAAACAGAAAACTAAATAGTGAAAAAGAGTTGATTAAAAACTTAATTGATTAGTGTAAGTGTACCAAGTAATATTGTAAAGGCACTGCTTTGCTGTCAGTTTGAGTTAGTTTAGCAACTTGCTGCATTTCATTAATACATTAAGGAAACCGTTACTCTGAGCCGCGTATCGAGAGTTCTAAGCAATTTTGAAGACAGTTTGGGTGTATTCCGGACATCTTTTTTTAGTTACATCATATAATATACCTACAGGTTTGTACACCCTCGGTGCGCGTTCTCCATTTAAACATTAACTGTGCCAAATTTCATAGCTCTCTGTTCGGATGATTTTTGAAAAAGTGTAAAAAGGTCTTGCTGCGTGCACTGATAGAATACAAATATTAAAATCACTGGTTTTAAAATTGAAGTAATGTACACATTTTACGCGTAAAAGGTTTTTTTTATTCAATAATCAACTTGATTATTATATTTTTATCAAAATAACTGCTTAACATAAACAGCCTTACCTAATCATATGTAATTTAATTTCTAATTTAATTTCTATAGAAAAAAAAAACAATACATAACAATATTTACATACAAGCGTCAAAAAACGCCTCCACATCTTCGCCTACTGGTAGTGTTTATAAAAGACTGGCAGAATGCTGATTCTCTGTGTTCAATCAGATGCTTAGCTAGTTAAACAATAATTTTAATCATATATAAGACTAGACTATATTTATTATATTGCTTTCCAGAGTATTAATTCAATTTTTAGTAGTTATTTATTCTCAGGGTTGGTTAGTTGAACTACAGCTAAATCACATACCTAACCTACTTGGCGTACTACAAGGTCTTACGGCCGTTTGGGTCATGAGCAGATTCAGCTTTTAACTCATGGTCACATGTGTAGTAAAACATACAAGCTGCAATTTGATTTGTCACTTTAAGCTGTCTACCATGACTACCTCCCCTAAAGGCTAGAAATAAATCGACGGTAAATTGAGCTAAATGGAATATTTCTATGCTATTCAATGATTGCACCAGTGCAATGCAGTGAATTCCGATTGAATAATGCTTTTTTATGTGTTTGCTAATTGTCAGGACAAAGTTTACTTTCAAGAAAATTATAAAAAATAACCGAAAGTGTAATTTTTATTTAGTCTACCCCTATAGTAGTTCGTAAGAAGGTGAGGTGTGAATTTAGAAAATAATTACGATAAAAATGACGATGCGAAGTTCGCCTAGTCAGCTAGTCCTTTCATAAAACTAAAAAGTGTATATCAATTTCGGCTTTCTATTGTCCAAGCGAGGATACCGGAGGCCCATACCCCAACCCCTCCCCCAAAGGCCGGAAACGCACTTGGGACATCACTGTTGTTGCGGGTGTCCATGGGCGGCGGTAATTGCTTACCATCAGGTGATACGTCTGCTTGTTTGTCCCCTATTCCATAAAATAAATAAATAAGCCATAAAATCTAAATAACTATGATTTAAATAGTACTGGTCGTGAAATAGAGCATTCAAAACAACCATTTTGAGTACTTTCTTTCGAATTGTACCCAGAGAACCTCTTTCTAATAAGTAGTATAACATACCTTCATAATTATTCTTATTCATCACTTTGACATTCTATGTAGACTTTGTATAGGAACACAAAAAAAAAGGAAATAATATCTCTTTGAACCAGGCTGAGGCACCCGAGGGCCTGAGTAGTAATATATAACTAACAAAGCGCTACTTTGAGCAATGCTGCAAGTGAGAGTTAATAATGTGATCGTGACTTTGTTTGTTTGCAATGCTTTTAAGTCTTAACTCTCATAATGCAAAATTTGCATAATGTAACGAGAACACGAAAGTGCTTTACGCTACGGGAACATTAATCCTGAAATTAGTATTTTTGCGAGGGACTACTATTACTATTGGTCAGTTATGAAATGTACAAATCTACGAACGATTACGTATACGTTACGTACGTGGGTAAACGAGCATACAAATCTGCTTATAGTAAATGACTACCGTCGCTTATGAATGCTCTTTATGAACGGTTAAAAGCAATGAAAGATTTGCTTAACACTGTTTTTTCCACGAGGGTATAAGAAATCCGATCGAGCCATCATATTTGTATTGAAAAATAGTTATCCTAAATAATGTATTCAGGAGTGAGTTATTAGGATTCCAGATGCATTATATTAGTTTATTGGTTAGCGATGCATACTGCTAGGTCAGAGGTTGCGGATTTTATTATCCACTTTAGGCAAATATTGAGTTATAATGATCATTTGTTCATGTCTGTGCATAATTTATCTATATTAGTATGTTGGTATGTGACTATCTAGGACCATAGAGATAGAGATGTTTGTGACAGGTATGTTTGTAAGATACTTAAGTGAAAACTAACAATGAGTTATGTGGTTCCTGTCCCAGTCTGCAGGTTAGAGATAGGTGTAATAATTGATAGAAATTTGTGTTTAGGGAAGCACATTGAGAAATTATCAAAAAAAAAATACTTGACACTTTACTTGATAGGAAAGTGATCAAGTCCGGCTACCAATCACTTTGCAAGTCGCTTGTAGCGTACTGCAAAACATCTTAGGGTAGAGTGGCTAATAATCGCCTTCTGGCTGAAAGATCACAATGGGCCATACTTAAAATTAGCTCCTTTTTACCCTTCTTTCATCCTACTACTGACGCGTTTACTTACCAAATGACATCCTCTAGTTCAACAGCGATTTGTGCTGTATACAGAGATTAAGCAATATTCAAAGATAGGGTTTTATCAAGCACTAATATCTCAAACGCGTCGAAAGGGTATGCAATATAGGCAAATCTAATATTAACTTCCAACTTAAAGAAGGTCGCATTCTCTCAGTATATGCTTATACCAGGTCTACATGCTGAACTGTAATAGTAAAATAGTTAAGAACATTAACGTACTCCACTACACAGCAAATTAAGTCAAGCACGAGAATGTTTAATAGATATAAGTACGAGTAAAGGTATCCAATAGTAATTTTAATTTTTCTCCTTGTTTTCTTCTACTATATTTATAGCATTATTCTGTATCCTGTCCAACAAATTATAGTGTAACTTAATATCAACAAAGCTGTGTATCAGCAGTGTCTGGTGATCTGAGCTATAGACTCACGTTTAATTCCGTCACCAGTTCTCTTACAATCACTATATTGTTGTTCTATTTTGTATTATGTATATAATTAATAATATAAATTAATACTGCACAGGTTGGTGATTGTGAACGAGAAACAAAAAATAATATGATACAATATCTACACCTACATATATATATTTTATTATATATTTATTATTAATACAAAACAAAACTTTGTTCAAGTTTCTACAAAAACTATACAAACGTAGGAGTATGAAATTTAGTAGAATTAAAATTTATTTAGAGCAGAAGTGCCGAAGAAAAATTAATAATAATAATAATAAATATTTCGGACATCTAACACAACGCCATCTAGTCCCAAGCTAAGCAGTGCTTGTGTTATGGGTACTAGACAACTGATATAAATACTTATATATACTTTTTTTTTTGTAAATACATACATATTATACATAGAAAACACCCAAACTCCGAAACAACTATTTGTAGATTCCACAAACATTTGTCCGACCCAGGATTTGAACCCGAGACCTCAAGCTTAGCAGTCGCATACGCGTACCACTACGCCACCGAGGCAGTCATTTATTGAATTATGGACCGATTTCAACTTCTGGGCGACTACTAGTAATTTTATATAACGTGCAGAAAAGTAGACGTGTCACCTGATGGAAAGTGACTGCCCTCACTCATAAACGCCCGCATCTCAGAAATCATATTTACAAATATTATAGTATAGTATATATACCTCAGTTCAAGTGTTATAAATTTAAAGAATGCAACTACATCTTACAAATAATGATGGGCGTGTCAGGCATACTACTAGCTTATCATCTTATTAGCATGTATGTACGAGTATTTCAAAATTTATAAAATTCCACTCTATTTCCGTAGTCAGTTTTAAATTTCAGTGAATTGCACTGAAAGAAGTTGAAGTTATTTTGATTAGAGTAGAATTCTTTACTTACTCTTTTCAAGAATGTTTTTTGCTATAAACACGATCTTACGTAAACTTCCTTTGTATGTCGAGCTTTTTACAAGGAAACGGATGCACCACCCTCCAGCATTCAATTAAATTAATCTATGCCATAGATACTCAAAGTGGTGTTAACCGATGTGACACCAAGCACCGCGTGTTAAGCAACCCGTGAAATTAATATTAAAATAGCACTCAAAGTGTTTTTATCTGAAATGTAATAATAATAATATTTATTGATCAAAAATATTTACAATAGTAAAACATTATTATTATTTTTATTAGTAAAACATTATATATTTACTGCACGGTTGGCCGAGTGGTGTCAGCGGTCGCCATGCCGCTTGCTACTGCGCCAAGTGTCGTGGGTTCAAATCCCACGCGGTACCTACAACACTTTGTGTGATCCACGAATTGTTGTCCCGAGTCTGGATGTTCTTTGTGTCCGTTTCATGTATGTCTGTAAAGTCCCCCACGACACAGGATGTTTATTCCTAATGTGGGAGTTGTCTTTTTAAAAAAACAAAAAACAAAAAAAATTATAAACCCAATGATGCTAACAATATTGTATGGTAAGTTCTAATGGTTTAACAAAATTTTAAGTCCTATAAATTGAGCATTATCTTTTAAACTAGGCAATGCTTGTATCTTAAGAAACAGTTTCCCAATAGTGATTTTCGTTGGGCCTTGAGACAATAAAGGCACTGAGTTGATTATACGAGTATATAATCAACTCAGTGCCTTTATTGTCACCGTATGTTCAACATATGCATATAACAGTTAAAAATTATGTGTGTGTGTGGGTGTGGGTGTGTGTGGGTGTGTATGTGTGTGTGTGTATGAATGTGAATATGTGCTGTCACTTTAAGAACTGCAGGAGTGTTTCAGTAGTTGAAGTACTAAGTAATAACCACTCAGTAAGTCGATGCCTAACTCCAAATCTATTTAGTTGTAGGATATTAATAAATAGGCTCTTGACGGCTGTACCTACTGATGAAGTACACCTAGCCAGCCAAAGCCTAGTTGCCAAAACGGCAGTAATTCTCAACGGACGCCAGGTTACTAACTATACAAAAGATATGATATTGTGCAAATGTATGCGCAAGCCCAGGAGCACTCCTTGTTCTCTTACAATCACAATTGGACGGCAAATGCTAAAATAATACATACCAATAGACTTGCTGCAACTTGGTTTTATCATTAAAAATAAATGTGAGGAACCTGTTTGTTCTGGTTTTTAAATAAGAATTTATAGAAAGGTTTATCGAAATATAAAAAATACATAGATCTTAAATTATAAAATTACTTTTAGTCGTTTAATAATTTTCTTGATTGAATGAAATCATTGCAAATTTTTTACGAGATAAACATGTTTGGGAACCTTTGAGTCTCCCCAGTTGGAAACTCTGAAGACTTAAGTGCAAATAATCGGCTTAGAACAGATTTCTATAAGATTCTATAAGTTCACATTAAGGGTAAATATAAGCTTATAATGACAAATATTTCCAGTTCCGAGCAAGTAATAAGATATCCCATTTATCCATCCTACAGACCGAACAGCACGTATGCAAACTTTGAGCTTGAAAACAGTCGTTTCATTTGTAGAACGTTTGTTTCATCGTTTGAATTGATGGGTGTAAGAAATGTATAACTGCTTTCAATTGTTTTCAACCTATAGCTAGAGCAGTTGCATATTTTCTTTGTAATATTAAAGTAAGTACAAATCTCTAGTGGGCAGTGAACACGTAAATTTATATCAGGAAGATTCTTCAAACTTCGTCAGTCATCCCTAATGACGGTATAAACAAAATCTGCACGTTCGATAAGTACTTTGGCTTCTTTGTATCTTACGCCTGCTCATACTATTTCAAAAGTTTATTGCTATGTTGTAAACAAGTCAGTTAGTATCGTCAAGAAAAAAATCATATTACCTGTCTCTACATCCAATTTTTAGCCTAAAATACTCGGCAGACTCATTTTTCTCGAAGATAAATATTATAATATTTACGGAGTGGAATCCTTAGTAGTGTCAAGGTCGGGAACACTCCGCATTGCGGTCAGAATCCTATGCGGGATGGTCATAAAACTAAAAGATTCGGCGGTCTAAGAGGCACTGGAAAGGGGTGGGGATCAACCACAGTCTGGTTACATTGAGGCGACGGCTAAGTAAACGAAACGTTTAGAAGTACACAAGTAAAGATGACAATCTTTACTTGTTTACTGTAGTTTACTTGTATTATTATGTAGGAATGGTAGATTAAGTAGGTTTTGTATGGTAATCTTTAATATGAAAAAACTTACCTTTTGCAGATTAACCACGAAGTGCGAAAAAGACTTACCTGAAAAGGAAAAAAAAATTAGAAGAAATTGAATACATGTATTTGACTGCCTCGGGTTCGATTCCCGGCTCGGATTAAATGTTTATATGATATCTCAATACTGGTTTCCTGGTTTCGGAGTTTGAGTGTTATCTATGTATAATATTTATGTATTTGCAAAAAAGTATATGTGTCATTATGTCAGTGGTCTAGTACCCATAACACAAGCTGTGCTTAGCATTTAACCAGATGGCGTTGTGTTTTAGATGTTTGAAATATTGATTTTTTATTTTAAGTATGTAAAATATTTATGAAACCTTTTATTTTGATACCCCACTCGTCGTCGTCATGATGGAATTCCATCAGGTTCTTTAGTCTTCAGTGTTAAGTCAGAGCGTGCCAACATGTAGTAATGATGAATTAATAAATATTCTAACGCCATCTAGTCCCAAGCTTGATGATGGATGATGATGATGGTGGTGGTTTAAGCAGTTATCTACCCGCTTCCTACTGTGTGAGTGTTATGGGTTAAAACCCCAAATAGGTATTATTGTTCCTCTAAATAAATTATTGTCCTAAGTTTGGGTGCTCCTTGTGTATGTTTTTATGTATGGTAGTAAATCTGCGACATAGACGATTTTTTGCATATCCCGTTCCTAGTGGATTCGCGAGTCAGAAGTATGGAGTGTTTCGACAAAAAACTATGACGGACATAATATACGGACTCAGCCACGGAAATACCTAGTACAGGAGTTGCCATAACGCCAAACCTCCAAAAGTTATAGTCTAATTGGTGATAATTTTTCTTTCACATTTTTTTTTAAAAATCCAGCTATTGTTCCAAATATAATGCTTCCGAACTTCATTTGATCACTAACGTAGTTAAATTAAAATACATTGTAAATAGACCTCTAACGAAGTATAGAGGAACTGTTTCATTCTAAAATTCGAACTACATATTCCCACTCTACCGCTCATTCATGGCACAGTGCTGCCATCAACATTATAGAAACGGTACTTATAAGTTATTAAGAAAACCGACCATAATTCAGCTCTTCCCTAGTAGATGGCGCAACAAGTAAGTAGCTATAAAAAGGGAAAATTCTTCGAAACTAAGTTTTGGCTTATTAATTGTTTCGCTTATCTAAAATTGTTGAACTTGAAAATAATGTGCTTAAATAACAATATAAAATTTCAGTATAAATAGATTACTAAAAACGTATTAAATTTATTCCAGAGTAGTGCAAAAACTTGCAAAGGAGTAAATTAATAAATGCAAAACGAAGTTAACTGAAAGTGAACCATCATGATTTCACGAGCCATTTAGGCATTCCATTTACATCACCATGATGACATATTTCGTCCTAACTTTGTACCCTATTAAAGATGTTTTGGCGGAGTCCCAAATCTCTGATTTTCCCTTTTTACGACCCCAGCTTGGCACACTGGCCTTGAGCCAGTTGTGTAAGTTTCTATGACCCTTTGCCAGGTGGCGCTGCAATAGTTTTTACGATTCACTTTCTCTTTTAAATAGCCATGTTATTGAAACGATTGGAGTCCTTTTTCTATTGATATTGTACTTCAAAATAATTTGATAATTTGTGACAATCCTTTATAACGAATTAGCACAAGAC
Source organism: Spilarctia lutea (assembly GCA_916048165.1). NCBI lineage: Eukaryota > Metazoa > Arthropoda > Insecta > Lepidoptera > Erebidae > Spilarctia > Spilarctia lutea. The sequence continues at coordinate 25,958,985 of OU696470.1, read as the reverse complement.
AGGATCAACAAGAGCTATGCTTAGCTTGTTATGAAAATAAAAGAAGGTATTTGTACCCAACAATCAGAAGGTAAAATGTTTTCTTCTTTATTATTTGTAGTGCTAGTGTTACATATTTTCTTTAGTGATATTTACTTTGTGAGACCGATTTATATTAATTCTTGTCTGTTGGCCTAAAGAAACCTTCCTGTTGACTTTGGACGAAACTTTTCTAATTAAAGTTATGTTTGCGAACATTATTTATGGTTAGGTAGATATCTTTTGAAATTTTGCGAGGCTTCGAAGCAGAAAAACTGTTGATTCACGATTCTACTTCGTGCGACTATGATTTCATTAAGGTGGTCTAATTGTATTTTATGTGCATACTGAGTGGCATACTAGCATCATAACTGATGAATGACCTATATATGCTATTTATTTCTATAGACTGTCTCGTTGGTTTAGTAGCGTGAGCAAATGCTGATCAAGAGGTACTACTGTTGTGCTTTTCTAACAAGAAATTCTTAGTAGCAGCCCGGAGTATGGAAGATGCCTCCCGTGCCGTGCCGCGAAGAGCACGTTAAGCCGTTGGTCCCGGTTGTCATGGACATCTATGGCAATCGTTATTAGGAAGTGTGTCCTTAAATATACTGACAAGTAGCTCAACCCTCGAGCTTAGTTCACCTTCAGGGTTGCGGAGGTCCGATGCCAGTCACTCTGTGTAAAAATAATATTCAGGTACAATCGGTAGAACTAGTAGCCGAACCCAAATAATTTTGGGAATATTTACGACTAGGAAGATGATTAGTATTTATTTAAAATAAAAATAATAAATAATAAAATAAATATTCCGGACATCTAACACACAACGCTTTCTTTCTTAGATTTTGTCGATTACGGTTTTCTTACAAAACTAAACTGTAAATTAATTTTCCAATAATCTTGTATAAAAAATATACGCAGCCTTATAAAGAAAACGACTTAAGTTATGTAATAAATTTTACTAGACCATTTTCTTACATTTCTAAATCATTTACCTATATCTCATGTCCATTAAAATATATTAGAAACAGTAAAATATCAAATTGGTGAAGAAAGAGCAATGTTTCGTAAGAAATGGCCGGCCCGATCGGAGTGATAAAAATAATAATGAAATCCTCATTTCAGACACGGCTATCTGATCCCAAACTAGACAGAGCCTGTACTATGTAAACCGGACTGCTGGTTGACTATCATGTTTTTTTAAGACTAGTGGACTATAATTCTTTTTTTTTTAATTAGAACTGTTTAGCGTTTGTTTTTTATAATATAAAAAAATATTTCAACATTTAACCTTTTTTTTATGGAACATGGGGCAAACGAGCAGTCGTATCACCGTGTGGGCTTATGAGTTTTTATTTAACTCCTAAACATTTTGTTACAAGTTCCTATTGTGTAGTTAAAATATAATAACCTTTTTTACAAATCAAAATCATACTATTTAAAAGTAATATCTATCTAAAGCGAATAGCATAATAAAGCAAAGAGTAAACCAGAATTACGTAAACCCCGCAACACTAGAGGCGTCACAAGTGCGTTGCTCGCCTTTGCGGGAGGGGGATGAGGGCCGCTGGTATCCTCACTCACTCAGTAAAACACAGCGCAAGCGCTTTTTTTGTGATTGTGTTTGGAATGTTATTTTAAAAAAAATAATGTACATATTGTGCATATTTTTTTAAGCAATGTGAGCAATCTGTACTCCTTCTCTATATAAACTGTAAGTGTGTGAAATTACACACTCCTGTTTTTGCCTCACGTATTATTGTATAGATACCTACTACGGCCATCGACGACATTAGTCATTCACTATCAAGAACCTCATTTGCTCGTTTGCGACTCTATACCATTAAAACATAAAGATAATGGTGCTAATTCTGTTATTGCCCTCACTAAACTAAAATTCACTTGAATTTGTTGTTGGATTTTATACTTTATTTTCAACAACTCAAAGTCCATTTTTTAAAATCAAATCTTCACTGTCATGTGTTTAGTTCAGTAACATATAAACGTTTTTCTTTTGATATTCTTGTATAAACGTTTAAGATGTGTAACGTGTTGGTGTGACGTAAAACTTTTTTTTTATTATATAGGGGGCAAATGAGCAGACTTATCGCCTGATGATAAGCGATTACCGCCGCCCATGGACACCCGCAACACCAGAGGCGTTACGAGTGCGTTGCTGGCCTTTTAGGAAGGAGTACGGTCTTTTCTTGAAGGCTTGAATGAAATTTGATATGTCGCACTAAACTTAGACGTCCTTTAAACACATACGGACTAAATTACTTACGTAGCTGCGTAAGTATCACTTATATTTTTTACATTTAGAGTTTATTTTAGTTGTTCTTACTAATAACAGGCTTGTACCTCTGATCAACTTTAGTTGGCACTGAACTAAATATAGTGAAAGCTAAAATGTGGAGTATTAAACAATGGACTGTAAGCCATGATTTTAAAGTATATAAACCAATAACAATATTTAGTTTAGTGATGTCAACGACATAATTAGGACCAATGTAAGATAAAATTTAATCTGTACGGTACTGGTACGGTAAGTTATAAAACATAAGCAGACATAAGATTCGCTTAAGGAACGAGGAATGTGCCTGCTACACCTCGCTGGCTAGACAGATTGTTTATTTTAAGTTTTCCTGCTCCTTGCAGTAATGCCTTGATACATTGATTGCTTCGTCATTTGCCTCTTACGTCAGGCGTGGGATGAATAGGACTAGTGACCCTCCATATTCGTGATGAGTCATAACACGGACTAATTAATAATGATTTTAAACCCAGGCATCTATTCTATTATTAGTAAATGTCCTTCGTTTCACATTGTAGGTATTTAAATTCCCGTGTTACGGCGACCCACTTCTTTAAAGTTCTTTGTAACAAACAGTCGCATTAATATTTAAAAAGAAACTAATTTAATAATGAATACTTCTAGTTTAATGTTGTGACTTGAACTGAAAATGATTTCTTTGTACTAAATTATAAGTTGGAATTAACTGCCCTATAAATTTAGTGGTTAGTGATCGGATCGACCAGAGCGTAAACCGGAGATCATGGATTCAATATTTATGTATTTTCTAATTACTTTACTAAAGGCGTACGAAAGTGCATATATGCATTAAAAAAATATTTCATAATATTTTTGTCTCTCTGTTTGTTCCGGCTAATCACTGGAACAGCTAGACCAATTTTAACGGGCTTTCAGTGGCAGATAGCTGATGATATAAGAAGTTACTTAGGTTACTTTCGTTTTTTACTAAGTTTTACGCAGGGCTTAGCTATCCTAATTATCCCGAAATTTGCAGGCGTGTTATGTATACATTACTACAAAAGTAGCAAATCATCCGGTAAAATATTATATGCACTGCCGAACCTTGACCAGACTAAAAGGATTATGTCAGTGTTTGAGCAAATCGAATTAACTCCATCCATTTACTGCAATATTTCTTTGAACTATGAACGTGTATAGAAGTATGAAATGAAATGAAATTTATTTGCAAAGAACATAGGTTAGTACCAGGTGTTACTTTGATGGTTTTTTATCATGCCATTATATATTTGCCTTGTTTTAGCATGCAAATGTTTATTAACTAACTATGAAGCACTCTCCGATGGGTAAACCAATATATTCTATTCAAATCAAAGGAATATGATGAAGAAGACATGGCTTGTATAGTATAGTAACCCTAACCACCGGTTTCTTGGTCCCTGTACCAGAGGTCGGTGGTATACTATTTTTTATATTTTTAAATATATTTGATTTTTTACTTTTTTATGTATTTAAAAATGTAATGGATATGTATATAAATATAATAAAGATTATAATAGTACTCGTAATAAAGTTAAAGAAACAAGAAACACATGTGTGTCCATGTGTTATATTTACTTACTAGCGTTCGCCCGCGGGTCGCTCGCATTCAATAAATAAATATTTCGAACATCTAACACACAACGCCACCTAGTCCCAATCTAAGCAGAGCTTGTGTTATGGGTACTAGACAACTGATATGAATACATATATACTTTTTTTTTGTAAGTACATACATATTATATATAGAAAACACCCAAACTCCGAAACAAATATTTGTAGATTCCACAAACATTTGGTCCGACCCAGGATTTGAACCCGAGACCTCAAGCTCAGCAGTCGCATACGCTACCACTACGCCACAGAGGCAGTCAAGGCAGTCGAGGCATTCAATAAAAAGTACCCTGTGTTACTTCTAAAAATGTGTACAAAGTTTTATAATGATTAGTTAAGTAGTTTTCGCGTGAAAGCGTAGCAAACAAACTTACTTTCACTTTTATAATATTAGGACCAAACCTGTAGGTATATTATATGATGTTACTAAAAATGTATGCTTTTCGCACTTTTTCCCTTACCTGGGCTATAAGACGTTCCTTCGTACAAATTTCAAGGTTCTACGGTCACGGGAAGTACCCTGTAGGTTTTGATTCCCTTGCGAGTGTTGGAAATTTACAGCATAAATGGCTGTATCTTTTGATTGCGTTGGCTTAGAAGTTTGATTTTTTCACATCACACATACATACACAGACAATAGACTTGAGTATTTGATATGAAAGTCAGCTTGATACCTCTGCGTGTTCTTGAGGAAAAGGGTCTTGACAGACAGACAGACAGACGGACAACAAAGTGATCCCATAAGGGTTCCGTTGTATGCTTCTGAGGTACGGAACCTTGAAAATGTGTACATACTTAAAAATACAATCAAAATTGAAAAAAGGTAAGATAATGCAACGTTGAATTTCAACATTTTGATTTATCTCCTTGTTTTCGTATGGTGATTTTATTATTATTATAGTAAGGTGATAGTTATAATAATGTTCGTCATCATTCATTTCGAGTTCGAACACACACCCTTACTTTCCTGATGGTTTCAGCGTTATTTAAGTATGCCTATTCACATAACCCAAAAACTGAAACGGTTTATATTTCATGGAAATTAGACAATATAAAAGCATATACATAGTTGAACATTAAAGTCCGTCTCTTAATTAGGTTAATGATATCCGAAGCAGTTCCACCGCAAGTTTATAGGAGAAAAAGCATATAATTTCATGTACCTAGTATTTTCACTTTTAGTGTCGTATCTGCAATTACAGTAACCGTTTGCTCAGAAAACATTATTGGCCAATAAAGCTTGTAAAAATAATTTTAAGAGAACACAACCTTAAACACAATTTATTTGATTACTCTAAGAATCTGCTATTGGTGTATTTGTCACATTAAATTGTGATTTTATTATATCTATTGTCATGTATGTACATATTTACTTATTAAACTTTATGAGGGTTAATTAGTAGACGGACAAAGTCAAGAGAAGTGAGTTTGTGTTTCGTCAAATTCACTCATTAGGGGACACACTTACTCATTACGAGAGGATTGTCGACAGAAGTAGAAACTTAACACTACAAACAAACAGTTAATATTTTTGGATACTCAAATTAATTATTTCAGGGTAAATTTTAATTTACCCTGAAATAATTAATTTTCTTACTGAAAATACTTTAGTATTTTCATTGAGGTGAACTTGCGTTGTACGCAGATGACGCAGCCTATATAGTGACATCAATAAACGGTGCAAACGCTGCTGTCAAGATGCAGCACACACTAGACGCACTTCCCAGCTGGCTGAAGGACTGGAGACTGACGGTCAACGTGGCGAAGACTCAGGCGATCTCCATAGGAAGCGTGATACCGCCGCAACTGAAGCTCATGGGGCAGAATGTAGAGTGGTCCGCGACGGTGAAATACCTCGGCGTGACCATCGACCGCACCCTCTCCATGAAGCCCCACGTCAACAACGTTGTTGCACAGGTACGTGTCGCGCGCTCTCTTCTGCGGCCTTTTTTTTTTTTTTTTTTTTTTTTTACGTGTGGAAACCCCCTCGGGCCGTCACCCCGCCGGGGTTTGCGGCGGGGCGGTGTGTCGGAATCGAACCGACTAAAACCACACGGTGTGCCAACTCTGCGCCTGAGAAGGGAGGGGTCCGGGATTGCTGTTATTAACGCAAACCGGACCCCTCCCAGCGCCTGCCCGCACAGAAGCGGGCACCCTCTGCTGTTAAAATTCTCAATTTAGGCGACGCACGGCACACGCGTACGTCGCCCCTTCGCGGCTGGCCACTAAAGCGGATGGACGGGAAAACCCATCCCGTCCATCCGCGGCCACACTCAGGGCGGCATGAGGCGCAGATGGGCGCGCCTCCGCCGCCCGGTTCGCCGGCGGAATGGCGCAGAAGGATGCGACCGCGGTAAAACTGCTGTCGCTACCGGCCATGGAGCGTATGACGGCCGGTAGCGACAGATCTCCTCCGATGACTGCAGTGAGGGCCCGGCGCTGTGATGCCCAAGTGGGGCAAATCGCCAGCGTATGCTGGGCCGAGTCCTCACTGCAGTCGCAGTGGTGGCAGGCGGGACTCAGTTCCCTCCTAGCGACCGAGTGCAGGTACTTCCCGAAGCAACCGTGCCCGGAAAGCACCTGCGTCAGTCGGAAGGAAAGAGTCCCGTGCTGCCGCCCTGCCCACTCGAGGATGACCGGCTGGAGCGCCTCCACGGTGGCAAAGCCAGCGCGTGGAGCCTCCAGCCGGGAAGACCAACGAGCCATCGTGGCTCGGCGAGCGGCTTCACGCCATTCGCGTACCTCTTCGGGCGGAGCACGATACCCGTACTCCGCCCGATATTCAGACGCTCGCCGATAAACTTCGGCGAGCACTTCCGCCTCCAAATCCCACGGGGGTGTTCCGGCCAAGGCGCACGCCGCCTCCGTCGACACGGTGCGGTATCCGCGTATGGCTCTGACCGCCAATATCCTCTGAGGCCGCCAAAGGCGTGCCTTATTCTGGGCGGTCAGAGCCGGGACCCACACCGGTGACCCATATAGGGCCATCGACCGGACCACCCCCGTGAAGAGGTTCCTTGTTGCGACGCTGGCTCCACCCAAGTTGTCAAAAGACGCCCAAGGGCGGAGGCAGCGTCGACCAGCTTTGGGGAAAGCTGTCGGAAGTGCTCGTCGAAGAGCCACCTACCGTCGAGGATCAGGCCCAGATACTTCATCTGGGCCCGAACCGGTACGAGGACCGAGTTGACTTCGATGGAGGCGCCGGGGGGTGGACCACGACGGGGCCCATGAAATAACAGGGCCTCCGTCTTATCCAGGGCCACCCGCAAGCCCAGCGCCTCGATGCGCCCAACCACCAGAGAAACACCCCTGGTGGCCAGGCGCGCCGCCTGTCTCTTCTGCGGCCTGTATTATCCTCCCGTTTGCCGCTCCGCACGAAGCTTGGCGTGTACAGCGTACCTTCGCACCCGACTTACTTATGGTGCCCCCGCTTGGTTCGCGCTCGTTTCCGAGACGAACCGCCGTCGGCTGCGTGCACAGCAATCGCTCGCACTACGCACCCTTGTCAACGCCCCTCGTTTTGTGCGGAAGAGTACAATTTCCAGGGATCTGCGCGTGGAGAACCTGGATGATTTCGTGAGACACCTGAGCACCAACCTGTTCGTGCGTGCCGATGGATCGCAAGCCCGCCACCTGCGGGAACTTGCGCCCTATCATCGGCGACAACCCGTGAACCATCCCCAACACCCGACCTAGTGCTGGCTGATGGGCGCTCCTCAGGGTGTATATCCCTAGGAGCTCGACCTCGCTAAGCACAGGTCACCATACTGGACCAGACCCGGGCGTTACTAGCAGGTCGCTTCGGCTCCGTTAGTTACGCTCATCTCACTGGACCAACACTCCGGGACTACCAACAGGCCCATGGGGCCCACCCTAGTGACCCATCTGTAGTTGCAGGTGGCGCTGAAAACCACTCGGACAGGCTTTAAACCTGGAAAGGTTACCCCGAGACCCTTGGGGTCTACGAGAAGAACCTGAATGAAAGTATTTTCATTGAAATTATTTACATATATTGAATAATCGTTTTTGATACGATCCCTGAGAGAAGCGTCATACATCTACTGACAAATGGCGTTTCTCTAAGAGATCGTGGTAGGAGTAAGCCCATGTCCAGCAGTGGACTGCGGTAGGCTGATGATGATGATGAAGATAAACAAATAGCCACAGATGTAATATTAGCGTAAATACGTCGCATGACTGTGTCGTTGACGAATTCCATGAATTTACTCCCAATCCAAACCTGTATGTAGAAGTTTTCACTTCAAGAGTTACTTATTACCAGTTTTCTGTAGTATGCATAGATGCATACAAATGATTTTATTCTTGCTTTCCCTTAGGCAAAGTTGAGTCACTTACATATATATACAATATATAAAATGGTACTACAAATAAAGTCCTATTCTTTCGTAAGAATACTTTAAAAGAGTGGTAAATATATGAGATTAAAGTTTCCGAGATGAGGAGAGAAGAGTGACATTATAGGAAAAAATAATACTTATATGAATTAATTGGAAATCGCTAGTTCTAGTAATCCAGGGTTGCATAATTGTCATCCAAATCGAGGATTCTTTACATAGGGTAAACGGTTAATTGATTAAAAAAATAAGCTGACTTCTACTATTAATTGGTCAATTCTGATAAATAATACTTAGAAATTTAGCCGTTAAACCTATTTTTTATCAAATTTTATTTGATTCTTTCTCTGATTAAAGAAAGATGGTTGACGTTTGAAACCTAAATAAGTGTTATCATTATAAGAAGTTATATATTTTACCAATAAAACATTCCATATATATCTAAAACCGAATGATTTCCATATATTTAGACATAACTAATACAGGATAGAAAATGACCTATAGTAAATGTATGCTACGTTTTGCTTTAGAATTAAAAGATTCGTGAGTTTTATTGAACGTTGTTTCAAAAAACAATTTGGCATTGTGGTAAAACATGTTAAAAATATCCAATACGGCGCGTGGTCAAATAAATGAAAAGCGAGCTTTTCAATTGTTTTTGTCGACTCAGCTAGAATAGCTATTGCAATGAAAATGGTGAAATGTTGAATATTTATTGTTGTGACTCGGCGCAAAGATGAGTCAACAAGCTGCAACTACCGATGGTGTTACACTGTACGGTTAGTAAAATGAAAATCGTACTTTATTGTAATTTTTTTCGTTCCCTAAATTTAAAATAGCTGTAATCGGAGTCAGAGGTAGTCGGGAGTAGAGACCAACAAGATTAATTGCATTGATTGATCCTATAAGAGCGATCTGACAGGTGTGTCTAACGGTTAGCGATACTGGCTAGACAAATAATTATAATTGTGTGAAAAGCACCCCCGTTTCTGTATCTGGGTGTAATGTATTTAGACTTATGTAAGTATGTATCTCAGCAGTATGATCATAGGATAGGCTCTGACAAGTCTAGGTTCAGACGGCCGTGTTTAAAAGGTGAGGGGTTATTTATACAATATATTATTGAATATAGAACAATACTTTTTCATTGCTTTACATAATTCGTTACTACGATATGTAAAGCAGGGAATATAAATATATAATGCCTGTTGTTATTATATTATTATTGTATTGTAGGCAATATGATCTGTAGGAAATATTGTCTTCCCCAGATATTAAAATTACACTGTTTCGCTCCTTTTGTCAGACATTTTACACTTGTCAACTTTGGACAGACTATAATAAAAAATCCATTAACAGCATTCGAGTTGCCTATAACAACATCTTTAGGCAACTCATGGGACTACCACGATACTGTAGCGCTTCCGGTATGTTCTTTGAGGCGCGAGTTAACTCTTTTGAAGCCATCCAGAGAAATCGCATGGCTCGATTCATATCCAGAGTTGACCAGTGTAAGAATTCCATCATTAAAAGTCTGTCAGATAGGAATATTACGTCCTGTATGTACAAGCACTGGTTAGAAACAGTCGTCTGATATTTTTTATTTTTATTTTTCGTATGTTCTTTGTGGTTAACTCATGTACACATACATACTTACACATATAAACTTACATCTAAATATTATTGTATAATCTTTATTTACAAGTATTTATATTTATTAACTAATATTATTTACAATTCATTACACACAATACCTGTCAGTTGTAGTATTATGGAAACGCACATTTTGTTATTGTTGCAATGTCTAAGAATGTGAATAATTTATCACGCGCTGGCGCATGTACGCGCCGCTCACCAGTCAGTCGAGTTCCTACACACTAGCGCGAAGCCTGTGTTGCTCGATACAAAATTATTTGCTTATCGCTGCATTGTTTACATAACTTATTCTGCTTAGAAATATTCATTGATTGTGAACCTACGCTTTGCTTATATTTCTATCTGCTAAACTTCTTTAATCCTTCTGACTTTTATATTCTGTATGTGTTATGAATATATGTGTGAAACAACAATTGGACTAGTTATTGAAGACATACCTACAAGCACACGCATACGGATAAAATCTTCATATATAAAGATCTGTTATGTATGTATTACCCACCTTACCAAATTCTTGTTTGTTTTATTGATATTTGTATTATTTTATTTTATTTTTTATTTCTTTTTCTATCTATTGATGTAAATTACCTATGAACCTTGTGTTTGAAATAAAGAATTATTATTATTATTATAGCCTTTTATTTCCTTAATATTTTGTACGTACATCATAAATACAATGCCTTCAATTACAATAACAAATAAGAAATACAATACAATTCAAAAAATTTAATGTTGTATAATTATTTATTTATTGAGTGTTGTTATCGTCTATGGCTCTCAATAATAAATTAATCCCCTAAATTGATTTTAAACCTTTTGTTTCCTTTCTAATGAGCTTACAATCTGAGAGTTTTGCTTTGAAAAAATCATTGACCTTTTTGTGAGGCAAAATAATATATAAATTCTATTTATAATTTATTTTTATGCTCAAGTAAGCTAACTAAGATAGGCAACTTCTTTCTAAGAAGAAAGCTATGCCTAACAGTGGGTTATTGGAAGATGTAACACTTGTTTATTATGGATTTAGCAAAAATCCAATATTTTGTGATATTACTTTCATAACTTTATGAGAACTGAGCAATTGTGCCTTAGGATTCAATTAAAATATGAATGAATATTGAAATAATATGCAATGATTGAATATGAAACTAATTTGCTCTTGTCATTAACACAAAGCAACGATTTCAAGATACGTTTCAAGTACAATACAAGACACCCACGCTAGACTGTTAACTTTGACTTGTAACTTTCCATGAAACATATATGTTTTAGATAATGAGTAAAATATAAGGAATTGAGGGTGGAAGTATCTCGCCTTCTCCATTACTGTTATTGCCACAGGAAATACTTGCGGTTGTAGATACTTTGTTAAATGAACTACGGTTTTCATTAATTCGAGCTATTTGATTAATGATTCAACATGTACGTCTAAAGTACATTAATATTGCGGAACAGATTCTTTTGTAGCGAATCAAGTCAATTTAATTTAATTTATTTGTACGATTTCTTATATCTTTAAGCGAGCAATTCTTATATTTACATAATCTGAATATCGGAACGGTTCAACGATTTTCATGAAGTCTAGTAAGCCCCCTGCATACATATGTTTCGGGCGCGATCAGTCAGATCAGTCGATTTAGCTAGGATTCATTTTCAACACGAAAATAAAATGTCGAGCAAAGCTCGGTCATCCAGTTTCTATTTTTTTTTTGTTTTAACCGACTACAAATAAAATGCGATTTCTAAAGCGACTGGAGTTTTTTTCTGTGTATGACGCAATATTCGTGTTTTTAAGGAGAGTTACCACACCTAGTCATTACATGATAGTTGTAAAAAGCGACTAAGGGAGCAATTTACACAGGACAATATCACTGCTAAGAGATGAAAAACATAAAACAAACAATACCTATATCACACCGGCACTGTTGGTATAGGGTTTGTTTTGTTATCAGTGAACTGTTGAAAGCTCTTGATGTGTCGTGATATTCTTTGATTACGTCAACGTCAACTGCTATCAATAATTTTCTCCTCTACCTTCCTTTAATTCTTGCAGTTCTTGTAGCCCTATCAAAGTTTTTATAGTATCAAATCAAAAGAAATAGTAAATCATTAAAATACATCTGCAAATCAAAAGTCACAAGTGCCGTCCTTTGATTCTCCGTTTAGAATCATGAGAAGGAACAGTTTTGGTTTTGTAATCGTCACTTGTTGAAAAGCAACAAAATAATTGCTCAACACTGATTTTCTGTGACGTCATGGTTTCACTCCGCTTAAGCCGGCTTATTGAAGCAACAGTTAGTTTGATGGACTAATATAGATTTATTTGCCAGGTAACTACAGATTTCAGTTTCTCAGTATTCAATAGAGACACATATGTTTATAGATAGTTATATGTGTTAGCCAGCTTTATCCATTAAATAATGTCTTTGAGATGAATATCTGAAACTTCATCAGGAACTGATGAAACCGGGTCTTAAAACTATTTAGTTAAAATATACCTTTTATAAACTTTGAAATTAACATCTCCAAAGTAAAACTAATTTTGTAAGAGCATAACAAATTGAAACTCGAGTTTTAACGTCATTTATGTCATTTTAAAGTCAGACAGTTCTATAATGTGCATCGACGGTAACGTGGAGTTTATGAAATATCTTCAGTTTTTGGACATATTTTACATTTCCTTATTCAAAGACATGAAAGTTTTCCATACAACAAATATACGTTGAAAGTGTCATAGATACCATCACTAAGTGTGTAAATTAGAGTTGAACATTCAGTATTTGAAATATAACATGGTTCCGTACGCATTATTAATTGATCGTATAAAAAACTTCCCTTACATATTATTAATGAGCTGTTGGTCTGGTGGTAACTGACCCTAACCGCTAAGCCGGAAGCTATGAGTTCGATTCCTACCCAGGACAAATGAATGTGTTATGAGTTTATAGTTTTATTAAATAATTTTATTACCAAATCCATGAATAAGGCACCTATGAACGGAGTCATTTGGAGTGTGTATCTCAAATATGGAACCCGTGCTATTTAGTGTAGTGTAGAGTATCGAAAATATACAAAATCCTTCATTAAACAGATAGGTTGCCATCAGAAAATTCCGTACCATTCCAATGATGGTACGGAGAAGGGCTTGAACAGATATTTTTAATATGCCATCTAAATCACTTCGTTATAACCCCCCTCTTCACATTCCTGTAGCTAAAACAAATTATAGACAGAACGGCTACTCGGTAGCCGCGAGCAAAAATTTTAATGAATTATGTAAACTGCATGATATTGATCCCTTTTTGATTCTTGTATCTTCGGCAAGAAGGCGTCTAGCCTAGCGTAGAAGCCTTAGTTTTTTTGAGCAGACATAGAGTTGCCTAAATTTGCGTTGAAGCAATTATTTATTACGTATTTGGCACTAATGTATTGTGTGAGATTTTTCTGTTTTATTTATGTTCAGTTTATGTTTTGTTTTTCAATATTTTATATTAGTTTAAAACTAGAAATGAAAACTTGTGATTGGCTCTCTAATAACTAATCAGTTTTGTTTTACTAACGTATCTAGCTATCAGCTTTTCATGAAAAAACAAACATGAGCTCAAGGGTTTGTTCTGTGTCTGGGTTATTTATCTATAATATGTATGTATTTATAAATATAACATAAGAATGTTTAACTGGAGTCTGGTTACCATAGCACCAGGTCTATCTAATTTGAAATCAGTAGGTAATTGTCAACAATTGATAAAAAAAAATAAAATCAGTCCATTTATTTTTAAATTTTCTTTTGTTATGTGTACCTACATATTATACGCACACTATACAAATATATGCTTTTATATAATATGAGTCAGTATATGCCTACATAAATGAGTCAGTTAGTCAACGGTGGTTTGTACATATATTATGTCTGACCGCCGCTGACTGACTCATTATGAGATCTCTAAAACTGTGGATTCGATTGTTTTGAAATACTAAACCAACCAATAAAAAGGGGGTGTCAAGAAAACCTTCTGCTCTCTATCCTCCTTTCTTTTACGTGTGGAAACCCTCTCGGGCCTTCATGCCGCCGGTTTGCGGCGGGGCGGTGTGTTGAAATCAAACCGACTAAAACCACACGGTGTGCCACTCTGCGCCTGAGAAGGGAGGGGTCCGGGAACTGCTGTTATTAACACGACCGAACCCTGCTATCTATCGTCCTCCCTCAACCTTGTAATTCTGAGAAAGAAGACAACCTCAAAATCCTGCAGTACGAGTATGTTTATAACTCTGGAACCGAAAGTGTCTTTGAGTAGCTGTACTCACTTAACGTCACGTGATCAGTCTTTTCATTTGCCCGCTGTGCCATAAAATATTATGAAACTAACAACAAATAAACTTCATCCTTCATTACATGTAAAACACACTACTCTCTCATTTCTTTGCCTCTTCACATATCACTTATACTATTTACAAACTGATTTATTGTTTAAAACAATAGTTGTGATATATTGAACGTCAGCTATCGGGGTCTTCCAAGGGTGTTAATTTACAAACAGTAGTGATATTAATTCGAAAAACGTAAAGGTATTTCTTTCACATCATATCTTCACTTTAAAAACCTTTAATGGTCCAGTTCTGGACATATTTTTAACTTAATATACAACGCTAGCCAGACGGATCAATACAGGGTTTGTATCAAGTGTTCCTTCTCTTTACAGTGCTGTTATTCTGCCTAGTGTGTTCCATTATTCGACTCTAACGATACCTATTTATTTATTTAATTTTTTTTTATTCTAATACCTCCAATATTCTTTGGAGCCTATTGCCTACTGTTATCATCCATACAAGTTCGCGCTAGTGCTACCGCTCGTACTTTTATTCTTCATTCCTTATCTTTCTATCATTCAGTCTTTCACACTATACAGGTGGGATACCTTCCAATCTAGCTATCTATATATTTTTTAACGATACCTATTGAATGAATAGGGGTAGTGTCACTTCGTGTTTCTAATACGTCACGGACTTATTCCTTTCACTTTTTAGCTGAAGTTATTTGGGGATTTCTTTCTCGATAGTCCTTTTTTGGCACCTACCTATGAAATAAGTCTCACCCTGTTTCTCCACAGCTCCTTACATCTATCTAAACCGTGTTGCTACAATGTTAGCAGTCGCTGGAAGGATCGTTTTTAGGTAACTATACATGTGTGTGAGATGTTTTAAGTTAGTATCCCTTTATATGAAGGCTTGACAAAAAATCTATGTATCTTTATCCATTCCCTTTGAAGGAATCATATGTTTATATAGAAATTGTATAGAAAGTAGAATGTTTAAATAATATATCCTACTAAGTTAAAATTATGTATTTATCTAAAGCAGTATGTACCTACTTAAGGTATATTTTGATATGCCGTGTTATGGAAGTCTGATTTGAATACGATATCGACAAACTCGAAATATGTGTATTTCTTTAAGTATTTAAAATACTGTTAATAATCGTCGCTTTGTAAATATTACACAAAGAATATTTGATGTATCATTT
Organism: Spilarctia lutea; assembly: GCA_916048165.1. Taxonomy (NCBI): domain Eukaryota; kingdom Metazoa; phylum Arthropoda; class Insecta; order Lepidoptera; family Erebidae; genus Spilarctia; species Spilarctia lutea. The sequence continues at coordinate 25,943,507 of OU696470.1, read as the reverse complement.
AAAATTTTTATTGAAAATCGCTTGTTAAATTAACTTCATCCTGCGACTCCGTTCACTGATTTATCGGTTATCGTGGTAAAGAGTGAGATACCTATATCTTTTCTGAAAAAACAAAGCATCTTCATGCCAAGTTTCACTGCAATCTGTGCAGCAGTTTAACCGTAAAAGCGTGACAGACAGACAGAATTACTTTCGAATTAATAATGTTAGTAAAAATAAAGGTATGATTGTGTTACGTCACTTTAAATTAATTAATAATAAGATACTGGTTTAGAGATGTTCCAGATTTCTATCAGTATTATTAAACCGCAAACCTAACTTCTGAGTATACAGTTATTGAAACAGAACTAAAATAATATCTGCTATTTGGTTATTCTTCACTCAACATTGTATACCTAAGTTTTCATTTCAAATTCAGCTCTCACATTGTGGTTTTACTTACTCAAAGTTAAAATGCAAACTTATAAGTAACATTTTCATCAAGCTAAATTGAATTTCCCTCTTAATTGCATCGATAATGGTTTTGAATTAACTCTGAACTGCATTTGGTGCAACCCGATCGAAATATCGAGTGATCTAAAAAGGTACTAGCCCTTGTAATTTGTTACTGTTAAATCCCATTTTAAAGATCTAACGTTAATTCGTGCTTTAGCGATAAATATTAATGTAGCTGATCTAGGCAAAAATAATTATTATTTGCCTTTCTTCTTAATTGGTCTTAGGTTGATTTGATATTATCTTATGCTTTCCTTCATTAATGGGCACTGTGGCGACTTCCACATACAGCGCAACAGCGACACACTATAGCGCCATCTAACGCAAGCACACTGAACTACGCAGCAACGTACAACATGAATAAACTACCAATCCTGGATTACGCAGTAGAAGTTCTCGCGCTGATTATCATATGTACAACATCCCAACATCAACTGTTGGGCAGTGGCCCGCCAGGCATGACATGACACCCGTTCCCCCACAAACGCCAAAATATTATTAATTTTAAATTAATGAATCCTAGGATTGGAACGATCAACCAAGCATACAAATTGTATAGCAAATAGATAGAAAATCATCTTCCTAGCCTTTATTATTCCCATCATTATTTGGAGTCGGCTACTAGTTCAACCGGTTTTGGCTAAATTCGATTTTTTACGGAGCGACTGGCATCGGAACTTCGCAACGCTCAGGACAAACTGATTTCGATAATTGAACTAGTTGTTAGTATATTTAAGAACACTGACTTCCCAATAACGATTTTCATAAATGTTGAAACACCTCCAAAAATTTTTCTTGGAGGTAAAACCCAATAACACTTTCCAGGAGTAAAACCTCGAAATTCTTGATCAACGAGGCAGTCAAGGTTAATTTATAAGATGAAAATTACTTAATTAAAATACACGCACACAATCATATTACACGTATTTGAATGAGTATGTGATCTTTAGTTTGTTAACTTACTTAACTATCTAAAAAGTCACTAATGAGTATTCATGGTTTGTAATTCATTAATACCGACTATGCTCACTCATGAAGAGTCAAGTCAAGTGTGACGAGTACCAGGTCAATCGTAAGTAATTGATGTCTTTTAGCTTGCACCACATCACACAAAGTAGCTTTCAACGTTGAAACTAATCAACTAAAATTTACATTTTCTTTCGATAGTAAATCGACAAAACTAATGATTTATAATCACAAATTTTAATAACAAAAAAAACGACTACAAGAACTGTACTAAATTGAAATATGATCACACGAAAGCACCAGCTTTCAAATAAAAAAAGAATCATCAAAATCGGTTCACCCCGTCGAAAGTTATGAGGTAAAAACCGAAAAAAACAGTCGAAGAGAATCTCCTCCTTTCTTGAAGTCGGTTAAAAACCCTACGAAAACGCTTGAAGAATTGCTGAAAACCGTTTTCGATTTTCAAAGAATCGTAGATCACTTATATGGTTCACAATATAATCTGTCAAGCTCAGAAAATTTCGATAATAATAATATCCAAAAGGTTGGTCTCTTCATGCCTTTGTACTGTCGTTATCTAAGTCAGTCATACTGTAGTACATCATACTAATAAACTTTGATTGTTTGTATTTGTTGTTATGTATATGGAAATGTTACGGCGTAGAGAATTGAAAAAAAAATCACTTCTCATTTCTCATACACATGATAGTCTGATTCGAAATTACATACGTACACGTATAGATAAATGAGTTTTTTCTTGCTCAAAGAATTAGCATTGCGATTCAACGCATTAGACCTATACGCCAGTCAAATCGTCGTGGTTGTCTTATTAGTTGGATATACAACATTCTACAAGATTCTGAAAATTAATAAGTTGGCCAAATTTCTATAAAGTATATATTGAGTCATTAAAATTATAATTAGGCACTTTATATAATCATTGCGTCCATTAATATAAGTATCAAATCTTCAATGAACTTGATTAACAACATTTTCCTTTTATGAACGTGTCAGGAACTTAACTTTATTGATTTCTCTGTTTATTTGACAGCTCTGTTGATTGAACAATATTTTAATCAGCCTTTTAAAGGAAGGGTAATTATCGAAAATATTTTCTTAAAGCCACATTTTGTCCCTGCCATTGTGGAATATTAATATTTTATACAAGAGCTATAGCGCTATATGCATTTTCAGTTTTTATTTTTACTCTCCCACAGTTGACGGCGTTACGAATCACTGCGTCTCTATACGGTCTGAATTTTATTACTCCTGTACGTCGAACGAAGAGAAAAAAAAAATTGCCCTTATGGGCAATGTATTTGTTCGAGACAGGAAAAATTACTTAGAGAGTTGGTTTGTGCGTGCTCAATGAATAGTTTGCGCTAACAAACATAAAAACGATCTTAGTTAACTGCTGATGAACATCTTTTAATTAAATTATAAATAGATTTGCGGTATGTAAGTCAGAAATAATGATGTTAATAATCTAACGCACGGTCGTCTGAGCCTCCACTAGACAGTCTGTACTATAGTAACCAGACTGATGATTAACATCTTATATGTTTCTAAATACATACTTATAACCTGCAAATTACACCCAGATATAGAGCAAATGATTGTACTCGTCAAACATTTCTTTGTTCCGGTTAGGAATGGAACCCCTCTGATGCAGGAACACTAAACAATAGTCTGACATGACCATCACATGAACCGCGGAATACCATTCCTTTAAAATGGCATGTGCTTTATGTTTATGAATAATTTCTTTGGATAAGCTCTTGGGGCAATAAAATATGACATGAATTTTGTATACGGCCTTGTCATTTTACTTCAAAGTTATTTTATTTAAATCAAAATATTTTCCAATAAATTATATTATATGATAAAAATTTTAATGCACATAAAAATATATATGCATCTAAATATAGAACCTCTTCTTAAAAGGGTTAAGAAGTAGCCATTTCTTCAATCCGCTTCGCTCTTCGCTAACAAGCAATTTTTATATAGAGACCATCTTTTACCCGCGGCTTCACTCGCGTTAGATTTGATTTTGAGTGAGGGAATAAATGTCAAACACAGTAAATTAAAAAAATACTCTACAAAACGTCTTTATGGATAATATTCTTTACTAATCCAGGTGCCAAAAGCACTACACTATCGAATTTACTCGTGAGCAAGTTGCATAGAACTGGCCATGAGAGAAACAGTTTTCTCTTAAATCTCTCAGCAAATTTAAGTGTTTGTTCTTGAGACTTGTTTAGTCGCGAAGTAGACTTTGAGAGGAAACTGAAATCGTTGAAATTGAAACTGAAGATCGTTTGGAATAAAGGAATTCGTGCTATACACACAGTTTTTCCTTGCTCACAATCATTTAAAATTGTGGCTTATATTTTACCCCTTACGAGTGTTGATTTTCCATAAAACCTAAAACAGGTATTTGTTTATTTAGTTAAAACATAAATCTCGCGAAGTTTTTAAATGAAAAACCTACGTAATCTTGGTGCTCCATACAAATTTAGAACCCCTTTTTCACCTCTTTAAGCGTTGAGTTGCCAAATACTTTCTAAGCGCACACTACATCATAAATAAATAAAATGAGTAAATATTTTCGGACATCTAACACACAACGCCATCTAGTCCCAAGCTAAGCAGAGCTTGTGTTATGGGTACTAGACAACTGATATAAATACTTATATACTTTTTTTTTGTAAATACATACATATTATACATAGAAAACACCCAAACTCCGAAACAAATATTTGCAGATCATACGAACATTTGGTCCGACCCAGGAATCGAACCCGAGACCTCAAGCTTAGCAGTCGCATACGCTACCACTACGCCACCGAGGCAGTCAACAGTTAATATTAACTATATGTTTGCCAAATTTCAGCGCAATCCGTTGAGTGGTTTGAGCTGTGCGTTGATAGATCAGTCAGCCAGTAACGGTTGCCTTTTGAATCATAGATTTTGTCGAATGATACGTACTTACAGTTGCTTTTACATTTAGTTCGTATAAATCCAACATCCTTTCGAATCTGACTAAGCTTATTTTTTTTATTTTATGCTTGTCCGTCGCTTCGCTTGATGTACTCGTATATTGCTTTATATGCCGTTAGTGATAGTCTTTATTCTACATGACACTTTCTTTTTTAATATCTCTAGCAACCAGTTTGTAATGTAAAGTTACGATAAAGGAAAAATACTCATTCGGATTTTTTAAATTAATAGCTGTTAATTAGTACCTATCCCAGTTACTTTATTTTTTCTATAAAATTACATAAATAGAAACATACAGGAAAAGTTTTGTAAGTTGCATTTTTGGTTTAGGTGTCTTTCGCAGGTTGCCTAACGTTGTTGTTGATGTTCGTGAGAATTCTATGCAATCATTCATCACCAACCATTATTTTTTTTCTGTAGAAACTTCTTTAACTTCACCACATCTTAGAATTGAACCACCACCATAGTGTTGACCGAGGTAGAACAGTATTTCAAAGATGCCCTATAGAATATATCCTAGAAAATATATATTATGGTATGGTATTTTGATTGACTGCAGGTAATAGTAAAATATTTAGACCCTTCTTAACCGGTTAGAGATTTGTTTAGGAGGGCCGCAATATATAAATTATGTCAAACCATCTATACAGTAAGCAATTAGAAACATTTCTGTTACCGGTAAAACAGTGCCTTATTGCTTATATGCTCAACATATAAATGAAATGAAAACTAATAAAAAATATAACAGAAAAGAAAACAAGACAGGAAGTAAGATACATACATATATGATATTTCCTTGCTTTAAAACATTTTATTTTTATTTTTTGTATTTTTTTTGTTGAATAGGGTGCAAACGACCAGACGCATCACCTGATGGTAAGCGATTACCGTAGCCCATGGACACCCGCAACACCAAAAGCGTCACAAGTGCGTTGCTGACCTTTGGGGGATGGGGAGAGGGAATGGGGGGAGGGGTTGGAGTATGGGCCTCTGGTATCCTCACTCACTCGGTGAAACATAGCGCAGGCGCCATTTCACACCAGTTTTCTGTGAGTTTATCAATCTCGGCCTGTAATTTGAGAAGAACAGGAAAAAACTGAAGTTTATTAATTTACACATATAATTCCAAATAAAAACAAAATATTGACCGTGTCTGTTTGATTATGTCATCTGATTTTAAATTTTCTTTGTAATATTCACATCGTGACATTGAATATTTTTGTTAGTTAGAATTCATTAAAGACATCAAAATATGAAGAAGGTTTTAGGTATTAAACCTACATAAGCTTATAAAGAATTAACTACTACAATGCTACTGTTTTTTTTCAATATAAACCGGGGATACTTTGATTTTATCATTATCACGTGTATCATCATTGTGAACTAATTAGGTCGGTACTGTTAATAGCATGCCAGCATACATTTATCCATTAATTTGATGATCATTGATTGGTTTTTTATATTTCGAAGCCTGCCAAAGAGACCTCATTGATAATATGAAAAACCTTTTCAGTCAATCAAGAAGTACTTGTCTTCTAACTAGATTTGGTCCCATTTACGTATCAGAGAACAATCCTATTTCTGAGTATATTTTAAACTTAAAAATGCAAGTAAATTGAAACTTTAATTTCGTTTGAGCAATTGAACGAAAAGGATATTCCTTCCAGTGAATTAGGTTCAGGCTTAATCTGCTCTAGATTGGAAAACGAAAGCAATAACTCAAAAGGACTGGCTTTTGCTGAGAGCTCGAAGCTTCTAAACTCTATTTAAAACATTTCAGAGCAAAGACTTTACTACACATAAGTCTACTTAAGGTTCAACTAATTTAAATGCCGTCTATCTGCAATTCTGTTTGTGGTATAAGTTTTATAACTTTTTTAATTAAACTTCTTTATGGAGACAAATTTTACTAATACCTTTAAAAATATATATTTTGTGAAATTATTTTAATATTACGTCTTGTTTTTGTGTATATCTATACTAATATTATAAAGAGGAAAGGTTTGTATGTAAGTATGTTTGTAACGAATTGGCTCAAAAAGTACTGGACGGATTTAAAAAATTCTTTTACCATATGAATGCTACATTATCACTGATTAATATAGGCTATTTCAATGGTAGAAAAAAAAAACAAAAAAAAAAACAATATGTAAACTAATAACTGCAGGTAACACCGCGAGGTTCAGCTAGTTCTTTCTAGACTCGCTAGCTTAACTGTTTTAATTTTTCTTGATTAATTTCTGTTACCCGTGCGTTAACAGAGCAGTGCGACGTATTGTTATATCTTTTCATCTATTCTGGCTTTGATCAAGTGGCTCATTAATATAACAATTTATACCACTAACATTTTGTGACGATAGCTTAGTTAAAGTTTTCAAGGTCTTATTTGATACAATAAATGAGCCTAACTTCTCGAAGAATCTCAATAACCTCAGTGCTCAATAATAAGATGGACGATGGAAATATTGTAAATCTCCATTAGTCGATGGGTCGATTGAGATTTCGCTTGGATAGTAACTAACAAGTAGCAGCCTTTGTGAGTCTCTAATTATGAAGTTACGTTGGTCCCTAGCGCGCTTTCTTAATAATACCTATATTTCGTCTGGCCTGTTTAGTCATTCTGACACCCAAGACAGAGATTGTATTTAAAAATACGACAGTTTGTTTATCAGCTGTCTGGTTATCACAAAATAAGTACATCTTAATATATGAATATAAAGCCGTGTAAATGTGTCAAGTTCATCACAATTAACAGCCTTAAAAAGTTCACTGCAAGACTTTTGACACTTTTTATTGTTTTATTACTGTTTCAGTGAAGCAGTGGTAGCGTATGCGACTACTGTGCTTGAGGTCACGTGTTGGATTCCCGGGTCAGACAAAATGATTGTATGATCTACACATGTTTATTTCGGAGTTTAAATGTTTTCATATAACTTGTATGTATAAAAAAATGTGTTTATATCAGTTTTCTAGCATCTATAATACAAGCTTTAGCTTAGCTTAGGACTTAATGGCTTTGCTCGCTACTTCGTACACGTGACATTTGGATTTCCAATTTATTTTTAATTTTTTACCGTTTTAATTTTCCCTGGACTATAACAAACATTTCAAAATCAGCTAAATCGGCCTAGCCTTTCTCGAGTTTTAGCGAGATAAACGAACAGCAATTTTATATATTAGATTAGATAAAATGTTTTGACGGTTTCAGGAGCACGAACTTACTGGAAGATAAACTATTTATAAAATATGTAAACGCAATTGTCACGTAAGCAGATCATACATTTATGAATATAAAACTCATTAATCCCACATTAATTTGCATTAATTTGCACGAGTGAAGTCTACACGTCAATAAACTTAACACAATTAATTTTACGAGTATGAGAACTTGCATGAATTGTGCGATAATTCACATTTAAATTTAAAGTTATCTTTATACAAATAAATTAAATTGGAGTGTCAGTATATATGTGTCTGTGTGTGTCAGTTATGGAACTGAAGTCTTGACTCAAGCTCTGTAACATATTTATCTTTTGGGAGTAGAAAGAATATATGTAATACCTATGTAAGTATTTACAAAAAAAAGTATATATGTATTAATATCAGTTGTCTAGTACCCATAGTACAAGCTCTGCTTAGTTTGGGACTAGATGGCGTTGTGTGTGCGAAATATAAGCTACTTTTTGTATCACATACGTGCGAATGTAGTGTAGTGTATATTATAACTAGCTGACCCGACAAACGTTGCTTTGCCATAAAAAGGAATATATATTTTAGGGGTGGGTTAATAAACATCGCGATGGAAAAATAGGGGTTGATTGTAGAGAGTTGAAAGTTCAGGGTTGTATGTATTTTCATAAGAAAAATAAAAAAAAATAAAAATAATAGGTCTTTAGCTATGAAATTGCGTTTCTTCAGTACTGGTCATTTCAGATAAAAGAAAGTTTGTAATGGCTCTGTATTCTAAATTCAAATTAATTTTGTTTTAAAACCATGACATTCTATTTACAAACTCAGTCTTTTGTTTTTTGATTAGCGTTGTATTTTCATTACATTTGAAGATTTTTCGTCATAATGGATACTTTAAAAATTCGTGTAATTATGGAATATGAGTTCCGTCGTGGCACCAACGCGACACAAACGGCACGTAACATCAAAAACGTTTACGGAGAGAACTGTACAAACGAACGCACAACCCTTTATTGGTTTTCCCGGTTCCGTTCTGGAAATTTTGACTTGAAAAATGAAGCTCGTGATCGTCCGGAGACTTTGGTTAACAATAATGAACTAAAGGCGATTGTGGAAGCTGACGAAACTCAATCTACAGCTGAGCTAGCAGCAGCTTTTAATGTAAGCATCAAAACAATATTGATCCATTTGCGACAAATTGGCAAGGTAAAAAAGCTTGATAGATGGGTGCCCCACGACCTTAACGATCGCCAGCGCAACGTACGCGTCGAGACCTGCCTTTCGCTGCTCAACAGGCAAAGAAATGAAGGAATTTTGAAACGAATAGTTACGTGCGACGAAAAATGGATTCTGTTCGACAATCAAAAGCGCTCAGCAAGTTGGTTAGACCCTGGTTCAGCACCAAAGCAATGCCCTAAACCAAAAATGACCCCTAAAAAGGTGATGGTCACTGTTTGGTGGTCTAGTGCGGGTGTGATTCACCACAGCTTTTTACAAAACGGCATGAGCATTAATGTAGATGTGTACTGTGAAGAACTGGAGAGAATGATGGAGAAGCTTGCACATCTGCAACCAGCTTTGGTCAATCGGTCGTCCCCACTGCTCCTTCACGACAACGCGCGACTCCATACTGCGCAACAGACAGTCTCCAAGCTGCAAGAGCTGGGGCTGGAAGCTCTCCCTCATCCGCCATACTCACCAGACCTTGCACCTACCGACTATTACTTTTTCCAAAATTTAGACAACTTTTTAGTGCGTAAAAAATTCAATTCCCGAGAGGCAGTACAAAATGCCTTTGAAGAGTTTGTTGCCTCCCGTCCAGCTGATTTTTACAAGAAGGGCATCAATAAACTGCCAATGCGTTGGCAAAGATGCGTCGATTGCATGGGTGATTACTTCGAATAACAGAAATAAAAAAGTTTGAAAAAATAAGTACTTTCACTAATTGCATACAAAACGGCAATTTCATAGGTAAAGACCTAATAAAAAAAAATTAGGGGTGGACTACCCTTAACATTTAAGGGGATGAAAAATAGACGTTGGCTGATTCTCAGACCTACCTAAAATGCTCACAAAATTTCATGAAAATCAAGTCAAATCAGTCTCCACTTAAAAACATGTTTTCCGCAACGGTTATCGTTTCTGCGGCTAATATAGCCAGGCCAACGCCATTTCAACTTGCTAATCCTGTGGGGCTATGCCGATGACCTTGGTTCTCTGCCGAATCTTCTCTGTAAGTGTAGGTACAATGAAGTCAGATAGTAGATGGAGCAGTGGAGGTTTCTCCGTTGCAAGTAGTGTTCATATGAAACAGGAGTGTGCTGTAGTTAACGTAAAACCCGATTTATTTGTACTAAAATAATTGTTACAAGTTGCGTGTCACGGGGTGCGTAATCGAACTCCTCCGAAACGGCTCGACCGATTTTGATGAAATTTTTTGTGATTATCCGGTATCTATGAGAATCGGTTGTAATCTATTTTTCATCCCCCTAAATGTTATCCCTAAATTTTTTTTTTTATTTTTTTGACAAAATTTTAATTTCTATTTTTTTATGATGCAGCATTAGAAAATACATACAACCCTAGATTTTCAACCCTCTACGATCAACCCCCATTTTTCCATCGCGATTTTAATTGACCCACCTCTATAACATATACCTATTCCCTTTTATGGCAAAGCAACGTTTGCCGGGACAGCTAGTATATATATATATATATATTTGTGTGAAGTGTGGAGTCAGCAAATCATGTACGAGCTCGTACAACCTTATTACTGATACAATACCTCTTACTATAGCACACAGAGCGACCTTGAACTTGTGGATCAGCCGTACCGTAAGTGTCCACGTTTCGGCTCCATATATCATACGGGTAGCACTAGGACGCACTGATCAAAGACTCTCATCTTTAGGCACTTTAGTCCTTTCGGTAAATAATTTAACAAAAACTTTATAGTAAAGTTATAGAAACATGGTTTAAAAAGTTTTAACTTCTTTTTCTAGTTTTTATTTTAAAATTATTAGAAGTAATTACAGCATTATATTAAGAATTCAACTTAAAAAAAGAGAAAAAAAAAAAAAAGAAAAAAAGGGGTTTGTTTTTTCTTATGAAGTATGAAACCCTAATAATAAATGAAACGTTAAAAAATATTCGTATAGTAGTTATGAAAGCAATTAAATATACAACATATAAAGCGTAACAGGAACCGTTGACTGAGGTATTTGCAGAATATTAGTAGATACACCAACAAATAATTGATATACATGCAAATAGTGTCTCACCAAAGCTATTCCCACGTATTGTTATTACAGCCTCTGTCTCTGTACTAATAAACATCAATACCTGAGGAAGCCCCTCAGGTGTCATTTTCTCCCTATTGTTGTGACTGTAGGTATCAAATATGGCATGTGAGGTTTGTCTGAAGAAAATACATGCAAATTTGGCTTATCTCGTCATATACTTAAGGTATATACATTCATTTCATACTGACATTATAAATCGGTACTAAATCTGGAGGAATTTCAGTAAAAATATAGATTTGAGAAGGACATATGTAGCCCATTCTTGTTATAATAACCGATATATACGTGGGTGGAGCCGGACAAAAATTTGTAATTTTCATCATCTTCCCAGCCTTTATTATTCCCAATATTATTTGGGGTCGGCTACCAGTTCAACCGATTTTACCTGAATATCAGTTTTTACACAGAGCGACTGGCATCTGACCTCCGCAACCCTGAGGGCGAACTGAATTCGAAGGTTGAACTAGTTGTCAGTGCTTTGCTACCGTGGAGGCGCTCCAGCCGGTCATCCTCGAGTGGGCAGGGCGGCAGCACGGGACCCTTTCCTTCCGGCTGACGCAGGTGCTTTCCGGGCATGGTTGCTTCGGAAAGTACCTGCATTCGGTCGCTAGGAGGGAATTGAGTCCCGCCTGCCACCACTGCGACTGCAGTGAGGACTCGGCCCAGCATACGCTGGAGATCTGCCCCGCTTGGGCGGATCAGCGCCGGGCCCTCACTGCAGTCATCGGAGGAGATCTGTCGCTGCCGGCCGTCGTACTGTCCATGGCCGGTAGCGACAGCAGTTTTACCGCGGTCGCGACCTTCTGCGAAGAAGTAATTTCGCAGAAGGAGGCGGCGGAGAAGGCCCGGGAGGACGATATCCACTCGGACCCGATCCGCCGCCGGCGCACGGGGCGGCGGAGGCGCGCCTATCAGCGCCTCATGCCGCCCTGAGTGTGGCCGCGGATGGACGGGATGGGTTTTCCCCTCCATCCGCATTACAGGCCAACCGCGAGGGGGCGACGTACGCGTGTGCCGTGCGTCGCCTAATTTGAGATTTTTACCCCCAGACGGTGCCCGCTTCAGTGCGGGCAGGCGCTGGGAGGGGTCCGGTTTGCGTTAATAACAGCGATCCCGGACCCCTCCCTTCTCAGGCGCAGAGTTGGCACACCGTGTGGTTTTAGTCGGTTCGATTCCGACACACCGCCCCGCCGCAAACCCCGGCGGGGTGACGGCCCGAGGGGGTTTCCACACGTAGGAAAAAAAAAAAAAAAAAAGTTGTCAGTATATTTGAGGGCACTGACTTCCCAATAACGATTGCCATAGCTGTTCATGACAACCGGGACCGACGTCTTAACTTGCCCTTCGAAGCACGGAAGGGAAACACCGCCATCTTCCATACTCCGGGCTGCTATTAAGACTTTCTTGTAGGATAAACCCAACAGCAGTCCGACCCGGGAATTGAACCCGAGACCTCTTGATCTGCAGTCGCTTACGCTAACCACTAGACCAACGAGGCAGTGAGTAATTATGATGTTATAAATTCGCGAGTAACTGTTCTGTCTGTTAAGCTTTAACGCCTAAACTGCTGCAATGATTTCAATGAAATTTAGCATGGGTATACTTTGGTTTTTAGGAAGGTCATAGGCTACTCTTTATTGCGTTAATCGACGTATATGCGGACGAAGCTGTGGTCAAAATCTAGTAATAAAATAAATGGATATGTTTGTCTGCAGTCGTGTTTTTTATTGACTCAAGAAACTTAAGATTGAAGCGAGGTAAAGTTTTCAACATTTTTCAAAGTTTCTAGTTTCTTTGTGCAATTACACAAGTTTTCACGTCCTTGTATTTCAGGTAAATTACTAATTTTCTTGTACGTTTTTAGAATCCTTCGTTTTTTCATAAGAACTGAACTTTATTATAACACAGTGTGTTAGATAAATATAACGAAATTCTCAATCTGCCTACAAACTGTCTTACAGTTTGGCAGACTTAAACATATAAAATGTATACATTATTATAAATAAGTAATTGTAAAAATATTGACACAATTTGTTCTTCTTTACAGTATACTCGTTGTTTCGTGTGTGAGTCGACTTAAGCTATTAAACCTCGGGGTATCTATTTTATACGACACTAGTCTCATAGAAAGTTCCAGAAGAACCTTACCGAAAATTTTGTAAAGAATACATTGGTACCATACTGCTCTATTTATTTATTTTATTTATTCAGGATAACAACAGTCTTTTACAGAGTCAAATACTTATATTATATACTGGGAAATGACCAATTATAGTTAACCATTTTACATGAAATTACCAAAAACTGCAAAGAACAGATTTATGTTAGTTACACAGTTAACCTATAACATTTTCAATTTTATATTTAATAAACATTATATTGTTAAACTAAATTAAATAGTTTGCAGAACTTGTAAAAAATAAACAAATTAAAATATTAGCGCATTGTGGAATGTAAATAAGTGCAAACTATCACCGGCGCATTACCGACTCGCCGCTCGATCGGAATTCGAGACCGGTTTGTGGGTGGCACAATGGTAAGTAAGTGCTTTAGAACATCGTGGAACATTCTGGGATGATTGATTGATGAAATTTTTTTTTATAAGTGTTGTTTTGTGTGCACTTCTACAGATTTACGGTGACGGTAGTTTTTAATTTTATTTTGAACTTTTAATCGAAATTGAATAAAAAAGTACTTCACATATTGAAAATGTAAAAAATTTCAGTGTGTGTAACTAGTAATGTTTATAATTGAAGGAACAACCTTTAGGATATTAAAAAAATGAGAGATGGTGTTTCGAGAAATCATTCAATATAGCGGTTCCTATTTGACAGAAGGAAACTTAAACATACACGAAACATTTACTACTTTTTAAGGAAAAAGAATCTTGATACATTAAGAAAAAAATATGCATCACAAGAACAGTGTTACTGAAATCTATTTACAGTTAGTCTAAATTTATTTATAGAAGTAATTTTCCAGGATAAGAGATAATTAAAGAGTAGCTGCCGTGGAAGGGCCTTATTTCATTATATATTGATCGATTTATTCAGTGTAATACACGGCTTCATAGAAACCCGGTATTAAACTTTCCTTTTCACCGAGTGAGAAGTTACCTTGCCCCAAAACCTTTTATATATAGGCCCAAATATAGGTAGGTTTTATAAGGTTTGCGTCTGTGTCCTGACATATTAAGAATACGGAGTGTCACCAACCTTATTCATCCCATGGGTATAGTAACAGGCGAGTTAACTACACAAGACGATGTCACAGCAGAGAGAAAGAAAACTGGAAATAAACCCTATACCACCACGTTTGGCCAGCGTTGTACTATTATCAGACCGGGCTCTTTGGTGTGCGAGACTTCTATGTCCAGCAGTGGAGTGCAGTGGGCTTATGATAATGATGATGAATTTGTTAAGTAATGCTCGAGTCACTATAGATTTTAAATATATTTCTTGTGTCTGGTTTTTATTTAACTTTTAAACAAGTTTGTTGCAATTTTCTATTAAAGTCTAGTTAAAATATAATATCCTTTTACAAATCAAAATCATACTATTAAAAAAGTTATTTCTATCCAAAGCGAATAGCAAAATAAAGTAAAGAGTAAACCATAATTACGTAAAGCTAGTAAAACCTAGCAAACCTCATAGCACACAAAAAACGAGAACACAAACGCGTTGAACAAACAAAAAACTAAAAACTATGGCTTGTGGTGTTAAAATACTTCGAGAAGAAATACGATTCAATTTTAACTCAAGTACAGTTAGGTATAGATTAAAAAAAACGTTGGAACTAGTGTAACAACCTGACTTTAACATTTACACTTTATTCATGTTAACCGAACTGTCGATTTTCACTCTCTTACCTCTCGAGTAATCTTTACAGTCTAAATTACTTGTCCTAGCTGCTAGCTTGATTTATCAACGCCTATACCACTTGAGAAATAAAAACAGTTGCGCCAGTGAAGTTATACTAGTTATTAAAAAAAAAAGTTGGTCAAATAGAACAGTCCGAAACCACCAACATTCATTGCCTTTGTCACCGAAAGTAATGTAAGTAATAAATTACAGTACAACAAACAGGGCGAGTATACATAAATATCAGCCGCACCAAATGAGGGGCGAAAGAACCAAATAGATAACCGTGATCTAAACGGCAAAGTTCATTATTCTAAGTAAAGATACTATCGGTATAAATAATGATTCTTTAAAAAGACATTTATTGGTCTTTAATTTTAAAATCAAATCACGTTTGGGTACATCCGACGTATAATCTCTGAGGATTACTCAGGTATGATATTGCTAACGCTAATTAATATATTAGCGTTAGCAATATCATATTGGATTAGTAGGTTTAAATGATACCATTTTAGTAAAATTAGGTGGATGTTTTTACCTGTCTAGGCTATAAGACCTCAAACAAACAGGGCCTGTACTATGATAACTGTACTGTTCTTAATACGTAATTAATTTAGATAAATACAACATACAACTTTTTAACATAAAGAAAACCGACTTCAAAAAGTATCGACGTAAACTCCCTGCATAAAAACTCTAAAAAGCGTAAAATAAGCTGGTTTTAATTTGACTGGCTTAAATTACAATATGTCAATTCTTGTCCATACCTTATTCTATTAATTTAAATAAAGTATTTTAAAATGTATGCTAGAGGCCCGTTAAATCTGTTTGAAGTCGGTGCCTAGAAAAAAATGACAAAAACAATATTACAATAGTAAAAATAACGTGAAATAATACGACTAAAAGTAAACACTCAAACATAATGTATGATATTTTAAGAATTATCCCCCAACTACTAACTGTTAAGGAGATGTATCTACCATCATCAGCTCACCATCATGAAATGATGATAAACAGATGCAAATATTGAAATAACTTTAGAAAATATAAGATGAACATAATGTTTTCATCAATATAAATGAATTAAATCCAAACACAAGGTAGCTATCTTCGGCTCCATCATCAGATCGACCCAGACCTCTATTAGTATTGCATGCTTTAAAATAATTAATAAAAAAAATAACAAATGCACTAGTCGCCACTTCGAATTTCGAAGGTTCCCTTAGGTTTTTCTAAGATGCCATCATCAGGTCCTAGTTTCCACCAGTTGGTACCACCGTTCGGAAATCTCCTTTGCAACGAACAAAAAATCATCGAAATTGGTTCATAAACGACCAAGACATCCGCGAGCACATATAATAAAAGAAAATCATAAATACGATCAAATTGAGAAACCTCCTCCTTTTTGAAGTCAGTTTAAAATACAGAACAAATGATTGTGTTTATCGCAGAACTATTTCGACCTCCAGTTTGCAATAAAGCTTAACAATGACTTGTGTTTCACAATCCACAAATAGCCATGTTCAATGGTAATGGGTCATAATCAGGTGACCCATGACGATTCTTTCAATTGTGCCCTACTCTATAGTAAAACGATTATAAACAGCATGACATCTATTCAATTGTAACTCGAATAATCCAAGTTACACAATATCGCCCAGTGTCGTCTGTTTTCAATGAAATTGAAGAAATTTTAAAACGATAAGTATCTACAGCTGGCAGTGCTGCACTAAGAGCTGAATAAAGAACAAACTCATTTCAAATTGCTTTAAGCGAACATTTATAAAAGAGTTACATCAATTCAATCGATCATTTGTGACGTAATTTTATTTCGCTTTTGAGTGAATACACCATAGATTTTTCATATTGTCTTAATTCGCAAATAGTTTTTTTCTTAAATATCCGTTGTAATAGCAATAATACATATTATAATGATAATATAATAATAATACATTTAAGCTGCCTCGGTGGCGTAGTGGTAGCGTATGCGACTGCTAAACTTGAGGTCTCGGGTTTGATTCCCGGGTCGGACCAAATGTTTGTATGATCTGCAAATATTTGTTTCGGAGTTTGGGTGTTTTCTATGTATAATATGTATGTATTTACAAAAAAAAAAGTACATAAGTATTTATATCAGTTGTCTAGTACCCATAACACAAGCTCTGCTTAGCTTGGGACTAGATGACGTTGTGTGTTAGATGTCCGGAATATTTATTTATTTATTTATTTATTTATTTATTTAAAGAATTATCATCTTTTTGATTAAATTACCTAAATGATATTTGCATAGATGTAATTTTCACCTAGACAGACACAAAATTTTATTTTACTTATAAAATCCGTTCTGCATGGAAATAAACCCCACATCTTGTAAACCATCAGGACCGCTACCAATAAGCTAGTGTTTTGTCTCAATATAAATACGTCATATAAAGTAAACTGAAGATGATAAATTCTTTGTTTTACGTAATCAATAAAGACTTATCTGAAGATTTATATCGGAGACGATCGGGCAAATTAATAGGAGATTTAAAAAAGAAATATCTCTCAGTGGATAATGAAAAGGATTAATATAAATATAATTTTATATTGAAATATTTTATGAGACTAGCTGACCCATATCACTTCTGGTGCGTCTGCGTCTGTTTCCAGCCATGCTCCGCTCCTATAGGTCTAAGCGTGATCCTAATTATCATACTTTGTGTGGTGCACCAGCATAACTCACTCACTTTAAAAAACGTGAAAATCGGTTAGATAGAATCGTAGTACAATAAGAGCAACAACGTGACAGGAGAATAGTAATAGATTTATTTAATAGTATTTATTATATTTTATCATTTCGAAATCAGACCTCATAATGTCTAAATTTCAACTTAGTACTGATATTAGTTGAGACATTTTCCATAGAAATTTGGTGCAAGGTCAAAGCTTCTTTAAGGTTCTAATGTTGGGATATTTTGTCACAATAGATCGTAGATCTCGAAAGATTACTGTCTCATTATCATCAACTGGACATAGATATCTCTCCTTGCGAATATATTCTTTGATCTTACGCAAATCGTCACTCCACCTGGAATGTTAAAATTCTACACTACATTTGACAAGACGCTGTCTCTACTCTAGAACACTTTTACCAAACGGTTGTCAGTTCTGCTGCTAACAAATTAATCAGAGCTTGTGTAATGGCTAGTACTGGTGCTAATACTAGACAAGGAATATAAATACTTAGATACTTTTTTTGTAAATACATACAT
This sequence comes from Spilarctia lutea, assembly GCA_916048165.1. Taxonomy (NCBI): domain Eukaryota; kingdom Metazoa; phylum Arthropoda; class Insecta; order Lepidoptera; family Erebidae; genus Spilarctia; species Spilarctia lutea. The sequence goes on along the minus strand of OU696470.1, from coordinate 25,925,441 downwards.
ATTATACATAGAAAACCTCCAAACACCGAAACAAGTAATTGTAGATGATATAACATTTAGTCCGACCCGAGAATCGAACCTGAGACCTTAAAAGCACAGCAATCGCATACGCTACCACTGCACCACTGAGTTCGTCCTCCGGTCTCGCACTCACCAACGACATACGACACCGCGAATGCTGTTGTTTTCGGTTGGTCTTCTTTGAGCAGGTAGTATCGCCTCGGTTTAGATGTCCCGTGAAATCAGCGTTTCTCTAATGCCTTATTGTAATGTAGATTATTTTATCCTACTAATATTATAAACGCAAAAGTTTGTGAGTATGTAAGTTAGTATGTTTGTTGCTCTTTCACGCAAAAAACTACTAACTATACATCAGAATAACGCATAGGCTACAATTTATAAAGATACTAACTTCGCCTCGTGGCGTTGCCCGGGGTTATTGTCGTACTGCAGGTATCACCACGGGGCTCAGCTGGTGTTAGAATAAAAGCTTTAATTAAAATATTCTATAAAGTGGACTACTTCGGTACACTACCCCTTACTATTTTGACAGACACATAAATTGCATTATTAATGTGTTAATTTCAGTCTGTCATTCAATTTTGGCACTGACTCTGACGAGGCTGCTGTATTTATCTTTAATGTTCATCTATTTTAAGTGAGCAGCACAAAAATAAATGTACTGGCACTGCGCCAGGATTATAAATGTTCCACCCCTGTGTACTTTAAACCTTACTGTCAACAGATTAAACAGCTGTATTACAACACGTTACGACCCTATTTTGTTGAATAAGATAATATTCAAAATATAAACTACATTTTTTTACAAAAAAATATATTGGTTGGATTAAAGAATCTTCAAAAGGAATACAAGAAGATTGATTTAAAAATAGGCAAAGAATAGAATATAACAGGTGTTCGATCGGATTAAAGTTTTGTAAAGAAAGTGTTAATACTTTCTTTATATTCCAATGTATCAAGATTTATATAAAATCGAAAGGCCTACTCCTTCCTAAAAGGCCGGCAACGCACTTGTAACTGGTTGCCTCTGGTGTTGCGGTCTGTCGTTTGCCCCCTATATAATAAAAAAAAAAAGAAAAAGAAACGATTAGATCGATGATTTTAAAAGATTTTTTCATTTGAAATTGTATTAGGTAAAGTATTTGAAAGTGTTTACAACCTAATAATTAACAAAAAAAGTTTTAAGACTTTTAATATTCGACCAGAAGCCTAAATAAAAATTTCAAGGCAATTCCAACTTATGAGCTCCATTAGCTGCCGAGAACTTACTGTGCAAAGTCGCTGTGACTAGATGGTGGTGATGTATGTTGTCCGTGGGAGAGCTATGCTTCGGCATGAATGGGTCGGCTCGACCGGAGTGATACCACGGCCTCACAGAAAACCGGTGTGAAATAGCGTTTGCGCTGTGTTTCACCGAGTGAGTGAGGATACCGGAGGCCCATACCCCAACCCCTCCCCCATCCCCTTTCCCATCCCCCAAAGGTCGGCAACGCACTTGTGACGCCTTTGGTGTTGCGAGTGTCCATGGGCGGCGGTAATCGCTTACCATCAGGTGATACGTCTGCTCGTTTGACAAATATTCAATAAAAATAAAAAAAAATCCCATTGTCACTTGACATGGTGACAATAGGATAACTTCGAGAGTATACCCCTTCATAAAAGTTACAGAATAAAACCTTTTTTTTTAACTGAATAATATGAAGCTATTTAAGAATTCATGTACGATTTCCAGATTGTTGTTATTTTAGTTAGATATTTAAATATTTATCTAAAAAAATATAACTGAGTTCTAAGTTAGAGTAACATTTTATTATTTGTAAAAGAAATATAGTTTAACCTGATATTTTATGCGTCTTTATAAAGCCATAATATGCGGTACTTCGCGAATTTTAAACAATCGTAAATGCAAAATTCTTACTCAGAATAACGATACAAGAGAGAGCTTTAGAACCTTTGATTTTACATGCCATTAAGTATTTTATTTCTTTAAATACATTTTGTTAATTAATTTCAATGGCTTTTTGTTTGGTACTTTACATTTAATTTTAATTATTTATTCATTTAAAAAATACAACTGACTCCCGCGACACAGGAATGTTATTCCTGTGTCGAAGTCAGTTGTATTTTTGTAAAATGTATTTTATAAGGGAGATTTCACAAACATGTATGAAACGGACACAAAATCACCCAGACTAGGGACAACAATTTGTGGATCACACAAAGTAGAGTACCGTGTGAGATTTGAGCCCACAGCACTTGGTGTAGTAACAAGCGGCGTGGTGACCGCTGAAACCACTAGGCCAACCGTGCAGTCATTTTTCTGTCTCATTGTACTGCATTCCTGTTTTAACATTGAAAATAATAATGAATGAATGTTACTAGTGTGTTACTAATGTTTCAAGGAGAAAAGATATTGTATAGTAGTATAGAAAAATTTATGTAACTACTTCTAGATAGATAATTTCACAATTCTTTATATTCAGAGATCATCCTACTACTGTCTAGCGGGCATATTACCAACCTCCATGAATAAAGTAAGTATTCTCAGAAATAAAACAATTTCCTAACCGGTAATCATATCTAGGACCTCAAAATCTCAAGCAAACGTAATGAAAATTACACAACGTTATTTAAATATATTCGATCGTGTTAATCAAAGTTTCGAAGTAATGTTTGACCAAATACGACCTCGAAAATTGTGTTCGCCCTTGGCACCTTATATGATTATATTAACAGTTATCGGTTAGGAATAAATCTATATTTAAAGAGAGATAATGGGTGTGTAACTGTTGGTAGAATTATCAGCAAGTTTGTGTTTACCGTAGTGCTCGGATGACAGCATCTTACCTGTAACAAAGAAGAAGCTTTTCATCTGGTTTGTACAAAGTTTCAAACGTAGTTTATACACATAACTATCAGTTAATCGCAGATATCTGTTAAATAAATAGCTATAACTTTATTACTCTTTTGTATTTTTAGTAGCTTATTCATGGCTAGGTGAGTTGAGTTAACCGAACATCATAAAAATCTTAGCTGATAAATAGTGTAGCTAACCCAATCCTGTTTTAATACGTGTAAAATAATTATAAAAAAATATTTTTAAATAAATAACAATAACATTTTTGTTTCAAAACAAGAAAATAATGACAGCAAAATTAGTTACACTAACGTGTTGGTCTAGTGGTTAGAGTTAGAAAGTCAGAAGTCATGAGTTTGAAAGTGAACTAGGAAAAATACTTGTGGAATGAAAACGATGATTTGATGTTTGTATGGATGTAATTTATCCAAAATACATATGTAACATAGAAATCAACAGGCTGTGCCTAATTTGGGATCAGACAGGCGTATGTGGAACACGCCAAATTTTTATTGTACGTCTTCGTAACAAGATTTATTTTACTAGTAATGCTATAGTTGGATGAACTTTTTATAGACTACCTATTTAAATATGTAGATATTTTTCTTCTCTATTTCTGTAATACATGTCTATATTTGTAATGTTTCACGTTCATATCCTCGTGTCGATGGGACAATATCATTCCCCGTAACGGCGGCGCGGTTTTATATCGTTCGGGCCTTTTGTTAAAATAAAGCGACACATTTATAACAGACAGATGGTGACAGTTAATATATTTATAAATTAACTTTCAAGTGGTACAAAACGAGAGTAAAATGTTAAATATTTTTTAATTGGTTTCTTAACTTGCAAGTTTCCAGCTATGAGTGCTGAAAAAATGTTTGGGAGTATGGACAGGACAATTTGTTATTAGAGGGGGAAGGAATAGGTAATAGTTAAACAGTGTTCGAGAACAGAATGTACCTGACAAGAGCATCCCCTGAGAGCACCAGAAAATGACGAGCATATTTGTAGCGATTGATGAATGTGGACGAAGCAAAAGAGGTCAGGACCGCAGTAAGTGGACACAAATTGTCACTGCCTACCCTCTCTCTGGGAAAAGGCGTAACTGTATATAAATATATATTTATGTTATTTTAACATAACACACCGCATTCAAACAGTCTCAAATTAGACTAAGGCATAGCCTGTACTTTGTTAAACAGGCCTTTGATATACACAATTGTATAAAAATTATACCCTGACCAAAGTTGTCATAAAACCAGTGTTCATTTTACATCATCGTCATCTTAGCCGAAAAACTGCCACTGCTTATCATAATTATGATCATGTCTATTAAATAATTTTTGTATGATGTCCAAAGTTCGATTCCCACAACCGAAGTGTGGACATCATACAAAATGAACCACAACAAACAGCTCTTATCGTATAGTACTAGTGTATCTATGTTAATTTCATGTTAATATTTTTTACATATCATTCATGAATGATATCTAACAAATGTTAATATACTGTGAGGGAAATAAATTCAAAATATTATGGCATATACTCGTAGCATACAGAATTGTCATAAAAAATGTACACCTTTTTAGATTAAAATGAAGTTTGAGATCCCAGTGGCTTTGGTATCTTTAGAGTTCTGACGCCTCAATATTTGATGCACTCAATGTTTACAAAATAACTAAGTTCCAAGGACCCATAATGAAAATTTGTGTTTATTTAAGAAAATTATTCAAAATTTCTTATACATAACGTTCTCATTATTAAAATGAACTTTTACAAACAAAAGAACAACTCATTTTATTGCAAACAAAATTTAGTTATATAAAGTCTGATGTTGAAACAAAGACCGACTAAGTTGGGACAGGGCGGGGTTATGCAATAGTCTTGCGTAACATCTACGAAGCTACGAGGCTACGAAGGCGTTCGTGCTACGCACCTACGTCGTAGGTCTCTCAGTACTTTCAAGGTAATTTTTAAGGCGGAGTCTTATTATTTATTAACGTGCGACTTTACTTTGTACAAGAATGTAGATTATTGATAAAATGTTTGGGAATTGAAAGGTAACGTACCAGATAATACAATGCGGACTTTATTGTGCGCGAAAATGTATTTTGGTTGGGGCCTCACTTTTTATATTGCATCAGAAAAAATATAATTTATCAACTATATGTGTATTATAAGTATTCTGTTACAAACTAAATGCTCGTGTTTGTGTTAAGTTTACGGTTAAAGTAAAATAAATGGGGTATACCTACACCCCAATATCTTTACTATATTTAATTTTGGGTAAAAATTTAACATTAAAAATCTACGTGTATTCATATACAACCTTAATGCGCATTTACACAATTTATATCTCAGGTTTGCTTGACTTTCCAACAAGGTTGCCGTGAATATGAAATTATATCATCCAATAAAGTAATTAAACACATGATCTATCTTGCAGTTAGTTTAAAATGGGACGCATAAAAAGAATGTACTATGAGTAAAGTCTAAAACGGTACACAATCAAACATGTTGACTGGCTTGAGGTCGTAGGTTTAACTCTCACTCTTCGTTCACCTTCGATTACCCAAGTAGTTGTATGACGAACACGATCGTTGGTTCCGTGCTTAGGTGCAGTTTAAATGTAATATAGAAATATTTACAATTGTATTAATTAGCTGTCTGATCAATGAAGTGCAATCAGTGTAGTTAAGAATATAGTATATCACCATACCTATTCGTCCCACGGGTGTCGTTGCAAGTAGTGTTCATATGAAACAGGAGTGTGCTGTAGTTAACGTAAAACCCGATTTATTTGTACTAAAATAATTGTTACAAGTTGCGTGTCACGGGGTGCGTAATCGAACTCCTCCGAAACGGCTCGACCGATTTTGATGAAATTTTTTGTGATTATCCGGTATCTATGAGAATCGGTTGTAATCTATTTTTCATCCCCCTAAATGTTATCCCTAAATTTTTTTTTTTATTTTTTTGACAAAATTTTAATTTCTATTTTTTTATGATGCAGCATTAGAAAATACATACAACCCTAGATTTTCAACCCTCTACGATCAACCCCCATTTTTCCATCGCGATTTTAATTGACCCACCTCTATAACATATACCTATTCCCTTTTATGGCAAAGCAACGTTTGCCGGGACAGCTAGTATATATATATATATATATTTGTGTGAAGTGTGGAGTCAGTAAATCATGTACGAGCTCGTACAACCTTATTACTGATACAATACCTCTTACTATAGAGCGACCTTGAACTTGTGGATCAGCCGTACCGTAAGTGTCCACGTTTCGGCTCCATATATCATACGGGTAGCACTAGGACGCACTGATCAAAGACTCTCATCTTTAGGCACTTTAGTCCTTTCGGTAAATAATTTAACAAAAACTTTATAGTAAAGTTATAGAAACATGGTTTAAAAAGTTTTAACTTCTTTTTCTAGTTTTTATTTTAAAATTATTAGAAGTAATTACAGCATTATATTAAGAATTCAACTTAAAAAAAGAGAAAAAAAAAAAAAAGAAAAAAAGGGGTTTGTTTTTTCTTATGAAGTATGAAACCCTAATAATAAATGAAACGTTAAAAAATATTCGTATAGTAGTTATGAAAGCAATTAAATATACAACATATAAAGCGTAACAGGAACCGTTGACTGAGGTATTTGCAGAATATTAGTAGATACACCAACAAATAATTGATATACATGCAAATACTGTCTCACCAAAGCTATTCCCACGTATTGTTATTACAGCCTCTGTCTCTGTACTAATAAACATCAATACCTGAGGAAGCCCCTCAGGTGTCATTTTCTCCCTATTGTTGTGACTGTAGGTATCAAATATGGCATGTGAGGTTTGTCTGAAGAAAATACATGCAAATTTGGCTTATCTCGTCATATACTTAAGGTATATACATTCATTTCATACTGACATTATAAATCGGTACTAAATCTGGAGGAATTTCAGTAAAAATATAGATTTGAGAAGGACATATGTAGCCCATTCTTGTTATAATAACCGATATATACGTGGGTGGAGCCGGACAAAAATTTGTAATTTTCATCATCTTCCCAGCCTTTATTATTCCCAATATTATTTGGGGTCGGCTACCAGTTCAACCGATTTTACCTGAATATCAGTTTTTACACAGAGCGACTGGCATCTGACCTCCGCTACCCTGAGGGCGAACTGAATTCGAAGGTTGAACTAGTTGTCAGTATATTTGAGGGCACTGACTTCCCAATAACGATTGCCATAGCTGTTCATGACAACCGGGACCGACGGCTTAACGTGCCCTTCGAAGCACGGAAGGGAAACACCGCCATCTTCCATACTCCGGGCTGCTATTAAGACTTTCTTGTAGGAAAAACCCAACAGCAGTCCGACCCGGGAATTGAACCCGAGACCTCTTGATCTGCAGTCGCTTACGCTAACCACTAGACCAACGAGGCAGTGAGTAATTATGATGTTATAAATTCGCGAGTAACTGTTCTGTCTGTTAAGCTTTAACGCCTAAACTGCTGCAATGATTTCAATGAAATTTAGCATGGGTATACTTTGGTTTTTAGGAAGGTCATAGGCTACTCTTTATTGCGTTAATCGACGTATATGCGGACGAAGCTGTGGTCAAAATCTAGTAATAAATAAATGGATATGTTTGTCTGCAGTCGTGTTTTTTATTGACTCAAGAAACTTAAGATTGAAGCGAGGTAAAGTTTTCAACATTTTTCAAAGTTTCTAGTTTCTTTGTGCAATTACACAAGTTTTCACGTCCTTGTATTTCAGGTAAATTACTAATTTTCTTGTACGTTTTTAGAATCCTTCGTTTTTTCATAAGAACTGAACTTTATTATAACACAGTGTGTTAGATAAATATAACGAAATTCTCAATCTGCCTACAAACTGTCTTACAGTTTGGCAGACTTAAACATATAAAATGTATACATTATTATAAATAAGTAATTGTAAAAATATTGACACAATTTGTTCTTCTTTACAGTATACTCGTTGTTTCGTGTGTGAGTCGACTTAAGCTATTAAACCTCGGGGTATCTATTTTTATACGACACTAGTCTCATAGAAAGTTCCAGAAGAACCTTACCGAAAATTTCGTAAAGAATACATTGGTACCATACTGCTCTATTTATTTATTTTATTTATTCAGGATAACAACAGTTTTTTACAGAGTCAAATACTTATATTATATACTGGGAAATGACCAATTATAGTTAACCATTTTACATGAAATTACCAAAAACTGCAAAGAACAGATTTATGTTAGTTACACAGTTAACCTATAACATTTTCAATTTTATATTTAATAAACATTATATTGTTAAACTAAATTAAATAGTTTGCAGAACTTGTAAAAAATAAACAAATTAAAATATTAGCGCATTGTGGAATGTAAATAAGTGCAAACTATCACCGGCGCATTACCGACTCGCCGCTCGATCGGAATTCGAGACCGGTTTGTGGGTGGCACAATGGTAAGTAAGTGCTTTAGAACATCATGGAACATTCTGGGATGATTGATTGATGAACATTTTTTTAGAAGTGTTGTTTTGCGTGCACTTCTACAGATTTACGGTGACGGTAGTTTTTAATTTTATTTTGAACTTTTAATCGAAATTGAATAAAAAAGTACTTCACATATTGAAATTGTAAAAAATTTCAGTGTGTGTAACTAGTAATATTTATAATTGAAGGAACAACCTTTAGGCTATTAAAAAAATGAGAAATGTAGTTTCGAGAAATCATTCAATATAGTGGTTCCTATTTAACAGAAGGAAACTTAAACATACACGAAACATTTACTACTTTTTAAGGAAAAAGTATCTTGATACATTAAGAAAAAAAATATGCATCACAAGAACAGTGTTACTGAAATCTATTTACAGTTAGTCTAAATTTATTTATAGAAGTAGTTTTCCAGGATAAGAGATAATTAAAGAGTAGCTGCCGTGGAAGGGCCTTATTTCATTATAATAGGTCTTTTCCTATGAAATTGCGTTTCTTCAGTACTGGTCATTTCAGATAAAAGAAGGTTTGTAATGGCTCTGTATTCTAAATTCAAATTAATTTTGTTTTAAAACCATGACATTCTATTTACAAACTCAGTCTTTTGTTTTTTGATTAGCGTTGTATTTTCATTACATTTGAAGATTTTTCGCCATAATGGATACTTTAAAAAATCGTGTAATTATGGAATATGAGTTCCGTCGTGGCACCAACGCGACACAAACGGCACGTAACATCAAAAACGTTTACGGAGAGAACTGTACAAACGAACGCACCACCCTTTATTGGTTTTCCCGGTTCCGTTCTGGAAATTTTGACTTGAAAAATGAAGCTCGTGATCGTCCGGAGACTTTGGATAACAATAATGAACTAAAGGCGATTGTGGAAGCTGACGAAACTCAATCTACAGCTGAGCTAGCAGCAGCTTTTAATGTAAGCATCAAAACAATATTGATCCATTTGCGACAAATTGGCAAGGTAAAAAAGCTTGATAGATGGGTGCCCCACGACATTAACGATCGCCAGCGCAACGTACGCGTCGAGACCTGCCTTTCGCTGCTCAACAGGCAAAGAAATGAAGGAATTTTGAAACGAATAGTTACGTGCGACGAAAAATGGATTCTGTTCGACAATCAAAAGCGCTCAGCAAGTTGGTTAGACCCTGGTTCAGCACCAAAGCAATGCCCTAAACCAAAAATGACCCCTAAAAAGGTGATGGTCACTGTTTGGTAGTCTAGTGCGGGTGTGATTCACCACAGCTTTTTACAAAACGGCATGAGCATTAATGTAGATGTGTACTGTGAAGAACTGGAGAGAATGATGGAGAAGCTTGCACATCTGCAACCAGCTTTGGTCAATCGGTCGTCCCCACTGCTCCTTCACGACAACGCGCGACTCCATACTGCGCAACAGACAGTCTCCAAGCTGCAAGAGCTGGGGTTGGAAGCTCTCCCTCATCCGCCATACTCACCAGACCTTGCACCTACCGACTATTACTTTTTCCAAAATTTAGACAACTTTTTAGTGCGTAAAAAATTCAATTCCCGAGAGGCAGTACAAAATGCCTTTGAAGAGTTTGTTGCCTCCCGTCCAGCTGATTTTTACAAGAAGGGCATCAATAAACTGCCAATGCGTTGGCAAAGATGGGTCGATTGCATGGGTGATTACTTCGAATAACAGAAATAAAAAAGTTTGAAAAAATAAGTACTTTCACTAATTGCATACAAAACGGCAATTTCATAGGTAAAGACCTAATATATTGATCGATTTATTCAGTGTAATACACGGCTTCATAGAAACCCGGTATTAAACTTTCCTTTTCACCGAGTGAGAAGTTACCTTGGCCCAAAACCTTTTATATATAGGCCTAAATATAGGTAGGTTTTATAAGGTTTGCGTCTGTGTCCTGACATATTAAGAATACGGAGTGTCACCAACCTTATTCATCCCATGGGTATAGTAACAGGCGAGTTAACTACACAAGACGATGTCACAGCAGAGAGAAAGAAAACTGGAAATAAACCCTATACCACCACGTTGGGCCAGCGTTGTATTATTATCAGACCGGGCTCTTTGGTGTGCGAGACTTCTATGTCCAGCAGTAGAGTGCAGTGGGCTTATGATAATGATGATGATTATGTTAAGTAATGCTCGAGTCACTATAGATTTTATATATATTTCTTGTGTCTGGTTTTTTTTAACTTTTAAACAAGTTTGTTGCAATTTTCTATTAAAGTATAGTTAAAATATAATATCCTTTTACAAATCAAAATCATACTATTAAAAAAGTTATATCTATCCAAAGCGAATAGCAAAATAAAGTAAAGAGTAAACCAGAATTACGTAAAGCTAGTAAAACCTAGCAAACCTCATAGCACACAAAAAACGAGAATACAAACGCGTTGAACAAACAAAAAACTAAAAACTATGGCTTGTGGTGTTAAAATACTTCGAGAAGAAATACGATTCAATTTTAACTCAAGTACAGTTAGGTATAGATTAAAAAAAACGTTGGAACTAGTGTAACAACCTGACTTTAACATTTACACTTTATTCATGTTAACCGAACTGTCGATTTTTACTCTCTTGCCTCTCGAGTAATCTTTACAGTCTAAATTACTTGTCCTAGCTGCTAGCTTGATTTATCAACGCCTATACCACTTGAGAAATAAAAACAGTTGCGCCAGTGAAGTTATACTAGTTATTAAAAAAAAAAAAGTTGGTCAAATAGAACAGTCCGAAACCACCAACATTCATTGCCTTTGTCACCGAAAGTAATGTAAGTAATAAATTACAGTACAACAAACAGGGCGAGTGTACATAAATATCAGCCGCACCAAATGAGGGGCGAAAGAACCAAATAGATAACCGTGATCTAAACGGCAAAGTTCATTATTCTAAGTAAAGATACTATCGGTATAAATAATGATTCTTTAAAAAGACATTTATTGGTCTTTAATTTTAAAATCAAATCACGTTTGGGTACATCCGACGTATAATCTCTGAGGATTACTCAGGTATGATATTGCTAACGCTAATTAATATATTAGCGTTAGCAATATCATATTGGATTAGTAGGTTTAAATGATACCATTTTAGTAAAATTAGGTGGATGTTTTTACCTGTCTAGGCTATAAGACCTCAAACAAACAGGGCCTGTACTATGATAACTGTACTGTTCTTAATACGTAATTAATTTAGATAAATACAACATACAACTTTTTAACATAAAGAAAACCGACTTCAAAAAGTATCGACGTAAACTCCCTGCATAAAAACTCTAAAAAGCGTAAAATAAGCTGGTTTTAATTTGACTGGCTTAAATTACAATATGTCAATTCTTGTCCATACCTTATTCTATTAATTTAAATAAAGTATTTTAAAATGTATGCTAGAGGCCCGTTAAATCTGTTTGAAGTCGGTGCCTAGAAAAAAATGACAAAAACAATATTACAATAGTAAAAATAACGTGAAATAATACGACTAAAAGTAAACACTCAAACATAATGTATGATATTTTAAGAATTATCCCCCAACTACTAACTGTTAAGGAGATGTATCTACCATCATCAGCTCACCATCATGAAATGATGATAAACAGATGCAAATATTGAAATAACTTTAGAAAATATAAGATGAACATAATGTTTTCATCAATATAAATGAATTAAATCCAAACACAAGGTAGCTATCTTCGGCTCCATCATCAGATCGACCCAGACCTCTATTAGTATTGCATGCTTTAAAATAATTAATAAAAAAAATAACAAATGCACTAGTCGCCACTTCGAATTTCGAAGGTTCCCTTAGGTTTTTCTAAGATGCCATCATCAGGTCCTAGTTTCCACCAGTTGGTACCACCGTTCGGAAATCTCCTTTGCAACGAACAAAAAATCATCGAAATTGGTTCATAAACGACCAAGACATCCGCGAGCACATATAATAAAAGAAAATCATAAATACGATCAAATTGAGAAACCTCCTCCTTTTTGAAGTCAGTTTAAAATACAGAACAAATGATTGTGTTTATCGCAGAACTATTTCGACCTCCAGTTTGCAATAAAGCTTAACAATGACTTGTGTTTCACAATCCACAAATAGCCATGTTCAATGGTAATGGGTCATAATCAGGTGACCCATGACGATTCTTTCAATTGTGCCCTACTCTATAGTAAAACGATTATAAACAGCATGACATCTATTCAATTGTAACTCGAATAATCCAAGTTACACAATATCGCCCAGTGTCGTCTGTTTTCAATGAAATTGAAGAAATTTTAAAACGATAAGTATCTACAGCTGGCAGTGCTGCACTAAGAGCTGAATAAAGAACAAACTCATTTCAAATTGCTTTAAGCGAACATTTATAAAAGAGTTACATCAATTCAATCGATCATTTGTGACGTAATTTTATTTCGCTTTTGAGTGAATACACCATAGATTTTTCATATTGTCTTAATTCGCAAATAGTTTTTTTCTTAAATATCCGTTGTAATAGCAATAATACATATTATAATGATAATATAATAATAATACATTTAAGCTGCCTCGGTGGCGTAGTGGTAGCGTATGCGACTGCTAAACTTGAGGTCTCGGGTTTGATTCCCGGGTCGGACCAAATGTTTGTATGATCTGCAAATATTTGTTTCGGAGTTTGGGTGTTTTCTATGTATAATATGTATGTATTTACAAAAAAAAAAGTACATAAGTATTTATATCAGTTGTCTAGTACCCATAACACAAGCTCTGCTTAGCTTGGAACTAGATGACGTTGTGTGTTAGATGTCCGGAATATTTATTTATTTATTTATTTATTTATTTATTTAAAGAATTATCATCTTTTTGATTAAATTACCAGTTCTCCTACTTTGTTAACAGTAACAGCTTACTCAGCCCTTTCCAGTCAGGGTTTTGACCTGGCCATAGTACGATTTCTGCTCTACTTAAAGTGACTGTCGACGTTAAGGCTAGAATAGAGAGTACTTCGGTTACGACCGTGGCACTAGTTGATTTTTCCAATGCCTTCAATACCGTCAGTCATGAATTCCTCCTTGCTATCCTATTTAATTTCTCAGCCCCTCAAGAAGTACTGTACTGATTTCCTTTACCTTCGAGATCGTCAGTAATCAGCCGAAGTAGAAGATTGTTCTACTTTGGCTCATTTCAATCTTCCAATTCGCAATACGAACATTATCTACTGTATATTTTTAAACCTCTTCTCCAAGTTCTTCTTCCTAATTAACTACTCAATTACAATATTTAGGTGCAAATCTCGTCAGAAACCTCAGATCTTCAAACAACCTACTTCTCCTCTGTCCCACTCATCACTCTGACTTTAGACATGTACAATGTGTTTATGGGTACAATCTATTATGTTATGAAATGCTCTTCCTTTCAAGATCAGGAAGGCATAAACTCAACTTCAAATTTCTAGTGCGGAAACTTTTTATAAACACTTCTAGATCAACCTTAATTTTATACTCTCCTCTGCTTGAATTTATAATAGACTTTATGTAAATGTATGGTATATTTGTATTATGTAATTTAAGTATATTATTATCTGTATATTAATTATATGTATGATATACTTCAAAAATTTCATTCTTAATTTCAGTGCATCTACCATGATTGGTTCCGCATCGCCCTAAGGTCAACTGTTAGAGAATGCCTAAGGCATTAATTCAGTCTTTGTACTTTTGTGCATAAATATTAAATAAAAAATGTGTCTTTTCAAGAATTTGTCTTTTTTTGAAACGTAAATGTATAGATATTTAAAATATAGGTTCACAATAGTCTTTCAGAGAGTGTATCGTTCTGATCGCAAAATCGCATAAAATCAGAGTTTCGATTCCTTTGGGAGTGTCGAGATAATATGCTTTGTGAGATTTTATGCGTTTTTTGCTTAATAACAAGTCGTATCTTTTCTTTTACGTCATCTTAGAGGTTTGATTTTTCCCAACTTCAGAGGACTATATATATTATATACGTATACGGTTTAAATTACAACTCGAAACCTTCACTAGTTATAAGGATTTCAATTTTTCCTTTCGAGATACGATAAGTTTCCTTGCATCATATTTTATTACATATTTATAAGTACTTAATATGTTAAATAATACAGGGTATATTATAGGTAAATTACAAAAAAGACGACGTACGAAATTAATAATTTTTGCTTAAAATTACAAAGACTGTTTTTTGACTTTTAATAAAGACTTTGACTTTCCTTAGCAAAGAATATCACAAATGGAAAGTGAACGCATTTATCATCAGAAACCACCAAACATAATAGTCAAACTACAGTCACCTTACTTAATGTAAATCCGAAGCTAGAAGAAACGCAAAATAATAAGGTTATTTGAACATTAATTCTGTCTGCATCCCGCTATAGATCAGTTGGCACAGTAAATCAGGGACGCGCCTCTGGAATCTTAATGGATAGTAGTCTCCACGACTTCTGGTCCCTTAGGCGGGATTTCCTACAACAAACATCTGCAAATGTCAAACGTACAGATAGCAGGTTCTACCTAAATTAAATTTACGCATCATTACGATTAGCCGATTTATATCGATATATTTAGATAACTATACGATATGTTGGTTGGTGTTTAACTTAAATAATTGAGTAAGAGATTTAAGAAAAGAAAAATAATGATGTTGCACAACATACTGCATTTATAACAGAACTAAAGTTATCTGAGATACACAGGAAATTGGAGTATTTAAGTAACTATAAATAATAGAAATTTTAAAGTGGTTTAAAACTTCTTTATGTAATATAGTAAATTTATTTGCAAATTCAGGAAATTAACTGGCGAAGCTCACATGAACACTGAGTTACGAAAGTTGGTAGTAAAATATGTAATACTAGCTGAACCTCGCGGTGTTACCTGCAGTTATTAGTTTACATATTGTTATTTTTATTATTGTTTTTTTTTCTTACAATTAAAATAGCCTATATTAATCAGTGATAATGTAGAATTCAAATGGTGAAAGAATTTTTAAAATTCGTCCAGTACTTTTTGAGTCAATTCGTTACAAACATACTTACATACAAACCTTTCCTCTTAATAATATTAGTATAGATAAATTTTTCAAGGAAATCATGGAAGTTCGAAATATACTCGTATTACACCTACATTACGGCAAGCAATTTTCAAAGAAAACAATTTCTAAATCCACTTCTTTAAGTTTAGTATATATAGGATACATAGTACATACTCTACATAAAATTTGTTTTTTTTCTGTATCACCACGCAATACGCATGTTACATTTTGGTATATGGAACTGTTACGGGGTGGGTCTAGAAGTTCTTTAAAAAGAAACAATTTTAATTGAGACTGAAACATTATTTAATTAAAAATCAATAGAATTACATAAATACCTAGTGCCCTCAACGAAATCGGAAATAAGTCTGATGTCATATATTAAAATATCGTTTATAATGAATTGCGTCGCTTACGCCAATGCAAACGATGCAGTTTTGTTTTATATGGAATGCCGGGGTTGCGACATCGTAACATCCCCCCCGTTAAGATTGATCATTACAGATTAAGTAAAGATCAATGTATTGACTTAAAACAGAGATCGCCGTGGGCTACAGAAATGGATAATCACTACAACTTAATTTTATACTTATCTACTTAACTTTAAAACGTTTAAAAGATTTTACAATTAAAAAAATATATATATTAAAAGTATTCATATCATAGACCGTTTAACTAGCAGTAAGTCGATGTTTCACATAACATTATTTAACATTACATAATTGTATTTCTTTTCAAATTAGGTAAGGATTTTACAGATGAGCGAAGATCATCTTCCTCTGAGGAGTCGGATGTATGATGTTGTGACTGTCGGACTACTATGTCCTGAGTTTTTTGACTCTTTGTTTTATTATTATAATTTTTGTTGTATATAGTGACGCAGCAGCCTGAATGTTTACTACAGACATATCGTCTACTTTTAAATAAAATGTATAATAGAACGACTGTAGTGATAACATAAGTTAATGATAAATAATGAGTAGAATATCTTTCTAAATGAGAAGGCTCTTCAATTTTCCTTATCTGGTTTTCAAATTCATCTAATTGTGTACTGGCTTTAACTAAGGAATCCAGATTATTAAATTCATTTAATTTTATTAGAGGAACCTGATTGATGGTTTTATTTAAATGTCTGGTATCGCAACAATCGGTTACAATATTAAAATTCGAGATTGAACTGGTAGTATTTGAAGTGAAACTGTCGGCTGGAGTAAAAGTTAAAGTCTTATAAAAAGCAGAACATGATTTTGGTACATGCATTATTCCTGAACCAAACAAGATTTCGTCGGTGTTACTGGTGGCTTTGTCACATACGAAATGACATTTTCCTGGTTCAGATTGCACGAATATCCATCGATTGTTGGTAATTTTTTGGAACAAATCCACTGAACCCCGAAGAACTCTTGTTTCGCAAGACTTTGGTAACTTAGAGATAACTTCTGTAAGCAACGTAGTTTCGCACGTAGGATTTGCGATAGTCGAGTAAACGTTACCGAGAACACACACATAGCACTGGTCTTTTATGATTTTGCACTCACTCACACTATCGAGTTGTGAGTAAAACAGCCTATCCGAAGTTATTGCCAAATATTGTTTACTCGGTGCGACAAGAAGATAAGTGTCTGGTGCAGAAACGTCGAATGGGACAGGAAACGGGATGTTATGGTAAAGGTTATAAGTCTGAGGAAGAACCAGCGGTATTTTTACAACTATAACAAGCTTACTGTCATGGTAATAAATAATGTCACATATATTAATTAGATCATTTATGTTATGTAATGATAAACGAATAGGTAGTTCGGAATGCTTAGGCAAATAGTTGACGTGTAACTCGAGCTCCTTGTATAACTGTATGGGACTGAGTACTGTCGGGTGCAGTACGTTTATTTTACTAAACAATATGGCATTGTTTATATCGTCTATATCAAAGGACAGCGTTATGACAATGCTTTCTATTGAAGTTAACATAAGAGACAAATGAGATCTTATTTCAAGCTTGTCGTTGGTGTTTATCAATTTTTCAAAGGTTTTTTCAATAACAACCATATTTTGATTTAGACGATACTCATTTTCTTTGACCTTTGACATAGTATTGTTAAAAGTAGAAATAGTAGACTTAATAACGTGAATGTTATCGCGCATAAGTACTGTTAACTGTTTTTCGTCCGACTGTACTTTATTAATAGCGTCCGTGAACTTGTTTGCATCATCAGAATCTAAAGTGCCGAAGAACGTTTTTAATAGGGAGCCACCGGCGTCAAATAGCCCGCGTTTTGAGCGTTTTGTTTCTTTTACATTTACTAAATAGGAGATAGAAGAGAACTTTTTAATATTATTGCTATGTTGAGTCCTTAATGCATTTCAGGAATTTAAGCAATCATCTTTTACTTTAGGAGACTGTGTTGAATCGCAATTTTTAGAAACTCGTTCTAACAAAAATTCGACATTTTCTATATGTGGTTGAATATAAAGAAATAGCTCAAATCTATATAGGTGATAACGTTCCAGTAATCATTTGTAAACTTTAAATCTAGTAACTTATCGAAATATAACCGGGAAACTGCTGACATTAACCTGTAACCAATAGAATGGAGACATGTTTACACTAGACGGAGGCGGGTTTAATTTCGTCATAATGATGGATACGTAAATACAAATGTGTGTAGATATGTTAGTCATTGGAAGTACTTTGGAATGTATAAAGTTCTCGTTCTAAGGTCATTATGTCGGGCGAGTTGTCATCGAACTTAGAAAGTTGCATGACTCTGGGCTCTTGTTTGGGGCTGGCTACCCGTGTGACCCTTGGATGTAAAAGAATGGACACTTGTTTGGGGCTGGTTACCCGTGTGGTCCTGGGAGTTAAAAGGATGGACACTTGTTTGGGGCTGGTTACCCGTGTGGTCCTTGGATTTAGAAGGATGGACACTTGTTTGGGGCTGGTTACCCGTGTGGACCTTGGATTTAGAAGGATGGACACTTGTTTGGGGCTGGTTACCCGTGTGGTCCTTGGATTTAGAAGGATGGACACTTGTTTGGGGCTGGTTACCCGTGTGGTCCTTGGATTTAGAAGGATGGACACTTGTTTGGGGCTGGTTACCCGTGTGGTCCTTGGATTTAGAAGGATGGACACTTGTTTGGGGCTGGTTACCCGTGTGGTCCTTGGATTTAGAAGGATGGACACTTGTTTGGGGCTGGTTACCCGTGTGGTCCTTGGAAATAGTATTTTAGTATTTGGGTGATGAAACAGTGTTAAAACTATTTTTCAATTCTGATGTAGAAGGAATAAGACGTTCATTGCCAATGGGATTTTTATCCGAAATAGAAGACAATGTCACGTTGTCACCGTTAACAATGGGCACTTTAGCCGAAATAGAAGATAACGATGACGTAGATTCAGTGGAAATAGAATTAGATTTAGCATTTCGTAGACTGGACTTAGAAATTGGCTTATTTGATTTAGAAACAGTGGATTTAGATATTGAAGTAGTAGGGCTGGTACCTAAAGTATGGGATTTGCGTTGGTACCGATGCGCAAACCCAACATTTAGTTTAAACAATCACCATTTTCTATTTCTTGTACTTGTGGAGGCAATGATGTCTCGGAAGCCGATTCTATACAATTTTGTCGATATGCTCTTGAACCACTAGGATAGTTATTATTGAAGGGTCGTGAATTATTATACTGTCGTTTCCTGCATTGTGAAATATCATGGCCTATGTTTTTGCAATATCTACACGTAATTGTTGTGTTAGCATTTTGAGACTTGTAATGAAAATTATTAGTATGTGGCTGTGAATGAACTCGAAGTTGCGAGCGTTGCATATCACGTTTCAATTTGCTGTAGCATTCCGATTCTACATGACCCATTTTATTGCAATTTTTACAATATTTAGATATGACAGAAGTATTTTTGGCTAAATTTAGGATCTAAAATTCAATAATAAGAAACAGATTTAATGTAGAACGCGGATATGGCAATAACTAGGGATAAAAATATTTTACTCACAGTAAAATCGCGCACTGGACGAGCATCGTTGGTTGACAGGATTCTTCACAGGAACGGCGTCGGTAGAGATGTCGTTGGCGGCGGTACGAATGTCAGCTCGTTTTCAGCGACGGGACTGCCTTGCAAGTGGCGCAAGACTTTCTGTCGCAGGCAATCGCGACTGGATGCAGCGGAATACGACGACGAGGTGCAGTAGGGCACTGCGAGATACAGTGGGACGAGTCTTCTGATGTTGTGTGGTACAGGAGCAGCGAGATACGGCGAGATATTTGGATGGATTCTTGAGTCGGAGATGTATTACAACGATTGTTTTTGTCAGGAAAGCAAATAGAATTGAGATACGGCTTAGAAATGGGCACTGGTTATCTTAATCGGAATATCGGGCATACGTTTATTTTCACGCAAATCTTACCCAAATATCCCACTTCTGACACCACTGTTACGGGGTGGGTCTAGAAGTTCTTTAAAAAGAAACAATTTTAATTGAGACTGAAACATTATTTAATTAAAAATCAATAGAATTACATAAATACCTAGTGCCCTCAACGAAATCGGAAATAAGTCTGATGTCATATATTAAAATATCGTTTATAATGAATTGCGTCGCTTACGCCAATGCAAACGATGCAGTTTTGTTTTATATGGAATGCCGGGGTTGCGACATCGTAACAGAACGTATGTGATAATTAGAGTAAATATTGACAAACTAAACACAAAACCTTCATTTCGAGCAAGAACTGTTAAATCACTTTGTTTACTGCGATCGAATGTAAATATATTCTCTTGAAATTGCCCTCACATTAATATAATAATCATCAGTGTTGACACGACTCATCGCTTTCGGTATGACCGATCCGATCCATTGAACAAATAATATTGACGATAATTAGTACAGCTTCAGTAAATGCTTCGTAATGATTGTGTATTAAACTTGTATATAGAACTGATAAGTATTATCTGTATATATATATAAACGACCACCGTTACTGACTGACTGCTCTATCAACAACCAGTTCTTACCACTGAACAGATAGTGCTAAAATTTGGCACACATATTGCTATTATAATGTAGACGTTCGCTAAGAAAGGATTTATCAAAACCCACTCCCTAAAGGGGTGAAGAGGGGTTCAAATTTTGTATAATAGAGCATCAAAATCACGTAGGCTTTTCGTGTTTAAACAGCGCGAGGGTAATCCTTTAATTAAATAAACCTGTCTTAGGTTTTATTTTCAAATTAACCCAAAATTTTTAACCGCTGGTAACGAAAGTGATATCGGTTTAAAATTTCGACAAGACAGACATGACAAGAGATCATGTATCATCTTCATCATTATAATAAATTAGTAGTATGCCCGCAGTACTCATTCATGTTTTTAGCAAAAAACATTAATGTCCTTGTGCAGTCGGGCAAAAAAGTACCCAAGATCCTAATTCCGGCCTCAAGCAATCCAACTAACAAGTTTTATCAAAATCGGTCCAACCGTATTCCTGTGATGCGCGTTCTAACAAAAAACTTACAAACATACTTCTTTAGTATCAGGTATCAGGTACAAATCGAGTTTACTCATCGATTGCTTAGGATTTAATTTTTTCTTAAAATTTTATTTTTAAATTTCTCTTTTATAAACTCGGCAGTCGAACTCGGAAGTTGATTCACTTTGTATTTTAGTTTTGTTCGTTTTTAATGCACATAAACCAGGATAACGGGATATAAATAATACATATTTCAGACATCTAACACAACGCCATCTAGTCCCAAGCTAAGTAGAGCTTGTGTTGTAATATATAATTTTCAAATTGTGCTCAATGATTTGATCAAGTTTACAGTCATGTTTCACGACTGAAATAATGATAATAACTCAATACTTACTGCATGGTTGGCCGAGTGGTTTCAGCGGTCGCTATGCCGCTTGCAACTGCGCCAAGTGTCGTGGGTTCAAATCCCACGCGGTACAACACTTTGTGTGATCCACGAATTTTTGTCCCGAGTCTGGATGTTCTTTGTGTCCGTTTCATGTATGTTTGTAAAGTCCCCCACGACACAGGATGTTTATTCCTAATGTGGGAGTTGTCTTTTCATAAAAAAAAAAAAACTGATATAATGAAAAATAAGTTTTATTTGGGGGCTTTGTTTGCAAATGAAACTGAATGAAACTTATTTTTCGTTATATCAGAATTTTTGCAATTTATAATGCAAACATTACCAGGACTCCTATTTCCATTTCAGTTTGAAGTGTATCGGAACCGTCTTTTGTACGCAGGCATTTCTTTGACCGTTGCTTTTTCCTTTGCAACAGTTACACTGATTAAAGGTGTACGAAGTGCCCGTGCAACCTTTAAGTTACTACTAAATCTAACACCTATTGATACTCCCATTCGAAATATAGCCAAACAATGTATTTTTTATGAAACAGCAGGCAAACGACCAGGCGTATCGCCTAATGGTAAGCGATTACCACTGTACATGAACACCCCGCTACACCAGTGGTGTCACAAGTGCGTAGCCGGCCTTTTAAGAAAGAGTACGCTCTTTTCTTGGAGATTCCAAGGTCATATTGGTACGAAAATATTACAGGCGACAGTTAATTTCACAGTTTTGTTGTGCGAGGCAGAAAGTTTCTGGACAAGCACACAGTTGTGGACTGCCAACCATCCATGATAGAGATGAAGGACGATGGAGGAAAGAGGCGGCAGGGATTAATTCAAACAATTTTCGGAACACCCCCTATAGTAAATGTGATACAAGATGCATAGCGAGGCTACATCTCTACGCAGCGTCAGATAGTCCAGCCAAATTGAAACATCTGGGTATTCGAGGATTTGAGTCACTCTCCGTTATATGTGCTCCAGAGGCAGGAGCTGGTACTAGGGTGCCCCTGCCAAAGACGAAAACAGTATTTTATATAAAGACAAATTGCATTTTGACATTGTGTTAACATTCTCAAGCTTTCAAAAATATGGAGGTTTGATTAAAATCAGTAACGTTGGTTATTCAAACGTTGTCGGAAAGATAACTGTCACCAAGCAAATGGTGCACGTGGTGGTTGCTACGGTTCAAGAGTTAACATCAAAAAACATTATTCAGAAATTCCTGGAGTTCACGAAATTTCTGTGAAAGTGTTGCTAAAACGTGCCATACTTACTTCAAAAAACTATCAAGGTTCTATTTCTAGGTTCTACCTAGTTAAGATCAAAAGGGAGCTGAGATGTGTAAAGATAACATTATATTCCATAGCTAAAACATACTTATACGTACATATTTTAAGATTCAGTATAGACAGGCCAATTGGCATTTCAATCCTAATGGGTAATGTGCGGTCAGAAAAGCTTTTACAGTGTCATAGGAGTACAAATAAAATTAACCAAAAGGCAGAAGATTTTTCTTTTTTTTTCTGTAAATGCCATACTAATACAAGTAGGACATTGCTATTACGATCAAGTTTACTGACTATTGTCGTTCCAATAGTTTATTTAACTTTTGACAGCTCTAATACTTCCCTGTAGTGATACCCTGACCCGTTACCTATTCGATTTCTTTCATCGATCGATTTTATGCATTAAGAAGTTTTAATCGATTTAACAAACTCATTATTTTATAGATAATTTCGTACTTCATATTTCTATGTGTTTCAATGTGCGACCTCCTTTGTCAAAATAAAGAAGAAATGGATTAAAAGAATGTTGTTCAAATATGACGGTTCTATGTCATGAAAAAATATATAAAAGGAACTGAATTTTCAAAATGTATTATTGTATTGTGTTGTAATTCAGTGGTTAATATTGTATTTGTTAAACTATTGATGATCTTTATTAAATCTCTCTATGTCTATTTTAAAATAATCTACAGTATTTCAATGAGTAACCTTCAATATAGTTGAGTATTTATATTCCTCCGTATTGATTTATTTGTGAATTCTCACGTTTGGTTGAGTTGAGCGTATCGTTCCTGCCTTCGTTACTGTCAAAATGCCAAAAAAGAAAGTACTCAAAGGACAAACAAGAGAGTTTGTCTTGCGACTTCGTGAATACTTTGAAAAGGAAAGCCGTAATGGTGGGCCTCTTATACCAGTGACTCAAGTTAGAGACCGTGTTGCAGCAGCATTAGGTATTAGTGCTCCAACAGTGGCAAAAATAACAAAAGAAGGCTACGGCAGCAGTGGCATGGAACAGAATAAGCTATCTACACCTAAGAAAAAACGTCCGCCTAGTAAAGTTACAGCCGTTGACAATTTTGATGCTGATGCTATTCGTCGTCATATATACGACTATTACCAAAGAAAAGAGATTCCAACATTAAAAAAACTAACACAATCTCTTCGAAATAGTGGTTTGTTCCGTGGTCAAAAATCTTCTCTGACAAAGGTATTGAAAGACATTGGAATGTTATTCCAAAAATGTGACAAACGAAAAATTTTAATGGAACGCAATGATATTGCTTTGTATAGATGCGATTTTTTAAGACAAGCAAAAAAAATAGAAGATTGGTCGAATGTTGTTTTCACAGATAAAACTTGGCTCAATGCGAATCATACGCTGTCAAAAACTTGGACTGACAACACCGTTGGCTCCACTTCTACAGTACCAATGGGAAAAGGCGAACGACTGATTATTTGTCATGCAGGAACAGTAAAAGGATTTGTGCCAGGCGCTCTAGTAGCTTTTAAATCCCAGAAAACAGGAGATTATCATGAGGAGATGAATTCGAACGTGTATGAAAAGTGGTTCAGAGAAATGCTTACATCACTCGAAGAGCCATCAATAATATTTATTGATAATGCACCTTATCACTCTCGTCAAATTAATAAAATACCAACACAGGCCAACAAAAAACATGAAATTATAAACTGGCTCCGTGACAATGGCGAAGAGGTGAATGAGTCCCTACTAAAAGTAGAGTTAGTTACTTAGTAAAGATATTAAAAACAAAGAAGCTGCCAAAACGATACGTCATAGATGAAATGGCAGCAGAGCATGGGCATACCGTCCTCAGAATTCCCCCATATCACTGCCAATATAATGCAATTGAAATGATCTGGGCACAAGTTAAAGGATATGCTGCGAGGAACAATACAACTCCTCCTTTCACCGCAAGAAAAATGCTGAATTTACTGAAAAATGCGTGTGAAAAAGTAACTCCAGAAAACTGGGCGAATGTTGTAGAAAAAACAAAGAAGGTGATAATGTCGGATTGGGATCGGGATGTTGCATTCGACAATTTATCTATCCAAGAAATGATAATCAATATTACTGAGAACTCAAGTGATGATGATTCCTGGTCATACGAAGAAGACAATTCTTTATAATTAAAATTAGTATTACAGTACCTCTTTTGGTTGTTTTATTTTTAATCCGTAAATTACTACGAATTTCAACATTTTGTACCTGTTCATTACAAGTAGGTACCGCAGGTAGTTTTTATTTGAACCAACTATAGTAAGTCTAAACAATTATTTTAGATTCATTAATTTGCGGCGAATACATTCGATCCCATTACTAGGTACGAGTACGATGGAACTGTTTTCATTACGCAAATTATTTATGCATTGAAACAGAGACATTTAGGGCATTTTAATGCAAAATAATAAAGCTTTTTACGTGATTTGATATAAAATATAATCACAATAATTTTATTGTATGTTTTATTAATATAATCGATAATCGATTTATTTCAAAACCGTTTTTATAGTCTGTGGTCATTAATTACGAATGACACATCCCTAAGTAGGCGGAGCCCGCCCATAAAGTACAGTATTATCTGTAGTACATTGTATCAAAAATTATTACAAAACTTTATGTGCGTGATCTGTCAAAAGTTAAATAAAGTATTGGAACGACTATAATGAGTAATTTTACTTTGACCTAAATTATTAAAACAAAACTATAATAAGATTGTGTCCATTAACACTTTTCTTATTGTCTCTAATTAATTGAGGACACTCTGTTCGTGTGTCCTTGTATTACACTGCACTAAAATGGTAGTATTTTGTTCACTTCGCACTTTCACTTAACTAACTCAAAGGGTTTTACCCTTTTAAGTCTCCTTGTAATATCCGTATTGTCAAGAAGCTGGATAGCCCCAACGTTTACGTGATGATGAAGTCGGCGTTCATGAGCTTCGGCGAACTTTGATATAATGTCTGCGACGAGTTCTACTTTAAGGTCCCGATGGAGGTCGTTCATTCGAATGTACCAGGGTGCATTTACAATACCCCTGAGTACTTTATTTTGAAAACGTTGTATCATCAGTGTATTGGATTGTTTAGTACATCCCCATAACTGGATACCATAAGTCCATATAGGCATAAGGACTTGTTTATACAATAATATCTTATTATGTACGGACACTTTTGAGTGTTTACCTAAGAGCCAATACATTTTTTTGTAGCGAAGGCAGGAAAAAAGCAATAGATGATAATTAAATTTACACTTAAAGATAGCTTGGCATATTGTTGTATTTTCATTTTGCTGCTGTATACAAATATAATTTTGATAATTCTGAATTGATTAGATAACGTTTTTCATACGCGGGAGAGTGATGTTCGAGCACATATGGACCGGGTTACATCATACCATGAACTCACAAAAACCGTCTATGAGTGAGATGACTGGAGCATAAAATTGTTCCCTTTATTTTTTTTTTATTTATTTAGGTAAATAAACAGTGACACAATATATAATTATAAAATAATTGACACAAGACAGGAGCAATTATGACACCAGCGACATTTACCACATATTAACAACAAACAATAAGTGCATGAACCAACGGTCATCTCGCGTTACATACATACATACTTAAATACACACAATTATTCTGCGTAAAAAGAGCTAAAATAGCGCCAATGATCACTCTTGAGTTGCAAGTGTCCACTAGCAACGATAATATCAATAGAAAAACAAGGCATGTATTCAAATCTGTTATTTTGTTTATTATAAAATTGATATTTAAATAAGAGATGCTCGATTACGCGCGAGAAACTTTATTCACTTTTCTTCAAGGAGAGTTAAATTGCATCCATTTTATTACGTTTTCAGACCGATTTAGGTCACGTTCCTTGCAAGTTGAACTTTATCTTACCTCTGTCTCGTGATAGCTTCATATGATTGATAAAATTGTAGTGGCCTTTATTGTTATCACATATATTATTGTTACGAGCTGGGTATTAAATAAATTAAAGTAGTCGATTGATTGCCAAAAAAATAACACAATGTTTATTAATAACACTTTTTACAATTACAAATCACTAAATCACTCGTTAGTCGCACTAGAAGATCTCTTCGATATTTATTCGCTGTATCGTGAAACAATACTGCCCGTACGGCTAACACGTTCCGCTTTTATATGCCTGTCGAGATAACTGGAATCTACTGGAATATTCGATTGATGGTTCGAGACTAAATAGATTATTCTAGAGCCATCTAGCTTCGAGGAAATCGTCATAATGTCCACAGTTGCGCGCTTCCCGACACTAGATGGCGCTGTCTTCAATTCTTCTCGATTATTCTCGTACAAACGAGATCCATCTCCTTATGGCGCAACATTATTATAGACTGCACGGAAGTGGTTTAAGCAATAACCTCGTCGTTTCTGGTAATGTTATGCACACGTTTTTCACATATACCATGGACAATTTAAACTTTACATGATTGAGATTGACTATTCGTTGTTCTAAGTCGGGGTGTTCTTTAAAACCGTTTCATAAATATTTTTAAACTTCCATGACATAACATATGTTGCTAGTAACAGAGTGGTTTCTTGAATACAAAAAAAAAGACTTAGATTTTTGCTTGACATAGTAATCGTGTTGATTTATTTAATGAATATGATACTGCCTATAGTTAGATTGACAATGAGATCAGGCAGATTTATTGGAGTGTTCTGTTTCTTCGAGCTGATGACAGGGGAGCCAGACAAAATGTAAGACCAGTATTAAAAATAACTTTAGAAGGAAGCTTGTCATTAAGCAAAATCGATATCAACGATCGTCAAGAGAGAGATCAAGTTTATCAAAAGAGCAAAATCGACTGAGTAGAAACATGATACCCAATTACTGTTTTGTTGAAGTTTTTGCTTAAAAGTATTTTAATTATCGCGTACAGTCAATAATAATACAATATATAAATTATTGCCTATTACCATTATTTCCATCAATACTTAATGACAATAGATACAAAAGACAAGTGAAGGTAGCGCCGGATTATTATAAAACTGATAGGTAGTGGTATACTTGTTTACTAAATATGAGGCAAACGAGACAACGACTGCTACCTACCTACGAAGATAGCTCTCAGACGTCTACAGCTATAGTGTGGGTTCTGCTTTTACCCTAAGACCACGAGGCTTCAGGCTTCCACTTACAAGAAAAACTACTTCCACCTTCCAAATTATGTTAATACTTGTAAGAACATAAATCGACTCTCCTCTCGCTACAGTTTGTTTTGTCTTTGGCTAGTATCACTGGCCCATTTTACCGAAAGTCTAAGAACGTGTTGAAAGCTGTATCATGCAAGAGGTGATTTGTTTTGATTGTATGTCTGTTATACGTAATACATAAAACATACACATGTAAGTACCACATTTCGAATATACATATTATTATTTTATGAACTCCAACGGTACCTCATACCTGTATTTTGTAATCTTACCTGATGGGAGTGGTATAAACTAAAGATATATCACGTACCTACCTACCTAAGAACTTTGAAGCGATAGACTAGTGCACTAACTCTGTTATAACCACAATGAAGTTAACTCCGCTCGTAAAGCCATTATCGGAAACTTAATGACACTTTTGATAAACACTAAGTACGAAGCAAAGTTAGCTACGAAAGGAGCAACGTCACCTTATTATTAAAAGTTGTTTATTTATATAGGGTGTGCTATTTTTTTCCGTTTTTATTTTATATATGAGCCTGCCAGAGTGACTAATACTCTAACTGATGGAAAGCATTAGTAATGCATCATTTTTGGGAAAAGTCAAATAGAATTACAGTTTGTTTCATTTATCACTGTAAATTAATTAACGTCCTAGTGGTTTTTTAAATTAAGAAACGATTGAAACTTGTCATTTATTCTTAACATATATTAATATCCATACTAGTTATGGAACATACTCTTTTAGCTGTAGCATGATATCAGCCGCTTCACAAGAGTGGCTCATGCCGAGCGTTTTTTATTTTATATACAGCCTTTAGGGCATGAAAAACAAATATAAATCTTTATTATTCGTTTAGAATTTAGTTAAAAATCTTTTTTTACCAAACTAATGCTAGTTTTTCAATAGAAAGTTAGCTTATTAATAATTATTAACTAAGAAAAAAGTACATATGCTTTTCTACTAGTTTACTATATTCCAGCTTACAGTTACTAAACTAAAAGCAAATGCAGTATCTTCTCTTAAGAGTATCGAATCAAGAACCTTTGAAAGCGTTGTCTCCTCACTAAACTTACTATGTTAACAAGAAATCGATAGGTACATCCTGGTGACATGAGTACATAATAATAATAATAATATTGTTTATCTTTTTTATGTATTTAAAAATGTAATTAATATGTATATATAATTAAATAAAGAGAATAATAATAATAAAGCCTTTTATTCGGACAACAGTGTTACAATTTTTTTCTTAAACTAATTCACAATAATGTATGCATTTTTTTTTTCCATTTTTAGTTATTCACGTATTTGATGCTTCTTTACTTTCTGTAGGTCCGTTTGCCAGTTGGCAAAGACTTCCTCCAACTTGCTGCAACATAGATTTTTGATCTTCTGTGACTGTTTTTGCAATTTTCGTAATTTTCTTAATTGTCGTAATTGTTTTTCTGTGTTGTTGGAGGGTTGTGGTCTTCATCCCCCACGAGGACCAGTCGGCTTGGGGGAGGGTGTGTTATTTCTTTTGTTTGGTTTTCGTAGTTTGGTTGGATTATCCGTTTGCCGGTTGTTAATTGCTATTGTTTTTTATGAGTGGGGATATCAGTGAGAGAGTTTGATTGGGTTCTCATCAGATCGAAGGCGTTTATCCTGTTATATTTAGCAGAACTTATCGTTTGTTGCTTTTTAGGTTTAGTGGCGTACGTCGACTGTGGAGAAGTAGATACTTCTCTTTTCCTTTTGTCTGTGTTGGGTCCTTTAACTACTAGTTTATCATAATTCAGATAAGCAATATTTCCCTTTTTCTTTTCCTCTAGTAGCTGTGGTAGTAAAGCCTTTCTCTTTTCAATAACTTCCTTAGAATAGTCTTCCGATATATAGATTCCCTTTAAACTTTTTTTATTTTTTATAATTTGGTCTTTTTTCCACCCGTTTATAAATGATAGTAGCACAGGTCTCTGTTTGTTCTCAACTTTATTTTTTCCTAGACGGTATAGTCTGTTCACTTCATTTTCTTCCACAGACAAATTTAAGTCTCTTTTAAAGATCTCCTTGACGCTTTGAAATAGTTCTACTATAGATTTCTCTCTCTCTTCTAAACCATAAATAACTATATTGTTCGTTTTCTTCTCTTTTTTTAGATATTCAATCTCGTTCTGCAGATTCCCAATTTTTTGTTTTAGTTTTTCATTTTCTTCAATCATAGGAGTTAGCTTTTCATCTATCCGATCCATTATATTCCTCGTAAGAGATTCTTTTAAATCATTTGTCTGTTTCTCCATTTCGATCTTCATTTTATCGAATAATAATTGAAATTGATCATCCATGTTATCGTATGAAGTTGTGTGGAACGAAACGTAAATGTGAATTGGTAGATGGTATTTATTTGTATTGGTAATTGGTAACACGCAGATTAGTTGTCAGCCTGGCCGACTGACAGTTAATGTTGTTTATTTGCCCGGCTGTCAGTTGACGTTGAGTGTTCAATAATTAATTAGGTGTTCTAACCTTCAATGTGGATGTATATTTGAGCTTCACTTTTAATGAGCTGGTCTTGAGAATATCCAAGGATTCTTTCTTATATGTCTTCCGATGTTAATTTGCTGTTGTTTGTTGCAATTCAGTTCTTTAAGGTGTAGCTTTAACTATTTTTAATAGGTGTTTTATTGACACGCACTTCACAGACTTGTTGACACTTCAACGACCGGAAACGGAACGGGCAATGAATACAATGTCTACTTAAATATTAAAAATATATCAGGACTCACTCTAAATCGGTAACCAACAAGAAACAAAGACAATGAAAGCTCCTAAATTAACATATACATCATGGTTTATTTATCTATTTACTACTAACTCGAGAGTATATTCAGATTATAGTATTATGTTGAGAGTCTTATTTAAGTCTTTTCAATTAAGTCTGTGATTTATAGTTTTGTCTATAGATATGGTATGAAGTCGGTTCAGTTATTTTAAACGTCATAATTCGCACCATATCACTCATTTGTCCTCCAACTGCGTTACACAATATCGTGTAATGTAGTTTCATAGTGGATGTGTTTTAGACTACTGGCCCGTGTTGAAAAATGATGGGTCATTTGAACCACCAGGTGACCTATCTAGAACGATAGAAGAGCATAAAATAATAAGATTCAGCACTATGCCGTCACTTGTAAGCTGTCCAACTGAGTGCAGGTGAGAATTCAAAAGTACAGGTAGAGTGAGTACATTTTGGTCATATATTTTTGTACGGCATTCTTACCATCGATAGATCCATGAAAAATAATAAGAAAACGCGCAGTGCCGTATAAAAATGGTGCGCCATAAAGTCGGGTTTTTATTATTATTTTCCGACAATTTCGAGGATAAATTTGGTCATTTGATTTTGTACGGCATCAGTTTCATACTATTTCAATACCGCATCTAATCCATTATTCTGCAACGCCGTACAAAAATCATGCGACAATGAGAAAAAATCGAGGGTTGCAACCCCCTCTCTTTCCATGGTCCAGGGGGTGATTTGACACAACAAAAAAATTAATTTATTTTGAAAGTATTTTATGCATAGATAATATTTTTTCATATGCCGTACATTTTCGTTGGTCCAAAGGGGAAAAAACTGAAAAAGAAAAAATCAAAAAGAAATAATCCATATAACGAAATTTAAGGGGAAATTCATCATGATATACGATAAGACAACTATGAAATTGGAAGCAACGTCGTTTTTCCCTTGATTCCGGGAGTTAAAACAACATATGAAGAGAAGTACCTACATAGCACAGATTTGGTGTAATGCCTACAAACAAATAACGTCGACGTTCGGTGCGATTTCGACTGGTTCCACGGCGAGGAATGCCCCCAAAAAGTCTGTGACATACAGGAACCGGATGAGGAATCAGGCGAAGAAGATGAAGACGACATAGGTAAATAAATAAATCTTTAATCTGTAAGTATTTTATTTATATTTATGTTTCAGAAAATGATAGAGAAGATAATTTGGACGTCGATGAAGACGTTGATTCCGATAAAAACTTAGCGGCTGATTCCGATACTGAATAATTTAAAGAATAACCATATTTTTTATTATCATCATTAAATATATCGCATTTTTCTAAATCAGATGGCCATAAAGTACCCTTAAAATGGTAGTGTCATTTTCATCAGCCTAAAAGATTCTGTCTGCATTAAAATGTACGGCATCATTTTTTCCTAACTTATTTATGTTAATACTATTTTAAACAAGTTATAAAATATAGAAAACTGCTATATTTCATTAATTTATTATATTTAAACTTTTGCAATAATTAGCAAAATTTCAGTTTTTGTATTTCTCTATAATTTTTTTTAGAACTGTTTCTTTTGAACTGCAATACTATATAACAATTGAGTTTTACAATATCATGTTAAAAAAAGTTTCCGTACAGGATCAAATGACTTTACAGCTTTATAAATCAAGGATACGATGAATTTAAGATACTTATTGATATATATTCAAATGAGCAATCATTTTTTGACGGCATTATTTTTAATAGTACTTTTGAGTGCTAGATAATGTTTTGGAACCGAAACCGTACTTTTTCAAATTACCCTCTGGACCACGGAAAGAAAGGGGGTTGCAACCCTTGATTTTTTCCCCTCGTCACATGATTTTTGTACGACGTTGCGGAATAATGGATTAGAAGCAGTATTGAAATAGTATGAAACTGATGCCGTACAAAATCAAATGACCAAGTTTACCCTCGAAATTGTCGGAAAATAAAAATAAAAACCCGACTTTGTGGCGCACTATTTTTTTACGGCACTGCGCGTTTTCTTATTTTTCATGGATCTATCGATGGTAAGAATGCCGTACAAAAATATATGACCAAAATGTACTCACTCTACCTGTACTTTTGAATTCTCACCTGCACTCAGTTGGACAGCTTACAAGTGATGGCATAGTGCTGAATCCTAATATTTTATGCTCTTATATCGTTCTAGATAGGTCACCTGGTGGTTCAAATGACCCATCATTTTTCAACACGGGCCAGTAGTCTACTTGTTGTTTAATCAATATATTTCCGGATATACCGAACTGTACGAACTAATGGATAAAATGTTTAACATTATCGAAGTTTCAAGAAAATATTAAAATCTTCATTAGGTAGAATTTTTTAGGCTATTTATATACAACGGTTAGTAGAAACATTCTATAATGAATGTCGAAAACATTGTTCGATTTCCAGAATGCCCCAATATATAGCATTTTTGTTAAACCATAGTACGTCACATTTGCATGCCAAACGATTTATTATGTGTTGGTCGCAACGCATTAATTTTGAATCTCACAATTTGCATTTTAGGCCTTGTTCAAATAGCGATTGGTTGAGTTTATATCTACTATACATTCTCATAGATCATAATAATTAACTCTATCTTCGAAATTTACACAAAATAATAACACACTTTAGTAATTTGAGGTTTTGGTTAAACAATTGAGCCACCTGAATCATTGCCTATTTACGCACCAAAACCAATAGAGCTAACCAATATACATAAACTACCATTTCGGGCTAACCGAATTACCCGTGTAATCCTATGTAGTGTTGTTGTATTCCCGCTTAAATCACTTTCTCCAACAAGTGAGCTGAGTTGAGCCTACGTTTATTTATGGTCTAATTTTAGAAGTTCAGTTTAGAAAATGTCTCCATTCGCGACAAATGAGGTGTCAAGTGGACAGGTCGTTTTAGCTAAAGATAAGCTCTAGATCGTTGACCGACTGCTTTTAGTTTCTCTACTACAACTAACAGTATGGTAAATTCTAAAACATTTAGGTGTCGTTAGATGATTTTAGATTTATTAACCACATGAATGATTTGATTATAACTGAGGTAATATTGAAAAATATTTTCGATTAATTGTTAGCTTTTAAAGTGAAGTTAAGCCAGTTTTTAGAGACATCCCGAAAAATAAATCATATTGATGAGATATTAAGGTAAATTCAAAATTTGTTTACAACAACGGCACGTTGACACGTGGGCACGTGACGTCATACATCGGCTAGAAAAACATAATCTTCCGTCTGGTGCATTCGGTTATAAATAATGTTTTGTAATACATTGCGACTTAAGAGTCATCACCGCGTTTGAGTACCTTTGACTGCCTCTGTGGCGCAGTGGTAGCATATGCGACTGCTGTTGCTTGCTGCGTGTACTTGAGGTCTAGGGTTCAATTACCGGGTCGGACCAAATGTTTGTATGATCTACAAATATTTTTTTCGGAGTTTGGGTGTTTTCTATGTATAATATATATGTATTTACAAAAAAAAGTATATATATATTTATATCAGTGGACTAGTACCCTTAACACAAGTTCTGCTTAGCTTGGGACTAGATGGCGTTGTGCGTAAGATGTCCGAAATATTTATTTATTATTTATTTACATTTCCCTAAGAATTAGAGGGAGGATGTGGAAGACCTTCGGGAACCACTAAGTATACGTAAAACCTGCCAGAGTATTATAAGATTTTTACTATATGAAAAAAGAAAAAAATCCAGTATAACAAGTTTTATGTAAATTGGTTCATATCCACAAATCAAAATAGCACCGTAGCGATATAACGAAGTCAACACCAAGTTGAACAAATTGAGTCCACTTAAAACTTTTTCTATTGAACGTTATTACTTTGTCAGATGTAGTTTCCAGAAGGAATAATTTCAGACTATTCTGACATTTCTGATTCATATGGGAATGCTTAACATACTATATTTGATTGTATTCATCAATTTAGATTTATAGAAACTTTTTTAATAAAATAATTAAACCGTCGGAAAAACTGAAAACCTAAGAATAATAATTTTTTTTTCATCATACCGCGTCTTCTCTCAGGAGATTGTTAAGGCCATACGTACCCACATCATCCTGTGATAACAACCGGAATCGACTGCTTAACGTGACCTCCGAATTTTTCAAGGTACAAAGGGTTATAGCGACATTGAGAGCAGGATGTTGTCGATAATTTTATGCTGGGCCAACACGGTTTACAAATTACAAGGTACGACCCTTGATAAAGCTGTGTTCGACCTCGGAATGAAAGTAGAGTAAAAACACTTGAGAGTATTGCTTTATCTTATACAGAGCCAAATAAGGTATTACACAAACCTTACGATGAACGAGCTTTACTAGAAATGCAGAGATTGAGAAGTACACACAAGAGACAGATAGGTCTAAAGCTTATTCACCGTGGGGTTCTTTTTGTGATGTAATGTAGCTATTAAAATATAACGTATTATTTATATTTTATGTATTTCACTTCAGTATTAAAATCTGTGAGTAAACAATATATCACCCCTTTTTGTCCACCCTTAGAGTATTTTTTCTTTCCAATTTTATATGGGACCAATTTCGAGTCCCTATCCAATAAAGTGGATTATTAAAATCGGGTTACTCTGTAAATAGTTATGCATTGTTATACATAAAAAATATACACGTTAAATTCGGAAGCTCCTTTGTTTTTTTTTCGATTAAAGTCGTGGTGTTTTCACCATTTATAACTCAAGGACAGTTGGAGCAGTTTTTTTAAATATTGTGTTTTTGGATTTGTCTTGACCCGAAATAGTAGTAATTAATAAGTATTAAAATTTGATATTTATTCATACAACGACGTAAACTGACAAACCATACCCGCTTGTGAGTGTACGCCGCAGGTGGCCCCTAAGAATTTGTGGCGTCTTGCTGCACGTGTGACGGTACAGGCGCTATCAAGGTGACCGTATCTAAGCGAATTAAAAAAAAAAACTGGATTTGGAAACTAGATAACGGATAATACGAGTATGATAAGATTAATCAAAGTAATATTAATCCTAAGAGCCTTGACGACGAAGCATTCCAAAGAAAAACTTAGCAGAAAGCATTTTTTTAATTACTTAGGTTGATACTTTCGAGTCGTATACTTTTCTAATTTATTTTATTCGAGTGTTGTTTTATTATATCTTTTGTTTTGTTTGCATTTCATATTTGCAATGTTTTGATTGCTTATGGTTCGCCTTGTAATCTGTGTAAATAAAAAAAAACGGCATCTCAGTCTGAGTCGACATTGATTTTGTGGATTTAAGACCGAATGTCTTGAAGCTTGTCTGAATAAGAATGTTATGACTAAAAAAAAAGAAAAATATAACTGTTTGGTAGGCCTGTTGGTATATTGGATAGTGACTGGGAGTTCTAATCCGGAGGTTGGGAACTCGAAATTTCCTCGGGATAATTAATTCTCTGACAAACACGCTTATTTTGTTATGTGTGCAAATTATATTGAAAACACATACAGAATGTGTTTCTTAAGTGTATTTGCTTGGATATTTATATGATGTTCACCATCTTTCTTGTACTACAGTCCCCTCTTTGCGAGTCAACGAACATCTATGAAACGTGTGTAGATAATTATTATTGTCAGTATGTAGAACAGGTACATTAGTTAGTACGTTTATATGTTATGTTAACAAGTAAACTACACAACCGATTCCCGGTAGGACATAAACAAATCAAACGTAATGAAATACACAGATGAAGAACATTCACGTGTCAAACACTAATTATTTAGCTTGTGCCTGGTATTTAGCATGAATGACTAAGTTAGATAATAATAATAATAATAATAATGTCTTTATTTTCTCCCACAAAATTTATGTAACAATTTTATACTTAAAGCTTATAATGTACATTTTTGTGGGAGTCAGGAAGCCAAACTAGGATAAACCCTGTGCTATGGATTCCTGGCTCCCCCTCACGGCAACATATACATTTCCTTTTAATTAACTTTTAATATTTATTTATGAAAGAGAACAAAACTAAATTTAAAATAAGTAAATGATGTTATTGACGGATTAAGAAAAAGTATTTTGTGTGTGTGTGTGTGTGTGTGTGTGTGTGTGTGTGTGTGTGTGTGTGCGTGCGTGTGTGTGTGTGTGTTGTGTGTGTGTGTGTGTGTGTGCGTGCGTGTGTGTGTGAGTGTGTGTGTGTGTGAGTGTGTGTGTGTGTGTGTGTGTGTGTGTGTGTTTGTTGTGTGTGTGTGTGTGTGAGAATATATGCAGTATGTATATGTGTTGATTGTATATGGAATGACTATGTATGTTTTAAATGTCATTAAAGGACACAGATGTTTAACAAACAATTTTAAGGAGGGCCTCTGTTTCGTCATAGTCAAGCGTAAGAAGCCACTCCGTGACTTGTCTTTTACATCTCATCCTTGCCATATCAACGACTGAGAATAGTTGATTTGCCCTGTTATACAACCGACTCGCTCTAAAACTGAAAAACTTTTGTGCAAAAGAAGTTTTCACTGCAACAGATTTACAGACTGCCAAATGTCTTCGGGAGATAGTCTTTTCCTTTATTACTGGGTAGTTAATGGAGACATGTTTTCTGAGAATAATTGCTGAAATGTAGAGTTTTCTAATCGTTAGGACGTTTGCTTCTTTATAAATACTGTTTGTGGGATAAAGACGCGGCTTGAAAAGAGCAACTTTTAAAATTAGTCGTTGCACACTTTCAACGTTCAGAATTTTTGTCTTATCTGAGCCTCCCCAGGTGGAGATACCGTATGATAGAACAGACTGGCAGAGAGACTCATAAACAGTCTTTATCAATTTCCAATCTGCAATGTACCTGAGATTTTTAAATATGGGAACTAGTTTTCGAACTTTCTTTACTAAGTTTAAGATGTGTGCATTAAATGATAATTTTTTGTCGATTTCTATGCCCAGATATTTAATTGAATCAGTTGTTTGAATAGTTGGGCAGGAGATACAGTCTCCAGTGAGAACCTGGTTACAAGTGTGAGCATAGATGTTTAGATTTGTGTTATCTGTTTTCTTATTGTGAATTGAAAACGTAATATATTTTGTTTTAGAAGCGTTTAGTGTCAGTTTATTTAATGCAAGCCAATGATTTACCGTGTTGAAACCTTTTTGGGCAGCACAAAAAGTCTCTTCCCACGTATCTCCATAAAAAGTCAAAGTTGTATCATCCGCATAAGAAAGAATGTTACAGTTTTTTAAATTGAGCTGGCAAAGATCGTTGATATAACAAAGAAACAATGTCGGACCCAGAATGCTGCCCTGTGGCACCCCAATATTAACAGGGCTATCACCACTTTTAACGTTGCCAATTCGAACAGACTGAAATCTATTTTGCAGATAATCCTGAAATAGTTTAAGCTGTGTGTTTCTTACGCCCATGTGTTCCAATTTCAGCAATAGTCGCCTTGGACAGACAGTATCGAAAGCTTTCTGAAGGTCTAAAAAGACCGTCAAACACTTTTTTCCATTGTCCATCTTGTCTACAAGAAGTTCAGTGAAACTATGTAAACAATCTGTAGTTGACCTACTCTTTCTGAAGCCATATTGGTTATCTGAAAGAATTCTTTTATCTTCCAGAAACTTAGTCATTCTATTATTTATTATCCTCTCCAGCACTTTAGAGATTGTAGGGAGCAACGAAATCGGTCGGTAGTGTCCAAGGTTGTTTTTGCTACCGTTTTCCTATCCCACCCCGCCCCACAATCAGATCGAAGGTTTGCGATCAGCGACCCAACCTCTTGTTCTGTCGTTTCCAAAAGAAAGAATGAGTTATGGCCTGATGAAAATTTTATGTCTTCTATTGGAAGAGGAGGAAGGTCTGTTGGTATTTTATCAGCAAGTTCCAAGCCAACACCAGCGAAATATGCGTTAACTACGTTTACTGAGTCATGTGGAGAGGTTTTTAAATTTAATAATTCCGTAGAAGGGTCGTTTGGTTTATTCAAATTATTGATAGCTCTTATAGCAGTCCAGATCTTTTTGTTATCATTGCCAGCATCCTTAAGTATATTACTTTCGTATTTCCTTTTACTTTTCTTTAGTATATCATTGCAAAAGTTTCTATATCTTTTATAGGCTGTTTCTAAAATAAGATTGTTAGGATAACGCTTTAGTTTATAATGCATTCTGTCTCTTGTTCTTATACACTTTAAAAGGCCAACGGTAATCCATGGCTTTAGGGTGGTTTTATTTCTTGAGATTTTAATTTTTGTTGTATTAGTTGTTATCTTTTTTTGTAAGTTTTCCATAAGGAATAACATGCTTGTATTTATATCTACATTATTTTTGTATATATAGTCAAGATTTATATTATTGCAATCATTTTGAAGATTTTGAAAGTTAGTTTTAGTAAAAGATTTTAATTTATTGTAATACATTTGATCTTTTGACCGTAGACAAAAAAGGGTTGGCTCGTGATCAGTCACAGTAGTTTGAAGAACAAAAGTATGCGAGAATTTTTTAGTTTTTATAAAAACGTGATCTAGACAGCTATTTCCTCTAGTCGGCTCATAATGGGCAGGTATTAAACCATAGTAGGAGAGAAGGTCGAGGTATTCAGATGCTACTGTATTTAATTCCACTAAATTAATATTAATGTCACCCATGAGTATTATATTTTTAAACCCTGTTAATTTAGTTAAAAGATTTTGCAATGTCCGCAAAAAGTTATCTAAAGTGGGGAAACTGGGCGGTCTGTATAGCGCGATTATGACTGTTTCAGTACTAATCTTGAGAAGCAAACAATTCGCCTCCAAGATATCCGGCTCCTCTATCGCAAATCCAAGATCTTTCCTTATGTAAACAACCACACCGTCGTTTTGGTTGTAGTTACGTGTCGTTTGGAAACTCGAGTATCCAGACATTTGCGGGATGCTATTCACAAAAGAGAGCCAACATTCTGACAGTATTATAACATCACAAGTAAAATTGAATCTCCTGTGCAATACATTTAACCCAGAGAAATTTTTGTTAAGACTTCTTATATTCTGATGTAAAATTTTTAAGAATGACTTTGGCTTCGATAAAGTAGTTTCACAAGACTCAGGTTCACAAATATGCAAATTCGTTATGTAGCATTTTTCCAAATTTTTTAAATTATTTAAGTCAGAGAATTTAGTATTTTGTTAGTTTGATGTTTTGGGTTGCGTATAATTTCTATGATAAAAGAGCGGGCAAGTAGAGCAAAATTGTTTAAAGTGATATGTTGTAGAAGAGGAACAGAGTATATGTGTGTGTAGGTAATGTGTAGTGTAATTGTTACTAAGAAAAAATGAATGAACATGAATTCGGTATAAATAGAAGCAAACATGCAAACAAGAAAACATCTAAAAATAAATATAAAGGTAAACTTAATTAGTCAAATTTTTGTAAGCAGGTTCTCAAAATCCTTTTCACACCTTATAATTACTATTTTGTCGAGTTCACTCTTCCGTAGGAAAACTCGCCCAAGTGTGGTCCAACAGTACGCAAACTTGTGCTCCTTCGAGAATTTCCTTGCCAGGTAGTAAAGGTGTTGCGTTTGTCGCGGCAGATAGTCGGATACATAGATAGGTGTCTCGGGACCGTTGATATGTAAGTGAAAAGAGTTTAGTTTCTTTTCTTTATTATTTGATTTGAATTTTCTCGTCTTCTTGAGTATGTTTTCCTTTACAGTTGTACTGGCTAGGTCGACAACAATTTTGGTGGGTTTGTCCTTTCTGTTTAAACAGTGGACCTCTCTAATATCCGACCGTTTCAAGGAAGCACCAACAGCTTTAGAGGTGTTCAGTACAATCGCGCAAAGATCTTCTTCATTTTCCTCTGACGACAAAGGAATATTCTTGATTTCAAGCTTATTGATATACATCAAACGCTCCAAGTCATCAACCCTTTCTTCGAGCTGTTGAATGCGCTTATGATCATTTTTCTTTTCAGATTCTAAAAGGGCCACTCTTGTTTTCATTTCCTCATACTGTTGAGATACGAAAGTGATAGACTCCTTGATTTCCGAGTTCTGTTTCATAATTTCACGCATCG
Source organism: Spilarctia lutea (assembly GCA_916048165.1). Classification (NCBI taxonomy): domain Eukaryota; kingdom Metazoa; phylum Arthropoda; class Insecta; order Lepidoptera; family Erebidae; genus Spilarctia; species Spilarctia lutea. Next base: position 25,884,761 of record OU696470.1, on the reverse strand, counting down.
TATTATGTAATTCAACCAAAGAACTGTCCGTCTTGCCACTACGTATTTCACAACGCTCTGTATGAGAATCAATTAGTTTCTGCATTTCGCCCATCAAACGCTCCTGCTCGTCACCGTGTTTACGCCTACGCTTTGTGATGTTAGTATTTTGCAAATCTGTTGAATTAGTCGCAGATCCACTCTGTCCTAGGTTTGATGTTTGTGATCGCGGGTTGACAACTACAGACGATGAGGATTGAAGTTATATTTTGTGGTTTGAGGTTGTGAGCCCGCAAATCCACTTCATCACTCGATAAGTTTGTAGGCGTTTTAGGTGGCGTGCGTCGTAGAGGCATTTCTACTCTCGAGTGTTGAGTAACTTTGACCAGAATACCAACATAGAATAGTTACTCTTTTAACTATTTTAATATCCTTTTCCAGCTTTGAAATTCTATGATTTTATAGTATTTGCAGAACTGAACGGAAAGCGTGATTTATATTGTCTATGGTTTTTTTGATGACGAGAATATCGGTGCCGTCAGTGGGGGCAACTTAACAAATGTTGACCATCACTGAGTATGATTAAAAAAATTCAATTTTTTCTTCGTAACTGACAATATTTTTGCTGGCATCAATGTTCCCCTAACAATGGAATTGTTATATGTTCAACTGACAAACGTAGGGCAGTTTTGTAGCAGTTTAAAATATTTCTATCCACGTGCCCGATCTTTATATCAAATCGAAATGTAAACATTCACACTGTTTTGATTGAAAATTTTTTGTCACTTATTATGAATATTCTATCACTTAATATATATATATTACCGAGATAACAACGGTGCTATAGTAATAACACGTATACTTCACATTCATTTGCAATTTATCACTTAAATCCACTTAAAACTACTGAATTTAACTAATCAAACAAAAATCACTTGTTTACGCGGCTGGTGTTGCCAGAGGAGGATAGATAGATAGATAGATAGAAAACTCTTTATTTGTACACCATTTTACATATTATAAGACGACATATAAATATAATGTAATGTACAAAGGGCGGCCTTATTGCCGAAAGCAATAAAGTTAGAAAGAGAATCAGATATTTTTATGTATAATGAACCACTGGTCATTTTCGTCAAATCCCTACTGAGAATTTTCTGTGCTTGAGGTTTCGGGTTCGATTCCCGAGTGGGACCAAATGTTTGTATGATCTGCCAATGTTTCTTTCGGAGTTTGGGTGTTTTCTATGTATATATGTATGTATTTACAAAAAAAAGTAGTAGTATATATGTATCAATATCAGTTGTCTAGTACCCATCTAGTACACAAGCTCTGCTCAGCTTAGGACTAGATGGCGTTGTGTGTTAGATGTCCGAAATATTTATTTATTATTGTAATGTAAATAGAAAAATCACAATTATTTTAAAAGTTATGTTTTTCTAAATAGGACATAATGTTATTATATGGTATGGTATTTTATTAAGTGTATTAGCCATCATCTTAGGCATCATCTGGCAATATTGGTCATATATATTCATTTTTGGAATGAAATAAATTTGAAAGAAGGCTTCATTAAAAACTTTTCGTGAAAGAAATGGTCACCTTTCTTTTAAACTTTTCCCAGTAAATTAATAGACATTTCTCTAAAGGCCTCTGTAACAAAATGAATAGTAAAAATGTATACGGATCCTTTACTGGCACTTATCCGGAATTTTTACAGTTCATATTCTGTTTGACAACCGTGAAATCTCTACAGTAAGCCGAATACAAACGCACTTGACGCGCTTCACAAGGTAATATCTATCTTTTGTTCTTGAGTGAAAGTGTATTATACTGTAGTGTCCTCATCTTGAAATGTGGAACTTATATACAAGCGTATAATGTATATTGCTGATCACTTACACCGGACGTCATCTCGGATAAAGATCCTATTAGCTCTATGGTTTGATGTACATTTTTATTATTTATTTTATGACAATACCATTCAATGATAATTTATTTATAATACCTAATAATCTTTAGTTTGCAAAACTAATAATGACTACCTCTGCAAAAGCCATACCATTCAGGGATGACTATTTTTTTATGGGCATACGAGCAGGCGTATCACCTGATGGTAAACGATTACCGCCGCCCATGGACACCCGCAACACCAGAGGTGTCACAAGTACGTTGCCGGCATTTAAGGGGTTAGGTAGGGGTGTAAGTATACTATATATACTCTCTCTATTTTAAATGCGAGTGTAGAATAATAGTGGCTACTCCTTCGAAAGAAAGATCAGCATTAATATAATAGAAAGACTAATATTTTGTAAAAACGTAATACAAGACGACAGTAGTAACTTCATTCATCATCTCAGATATCCTGGGATTGCAGAAGACAGCGCATGGGCCGAAACCCAGAGTAGCGACGCGGCGACGTGCTGTATTATATATTTCATATTAAACTAGTATCGTTATAAATGGATCGATAACAATGTTACATCGCACCACATATCTCTTTGCTTACTGTCTGCCTGCGTCTTTATTGGTGTGTAATTGTCTTTTAGTGCTTACATATTTAAAGTGTCAATTAAAAATTTAAACTAGTTTATTTCATTTTTCTATGACATTTGACGTAAAACAAATAAAAATATTTTTAAATACAACTCTCGCGCTAGGAAACAGACACGAAGAACATATTACTACAACCCGTCGTAAATATCTGCGAATCTTGCTTAATGACGTTATGCAAACTAGAGTGTTAATGTTTCGCCACTGAACAAGAATGAGATTACGATAGCAATAGAAGAGCGTACTACTTCCTAAAAGGCCGGCAACGCACTTGTGACGCCTCTGGTGTTGCGGGTGTCCATGGGCGGCGGTAATCGCTTACCATCAGGTGATACGTCTGCTCGTTTGCCCACTATATAATAAAAAAAAAATGCAAGAATAATACACGCGTGTCGGTGCTTACGTTTACAACGGTACTAGATAGGCGAAGGCGGGGCGATGCGTGGGGAAGCGAGAGGTGAAGCGCATTTCAGCCGGTTGCGCATATATTTCCGACGGATAATACTTTGTATCACATTTGTATATCTTTTGTGGGAATTATTTCATGAAACGGACGGAAAGTGTTAAACTAAGACAGCAAGCGTGCGCAATAGTATTTGATGCACAAGTTTCCTCTCATTGAGCTCTCATATTAAGCGCAAGCGATGCTCGAGTTGGTCGATAGATATCTCATTTATCAGTGTTATGTCATTTAGATTAAAGTTTAGAACCTACTTTCTACTACTGGCGTCATTGTACCCTCCATAAAAAAACAACGCAAATTTCCAGTTACATAAACGCTAACCAAGTAAATTGTAAAGATATTATTGCTGAACACGAAACGGCAATAATATTAGCTGACAAATTTACTTTAATTATAACAATAGCACAAGGTCTCCCACTGCGGCAGCACTCAAGGTCAAACTGTGATGGTAATCTCAGTAGGTAACCACTGCTATACCTATTTTTTGTAGCAATATAAACCAGGACTTCAGATTACTAGGTTAGTAATAATAGGAGTGTAAGCATGCAACTTTTTTTACTTTTTAACTAGTGCAATACTGACGTCAGACGGAATACGGTTTGTTTAATTCTGCTACGGTTTCATGATAAATTTAAATTGAACATTTTTGAAGAGAATTTTATGTTCTGGCTTAATATTATGATACTTATTATCATTGAGAATAAAATTCATGTGACAGCAAAGTAGAAAATATAAAGTTTTACAAAGTAAATACAATCTCTGAAATAAAAGGATCTTCGTGTCTTCTCAGTGTTAGTCTCAGTGGTAAACGTTGTAAAAGGTCACTAATTTAAGAATTTAAAAGGTTAAAAAAGACATTGGGGAAGAAATATGAACAATGATATATAGGAAAGAATGCATTGAGTATTTTAAACTATAAATAAATTACCTGTATATATGTGTATACATGCATGTGCAGTCCATGTGCATCATACCAGTTACTTGACCGCATTTTAAGCCATTCCCGTGTCTAAACATAATTAAGACGCAGTTGTATTCAAAGCATAATTATTTAAATATAATGTCACGCTCATCCCAGATTTAGGCAAGGAGACTTTTTATCATTTACACAGGCATAACTTGTTTAAGTTGTTATAACAATTGCTGTTAACGCATCTTGAACCGATGTTGGAAATTACAAATAAATAATAAATATTTTGCACATTTAATACACAACGCCATCTAGTCCCAAGCTAAGCAGAGCTCGTGTCATGGGTAATAGACAACTGATATAAATACCTATATTTTTTTTTTATAACACACATATTATACATAAAAAGACCCAAACTCCGAAACAAATATAAACTCAATAGTCTACCATGGTGTGGGTCACCAAGCTGAATTGTTTTATTGTATACATTTGTAATTAGTATGGTGACCACCACTCTTGGATTCTTTTTATGCTTTCCATCAGACAGAGTAGTCATTTTGGCAGGGCCAAATATTAAAAAAAAAACTGTCAATACCAATAAACTTGTAAAATCATTATATATTTAGGATAAAAATTTAAAATATAACCTATAGGTTATGCTGATAAGCTTATGGAATTCACTAAATAATTTATCAACGCAGAATCTGACCACCTTGGTACTTGACAAATTGACAGATTTTTAAATTGTAAGCACTCACTTAGAAAGGATTTCTGGTAATTTCACTGCCAGAAGTTAAGTAAGGAATGAATGTGTAAAAAGAAATAATCACGCTAGCAAAGCCACAGGCAACAATCAGTAGAATATAATGGAGCATTGTGTTCGTATCTACTACTAGACCTAACTACCTATAACAGCGTGTCTTCCTCTTCACGTCACGTAGCAAGTGAAAGCGTAACTAGAATAGATGGTAAATGTATTGGAAAAGTTTTTATAGTATCCATTTTACTTCCATTTTGAGCTGACATATAAATTATTGTACTAAGTTTTTTAACCCTAAGCACTTAAAGTGTTTCAACCAGATTCCACAGACTAACTCTGTCACACAGTTTTTTTTATGTAATAGTGGGCAAAGCAGCAGACGTATCGCCTAAGCTGGTAAGCGATTACCGCCGCCCATGGACACTCGCAACACCAGAGGCGTTACTAGTGCATTGCCGGCCTTTGGGGGATGGGGAGAGGGACTGAGGAAGGGGTTGGGGTAGGGTCTCCGGAATCCTCACTCACTAGGTGAAATACAGTGCAGGTGCTGTTTCACACTGGTTTTCTGTGAGGCCATGGTATCACTCCGGTAAACACATTGGAAGAGTTAGTATCGTCTCCATTCAAATTATGCCTATCTTCAAATTTGTGAAAAGATAAAAATTAAAAACATTGCTGTGTTTGGAGCCATAAAAAAAGGTGAGAATATTTTTTTATAGTCGGTTTCCGGTACCTGATGGCATAGGATCCTGAAATTAGATGCGTACGTAGGAAGATGTTAGTTGTGTAATACTCGTATTATATCCTATGGGAGAGGCAATCGAGAAGGCAATGCACTTGGTAGCGAGCGAGACTATCGCTCCATCGTCTCCGACTTACAAAGTGAGAGTACGAGTATTTTCTTTTCTTTTTAGTTAAGACTGAGGCTTGGCATTAGATGCTATGAGCCTATTGCAATACTGTTTACACGAAGTACTCACAGATCTATTGCGATAGAGAATGTTAAGTTCTTGTTAAAAAATAATATGAGAACATAAGATACAATTAGTGTAATCATTAGAAACTTCGTATCAAAATAACAGTACTGTAGTCTTAGTTAATGGTACAATAACAGTGCTACGTACATGTGTTTGATATTTGCCCACGGCGTTTATCCAACATTGTACAAAGTAGCAACAATCCTCTAGCTATGAAGTTACTGATTTAGGCAATAAAATTTAGGATACTACCTTAATAAAATAATTAGTCAAATATTCATTAAACATTTAGAACAACATCTCACAACGTTCGATGTGTAGTATACAAAAAATCAATATAATCGGGATACATCACAATGTTGCGACGAGAAAACAGTAGCCAACAGTGCAATGCGTTTTGAAGAATTATTTGCTAATGATTTAAATAAGAACACATTATGTTTCAATGCAAATATATATACGCACATCACACACACACAAAGAAAAACATCATATCATATGACTCATGTACCGAACCCGTACTTCATTGCATTGTACAACATAAGCTGAAAGTTACATACTCGTACATTATTTCTGTAATAGTAAAAGGAAAGTCTTTAGTTGGTAGGTTGGTATTGACTTTATGTCAAGCGTCTATTGTAAACTTTCATAAAGCGCAATGTGAGGAATTTTCTTCAGTCATTGTAACTCGTGAACTACATTTCTATTAAATAAGTTTGATTACTTTTTAATCAAGTTAGAAAATGTGTAATTTTGTCTATGTATATAAAAATGAATTGCTGTTTGTTAGTCTCGCTAAAACTCGTGAACCGCTCGTCCGATTTTGCTGATTTTGGTTTTGAAATATTTGTCGTAGTCCAGCGAAGGTTTAAAAGGTGAATAAATATAAAAATAATATTTTTGGAACGGACCGTCAGTGAAGAATGTTACAAAAACAGGGAAACGTTATTACGCTACGGGCATAGGAGACGTAAACGAGGTTGCGTGGGTCAGCTAGTTGTTTGCAAGTCTTATTTAAGTATTAAGTACCAAATGATGTAGTTAAAAATACCTCTCATAAAATGACAGCTGTTTCTACAATTTTATGTCGTATTAATCATATCACGCTTCGTTACAATCTTTTCATTGTTTAGTAACTAGTTTAGTAATCTTGACAAGCAATATTACGAATATTATTATCATGAACTCATCAGCAGCCTTTAGCCGTGTACTAATGGACATCATGCTGGCCAAACGTATTAGTATAAAATTGGTTAGAACTTTTTTTTTCAGTGCTGTTGTATATATTCTTGTATGGCACTGCCAAAATGTCTCTATTCTGTCTGATGAAAAGCATAAACAGAATTCAAGAGTGGTGGTCACCATACTCATTGCGAATGCAGACAATTCAGCATGGTGATCCACAGTATGGCGGCCTAATGATGCTTTTGCATCATTTGGCCGTAATAGTACGGGTGAATTTGAATGTAAATGTTTGCATAGTAGATTTCTTGCCCAATCTTTACGTTTAGTAGGTTCGATTAAGTTTAAAGCACGAAACTAGAACAGATCACGCGCATATTACAAGACGAATACTCTAATATTACAAGAGACGCAGGATATAGATTTCAGACTTAATTTTACTTTACTCATTACACGCGCCACCAAACGGTCCACGACGATATGTTAAACTGCAAACTACTACCACTAACGCGCCTAGAGAACGCGGCTGAGCGAACGACCTGGAAGGAATTTTTAACTCCTACCCTCAATAATTACCAAATTTTCTGCTCCGTATTTCAAAAGCCCTAATTCGTATAAATATACATACACCTGTATATATCATTCTATTAGGAGATTACTTCACGCACAAAATCGGCTTAATTAACGCAAATCTATCCACCATAAAGGAATTAACACAAATAAATTGTTGAACGATTACCTAAAATCTCCAATTGAATCGAATTTAATTTAAATAATCGTATAGGTATAATATATGTTTATACTATTTTTTTTAAATACCACAACGTTTGTACCTATTACTTAAAATTTTACAGATATCTAAGTTTAAATAGTCTTGCTTAAATTAAGTGAAAGGGGGTCAGCGGTTATTTTGTTGAAAAACAAACATAGCACGCTCTTTGGCATGGTGTAGAGGCAAAGGAGTTACACATCACTTATATAGTAAGATCCCAGGGCCGCCAGACGTCACGTATTTTCTGACGAACGAAATGTGGCTGATTGCATAGTGGTAGTATGTACTAAGAACGCATGCCTACCTGCTAACTTGATTAGACGGCCAATTTTCAGGTATCAGGTAATCAAGGTACTTAAAAACATAACGAACCTCACGTAAATTCTGAAAGCTGATTTTCACGTATATTTTAGGCAATATCCTTAAAAATAAGTCGCCAATACTCCCAGACACTTTCCGTGGGCCGATTTGCTTAACAGACGCTTTCAAGCTACCAAAATAATGACGTAACTTCACGTAAATTCTGATGCTCCATTTTTATATATGTCTACCAGACAACTATTTTAAAACCTCTTACAAAAAGACAGACCGATCCAAGGGGCCAATCATCCCCTAAATTCAATTTTAATATCTCTGTGGGTAAGAGCGCGAGGGCATTATCCACGCGCATGAGACTGAGTCAGACATGTATTAGGATATATTGACTTCTCTGTCTCTCTGTCTCTCTCTTACAGTTCACTCATATCAATTGATTATTAATTTTAAAAGAAAATCAGTTAAAAATTAAATAATCAGGTAAATAATTAAAAATTAACTTGTAAAAAAATGCTCATTTGACTACCATAATACTTGAATTTTATCGTCCCGGGTAAAAAAAATATAAATAATTACGTATGGAAATTGGCCCTATATAATTATATGTAATGAATTTTTTCGATTTTGTATAATTATATATAATTATGAATAATTATACGAAATCGCGAAAAATCGTTACATATGTGGTAACTTCCACATACAGCGCCATCTACCTCAGATACACTGCACTACGGAGCAACGTACAACACAAAGAAACTACCAATCCTGAATCGCGCAATAGAAGTTCTCGATCGTTCGTCGAAGTTTTGATGGTACCAGCACTGCGGGTACATTCCAATAAGCAATGTACCCGCAGTGCTGGTACGGATACGGATTGGTGCAGAGGATGTGGAGTGAGTCCACAAATTTACCTACCTCGGAAGCGTCGTGTCAGAGACTGGGGGAACTGAAGAGGACATCACTTTGCGCATTGCCAAGGCTCGAGCAACCTTTGCACAGTTGCGGCCCGTGTGGCAGTCACGGAAATTGACGCGAAGAGTGAAGTTGAAGATATTCCAGTCCAACGTCAAATCCGTACTGCTATATGGGTGTGAGACGTGGAAGGTCACAAAAGATATCTCGCACCGGCTCCAGGTCATCGTAAACCGTTGTCTTCGCCGAATTCTCGGTATTTACTGGCCCGAGAGAATCTCCAACGAAGACCTAATGGAGCGCTGCCGTGAAACACCGATCGACATTCAGATCAAACGTCGCAAGTGGAGCTGGATTGGTCACACACTCCGTAGGGATTCCGATCATATCGCCAAACAGGCGCTCGATTGGAATCCTCAAGGAAAACGTAAACGTGGCCGACCCAAACAGACCTGGCGCCGTACAGTTGCAGACGAGACGAAAAAGGCCGGAAAGACGTGGAGCCAGCTAAAATGCAAAGCTCACGACCGAACGCGATGGCGGAATGCTGTGGACGTCCTCTGCCCCAACTAGGGGACATAGGACTATAAGAAAAAGAAGAGCACTGCGGGTGTAGTCTATACGCCGAATGTGATCGTGTCAAGTTTGAGCGATGGCGGCTAAGAATACTATTTTTCGATCTACCGCGTTCCCGTGACATTCTGTCGATTTTTTCTGTTGACATCATGACATGCAGGTGACTTGCTTGGTTAACGCGGCCATTTCAGAATATTCACTACTGCGCGACGTAGAAGCGATTGCTAATGTTGAGGCTGCTGGTGCTTGCAAGCCGATGACGTCGTTTATCCGGTCAACTAGGTCAGCCAGGTCCTCCATCCTTACAGAAGAAAACAAAGAGAAACAAACAGAAGTGTAGCAAGTATAGTTAGCACGATTCATTGGATAATTTTACGAAATCGCATAAAATCATTACTCAACGGACACAGTAGAACACTGAATACTTTTCATGTGAGCAGTGCTGCCGGATACTGAGTCAACTGTAAGAGAGAGATAGAGAGACAGAGAGGCAGAGAAGTCAATATATCCTAATACATACATGCTACTCAGTCTCATGCGTGTGGATAATGCCCTCGCGCTCTTACCCACAGAGATATTAAAATTGAATTTAGGGGATGATTGGCCCCTTGGGTCGGTCTGTCTTTTTGTAAGAGGTTTTAAAATAGTTGTCTGGTAGACATATATAAAAATAGAGCATCAGAATTTACGTGAAGTTACGTCATTATTTTGGGAGCTTGAAAGCGTCTGTTAAGCAAATCGGCCCACGGGAAGTGTCTGAGAGTATTGGCGACTTATTTTTAAGGATATTGCCTAAAATATACGTGAAAATCAGCTTTCAGAATTTACGTGAGGTTCATTATGTTTTTAAGTACCTTGATTACCTGATACCTGAAAATTGGCCGTCTAATCAAGTTAGCAGGTAGGCATGCGTTCTTAGTACATACTACCACTACGCAATCAGCCACATTTCGTTCGTCAGAAAATACGTGACGTCTGGCGGCCCTGGGATCTTGGACTATTAGGATAAGTGAATACTAACACCCTATAGTTCATCTATCATCTCATCATATTCAAAAGTACCGTTTGACAGTCCGACAGTTTGCTGAATCGGGAGGGTGTCAAAGAAATCGATCACTACAATATCCGATTCTCGATATTAATGCTGGCGGCGACAGGTTTTGTCCGATCTGTCCGACCAGGACTTCCTTATACGAGTATATACAAAACGTTTCTTTAAATATACCAATCGATTTCAATTTTACAGATTTTTGTACTAAATGTGAAAGATACAATAGAATTTCCACTCATAAAAACTTCTACGATTAAAACATATAGGGTTCATAACAGAAAAAAATATTTTTGTTATGAGATTTCATTGACAGTTGGATTTCAGTTGATTTTTTTGTGATATAAACATTAAAGAACGTTTGGATTGAAAACGACTAGTTATAAATTGTATTATTCGTACATTTTAACAATGATTGTTATGAAAGTGAATTTGAAGAGTCACAACACTATGGTAAAGGATTACAATACAATACATGTACAATACGTCATTTCAAATTCACATAGTCAAGACTACATGAATTTAAAATGAGGTATTGTACATCTTGTGATAAAAATGTAATAGCTTATGAAGTTATTTCAATGTTTTGCCTATAAAAAGAGTTACGCCTGTACAAAGTTATGATAAAAAGTATAAAACGCCATCGGTACTTTTTAGATTAGATGGACTATAGTTACTACCAGAAGAGTAGCCCAAGAGCCAGCGTGTTGACAGCCTGTGAGTTCATTTGCCAAAATTTGTGGGGAGGGGATTTTGGTAGAAATTACTAAGGAGCGGTTTATGTTTTTCTGAAGCTGTCTAAATGTACCCAAGCTTGACTCTCCACTCGTGACTGCATGTATAGCGTAGTGGTATAAGTGATCACTCACTTTTTACATCTGTGAGTGTTGTCTCATGCTAGCGATTATTGTTGTGTGAGACAACATCTTGCGTGATCCACAAATTGTTGTTTTGATTTGGGTACTCTTTGTATTCCTTTCATGTATGGTTGTTAAGTCCCCCGTGATGCAGCAATATTTGTAGTGCTGGAGTTGTCTCAAAGAAATCTCTTAATAGGTATATGAGGTCCTCTGAGGTAAGCTTCAGTAAAACTGTGCGATGATGAAACACCTAACCACCAGGTTATGTCTTATGTCGTCTCATTATGTTTCTAGGTTAAACCATTGATTTATTGCTGCACTATCTATCTTTAAACTGGAACTTTAAACAGCTCCTAAAAATTTGCATTTAGATGCTACCGCACTTAGAGGGTTATCGCCGTACGCCTCTGTCTAATACTAATAGTTCACAACGTTTCTGTGTCCTCGAAAGTGTCTTAACTAGAAGCGGGAACTTGCAGATTTTATGGTTGCAGTATAAATTTTAATCATCACATTCTGAATTAATTGATAGTTAGGTAAAAGAATATTACTACTAGACTTAAACAGTATTTTAAAGTTATTTTTACACATCCTTGTTTTAGTGACTGTACAAAATTACGGAGATTAGAAAACAAATTTATAATATATATAACTAGCTGACCCACGCAAACTCGTTTGCGTCTTATCTTATATCTGACATATTGCCCGTAGCGTGAAATTTTCCTCCGTTCATGAAATATTCTTCTTCATTGTTGCTCCGCTCCTATTAGTAGTAGCGTGATGATATATAGCCTATAGCCTTCCTCGATAAATGGACTATCCAACACCGAAAGAATTTTTCAAATCGGACCTGTGGTTCCTGAGATTAGCGCGTTCAAACAAACAAACAAACAAACTCTTCAGCTTTATTATATTTCATGTTTCTAAAAAGACTAATTTAAGCTTACAAGCTTAAATTAGAAAGAAATATAATAAAACACAGAAAAAAGTAATTTAGTTTTTTCACGAATCTGTGAAATGCAAAAGCACCTTTGTTTGACGTTGGTGAATGCATGCTGATCGGTCGGCCGTGAAAATCTAAATGACGCACAGCTTGTGATACGTTCTGAATATTATGAATGCAAACTCATTCTATTGAACTACAACGATTTTCTCATGTAACAAATACCAGTACCTAATAAAAACATTAGAACTTCTATTAAACACAGAGCGTTATGTATCATACAGTCATACATCTTATCTACATCTTTGTCATACAGTAAAAAATCTATTAATATCTGGATTTTGTATGTACAGTAGTGTGTGTGTGTGTGTGTGTGTGTGTGTGTGTGTGTGTGTGTATGTGTGTGTGTGTGTGTGTGTGTGTGTATGTGTTTGTGTGTTTGTGTGTGTGTGTGTGTGTGTGTGTGTGTGTGTTTGTGTGTGTTTCTCCCTTGTTTCTCTTTGTCTTTGTTCTACTAGAGCTGAGCGTTTTGCATGCATCATTGAACCTATTCTTCACAAAATTTAATTAATTTCACAAGGCAATTCTCACTATGTAAACACTTTTAATAACACTATACTGCTATTAAGCACTTGTATGTGCAATTCAAAAAATAAAAATCTTTCTTATATCTTGCTTCATGTAATCAAAATTTTTCCGCGGCTCTTCTTACATAAGTAAAAAGAAACGGGTTTAGTATAGCATATTACATTAAATTTGTATAAATGTACGGTTATGTTAGCAAATAAAGTTATTTTAATAAAGTTAACGCCTAAAAGATTGAAATATTTTGCGAAGTATGTAATGAAAAATTCTTATAGTACTTAATTATTCAAAAAACTTCTTCACAAAGTAAGTTTTGAAGTAGTATCTTAAAGAACCACAATACTTGAATGTATAAAGATGGCAAAAGAACAAGCGAGGAACAATTTGGGAAGTGAGAAACGGCTCGTCGTGAGGTCTACCGCATACCTACCTGACAATGTACCGACGATGTACCGAATCTGAGGCTTGTTTATCGTTACGGTGGAGCGTATTCAAGGAAACAGTTAGCTGGTATGTTTAGGAGACTATTTTGAGGATTAATATGGTTAAAATCAAATTATAATTTAAAATAAATTTTCTCACCATTTTGAATGTAAGTTTGTTTGTTACGCTTTCACGCGAGAATTACTAAATCGATCATTATGAAACTTAGTACACATATTCTTTTAGGTAATAGAAGTGACATATGATAGCTAGTATTGTATATTATAATGATTCTCGTGACACGTTGTTCACGATGAACTCCGAAACTATATAAATACTTTTCACGTTTTTCATGTTTGGCTAGCGTGCCTAAGACAGGATATTTAACATCACGATTAGACAAATGGGACTCCAGCATGATTGAAAAGAGACGCATACAAAGTAGCGTGGGATAGTTTCTTAATCTTAATATACATACATCATGGTTGCTTGTAAGATATTGCCATGGAGCGATAAGGCCGCCACTTACATCTATATATATAAATGTTATGTTGGTTTGTGTACGCTTAAAAAACTCAAAAAGTTCTGCACCGATCGAGCTGAAATTTTAGAATGATATATAATCCGCATCAAGGATTGTTTTTATCTAATTTTTGCATCAGTCACATATCCGCGACCCCGAAAAAACATGAAAAAACCTACATAAACGCGGGCGGAGCCGCAGGCAACAGCTAGTACTTTATAATAGTTTTAAGTTTACCATGTAAATTATACAAGCTGGTGTACAATAAATAGATTTCTTATTATTGTTACATATAGGTGTACCTACAATGCCACAATAGATAAATACCCTAGGCGGAAAAGATATGCCGATATTATGTTCAAGAACTTTGATAATTAAGCAGTTAGCCACCTGTTGCGCTTATAATGTGCTTAGTCACCCCCTAATCCTTTATTATTAGGCTCGAGGGAAAAACGCACAATAACATTTCATGAATGTTTCAAAATAAAGGAAAGAGAGAATCCAAATGAACATACACAATCTCACTCTCACTTTAGGATTAAAACTGAGAGGTGCTTTTGGGCATATTTTAACCTTTCGGTTAGAAGCAAAAGATCTGATTTGGACTAGCGGTCCTTCCATTCCGAATCCGAAAAAAAATGATCCAAATTTGTGAAAATTCTGTACTAGTAGACTTTTAAAAAGAAGTTGATAAAAGATATAAATGTAGGCAAGAGAAAAGTATGTTATGAAAATCCCACAGAAAAGCACTGTAAAAATTTAAACCATTTATTTTTGGTACATTATAGAACGACATACAATATAGAACACTCACGTAACAATAATTGCATTGTGCACCAAAGGCTACCAGCTCAGTTCACGCTGTATTAAATAACAGCACAGTTTTCAGCTGGGCTCTATAATGAATGCATTCGTTTGTAAACAACCGAAAGTTGACATTGTATTGTATCTGACAAATATGCATTTATTAGTAGCAGAAGTTACATTTCCACGTATAAGCTACGTAGAACAGCTGCTGGCAGGGACACAATAACATCAGTTGTACTTATTCACTGTCTGTTTGTTTATGTTTAAGTGTGTATGGGTTTACTCATAGCCCCGATTCCTGTGAACAGATGTGTTATATTATTGAGAAATTTAAATTTAAAAAAAATTAAAGTAATATTTCTAAATCAATTCAAATAAAACAATAGAAGGTTCCTTATTTGAAAATAATTCTGTTGTATGTCTTTTTAGATATGTATTTATGAACCGATTTTTTAATAAAGTTATTCTGTAAGTACTAATCAAATTAAGAATTGAAGGACAGTTTCGTGTAAATAGCACTGTTATATTAGGTCTTTACCTATGAAATTGCCGTTTTGTATGCAATAAGTGAAAGTACTTATTTTTTCAAACTTTTTTATTTCTGTTATTCGAAGTAATCACCCATGCAATCGACGCATCTTTGCCAACGCATTGGCAGTTTATTGATGCCCTTCTTGTAAAAATCAGCTTGACGGGAGGCAACAAACTCTTCAAAGGCATTTTGTACTGCCTCTCGGGAATTGAATTTTTTACCCACTAAAAAGTTGTCTAAATTTTGGAAAAAGTAATAGTCGGTAGGTGCAAGGTCTGGTGAGTATGGCGGATGAGGGAGAGCTTCCAACCCCAGCTCTTGCAGCTTGGAGACTGTCTGTTGCGCAGTATGGGGTCGCGCGTTGTCGTCAAGGAGCAATGGGGACGACCGATTGACCAAAGCTGGTTACAGATGTGCAAGCTTCTCCATCATTCTCTCCAGTTCTTCACAGTACACATCTGCATTAATGCTCATGCCGTTTTGTAAAAAGCTGTGGTGAATCACACCCGCACTAGACCACCAAACAGTGACCATCACCTTTTTAGGGGTCATTTTTGGTTTAGGGTATTGCTTTGGTGCTGAACCAGGGTCTAACCAACTTGCTGAGCACTTTCGATTGTCGAACAGAATCCATTTTTCGTCGCACGTAACTATTCGTTTCAAAATTCCTTCATTTCTTTGCCCGTTGAGCAGCGAAAGGCAGGTCTCGACGCGTACGTTGCGCTGGCGATCGTTAAGGTCGTGGGGCACCCATCTATCAAGCTTTTTTACCTTGCCAATTTGTCGCAAATGGATCAATATTGTTTTGATGCTTACATTAAAAGCTGCTGCTAGCTCAGCTGTAGATTGAGTTTCGTCAGCTTCCACAATCGCCTTTAATTCATTATTGTTAACCAAAGTCTCCGGACGACCACGAGCTTCATTTTTCAAGTCAAAATTTCCAGAACGGAACCGGGAAAACCAATAAAGGGTTGTGCGTTCGTTTGTACAGTTCTCTCCGTAAACGTTTTTGATGTTACGTGCCGTTTGTGTCGCGTTGGTGCGGACGGAACTCATATTCCATAATTACATGAATTTTTAAAGTATCCATTATGACGAAAAATGTTCAAATGTAATGAAAATACAACGCTAATCAAAAAACAAAAGACTGAGTTTGTAAATAGAATGTCATGGTTTTAAAACAAAATTAATTTGAATTTAGAATACAGAGCCACTACAAACTTTTTCTTATTTGAAATGACCAGTACTGAAGAAACGCAATTTCATAGGTAAAGACCTATTATTAAAGTTGACGATACTGGTGCTTATTTCTGTAATTAAATCCTACTGAAATTTTAAACGCGAAAGATTGTGAGTATATAAGTATGTTTGTTGCTCTTTCACGCAAAAACTACTGACTGGATTTTGATGAAACTTTTAAATAATGTAGCTTATATATTAGAATAACACATAAGCTATAATTTATGAAGATACTAGCTTTGCCTCGCGGCGTTGTTTGCGGTTATTGTCATACCGCAGATAGCACCGCGGAGTTCAAGCCACAAACATACTCACTAACATACTCACAAACTTTCGCGTTTATAATATTAGTAGGATTATTCAATTTAATTTGAAATACGTTATAAAAAGAACAAATATAAAAAAATATATAATATATAGAAAAAAATAAAAAGTAAACGACATCGACAGAGGTTTTTTATGCATACAGGTAAGAGAGGTGGTCCATTAATACGAAAGTAGTATTGTATTGTCTTAAGCAATTACAAAGTTTCATAAAGAACTTCAAGTTTAAATGAATATATGAGAAATTAGGACAAGCGAGCGACAAAAATCAATTCATTAAGCAGGTTTTATTTATACATATCTCTTCCACGAAGCTAATGTGATAATCGAGATAGAATATTAATTGCTCGAATTTTATGATACGGTACAATTAAAGACTTTTTATGGTGTTATATATGTGTATTACCTTGCAATAAGCACCACATGAAATGGACAGTAAGACAGTAATGAAGTATAGCCTACTAAAGAGATTTCTGTGGCTCGTTTTTTGTTTTTTCGAAAGACGGTCCCTGTTTCATGTCATCCATTTAATTTTAGTTTATTTTTATCACGACGACGACTTGAAGACTCGTAGACTTAGAATTGAAGAAATACTTGACATTGACAGAAATAGCTAATCCGAGTGATACGGCTGGTTGCCATTTCATCAAAAGAAGAAACAAGAAGAAGACAGATTCACGAAATCAGAATACGAAGTGTCGCTACGGATGTCAAAGACGTCATAGAGGTGACCAAGGGAGCAAACTAAACAGGATAACGTCACTGCACAGAAATGAAAACATGAAACAAACTTCAAACCAACCCGTTTGACCAATGTGACCAGGAGTGATGCAAAGCAAAACCACCTATTTAAGAAGACGCCTATGTCTAGCAATAGATTGTTAATAGCTGTTTTTGTGATGTTTGTCACCATCAATAACCCATAATGTCTCACTGCTGGGCTCGAGTCTCCTCTTAGAAGAGGGTTAAGACAATACGTCCCCACGCTCGCTGGTCGAGTGCGGGTTGGGGACTGGCAAGATAACGTTTTGGTTTCGTAATCTTGCCGTTGGATGTTTTCAAGCCCCCCAAGCCGCCCGACTTCAGAATCACGGAGACGCTCATGGTATCATGCTACCAACGGTCACCCGTCTAGGTGCTGACCACGCCGTCGTTGCTTACCCTCGGTATTTTTTTCTAATCACCGAGTGTACCTGGGCTATGAGCGCCTATGAGTTATGTTTGTGACAGCGCAAAATAGGTTTGTTTGCTGGTTTGTAAGCAAATTGATTCGAAAACCTCTTAATTAACTCTTCAGATGTCTCGTCCCCAACCCGCACTCAGCCAGCGTGGGGACGTATGGCCTTAACCCTCTCCTGACAGGAGACCCGAGCCCAGCAGTGGGACGTTATGGGTTGTTGATGATGATGATGTCTTATTGATTAGGCAAGTGTAATGCTGAAATTGCCCACATCGAAAGAATGGGTGAGGATCGAGCTGTCAAAAGAGCATACCTTGGGCAGCCCATCGGGCGGCGACCGCTGGGACGACCCAGACACCGCTGGAAAGATGAAGTTGCCAGAGATATGGAAGAGATGAAAGTGTGCGACTGGTCTGAGATGGCACAGAATAGGAAAGAATGGCGCATTCTACTATCGGAGGTCAATACACACTTTGGGTCACTGAGCCAGCGAAGTAAGTGCTGTTAAACAAACTGTGAAATTTAATTTCTTAGGCTAAAATTAGATCAATTTATGTTACTTTCCATTTATTCTCTAACTTTCTTCTCGTCAACCCAGGAGAAAAGCACTTAATTGTTTTAAGACAATAATACAAGAAATTCTTTGTTGTCTTTATGTTAAGTTGAACAATTAGATTCTGGTAAGTGCTTACAATCGTAAAATAACTTTTAGTGGAATATAAATACAAATGTTTCAAGATTTTTATCTCTAGATGTAAGAAAAAAAACCGAAAAGACTTATATAGTCGCTTCAATCATAAGATTCAAGACTTTTCACTCAAAAGTAAATATTTTATAAACATACACTATGTAAATAAAGAAGACTATGAAGCGGTATGAGCAGTCGTACTCATCACACAATACACACGAGTTCTGACGTTCATAGTCAGGAGCGCAAATCAGTTAAAAGCTTGCCAATCATTATAATATTTTGCATAGTGGGTCAGGGAAAGAAATTTATGCCTTACTATTCTCGAGGGACAAGAGAATAGCATTATGCGAGCGAAGCGCTTTGATACGTTCAGTTTTGTACGACAGTGTGTATACAAGGAAACGAGATAATAGGATTTATTTTAGAATGTAAGAGAAAACTTGCTAAAGTTGATTCATTTGGAGCGGAGACCGGGGTGGAATAGCAATGTGTTACGAACCGACGGTCCGACACTTTTCCACGCTCCCTGACTTGGGGGGTAGGCAGTTTTGATTTATTCTATCATGTCGCCTATCATTTTCCTATTTTAAATTGTACACGTTGAAAAGAAGAAGAAGGATTTTGAAGTGGGTTCCTGAAAAGAATGATTGAATTTAAATAAATCTAAAATCCGACATTTCCATTCACCAATGTTAAATTTTGACAGGGACTTTATCGATATGTCTGCCGTTTTTCCCCACTTAATCTTATTTATAAATTACATTCTCAACCCGGCCATGTGAAAAGTAAATAAATATGGTCACAATAACTGATTGGTGTTTAAGATTTTAAATGTATAAAAACAAATCAAATCAAAGTTTTTGATTCAAATTTCACGTATAACTATTTACTGATATCGATACGCCTATTGCAGTACAGGATACAGTATCGACTGAGGTGACTATTTACAAATCTCTTATTTTTCTTAACTATGCATTGACTGTGCCATGTTGCATTTGCAGCGTAAACACCAAGATTTGTTCTATGAATTGCATCTACCTAATTTAATTTAAAGGATTCAGTTTCAGTACCTACTGTATGTTTAACTTATAAAACTTGTAACATTTGTAACATTTAGTTGGGTATACTAATTAAATTGAATTCAGACAGAAAAAGTTTATATTGTTAAAATAGCAAACATGAAAGAGCATTTAGGAGCTATTCGGATGCCCCTCATCTTCAAAATCAATGTTTATTTCTTCGTTTCATAAACGCTGCGGTACCATTTATTTCACCACTAGGAGATTTTATTCTTGGATACCGCAATGAACGTAACTTCATTTGATTCAGAAATAAATAAGATGTTGTCTACAACCTTATCTATTAATTCAGCTATTGTGCAAAAAAACACAAATTGCTATAAACCGTTATTGCATCTACATTGTTTGTCAAAATACATTTAATTTGTAAATCATTTTGTAAAACAAGATTTTTTGAAACGAAATATAAAATAATTTTAGTTGAAGGCTTATACTAAATGCCTGACAAATTATCAAAATGGGCTTTCTTAACGATTTTTAAAATAAATGTTTGTTACCCAAGTTCAAACCTAAGTTTCTAGACCAGTCTACACAAATTGCCATCAAACTGTAAATGTAACTCAAATTTCTCTAATAATATACTGTATACTCTCGATTATTGGCACTTGATTGAACTTGTTGCAATACAGTCTAGAATCAAACTCACTTGTACATATTCCACTATTTTAATTAGGCTTACACCTGACCGGTTTCGCCTTATGGCATCCTTAAAGGTAACATATAACTTTTAGCGATGCCATGCCATGCCAAAAATTATATAAAACGCCATAAGGTGAAACCAGACAGGTGTAAACCTAATAGTGGAATAAGTTAGAAATAAGTTACTATAGGTGTAACAGACAGCCCTCTGTGCAGGGGATGCATGGAGGCAGAAGAAACGCCGCAGCATGTTCTCACAGAATGTAGAAGTGTGGCAGACCAACGGGCGGACATCCTCCAATCGACATCACTCCAGGAAGCATGCAGTAACCTGAAAAGGCTGCTCAGCTTCTGGGACGAACTGGGTTGGCTGGAGTAGGGAGATGACAAACTCACGTACAACGGCCCAATCAAGAGGCTAAGTGCGGAAATGGCCCAGTAAAAACAAACAAAACAAGTTAGAAATAAGTTAAGAATTCTCTAATACTAATTTAATTTGTTATTAACACATTTTCGTATAGAATATCAGGTTATACCGATTGGCGTAAAACGATAGAAATAAAACTTTAACATTTAAACTATTGCATGCATACCTACATGAAGACCGCAACCCTCCAACATCTAAAAAAACTCTGAAAGACGAAGAAAACTTAACAGAATTAACATACGCGCTAGAACATATTAAATGGGACATCGTCGCCCGTGAGACAAGCGTCCTGGAGAAAACACGCTAGAACCATTCACATACTGCAAAAAACCAGAAGCAGGAACGGAGAAAAGTTAAAGTTGGAGGAGGCCTTTGCCGATTGGCAAACAGACCTACAAAAATAATTAACTATTAGAATAGATTAAGATTAGTTTAGCCACAAAAATAGATTTATATAATTTCTCTCAACTCTCAAAATAACTCATAGTTAATATTTCTTAATACTTTGTAAATAGCAACTAAGTTGGTCTGAATAAAGGGCTTTATTATTATTATTCTCTTTATTCCATTTGTATATACATATAAATTACATTTTTAAATATACATATAAAACAAATACATTTAAAAATATAAAAAATAGTAGACCACCGACTTCGGGTACAGGGACCAAGAAACCGGTGGTTAGGGCTCCAAAGACAGGCACCTCCTCACTATACGTGCCGTGTCAAGAAGGACTGCCTTCTGTATCAGACCCTTGATCCAGCCCCCTAACGTGAGCCTCTTAAGGTGTTGGTCGAGGCTCTTGGCTATCAATCCGTGAGCTGATACGACTATCGGAACAATGATCACCGAATCCACATTCCACATATCGACAATCTCGTGAGATAAATCCAAATATTTTATTTGTTTTTCTTTTTCGACTTTCACGAGATTCTCGTCATGAGGAACGGCGATATCGACAATCATTGCGCGGCGCTCTAATCGATCTATCACCACAATATCAGGCTTATTGGCTACAATAGTCCTGTCTGTAATAATAGATCGATCCCAATATAACGTAGCACGACCATTCTCGAGAACTGGATCGGGCACATACCTGTAGTATGGTACCTCTGAAATCACAAGATTGTATTTAAGGGCAAGTTGCTGATGTACGATCCTGGCTACTTGGTTGTGCCTATGCAAATACTTTATTATTATTATTATTATTATGCATACCTACAAGTACATACTAAGTGCGAATTCAATACCCGATCGTTATATCGTACAGATGCTAAACTATTACTCTACATCTATCATCAAAGAAGTATATTTGATTGCAATTACAACCTCTTACTTCCACCACAATGCACCTGCCTCACAAAATTTCCACATCTCCCAAAGGTTGGCTGGTAGAGAATGCCTTGGGCATTAAGTCCGCCGTTGTACATGTGTGCATGAAGTTTTAAAATAAATAAATAAATAAATATATCTAAAGAGTATGAGTATTCGTCTACTCTTATTTAAAAATTTGTTCATGTCATTTAAGGTACAAAATATTTATTTTCATATATAATTATTTTCGAGATAAATCAGTGCAGAGTTTACTGCAGAGGGCAGCAGAATTCAATATTTTTGGTAAACTTGAACTAGAACCAAACTGCAACTCTTTGCAATTATTTACACATAAAAATAATAGACCCAAACAC
Source organism: Spilarctia lutea (assembly GCA_916048165.1). Taxonomy (NCBI): domain Eukaryota; kingdom Metazoa; phylum Arthropoda; class Insecta; order Lepidoptera; family Erebidae; genus Spilarctia; species Spilarctia lutea. Next base: position 25,862,374 of record OU696470.1, on the reverse strand, counting down.
ACTAACTCATCATAACATATTTATGGATCCCAAAAATGTACAGGTACCTCATATGCCAAAATGGTAGAGAAGGATATTCTATGGCGATAATATACAATATTATCAGGTAAAACGTTCACCAATATTAAGTCAGTGTGTCGAAACAAATCCGAAAGTAAAGGTTTTCCTCGTTCGATGCGAAATGCACGTAATTCCTATGCGAAGAACACAGTGAGTTTCATTTTATCTGTTTTTTATCCTAGCTGCATGGATACACTATGTCAAACATTTCCAGTACTCGACTAGAGGCGGTTAACAGGTTGCCAATTTTCCTGCCTTGTAAAGTTTAAAACTAATTCAAAAAAATCTCCATGCCAGCTCCCGTGTATACTTTTTATTGCAAATATTCTGATAGGTACCTGATGTGAACTGTTATAGCTGCACATGGCTTTCACTCACAGAATCAATTTGATTCGGGCAAAAAAGTAACAAATTATTAACTCAACACCCATTTCCTGTTATACCGTGGTTTACTCAGGTCGAATATTATGCTCTCCCTAGGGTATTACACCAATATACATTATTTATTATCAATTTCGGATTAGTGACCGTATTTCTTGTTTATACACAGAGTTCATATCTTAATTAAAGTCAATCAACATTGATTGAAATAAATTATTGATATTTCTTGTCCGTTTAGTACCTACAAAAATATCTAACTAGTCAACAAAAAATATTCCACCACAATTGTTTTGTGTATTTTTTAATCCAATCGCAAATGGACCACAATTGGCTATTTTCTTTAAGCTTTAAGTAAACGCTCATGAAACAATGTTATCTATATATGAAATGGAATCGTCTCAGTACTGTAATATATATGTAAATAAAACTATCGTTTTGAAATATGTAGCTTAATTTTCACAACAGTTTGGCTGTTATGATTATTTCACGGCAAATGTTTGTGAAAGCTTTTACGTAAGTCTGGCTGCGACGAGGAACTGTTTCAAGTTGTACAACTTCGTAAGACATGGTTGTCTAATTACCGAAGAATATGCAGCTGTCTCGTCTATTGAGTGTCGTGCATGTAAAACTGAAAATTTTCATGTGTAAGAAAAATCTTCTGGAATTATATAAGAGGTAGATGTGAAAATTCTACGATCGTTCTAAGTACCATTTTTTTGAGCTTACCAAAGTGACTATACTATGCTTGATGGAAAACGTGAGCAGAATCCAGAAATATTATCCACCATACTCATTGCAAAAGCAGACTATGAAGCACGGTAACCCACACTATGACGGTCTATTGCGGCGTCTGCATCTTTGGCCCTCCGGTCTCGCATTCACCAACGAAACACGACAGCATGAATGCTGCCATTTTAGGTTGGCCTTTTGTGAGAGGGTAGTCGGGTAACGATTCAGCCAGCCCGATCGAGTTGAAATCAGCGTGGCTCTACTACCTACAGATGGAATGGGAAATACCTATATCCAGTAGTAGACATTGCTAAGTTGCTGAGAATGCTCATTATGTAACGTTTATAATGTTTTAGTTAGAACGTAGAATATCTTTCGATGTATCTTGTCAAGGCTAATCGTAGGAGATGAAGGTGATATTTATCTCTAAAATACATACTGAACAAGGCTTTTCATTGATATTTTTTCTTTTAAATCATAATGTTAGAAAGTGGATATTTTTTTACTATTATATTATGCAAACTTAATTCATATATTCTGACGGTGAAGATAAAATGTTCATTTATTGTTAAATATAATGAAACAGCTTTAAATATTAAATAGGACACACAAAAGCATTAAGACGATGTAGGTACGAAAGTTAGCTTTATTTCTACGTATAATATTTATTGAATCGAGCGTAGAACAATGTCAGATTGTGACACGATTTCATTTACTCTTAATAGATCTTTTATTTACTTAAACAAATATCATAAATAAATTGTGTGTGGTTTTATAAATATTCGGTCACGACACAAAGATCGTTTAAGATGGGAAATGGTAAAACGTACTGAATCTTATCTATCTTCCACAAGTTTAATGGCCATCTCTGATAGGGTTAAATCGTTTTCCGCAATAAAATGTTTTACTGACCGAGAAACTAAGTATAAATAAGTATAATTCATCCTTCTTAACTAAAACGTGAAAGAAATCAATATTACAGCGATGCTAAAGAAGTTATTACTGCCTTGACTATCCTGTGGTAGCAGCTGCTGTGCATGAGGTCACGGGTTCGATTTCCGGGTCGAACTAAGTGTTAAAATATTTGTTGCGTAGTATATAATATGCGTGTATTTACAAAAAAAAGGATACATGTATTTAAGCTTTATGTGTTAGATGCACAAATAGTAATAGGCTGTTTACAAGACATAGAAAGACAAAATATCTATAATGCAGTAATATAACTACAAATAATAAAACCACTTCTTATATGAATTGAAGCTAGTGCAGTTTTAAAAGATCCTTTCTGAAAATAAATCAATAAAATACCCATATATTGACCATTTTCGCCCCCTTATTTTCTCTGTAGAGCAGAGATGGTTATATTTGAACCAAACCTATAAAAAACATACGGGGTGCCTCAAAATGGTTTATTGGAGAGAGCATGTTAGCATTGCAGAATGATTTCCGCCGTCCTCGACACAACTCTAATATACAGTTCTGACTCGAACAAATACGAAAAATAGAGGCATTTTTCGAAATTGTTTGAAACTAAAATTATCAACTTATATGAATTAAATTCACATTTATCAAAGGAAAATAGACCTTATAACTATGATATATAAAGGAAGCCTTACTTGTTGTAAATATGGTCTTTTGCATGTGATAACTATTCGTGTTCAATCTATGTAAAGTATTATAAATAATAAATAAACATTTCGGACATCTAACACACAACGCCATCTAGTCCCAAGCTAAGCAGAGCTTGTATTATGGGTACTAGACAACTGATATAATTACATATATGCTATTATTTGTATTATTTTATAAATACATACATATTATATATAGAAAACACCCAAACTCTGAAACAAATATTTGTAGATCACAGACACATTTGGTCCGACCCAGAGTTTGAACCCAAAACCTCACAGCTGCAGCCGTCGCATTCACTATCACTGCGCCACCGAAGCAGTCATTATGAAAACAATACATGCCTGGTCTGAAGTAAATAATATATATTGCATTGTTTGTGACCGTGACTGCTGGACTAAAAGTTTTGGGTTTGTATATAATAAATAAAATTAAATAAATAAATAAATAAAACGAATATTTCGGACAATAGAGCACTTTCTACAATCTTACATAATACACACACATAAATACACACTAAAACCACATACACATATTACACATAAAAATTCAGGATATTATGATAATTTTTAATAGTTATAATAATAAATAGATCAGAAACCATACCCATAAAAGCACACTTACAACCATACATTTGCGTGCACAACGTATGAAGTTTGGTTTCAAATTATTTTTGTTCGCGTTCTTTTCTTCTCGACACTTGGTGGTTACATATACATGTGGTAATGTAAAAGGAATACTGATTCCCAAGTCACAAGTGTAAACCAGGTTTGGGAACCAGGGGACCCACTTCTTTCAAAAATTTTAATTACAGTATGTAAAGTTTCGGTATAAAGTTTTTTTTATTAATAAAGTTTATTAATATTATATAAAGAGATTATTTTTTGTCAATTATATTATGAGAAGGGCTCTATAAATTTCTCTTTTCATCTGAGGAAAAAAATGTAACATTAATATTTATACCGTTTAAAAAGGTTAATAATCAAATACGTTTGCTTGACTCATGTAACGAGAATTACGTACAATTCATTCTTTGTTGATTCTGTCCTTGAAGATTAACCTAGCTAGAGAGAACAACAACCCATCCTCTTTGTTAAGGGTGGGCCAATGTCCAGTAGTGGACGGTTAAACGTTCATGATGAATTTCTCTTTCCTTGTTGCGTGAAACTATGCTACGAGTATATTATATTAAGCCAAAAATGTTAGCCTTTCAATCGTTATCATGCGAAAAAAGTTATGTGCTTGAAATTCGAGTCTGATTATTATGTAATTTAATAAAACTTCACGAATAGTCCTTTAGAAATCCTGAATCAGTATGATTACGTCATCCAGTTGGCAGATGTCTTTCGTTCAATGTGGCTTTTTCTCAAACACCCTGATTGCTAATATTCAATATAATTTAAAATGTAATTGCAGTCAGTAAGTAAATACTGCCATGTAATGGAGATAAATATATATTTTTACGTACTGATATGAATTGTCTGTACGAATTTGCTGCACGTTTGGCACAAATAGTTTAAAAAAAGTAAAATGTTTTCTATTGAAATATATAGAATAAAGAAATACGACCTCTTAGCATAAAGAATATGCTCATAAGTACAGCATCCCGGGGCTTCAATTAACAGGCGTTTTTGCATTAACATGATAGAAGCAGAAACGGTAAAAGCAGTAAATGAATCAATCATAGAAGATAATACAAGAAAGAGACAAGAACATCATAATATATAAGATCATGAAGACAAAAAAAAAGCTCAGTTGAGCTAAAAGCAAAAGGTACACAATTCCGAGATTAGTCTCTTGAAACTACAATCTAGACCGACACAAAAGTTTGAAAGCCAAGAGCTACAAAGTGCTTGCTTCAGTATCTCACAACAGAGAAATATAGCGACTTGTTTGATGTTTGCATATCGCTATGACACACGCGCTGTCGTAGACTGTGCAACCACTCGTGCCACATGATATAAAGCCTTTTATATTTTGGAAAGTACTAATTATGTCACTAATAAAACTTAGTCAACCATAATCTGGCTCAAACACTCACAACGCCATCTAGTTTCAAACTAAGCAGAGCTTGTACCATGGAAGCTAGATTCACTGATAGAATAGTCATTTTAGATCATACAAACATTTGATTCGACCTACGAACTGAACACGAGACCTCGAGCACGGCAGTCGCATACATTACTCCTGCGCCACCTACCTATGCATCCAGATTTTGCAACGTTTGAGATATTACTGAGACGAGTCCAGCAGAATCGATACTCCTTATTCTCCCTAACTCCGGCAGATTACTGATTAGTAAATTTCAAAGGGTAGTTAAATGGCAAATGGCCACTGAAACCATAAAATAAAACTGACGAATTATAATTTACTTATCAACTCTGTCTCTGATTCAGGCATTTTACCGGAATGCATTATTGGATTTGTCTTAAAGTAGCTAATTGATGCTCTATACGATAGTTATCGCACTATTTAAGAGATCCCCTTTTACAATTTTCCTAAAATGCTCTGGCTAAGTTGGCAGTAGATAGCCTTTTTTTCTGTTTCTATGTATTTAATGCGAAGGTCTGCAGAATACTCTTTAGTGTCTTACTCTAGACACTCGTACTTGAAATTATTCACGTCTTTGTAAGGTATCTATTATTTTATTCATGAGGTTTAATTTAGTTTTTTTAAGAGTCGGGCTCCGTAGATCTGTACATTTTGTGAATATTATTTGCGACATGCGTTTTCCTTTTTAATGGACCTAAATTATGAAACATCAGTACTTGGTGGAATAATATTTGTACATTCCCTGCCATAAGACTGTAAAAAAAAGTAGGAATTTTTTTTTTTCTAAACCTTTAAATAACTAATACAATACAGATTAAATAAATACTATCACACTTTGTGAGGCAGAACACATATTATCAACAAAATATCAAACTGACTATAACTCAGTACTGAATAACATTACTTTTAGAAGTGTTTAGAAAACGCGACTTAATATAACGCCTTCTATAGGAAAAACTTTGGCAGAATCTAAGGACAAAATTTTCAAATTTGGAATAATTTTTACTGCGCTTTAAATGAGTTACTCGTAGTCAACGCCTAACTTTAGTAGCGTCGTCTAAACACCGAGGCTTAAATATGATGAAAGTAAAACGCTATCTCAGGACCAATTGGAGAAGTTTACTATGTTCGGGTCTTTAAGAAGTAATTACATAATGGTGGTAATTCTGTTGTTGTCATCCCTAAACTAAAACTTGTTGTTAGATTATTAACTTTAATCTCGTCTACTTACAGCCTATTTTCCGATTTCTCACATCTCACCTGTCACTGTCTTTAGTTCAGTACCAAATAAACGTTATTCAGAGAAACAGACTTATTTATTCCTTGAAAATGTAAAATTTGCTATGGCATAACCAAAATTTGTTAAATTACTATTCTTGTGTTCAACGTTTCAAAAGTGTAACGTGTGGCCTTAAACTTGACAGGTCGCACTAAACTTAGACGTCGTCTAAATACATACCGACTAAATTACTAAAGTAATTATTTCTTATAATGTAGAGTTTGGTTTAGTGTTTTTTCTAATAAACAAGCGAGTACTTCTGATCAATTTTTAGTTGACACTGAACTAAATATAGTGAAAGCTGAGATGCGAGATATCCAAAAATTAACATTTTTTTTTGTGAATTTTAGTTCAGTGATGACAACAACAGAATTACCACCAATGAATTTCTTACGAGTATTCGCATCGTATTTTATAACCACCGATATCAAAAAAAATAACAGATCTTTTTGCTTCATTTTTAAGTGTTAATGTGTAATCAAAGTTAGTCAATATGGTTACTAAAATTTAAATACATTCTAGAACCAAACTCACTTGTACTTATTCCCCTATTTTAATTAAGATTACACCTGACCGGTTTCGCCTTAGGCCGGTCAGGTGTAAACTTAGTTAAAACAGTGGAATGAGTAGGTACAAGTGAGTTTAATTTTAGAATGTATAGCAAAAAGTTCCATCAAGTGCCGAAAATCGAGAGCTTAAAATTCAATAAAAAAATTATATATCCAAGAAAATATTTTTTTTTTATTTATAACTGTCTGCTTTTCATAAGTAAAACTGTACATTACACTTATATGTTTAAAAGAAACAAAACACATCTGAAATGCATTACTGACTGCAATTTGTATTAACTTTGTCGGAGGTATATATGTCATAGTTATACGTGAATTGGGGATGTGTACTTACGGCGAGTAAGGGTAGGAAGCCGTTTAGTTGAGGGCATCGTAATATCCCGCTTTGTGAAACTCTTCACTGCAGATAACCTATGTTACTATCTAAAAAGTCCAGTCAAGTACGTGTCAGGCCACGCGTAGAATAGAGTTCTTTAGTCATTCATGATGGCACGTGGAATTAGAAGATAAATAGTTAAATTCATACTTGAGTGTAACAATGTGAAAATGTAAAAGCAAAATAAAAAAATATTAAATGTAAACTAAAGTACATATCTGAAGTATCGGGCTTAGCTAGTTTTAAAATAAAGAAAATAATTTAAAATTAAGTAGAGTATAATGTTATAACAATTTACGCTGTGATTTGGTACTTCGCACCTACACAGAACAGCTTTAATAAGGTGATAGCCCCGAGAAATTAGCCGTCATCTCGCACACTTCAGTGAGAATATTAAGTAATAAATAAATATACCAGCCAAAGGGCGCCTCTCATGTTTAGCTTAAGAGCTTTACGTACGCGTCGCTTTACACCTTCCCTCTTAACAATTAGTAAGAAGAAACACACGTGTCAAAAAGAATAGTTGTAACTCTATTCTAGATGAATGACACAAGATTTTATATCGATTTTTTAAGGACATATACTAGAAAATTATTCTAAATCGTAGCGAGAAAATATATGCAAAAAATATAATAAACACCCAGACTCAGAACAACAATTCGTGAATCACGTTGAGTATTGTCACATGTGGGGTGTGAACCTACAGAACCTAGCCATTCACACCATCCATCCAATTATCGTATATTAATTCTTACCATAGTAAGATTGTGAATAACATTTAGATGAAAGTAATTGTATCTAATTTTTTTTATGGAATTGGTGGCAAGCGAGCATACGTATCGCCTGATGGTAAGCAATTACCGCCGCCCATGGACACCCGCAACACCGGGGGTGTTACAAGTGCGTTGCCGACCTTTGAGGAATGGGGAGAGGGATTGGGGAAAAAGTTGGGATATGGGCCTCCGGTATCCTCACTCACTCGGTGAAACCCAGCGCAAGCGCTATTTCACACCGGTTTTCTATGAGGCCGTGGTATCACTACGGTCGAGCCGGCTCATGTATGCCGAAGCGTGGCTCTGCCACGGTAGAAGCTAAACCCGTAAAAGAATACACAATGTCCTGTTTCAGCCAAATTACTCAGAAGTTCCTAACCAAACGTTGAGGACAGTACGGACTCACTTAATTTTAATTTACATCCAAGTAGTTCAAAGGTACCAAAGAAAATTTATAAGCGCTTTAAGAAAATATACCTATTGTTATCTCTTTTATCAAAATTTCCATTTACAGAAAATATCTATACTACGATATAAATCAAAGTTGAAACACTGAAGTGATTGCGAAACATATTTACGTATCCACGTACAGATCATTCGCAATCACTTCAGAACTACTGCAGATAATTGTATAAAGTTTAGTACAAAGTACTACAATGTATCTCGAAAACAAATACCAATATAACGAAATTAAATAGAAACTAGACAGTTTTCTCAATAACTACATTCGATTCGTTTACAGTCTTCGCGAGTATGATATTGTCATTGACTTACGTCATCAGATACATTTTTATTCTTTCTACAACTCTATCTTTACTCCAATACCTCTTACCAGATCACCGTTTCTTATGTTTTAATCACAAAACAAAAATCTTTAGTCAACAAATAATTTTCATCTTCTATGCTGCCCCCCTAACATCTCCAACTTCCTTTATTCTTCTTTCTACGTGCAGTTAGCTCTGCTCTAGTATGCTCCATGCCTAGGTCAAGATGTGGATGATCTCAAACCGCCTTAAAATAAAGTTTAAAGTACACGAACTTCTTCGGAATGAGTCGGCAGTGCAGTCACAGCTCTAGAACCCGACCGTGAATTTTTTATAACATTAAATTTATGTATGTGTAATTTTTAATTTTGTTTTTTTTTATTTATGTGATTTTTATATCATCATTTTTTTTAATATTAAATTGAAATGCTTTAAAACTAATAAAATAAAGTACCTATTTTTTGAAAACTTTTACCATCATCTTATAATTTCATTACACAATTTGTTTAATACAAAAGGTTGACGTGAAATTTCAGTATCCGTGTTTACTTAATAAGAGAATTAAATATATATATATATCATGTTTTGTTTCATATTTGAAATAAATTTTTTTTTGTGATTTACCTTCTAAAACTTACTAAACTATTCAAACACCAAAGAAGATTTACCAAAGTGAGTAAATGCAGTTGTACGTACAGAACTGAATAAGGGCCGAAAATCAAGCCTATTTTACATGTAAACTTAGTTATGTTTCAACAACAGCTGTTTACAGACAAACAAAGGTAAGCGCCGGATGTCGCTCGTTCAGTAACGGCCAGGTACCGTCCAACAAATACATAATTGACAAAAGCCTACTTGATAATAAAATTTCCTCGTCCTTAAAATTGTTATTGTTCTAAATTTGACGTTCAGAAATACAAATGAGGTAATAAACGTTGTAGAAAACCATTTAATTTAATACCGTCTCCGCACTATGAATATATTCTGTATCGCGTTCTACATTACAAACATTCATTTAAACGGACATAACAGATGTTTGGACTCAAAACATTATTTAGTGGATAACAAAAAGTGTTGTCTCATGTCATGGCTATCAAACCCTCAACACTCAGACCAGTGGGAAGCGATGTGGTGATTTTTTTAACTTCTGTGACATCCCTGTCTAATACAAGTAAGAAAAGGTATGTTTAAAAACTCTGCATTCTGTTATTATATATTAATTATTCGTTTTATTTATTATTTAAATTTAACATGATTATTAATAACACTCAAACATATAATTCTCTTTACACAACTTTTGACTGCCTCGGTGGCGCAGTGGTGGTCGGTGCGTATGCGACTGCTGTGCTTAAGATCTCAGGTTCGAGTCCCGGGTCGGATCAAATGTCTGTATGATCTGCAAGTAGTTGTCAAGTCAATTGTCTATTACCCATAATACAAGCTATGCTTAGTTTAGGACTAGATAGCGTTTTGTGTAAGATGTCTGAAATATTTATTTATTTTATATAGAATTTACTGTCATCCTCTTCGAACCTAATAACAGAGTTCTTGCTACTCTCATCATGAAAAATGCAATAGTATTAGTCCTCATTGCTATACAGCCCAAGCCCAAGCGCATAAGTTGATTAAACTCACTCGTACAATCGTTCAAATCATATGCCGGCACTATCTAAGTGACGCTAAACAGCTTTTATGCTGCTTTTCCGAGTCTTTCTGAAGAAACCGATTGACGAGGTTAGGCGAAACTAACTCTGCCTCCCCTCTCTCTCATCACTTGCAAAGGTACTTGTGATACTTAAATTTTAGGTGTCCTTAGACACACATTATCCATCATCTATATACCTATATTAACGTATCATCATCAACAGCTTTTAATAGTTAACTACTAACCCTTCCATATATAGGAATTTAGTAGACAAAGAGTAGATGATAAGCGGCCCAGTTTTTTGACTTCTCGTTTGGCCTAGTGATTACTGATCTTAATCGCTAAGCCAAAGATCGTGGATTCAAATCCCAGCCAATTAATTATACTGTGCTTATTACAGAGTAAAGAATGCAACTAGTAGGTCGATAATATACGCCTTTTTCTACCTAATTCCCATTTTACTAGAAAGGAGATACCGTAGAGCTAAAACAGAAAGTGTAGCTCCGTTTGAATAGAAATCATTTGATAATGTTTAGAAAATTACAAAGTTTACAGTTACTAGAAGTAAGTTTGGGGTGCTAAATGTCGAAGGAGTGCCTATCGCATTCACCAAGTTTAATTTAAAAGAAATTGGGCTGTGATAAATAACTTAGGAATACCTAAGATGAGAGCATAATGAGGTACCGACGAAGATCGATAGCAGTTGGAGGCCGATGCGGCAGACCTGCCGATTTCGCAAACAACTCACTATTTCAAGGTGAACTTCATATGAACGTTTTTACGTTGAATTGTTCAATGTCAGAACCACCGCAGAATTAAATTGGTTACACAGCACGCAGACGCTGAAAATACTTGATAGGCGGCAAATTTGAAAATTTGGAAAATTCATTTTAAGTTGAATTTGTGATGATACTATCTTAAATCAATGTTGAGGAATGCTCGCGTAAAGATCCGTTCCTGTGATGAAAGTTGTGTAGTGTAGAACTTACCTTGTTCTAGGTTTACGTCGGGGCCTTCTGCGTTCGCCCTCCAGCTCATTCTCCAGGCCCCGGCGCCTGGGGCCGGACGCTCCCCGTCGACGCTCCAGCTTGCGCTCTTGTTGCGCTTCCTGGATAGCTTCGACTACGGCCACTCGAGGCACGCACTCATCCTCCTCGATAGGCTTTGGTGTCTGCGGTGCGCCCATCCGAAGATGGCGTTGACGCCACCACAGCACCCACGAACTGATATTGTCGCGAATCTTGGCAATGAGTGACCCGGAGATAAATAAACTTTGGCGGCGCCGCGTCCAAACCGGTTACAGGATCTGGATTCATTGGAGCGGTTCAAAGTCGTCCTCTTATGTCTAAATTATGCATGACGGCAGGCTGAGCTGGCGGTGAAAGCACTTGAAGCGATGAACCGATGATGTGGTGTGGCTTCAGCAATGCATTCTTCGTTATTTTTTTTTATGTTTAAGTGTTCGAAATAATAGCAACAAGCAAATTCGATACCACTACTTATGTTATCTAAACTTAAAATAATTGGCAGGATTGTAAAGGCATTGAATTATGTAGAGGTTATTGTCTACATAATTTTAAGTATTCCCGCTTGGATGTACAGCGGTAGCCATGGCGACGGCTTCACTGTCGTCGGTGGTCGCGGGTGCCGTCATGACGGGTGCGCGCGATATGGTCTGCGGTGCAAGCGTGCCACGCGATATAGCTCGTGCCTTCACTCAACAGATGTCGGGTGGCAGGTTACGTAACGTAGTCGTACCGAACGCGCGGCCGTGTGTGCGCGACGACGCCAAGCGCGCGAGTGCCGTGGAGGCTTCGGCGGTATTGTACGGAGACGCCATCCGCCAGCCCCGCTCTACCCGCCCGCCACCGGCTTCTGTACCTGTAGCCGCGCTGTTGTCCTTACTCCAACACTTATTGGTCAAAAAGTTTTGTTGATAGTTTTAGTGAATTTACGAATACTGCAAGGTATTGCAGTGATGATAAATTAGACTGCGGTCAAAAGGCATGTGCTGAAGGAGGCAGAAAACATATTTTTATTGGGTCAGACATGAGGTCTCAAGGTCGCAAAGACATTCACTTCGATTTAGTTTACGAGTTCTCCTAAGAGCCAGACATGTGTATAATATTGGACGCAATGCGTAACATTTATAGACATTCAATTTAACGATTGAGTTGGTGTACGTCTTTATCTTCTCAATTGTAAAATATTTGAAAATAAAACACAGTGGTAAAAATGATTTAGGTATTTTTAAGTTGAATAAAGTTTTATCATTTGTTAGCAACACCGCCGGCTGTCGTCGTTTCGTATTACTTTTATACATTGAGCATTTCTATCACATTTAAATTTCATTTTGTTTGTAATGTACAGACAAGTTTAAATCTGGGGTTCAACTATGTACACAACATACATTACTTAATTAGCTTATACTCGTATGATAAAAAATAGAAACGATTTAAAAAATCCAAGTAAAACCTATATATTTTAACTGTACTGTAATATATTATTACGACTGTGAAATGTCTTTCCAAAAGAAGGAATGTTAAATTACTGTGGAATAATAATATAATAATAAACTTTATTTATCTCACAAGGAAGGTACAATTAAGCTAATATAGCAGGATATCTAATTAAAAATTTAAATGATTCAAAAATTTTCTTGGTGAGATCTGGAATCTGAAGTCCGTACTAGGCTCGAAGCCTGTGTCATAGATCTCCAGGCCCACCCTACGACCGACAAAATATTTATTTTATTTTAATAAACATGCTCAAAAAAATAAAAAAATGCAGCTGCACCTCCAAAGACACGAAAAATATTCACTAAGGTACTTAATTCTATACAAAATTATCCCTAATTTAACAAAAAATAAAAATACTTAAATGAGATCAAAATTCTAAAGTATTTAGGTTTTGTGTGTGTGTGTGTGTTTATGTGTTTAAGTAAATTGTGCAAAATAAATGTAAGTTTAAATGGAGTTGAACGACTATAATTATTGGCGTCGTGTTGTATGATGTGTGTATGGTGCAAGTTGTGAAAGTTTGTGTATGTCCAGTGAGAACCTATGAAAGTATGTGTGAAAGACTTTCGGTCTCATAAGTACTGACTGACTGATATGAGTCACATACACTTTAACACATAATAACTGACTGTATAATGGTGTTTTGAACTGCATGTAACTCATAAGACAAGTATTCAGTGGAAAACTTCAAAGTGTATGTAGGATTGATAGCTGCATAATTATTGCTACATTTTAATATACTCATATTTACAATATTTTAAACGATACATGAATAAATGAATGAATATTTCGGACACTCAACGCCATCTAATCCCAAGCTAAGCAGAGCTTGTGTTATAAGTACTAGACAACTGATTTAAAAACATATGTATGCATTTTTTTTTGTAAATACATAAATTTTATACATACAAGAAAACACCTAAGCTCCGAAACCAATATTTGTAGATTATACGAACATTTCGGCTTAGCTTAAAATCGAACCTGAGACCTCAAGCACAGCAGTCACATACATTTTCACTGCGCACACCGAGATAATCAAATGTCTGCGACTCGTGTGGTATGAACATCAATAAGGGGCCATTTATTTATTACGTAAGACTATTTTCGCTAGTTTTTGACTCTCTCTCTTACTCTTGATCTGCAGTTGCTTACGCTAACCACTAGACCATGGAGGCAGTTCATAGGCTGTCATCTCTGGTTCGATATAAGAACAAAACGGGCAAAATAAAATAAAAAACACAATAAAAGTAAAACTACTACTAAGTGTGATTAGTGATGATACTGAGCGAGTTCGATTCCCACCCATCATTACGATTACAATCACTTATTATATTGAACAGCACAATAGGTACTGCTACTTAAGATTTACACAATACTTTTTGAGTATCTACCAAAAAAACAGTTAGTTCGCTTTAGGATAGATTCGCCTTAATACAGATTTCTGGCATTCATGGCAAATTCGCTTTACGGTAGAAATACAGTGAACTCGATATATTTAGTTCACTGTTAACTGTCATGCATCTTTTAAACTGGGTTATTCGTTCCGAATACTTCTCTGTAGCATTAAAAGAAATCAGTAATGACACTGAGTGACTGACTGATACTAGACAACTGATATAAATACATCTTCATTTTTTTATAAATACATATATAATATACATAGAAAACACTCAAACTGATACAAATATTTGCAGATTATGCAAACATTTGGTCCGACCGAGCACAGCAGTCGCATATGCTACTACTGCGTCGACGAGTGGTAATTAATCTCATTTATTGCTTTGAAAAATAGTCACTGAATACTTTAATAGCTAAGATATCTTCAGGATTAACACGTGTAGTTTGTGAAATACGATCTCCACCATCGACTTTTCCCAATAATTCAACGGGTTGCTTTTAATTAGGATATACAGCTTCAACTACTTGAACTACTGCTATCAATCACATCTGTATTGCTCTATATTTATCAAAAATGATCCCACGGCATAGTAAATAGTCAACTTTTGTAATTAGCCTGTGATTTGTCGGGTAAGAGTATATAAATTATTGTTAGAAATTTAAAAAAAAACATGATTTTATTTTATTTTTAGCGTATTGTCGGCGTAGTAAATGCAAATATTCGTGAAAAGTTTTCTTTTTCTAGCACTAACCATTTGAAAGGTAAGCCGAGGACAGACAGACATAACGAAACTATAAATGTTCTGAGACGTGAACTACGGAACCGGAAACGGGGGGAGGGACTCCATGGACGGCAACGCGCTCGTGATTCTTGAGTTGCATGTTGCCATGAGCGACCGTAGTTATTTATCTTTAAAAAAAGACAACTCCCGCGATAGGAAAATATATCACATATCGCGGGGGACTTTACAGACATACATGGAACGGACACAAATGACACCCAGACTCAGAACAACAATTTGTGGATCACACAAAGTGTTCTTGCATGTGGGATTTTAATCCACGACACTTGGCGTAGTATGACGTGGCGTGGCCACTGCTGAAACTATTAGGCCAACCATGCAGTTAAAATTACTATCAAGTGTCGGCTCGTTTGTCTACTTATACCACGAAAAATGCTTGGCAAAGAGATAAAAATAAAGAATTTAGTTAGTTATGTCATGGATTTGAGTACTTGTAATTTACTAATATGTAGAACTAATTATGACGAATTTGTGTCAAGATGTACAAAACACACACAAATTATCTTGTAACTTACATAAGAACAGACATTTTCGACATTCTATTTTTTGCGTTCGTATGTCACCTAATAGGTGGCCAGTGGTAGTTGGTAGTGCCGTTAATCGGGATGTTGAATTTGCTTTTTAACCCCCGACACAAAAAAAAGGGTGTTATAAGTTTGACATCGATGTCTGTCTGTGGCATCGCAGCTCTCAAATGAATGGACCGATTTCGATGTGTTTTTTATTTGAAAGCTAGTTTAATTGCGGTGGTTCTTAGATATGTTTAGTTAATATCGGTTTCAGTCTCGGTAAGAACTCTTTATCAAAATGATGTAAGGTTTTTTTTAAATTTTACATGTTGTAACAATTTTTTACAAAAGCAAATACAATTAACTATGTTATACCCACAATAATATGCATGAACTAAAATTTTGTAATCATCATTTACCACGGTTATTACAAGGAGACTTAAAAGGATAAAACCCTTTGAGTTAGTTAAGTGAAAGTGCGAAGTGAACCAAATACTACCATTATAGTGCAGTGTACGAGTAATATAAGAACACACGAACAGAGTGTCCTCAATTAATTAGAGACAATAAGAAAAGTGTTAATGGAGACAATCTTATTATAGTTTTATTTTATTAATTTAGGTCAAAGTAAAATTACTCATTAGTCAGTAGACTAGATCGTAATAACAATGTCTTACTTGTATTAGTAGGGCATTTACAGAAGAAGAAAAAAAAATTACCAATCTAAATTTCTCTAAAATGCTTTTAATGAGAATGACATATAATTAAATGCGGCCTTACCACTAATATTATCCCACTTTGTAAATATGATACTCTTATAACTAGTTTTTAGTTCATTAGTGGTGTAATACTTGTATTTAGTAAGTTGTAGCTCTAACGAGTACAAACTTTAATATAAGACTTAATTAACGAACTAAGTCGTTTACTTTAACAAAGTACTTGAAGTCGGTTAACAGTTTGTGGGTTTCTGTTACTTTATATAGTAACGACGCAGAGCAAAGCTAGTCTAAAAATGTATTTAGGTATATATTAGCTATTTACCAGTGAAAGTTCTGTCAAAATCGTTAAGGCGTTCCATAGATTAAACGGGACAAACAGACAGTAAACGAACAAAAATTGTAAAAAGTTTTTTTGGTATATGTATCTTGCAAACATACATTTGCATTTAGTAATGCAGCTATAAAATGGCGGTTTACACATTTTGACACTACTACCTACTATATGGGTATTAAATAAAACGCTTAATAAAGAGCTTAAAAAGAAACAGAAAAATTTGGAAACAAAAATATTTTTATTTTTTTAAATTTAAATAGTTTTATTCTACGGTACGGTAATGTATTAAAAGCCACAAAAATAATTGCTAATTTTTATATAAATCTACCTACTCTATAAATCTACTCAAGTTATAAACTGTACGAGTATATATGTGGTATAGGTAAAAATTACAGATCAAATGCAGAGCCGGTCAGTCAAGTAAGTACTCGTATATCCACACTTATTTAACTGCTGCCTGAGATTTAAAATAGTAATATTATGAAATGCACAATCAGCACTTGCACAACAAACTCAGGAATTTGTAAGTGAGCAGAATATAAATTTAGTGAAACGTAAAAATCCTAGGCAGAAGCACCTCGCGGAAATGAGCGACTTCGTTTGCATGCCCGATTTTGCAACATTGCTTTATTGATGCAGTATTGACGTACGAATCTTATTAGTAGTATCTTTATTTAACCTTCCTCGTTTAAAGTCGCATTAAAATCATTATTTTGTAAATAGCCTTATGTTCCAATTCGTTAACCAACAGTTTCATGAAGGTGATTACGTAATTTTCAAGCTTCAAATGCAGCTAGAAGAGCTATTTACCTGAAAGAAAAGAAAAATGTTATAGAGACGTATTGTAATATTAATGGTACAGGAAAAAAAAATAAGACAATTGTTACAAATCAACGATGAAACTATTACTAGAATGGATCGATGTTTTTCTAGATTATAGTTTATTTCAAGTTTATCTAAACCAATTGAAAATGCACGATTGTTTTATTGAAACAATTAAGTTTGACATTAATAAATGAACAGTTTAACTACTGAGTTAGAAAAATATTGGCAGATATACAGGTGATCACGTGAATATATTTTCGGTCGGGTTATTAGTTAAGATTTGCTCGTTCGAAAGAATCCATAAAAACGTTTAGTTTTCAAAGAAACCTTGGAAACACTAATTCAAATATGAACTGAAAACAGAAGTTTAATTTGCCAACTTTTTATTAATTTATCAACTTTTCCTCGTAGTTTTATTTTATTTGGAAGCTAATCCGTGTAAGTCTTAAGGTTACGTGTGAGTTTATATGAGATGGCCTTAAACCATTCCCAAATGAATGTATGGTTGTTCGTGAGGTAACTGTGTGATAGGAAATGAAGCACAAGCAAGTAACACAAGAAAGTTTAGTTTATTTGCATAGCAACACATAAGAAATAGTTCACACAACACACGAAGAATAAGCACATAGAAATTATAAATGAAGGAGTAAGTAAGATGATAGTGATAGCAAGAGAATAATACAAATCACAATATTATAACTGAACGCGTAACTAATACGTTCGACCGACCGTGTTATGAGCGACATGAGCTTCGCGCGACATAGGTAAATATCGACTATGGAATGCGGCGCGAGCGCAGAGTCTGTATAAGAATTCAACGAAACAGGTTTTGGTGGCGGGCCGACGGAGCGTTTCCAATGCACGATGTAAATATTGAAATAATATACTTGTTCGTATTAATGTTTATATTTTGTGTATGTGATATATAATATATGTGTATAAATAATATTAGATGTTGTAAATAAATTTAATATATACAAATAAAATGTATTTAATATATAGGCTACAAATGTACTTCCTCGAATTACAACACCTAGCTAAGTATTGAAAAAAAACTCGTCTGCGTGATAATGTGTATTTTTTTAAAACATTCGTACATATTTTTTATGTTTATTTAGTAGTCTAGTGTCATTCTCAAATGAGACTCTAAACCCTTAACATCCCACAGGTGTCTCGCGGATACAATTTTGCGATCATATTTTCATAAAAATTAAATTATTTATTTTGATGAGTTGGTCTTTTATATAATTTATCACCAATGTTTTACGTACTTAAATGTGCAATAAAGATATTTATAACATGAATAATTTACTATTTATTGTTAATAAACGAAAATAGTACTTCATGAAGCCACAAATGTCCAACAGAAACAATTACATTTTGTTTGATTCGAGTGTGACGGTTCAATGGTTTTATAAATAAATAAATAAATATTTCGGACAATTTAACACACAACGCCGTCTAGGCCCAAGCTAAGCAGAGCTTGTGTTATGGGTACTAGACAACTGATATAAATACATATATACTTTTTTTTTGTAAATACATACATATTATACATAGAAAACACCCAAACTTCGAAACAAATATTTGCAGATCATACAAACATTTGGACCGACCCGGGAATCGAACCCGAGACCTCAAGCACAGCAGTCGCTTACGCTACCACTCGCGCCACCGAGGCAGTCGACAACATAATAACATTTACTTATAACCATTTGGGTTATTGCCTACCCAGACCTATATAAATATTATAATCGTATTTTTTGTATCACGTATTAGTGATTAGAAACTATTATCATTATATATTCGTGTTATAATTCTTTTCTAATCGAAGTAATGGCTGAAAGACAAAGGACAAAGTTAAATTCAACATCCTCTTGATGATAATTAAAACGTTTTTGTGCGTGTACCCGATAGTGGTGATGATAATTTTGTTTGTTGACAGCTGATCTGAGAATGAGTGAGTGACTGAACAAGTACTCATATCTAAAAACGGTAACGAACAATTATAGAGTGAGAATGGATGATATACAATTACGATTAGGATTACGTTTCAATTGACACTTATGAAGAAGCAAGACATGGAACATGCGTCGATGAGTCTGCTCGTTTGACACTAAACTTTAAAAAAAAGTTGTGGACTACCAACCATCTAAATGATCGGATTAAACTGCTTACATTGACTGCGAAATTAGTTCAACATGAATTATTTGTATATCATAGAATATAATCATAGGTGTTACTTTAATTTATCAATGTAGTATAGAAATAAATGACTGAGGCTGACGATCTAAATTAATACTAGGCCCAGTAAAGTGTTCTTAATTATGCCAACGTTAACGCAGTGCGAACTTAAGTTGTACTTAAAACATGTCAGTGGAACGTCGATATACGACTACCACTAATTGCAAATCTCGGCAGAGGTTTCATAACTATTGGTAGCCTTAATAGTTATATGACACTACACTAACTTATGACACTCACATATGATATGGCTTTCTATTCGTAAAAGAATTATCGAAATCAGTTCATTAGATCAAGAGATTATAACTTACAACATCATATAGGTACTTACAAATTATGCCTCTCCATAATTTTAAGTATAAATTTAATTACGAGTATAACAAGTAAAAAGTTGCGCATTTCTTTGACATTTATAAAAAAATTA
Source organism: Spilarctia lutea (assembly GCA_916048165.1). Classification (NCBI taxonomy): domain Eukaryota; kingdom Metazoa; phylum Arthropoda; class Insecta; order Lepidoptera; family Erebidae; genus Spilarctia; species Spilarctia lutea. Next base: position 25,842,339 of record OU696470.1, on the reverse strand, counting down.
ATTTGTAACTACCAAAAACTTTCCAGTCCTTGTCGATGTAAATGAACAACGAAGAAATTGCTTCATTCCGCATATTTTAATGGTTTTGTGTCAGGCTTGGTTACCGATCGAACTTAAAAATTGGTACTGAAGTGTGCCCGCTCTCGTGAGTAAAAACTTTCTCATTTATATTTCACAATATATACTAGCAATAAAAATATTAGCAGTGCTTTTAGTAGCTTCAAGTATACGGTTTTACAAGGCTTTATTCTAACCTAATAAATACGAGTATGAAACAGTTATCTCACAAGGATGACTTTAATTATACTCCTTGAACACGAGATTAATGCCCGTTATTATCAACTATACTCATGCCGTCTCTGAACTAAGAATTCCCTAACGTAGGTGGCTCCTAAAAATAAATCTTATCTAATTTCGGTTCACCACGCAAAGTGACACCTAACTAAGGGTCTCCTATTTTGTAGGGATTTCGAAAACTGTAAACGTGTGCAAGGGTGTGTCGATTGTCTTCTTCTGCAATATTAAATTACTAAATTGATTATAATTACTAAGTAGTAAATTAATAATTTATAAAACATTATATTATTAAAAACACAAATTTTACAAATAACCTAAAATATTATTCCTAATAGGAAATACTAATAGTTTTCGCTTTTCATCAGAATATTCCAATATTTGTTCAATTTTATTTAATGAAAAAATAACAATCCTTGGTTCACCTAAATATTGTAACCAAATCATCACGGTGTATTCTCGATATATTGAATAAACTAGTATTATTTATTATTGGAAACACCCCGTTTTTTTATTTATTTGAAACCTTGTTAGGGGTTGGTTAGGTACTCCGCCGTTTCTTTCTGCGAGTAAGTTATGGTTGCCAAAGAGACGGCGGAGTGGGGCCGGGAGAGGTGTAGAACTCTCCCGGCGCGCTGGGCCCGGGAACGGGCCAGGCACCGCAGGCGACTCAGGCACATTTGGCCATGTATCACCCTAGCAGAAGCAGGCCTTGGTGATGGCGCGGACGCTGCGAAGCATGGGCGCCCTGGCTAACAGTAACGGAAACATTGGGGTTCCCACACAAGAGGGGGCCATCTAAAAATCGTAGGTGGCCTGAGGTACGTCGGGGTTCCAGGGTTTTCCTTTCTAGGGTGCACTTGGTTCCCCGGCATCTAGTACCCGAGACGGCGTGCGGTTTTAGTCGGTTCGAGTCCGACATGCCACCAGCAGGTGGTATCCGAGGGGATATCCGCACAAAAAAAAAGAAAAAAGGGGTTGGTTAGGTGGTCAACATTCGAGCCCGTAAATTTAAAGAGGCGCCTAAGAACTTAGGCAGCCCCCAAAGATTGGTGAAAACGAAAATATCGCCAAGGTTTACCTAACTCTCTCTAAGTGGTTTCTTATTAAGGGGACGTTGGTGAAAATGGCCATAAGTATCAAAAGCATCCGCTTATATCGAGAGCTGCAGAGCATCGTACTGGGGAAAGTGATCCTCTTTATTGAAAATAAAAAGTACAATTTTGTTTAATTTACTTTTAATATTATAAGAAATAGTTTCTGGTACTGGCCAGTTGGTCTAATAGCAGTTAGTGATTCTAACTTCTTAGAATGTGGTGTCCCACGTAGTTAAAATAAATTGTTTGATGAGCAAAATATTTTTTTCTGTCTATACGTAATTTATCTATTACAAAATTTATATGAATATCTTATAAATTATAAAGTGTTTTCTGACGTTGAACAGCGACTCCCTAGTGTTTCTAGGAAACCTAAGCGGAAACACGACGATGTTGCTAACGGTGAAATTAAAGAACTCTTCTATGAGATACAGAAGAAACAAAATGCAGAGTTTCGAAACATCAAGCAGGACATGAAAACCATCAAAAAGAAAATATTGAGTCCCAAAAATCGTTAAAGTTTCTCTCGAACATGTATACTGCAAAAATTTTAAAAAATGGAAAAAAAAATCATCACATAAAAATTATATAAAAGTACCAGAAACTAAGCTAGAACAATTGGAGCGAAGCTTTAAGTCTTCTTCTATTGAAGTCCGTAACATTCCCTTGGTTAAACCAGAGACAAAAGAGAACCTAACAAAACAAATCTTACGCCTCAGTGAAGCTGTAAATCAACCATTACAGGATACGGAAATCCGTGATACGTACGTTTACAGTATAAAAACAAAGAATGAGCCAGGACCCATTATCGTAGAATTTACTACCGACGACAGATGCCTTACTAAAATAGATCTGGACCTGATACACACACTCACATGACACAAATCAATCTCAAACATTTGTACATTTCCCAACAGATGTAGACGAAATTAATATTACCATAAATGGACTTAGGAACGATTGAGCAGTTGGCCTCGATGGCATTTCTAACCACCCAACTAAAAGATTTAGAGGCATACTTGTTGAGCCGCTCGCACACATTTGCAATTTGGCATTTACGTTGGGTATCTTCCCAAATGCATTCAAACGAGCTCCTATTTACCCAATCCATAAAAGTGGCGACAGAGACTGTGTCAACAATTGTCGGCCTATATTTATCTTACCTGCTTTATCAAAGATAATTAAAAAGACCGTCAACAGAAGACTTTTTAATTATCTAGAAAGGAATAACCTAATATCTAAGTCTTAATTCGGTTTCCGAAGAAACATGTCAACAGATGACGCAGTACACGAGTTAACAAACACCATAGTTATCGTTATGGATGAAAAGAAAAAAGTAATGGCGATATCTGGATTTGGCCAAAGCGTTTGACACGGTCTCTGTTTCAATACTACTTGGCAGACTAGAACGGTTGGGTGTCCGTGGTACGCAGCTGCAACTTTTAGCAAGCTACCTCACGGATCGTACTCAGTGCGTTCAGCTAGGTGCCGTGCGGGGTGATGACCTTCCCATCAACACAGGTGTACCACAGGGCAGTATACTCGGCCCAACCCAACACGACCTTTGTCAACTATACTTGACAAATGGGAGGGGAGGACATCACCTTTGCAGACGACACTGCACTTGTATTCCGAAGTGATTCCTGGGAGGAGACGTATCGATGTGCACAGAGTGGCATGGACCGAGTCACTAAATGGTTAAACGCTAATTCTCTTTCAGTAAATGTCGATAAATCGAAATATATGGTATTTGAATAAAAAAATAATAACCTACACACCTATCCCCATATTAGCACATTCCTGTCCAACCCAAAACGTTTTGCTCGCAAAATGTACCTGTAGGGAGTTGCAATCGGTTGAGACAATTCAATATCATGGGATCATCATGGATATGAACTTGAATTTTCAGGCACATATAGATCTACTGACATCTAGGATTAGGCAACTCATTTATATATTCAAGAACCTAAGACACGTCTCAGACAATAAAGTTCTAAAAATTACTTACCTTGCTTTATGCCAATCTATATTAACGTACTGCACATCGTCCTAGGGGGTGGGCGCGGCTAAAAACACTTTACTAAAACTAGAACGAGCCCAAAGAGCAGTTTTAAAAGTGTCACTATTCCTGCCATTCTTGCATCCTACTGCCGATCTATATGCGAAATTTTATGTGCTTACAGTTTGACAGCTATTTCTTCTTCGTATAGTTGTTAAGTCACACACACGATCAAGCTACGACCCGCTGTTTAACGCTACTAAACGTCGCAAACATAGAATCTACCAAACCGATAAAATATATAGAACAGCCTCGTCACATAGATGCTATTGTTTCCTAGGTCCAATATAGGTTATTTACCTTTGTTGGAGATGAATAAAAAATACAAAAAATAAAATTACATATACTATATTTATTAAATTGCTAACTGCTGACCGCGGCTCAGTCCGCGTGTTTATCGGTTTTCGTAGAAAATAGCATATTTGTTATTCTTTTAGTATATATATATATATATATATATATACTAGCCTGTGTGTTATTCTAGGGTGTTAGCTACCTGTATACGCTTTTTTTTTTAAATTGGTCTAGTCGTTTTCTCGTGAAGAAGTAACAAACAAAGGTAAGTTTCACTCTCTATAATATTCTGATCCACCTTCGATACGTGTGGCTTCAATAAAAATATGTACAGGTGGAAAACTCAGGCCACAATACCGTGCTGAAACGCAGTTGTTACGTGTTAAGCTTAGTTTATTACAGTTCTTAGGCGCAGTCGTGTTTGATGTGTGTGTAAGGTGCTACGACAACACACGCTACGCTCTCAACGTCCCGTACGTAACTAGAAATATTTTGTAAGTTACGAGCTAGCATTTATATAACGCCTTAATACATAACAAGTTTTTAATAAATCTATGATACTAAATGTTACAAATTTATTAAAACTTGTTATGTATTTAGCGATATATAGAAAACACAAATTTCTTGAGTTATAGTTTTCTTAATTTTTTTCTGAATTTAAAATCACTAAATTTGGCGAACTATTGTAATTAGAAATTTTGTTTGTTGTATGTTTAAGTCACTTAAAAGAATAATCAAATTCCAAACCTGAAAGTAAAAAACATAATCATATGCGTATTAAAGCATTTTTTGTTGCTTTTCACCGAACTAGTGAGGTTATTGGAGTTCAAGTTCACACTTTCGCCTAATTCAGGAGGCGCAGGCAAAGTGCGGCAATGCATTTGTGATTATGTAGTTAAGATGTAAATAGGCGGCTGGAGTTACTTGTTATTCTAAGGAGAGGCCCCTCTACAGCCATAGAGTGTTAAGGAACTGTTGATGTGATGATTGCAAGAGACAGGTTACAAGTGACGGCATAGTCAAAGTCAAAGTCAAAGTCAAAGTCAAATCATTTATTTCCATACGCCCCAAAAGGCACTTGAACACGTCAAAAATACAAACATCATTGAATTACCGGAGCTTAGATTGATTTCGATTCAACTCAAAGGTTTAAATTGAAATCAATCCAAGTACCAGCTCCGATGGGTATTGCATTCATGAGAAGAGCTGGTGAGAAACTCATGTGCACCATCTTTTCCAATAATTCATACAAAGTTTGTTTGTTTTTGACAATAATACTTATATGTGCAAGTTAAGGCAACCATACCACCAACCATAACCATAGTGCTGAATGTTATAGTTTATGGCCCTGTATCTTTCTAAAAAGGTTTCCTAGTGGTTCACATGACCCATTTAATTTCAAAACGAGCCTGTAGTGCAACATATTTAATAATAAAATAAAGCTGAATTGAGAACTTCCTCCTTTTTTTGCTGTTTGTTGTTTAAAAACTACTTTTTTACAACAAACATGTATAGAGCTCTTATCTGAAATTATTTTTTTATGACTTTAATTTTAACGTAAATTAAATTTACCTTAACTTCAACATTGATCTATCTAGATATATCACCTTAGTATAAACTAGAGCGGCGCGGAGGACATTAGACAAGAACGAACGAAAAAACATAAAAAACTTAAAAGAAAATAAAAAACTCGAGAGGTGTCAAGGGACACCCGGATGGAACGAAGTTCGAAATAGAAAGACGATACAAATATTATATTTACTTCAATATTTTACGTAATTTCTAGTTTTATGATATATGTGTACACAATAATATTAATAATAATAATAATGATAATGATGATAATGGTGAAAATGATGAAGATGATGAAAATGATGAAAATGATGAAAGTGATGAAGATGATGAATTGATGAAAATGATGAAAATGATGAAAATGATGAAAATGATGAAAATGATGAAAATGATGAAAATGATGAAAATGATGAAAGTGATGAAGGTGATGAAAATGATTAAAATGATGAAAGTGATGAATATGATGAAAATGATGAAAATGATGAAAATGATGAAAATGATGAAGATGATGAAAATGGTGAAAATGATGAAAGTGATGAAAATGATGAAAATGATGAAAATGATGAAAATGATGAAAATGATGAAAATGATGAAAATGATGAAAGTGATGAAGATGATGAATTGATGAAAATGATGAAAATGATGAAAATGATGAAGATGATGAAAATGATGAAAATAATGAAAGTGATGAAAATGATGAAAATGATGAAAACGATGAAGATGATGAAAATGATGAAAGTGATGAAAATGATGAATTGATGAAAATGATGAAATGATGATTATGATAATAGTGATGATAATGATGATAATGATGATATGTATATATAAAAGTTCATAATCTTATCTATCTATTATATATATATATATATATAGTATATATATATATATAGATATATATATAGTATCTGGGTTGCTTCAAGCAATGAAAAATAAACTAGTAACAAATAAAATTTAAAATAGCAAAAAGTGTCGTGACAACAAAAAGTGTCGTGACAACAAATTATGTCGCGACAATTTCCGTCTAGCCCCCTTCGTTTTTTCGTTCATATCGCGCGATAAGGAACTTCGTTCCAAAAACTCTTATTAGATCGTATTTAATAGCACAAGTATAAATATAGATTAAGTGACGTACAGAAATCGTTATGGCAACATTTTAGGCAACCGACAAGCCGTCATTTTATTAATCTGATAATCAGTGGTCAGTTCGAGTTTTGCCATTCGGCGCGAAAGTTTCGGATAAGGTAGTGAGTGATTAATTAGTGTTTTTTTTTGTTTTATTGGATGTTTTACTCCTGTTTTAATATTTTAAATTACGTGGATATGTAATCTATCGTTACATACGTTAGATTTGTGTTTACTTTGTGTTGCATTTTGTGAAATTAACGAAATTTCGAACGGAAGTTCGTTAGAATATCTATCGCTGACGGCCACCACAAAACATTCTTAAGTGTTTATGTAAGTGTATATTTCTTTTCTAATCTTTATATTATAAGTTGTTCATGAAACGAACTAAACCCAAACATATAAATGAAATCATTTGAGATCGACACTTCTTGTCACGGCCACTTTCATCTTTCTTTTTCGGTGTCAAATTATGCAAGGATTTCAAATATGTTTTTTTGCAAAACAATTGTATGTAACTATGTTTAGTGATATTTAAATTCGACAAATAAAGGGTTACAGAGCTAGGCCGTAGGTTTGAGGAGCTTAAGGGTGACTCCCGTTCCAGTTCGTTCCTGGTGCAAAGGTTGGCCATTGCTATTCAACGCGGCAATATTGCAAGTATAATGGGCACCTTTCCACCGGAGGCGATCAGAAATGGGTTAAATGACCTATAATATTTATTTATTTAAGCTTTCTACAATTACATTGCGTAAGGCGGACTAAATATTAATTCTGTTCTTTTTTTCATTGATTTAATGCATGAATTATTATTTGTAACTATATTAAAATTGGCTAAATAATAAAAAATAAATTAACGTACAATATCCAAAAATCGATTAGCGAATCCATAAAAGAATATATTTTAGTGGGTTGCCCTTTAAAATTTTGAAAAACTGCATCAGTATCTAGTGGGGGGGGGGACCCTTAAAATCTCCACCAGCCGACGGTTACGCGCCAGCCGATTAGCTACCACACCAGGGAATATAGATGTGATCAAACATATACCCAAATACAAGTATTATGTTGAATATTATGTGTTATGTATCACATGTACGTAAATATGTAAATGTGACTGTGCATTGTGCATAGGATTGTGCGTACGCATGTATCTAAAACATGGATGTGATGTGTGCAGTGTTGTGCACAAGCATATTGCATATAGAGGCTCAACTGAATCCACAGACAAACTGTTTGAAACAGGTTTGTGGACCTATGTTTTAGAATAAGTTAATAAATTTAAAATTTAAAAAGCGTACGGTAACCAGCATGGCTTCGTGTCACAAAATCAACACATGCCCATACAGTAGGTACCTGATGGATGACGACCTCTGCAGATTTTTATTGATGGTCTTCCGGCTCCTATTGGTCGTAGCGTGAGTTTATAACCTTCCTTGATTGTATAAAACAAATAGAATATATACTATTCTACTACTATTCAATTTTCATCCACATTATTGAAAACTAGCTTTTACAGGATAATCTAAAATAATGAGTACAAGTTCATTTGATATGTTATATATCATTATATAAAATGTTGTCTATGTATAAATTATAATTTACTACAGTTTCTAAAACTTCGCAAAGTAGATAGTTTTAGTCGATACAGTACTTAAAAATTTCGCCTTTGCCAAAATTTAATGCTAAAACTTTGGAAAGAAGTTTTAAGTGAACATCGATACGGTGACATTGAGGTTTAAAGTCATCGCTATTTTAAGCTCAGCGGATTCTTTCTGGAGCATAATGTAATTACAGAAAAAGACCGTGGCTTTCCATCCCTCATTACTTGCCAGCATTGCCGCCATTAATACTGGCGGTGACAGGTTTCTTCTGATCTGACCGACCAGGATTCGACACTCGGACTCCCACGCAGGGCAGTCCTTTAGTATGTGCTGTGCGGAGTCCCATTCGGACCTTCGAATTACGATTTCTAGTTTGTATGTTTATCAATGTTCATGGAGGTGTTTTAATATTATTTTAATTGAACAGTTTATATCAAAGTGAAAACTTCTTTAAGCGCGTTAATCACTTTTAAGGTGAACAAAAACCATGGAACACGCGTCATCGTCACCGCACACTTCCTCGACGACACAATTCTCAAATTACTTAATTTTCACTTCTATCAGCAGTCCCTGAAACTGCACCGCATTTTTTTACTGTAGTTTCATCCCTCACCAACAATTTGAACGAGTATATACTGTACTGAAGAAAGTTGTTGTTTGTATGTTTTTTGTTCGAACACGCATTACAGGAAAACGGCGAGACCGATTTTGATGAAACTTTTAAGTTTGACTGCTTAAGGTCAGAATTGGGATTTTAGGTACTTTTTTACCCGACTGCATAAAGAGGCCAATAGGGCGGGCATACCAGTAATTTATTATAATGATGATAGTTCAGGATATTTCATGTATGCATTGTTAAAATTTAAAACCGATGTCAATTTCGATACAAGCGGTCAAAAATCTTAATGAAATATTGCTTTTAAGACTTTGTTACCTCATTTTACTCCTTAGAGGGTTGATTTCTGAAAAACCCTAAAACTAGTATTTGCTTGCTCAGTTAAGGCATAAACCCCGCGAAGAGTCGAAATGAAAAACCTACGTTATTTTTGTGCTCTATACAAACTTTGAACCTCTTTTTCACTCCTTTAGGGATTAAGTTTTGAAAAATTATTTCTTAGCCTGCACCATAATAGCTGTTTGTTTTCCAAATTTAAGCGCAATTCGTTCAGTGTAGATCAGTCAGTAATGGTTGCCTTATATATATAGGTATCGATTTTTCAGTAAAAGTTAGAAATATCTATAAATTAAATAAGAAAATTAAACTGAAATTCATGAAAACTACACTGAAACTGTCGCTATTCAATAACTTAAGGCTTTGGGATAACAGAGGGCGTCTTGCCTCTCATTTACCTAACCAAAAGAGAAGACCCGTTCTTGTTCTAAAAGTTTCAGAAACTCATTAAAACACAATGGTGCTCAAATTTATTTAGTATTCATTTTATTATGCTTAGAAAGAGTAGCGGTATGTTTGATAAATGTAAACTCCCGTCTATTTACGTGTGTTGCGTGTAAAATCTCGTTAAACGAAATCATTATATTTCAGCGCACATAACGCACGCAAAGTCTATCGCCTACAGACAGACAGCCTTGACCCGGGGCTTGGAGTTGACACTGTAACATGTGTTTCCACTTCCCCAATAAAGTACCTAAGCGCCATTTGCGCTCTCCGAGCACTCATGAAACTTCGGTTTTTAGGCAATGAGATATCTCACGATGTCATGATGTGCCGCTAGGTCAGAAATATTTTTTTAATTTATTTTCTCGTATCAATCACAAAACTTAATGTCAACCTATTAGTTGCGTCTTATACCTACGCGTATGTGTATGTCTCTAGATATTAAGATATGGTGCATCCATGTCTTTAAGTAACTTGAATCAAACAAACTTAATTGGTGATATGGGGACCCACTACCGTGTTACTGTTACATGTGTATTGCAATTGATTTCAGGATTCAGAACCAATGAAATACGAAGAAAAATTCATAGTTAGGTCTATAAAACTTTGAATCAAAATGAGTTACTTTAATGCTGATTCTGTAAAATTTAATCTTTCCCATGGCTATTAGTTAGCTCGCTTAAAATTGCATCTATTCAAACAATACGTAGTTGCAGCAAACCCGAATTTGGTTTGGAATTTGATTAAGAAATTTCACAGCGATATTCCAGGAATCATGTAACTGATTATATATATATATCACCAGTCATATATATATGAAGTACTAAAGCTCTGGAAGCGCACGGAAAAGCAGACCAGTTTCAATTGAAATACTTTAAACAATGTGTACAATGTCCAGTTCAAAGTCTGCAGCAAACTGAAATAAATTCTTTCTAAATTCTAAGGGAAAAGGAATGACAAGAGAAGATTTTATGATTTTATTCTTTTTGTTTTTGCCACAGTTAGCCCGATGACACGAGGGATTTAAGATGTCATACATGTCAAAAACAAAATTGAAACTGTTTCAAATAAAAACATTTATAATGTTTGTTTTAAATGCAGTAATTTTATGTCACGTGTAAAATTATGTCCAGTGATTGACTGATAAAGACGATAGTTAAGTGACCGCGAATTTCACTTTAAGTATTAGAACTACTACTACTTCTTACGCAGTAGCACAATATCAACTTAAATGTATTCAGTTTGACTTTCTTTTGAAAGTGGCTTGTTAGGTAGTGTTAGTTAATAAATAAATATTTTTAGGAACTCTAACATAGTACGTCATCAAGTTTCAAAAAATGAAAAATAATCATTTAATTTAATTTAATTTTACAATTATTGGAAAAGTTACAGCTGAATTGTTACATTATACAAACTTAATAGGAAAAAAGAAGGCCAATAACAAGTTTTCTCAGTTAACAGAATAAATAAGTGGAAATAAATATAAATACACATTTCCATGCACAACTAAGTCCATATCAGCACTCGGGCATACCACAATGAACATACTACTCGCTCTAACAATAAATGAATTTTGTCTGTATGTCGTATTTACCTTAAGCGTGTGTAGCAAATGTATATTAACACATCACCATGTATAAACGAAAAAATAGCACATAGAGAACTGAAGTCAGCGCTACCTTTTGCGTGTGGTAGGTATATCAGTGCTCATATTGTTCTGACACATGACAAAACTGTTTATGACATGTTAGTATTAATATTTTCATTCATTTTCTCATACTGACATAAATATATACAACTATTAACTAAATAAACAGATCCGTATGAAAGAAAAATTTAAATTAACTGAAATATAAATATATAATAAATATGGTAATTATTTGTTCAAAGCTTCCAAAGCTTAATATCACTTCACTACACGCTTTATTATTTCGTATACTAAAGCGTGTAGTGAAGTGAGCTTAGTAATATTGCTTCTCAAGCAACAGGATTCATAGCTTTTATGCAGCTCTGTTGAAGTTTGTTTGTCCAAAGATATTTTGAAACTAATTTTACCATATAAAGTTGATGTATTAAGGTAAAAAGAAGGCAAAAGGCTGTTGTTCCCCTTTTAACAAAAATTATGCGAACAGAGGAGTATAAAATATAACACAGTTAAAGAATACATGGAGGAAAAGTGCCGAATAATTAAAAAAATAATTATAATCGAACTTCGACCACGAGTTTGAATTTCTATGTGTTTTAATGAATATTTAAAAACTGACTGGTATCCGACACAACCAGGGAGAGATCAGGCACTGCAAGGATGTAAGGACGTCAGATCTTTACGACCTGGGGTTACTGACAAGTTGGGGTATATATGATATAGTACCCAGGCCTCGGGCCTCAGCCGGGACAACAACAACTTCCAAACTTCGAGCTTTAATTAGGTATTTCTAAAATCAGAAAAACTGAATAATACTTTTTGATGCGACCTGAATTTGAACCTGAGACGTCATGATCAGTAGTGGCATACGGCAACCGCTAGATCAACGAGGCAGTTAAGGCTGTTGAATTTAATACTGTTCTGTGCGCAGACTGTATATTATCCTTTACATCTTCAAAATGCTTAAGGCTGTCAAAAGTCCGATGCGTACCGAAACTGTCAGACTCGAAATGCAAAATTTATCGTTCTGTTGGCCATCAAAGAGGCGGCTTTCTGTTTGGATCTCTACAAGGATTATTTTATTCTTCGAAAGCTTTTGTACTTAAATCATTTTTTTCTAATATTTTAACATTCAGTCTCACTAAAGTATGTCACGGTGACGTCAACATTTCGTTTTGTGGTTATAACCTTTGTCATGCAGTTGTTTGTTACAAGTTTAAGACAGAGTCAATGTTTTGTGTACAGCTAACATTCGCAATTTGTCATCTCCGTAATTTCTTCATTTGTATATCGCTAAAATTCTTTTTTTTCTTCATTTACCATATTTTTCGGCTCTTATGCATGATTTTATATATCCTATAGGTTATAACCTGCACGATAACAGACAGTACGGTAAAGATTACTGTGAAGAACTATAGGGGAGGCCTATGTCCAATAGTGGACGCCTTTAAGATGATATTCTTCCTCAAAAAGAGGGATACTCTACTTTTCTTTGTTATATGAACTGTTTTAACCAAATAAACAAATTCTTCAGCTTCATAGTATTAGTATAGATTAAAATAGAAATAGACAATAAATGGTTCCCATTCCATGGCAATAAATAATCTGTTGATTTTCCTACGTAGCCTTTCAGTAACGGATTAATTCATGGGCGTCGAGCCAACAACTACCTGTTACTCATGTGCCCTACATAAATATATTTCCAGTCGATAAATCGCATTTAAGGGTTATGGACATCGCCTTAACGAGTTCTGAAGCAGCATTCTTCACGTCAAACAGGCTACTACTGATTTTCACACAAATGTGAAGGCTTCTTTCAAAGAAAAATAGATAAATTAATATGCTGCTGTGTGTGTTTGCTTGTTTGATTGAATGCACTAATCTTATCCTGAACTTAACAAATCTCAATTTATCGAGGAAGGCTATCAGCTATATAACATCCTGTTATCACCAATAGGCGCCGAGCCACATTAAACAATATGACAAAATAGAATGAAAATAAATATTTTTGAGAGAAGCAGGTGAAATTGTGCGTGTCTCCTTGTTAAATATACAACTACTTTAGTAAAATAATGACTTCAACTTGAATGGTGCTAATAAGTTTATTAACAATTTGATTATTGAGTGTAATAGGTGTTAAGTGATCTAAGTAATTACGAAATTTTTATTGTTTTTTTTTTTCAATTGAAACTTTAACTCTTTTCAAATTATTTGTAAGCACTGTTATGATTAATGAATACTTTTTCCATTTGAATAAGGAAATCTTTTAAACGAATCGAGAAAAATGTTTGTTTTAAGCAAATAGTTTAATTAAAAGAGACCTCTTTAAAAAAGATTTCTTCAAAGTCAATCAAAAACATATGATGTTGACGATTTTGGGGATGTTAATTTATAAAACATATAATTATAATAGGTATATCAATATAACATTCTTAAAGTAAACGTTTAAAGAAGATCTACGGATACATCACTCACTCAAATAAAATTATTTACGTTGCTTTGATTGGCATTGAACGATCTCATGTCATAATATCATCACTCTGGAACGATAACCATAAACTATTTCGGGGATCGAGCAGATTATATAAAAATGTCTTTACTCTGCTATTAACCGACAAAATAACGGATATGGTTTTTAATAAGTAAACGTATTTAATTATTGTATGACATTTTGTGGTGTAGTGTGACTCTGGTTGTTTTTTTCTTAGGTTGTGCATACTTTATTTCATAACTATAAATATCAAAAAATGCCAATGTCACCTGCTGGTGATTGATTACCGATAACCCCGGATAACAACAGTCATAAGTGCGTTATAATCAGGAAAAATGTAGTATGGATTCCGGTAACCTCGTTCATTTAGTGTAAAGCAATACAAGAATTCCATAATAAATGTGCTGTGCCTAGACGCTGTAGAGGCCGTAGGGGTAACCAGGCTGGAGCGGTCGCGTCCTGCGAGTGGTGTATCTCTGTTGAGGCCGAGGTTGCTGGCTGGCTTGAGACTTGCTGTGGGAGTAAACATGATGGTGCTGCGGATCTGCTTCCTTGAAGGCTGCTACCTCGAAAGCTGCTTCCAATCACGTCGGGGTCACCACTGTGGGGGGGAACGAGTATCATGTTCCACCCAACACAAAGGGAGGATCCTCCGACCAGGCGAGGTGATCATGCCTGGCGGGCTACTGTCCAACAGTTGATATTGGGATGTTGTATATATGCTAATCGGCGCGAGAACTATTTATTTCGCGATTCAGGATTTGTAGTTACTCCGTGTAGTGCGTTACTTCGTAGTTCACTGTATCTTCGGTAGATGGCGCTGTAGTATGTTATGTAGAAGTCGCCACACCGTAAAGATTTACGTCACTCCGCTCTAACAAACTAAGCTCAGTATCTAGCGTAGGACGTGAGAATGATCGTCCTCTTCCATTCTCATTCTATAGCCTCTGACTAAAATTTCTTGCTAAAAAGAAATGGTGGAAGTCCACACACTCCAAGGTCGTCTAGCTGGAGTGGTTGTATCTACATTAGTAGTTCTGAGTAAATTATTTACCACACCTTGTGTAGTTTACCTTTCTTAATCTTTATAACATAGATATTCACCGACACTGTTATGTCCGATGAGTATCTACATTATGAATGATATTTATTCTTGTTATTAGATCTATTAGGTATATTTTACACAGCTAGTGCAACAGTTAGAAGGTGCTGGAATTTGCTCAGAAACAAACCAGAGGGTTATATTTTTGAATCGTGAAAATTGATCAAATAAAAACTTTACGAGTACAGTCTGGGTTGCCCTGTTGAAGAAGGGACCATAGTTTTGAGACGTGGTGTCCATACAGTCGGCATACGAGCCCTAGCCATCGTATTACCTACCTGGTGTTAGTCAAGATTAAAGCCCTCTCCTTACTATAATGCTAATAAACTCCTTATAATTTACAGGGTGTAGCACAACCTCAATTTATATTCAAAAAGTTCTGTAAAAACGTGCGTCCTTAAAGTTATCGGAAAATATTAAATAACTATCCGTGTATTAAGACCTTGAAAAGAAAACTAAGCACATTAGTTTCACGAAAGCTACTTTCTACATAAAGACCTTGAAAGTAGGCCGCAATCGTAATTATGTTCAGCGAAACATTGACTTTGAGGCCACACACGTAGCGTGCCAAGTACTATGTCAAGGTCAAGCGCGATCGTATCTAAGGGATCGCCAGCAATTTGAATTTTAAATGGTTTTACTACCCATCGTAACGACCTTTGTGTTACACCACCTGAGTGGGTAGTTGTAGATGGGCAATATTTATCACCATGCTTAATGTGATAGTAAAACTGATATCAACATTCATATTGTTCATGTTCTTACCTGTCACTCACTGTTACTAAACTACTTATACTACTCAGTAAAGTCAGAGACACAGAGGAGCAAATTACGCAGGACAACATCACTGCAAACAGAAGAAACCACCGACTTTAACTGCCTCGGTGGCGTAGTGGTAGCGTATGCGACTGCTGTGTCTGAGATCTCGGGTTCGGTTCCCAATTTCGACCAAATGTTTGTATGATTTGTAAATTTTTGTTAGATGTTTAGGTATTTTCTATGTAATATATGTATGTATAAAAAATATATTTATGTATTTCTATCAGTTGTATAGTACTCATAATACAAGCTCTGCTTAGCTTGGGAGTAGGTGACGCTGAGCGTAAAAAGAAAAGCACTTGAAACAAACTGTATCTAAACATAATGGTACAGTAGGCAAAAAGACGTATATGTCCAGCAGTGCACTACCAAAAACGGGCAATTCGTGCGATTTACAAACTTAAAGTTCGAGATTCTCTGAAAGAACGATTTAAGGAAATAGGTATTTTAACAGTAGCATCTCAATATATATTTGCTAATATTATGTTTGTACGAAAAAACATAGATAAATATAGTAGCAAAAGTGATCATCATTCACTAAACACAAGGAATTAGCACAAATTAGTAGGCCAATATTATCGCCTTAACAAAGTCCACAATTCATTTGAAGGACTTGGTGTGCGTTTTTATAACAAAATTCCTGTCGAAATCTTGAACTTACCCCTACATAAGTTCAAGAGTGCCGTTAAGAGTCGTCTTATGGAAAGGGGCTATTTTACGATAAACGATTTCTTAACTGATACAGTGCCTTGGATGTGAGTGAGAGTCTGGCATTGGCTTATGTACTGGTTGGGGTAATTTATTTTTATACGCAATGTATTTATTTATTTACAATCTTTAATATAATTTATTTCATTGTAATTAATTCTTGACATCTTATTCTGCATTTATTACCTGACATTTGAACTTTGTTAAGTTAAGGCGATCTGTGTTTACATTGTTGGAGCATAAATAATTTGTATTTATTATTTTATTACATTTTGAACGTTTTTTCTTTTTCTCTGGGACCAGTATGTATGCACACATTGCTTTTACTCCTTGATGTGTAAGTGATTGCAACCTTATATGCTATGGACTAATTTTTATTATTTTATTAGACAAAAAATTGATTTTCCTAGCTTTAATATCTTATTAGACCGCTTTCTAGCCTTTGTGTTTTGGTTGCCTTAACTTGCACATAGAAATACTGTTGTCAAAAACAAACAAGCTTTGTATGAATTATTTGAAAAGATGGTGCACATGAGTTTCTCACCAGCTCTTCTCATGAATGCAATACCCATCGGAGCTGGTACTTGGATTGATTTCAATTTAAACCTTTGAGTTGAATCGAAATCAATCTAAGCTCCGGTAATTCAAATCATCTCAGTGCATTTAGTATTAGGAGTTTTGTTTTATATTTTTATGTTTGTATTTTTGACGTGTTCAAGTGCCTTTTGGGGCCTATGGAAATAAATGATTTGAGTTTGAGTTTGAGTTTAAAGGCTCTAATGTGATACTGTAACTTGTCAAACTCTTTAATTGTTGTGGGTCTTAATTATATAATGAAGTCTTGAAATGCTTATATCAATCCTGATATTACTGACGTTATAAAAGATAAATAGTGAAATATATTTCACTAATTTCTTTTTATACTCTCTAATTAACTAGAGAATACTGCATCCTGTGAGCCCAGCGAGTCGAGCACGTTAAATTAGCAAGCTACAAAGTCTAATTAGAATAGGTTTTCGAAGGAAATCTGCCGGACGTCACGACTAATATTACAGCTAACACAATAATGTCCTATGTAATGGATCATAGCGAAACCCCAGACAGTTGAAAGTTTGACTTATATTTATATAATTTAGGCTCAACATATATGCAACTAACTGAGTCCCGCGGTGCTATCTTCAGTTAAAGCCGCGGATTTAAGTGAGTCCAATAATTAGTAGCTTAAAGAACTCCGCATATCATCAGCTATATGCCAGTGATTGTTTCATCCAAATTCGTGGAGCCGTTCCAGAAATCCGCCGGTACAAACAAATCAATAAAAATTTTAAACATTGATTTTTTGATGTAAGCATCGTAGATAGTTTTATTTGCATTTAGCGAAAGGCTGTTAATTTAAAATACGAACACTCACTTCACTTTTATTTCTTTGTATCAATAGGTTTTTCTATAAGAAAAGCTGTGGAATATTCATGTGCAACCATAAGTCGTCAACAATTTAGTTTGGTAATTTGGATAAATTTAACTGTTAATATTTTCTCCCATGTAATGCAATTTTTTATTTATATTTTCGAAGTGATGTTAGTGGACAGATGAAATTTAGCTCCATTGACAATAATAGGTAATGTGTTCTTTTCGTTTCAATGTCTGTGGTCATTATTGATCCACAAATATTTGAAGTAAAATGTAGTAATTAAATAAACAGTGTTTGTTATACATTAAGCAATTTACTTTAGAAATATCTACAGCATAAATTTATTACTCGCTTGTTAGTCTACTAACTAGTGGTCTTGATTGCTAAATAAGTTGGAGGTTTATCCATGTCTGGGTGTAATTTATCCAAGTATGAATATTATACACCTATATTAATGAATAAAAGTAATGCTTCCAGCCGCATTAACTCGTAACTGTTGCAACGACACGTCTCATTCTGAGTTAGTTTATTTAACTTAAAGAATTTATGTTAGATAAAATCAGCCCCTATTCAATAAAAAAAGAGGACAACAGAGTGTTAGGACTAAGGTAATAAAAATATAAGAACTAAAAGGAATCTTAATACAAATTAATTATAGATTAAAATACTCTGATCAATGTAATGTGAAAAAAAAAGAACATAAAAGGAAGTGAAAAAAAATAAAAAATGAAATAGCATTAAGTAAAATGAATAGTAGACGTAACACTACAGAGTTTTATTTCGTTACTGCACGAATAATTGGTATTAGTAGTTACTAAATATTTTAACTTGAGAAATGTTAGATGGCGTTAAGTATTTACAGTCTTAGTAATCGGTTTATGTATAATGAATTGTGCTATGGCTTTGAATTAACTTTGAAACACGATAAGTTAGACAAGACGACAGAACCACTGTTTCGTAACGAGGTCACCCTAATTGACTATGAACTTGAAATAACAAGATTATTATAAGGCAATAATTATGTAATAATGAAAATGTTAATAAGTAGGTTTTCTTGAATTACAATTCAATATTAAAAAAGTGAAGTGTTTAGTAGATTGTAAGTGAAATCTTATTAATTATAAAACGAGCATTAGATGTTGTAAATTAAAACGCTAAATTAAATATTTTGTTGTTAAATGAACAAATATTGCTATTCATGCAAATGTTAATATTATGGTGAGTCCTATGTCAAGTTGATAAACTTTTGATACCTAGTTATTGGGGTAAGATGGTGTATACGTAAATGGCATGTCCCTAAAGTCTTCAATCTGCAATTCTTGGCTTAAAATTATGTGAAATACATGGGAAAAAATTGCTTAGCACAAGTTTTTTCAACCGACCATGATAAATCCTCGGACCAGTTGATGCATACATCCTGAAGGATATCTTCTGTTAAATCAATGATTTATTTTCATATTATTCTTCTATTTAAATTTACGTAATTTAGGCTTGGCTGCACTGGCTGTTTTCACAGGCTGTTTAGCCTTATTATTTCACGTATGCCGACATCCCAATTTGACGGATAGACGGTTCTTCAACTGCGTTTGTGATACCTATTACGTAACCATGTTTATATTCATGCATAATGGAAAGCCAAAGTTTATAAGAAAAAAAAAAATATTTTGGTCGATCATAGAAATTTTGAACGTGCAAAATCTAGAATAAAAAGCACTTACGAGTATATTTTGTAGTTATAATAGAAAACTCAAACATTACTAAAATGATTGAAGGTTGTTCATACTGTATATTTATTAATTACCGAGAAAAGTTTTTACAAAGGCTCTTAATCAATAATTGAAAAATATAGCTTTCAATTATAAAATCTCTCTTTAAAATTATATAATTATTAAATATATAGATGAATTTGATCTAGTCCTAATCATTGTGCTTAATGTATATTATCAAGCTTAAAAACATTGCATTTGGAAACCGCCATTGGTGTAGGTAAGACGAAAGTGCACAAAATGAAAATTTAGATTTTAGATTCAAATACATAATAAATAACTTTAAATCTCGTTGGGCTATTCTCTTGTGTCTAATGCAAGGGACTCATCACAACGTTCTAAGTTATATCTAACAGAAATATATACACTGTCATGTGCAAACTGACCTGGATTAAACGTTGCATTGGATGGGGATGCTGATTACAAAAATTGATGCAGTTAGTTCGTTGTGCACAAAAACTGAGATTTATAAGTTACTGACCGTTTTCTTCAATAACAGCCTTTATTTTCACATTAATGTAGCTAGATGCTACAATATTATTATTTAATGAAAATAGCAAGCCAACAATCCAATGTTACTTATATTAACAAGCTTTATTTCAGTCATCCTACATAAGACCAAGTCAATAACAATTTTGAACTTTTGCATTAGATGACAGTTAAAAAATCACAAAATCGCTCGACAATATACTACCGACATAATATAAATTCAGGTTCAAACATAGATGCGAGAATGCGAACTCAAGTAAAAGAAAATAACTTCAGAAATAGAGAACTAGTAAACAAATATACCTACACCGAACATCTTTTTCATTAAACGAAACCCAAGTCGATTCACTTTTGTTGACTTCGTAAAATAAATACGACAAAGATATTAAAAACAAACCTCATGCTTTAAATAGACACTGTGATACTCAATTCATTTAAAATTTATTCAGTCCAAATGTTTTTCAAGAATCTGATCGGAGTTTGGTGATTAACGTACTTATATAAAAAAGACCAACCATGGCATAGGATTTAACTTGGACTGCGAATATATTGGATAAAAATAAAAGCTTAGTTAGTTCATTGGAATTAAAGCCATATTATCGCGTAGCCACCGAGCCGTGCATTTATTGCCAAGCATTTATCACTAAATAATGTAAAATAGATCGCTATTTCGGTCCGTCAGTGTTTGCGTTTTATTTCAACAGACCACGGAATAAATGATCACGATTGCCTATAATGCCATTATCATCTAGTACGAACCAGGTGTGCACGTAAATAGCTTGACGTTTCAAATCACGTAACGATATGTATGATAAACATGATCTCCCTACAAATCTATTGTTAGCAAACGTTGGTACGTGTTGCATATTTTTTATATTTTACTAGATATCCCGCTAATTCAAATACTTAGCATTTGAATTTCCAATTTATTTCTAATTTTTTTGACCATTAAAACCTTCCCTGGACTACGACAAACATTTCAGAACTAAAATCAGCTATATCGGCCCAACTATTCTCGAGTTTTAGTCTGACTTGACTTTTATTTATAAGAAGATTTAAACTAAAATGAAATAACTATGAGGTTTTTATTTTCATAAATCTGCTAATAAAAGTTGACAATATTTTTAAAGTATTTATTTTCAACTGGCTTTTGATTCAGTACACCGTATTTTTAAAGAATGCAGCATCTTGTCGCCATGGTTAGACGTGTGAAAAAGTCCCTTCGCTTACAAACAGCTGTAAATGCATCGAATTAAGGTTTTTTTATTACTAATCTTGATTGTTCTTTCTTCATTTATATCTTTAGAAATTAACACCTGCGTTCAGATCACAATTTAAAAAGTAGTTATTCCACTGGGGTAATGCTCATAACATCTGTTCGTATCGACCGGTAGCTGTTTTAGTAGTGGTGAAAAAAATCGCATGTTTCGTGTTACCAATTGCATGCCGGCCTCACTGTATCCCTGACACAGTTACCAGACACCCTAGGACATCGCCACATATAATGTAACCTAGGACATTCAATGACGTCAAACACCAACTATTAATTCCTTAGTGCTTTTGAACATGAAAGGTTTATATACGAACATAATGTTTGCAAAGGTTTTACTGGCAGTTCGTGAGAAGGCTACTTTTTAGTTCAGTGGAAGAAATTGTGTATATTTCGGAATATAATTCAGGACTGCTATATATACCTATACGAATATTTACTTTTACTGATGATTTAATTGTTATCATCATTAAAACTTAAACTAAATACTGATAAGCGCGGCCATTACCTCACCTCATCCTATCGTATATATTTTTTACGTTTACCGTCGTATTTCATTTTACAAAACGCAGGCTACACCCCAATACAATTCCACCCAGGTTGCTATCGAAAGCCAATAACCACTAAAGGTACTTTAGCTTGCTTATTATTAGAGTTGCGTCAGTTACAATGGTTTCATGTCGAATCACTTCGTTTATTTATAAGAATATCGACTATTATTCAGGAATATTCCATGTTAAAACATATTTTTAGTTGAATAGATGACATAATACCTTTGATGGTTCCAGAGTACTTGTAATCTGTCTTCTTGAAAGCCAAATATTTCATGAACTTATTAGTATTTTATAAAGACATGTTAATCATCATGATTTAACACCATCTGTGAAAATAGCACAACTAAATATTAATATATTTTAATACCGTAATAATAAATTGTCTTTCGCTTTATAAAATTCAACTTCAATTTCTGTTTTAATATTGCTTCTGATCTCGCTTTGTAAAGTAATTTCATTATTTTACTGTCAATAGATCTACAATTTATATAAATACGTTAATTCAAGCGTTTGTTTGCCATTCCAAAATCCGAATCGGTGTATTGATTTGGTTTGAATATTCACAAACGAACTCTTGGGATAGCTTAAATATTTATACCGACTTTCTAGACTAAAGTAACACTTATTCTTTAACTGGTATTTATTATATATTACTGATCAATATCGTAGGAAATCAAGGATGAGATAAATATTATAGACTTTTGCATTGATGTGATTAAGGGGACTGAAGCTACTTGTAAATTATTTTTTTTTTATTCGTGAATTATTTTAATTCATGACTATAATTTGTTATAACTATGTATTCGAGGGACATTCGATTTACATTATCATTATCAACAGCCTTTTTTAGCTTACTTCTGGACATTGGTTTCTTCTTAAAGTATAGGCAACTACGATACCATACTGATCAAACGTATTGTATAGGGTTTGTATCTAGTGTTAAGTTCTAATTTGCTCCCTTAGTCATCTCTTACGACAATCGGGAAATGTTTAGGCAAAAAAACATAACGTCCTTTTCTCACATAACACTTTACAAACAACCCACTGTGGCCCAATATTAAGACATGACAGGAGAAGAGGTTCTCGAGAAATTCAGGGGAGCTGTAGATGCCAAAGACGGCTGGGTCACAATCGACCGCGTCAGGAAGGCTAAAGACCGTAAAGTGATAGTGGGATGTAGGACAGAGAAGGAAAGGGACAGAGTTAAGGAACGAATAACCAGTTCGGGAGCAAATTTGGTCGTGGAAGAAATTAAAAATAGAGATCCGCTGCTCGTATTGAAGGACGTATTAAAATATAATACGGACGATGATATTGTTAAGGCAATAAGAATGCAGAATAGTAACGTCTTCCACGAAATTAGTAAAGAACATGACAGACTTGAAATAAAATATAAGAAAAAGTCTAGGAACACGCATCATGTGGTAATAAGCGTCTCACCAAAATTGTGGAACAAAATTCTCGACAAGGCCTCTCTACATGTAGACATACAAAGAATTAGGTTAGAAGACCAATCCCCCCTTGTGCAGTGCACATGCTGCCTGGGATATGGGCATGGAAAGAGGTTCAGCAAAGAAACTATCGAGAGATGCAGCCATTGTGGGGGTCCTCATGTGAGAGCAAAGTGTGCAGACTTGCTTGCCGGAGTAGCGCCATCGTGTGTGAACTGCGTACATGTAAAGGCCGCAAATACAGATCACAACGCATTCAGTAAGGAATGCCCTGTACAGAAACGATGGGAAGCTCTGGCGAGAGCAAGAGTAGCATACTGCTAAAGGCGAACTGGGCACCAACAACAACAGGGCAGGCAACCCCACCAGCAGTTACGCAGTGGCCCAAGCTAACCTCCAACGCAAAGAACTAGCAACGCAGGAACTCATGATAGAGGCTGCAAAGAGGAAAATAGCTTTCGCCTTAGTCCAAGAACCTTATGTGGGTGGGATCCGGAGAATGAAGAGCTACCGAGGAGCGCGTGTCTACCAATGCGAGGACGATGGAAGAGGGACTGTAAAGGCTGCGGTTGTTGT
Source organism: Spilarctia lutea (assembly GCA_916048165.1). Classification (NCBI taxonomy): domain Eukaryota; kingdom Metazoa; phylum Arthropoda; class Insecta; order Lepidoptera; family Erebidae; genus Spilarctia; species Spilarctia lutea. The sequence continues at coordinate 25,818,622 of OU696470.1, read as the reverse complement.
TTACGACTCAGACCCTGACGTCATACAGTGCCCAGAACTCACCACAAACAACATCGTAGTGGTGAGGATCCGGTCCAAAGCTTGGGAGATCGCAGTAGTCTCTTTGTACTTCGAGCCCGACCAGCCCATTGAACCGTACCTGAATCACATACAACGAGTGATAGCGAAAGCGGGCACAGGAAAACTGCTCATTGGAGGCGATGCCAATGCTAAGAGCACCTGGTGGGGCAGCACCATCAACGACCACAGGGGTATAGAACTGTCCGGGACCCTGGAAGAGTCGAACCTGCAGATATTAAACAGGAGGAATAAGCCAACCTTCGACACAATACGGGGCAACAGAAGGTTAACCAGCCATGTGGACATAACATCCTGTTCCACAAATTTAACCCCAATAATATCAGACTGGCAACTAGATGAAGGAATGACCAGCTCAGACCACAACACCATCACATTCAAAATACATCTACGTAAGGAGAGAGGGATGTGCATTCAACGTACGACCCGCCTATTTAACACCAGGAAAGCTAATTGGGAAAGTTTTGCTGTAAAACTCAAGCAATTAATTGTTGGAAACAAAATAACTCCGAATTCCATAGGCGGAGTCAGAGAACCTAAACAGCTGGATGCACTAACGCAAACCCTCACAATCCACATTACAACAGCCTGTAAACAAAGCATGCCCGAAAAGGCAACAGCAACAACATCTTCTACGCCATGGTGGTCAGATGAGCTAGCGAAACTCAAAAGAGAAATGGTCACCAAGAAACGACGAATAAAACGAGCAGCACCGGATCGCAAAGACAGAGTTGTCAGCCTATATCTGCAGGCGAAAGAAAATTATGAGTGTCAAGCCAAGAAAGCCCAAATTGACAGTTGGAAGAACTTCTGTCAAAAACAAGACAAAGAAACCGTATGGGACGGAATATACAGAGTGATCGGTAAGACCGCAAAGCGGCAGGAAGAACTGCCGCTAAGACAGGATGGAGTGTACTTAAACCCAAGAGAGTCAGCTGCCTTACTAGCCACAACCTTTTTCCCTGAAGATGCCATAGAAGCAGATACTGAACACCATCGCCAAATAAGACATAAAGCACAAAACATAAACGCCCCGGGTCATGATGACCACATAGATCCGCCTTTTACCAGAGAAGAGCTAAGGACCGCGATGGTGAGCTTTAATCCCAAAAAGGCTCCAGGAGCGGACGGCTTCACGGCGGATATCTGCTGTCGAGCGATCTCTCAGGATCCGGACGTATTCCTTGCCCTATACAATAAATGCCTAGATATAGGCCATTTCCCGGACATCTGGAAGGAAGCCACAGTGGTGGCACTGAGAAAACCGGGCAAGGATGATTACCAGAACCCCAAGGCCTATAGACCAATAGGTCTGCTGCCAGTCTTGGGGAAGATCCTAGAGAAGATGGTAGTAGCAAGGATCAGGTGGCACCTAGTACCGAGGATGGACTTGAAATTTCGGAACAGGCAAATGCGGCCCTCTCTCGTGTTCAGGATTGGGGTACAAAGAACAAATTGAATTTCGCACAGCACAAGACGTGCGCAATGTTACTGACGCGAAAGCTAAAACATGACATCCCGCGGCTGAGCATGGGAGGTGTCCCTATTGCAATGTCAAGGGAAGTCAAGATCTTGGGTCTAACGATAGACGATAAACTGACCTTCAACACGCACGTCGCGAACGCGTGTAGAAAGGCTGCTAACGTCTACAAGCAGCTCTCCCGCGCGGCGAAAGTTAGCTGGGGCCTCCATCCAGAGGTGGTCCTAAGCATATACACCGCAGCAGTAGAACCCATCATAACCTATGGGGCAAGCGTATGGGCACCTGCGGCCAAAAAGGTGGGAGTTCAAAAGTCCCTAAATGCCATCCAGCGAGGCTTTGCACAAAAATTGTGCAAGGCATACCGTACCGTCTCCCTGAACGCAGCGCTGCTACTGGCCGGGATACTGCCTCTTGACCTCAGAGTACAAGAAGCAGCCGCCCTGTACGAGGTGAGAAGAGGGTCGTCCCGACTGGCGCTGGCAGACAGAGAAGCGGAGCGAGCAGTAGACTTCGCGGAGGTCCCTCACCCGGCGACACATATGGCACTAAGTTTCGCGAGCTTGGTGACCCAAGCTGATGTAGAGGCAAACAACGTGCAGGCGGTGCGAATATTCACCGACGGCAGCAAGCTTGACGGCAAAGTCGGAGCAAGCTCAGTCTGTCCGCGTACTGCACGGTGTATCAGGCGGAACTTCTTGCCATATGCAGAGCCGCGAGTGAGATACTTAAGCGTAACGAACGCACGTACGGGATCTACAGTGACTCCAGATCTGCGTTGGACACCATCACCAACCATGGAACACTACATTCACTCGCTATGAAGACAAGCGACTACCTGAAACAAGCCTTTGCACAAAGCAAATCTGTAGACTTGTTCCATGTCAAGGCTCATGCGGGCCTTGTGGGCAACGAGCGCGCCGACGATCTGGCTAAGGAGGCTGCACTTTCGTGCCGGAGGAGACCTGACTACGATCGGTGCCCGATCGCGTTCGTCAAGAAGGGTATCCGCCAGGATACCCCGGACGAATGGAACCGGAGGTTCCAGTTAGGCGAAACCGCCTCCGTCACGAAAGTGTTTTTCCCTAACGCGGTGGATGCGTATCGCACTGTTAAGCAGATCAACATAACACCTAAATTGGCCCAGGTCCTCACGGGACATGGAGGATTCTTACAATACCTACATAGGTTTAAATGTAGGGACAGTCCGTTGTGCGCTTGTGACAGCAACGCACAGGAGGACGTCTTCCACTTGCTTTTAGAATGCCTATGAAAAATCTGGAAAGTAGAATAGATGCCAACTTAAGTAGAGAAAATTTAAGCAAAATCTTAGCATGTAAAAACAGTAGTAAATATTTTGTAGAATTCTGTGAGGAAATCGTTACTAAAGTAAATAACAAAAATAAATAAGTAGAATAAGCAATTGATATAATATATATTGAGAATATATAGCATTCATCAATGTTAGAGCCCTTAGCAAACAAAACAAAATTGTATAATTAGATTAAGTAACAAATAAAATAGTATAATTAGATTAAGTAAAATTGTAAAACAGTATATTAGAAAGTAAGGCACTAAGTAGCTTATGTTAAAACTGCGCGGGATAGCGCCGCGATGATAGATCCTAAAGAGTAGACATAAATAATTATAAGAAAAATGTATTTTAGAGATTAGCTAGGCACAGGTTGGTCCGGAATGTTCATGGACAGCTTGTAAAATTTTATAAAAGTAGAGAAAACTTAACGAACAATAAGGAACACGCTGGCTCAGAATGTTTCAGGAGCAGCCTGTTAGAACATATGTAACAGATATAAATGATTAGATACACTAGGACCTCCTGAAGGTCGACTAATCAACAAAAATTTATGTAAACATAGACTAAACCCGTGTAAAACAATGTGTGACACTTGCACGAGTCACAGGATGCAGCATATTAAAAAAAAAAAAATATATATTAAGACATGACAAGTATAAATAGTTAATGTAGCAGGCCAAGAGGTTTTTGATTATATTAATGAATTTTAAAACATATGAGCTATAAGGTTTTCAATGCCGTATTATAGAAATAATTTATCTAAGAATTTTTTGAGACACGTGGGTTGTGTATTTCCAACTCCTACAACTCGTCATTGACTTAATGATTCATAAAGTTTACTATCTAATCACATATTGATATGTTGAATGTACATAGATTTACAGTAATATTGGTGTGTGAAGGTTAATTGTCTATCTGTACACATCTATACGACACTTTTAACGTAATCTGTACCATTATTTAATATTTATGAACATAACTGATTTATTAGAGTAACTTTCAGTACTTATAATTTGTGGTTGGGAAATAAATAACAATACCCTACGTCTGTATGTTTTGCCAAAAATAACGACCTTAAAAATTTATTAGATGTAAACCTTAGAATTGGCTTAGGATTCACACTGATTCCCTGAGTCTGTATCAGTTTGTGATCAGGGATTCACAGAATCACGTCAACTCGATAGTCTAAAATTTCGTTGAAAAATACCGTTTGTTTGTTTTTTTTTGTTTTTTACATAAAACACCTGTCCAATGTGATTTAAATAGTTATTCTAAAAATGAAATTAAATTAGGTACCACTAAATTATCTTGGAAATTAATAACCCAATTGAAAATAAAGTTGTTCTTTTTGTGAGACCTCAGTATCTCTCCGCTCGAGGTGTCCAAAATAGGCTGAACAAATTCTGTTTGACTTGACTGAATTGATAAAAAAACGACGGGTTGCACTCCGGGAGTGCCGGCAGAAGTGAAAACTTGAATTTTAACGTTGTGCATTTTTTATATTTTGTAATGGTTAGAGAATAATTTTGTACGAATTGCTTTCATTATCAGTATAAAAGAACTATTATTTATGTGGTGGAATACAATATTCATTTATTGCGCTATCGTACACAAACATGACAATTTATATTACATACACACACGAACATTCGCGCAAGCGCCCTGCGCCGCCTGTCCTCTCTCCATCCGTCTTACGAATTTTCGATCAGGTCACGTGACCTGACGCGAGTTTATACATTTTTACCCATTCCAAAAAGTACGCAGCGCCGCCAAAGAAGTTTTCACTTCAAAAACCTTTACCAACCCGTCTTGGCACCATAGTAAAGTAGGCCAAAACCTCCTTTGTAAGAAGGGGACTAAGTACAGCAGTAGACTACTATTAGGGGCTGTAGATGATGCCAAAGAGGTCAAAAATAGTTTTGTGTTGGGGTCCGAACTACGAGTACAATACTCATGATAAATTTAAACGAAGACGAAGCCAGAAGTCAGAATGTTCTCGTTGATTTCTTGAGGCATAGAATGATGACCCTAAAATCAATATTTATAAAAGCGAATATGGATTGAGGTTTCATGTTTTAACGCGATTGACGTGAGTTTGACTTATTTATATTCCGCAGAAACGTCATGCTTAAGATGTTCCTTCCAATATGTTACGTCGTCACCGAATCGACCAGAAGATTCTAGTTGCTTTGGCGTTGAATATAAAATGAGCTTCGTCGACAGCAGTGCAGTTCAGTTTGAGTACAGTGCCATAAATATTGGAGTAATATTAGTAACTAACCAAGCGACCTCTGGAATTAAGGATTGTTATTCTAAGTGATATTGTGATTTTTAGACTGTTTGTAATAAAGTCTCTTTTACACGTCAGAAGGCATATTTTTCAAATCCATCGAACCCTAACACAAAACAATATAATATACATATATGTATATATATAACATAGAGGATAATGAAATCGGTACATATTGATCGTTAATTTAAAGGTGATAAACTTAAATCCTCCTTTTTTTAAGTCGATTATCCATACTAATATTATACTACACCTACACCGTTAAACCGATTTCAATGAATAATATGAATTTTTACTTTGATTCTTGAGGAAGGACATAGACTACTGTCTACCGTGATAACCGATGTACAATCAGAGCCGCGAGCAAAAGCTGTTCAAGATATAATTTTAATAATCAGGTGCATAATCTCATTATTTAATGTGTAAAGTTATTCGCGGTTGTGCAAAACTAATCGTGTGAGAAACTTTAATTGTGTAATATGGTGTGTAATTTATCTGTATTATCTTTCTAGCCTTAATATTACCTACTAGTTCAACCGTTTTATTACCTCATTGTCAGTTTTTTCAGAGCCGGCGGCGGCATGAGAGTAAACTAAATTTGAAATTTAAACTAGATTTCAGTATGTATGAGGGCATTGACTTTGCAATAGCGACAGTTTATTTTTACCATCGTGCGGAAACCCCCCCGGACACCACCTCCTGGTGGCATGTCGGACACGAACCGGCTAAAACCGCACGCCGTCTCGGGTACTAGATGCCGGGGAACCAGGTGCACCCTAGAAAGGAAAACCCGGTAACCCCGACTCGGGCCACCTACGGGTTTTTACTTGATGCGGATTATATATCATTCTAAAATTTCAGCTCGATCGGTGCAGAACTTTTTGAGTTTTTGAAGCGTACACGAACATAACATTTATATATATATAGATTGTCGAAAATTGCGATTTTAAACTGACAGTGAAAGTTTTGCGCGAAATCGGCTCACAATTTCAATGACGTCCCTCGTCTCTGCCACTGGTCATTTTTGTTCGTTGCATGTTTGTTGCTGGCTTTCGTAGTTACTTAAAGATATGAATCTCGTAATACTTTTTGAATAAATAGATGCATCAAGCTACTATAAATATGGACTATCCATCAACATCAGTTTAATTTGTTGCCACTAAAATTCCGAAAAAAAACCCATATTTATTTGTATTTTGTGCCCATGTGTTCATCGACTTCAGACAAAGTTCCCAAAAGAAATATTATGTATAAAATATAGGTATTAAATATATTCTTTGAAAATATCCACTTAAAAATATACATTTATTATTTTAGTATACATACATAAGATTATTTTTCTAAGTCAAAAAATATAAAGAATTGAATACTTGAGATAAACTGTTAGTAACGGGTATGTGACCCATTTATTTGGCATTTATTATTGATTTTCCAACATCACATTTAGATTATTTAATTTTTTTCCAATAACGTGTGATGATCGTTGTCTAAGGCTCCTCCGATCTTCTGTGCAACCATGGCAATAGGGCAGAAACATGTTTACTTAATGATATATTGACTAGTATAATTATTTTTTTTTATAAAACCCTTAATTCTTTAGAAACTACACAATCTTCGCCTTGACATGACTAAACTAAGCCTTTTATTTAATTTATGATGGTTGTCACACGATAACCTTTATTGCGAATACTATGCTCCGGAGTAACTCTACGTTTAATTGTACAAAACTTTCTCTCTCTCTTTTGATCGGATCGATAGGATTTTTGTCATAATATTCCCTTGTTAACCTGAAATAACTGCTATATGTAAATCTGCTGAATAAAAAACTAAGTCTCAGTGTAATTTATACATAACGTAATAGCTCAGTCTTTTTCATTTCTACACTTGAAAACTCTGCACTTTCATCAAAAAAGCCTATTACCATATCAACATTAACTTTCAATAGATTTCTGAAATCTGCTTTTAAAAACCTAACTTCCATTTTAATTAGAAAAACGTAATTTTTTTTCGCAATAATTACTTAATGTTTACGGTTTTAACCTAAACTTGTTGTCATAGCAGGAGTAACGTCACTAGACATTGATTGGTGGATGGATGGATTGAAAACACGATTCGTTTTAAGTACTTTTTATACATATTATTGTAGAAAATCAATATTAAATAAAATAAAACCGTTGCACCGTTCTTTAATGTTTATCTTACATTTCACAGTCACAAAATATTACTAAATATTATATTTGCATCTTGCCTATTAAAATATTGAATTTATTCAAACGTGTATTCTCTTCTTTCGTTAGTATTCTATAAGCACCACTTCAATCCATATAATAATAAAATACATGAATGAGTTTGGTAACAAGTTAGTTTAGTAGAAGTAAAAACACCAGTAGGCCAGTCAGGTTCATTCCACGGTCTATACAGACTATTCTAAAACTCATATTTTCATTGATGAAGCCTGAAATAATTTTAAATTAAACCGCAATCGTTCCTATATATATCTAGCCAAATAATTAATGTGGAGTGGGCTGACAGATAAAAGAGGGTTGATTAAAATTTTATACCCGAAACGCTAAAAATGATTTTAAGACTTTTCAAATTTATGTTTGGAAAATGTTATAATTGCTATGTTTTGCAGTTTGTCAATCATCTCTAAAAGTAAAAATTGGATACGAACTATTGTTTTTGTATTTATCCAGGAAAGTTAAAGGCTATGTAGATGTTATATTTCCTGCCACTCTTGCGAGCAATCATAGTTAACGTAGAAAGTAGCTTTTGAACCTTTTTTGTCTTCTAAGTCTAATATAATGACAACCGTACTGCAAAGGAAAGGAAAACTTGAAACAAACCCTGTACCAATCAGTCTGGCCAGCTAAGCTAATAGCAGTAAATAGTATAGTATAATAGTAGTCTCCTTTCTACGGAGGCCTATGTCCAGCAGTGAACTATTAAAGACTATTCGGCTCAAATGGTCGCCTTGGTAAATAAAACAAATAAATGTTTCGTACATGTAACACACAATGGTGGTGATTCTGTTGTTGTCATCAATAAACTAAAATTAACTAAAATTTGTTGTTGCATTATATACTTTAATATCACCAGCTTACAGTCCATTTAGAATATCTCACTTTCACTTTATTTAGTTTTGTACCAACTGAAAATTGATCAGAGGTATACGTAAATGCTTTTATTGGTAAAAAAAACTAATCTCTAAATGTAAAATATGAGTAATAATTACGTAAGACATTTAGTCGGCATGTATTTAGACGACGTCTAAGTTTAGTGCAAACTGTCAACTTTTACGTTATACGTTGTATGGACTGTAAGCAGATAATGTTAAAGTATATAATCTAACAAGAAATTTAGTGAATTTTAATTTTAGTAATGACAACAACAGAAGGCTGCATAAAACGTCGCCTCAATAGGTTTGATACCTCAGTCTCATGGAAAACTGATATTGAACAAATAATTCATTGCTTTGAGAAAGTGATTGAAGTTAACGGTGCCCTAAACTTAGTAGATGTCTACAGATAATTATTAAATACTAGCTGAACCCCGCGGTGCTACCCGCGGTACGATGATAACTGCGGGCAACGCCGCGAGGCGAAGCTATATCTTTATAAATAGTAGCCTATGTGTTATTCTGATGTATAAGCTATATTGTGGTAAAGTTTCATTCAAATCCATTCAGTAGTTTTTACGTGAAAGAGTAACAAACATCCATACATACATACATCCATACTTACAAACTTTCGCCTTTATAATAGTAGTAGGATAACATTCGTGTTGTTTAAATTCTATCTTCTTCATTTTCGTGTAATGTAACTAAAATAATATAACTAAAGATTCGCAATAAAGGATACATTATTCTACTAATAATAGTAAGTAGAGATGTTCGACAGAATTCGAGTGAAGTAGTAAAATAGTCGCTGTTTACAGAATAATGAGCCAAGCCGCACTATTCGCAACGGACATTCCACCGGCTGCTATTTGTCCGAAATTCACTATTCATGAGCTACACGGTGACGCGTTTTTCTTTCTAGTTGAGGGGCAAGGTCGTTTCGAAGGTCAAAGTCAAGTTTTCAAAATCATTCTCGTATTTTCTTTGAAGCATTAATATTCACAGAATTTTTTTCAACAAATAGATATGAAATATTTAAAATAAATATATATTTGATATTTGAGAATTATTTCATTATAAAACGATACAAATTCGATTAACGCACGTACACGTTTAAAGAAGATATATTTCATTGTTTTCTTAAAGAAAAGAATTATACGTGCTTGGGTATTTGAAGACCATGATAAAAAAAACTGTTAGATTATAATCTACCTAGTGAGATTGTAAACTGTTGAAAGATGGTCAACTGTGACATACTGCTTACAATTTGACGTACAATTTTTCGTTAAATTATAATGTATCGAAGTAAAACCGTTAAACTACAATCTGTAGCGCGTCAAATTGTCAACTGTCTTAAAGTATGCCGTATGAGTTAGGTTAGATTAGAACTTCTTTAATTAATAACCAATTAATTTTATTGCCACATAATTTTTATGTAACTATTTCTAAAGCTGTGAGGTATTTTCAAAGTGAAATCAATTTACAATCACAAAAATACATTGATGGTAATATATACTTCTCATATTCTATAAATGTGTAAACTGTGAAGTGAAATATGTATTGTGGCGAGTAAATAAATGTTATTATTATTATTATTATCTCCTTTATTACATTTAAATACACATATAAGTTACATTTTTAAATATACATATAAAAATAAATACATTTAAAAATATTATTATTATTCTCATTATTCCATTTGTATATACATATAAATTACATTTTTAAATATACATATAAAACAAATACATTTAAAAATATAAAAAATAGTAGACCACCGACTTCGGGTACAGGGACCAAGAAACAGGTGGTTAGGGCTCCAAAGACAGGAACCTCCTCACTATACGTGCCGTGTCAAGAAGGACTGCCTTCTGTATCAGACCCTTGATCCAGCCCCCTAACGTGAGCCTCTTAAGGTGTTGGTCGAGGCTCTTGGCTATCAATCCGTGAGCTGATACGACTATCGGAACAATGATCACCGAATCCACATTCCACATATCGACAATCTCGTGAGATAAATCCAAATATTTTATTTGTTTTTCTTTTTCGACTTTCACGAGATTCTCGTCATGAGGAACGGCGATATCGACAATCATTGCGCGGCGCTCTAATCGATCTATCACCACAATATCAGGCTTATTGGCTACAATAGTCCTGTCTGTAATAATAGATCGATCCCAATATAACGTAGCACGACCATTCTCGAGAACTGGATCGGGCACATACCTGTAGTATGGTACCTCTGAAATCACAAGATTGTATTTAAGGGCAAGTTGCTGATGTACGATCCTGGCTACTTGGTTGTGCCTATGCAAATACTCGCCGTTAGCAAGACGAGAACAACCAGAAATAATATGCCTGATAGATTCTCCAGGACGGTGACATGCCCGACAAATGTCGACCGTACCATCCTTCAGGATATACTTCCGATAGTTATTCGTCATGATAACTTCGTCCATAATCGCACAGACAAAACCTTCGGTTTCTCCGAAGAGATCACTATACCGTAGCCAGGACGTAGATGCTTTGAAATCTATATCAGGCCCATTTAAGGCCCGATAGAATCGACCATGGAGTACTTTGCCCTTCCATACTTCCCTGCGATCATTAGTACCAAGTACTACAGGCTTGCGCCAATTCTCTTTAGCCAGAGCGAGCGGAGTGAGTCCGGTATCCACTGTGACTACACTACGATGCACTCCCACATCAGTTTGTAGAAAATATTCTCTAAGATTGTATACCTCGCGATTGTGCAGGGTCTTGATATTTAGTAATCCACGACCCCCTAACCTTCGCGGGATATACAATCTCATAACCGATGAACGTGGGTGGTGCATTCGGAATGCAGTCAACAATGTACGGACTCTCCTATCAATGGCATCTAATTCAGTCTGAGTCCATCTAAGTACACCAAAGGAATACATCAGAACCGGCATAACCCAACCATTGCAGGCTCGCACCTTGTTACCGCCTGACAAAAGACTTTTAAGTACTTTTTTCAGGCGGCTAAAGAAGCGTTCCCGCAACGTTTGTTTCATGTCAGATTCTGGCATTCCTAAGGACTGTGAAAAACCTAGATATTTGTAAGTTTCGGTTGCAGACAGAGATCTGAGTTTTGTGGAATCTGAAAGCTCTATACCTTCAGATTCCACAATCTCACCTTTTTTTACATACATAACTGCACACTTGTCTACACCAAATCCCATTTTGATAGAATTACTAAAGTTTTCCGTAATATAATAGTAATGCTGTCAATTGTAATTTAGTGCGGGCAAGTAGTTTCAAATCATCCATGTAAAAGAGGTGAGATATAACTCGATCATCTTTCTGCAACCTGTAGCCTAACCCTGAACCCTCCAATAGAGTGCTCAGAGGGTTCAAAGCTAGACAAAACCACAAGGGGCTCAGACTGTCACCTTGAAAAATGCCTCGCTCGATCTTTATAAGTACGTCGTTCATCGCAGACTGCCGACACCCAGGATAGCGAAGTGCTGTTCTCCATTGCCCCATACACACCTTCAAGAAAGTGCACAGAGTTGTATCAATTTTATACAACTCAAGCACCTTCAAAAGCCATGTATGAGGAACGGAGTCAAAAGCCTTATTATTATTATTACTATATTACTCTGCCACGCAGGAGGAAATTCTGAAATCTTTTCTATGGTTTCCCTACTTGTACTTCATCGCATGGAATTGACGACCGTGGCCGGGTTCATTCTTGAGTACTTAAACTGCGTTAATGAGAGGGTACATTTTTCGGATCGGTGTGCACTAGCGCGAGTGTTTATAAACCGGTCAAATTCTCACGAAGTTTTAGCATTATAACAAGTCCAATACATGATATTCTATTTACATACACCTCTAATTATGGTAATTAATTTCAACGTATTTCACAATACTCTCCTAGCGCTGCGGTGAAGTCTGGGGCAAATACAGCTAGTACAAGACACGTTACATACATACATTTGCTAAGACTATAGAGAGCGTACTCCTTCCTAAAAGGCCGGCAACGCACTTGTAACGCCTCTGATGTTGTGTGTATGCGTGTCCATGGGCGGCGGTAATCGCTTACCATCAGGCGAAACGTCTTCGCGTTTGCCCGCTATTTAATAAAAAAAACATGTTAGACAATAATAAACGAGTACGGTGTCGGTCTTACTTTAAAGGAAATGAACATAAATTTGAGTCGGTCTGTCCATACAGTCAAGATAGGAGACCCTGTCATCGCAACGATAAATCATTATTAGTCAAAATCAACGACCTAAATTGAGAGACTATCGCCAACGCCATTTAGCTAACTCGTGGAAATGTTGAAAACCAGCAGAAAGTTATTAAAAATGAACTTACATTACAAGCCTACACCATAGTCATATTTAAATACACAAAAAACTGACAGTACAATTTAAATTGAGTTTTTGTTTTACAAAATATTAATATTAATATGAGGCTTTTATTTTTAAACGGCTTAGCTTGCCCTGTTTGTTTATTTATTTGCTTTTTTGGGTCAAATATAGTAATTGAAATTTTACCCCCTTCCTGTTGATGAATTGATCTGAAATTCGGTACGTTTGGTACAAACCTTAAGTTCTGATGACAATACAATGAAATCAATTATGTTTCATTGCGGGTATCAAATGAAAGGGATTAACTAGTAAAATACTGATGAGAAGTACTATGTAGATATATAGATAGATATATGAACGCTTTATTGTACATCTTAATAATAAAAAATAATATCACAATAGTAATATGTAATGAAGTTAAAAACTAAAAAATAAAAATAATTGTTTTTTAATTAAAACGGATTTATTGAAAATAATGTACTAAACTAAGTACTAAGCCGAATTGAGAACCTCCTTCATTTTAAGTCCTTCTGAAAATATATCTCACTTTAGATGTTGCGGGTTAGCAAATTTTCTTTACATGTTGGATATCGTAGTAATAATTTTTTGTGTATAATAATAAATTCAAAATCCGTTCAGTAGATCTAGAGATTACCCTAAAATACTTCAGAAATACCCTTAATCATGAAATGTTAGTATAGACTATAGATGAATGTGTTATAATATATAAAATTATCTATATTTATAGACCTAAACCTTCATATTTCGTAACATAAAGTAAATAATGTTGAAAGACGCATTTTAATACATTGGCTTAGAAGATTATAAAACAAACATCTTCTTTGGTAAATTGTAAGTGTAAATTTTTATTTCAAGTTATAATTGTGTATAAATATTGAATCTTTATTGTCGAAGATCTTTAAACTGTATAGATAAATAATTATAATTTTCATGTCACTATTGCTGTATGTGATTATAAAAGCTATATTGATGGCAATAAACTGTTACCGCTCTCAATAATTTTATCACCTGCGAATAAATTTACTACGTGACGTCATACAAACACGTCGGTTAAATTTGCCATACACATCTGCACTTCATCAAAACGGGTGTCGTCCAGTAGTAAAGTATGGTTTTAGTACCGCATTTCCATTAAACGAGCTCGTGTGAGCTATTGTTGGTGCACGTCATAAACTTTCAACTGTAGATCGCAACATCCTTCTTGAAATATAGCTTGAATTCTGTGCCAGATGACTAAAAAATGACGAAGTAACTTCGAATAAGTGCAAGCCTGAAAGTATTTTTTTAAACCACAATTGTTATTACACATCCTTATCATTAATATATCTACCATTTAAATATAACGAAGTTCTCTTAACATTTGAAAAAATAGAGCAAATAAATGTATTATTTGACATACTTAACGTTTAGATTTTAATATACAGACCAACTTACATTTATAGGATTTCCATTTTCACTATAGAAAATTATTTGATTTGTAAAGATTCATAAACAAATAAACGAAATCAAATTGATTGTTAAAAATCGTATTTAACGTATTTTATGGCAAAAATATTTTACATTGGTTAAAAACTACTATTAACATATTTGTAGCACATGTGCTCTTTGTGGTTAACTGCAATTTATGAAAATAAAGTTATGTTTAATTTATCATCACGACATGATTGATAAGAAACATATGTATAGTCTCATTCACCTTTAGACCAAGCATCTTCAATAACGAACATACTGCCGTACAACTTGAATTGCGCAGAAGCGAAGATTTTTGCTTTACTTTAATATTTATTCCAGAACTTGTAAGCAGACGCAGAGAGTTGAAATCCTGTCTAACTCACGATGTCTTGAATCTTTAACTGTAAGATTGCGTCGATATTTAAACTCTAGCTACAAAATGAAACCTAAATTCACAAAAAAATATAACATAAGAATCATTTAATCGTTTTTTAAATACTGTCTAAGGATTATTAAATCCTTTGCCAGTATTATATATTTCTGAAACTCTATATTATTATTTTTCTACAACAGCTTCTTTTTTTTCTAGCTACGTTGAAAGCGTTTTTCTTTCTGCAATCGTTAACGCCTAAATTCTCGTGTGTTATTGGCTACAGTAGTTACTTATAGCACAGTAAAGCTAACTAAAAAAAAATGCACGGAGCTAAATCTGGGTTGTACCGAGGACGGTGTAATATTTGTATCCCCGAAGTTGTCTAATAGTCCATAGTTCTAACAGCTGTGTAAGCGGGCGCGTTAAGTTGATGAAAAAGAATGACACGGACGCCGCTCCTTGGGCGCTCGCTATCTAACACCCGAAAGCTTAAGGCAGACAAACTTCACTATAACACTAGTAACACAATATTAATTAGTAACTGTTCTACAGTCTTCTAGCGGAGTTATTGCTACTAGTCCACTGCGTCGAAAAAAAAACGCTATTTAAATAGCGTTTTTTTTGACGCAGTGGACCAACTCTTGTGGGCAAATAGTCGTCTTCAAACACCCACTGGGTGGACTTTTCTAACATTAATTTGCACCAATCAACACGACGGCATTTATGCTCATCGATGAGAGATTGGGGTAGCCATCGCTTAACAAGCTTCCTTACTTTAGGTGTTCATGCTGAAACTGACTGTGATCCAATATTTAGTTCAGCTTTTATCTCTCGATATGTAAAATGTCTATTCTCTCGCAATAGCCACTCTGCCCTGATGAAGTTTTCATGAGTTACTGTAGGTGGTGGTCGGCCGAGTATGGGGTCATCGTTTAAGTTCACATTTAAATTCATGAAACCAATCAGATCACACAGATCCCTCATAAGCAGCTTGTAAATTTTCTTGAGATTTCTTGAACTTGACCGTCGTTGATAATCACAGAAAATCATAACACGAAAAGCTTCCTGCAAGTGACAGATACTCGTAATAATAAAGGATAGTTATAAACAAAGGTGGTTTTTGTTGAAATTAACCGTCAATCCAAAACAGTTTCATGAAAGAAGAGATTGTATTTATTCTGTGGGTATCAATTTTCGGAACAACCTAGGTATGTTGCCACAGGTTCAGGTCGAGCGGACGGTAAATTTTTCACAAGCTACTCGACTTAGTCTGTGAAAGTTGGTAAACCTGTTATTAGTTTCTAGTTCAGTTTTCATTAAATGTTCGGTTGAGCTTTGAGTTTACTTTTTCTCAAATATTTATACCGAACGTAATACATATATCAGTTGGCTTGTTTACAGTAAAACAGATACGGTAGCCGTTAATAAGAAATTAAAACTAAACTTTAATTGACCTTAAACAATATTAATGAAATAAAGAAAAAGAAGAAAAGTATTGAAAATGATGCAGTATATTTCAGGTAAAGTATATAGGCGTTAAAAAAACACACAATCTCTGTGCTCTGATCAAACTCATACATCAAAAACAAATAAAGACATTAATCTAAAAATACTGAGTTAATTCCTTTAATGTGTTAGCTATCTTTTCAATAAAAAGATATATAGCCATATGTTAATAGATATTAATGAATGATGCGATCTTGTAAGGTAAGATATAATTGTAAGATATAGTTTGTATGTATATGTAACCGAAATGACTGTCTCCTGAGCTAACAATTGGCCCTCGAATAATTGCTTTAATATTAAGGTAAGTAGGCACATACTCTCTTCATTCTGGGAATTTAAGTGTTGTGGGGCTAAAGCAGGTCAAAGAAAATACATAGTGCAAAATTTCTGATCGATATACTTTTGGGGACGTATCGAGGACGGGGAAAATTATATGATCTACAATTTTACTTGACCTATTTCATGATAAAATTTACCGTTTTGCTGAAAAATGCATGAAACCGATTGCGAATTTCTATCGCAAATAATGTTATTGCTAATATCGGATATTTTGCTCTAGATTTATAAACTTTTTGTGTTTTCCCTTGTAGTTAACTCTTATTTTTGAGTAGAATATTTGTAAGTGTTAATTATAGTTCCCAATAATAATATAGCCCTTTGTGAATGTCGCGAGTAGATTGTTTTACCAACACCCGATTATTTTCCCGCCCCCTCGTTAGCAGTCATTGGAAATTATTTACAATGTATCAAATGTATTTTAAATAAAATATCAACAACTATATTGTTTTTCTTTTCCATCGTAACGCACTCGTTTGTCTATTATTGAATAATCCGATGAGAAAAAAAAATCATATTAGTTACAACCCTCAAATCCCTCCTATTAAACAAAATAAGTGAAACGGCTACAAGCTGTATTGAATTGCAAAGATAAAACAACTCGTATTATACCTTGGTGCGATTTGAATATTTTACTTTCATTGGTAATTTGGGCGACCTTGCTCCGGTTACTGGCCCCACCGACTCAGCGATGATTTGGTGACATGGTACCAATCCCTGGTTGTTGTAGAGGTTAATTGTACCACACACATACAAATTGGACAACCACACAATGAAACGTGCTTAGAAAACTAAGGAAGGTGCAAATCCGAGTACTCTCGCTGAATAGTGAGAGTATTTGCACTTAAATCTATTTCCATAAAAAATTCTTTATAATAGATGAATTACTGTTCTTTAGCTTAGACATATCTTAGCTTAAGAATATGGTATCTTGGTATACCAAACCTGAGTTAAGTAATCCTTCCCCTCGTTATAGAAGTTGTGCTCTACAACACATGGGATGTGTGCCAAATCACCAGTTCGATGAGTTTATGTGTGTGTTTGTTTGTATTTGTGTTCTCTGATTGGTTTAGTTTCTCATTTTTTGTGTTTGAAGGAAAAGTTATGTGAAAATAAATTTTAAAGTCTGATTTCGTCCTTTAACTCATATATTAAATCTTGTGATGCAATTCTAGGTATGAAAGTAGTCCCCTCAATTGTTGTTAGTTGCCTCAAATTTTCAAATTTCGGACTATCACATATATTTTTAAACGGGTGTGATAATTCAACTAAGAAGTGTGTCGGTGCGATTTTCATACAGGGTTGTTGGGTTCCAAATATATTAATTCACAGACACATGAAATTCAATATATCAACTGAATTTTTAAATATATATATGTCTATAAACTAATGAGTACATCCTGGGAAGCTAGTATTTCATTCCTCTATTCTTTGAACATGAATGTGTTATAATATATCGAGCTCAGATGTATTGTATGGAAAATCTTACCAGAAGTTTTTAAGTTAGATCGTGGTGCTGTCGCTCCAAAGATAATTATTAAGATTTTCTGCTTTAATTTTGTTTTGCCGTGGGAGAGCCGCGCTTCGGCATGAATGGGCCGGCTCGACCGGAGTGATACCACGGCCTCACAGAAAACCGGTGTGAAATAGCGCCTGCGCTGTGTTTCACCGAGTGAGTGAGGATACCGGAGGCCCATACCCCAACCCCTCCCTCATTCCCCCTCCCCATCCCCCAAAGGTCGGCAACGCACTTGTGACACCTCTGGTGCTGCGGGTGTCCATGGGCGGCGGTAATTGCTTACCATCAGGTGATACGCCTGCTCGTTTGCCATCTATAACATAAAAAAAAAAAAAAAAAGTACAGTTTTAAGTTTTATGATGCATAATTATTATGACCTCATTTCGACAACAAATTGTGTTGCATGGCGGTATCTTATTTATGTATATTTTAATATTTAAAAGAGATGCATATTTAGGCTCTGAAATAGTTTTTGATAAAATACGAAAATATCATACAAGTATTCCCAACGGCACCTTGAAAGAGAATATCTATCAAAATAAGATTTCATCTAAATTTCGACTAGTAATTTGCATGTAATGAAATTTCTGTTTACAAAACCGGATACAGTCAGTTCGGTGCTCACCGCGAAGTCAAAACAATTCTGCAAAACATATTGCAAAGAAAACATATTTGTCAGTAATTTTCGTCGTAATCTTTTGTTGCGTTTCATTAATTGCCTGAGGTTACCAAAAGCAAATCTATACTAATTTCTGAAGTTATTTTGAATTACTGATTAATAATAATAATAGTATAATGATATCCTTACAATTCTCACACATGGTTGCTATATTCCGAATCAGGCAGCGCCTGTGCTCTAGTAACCAGACTACTGATAAACATACTTAAATATTTCTAAATATAATATGTATATTATGGATAAATTACACGCAGATTTAGAACAAATGATCGTACTCACTGTTCATCAACAAATATTTGTTTCGGGTGTGACCCCACGACCATTTAGCAATGTGGGTCACTAACGACTCGACCAACTGGGCCTGTCATATATGCCACGGTATTTACTTACCATCATGTAATTATATTAGCTTAATTATCTTGATATCATAAAATAAACCAGAAAAGAAAATTATTAATTTTTAAAATAAAATATTGTAGAGAAGTACAGAATACTCTTAATGTACTACACAACCGCACTTGGCGAAATGAAATATTCGGAGAGGTATCACTAATATGTGCATGGGTGAAAATATTTCTACCTAATGGAGTTAGTAGTTAAGAGCGTACAATTTTGAGACTGCCGACGAGTGTAGCGGCCAATGCAATTTATTTCAAACTCTTATGTTTGTCAAAATTTGCTGACCAATTCTAAAACAAGTGTGATTGCGTTCATTCGTATCAATTACTAACTTTTGTACGCGACTCGACCCGCATTTATAATAATAATAATAATATCTCTTTATTGTACACCAGATAATTAAATGAATTACTTAATGCTAGGTCAGTACAAATGGCGGCCTTATCGCTTAACATGCAATCTCTTCCAGGCAACGCATTTATATGGATTATCGATGTAAATAGTATCCCTTATTCTCTTAATTTAAAGACTATCAAACATCCATATATCTTTATAAACTTTCGCATTTATAAAAACTATCAGTCGAGTAGTATAGTAGGGTCATCGTGAACGCGAAAGTCAACATATTATTAAGCTACCTAGTATTGAAATGTGGCCTGTAAAAGAAAAAGCATTAATTACTTAACGTTTGCATAACTCGACCGCTTGGAAATTTTATTGCGTGCGTATATCAAGTGACTATGACGTTTATGGGGCAAATTTATTTCAAATTTCATTGCACGTTTAACAGGCGTGGTCTAAAATTGGCCGATTCACGTATATCATAAGATGGTAAACAATGAGTAGCTTCTTTATAGACCGTTCTTTGTAATCTTTGTCCGCGATGTTCTATAGTCATGGCTATAATGGTTCTGCTAAATTTCAAATACCATGACGACAGGTATCTGTCAGCAAGCTAGTGTCACCAGAGATGCCACATCGTGTCCAATCTTGAAATATCTGTACGGGAGTTTGACAAACAACAACTGTGCTTGTATGTACGTAATGCAACCAAACATTCGTGTCTGCAAATGTTTCTTCTCTAATAAATCAATTTTGTTGTAGTATAATTTATTTTATTTAATTAAGCGAAACATTTATAAAATATAATTTAGAATAATAGAGCTTACTATTGAATTCTGTAGATTATATAGCTGACCCACACAACTTCGTCTACATTTTTTTTCAATCACAAATTGAAATGGAATCAAACGGGTAGCACCAGTTTTAAAATAAAAAAAAACATTAAAATCGGTTTACATCGTCGAAAGTTATGAGGTAACAAACATAAAAAATAGAGTCGAATTGAGAACTTATTTTTTGCAGTCGGTTATTAATTGATTTCTTTTAGTCTAAGCGTGATATACTCGTAAAGATAGGATAGCTAACCAAAGTATGCCAGCAATACGCACATCTAAAAAAAACCTGAATATCAGTTAGATTGTTTTGGAGTTTATCATGATTAATAACGTGACACGAGAGTTAAATATAATATAAAATATATGAAAACTGGAGAAAGCCTTCGAGTTATAAAGACACAGAAATTCAAAGAGCATATAAAACTAGATATGTCTTAATATGTACCAAAAGTATAGTATTTTATCCAAAAGATCATAATTGGTTTAAATATGTGCTAAAGTTTTGTTTTTGATAAAATAGAACAATAAGAAACGGTTGACCAGACGATAAATGAGTACCATCAGACATGCCCATCTGTAACACAAAACTTGTGAGTTGACATTCTCTCAGTTCTTTTTCCCAGAATCAAAGGCTGTGATGGTTATTCGTGAGATTCTTTACCGGTGAAGTTACTCACTGATACGCTGAAATCAACGATAGAGTTGTTTAATAGGGTTTCCCAGTGAAACTGTTATATCAATTTGATCGAAATGACGCGTATTTAGCATTGGATTTTCGTCGGATTCGTGCGTTTAAAAAATATATCAATACTGGTAATGAAATATCTTTTAATATTTTTTTCAGAAAGCTAGTACTTTTAACGTGAGTTAAAACTGGTGTATAATTAGGCTAGATTGTAGATGCGTGTTCAGTGTCGCATTGCTTCCACGGCCCTGCCTTGCCCTGCGTCCTTCAGTCACGATCCTCATTTTAACATTATGACAATCATTACATTAACAGTTAACAAGCGTTGGCATGTTCTAGGTAACTTTTGTAAACTTAATTTATTTTATTGGCTAAAACATTAAATCTTATATACCTTTACTAGTTCACTTCGTGATATAGGCATCTTCTTAGATGGAAGGTTTTGGCCTCTACACTATGCTGGCTCGAAGGATTGGTAATTTGATTGTATTCCCGTGATGTTATTCTGCGTAGTTTGATTCTTTAATTCCTTAATTGTTTCTTACGACACTCGTGTTATGAATAGGGTTGATAACATTCCGTATTCTTATTCCGTCACCATAAGTAAAACAGCGGCGCGAGCTCTGTAAAATGCTAGCGCCCTTTTATAGGATAGGAATGTTAGGGTTCCTACACGGGTGGGGGCCACCTACAAACAATGGGTGGCTCGAGGTACGTCGGGTTTCCAAAAAATTCCTTCCCAGGGTGCACCTGGTTCCCCGGCTTCGAGTACCTGAGACAGTGTGCGGTTTTTAGTCAGATCGAGTCTGACATAACCACAAGTGACATACGAGGGGATTTCCGCACAAAAAGAAAAAGATAGACAGTGCACCTGTAACTTTCTAGTTTACATATTTGACTGCTCAGTACAGGAAGGAAGAGCCGAGCCGTATAGTATAGAGTGTATGGCTTCCACTCTGAGGCCTGCATTTTAAAAGGCATCTCAGTCGTGAATCTAGTTTTAAAACTAGTTTCAAGAAGAGATTTTATTTTTGAACGTCTCTTGAGACAAGATTCACTGATCGTTGATCAAGTGAGTAAATATCAATAAATAGCTTATTTTAGAACGATGCTTATGTCAAAATCTCCCCTCAAGAACAGATTTTGACAGATGTGATCTCTGTTCAACTGAGACAAGCTCAATCTACTCTCAAGTGGTAATTTCTAATGCCTTATAAGAGAAATTAACGTATTTTATGATTATTTTTCTGAATAATAACGAAATATTTATTTTACCTTACTTTATTTACGAAAGAATTGCTTATTATACACATTTCAATACACTTTAATTAACACTAATTGATTTTCAATTCACTTAAAATACACATTCAACTATTTATCTCAAGTAATATCCTTCAAGCAATAGAAATAACCTTTTGGTTTCTTACAAAAATATTACAATAATTTTAAAATAAAAACAAAACAGTTTGATAATTCGACTTTAACAAGTATTGATAACAATTTGAACGTTCCGTTATATGTAGTATCTAGTCAGTTTTATTTTAATATTTAAAGTATTTAATTTAGGGCAAACTGCTTCTTATTATTATATTTAAATTGATACACTTGCCAATAATATATAAATTATATTGGTTAGATATGATGTGTTTAATATAATTAGCTGCGTAATACGGAGAAATAATTTCGATAATGCAGAAACGTAACTGAGAACAGACTTGTGAGTTGAGATTAGATATTGAAACTAGTTTCAACTGAGTAGAACTTAAAACGTCTTTTATAATAAGAGCGACGCTTGAGATTTGTTGAGAACTTGAAACTAGTTTCAGCTGATTAGAGTTTAAACGATACTTGAGACGCCTTCTATAATACGGGCCTAAGATAGTGACTTCCAAGGTTCACACTTGTTGCCGTATAGAAAAAGAAAAATCTTTTTCCTCCCCCCATCTCGAAAAGAGTATTTTTCCCTTCGATATCTGAGTGCACAAGCCATTTTCATCCACTAGAAGATAAAATAAATTGAATTTAGAACAACGTGCGCACTAAGTTTTTGAACTCAAAACATAATTAACCTTATTTATTCTACCTTTATGATGGCGAATTTATCATACAACCTTTTTTAATTTGTTAAAAACTCTAACTTGGAACCTTCTTGTTATACTTTTTTGTAATTTGCTTGGCCCGCGCCATTTTCTTTTCAAAAAAACCGTTTTGTTAAACCTTAGGTTTACCTAACCTAAAATTTGTAATTCTAGCGTCGAGAAAGTTTATTTGACGCCAACAGAACTGACTAAAATAATGCGCAAAAGTATCTAGTGATTGTAAATGTTTCTTTTGCATTTAGTCATTTTCTCGCTGAGATGGGATGAAAAGTTACATTTTGCACTCGAGTGCAAAGGTTTTTCACATCGTGCTCTTTTGATTCTCTCGGTAACGCTCAGGATTCTAATTTATCAATCACTTACTGCGCTCGTAATTCAATTTTAGAATATTTGGCTTGCTCGTTCATCAAAATTGAGCATGCGGTTAAAACGCGATTGCACACTTGTATAACAAATAACTATCATTAATACTAATATTATAACTTGGAAAGTGAGTTTGTGAGGCGAAACCGAGGACAAAAGTTGTAATAAAAATATAATTTATCAAAAGCAATCCTATCCATTACCAATCTCAATCAGAAATAGAACAAAATACATTTTAGGGATTAAATTCTGATCGAAACTAAAATATCTGAAACCAAATTCAAATTTACTTAGGCTCTAATATTACGAATTTCGATATACACAATTCACGAAAATTTGGTGTAATAGCCTTGTTTGAAGTAAAAGTTACGTTTAAAACTATAAAATTAAAGAGAGGGTCAGGTTTTATGCAATGTAAAACACAAATATACTTACTTATTTATCTTACCAAACTCCGAACTAACTTTAAAATTTAAACATAAAACATGAATGTTTGTAAAATATTTATATATTGCAATGACGCAAGAAATTTTGAAATATTGGAATAGAGTCTTCACCTAATAAGTTATTATGAGGTTAAACTATTACTTAGTGTCTGTGACAATTACGCAATATAGAAACAAATGATCTATTTTATCAGAAACATATTATCGAATAGTCCTTATTAAGACCACTGCGAGCGAGTGTTTTATGTAGAACATTAAACTAAAAATTGTTTTGAAATTCATACAACATGTTTTACTAAGTATAATAAATTTCTGGAAGAGGTAATTTTTCTTAATATAACTAGTTTGTGCTTGTCTCGCACTCTCTCTCTCTCTCTCCCTTCCTTTTTCCCTAACAACACTAACAGCAATGTAAACTTATATTTAAAAAATATATATAAACTGACGTTTAGTGTAGCTGTGATTTCGGCACGAACGGGGCTTGTTCGACCGGGGCGGTACTACCCGCGCACAGAAACTTAAATATATCTGGTCCCCACACTAGAATTCCATGTGTTGTGAGGTCCAATTCCATCCGTAAACTCTAAAAGATTATAATATAAATGGATGCATTTATGTAAATGTAACAAAATGTAAAGAAAAGAATAAAAAAACAATAAAACTAACTGATAAAGAAAAAACCAATGATTTCTTTTTTTTTTGTTTTCATTAAAAATTGGGCAAAGGAGCAGAAGCATCACCTGATGGTAAGCGATTACCGCCGCCCATGGACACCCGCAGCACCAAAAGCGTCACAAGTGCGTTGCCGACCTTTGGGGAATGGGGAGAGGAAATGGGGGGAGGGGTTGGGATATGAGCCTACGGTATCCTCACTCACTCGGTAAAACACAGCGCAATCGCTATTTCACACCGGTTTTCTGTGAGGCCGTGGTATCACTCCGGTCGAGCCGGCCCATTCATGCCGAAGCGTGGCTCTCCCACGGAAGTGTGTGAAGATGTATATAAAAATTATAAATGTATATAAAAATTATAAATTTTAAATAATTGCGATATAGATAGGGACCTTTATATGTAAATGATTGTTAAGCCAAAGTAGAATGTGCTCTCGATATGTCCCACTTAAGTGTTCTGTAAGACGTTCGCGATTTGGTTTTCGCAACTTTATGAAAGCGTAGAAGTACTGAGGTAATATAAAGTTGTCTTACACGAAGGACGTAGCATTCTGAGTATAGTGTGTTGGTGGGATATCTCCATGGTTTTTTGAATGCTATTTTCAATATGGCTCGCTGGCTACGTTCAAGTTTGAGGAGATGTGTTTTCTTCGATGCTCCTCAAGCAACAATGTGGTAATCTAAGATAGATTGACAAAAACAGAAGTATACTGCTTGAATAATTCGCGGATCTGTTACAGACCTGTTTTTTTAAATGTGAGCTAGCTTCCTTACTCGTTTTGTAACTGCATCGATATGCGATTTCCATGATAGGTGTTTATCAATAATTATGCCCAAATACCCGCAACTAGAGGCGTCACAAGTACGTTGCCGGCCTTTGGGGGATGGGGAGGGGGCCATCCAATCCGCCCAATGCGAACTTGGTCAGTAACGAACGATCCAGACTTAAGAACGATCAGAACTTAAGACTGGCCGTCACCTAGTCCTGGTCTTAGTGCACTGGGTTATGATTTATGGTCAGTTTTAGAGAGTAATACTTGTTTTAAACGCCATGATAATTTGGAGTCCCTAAAACTATCCTGTCCTAATAGTACGATTGGCAGCGAAGATTTTTTCCATAGAAAGAGTGCGTGATGCTATTGATAACTGGCCACAACGTTTAAAGGACCGTATTGCAGCCAATGGAATTTTATTTATTTTTATTTTTTTATTAATGTATTAAACTAACACACTGTAATAGTAATAAATGTGACGTATAATAAAATAATGTTGTTTTAGTTGGTAACAATATATATGGCAAGACTAAGTAGTTACTCTTTGTCTAATTCTTGTTGAATAAATATAAAAAAACAATAACACCCTTTCTTGAGCTTCGCAAAGTTACACAATAAAGGAAAAGTTGTAGATAAAGGTATTATTTAAAAATCATGAATGGTCCAAAATACATATAGACATGCCATCTTGTGAGTTAAATACAAATTAGAACAGCGGGGTACAAGGTTATCGAAACAAAACTACAAGTGTATGATACACTAAATTCAACTCTTTGCGACCCTGATACAGATGGCGCTTTAACCAATTTATTATCTACTATATTAAACTTAGATACTTAAATTAAACTATATTTGGTTACCATTAAATTAAATCAACAGTCCACAGCTGTAAACTGCTACGAAAGCAAGCAGGTAATAATTACATTGTCCGTCTTTCTGTCTATCCACTTAACAATAACTTTGCCTTAGCATAATAGATACGAGTACTTATCAAGTTAACATTATCATTAATACTTGTATCTGCGGTGCCGAAGTCAATGCACTAAAAGATGCGGTAAAAATGCATTTCATTAAGACTTTCTTTTATATCAGTATCGTCATTTGGTAAAAGATTATAACCTAAGTTACAAATGACGATTGTAACGTACATAAATAAATGTAAAGGAATACACAGAACCCATGAGATTGTTACCCTTAGCCTAAATATGCCCAGAATGTTTAGTGCATCAAGTTTTTATGATTTTCAGAAATATTATAAACTGATGATCATAAACAATGGCTGTAATTTTAATGCGTAGTTTAGTTACTGACACAGTTTTTTTTCAGTGCGTTCAATGTCAATTATACAAATTGGCTCATGATATGTTTTATTAATAATAATATAATATTAATAAATCGTTTATTAATTCTCTCTCACACAGAATAGTTAACAAAATCAGATCACAAATTCAGTATTATAAAAAAGAGTGGGTGAATCTGTGTGAGAGACTGGTATCTGCACTAGGAAAACCTGTATGACAGATTACCAGCCTCTCCTATGTCTAGATAATCCAGAGCTTGAAGCAAGTATAATCACGTTGATTTACAACAAGAAGCGAAACAATTTGAGTAAGAGACATAACAAACAAGTGTTACAATTTCATAATGTGTAGGAGCAAATTATATAAGTACATAAGTATGCTTGTGTGTGAGCGTGCGTGATGTGAGTTAGTGTATATATGTATGTCTTGTATAAGTGTATGTGTGCGTGTGTGAGTGTGTGTGTGTGTGTGTGTGTGTGTGTGTGTTTGGTGTGTGTGTGTGTGTTTGGTGTGTATGTGCGTGTGTGTGCTAACCCTACGACAACGCAATCTGACAGATGGTGATCCAATAAGTCTGTTACTAGTGTGAAATTTTTAGGAAGGAACAAGTATTAAACTTTCCGTTTCTTCGTAGCTAAGAGATTTTAGCCAAACTGTTGTGTTCTTTTTACAGAGATGCTTGGTTTGTGAATATTAAAACATATTCTGCAAGTTTGGAAAATTCAATTGGTTCGCTTTTCTGAGTCTGTGTCAGCACAATGACAGCATGTGGAGCTAGAGTGTAAAACTCGTCTATGTGCGAACACAAAAGTTGTTTTACCCGATTCCGTAGTCTGATACGTTACCTGGTTATAAAGTTAAACCTGGTGACGGCATAATTAATACAGTCAACAAAAAAAGATCTGATACGAAACTGTGGTCAAAAAAGAGTTTTCTGTTGAATATAGGGCCTGAATTATTCTCACATTTCAGGAAAAACTAAGTACAAGGAATGTTCTTCCTTAGGTGACTGTTTCGTTGGTTTTACTGGTCATGGTATGTCTTCTCACTGAAATGTCATTGCTTGCAGTGACGTCGTGCAGCGGGTCGTTTCTTTCTCTCTAATAGTGCGAATCTCTATTACTGGTCCATGTGTCATACTCGTGAACTTGTGCTGCTTGGGGTGACTGGTCGGCCTAGACAGTGATGATTTACCCAATACTATTATTTTGGATCGTTCATCTGCAACTCTAGCCTCTAAATCCAGTCACGGATTAATTTTAACAGTAGATTTTGCAACTGAATATAAGTACATGTGTGTTTTGAAGGATCTCTATGCTTAATAGGTTTAACCCTTCAACGGTATCACTGAATGTTTTTTTTTGTACTTAAGTTACCTTTTGGAGCATTTCAATAAAATGAAATTCAGGTGTAACGTGCACACTGTTAACCTTTCATGTAACACTAATACTATTGTACCTGAAGATCTGACTTTTAAAAAGAGCTTGCGTTTGCGTTGCTTTGAGTTGTGGTGAGTTTCTTTGCCAGTATTCTTCTCATATGGCTCTATGCATTTTGGAAACTGGAAATTATGAATCGTCACAAGCAGGCAGTAGATTTTAGTGTTTTCGGCTATTATACCTTGACAATCCAGTACATGATGTGTCTGTTTGCGTCGATCTATAATTTTTAACTGTAGCTTCAATTGAACGTTCATAAATGTCACTTATTGTCTTAATTGAATAAATGATTTTGAACTTAAATTTGCAGCTAGCGTATACTACTACCGGTCAAGTCTCGGGTTGCCTGGAGTATGTAAGTTGTCGGTGTTTCACGCCCATGTCCTGGAGAATTCATTAAGCCGTCGCTTCTGGTTGTTTTGAACATCGATGACAATCGTTATTGAGTAGAAAGTGCCCTAAAATATTCTGACAATAAGTTTAAACCTTCGATGTTAGTTTACTCTCACCGTGAGAGAATCACACTTCAGCATGAATGGGCCAGCTCGACCGGAGTGATACCACGGCCTCACTGAAATCCGGTGTGAAATAGCGCATGCCCTGTGTTTCACCGAGTGAGTGAGGATACAGGAAGCCCATAATCCAACACCATCACCCAAAGGAAGGCAGCGCACTTGTGATGCCTCTAATCTTGCGGGTGTCCATGTGATACGTTTGCTCGTATCCCATGGACACCCTCTATTCCATATATAAAAAATCCCTCAGGGTTGCAGAGATCCAAAGTCAGTCGCTCTGGGGAAAACTAAAATTCATGTTAAACCGGTTGAACCAGTACATAGCTGATCTCTTATAATAAATACTAGGAAGACTTTTTTAAAACGTAAACTTTGTAGGCCACTGGTAAAACTGGTTTGGCTGCCGTAGAATAAATAAAATAAAAAATAAACACTGAATAGTTGATGACGATTCAATCGGGTTATATCATTGCAATCCTTTTTATATGAGTAGTCGTCCGTTCAAGTGCTATTATCATACATCGGCTATTACGTCCATGGATAGTAGATAGCGGAATCTTAAAATGACAATACAACAATTTAAATTAGGCATTTGCCCAAGGGGTCATTATTGACCCGACACAATTTTTTGTTTGTTTACGACTGGGTAAACACATTTCACACAAAAAACAATATATGTACCTACATTTCTGATGCACTTATCAGTTTATTTAACGAATTAATTATGATCGAATTTCAAGTAGAATTCGTAGTCAAGATACAAAAGCTTGTCGCGAAATATACCTGTGTAGATAAACAAGTTAAATAAATAACTTGATCTGATTTTTGAAGTTCATACGAATACTTAAAACTCGCGACAAGCTTTTATATCACATAAATTGTGTAACGGCATTGTTAGTAAAAGCTTTCAAGGTATAGTGAGTTTATTAAATTAATTTTAATATTTCAGTAAAAACATGTTTTCAAAGAAGTTTAATTTATTAGATACTTAATTATGTTTTAAATATGTAGGTATCTAGAATGCAAATGAGAACATGAAATATTACTATCTGACAGACGGTTTAACACTATTTACGAATTAGGAAGATGTCACAAATTATGTATATTTCCACTGTCCACTCAAAACATTAGTAATTTTAAATTTAAAGTTATTTTATTTCTTTTTTATTTTATTTTTTATTATAAAGGGGGCAAACGAGAAAAAAAATTAAACAATAATTGTTCGGAGCACGAGAAGATTTCATTGGAAACAATGACTGTATATTAGCGAATGGACTATATTGTTTCTTCCGTAGAAAGTTGCATGTCTGGGTACATGAAGCATATAGGTCTGCATTTAAATACTATAAAAATATCCACCACCTCCGAGAAATTTTCCGAAATTAAATTTAGGATCGACTTTTCAATCTATATGAATGTAAAATGTTATTTTAGTCGTGTCTCAAGTTTAAGATTTGATAATTTAGACCTTTATTTCAAAGGATTTAATATTTTAATAAAATCTGTCCATTACCGAGCAAAGTCAGGTGCTAGATACTTATTCGTTATTCAGTTCCACTTTCTTTTGTTTTAATAGTCCAGGTCCTAAATAATAGTTTAGAAGTACTTCGACTGATATTTTGATTGTTCTTATATTAAAATAAAAATAATTAAAATATTGAATGATATATTTAATATTTAAATCTAGGATCATACATAGTTTTACATTTGTTTAGAGATGACACTCATTAAATTGTTACTAAAAATTTAACATATTAACATTTACAGAAAATTGAGATACTATGATTACAAAAAAACGATTCCACACCTGTATAATGAAAACTTTTGGTCGTCGACGAGTTTGTCGTATACCTCGATATCGGGTGCCCAACTAGCTACTATTAATCTGAGTAGCAGAATTATAAAAACTACGATGGCTTTGCACAGACTACTAATTTATTCCTTTATTACAGATTAAACTAAAACATCAATCTTGCATACATCACACTAGATGTTGCCAGTGAATATATTATTTTCATAAATATTTAACACACTCCCTTATCAAAATAACTGACATATTATTATAGACATAAAAAAAACTATTTATTTGTTTCTTACATTCAAATGAAATGACACTACCTGACATTTTAAACATACTACCTGTATAAGACTTACGGTCTACACAATCTGATGCCCAATCAGCATCGGCATAGCCTATTACATCTAAGTGAGTTATATCTAGATTATATTTAACACTTAACGCGAACAATAATCTTATTGTTGAATGACGAACAACGAGAGAAAAAGTTTCTGTATAGTCAATACCTGCTTTCTATGTTAAACCTTTGGCAACTAGCCGAGCACTATACCTTATATTATCATCGTATATCATATATATCGATTACGAGTATATCATCATATAATCGAAAAAATGTTTTTAGACTCTCAACCTCTGAATTTTATCAACTGTTTCCTACGAAACTCTTAGAGTTATATAATATATACTTGAGATCAGGCCTGGCTTCGTAACGTCTTTGAAATTCTAGGATATTCTTTACTATAATATGCATGTATTACACAAATTACCCTTTCTATTGAATAACTCTATTTAATGCTAAATGCTGTATTAAAAAGATCTAACAAAAAAGATAGCTTCTTCATTTTATACTAAGTGAACATATTTTTAAGTTTTCTAAAAGAATACAGTAATGCCATCACAGTTTTTGTCTTTACACTACTACCTCTGGACAGAACAACTTTTGTTATGATAATAAGTCCTATATTCGAACAATCCCCTTGAGCGTTATTAATTTTAAGTTTCTCAAATAGTAATTGACATGAGTGATGAGTATGATGAAGTCTTCATCTTGATAGCCTTTTTTGTTTCAAAGTTTAATTGGGGTCGGCTACTATCGGATACTAACAGGCTTAATCAACTTAACAATAAATGTCTTTTTGTTTGTCTTTAGTACCCAACGGACCGCCTTTTATGTTTATAAACTTTAAAAAAAGGACAAATTGTAAATAAAGAAAAAGTTATTGTT